>CM030363.1:40168821-41594023 GCA_017893485.1 Hemerocallis citrina
CCAAGCCCACAATTCCTTTACCCAAAATGGAGAAAATGAATTTTCGGTTTGCTGCCATCTACTTCTCTGGAAAAACTTCCCACCAACCGCGTATCAGCCATTGAATCATATGAAACTCTGGAAGTTTTCGTTGGCTTCATCAACGACTTCGAGACATTGAGATGTGAGAAAGATTTGATGGTAAGATTTAACCTGGAAAATTATCCAGCCGTTTACATTCTTTTACAATATTATGTTTTCCATTTATGTATATCAAACCGATGATTGATCTTTCTCAGCATATTTCTATAATATAGAAGAGCAGTCAGTTCTAAATTTCTAACCAACAGTTTACGATAAGCTTATATTAAGAAGAAAAAGGATCGAGTTCGGTTTTAACAATGTTTGAGAGGTGCAAAGTGCTGCTCCTTTGGAAAATTGTAGTGTTGTGGAATTTGGAAGATGGTAGTTAACAAATCTTTTATGAACTATGTAATGCAAATTATTATTATTTTCATCATCTTATTTTCTTCATACTGTAATGTATTTTTTTGTTGTTGCAAATAAATAGAATTGTATGTATATATAAGATCTTTCGAATATGTATACATTAAAAAAATGTATCCCGAAGTCACATCTGTGTACCGTCAAAATGATCAAATAACTAGAAAAGGATATGCATCAGAGATATATGATGATACATCTCAACTAAAAAGTGCAAGATTGACCCAGGGAGAATTTTCTCATTGTTTTGCTGAAGAAAAGTGCAAGATTGAGTGCAACTCTACATATAAGAGTTTGATCGAATTGCTTTAAATGTTAAGTTCTTCAATGTCCTCAATCTTCAATAATGGAATTCGTTTTCCTCAAATATCCTTTGAGGTAACGAGGCTCTGTGTGAGCTTTAATGTATAGACTTCATCAATGAGAGAAAGAGTACTAATGGTTCAGAGATGTACATTCTTTTCCTTGATAGTAAGAGGATATGCTTATAATTCATATATTTTTGTATGCTGTTTGCATAACCGTTAATTCTCATTTTTCCCTTTCCACTTTCTTTGTAGGCTATAATGTGAAGAATGTCGTCGTTTTTTTTTGTTGAGAATAAAGATGACATCGTCATCGTTTCATTAACGATAAATTAACGAAACAGCATTACAACAAAATAAAAATGAAAATACAACCCTTGACGTCTAGCATCTCATCAGTATACTACAAGCATAGTGCATCATATATCTTCCACTTCATAACAACACCCGCTAAAGCTAGATACCAAAATACCAAAATGCTAAAGCAAAATACATGTAATTTAAAACATCTGTCTAAACCTCTTCAGTCGGCCTCCATCTACATCCGGAGCCTCTTTCTGATAGCCGCTTGACCTGCCCATGCATAAATTAAACCATAAATTTGATGCATAAAGACTGGAAATCTAATGATGCAGTTACGAAAACAAAAGTTATTTCGATCTAGCCACAGTCCCCAGATACCCACAACTACAGTTAACTCTCATGCCTCTCTATCATCGTATTTAATACTATCCCCCCATACCCATTTCCCAAGCATCATATATTGAGGCTGGGCACTGAACAGACTCGAAACAGCGACTGACCACCTCCCAAGTCGAAATAGCCCTATAGCATTTGAAAAATCGCTCAACATCGTCATCTTCGTTGTTGCATCTAGAGCAATGTGTGTCGATCGGAATACCTCTTTTGCAAAGGTTAACTCTTGATAAAATCGCATCATTCGTAACTAACCATGGAAATGCCTTAACCTTCAAAGGCGCTTGCGTCCCCCGAATCATGGACATGTATCTACTTCTCGCCCCTCCATCATTCAGCCTGTCGTAAATGGATGCAACTGAGAAGCTATCGTAGTTTCCCAAGTTCCATATCCTGACGTCATCATGACCTTCGGACATCCTTCCTTTAGCATGAATGAATCTATTGATATTGTGTATTTGTGCAATGCCTTCCTGCAAAACCTCTTCTCCAGTCTTTAGTTGTAGTCTACCGTTCCGCCGAACATCCGCTACTATCGAATATGTGTAGACCATACTCCTTGCTGCCTCTGGAAACAGACTTATTAGAAAATTGTTACCACACCATTTTTCCTTCCAAAAGGTGGTCTTTTTTCCATTCCCTATTTTGCAAGTAGTGTTAGCATGAAAAATGTCTCCCACCTTAGCAATTCCTTTCCATAGAAACGACGTTCTTCAGAATTTGGATCTTCCCCCAAATCTGACCTTCTTCCTCTTCCTATATGTTCGAAATGATTTGATCCACCAGACGTTTCTTTTTCTATTCAGCTTCCACCACCATTTGCACATGAGCACTCGATTCATATCCCTAAGATTGAGAATACTCAAACCCCCATACTCTTTTCTCTTGACCAAATGTAATCCCTCCCTTCCAGAGGAATCTTCTTCTACATTCATCGATCCTATGTATTACCCACTTCGACAGTTCATAAATTGACATAAAATATGTCGGCATACTACTGAGCACTGAATTGATCAAGGTTATCCTCCTACCTAGAGAAAGATAACGTCCCCTCCATCTTGACAGTTTCCTTTCCACTTTCTCTATTAAGGGCACCCAATCTTCTTTCCGAAGCGTTCCAGGCCTAATTGGCATGCCTAGGTAAGTTAATGGGTAGGTAGATACCTTGCATCCGAGCAATAATTTAATAATATTAATGTCGGTGCTGAGATTATTGCTTAAAGAAGTAACGCAGGTCTTAGCAAGATTAACCTTAAGACCTGCCCAAGCTCGTACACATTCCAACACCACTTTTATTGCTAAGATCTCTTCCCCCTTTGCCTCCCCTAGAATAAGAGTATCATCCGCATATTGAATGATCGAGACTACCTCCAAAATCCCCTTTACTCGAATTCCTGAATTGACCCTTTTCTGTAAACCCCTTTTAATCATTTCAGCAATGCCATCGGCTAACAAGGCGAAGATTAATGCCGACATTGGATCCCTCTGATGCAACCCTCTTCGACATATAATTTCCCTTCCTGTCTTCCTATTGAATTGAACGAATAATTTTCCGTCCCTTACACATTTCCTCACCCACTCTCTCCATCTATCTCTGAAGCCTTTAAGTTTCAGAACCTCATCCACGCAATCCCACTCTACCGTGTCGTATGCCTTTTCAAAATCCAATTTTAGCAGAAAACTGTTTGTGTTTTCCTTGTTGCCTTTGTAGACTATCTCATGTGCTGATACTACGCTGTCCATTATGTCCCTTCCTTTAATAAACCCACTCTGTGATGCGCCCACAACGTCGTTTAAGTGCGGAGCTAATCTTGAGGCTAAAACCTTGGTGATAATCTTAAATGAACCGTTGATAAGGCTAATCGGTCTGTAGTCTCCATAGCTCCTTAGCTCCTTCTTCTTTGGAATCAACACGGCATTTGCGTTGTTCAGTCTGTCTAAATCCATTGACAGGTTTTGGAAATCTCTGAAGATGTTAATTAAATCACTTTTGACAATGTTCCAATATAGACTGTAGAAGAAGATCGGGAATCCATCAGGTCCCGGGGCTTTTTCTTGTCCTAGATTTGTGATTGCTTGATGTACTTCCTCCTCAGAAAAGGTGCCTTCAATCCCGTCGCTCCCGTCTATTCTTGTATCCTCCCAGATTTCACTGTTGAGCGAGCATCTATATGTATTAGTCTGATCTAGCAGTTCTTTTTACTTTCCATCTAGATGTCCTCTAATATCCTCCTCGTCTTCAGTCCACCTGGATTCCACCTCCATCCCTGAAATATGATTTTGTCTCCTTATTTTGTTAGCGACCTTGTGGAAGAATTTAGTATTTGCGTCCCCCTCTTTTAGCCATTGAATTCTGGACCTCTGTCTCCAATATTGTTCCTCTATATCTGCGAACTGATGTGCTCTGAATCTGCAGTTTTCTAGTTCATCTATCTCCTCTCCTTTTAAATCTCTTTCCTCCTCCGCCTCTTCTAATTCTTTGATTCTTTCCCCTATCTGATCCCTCTTGGTTTTCATTTCCCTAAATTCCTGCCTCGCCCATTCTTTCAGTCTTTTTCTTAATCTTCTAGTCTTCGAGATCCAACTCCCAATTGCACTGTTTGTCTCGATTTTGGTGCTCCATGAATCCTTGATTACGCTCCGTATATCGCTATGCATCGTCCAGGCCTTCTCGAAACGGAATGGTCGGCGAGGAAGAATGTGTCTCTCGCCGCATTGTAGAGCTAACAGGGTGTGATCCGAGGTCAATCTCATAATAGCTTTAACATACGCTATAGGGAAAATCTCCTCCCAATCCGCCGAGACGAATACTCTATCTAGCCTAGCTAGAATAGGATTTGGCTGCATGTTGGACCATGTAAATCTTCTGTTTGTCGGGTTTAGCTCCATAAGCTCTAATTCATCTATGGTACTATTGAATTTGTTTCTGTCACTGCTGCTAGCCCCTCTTCCCTTATGTTTGCATTGATATCTAGTGATATTGAAATCCCCTCGAATAACCCAAGGCCCAGTCCAATCCTTTCTAATAGCCTTAATTTCTTCCCAAAATCCTTCGCGAAGTCTTGATTCGTATGGTCCATACACCGATGTCACCATATGAACCCAATTGTCGCTCCTTCGTCTTATAATAATAGAAACCGTGAACGTGCTGATCTTCTCTCCCAAGATCTCATACACATTCGAATCAACCCCTATAGCAATTCCTCCCGAATACCCCACAACTGATTTAAATCTCCATTGGAATCCAATCAAAGATCTAATACGATCAAAGTCTTCCCCCCTAGGATTCTCTATTCTAGTTTCCTGAAAAGCACATATAAAAGGCTTAATTTTAGAGACCGTGTTGCTAATAAGCCTAGTGTTGATCCCTGCCACATCTCTCTAACATTCCAGAAGATGTATGACATTAATAAACAACTTTAAACCCTACACCCTATCCTCTATCCAAGAGAGGCAAACCCCCATTACTATAAAACGATTGGTTGACCATCTCCCCTAAGAGATCTCACCGTAGGCAACCGGTCTATTTCGTTGGATCCTGTGTCTAGACCGAATAGACTAGCGTAATAAAGCGGAGAATTATCAGGAATGAAGCTCAAAATTGAAATGAAATTAGATTTACCTCCGATCGCAGAAACTGGATCTTTTGCCCTTGCGGCCACCCTAATGTGATCTTCCTCTCCTGGACCAACCTCTTCCCACTTGTCTAGCTGCCTCTTGCTCTTCCTTTTGTACTCGAGAGTAGCCCTACTTTGCTTGTCCGATTTATCAGTATCAGTCTCAGAAAAGTGGATATTCTCGCCCATGCCCTCCAATGCCTCAATTCTCTCCCCGAGAGCATCACTATTGACTCCATCTTTAGAATTATTATCCTAAATGTCGTTTTGCAGTAGGATTCTGTGTACTTCTTCCTTAATTTCTGCCTCTTGTTCCTTTAGTCTTTCTTCTCTGCGTTGTCAAAAACTTCGGTGTCTTGGACTAGATATAGATCTGTGGTGGGAAGTTTTGGCGTTCCGCTCTCCAACTGTAGCTACCTTGTACTCGTAATCCCATCGTCTGTCTCTTGTAAACTGCGTCCCTAATTTGGGTTGATGGAGCTCTCGTGGCCCAATACAGCTAGTCCTCTAATTGCCTCTTGTACAGCTCTTTTAACAGCCTCATCGAAATCCCCCCTATTCAACAAATCAATGCTTCCTTGTTGAATTGAAATAACCGTTGGCTCATAGCACACTTCCTTTCCATTCTTGAGAATACCACCAAATTGCATTTCTTGGACCTTTCCTTGTTTCGAAAGTTCACTCAGATGAGTTTGACCTTCCTTCGGCGTGATGTCCCATCCGATAAGCCCCTCCAAAGGCAGCACAGTGGTAGCATCTTCATCAGCATTTAATGTTGCGCTAGCTATCTTGAAAGGACCTCCACTCGGCTACACAGTTGCAACGTCAACATCATTGTACCTTGATACGACTTGACGCTCTTTTGCTTTTTGAAAGCGACAAACCCCCTCTACCCATTTGCTTAAATCAAACTCTGTCGCAGTCAGCTGTCTCTCCACCCCATTCCTCAATTGACGGCTCAGATGGTCCCCCACTTTATCGAGTGGCTGAAAATTAGTTGATTCAAATTTTTTAGATGGACCGCTGTGATTGAGCGCCTGAGGATCTGATGTCACCTATTTGTCTTCAACCTCTGGTTTTTTGAATTCTTCCAATTCCGATGGCGAAGCGTACGCATTAGCTCCAGCGAATGACACCGTCTTCCTTACTTCTGAGATAACTTTTACTTCGTAAATTTTGCCGTCAAACTCCGCCTGAATCATGGATGGGATATCTTTTTTATCATCTATGCCGATTTTGATCCTAGCGAAATCTCGTCGATTATGAAGTAGCATGCTCTTGTCGATCTTAAAAAGGAAACTGAAGCTCCTTATGATATTCTGAAATGCAGATTTCACCCAAACATGAAATGGTAGATTGTATAATCTTAACCACACCGAAGGTTTCGACTCCGGTTTTAGAGCGCCTATCTTCCTCGACCAACGAGCGAAAGTAACATAGAACTCTTGCTTCCCCTGGCCCTCCAAACCCTTCAAGCTGAGCACCTCATTGACCATCTCGACGTTATCGCAGTGGGCAAAATAAATGTTGTGATTATGCTGTTGGATTCTCCAATCTCCCTCCACTGGCTTCGAAACATTACCCATAATAAGTCTCTGTATCTCAAGGATTGAAGGATACCTAGATTGTGCCTTGATCATCACGCAGTTTGAATATCTCCTCTCGAATTCAGCCATGATGGGAGTTGGCGAAATTACTACTTTGATCACATTCCTTCTCCCTGCAGTGCTTTCCTCAGTGTCGCTTAATGTTGAATCGACTCTACATGCAGTCGGAGTCGAAAGCTTCGCTCCCGGTGATTGCTTGAATGGATTTCTTTTCATGTTGCATTCGGTGGAGATGTGGCCATAGGATTTGCACACGTAACAAAACCACTGGTTCTGATAGTAGTGAATCATGTGCCCCCTTTGCGCACACTTGTGGCACCATGTAGGCTTCGTCGATTTTGCTGATTCCGAAGAAGCACTCTTCCCTAATCCGATGGCATGTTATGTAGTCTTCTTCTTCTTTGATTTCACAAGAACCCATTCACCTTCCTCATCCTCCTTAGTTCTCTTGAACTCCTCCTCCAGCGACAGTATCCTCGGGGACATTGTTGTTGCTCCGTATGGTGGTGCTAGTTGGCTAGTAACATCGGCATAACTCTTCTTTACCATCTTAGCGCTTTGCTCTCTATATCCCATCGGAGATTCTCTCCTCCTATCGCCGTCCCTTGCTGTCCCATCTCCCGCTCTAAACCTCTCCCTCGAACGTCCTCTATGGATAGTTCGAAGAATGTCGTTATTGCTATTTAAAGAGGTGCTCTAAGGAGGACCTTGCTAATTGAAGGTTTAAATGCTTGATAGCCTCTTCTAAAATATTCGGCTTATGCATTTGAGCTAGAGGAAATTCCAAATTGAGGTAATTTTTTTGCTTCTTTATGGAATATATTCTTGTAAAATTGAGATGTAGATCTTGATGAGTTTAGCATTAAATTGACTAGTAACCTGCACGTGCGATGCACATTCCAATCAATTTTTTATTTATTTTATAAAGTAAATAGTAAGATGTAATCTGGCCTCAAACCTGAGACTTCCCTTTACTCATACATACTCTTTACAAATTATTCATAGTGGTTCAAACTTTTATTTTACATGAGTGGTACTCTTGTAAATAATTATGTTGTAAATAAATCTGAACTTTGAGGGTATTATGATAACTAACAATAATTGAGTAAATGAATGATTTATATAACTCCCTCTTACTCTTAAAAATGAATGATCGAGATTAGATGGTTGAATGTCTATATACAGGTTGTCTACAAATGTCAACACCAACTCTCCCATTATAATATTAGAGATTTGTGTTGGATATAGAGCAAAATATTCAATCGTAGTGTTTTACCTTTTTGTGTAGATACGTGTATCAGACATTCATTTATTATTAAATCTGATTAAACTGGTCTGTTAACCTCTTTTCTTATTTCATATTAGTCAGAACCAGATAATTAACTATTGCACTTTCTACGCATTAAAATACTTTATGTTTCCCAAAGCAATTTCCTTTATTCCACTGCTCATGGGATATAAATAAATGTTTTCCCTCTAGAGAAGAAAAAAAATTGAATTTGCAAAAATAATCATTTAAATTTATTTATTTATATATTTTTTGGCAAAAGTAATCATTTTTTAGGTATACTAGAAAAAACCCACCGGAGACAAACTACCGTGTTGTAAAATTAAGGTATCTTTGAGCGAAAAATGAATAAAAATCTATGCAGTTAAAATCGAAATTGATTGCTGATTAATTGATAATCAGTCTTAATCCGATTAGTTCGTAAGGTGATTAATCAAAAAAATTACCGGTTAATCAGTAATCGCAGCTAGACCGATTAGTTCCGAAACTGATTTCAACTACTTAGCTAAACATAAAGGAAACTAATGTAAATTATGCAGGTATATCAACTCAGTTGGATATTATTATTCTTTAAGTATTTTATTTGAATAAGAAAATTTTTTCATATAAGTCTTAATGTTTTTTTTTGGTTTTTTAACATGTATGTCCCTAACAAATACGTGAATATCATATATGTCCCTCACAAATGTGTATTTTTATATTTGTCCCTAACAATATGTGCCACATCTCTTATATGCCCCTCTAGTTAAAAAAAAACTAAAATGATGGAGAATTTTCAATTTTTTTTAATGAAATTGATAAAAATAACTGAAATAATCTCCTCTACCATTCAAATGTTATCTTCTTCCTCTTTGTATGTCCATACAAATGCTAATCCAAACGAGACCCATTAACTGTTTTCAAATTTTTTTCCTTTTTTAAAAAAAAATGGACAAACTAACAGTTCATCTTTGGGAATTGCATATTTTTTCTCACGTTACTTTTCCAAATTTGCCATCACTTTTGTTTTTTTACTAATAGATTGTAAAATTCCCTATTTATTTCCTTAAAACTCTTAAATCGTTTCTCATTTGATTGTCTAATTTGATATTTTAATTTGATTTATATTTATCTGGTATGGGTTAAATCATGATTAACTTAGTGATATCTAACATAAGGGTAAATATGAAATAAAGTCTAAATTGTTAGGGACATACACGAAATACACATTTATGAGGGATATATATGATATTATCATATTTGTTAGGGGTATCCAAGTTAAAAAACCTTTTTTTCATAAGCTTTCAAGTTTTGGCCTATATATTTAGAGTAATGCTTTAGCCACTACCAATTTTACTACCAATTTCTGCACTACCTTAAGTGGTATACTCCTATTGGAGAGTTCTCCCACCTACTCTATCATTTCCTACCTATTGGAATGTGCCACCTAAGATAGTGAAGAGAAATGTAGTGAAATTGGTGGTGGCTCTATCATTACTCATATATTTATCTGACCTAAAGTGCACTTTTTTGGCATGCGTGCAGCACGCATGCAATTTGCTAGTAGTTTAGAATATTTTAGCGGGTTGGTGCATACGATTTTTTACATTTTCAACTCTCTAATTAAAAATAGTAGAGATAATATACAATATTAGATGCACAAATCAAAACAAGCCTAGTTTGCATGTCCTATGAAATTGAGTTGTCTCAATCGAATTACTCTATCTTTATTAAAGAGATTATAACGAAATAAATTACCCCCATTTTAAAAGAGAATACAGCTCAAACAACTAAGAAAGAAATCAACAACAGCGAGAAAAGGCTAACATAATAGAAAAGAAAAACTCCTCAACACAATCTCATTGATAGCCATACCCTGCAAGTATAGGACCACAAAGCAAATGATTCCTTCCAGATGTTGCAATCTAGTGCTTTAGGCCTTAAATTATAGTCTTACTTAAACATAGAACCATGATCATTAAGACTCATATGTTAGGGATTTCCTACTAGAAATCCCGCTTTCAGGATCTTGTTAAGTTATTTGATGCAATCAACACAAACTACCAAGCACATATGAGATCATATCAAACACATCAAAGCACACAAATTTGTTCCGGTTGGAATTTTCGCCTTAATCCGAGGGAGAAAAAACCTAAGATATTATTCAACTAGAGAACATACAAGAATATTACAATTCTCACCACAATCCTCTACAAGCCTCACCAGCAAGTACTAGTTGTTTACAATTAGAGAAACTCTCAAGCTTCGCCTTCAATGAAGTACTCTCTCTCTTGGCTCTCAATGGAGGCCAATAACAACAATATATAGAGATCTAGAGAAAACCTAGTTCGATATCTTGATACAGCAATTATTGAATATTCCTGAAGAGATAACCCTACGATAAGAGCCGTTAGATCTAACTTAAAGAACAAGTTGGGCTTCTCACGAATCACCAATATCCAACCCAATAAACCCATCAGCGCCGCGACCGGTCGACCGCACCCCCAAGGTCGGTCGACTGTTCCCCTCTCAAGACTTCTGCACCCTATGACCGGTCGACCGTCACTTATGCAATTACAACTGCTAACTGTTTCCTTGCCTCCACACCGTTTCTGATCTTCTCGATTCCTCCATCGCCTCATCGTCTTCTTATTTAACCTAGTATGCAAGACATAAACCCAACAATCTTCACCTTGAATTGCATACTCATGAATCCATACCTGTGTGATTTAAAACCCTCTAGACTCTTTTCCTCATCTTCTTGCAAACAACTCGTTTCAATGGCTTCCTCTGCTAGTTGAATATATCTCTACCTGTTTTTCTCCCGCTGTATGCCCCCTCAATGGCACACCTAAGTAGATGTAATCATGGAGGTGCCACCCTCCACACGAACTCCACCTACCTCAAGGCTTTCTCCACCTTCCGACGATATTCGAATATTGTAGTCTCGCTCGGATGATTCTAGTGACGGCATACTAGATAGTGCTTTAGGAACAATGGGCTTCGAAACACTTGCGCAAGTTTTTCTGTTCCTCCAAAGCTGATAGAGGTTGTGCTGATCCTGCCCAATTCCCCTCTTATCCTTCATCACCTCACGATAACTTTCCCAAACTGAACAAACTCTACCTGGATCTGTGTACCTGCAGTCCTGAACATCTAGAGTTCTCATGGAAATAAGGCTCCGCTTCATCAAAGGAATATGCATGCCCTCCTCTAGTGTGTGTCCCTTTCCGCCTATCATCTTCGACTCATTTGTTTTCTCACATCTTACTTCACAAGTCTTGTCAATCTTCGTTCTCACACAACGACATGACGCAAACTTGTAAGTAGCAACCATTACTTCACAAATCTTATCAAATTTCGTTCCCACACAACGATATGATGCAAATTTACTAGTAGAAACCATCTCCATCTCGGAGCAAACTTGAGAAGAACTAACCGAATCAAAAGAACCACCGGAATTCACATATAAAGAACTTGAAACAAAAGCACTGTTAAGCCTTCACCTGATTCAGTGGCACTGAATTTGGCACCCCTCTGACTCAATCGCTTGCAACAGTCTCTCTTGTAATGCTCAATCCTTTTGTACTGGTGGTCACGGACCTTACCCCGACATACACTTTTCCTTCCAATCAAAGTACAATCTACCTCCAAGCAATTCACAGAAGTTGACGCCGATTTCTAACTCTCCTTCCTAAGTGCATCCTCCTCCAACCCCTTGATCATACCTGCTATGAAAAACTTCTCCTTCATAGATTTCTCGCCTAGCACGGTTATCATGTTGGATGAATTTGATGGTGAATATATTGAGTTGGAAACCCTTAGATCATCTGCGTTGAATGCCCTCAGTTCAGATAACTTCATATTGAACTCTACTTTATGATCTAGAAAAGCGGTACTTTCCTTCATTGAGAAACCCCACAACTTTCTTCGATGGTGCATCCGAACTTGTGACGTCGATCCCGAGTAGTCAGTTCCGAATCTTGCCCAAAGATTCGCCGTACTTCTCCTATACTTGACTTCATTCATCAATGACAACTAGATTAAACCCAAGGCTTCTGAATAAATCTTCTTCCACTTCTCCTACTTTATGCCGACTGGTCTCCCTTTATCTCCTTCTAGGACTAGATCCAAGTCCTGTTGAACCGATGCTTCATGCATGTCCACCTTTAGGAGATTAAAGTTGATCTTGCCTTTGAACCGCTTGATCTTCGTAATTTGATCTGCCATCATCTCTAAGGAACTCGAACAAACCCTTGAACCTGAAGCTCTGATACCAATTGTTAGAGATTTCCCATTAGAAATCCCTCTTTTCAGGACCCCGTTGAGTTATTCGATGCAATCAATACAAACCACCAAGCACATATGAGATCATACCAAATACACCAAAACACACAAATTTGTCCCGATTGGGGCTTTCGCTTTAATTCAGGGGAGAAGAAACCCAAGATGTTATTCAACTAGAGAAGATACAAAAATATTACAATTCTTACCACGACCCTCTCTCAAGCCTTACCAGTAAGTACTAGTTGTTTACAATTAGAGAAACTCTCAAGCTTCAACTTCAATGAAGTACTCTCTCTTTTGGCTCTCAATGAGGGCCAATAACAACAATATATAGAGATTTAGAGAAAACCTAGTTTGATATCTTGATATAGTAACCATTGGATATTCCTGAAGAGATAACCCTATGATAAGAGCCGTCAGATCTAACTTGAAGAACAAGTTGGGCATCTCACGAATTACCAAGATCCGACCCAATAAACCCATCAGCGCCGCGACTGGTCGACCGCACCCCCAAGGTCGGTTGACCGTTCCCCTCTCAGGACTTGTGCACCTTATGACCGGTCGACCGCCACTTCTGCAACTACAGCTGCTGACTGTTTCCTTGCCTCCACTCCGTCTCCGAACTTCTGGATTTCTCCATCGTCTCATTGTCTTCTGATCCAACCTAGTATGCAAGACATAAACCCAACATCATATTTATTACTACAATATTGATCTCACCAATTCCAGTCTAACCTAACTCTATATATCCATCCTCCATTTGTTTAATCATCGATTACCGACTTACCTTAACCTCCCTTACAATTTTAATGATTTAGTGATAATTATCTTTTCACAGCTTGTCAATGCCCTCCCTGTCTCATTAATATTAAAACATTTCAAGTAAGTGAAATTTGCACAAAGGGGAGGGAGGATCTCAGATATCCTCAATGTCAAATTTGCGTTTTAATCATGTTATTTGACTGAGGCCCTTCATTTGACTGAAATCTCCTACGTAATTTGTAACCTGTTGTTATTGCTTACACTCGATTCGTATTGTGCCAGAAAAAAATCCGTCCTTCTTGCATGTAATTAAGGATGTTTCTGTATCCCAATACCATTCAGACTCAAGCTCTTGGCGAATGTAAAAAAGTTCACACTACACGAGATATATATGATAAACTGGTTTCAGGTATTTTTCGTAACAGAACGAGCTTTTTTTTTTTTTTTTCTTTTCAATTTACAAAACAGTTTTAAACAGATATTGGCTGAGGGGTTTAAAACATGTTTAAATCAAAGAACCCTACCAGGAGAGGCATAAAGTGATAAAACATTTTCTTTCTGCAGTGGAGAAAGTTAGGCCGCAAGTTGAGTCATTAAAGATTGATACAGCTAGCAAAGGAATCAAGGAATACGAATTGAGACTATTGACATCTTTCATTGGAGCTTAATCATAGTCTATCAATTACTATTACCTTTTAAAAAAAAAAAACGTTCATTAATTTATAGTATGAGGGTAGATCTATAGATTATACTATATATAATCCAGGAAATATCAATGATCTCGAGGAAAAATGGCTTTCGATAAATAGTCTCAAGTCTTCACGATTTTGAAGGAGATCATGAGGGGCCAAGGAAATCTAATGGATTTGTGCTATCACACCGTATGATAATAAATATGACCTTTAATGCAACTCTAATGTCTCAGTCTTTGACTAAGTTGGAGCTTTTTTTTTTGTTTCCTTTTAGCTAATTACTTGTGCTTTTTGTTTCGCTAATAGTCCAGGAATCACTTTTAATATGATTGCAAGAGAGGCCCATTTAAGAAAGCCCAAAGTTGGCCTTGAGCTTTAGGCCCATGTTGTGGCTAAGATGCCACATTGGGAGTTTGAAATGAATCTCATACCGTTCGTGAAATAGAGTGAATAATCTCTGCTCTCTAATAATATTATAATGGGAGAAGACCTTAAGGGGATGTTTGGTAGGTAGGATTGTGCAAGGAAATCCCATATTTCTTTTTAGATTATCTTATTTGATATATGTAGCAAGCATAGTTTTAAAAGAAATGATAGATTCTCAAGGGAATCAAAATCTTTTGTTGGAAAGGATTTGAAATTTTTGCCGTACTACCTCACTTTTTGAAAATATTTAGCGCTCTGCCCCACTTCCCAAAACAATTAGCGATATGCCCTTGTTTAGAACACGTCAGCAAGAAACGTTATTGGAAAAAACGGCATAGGTTATTTCCATGTCGTTCTTCCCAATAACGGCATCTGTTCGAAAAAAAAATTGCATGCCGTTATTTGGAATAACGACATAGGTTGTTTTGTTTTTCGAGAGCTTGTAGTCTCCACTTAGAGGAAAAATTGCAAGTATGAAAAACTTTATAACAGATGCTGTTATTTCAAATAACGGCATTCTCAACACTGATGTCGTTATTTGGAATAACGACATCAGTTATAAATTTTTTTAATAAAAAAGTAACTTATTATTCATCCTGTCAGATGAATAAGTTAAAAAAATATAAAAAAATTATAACTGATGCCATTATTGGAGATAACGGCATCAGTTATATATCAATATAACGGCAATAGTGCATATTGATATATAACTGATGCCGTTATCTCCAATAACGGCATCAGTCATTCAAATGCCGTTATTCAGGATAATGACATTGTTTATAAGTTTTTTTCACACTTAGAAATTTTTTAAAGTTAGAAAATTCACACTTGCAAGACAAATATACTAATGCCGTTATTCCAAATAACGGCATGCAATTTTTTTTTCCAAACAGATGCCGTTATTGAGAAGAACGGCATCGAAATAACCTATGCCGTTTTTCCCAATAACATTTCTTGCTGACGTGTCCTAAACAAGGGCATATCGCTAATTGTTTTGGGAAGTAGGGCAGACCGCTAAATATTTTCAAAAAGTGGGGCAGTATGGCAAAATTTTCGAAGGATTTCCATTCCCCCAAAAAACCATGGGATTTGAGGATTCACATGAGATTTCCATAACAAACAATAATAAAAAATATATTTCTTCCTAAAATCATGGGATTTGAGCATTCTCATGTGATTTCCATAACAAACAATTAAAAAAACCAAAAAAAACTAAAATAAAAAATTACAATAATAAAGGATTCCCGGGAATGCAATGTACTATACCAAACGCGATAATGCAACATTCCCGGGAATCTTTATTCCCATTCTCACATTCCTGGTAATCCTGTCATTTGTCAATCTATCAACGCGTGTGACGCACGTACATAATTAATATGAAGGGGGTTTCAGGTTCGAGTCTTCACTACGTTAGAGTTATTTTTTAAAAAAAAATATTAAAATGTGCATTGTTCCTGCATAACTAATATAAAAGAGGTCTCAAGTTCAAGGTCACACTACGTCAAAATTTTTTATTTTAAAAAATATATATTTATTAAGACGTGCATTGCACGTATAAATTACTAGTAATTATGGAATGGTAATTGGTAAGACTCATCGAGCGACATGCTTTATCGTTATGCATTTTATTTATTTGGAGTAAAAAAAAACAGCTAAAAAAGCCATCAAATATTGATTTTTTTTTTAATGAAATTGATAGCGCCTTGCGGCGCCAGCCAGACAAAAAATATATTTAATAAGCCAAGAAGCATACAACGATTCATTTTACAAGAACTAAAACAAGGGACTCGAAAATTACAATGGCCAAAAACCTAGTCCGAA
The DNA here is from genome assembly GCA_017893485.1 of Hemerocallis citrina. Classification (NCBI taxonomy): domain Eukaryota; kingdom Viridiplantae; phylum Streptophyta; class Magnoliopsida; order Asparagales; family Asphodelaceae; genus Hemerocallis; species Hemerocallis citrina. The sequence goes on from CM030363.1 coordinate 40,184,785, forward strand.
AGAGCCGAAAGCTAACCACAACGACAACGATAAAAGGAAACCTAAAACATCACACACAGACAGTAAAAGGGAGCCCTAGCAAGACCAAGCCGCATAGTCCCCGCTCAAGAGGGCTAAAAAAAGAGAAGATCCAAAGGTCCTTCCACCCACCGTTAAGCTAGAAACGGAGCAAGCCGACTCGAACTATCGCCAAGCTAGAACTTGACCTCGAAGAGGGAGGCTGAACAAACTAAAACGAGCTGCATTTGAAAAGGTAGCCAGCGAGTAAATACTCAAAGTGGGAGGGACCTAGCGAGCCCATTCCCAAGGAAACAACACTGAAGCAAGCCACACTACCAGCTGAAGACAGCAAACACGAGAGGAACAACACAAAACTCTGAACAACAAACGCAATCAGCATAGCGCCCAACTCCACTCTCGAAAACATAGAACAAGAGAGTAAGCCCCTAAAAAATGCTCTCTCACGAAGATAAGTAGTAAAGAAAGCACGACCACAGCATAAACCCCTCATTAACTGCTGGAAAAAAAATGCGAAGTGGACAGATCTAGCGAAGAGAGAAAACTCCGGCCAAAGAGACTTAAAACAACCTCGAGTGCGCTGGCATGCAGCCAACACACAATCCATCCTCACAGAGGCTAAAAAAGATGGGAAGAGCAATACTAGACAGGAAAAATCCAATCTCAAAAAAAGATGGGAGGGAGAACAAGTTCGACTCGCGACAGAACGCGAGGACAGGAATCAGCATCAAAAGAAACGGAGAGTATCAGCCTCCGCTCCAAAACCGGCCACTCCACCTTGGAGACCAGCCCAAAAAACCTCAACCACAAGTCGGTGGGAGGACCAACTCAAACTCCTCAACCAGCATACCCTAACCACCTCAAAACTGAGAAAAAATACCGAGCAACAAAAAAACTGAAGCAAACGTCCACCACTACGATGTGGAACGAACACCCCTACGCAACCGGACCACAAATAAAAGGCTAGGAAAAAGCATACGTTCCCATACACATTGGAGAACCAACAGCCAACGGGGAAACCAAACACAAGAAACGAACCATTAGAATTACATCACAACATAAACAAAATAAAATCCTATACAATCTGGAGCAAAGCCCGAAAGAAGCCCAAAAAACAGACAACAACTATCCCTCGACTGGTCCATCTTAGGAGAACCACCAAGAGCAACAAAAGAAGACCACCAGAGAACGCAAACAAAACATACCGCTCTGCCCAGACTACAACCCAAAAATAGGGAGGAAAGCCATACCTCAAAACGAGGCTAAAGAAACCGCCTCCAACTCCCAAAATGCTGGCCCTCCCAAAGAAAGCCCATCGACCAAAACCACCAACTCAAATCTTTAAAGCAGAGGAAATAACAATTAATAACAAAGAAATAACTAATGTTACAAAACGGAACTATTAGCACACCAAAAAATAAAGGCCTCGTTGAGACGATTAAGTTGCAACTCTGCCACTTTATCCGCCGATAAAGTGGAAGGCCAAAATTTTGAAAAAAAATAAGAAATCATCGATAATGTGATCAATCGAAGTAGCGGCCTGCTTGAAAATACGCTTGTTTCGTTCAGTCCAAATAACCCAGATAATCGCCATAATCGAGAAAAACCACGAGCTACGAAATTCTTTCCTGGGGATTGAAACATCCAGCACGAAGAGAAAACGTCAGGGATACCCTGTGCTTGCCAGACGCTGACTGCAATCAGCCAAAGCGGTTGAATAAAAGCACACTTAAGGAAGATGTGCTCGGCGTCTTCATGGTGAGCTGAGCAAAAAACACGCAACTGATCAAAGGCCAAATTCATCTTATTAAGAACATCTACCATGAGAAGTTTATTATTTAGTGCTAGCCAAGTGAGAATTTTTGACTTGAGAGGAGCACAGTTGCTCCATAAATACTTAGCACTCGGGGAGACAGTCCCCCCAAAATTCAGAAAATTATAGAAGGATTTCATCGAGTAGTTACCAGCACTGGTCCACTCCATTTGAAGTCTTCAAATGGGTGCCACTGATAAAGGTTAATACCATCGAACAACTCTTGAAGTTTTGACTGAAGCGTCGGTGGGAGAACAATTGAGAAAGGAATGGACCAGAATTTTGGTGATTGATAATAATTACATAATCAGCTACCCTGATAGAGGGGTTGTCACCTTTTGGAAGAGATTAGGAAAAGCACGGGCGAGTATGGTGTTCCCAAACCATAAATCAAGCTAGAATCTGGTCTTGGTGCCATTAGCGCACAAGTGTAACAAGCTACAATAAAAAGGGTTGGCTACTTTCCAGACCCCTTTCCAGAACGAGGAGGATTTATGAGGGAGAATAGTGTTAAAATCCATCATATTGGACCGTTGAAAACAATTGGAAGCTATCATTCGCACCCAAGGCAGTTGCTCCTTTTTAAGAAATCTCCATAACCATTTGCCTAAGAGAGCCAAATTCTGGTGTCTAAGATTAAGAACCCCCAAACCTCCAGCTGCCTTAGAAGTGCGGATCAGCTTACTGTTACATAGGTGTGAGCCGGCTTTAAACGAATTTGAACCAGACCAGAAAAAATTCTTTCTGATACGATCAATTCTCTTAATAACCCGCGTCGGAAGGTAATTGAAAGACATCATATAAAGAGGGATGGAGGAAAGAATGGAGTTAACGAGTATGAGTTTGCCCCCGCGAGACAGGTGTTTACCAGACCACCGGTTGAGTCTCGATTCAACCTTTTCAATCATCAGCATCCAGTCCGCTTTATGAAGCTTACCCCATCTCAATGGTATACCAAGATAAGTGATAGGGAATGAGGCAGAAGCACAATTAAAGAAATGTACAATTTCCATTTGCCAGTTATGGGATCCCCCAAGCCAGAGAACAGAAGACTTTTGAAAGTTAATGGTCAGACCCGATGCACTTTCAAAGACATAAAGAAGTAACTTCAGGTTACGTAAAGTGCACCCGTTGGGTTTCGCAAAAATAATGGTATCATCCGCGTATTGAAGGTTCAACACCCCACAGAAACTACGAGAACTACCCAGACCTTCAATAACACCTGCGTCCCACGCATTATCCAGGAGTTTGCTAAACACATCCGCAACAAGTGCGAAAAGCAGGGATGAAATCGGGTCACCTTGCCGAAGGCCCCGCTTACACTTGAACTTGTGACCTTTCGTCCCATTGATAAGAATGGACGAAGTACCAGCAAAAAGACTGGATTTGATCCAGGCGATCCATTTCGGACCAAAACCACGATGAAGAAGAGTTTCAACAAGAAAATTCCAGCTAACGTTATCGTAAGCTTTTTGAAAGTCCAATTTTAAAAGGATGCCCTGCGAATTCGACTTGTGGCAATCCGAGATGATTTCTTGGGCCGAAGCCACACTATCAAGGATAAAGCGGTCTTTAATGAAACCAGATTGCATGGGATCAATTAAAGACGAGATAACGGCACTTAGACGAGAAGCGAGCACTTTCATGATAATCTTGAAGGTAGAGTTCAGGAGGCTAATTGGCCTAAAGTTAGAGACCAAGTTAGCACCTAAAATTTTTGGGATTAGGACAATGTACGCATAATTGATCCTATCGAAGAAGAAATCCCCCCGATGAAGATCAGAGAACAATTGAACAAGATCATCTTTGAGACAATCACAAAATTTTTGGAAAAAGAAATCCGGAAAGCTATACGGTCTAGAAGCGGAATCGCTTTTCAAGGAGAACACCGCCCGCTTGATTTCTTCTAAAGTAAAAGGATCTTCTAGACTGGATAGTTCAAAAGTCTGCTGACCATACAACTGTTGCTAGTCTAGATGGATAGAGCGATGTTTAGTAGATCCTAACAGATCTTTAAAGAATCGAAGGAAAGAAGCATGAATGTTAGGAGTCGACGATAATTCAGTGCCATTATCAAGGACAGAAGAAATTCTATTGCATCGTTGCCTATGCGATACAAAATTATGGAAGAAAGCGGTGTTACCGTCACCTTCCTTAAGCCAGCGAAATTTTGCTCGCTGAGCCCATTTAATGTGATCGTTGTGGAGTAACTCAGCGTAGCTTCTTTTACAAGAAGCACGCTCGGAGCGAAGGGAGTCTGATATTGGGACAGTCTCCTCCATACAATCGATGGAGTCAATGGTAGCCAGGAAAACATTTTTAAGAAAGTTATCATTGGCGTATCTTTCTTTATGCCAAATTTTGCTACCATATTTAATGGCATGCAGCTTAATCAGAATGCGGCATAAACCTGACGAACCCGTAATTGAAGAAAGACATTCTGTGATGAGGTTGACGAAGGTTTGATCTTGCAACCAGAATTTTTCAAAGAGGAACTTGAAAGATCTGGAGAAGTTATAGTTAGAAGATAAAAAGATTGGAACGTGGTCAGACGAAGGATTGGGTAGAGCCGAGACGAACGAGTTATGGAAGAAATTGATCCAGTCCAAGGACACCAGAAAGCGATCTAGCTTAGCCAAGGTCGGAGGAGACCTCATATTAGACCAAGTGAATGATCTACCATTAAGTGGCAGTTCAGTCAATTAGAGGGAGCGGATGCAATCATTAAAGTGGGTCAAATCTAATGAGTAATGGGATGACCCGGATCTATCGGAAGAAAATCTGGTGACTTTAAAAGCACCACAAAAAGCTAGAAGCCGTTAATGGAGTGTTGGAAAAAGTAAAATTCGTTCCAGAAGGCTTCCCGCCGATCCACAGTCGATGGACCATAAATAGACACCACTGTGAGAACACAGTCGAATTCGAACCAGTGAAGACGAACCAGAAGGAAGAAAGTTAAACGACTAGTCGAAATGTGAGAGAAACTGGCTTCCTTGAAACCAAGAAGGATACCTCCCCTAGTGCCTAAAGCATCTAGAGAAATCCAGTGAGAGATTAAAGATCCTCCTATCGAACGTAAGAGAGAAGTCGAAGGGGATTCAAGTTTTGATTCTTGAATAGAGATCAGATCACAATGGGAGGAAGAGATAAGTTGAAACAACGCTTGTTGTTTGGACACACACCTAAGCCCACGTATGTTCCAAGAGATGCTAATCAGTAAACACATTGGCCTCAAAAGCTCTTGAAATTTTGCGACCGCGAATAGCATCAAAATCAACGAAGTTATCAAAATCCACTAGAAATCCCATCCTCCTAGTCATGCTAAGCATCTTTAAATTGGAGAGAGAGTCAAAATGTACTTGATATAAGGAACCTAAACATTCCTTCACTGAAGACAAAGGAGAGGGGGGAGCAGAATCCATCTTGCGGAAATGACTCACAATAGGGGACTGAGCATCTGCCACAAGACACGATTCTCTATTGGCTCGAATACGAGTACTAGAACGGATGACCGAGAAAAGTTTCGGTTTAATAACATTTTTAATCTTTTCTTTCCTTCCTTCAGAAGAAAAATTACTAGAATGATTGCTTACAAGACCGGTCCCTGCAATGGTGCCCACCGCAACCTTTGAGGAATCAGCAAAACCAAGGGCAAAGACTAGCTTCCATACCGAAGGCTCTAGGCCGATGGCCGTAAGTGTCGAGGGATGGTTTTTAGCACCTCTACAACTAATGGTGAACGAGGGCATCTCCAAAATAGGAGGGAGAGGAAACGACAAATTACCAATGTCAACAACCAGGTTGAAACAAATCAAGGAAACCGAAACAGGATAAATTTTTAAAGTAATAAAGTTGAAGTACTCCAAACCTATAGCAACCTGAAAGTGGTAACTCAGTGAGTTAGTCGGAGATAATACATGCTTTTGAGAATGCAAGCGATCCATCTCTACCAACTCGTCCTTTAGAAGATCATCTTTATCTACCCAAGCATCGACCTTTCGATTAGCGGCAGACACAGTTTTAGTAGTCATGGAGGAGGAGGAAGGACCCGAAGGATGGGTGCGATGAACAGAGTTAATGAACTTCTCCCAGTCAGAAGAATACTGCGGGCTCGCATCCCAAACCACTTCTCGGCAGCCTCTAAAGGATTTTGCTTAATAGGAATAGAGGTAGAGTGCACCGGGGGGACAGCGGATGAAGGAGCCTCAGTGGTAAGCTGCCTAGTGGGCTGAAAGGACACTTCAGGCGAAGTCCCCTGCAGAGTTGGAGGAGATTTCCCCGTAGCCAAATCTGGGTTAATCCAAACCAAATTGGGAGCTTTAGACGGAGAGCTTTTGGGTTTGGAAGGAGTGAGAACCGATCTGCGCTGAAATGGCATAATTTTTTTGGGTTGATCTTTGTGCGACTTCCTCCACTGAGAGGAGGGAGTGGTAGACTGAGAAGAGGTACCAACAGAGAATGAGCTGGGCAAAACAGTCGCTTTACTGAGGGGATTGGCAACAGGCAGGGTCACAGGAGCAGAGGGTGACTTAGTTGCCACCAGATCTTGATAAGAGATCGAGACAAGAAAAGACGATATCTGGTCTCTTAAAGTGAACGTATCAATCCTATCTTTTACCGACGGGCAAAAGAAATCGACATCTACTTGAAGACATCCTGACGCCAACTTAGTCAAGGAGGTGATGTGTTGAAGCTTCCCCACACATTTGGTGAAATCAGAAATGACACAGTGGAATACGCTAAAAGGTGGAAGGCCTAGCAAAGTAACTTTAACAGTAGAGGGGATTAATGAGGGAGGGGGGCTTCCACGATTGATCCATTTATGAACGAAAACTTGGATAACTCCGATCGAGAGAGAGTTGCTGGCAATATGATCCTCCAGAATTTTCAAGGAGGGACAATTAATAATCACCTCACCATTGGAGCAAACATCGACTGCCTACACCCATTCTTGCACATCGCAAAAATTGGTAAGGAAAGCATTTATGGTAGAGTTACAAACTGCACCTCCATTGAATGAGACAGCCCCGTATTGCTCAAAGAACCTCAGTTTGTCAGAAAATTCCAAGTCAGGGATGAACACCAAATTGACTTGAGACTTGGAATTCTTCGAATAGAAAGTAGGGTCTTCATGAGGGACAACTGGGGCAACAGCAGGGAAACGTTGCGTAACAGGAGGAGTAGGGAGAAAGGGAGAAGATGAGGAGACCTTAGGGCGCTTAGCCTTCGAGGCTTGAAGATCTGCTAGCTTCGATTGAAAAGAGGGAAAGTCAAGAGCGGCAATGACCTGGTCTGATATGGGTACTCCCACCGACACTCCCAAAATTTGTTGTAAGGAGAAACAACGATTTCGGAAGTAACCGGACTTCAAGTAGAACATACATCTCATGTTGTCAGAGCAAAACGCTCTAATATGCCCAACTTGGAGACAGCAGAAGCACGAAGAGGTTTGGGGTGAGAGAAACGAACGCAAGTTTGGAGTCAGAAGTGAGGGGGGAGAGGAAAGGGCGGGAAAAAAAAGGTGGACGGCGCCCTAGAAATTTCCTGTGGGCGGGCTTAAGGGGTAAAGAGGGCGCGCCATCAAATATTGAATTATAGAGATAATAATGAAATCATATAGCGAATTATTAAAATTGCAAAATCGGACTTATTATCAACATTTTCATTTCCCTGGATTGAATGATAGCCTATAATTGTATTTTACTTTATGGACCATTTCAATCATAATATATAATAATTTAAGAGCATCCACTATCATTTGCTAAAAAATTTGCATATTTAGCAATAGAAATAGCAATTAATGGGAAACACCACTATCATTTATTGCCAAATTTACAAATAATGGAATTTTGGTAAATATTTTGTGAAAAATTTTGGTGGACGGATGATCTTCATCCGTCTGACCTTTTTTGCATTCTTTTTTTTTTTAATTATTAAAATATTTTCGTAATTAAATGGATGACATATTCATAAATCTAACAAGAAAAATTTTGGTGGACGGTTCTTCTTCATCCGTTCGACCATGCGATTTTTTTAAAAAAATTAGTAAAATGATATTTTCGTAATTAAATGGATGATATTTTCGTAATTAAATTTTGGTGGACGGGTGATCTTCATCCGTCCGTTCGAAAAAAATTAATAAAAAATATGAGACAGAGCATCATCTTCCGTACTCTATATTTAGTGATTGCTAAAGCAGATTGCTATACTTAGAAGTCCACTGCTTGCTTCGTTTCCTAAATATGAATATTTAGCAAACGATAGTAAGACTCTTTTTGGCCAGAAAATGTATTTTTTGCACTTTTAGCAAACGATAGTGGTAGCTCTTAAGGATTTTAAATATATATATGCATGTTATATATACTTTATGGCTATCATTTTGCAGTGGCTCTCATACATTATTCTTCCAATATCTCTGAATCAAATAAAGCATTGGATGGAGGTTTTGATCCCATTTCAACCGTTTTCTAGCATTTAGCTGGTTTATACAATTGTGCTCATGTTCTTTTTCCCCACTTTAAATACCTTCATTACTCATCATCTTTATCCCAACTTTAAAATTACAATCATACATAACTTTAATACGTTATGCAAAGTTTCTTTTCTTTTATGAAACGGATAGAGTCTTACGACTCCAGCCAAGCACGCGATAATATTAATCAAAAGCAGTACCCAAAAAGTTTTACGAGGCGTAAAACACAAATCTACAGACACATAACCAGGAAAGCACAATGCCCGAAGAGCAAGGCAAAATAATACAGATGCAAAAACAACACATCCAAATAGAACGACAGACAGCAAGACGATGCCAGGACCGCAGGAAACAGCAGGAATGAGGGGACTGCAACCATCCAAATTTTGCTCCCTAACGCAACAAATCGAGCAAACACAGCGAAGGAGAAGCGCGCCTAGATACGACCAAACGGCTGCAGGAGGTCGATCCGTCTTCATCGACCAGGCAAAGCTGTACTCGATGCGGCAAATGGATGATGCGAAGTGAGGCGAACATCCATCAAGAGGAAACCGCGGAAGAAAAACAAAGCAAGACATCATGATTCCAAAAAATCCATCAAACTAATTAAATAGATTGCCAGACAGCCAGCGAAATTGCCGCCCTACCCAAACTGAGGCCGACTAGACAGCCAACAAACAGGCAACACAAACAAAGCCACATAGATAATAAATTCATATTTCATTTTAGACATCAGTCAAGACATACAACCTGGGCCAATAACAATAGTTGCCATTAGAGAGGACAACATACTAAACAAAACATTAAGGTGGGAAAAGATCCACCAGTCCAAAAATACTCAGGTGCACCAAAGAAGTGAACACCAAATAAACTGCATAATTTCCTGCATGAACTCAAGGAAGGAAAGTAGAAACAAACCAGGAAGAGGACCTGCGAGTAGTGAAAAACAAAACGAAACCCAACTACAAGCATTCCTCACCAAAACATAGGAGAGACAACGTCTAACCAGAGACAGCAAAAGGGAAACAGCAACCAAAAGAGAGAGAGAACCTCCAAACTCCTTAATCTTGCGACATAAAGAATGTGGCAATAAATAAATGCAGAAAACTTCAGCAATTATAAAGCGTTAAGATTACGGAGGCACAGAACAGAGTCAACCAGTCTATGACTGCTTAGGGATTCTCTAGCTTCGGATTTTAATGCCGAAGACCAGAAATTGAACAGAAAAATAAAATCATCAATAATAATGGAAATATTAGAGGTGCTATGTTTGAATAATCTTTTATTTCTTTCCAACCACGTGATCCATATAATAATTTGAACCGACAGATTCCAAGATCTACAGTACATATGATTCATGGGGTGTAAGGACCAACACGAAGCTAAATTGGAAGGGATAGATGGGAATTCCCAAGCTAAGGTGCAGATTTTCCACAAAGGGCGGATGAAATCGCAACCAACAAATAAATGATCTACATCTTCCGAGTTGTTAGAACAAAGGGAGCACATTTGTCCCCACGCCAAATTCCTTTTGTTGAGAATTTAGACAGTGAGCAACTTGTTGTTGAGGGCAAGCCAACAGTTGATTTTAACCTTCAAAGGGGCACAGGTGTGCCAAATGAAATTATCAAAAAGGGAGAGGATGCCTCGGAAGTTCAAAAAATTGTAAAAAAATTTAACTGTGAAACTTCCCGCCGAGTTCCAACGCCACATACAATCCTCTTTCGGGCCCCAAGCAAAATGGTCTAGAGACGAGAGCAGTTCGTTGAGGTCCGAAATGAGGTGCGAAGGAATGTCTATCGAGAAGGGGATAATCCAGTGCCTTTGCGAGTTAATAGTGATGAAAGAATCTGCCATGTAGGCAGAGGGGTTGGAAGCTAGAAGGTAGAGCACTGGGAAGGCAGGTGCAAGTTTGATGTTACCAATCCAAAGATCGGACCAGAACTTGGTCCTGGAACCATCTAAACATACGTAGAGGATGCCACAATGGAAAGATGCGGCTGCTTTCCAGACCCCCTTCCAGAACGGAGAAGCGTTGCGATGAAATTGGGAGAGGAATTCCCAGAGATTGCTAGAGGAAAAACAATGAGCTTTGATACTTTGAATCTAAGGTAAATGATCAAATTTTAAGAATCTCCAAAGCCATTTACCCAGCAAAGCAATATTCTGGTGTCTGAGGTTTAACACCCCTAGACCCCTTGCCTCTTTGGGAGAGCAGACCATTTTCCAGTTGCAAAGGTGCGACTCTGACTTGATAATGGAGGATCCCGACCAGAAAAAGTTACTTCTAATTTTATCAATTCGCCTAATGACCCATGAAGGAACATAATAGAATGACATCATGTAAAGCGGGATAGAAGAAAGAACCGAGTTAAGAAGGATCAGTCTACCACCGCGGGACAGGAGTTTTCCGGCCTAAACGTTAAGCCTGGATTCTACCTTATCCACCATGGGCATCCAATCAGTTTTATGCAGTTTACCCCATCTAAGGGGAATCCCCAAATACGTGATGGGGAAGGCTGCGATAGGACAGTTAAAAAAGTTCGAGATCTCATGCTGGCGATTTGGGGAACCTCCAAGCCATAGAACAGAAGATTTTTGGAAATTGATCGAAAGGCCCGACGCTAATTCAAAATAGTAAAACAGAAGTTTTGGGTTACAGAGAGTAGAAAGATTCGGCTTAGCGAAGATGATCGTATCATCAGCGTAGTGAAGATTAAGGACACTGTGAAAGTTCCGCAATTCACCCAGACCTTCAATAACTTGAGTTTCCCAAACATTGTGAAGTAGTTTACTAAAAATATCTGCCACAAGACAAAAAAGGAGGGACGACAGAGGATCTCCTTGGCGAAGGCCACATTTAACTTTAAATTTGTGGCCTTCCGAACCATTAATAATGATGGAAGAAGTGCCAGAGTATAGGCTGGATTTGATCCAAGCTATCCATTTAGATCCGAAACCCATATTAATGAGGATATGAAACAGGAAATCCCAACTAACATTGTCGTAAGCTTTTTGGAAGTCGAGTTTGAGAAGGATACCTTCAGTGTTAGAGTTGTGACAATGAGAGATGATCTCTTGAGCCGCTGCGACACTATCAAGGACAAAAAGGTCTTTAATGAAACCGGATTGAACGGGATCGATGAGGGGGGAAACCACTGTGCTAAGCCTAGCAGAAAGCACTTTCATAATGATTTTGAAGGTGGTATTGATCAGGCTAATAGGCCTAAAGTGCGCTCCCACCATTTTGGGAATAAGCACAATATTTGCATAATTGATACGATCAAAAGAGAAGGAACCCTGATGGAGTTCGTCGAAACAGCAGAGAAGGTCGGCTTTAAGCCATGGCCAAAATTTTTGGAAGAAGAAAGCAGGGAATCCGTCTGGGCCTGGAGCCGAATCGCTCTTTAAAGAGAAAATAACCGATTGAATTTCCTCCAAAGAGAAAGAGGCCTCAAGAGAGGAGAGGTCCTGAGAGATGGGGCCATAAAGGTGGTTCCAGTCTATGCTAATCGAACGTTGTTTATACGAACCGATTAGATTTTTGTAAAAAGAAAGGAAAGCACCGTGGATCTCTTGATCGGAGCTAAGATGTAGACCGTTGTCGCTGATCGAAGTGATCCGATTGGAACGTTGCCTGTGCGAAGCAAAATTATGAAAGGAAGTGGTATTGCCATCACCTTCCTTTAACCATCTAAATCTGGCTCTTTGAGCCCATTCAATGTGGTCTTGATGAAGGATGTCGGCGTAATCACGCTTGCAGGAAAGCCTTTCCGACCGATAAGAATCAGGAATAGGTCCCCCCTCCACCATCTTATCAATAGATTCGATGGAGGCGAGGAGAAAGTTTTTAAGGAAAACGGTGTTATTTTGTCTTTCGGTGCACTAGATCTTAGAACCGAATTTAATGGCGTGAAGTTTGAGGAGGATGCTACCCATGCCAGAGGAGTCGGTAACTGACGAAAGGCATTCTTCCACTAGCTTGACGAACAATTGGTCATGTAACCAAAATTTTTCGAACCGGAATTTATGCTGGTGGGAGAAAGGAAAATTTGAGTAGAGGGCTATGGGAACGTGATCGGAGGAAGGATTAGGTAAGGCCTTGGCAAAGGAATTGTGAAACTGGTTTATCCAATCATGGGAGACAAGGAAACGGTCAAGTTTGGCCATAGTCGGGGATTGACGAAGGTTGGACCAGGTGAACGATCTACCGTTAAGCGGAAGATCGGTCAACTGCAATGCATGGATGCAATCGTTGAAATTATTGGAGTGATAAGAGGAGTAAGACGGGGTCGATCTTTCAGAGGAGAACCTGGTGACATTAAAATCCCCACAAAGAAAACAGAGATCGTTGGTAAAATTGTGAAGCGAAAGGAATTCGTCCCAAAATAAACTACGCCTATCAGGAGAGGAGGGACCATAGACCGAAATCACCATTAGAGTACAGTTAAGAACTGTCTAGTTAAGTTGGACGATGAGGAAGAAATTAAGCCGTCAAACCGCGATAAGAGAGAATACTGACTTGTTGAATCCACAAAGGATACCTCCCCTCGATCTTATTGCATTTAAGGAGATCCATTTCGAGATAATGGATCCGCCTATCGCGCGGAAGAGGGTCGGGGAAGGAGAGTCTATCTTCGATTCTTGAATAGAAATAAGGTCACAGTGAGAAGAGTTAATAAGCTGGTAAATCGCCCTTTGTTTAATGGGGCAATTGAGACCCCGGATGTTCCAAGAAATATTAATCATTAAAACGAGTTTGCTCATGAACTCTAACACGTTCTAGCTCCCTAATGGCTTGCAATTGCATCGAGTTATCAGGGTTAACCAGAAAGCCCAAATCTCGTGCTTCGTCGGCCATTTCCTTATCCGACAAAGCGTCGAACTGAAATTGGAATATGGAACCAAGCAAGATAGGATCAGAAGGGGATTGGGGGTGGCAAAGGTTGGTGGCAAAGGGATACTTTGTTTGTGGCACAGAACCGATATAGCTCGTGGAGTCCGCCAGCGCTAATTTTTTGGCCTTAATGCGGGCACTGGATCTTATGAGGCGGTTATAGGGTTTACCAGGTGAAGGTTGATTCATTGGGGAGGATCCTACCTCCTTTAGAGTAGGGCGAGGATGAGTAGGGTCGACCAAGTTGATATCCGAGACCATCATAAGATAATCAGAGACTATCGACTTGGGGGACTGCGAATGCACCAACCGAGAATAAGACTTAGGTATCTTGGGGTCCGTGGAGCAATCACTGGGTATCGGAGAACCCAATACTGCTCCACAGTAAAAAAGCCAAACAAGGGGAAAGCCAATTAAGGTTCGCAAAGGAGAGAACGGGGGCGAGAGATGCCCAAAGCGAAAGAATAGGGAAATCAATAATATTTAAAGTTAACACAAACTGCCAAGCAGCAACATGAAGTTCAACTTGCTGGGAATTAAAGGAGGCATGAGTCGGGAATAACTGTTTGAGGGATTATTCTAAGGTCAGCTCTGCTTCCTCTTCACCAAGAAGGTTGTCCTGATCGATCCAATTATCCCCTTTAGCGGGTTGAGTCATTTTGATCTTGATAGCGGGAAGAGACGGAGCCGACTCATGGAGGCCGGGGAAGTGCGCCTCCTTTTGAAATTTTTCCCAGTCCGAGGCGAAGTGGGGGTTGACCTCCCAAGAAGGCCAAAGAGAAGCTGAATCCTGCGGCATGGGAGAAGGAAGAGGTGTGGATGTTGGAGGTATGTGGGGATGCCCTTCCACCATGGTGAACGTAGAGGGGCCAGAGAGGGGTGGAAGTTGTAGAAGGCTGGTCGCGGAAGACACATGCGTAGCAGACACTTTCGCTGATTGGAGATGATAGGTATCTGGATTGATCCATACTAGGTTTGGCGCTTTGGAAGGAGAGATCTCCTTACAATGAGGGGACACAAAGCTCTTGCTGAGAGGAGGAAATTTTTTCTTGGCAGTGACCTTTTGCTCACCTTTCAATGATGCCGAAACTGGTTTAGCAACTGATGAAGAGCCAGGGTGAAAGGGGGAGGGTGATGAAGCAGGTTTAAAAACATGCTTCGGGGCTTCAGTGGAGGGAAGCGGAGCAGCACTGCTAGAACAATTCGAATCGTGGTATTGCACCGAGACAGGGAAAGAGGAGATACCATCTGTCAAGTTGTAGGCCTCAATACGATCTTGTTGCTTAGAGCAAAGAAATAGTCCCTCCACTTGAAGAGATCCCGATGCTAACTTAGTAGACGAGGAGACACTGAAGATCTCTCCAATGCATTTGGACATTTCACCAACTAGTCGCCAAGACTCACAAAAGGCGGGGAGCCCTAAGCGATACCTTGGAGATGTAAGTGCTGGAATGCTGCAACTGGGGATTGAAATGAACCCATTTTCGAATGGTTAGTGTGATCGCCCCAACAGACAGGGAGGAGTTGTCGCTAAGGTCTTCTAGTATTTTGGGGGAAGGACATCAAATCACTACATCACCATTGGAGCAGGTGTGGAGTACCCAGTCCCACTCTTTTACGTTGCAGGAGATGCTTAGAAATGAGTTTAAAGTGAATAAAGGAATTGAACCCCCGTGGAAAGAAATCGCACCATATGTGTCGAAGAATTTCAACCTATCAGACAATTCACTGTTAGGAATGAAAACTTGTGTCACAATCGGCTTGGACGGAAGGCCATGCGAAGCGGCCGGAGGGGGAGGAAGAGAGGGGGTACTATCGGAGTAACGACTCGCGATGGGAGTAGGAAGTAAGGGAGACTTGGAGGAAATTTTTTTGCTTCTTAGCTTTGTTGGCGAAGTGTTCCGTTAGCTTTCATTGAAGGGAGGGAAAGTCAAGAGCCGATAGCACCTGCTCCGAAATAGGCGCCCCCAGGGTGAGGCCCAATAATTTTTGAAGAGCGAAGCAACGGGGGCGAGAATGCCCAGACTTGAGGCAGAATAAACATTTTATTTTGTACTCACAAAATCGCTTTACGTGGCCTGGTTGCAGACACCGAAAGCAGGTAATGGGAGTTCGGAGTGGTTTAGAGAGATGAGCAAGGGATGATGAAGGGGTAGGTGAGGAGAATTGGCGGGAAAAGGAGGGCGTAGAATGCCCAGGCACCTTCCCGAAGGTGGGCCTGGGTGGGTACGAAGGATGCGGCCCAGAGAGGAACGAGAACCCGTAACCCAAATTGAAGTTGTTATTTTGATTATTCCTTCTTTTTTTTAACCACCTCTACCCATGTGAGGTCCATGGGCTTACTAAAACTCAATAGAGCTAAAGCACAAAGGAGAAAGCAGCACAAATGGCTAAGGGAGGCAAAGAGCTAGGATAGCAGAACTCTAGCTCGCTGAAAGCTGGCGAGGAAGAGAAACACAGCTTCTGCTGCCTCACCGGAGCTAATAAACAAGGCTAAAAATGAGCCCTAAAAGAGAAAAGGCAAACCCCAAAGAAGAGGGGGTAGAGTCTCCACCAAGTGGAAATGGAGAACGGATTATAGCACAAAATGATGCCTACTAGGGCCATCATAACCATACCAATCACTCTAAAGAACAGAGCCAACCCACCTGCGCTTCCACAAAAACAAAAAAAAAGCCAGAAAAACTTACAGTGATGGGTTAAACGCAAGATGACAGCTGCCACAAAGACATTGAGGAAGCTGCTACAGAACGAAAGGAGGCTAAGAGAGTTCAGAGGCTGAGGGCGCGCAATCAGCTATAAAACGATCGAGAGAACACCGACGCGCTAAAGGAGAGTGCCGCACCAAGGGATGCCGGAAAGAGGCACCGCTGACTGTCACTGCAAAAGGGGGACCGGAGGGAGGGGGGAGAAGATCGGACCACCACAGAGAAGGGGAGAGCAAGAGCGGAAAAGGTCTTGGAGGAAACGAGGAGATCTACAACTTTGAAGAAGGGAGTGGGGGGGTTGAGTGAGGGGAGACGTCGGATATGGGTTGAGTGAGTGAGCGAAAAAAGGGCTTGGAGTATTCTGCTATTTTGTTAAACTTCATATCTTGTTTACCTTGAACAGTACTATTTTGGCATTGTTGAGGTTATGCAAAGTTTCTTAATCCAAATAAACATCAACCTTAATAGAATGACTGAAAACAGTAAAGTAGAATAGTATTACGAATGGTATGAACTGCCAAAATAATGATTTTAAGTACAAACACAAATAGAGGTAGCGGACCACACAATATCTGTTGACTTTACCAATTCACTACCTTTATTTTCTTTTTTTAAAAATAACAATTACAAATAAATACATAAACATAAAGAATGAAAAAAGAAATAGATTGAAATTTAAAAGGAGGTGAGTAAATATGTAAGTAGAAGGATCTAATAGCAAAATAGAAAATGGAAAAAGTAACAAAAATAAAATGACAATCGTGGGTCTCAAGAAGCCACGACCGAAGGTTAAGAGCCTTGCGCTTTACCAACTGAGCTAGACGAGCTGATTAAAATTTTGTCTACTATGTTTGATTAAAATAAAATGAATATGCAAAGCTTCATTCATCTCTAGTTGAGGCTGTAAACATTTCCTCACTCCCAATCGCCTTCTCAACCGGCTACAATATTACCTTAATCTTTAACCTTCTTACGAGTAGAGGAAGCAGGTTCAGACCTTTTTAAAGCCAGTTTTCTGGAACAAAGCATACATGTCTAACGTGCTATTAGATCCCTCCACATCCTCCCATGCAAGCTCAGCCCTCCCTAGGAGCTTAGCCTTGGCCAGCTTGCCGAAAAATGGCCTAGCCCCTCTCCAATGAAGATCGAAAACCATGTTATTATTGTTATGTGCATGTAGTGACATTACAAAAAAATGTTGTTTTCCCTGGTTTATTTTTGCGCGTTTGGATGAAATGCCGGAATAGACTGGGGACTAAAACCCATTTGGGCTTTCCCAACATTTTTTTTCTGGCATTTTCCAAAACGTCGGGATATTATTACTATAAAAAAAATATTTGTAGCGATCCCATATATCTATAAAACGACACAATATATCTATAAAAAACGTCGACATCGGGTTTTCCAAGAAAACGACACAATATATCTATAAAAAAATATTTGTATACATATAATATAACATATTATACCGATTACTAAATCTCTTCCCTATTCAGAATCCCGAAATATTCCCCAACCCTACGATTCTCTTACTTTCCGACCTCCAACCACCGACCTTTCCTGCTCTCCGACCTTCGACATCGTCTCCGACCATCACCATCATCCATGCCTTCGCCCCCAGCTGATCCTCACCGTTGCCATCTCCACTATCATCATCATGCTCTAATCCACTCCAAATCCTTACCCTAGCATCCACTCCAAACCCACTGTCTCTGATCCGGTTAGTAGCGATCCCGAGTTCCGATCACCACCTCTCCTCTCCTCCACCTCGCGCCACCGCTACCGCCACCTTCTCCAATCACCACCTAAAGGTAATATCTTTTTCCAATTTCATCCCAATTCCTGAGACTTTCTAGGGTTTAGGGTAAGGGTGACAATTGGACCGAACCCAACCCGGGCCCTCCTAGGTCTGACCCGGTAATTAGTGGGCTTGGGCAAATAATTTTCATTTCGGGTAGGGCTCGAGCTGAAGTTGTAGGCACGAGTGAAATTCGGGCCGAGCTCGGGCTCAAGTACTTAGACCCGATGGGCCCGAATCAAATTTCTGCATGTGCATATGTATATTTTATGTATATATCATGTATATTTATATATGTTTTTTTAATAAAGATGATGTTGCTTTTTTAGGTGTGGGAGCAACAGATAATGAGTTCTTTCATGAGTGGGGAGCTTAGATCCCACCCGTTGATTAGATCTGATGTAAGACTGATATTTGTGCATGAATTTGGAATGGATAGCTGAGATACTGCCATAAACTTGTAAAAAAGCCTGAAACACCGGGAGTTTTTCCGGTGACAGGTCTTCTGATGATAAAGTCAGTAACTCAGTAGTATAAACTGGGTTTTTATGGACAAAATGTTCATTACCTGGTTATGGAGGAGGTAGGACTTTATTTATAAGATGGAGAAGGAGCAGTTAATATGAAGATTCCCTAACTGATTTGGAAGATCCCCCAAATCAAGGGATTTAATTAGTTATTATCTTCCTATTGTTGGGGGATTTGATTGACAACCATGATTGACAAGTCAGACTCCCATATTTGGGCTACATATTTTCCTTACTCATAGGCTGAGCTATGAAAGGCTCATGTTCTGGTTAGTGGCCTATAGTAGCTGCAAACTGGTTGTTCAGCCTTTTAGGAACTTCGACATTCATATGGGGATCGTGCGGCCCTGATTAGCTTTAATTTTCACCCAAATCATAAGCCCCCACTCCTGAAGGTTGGGTGTAACAACTTTCGAGGAGTAGTTCTCTTCTAGGAACATTCGAGATCATGAAACTCGTCTTTCAGGGCTTCAAAATAATTTTCCTAATTTTCCATTATTTTCCCAAATTTTTAATTATTTTTTTAGAATTTTTAATAAATTCATCCAAATTTAATTATTTACCGGATTTGTAATAAAAAATCAAATGGGGGTAAGACTTGCGGTGAGATCTGGTGGCCACTGTTGGGTCTCAAGCAAGTGTGCCTTGAAGTCCATGCCGAGTGCCAACCTTGAGTGGCTCGTCATGCTGAGGGATGATCATGCAAAATTAGGGTGCTTTTCGTGAGTGGCTTAAAGTCCATGCCGAGGGACGAGGCCAAGCAAAATTTATGAGCTTTTCCCGAGTGGCTCGAATCCACACCGAGGGACGGGCCTGCCAAATTTGAGAGCTTTTAGCGAGCGAAGTCCACTTTTGTGAAATCTAGATGATCTAAATAAATAGATAAACTAGACACAAATTAAAACCTCGCAAGTGTACGAATCGTTTATAGAAGCGTAGTGAAAAGCAAGGGTCGATCCCACAGAGATTGTAGTACTTAACTCACTAATCAATAAAACAAAGAAAAAAATGCAAATCATAAAGTTTTTTCTAAAAGTTTATTTGAAAAGAAATGAAGAGATTAAAAACTAAATCAAGTAGTATCTCAAGAATATCAATTAAATGAGTTGGGCTTGATTTCCACCTATAGTCAAGAATGCTAGATTACCTTCTACACCATTCTCATCACTCATGTTGTTCCTTTAAGGGCATGGTATCTACTCCTTAAAGTTAATGTTTCCCCAGGCCAAGAATTAGGCATGGTATCTACTCTAATTCGTTTCTTTCCTTAAGTATTTAGCATGGTATCTACTAAGTTGCACTTGAAGAAAGAATAGGAACAATGGAAACGAACAAACACTCAAAGTTCTAGAAATTGGTATCAGATCTAGATCCTTCAAGTTGATTAAACCAAGAACCCCTAAAGATTCCTGTGTTACAAGTTATGAGCATAGGATATGGGTCATCTCTATACTCATATAACAGAGTCAGTTTTATAATAAGCAAACTTGATAACATCAGGTTCTTCATGTCAGTCGACTTGCTGTCACTCTCAGTCGACTGCCCTAAGAACTTCTGAACAAGTTTGATTCATATTATAAATTTTTATTAATACAATTAGGCTTAATCAATAAGTGATGAAAGCAGCGTTATTAGAAGATTATAACATTACATGACTACGGTTTCAATCAGCCCAACAATAAAATTAGTTGCACATATTCATAATAAAACTATTGCAATTAATATTTTTGTTCAAGGATTGCATTACAAAAATTAAAGAGAGGAGAAAAAGAATAAAAAATTAATTGCAAACCCCTCTGTCTCAAAAGAACCGAATGCTTCCTTGAAGGCCAGTCAGATCGCTGCTTCTCGTCGCCAGTCAGATCGCAGAACAGTCGCCGGGTCACTTCGTAGCCACGTCAGCACGCGGAATTCGAAGCAGTCACTTCGAAGCCAGGTCAGCACCTGTGTCAATCGAAGCCCAGTTAAATCCTGCTCGTTCTGCCGCACGTCAAATCGAAGCCCACGTGATGGTGCCTGCTGCTTCCTTTAATCCGATGCGTGCCTGCTGCTTCTGTTAATCCGAAAAGAAGAGAAATAGATAGAGATATGTTTCTCTCTCTTACTTTTCTTTCCTTCTATTCTCTTTGTGTTCGCTCGCTGGCTTCCCTTTTATTTATTTGCTGCTTGCTATTTATAGGAGTAGGTCTTGTATGGCAATAGGATTTGGATGTGTCATCATTTCACTTGTAGATTAGGATAAATCTGCAAACATATAAATCAGAATTTAGTATTTAAATTTAATTTTAATTAGATAAACTTAAAATAACAGATTTTTATCTTTTTGTCTTTCCAAATCCATGTAAATTTATTTTTTTCCTTTTACACCCTTATAACAATTCAAATTGTATTTTGCTCCTATTTTATTAATTTGTAACATATAAAATTTACCAGATCCTTAAAAATAATAAAATATCAGAATTAATCACTTTTTGCATTAAAAATCTTATTTCTTCATAAATAAATAATCAATTGAAATCTTAGAGAAACAAGACGACTTATAATTGAAAACAAGCACTTTTAATGGGTTATTAAATACAAATATTTGTATAAAAATTAGACACATCATCCACGCCGCAGGACAAACCAGAAAAAATTTGTAAGCATTTTGTGAGTGGCTCAAAATCCATGCCGAGGGATGAGCTTGCAAAATTTGGGAGTTATTCGCGAGTGGCTCCAAGTCCACGCCGAGGAACGATGCCACAAAATTTAGGAGCTTTTCACGAGTGGCTCGAAGTCCACACCGAGGTATGAGCCTACAAAATTTGAAAGCTTTTTGCGAGTGGCTCAAAGTCCACGCCAAGGGACGTGATTGTGAAATATAGGAGCTTTTTGTGAGTGGCTCGAAGTCCACACCGAGGGACGAGCATGCAAAATTTAGGAGCTTTTCGCGAGTGGCTCGATGTCCACGGTGAGGGGTGTGGCCAAGCAAAGTTTGAAAGGTTTTCGCGAGTGGCTCGAAGTCCATGCCGAGGGACGAGGCCACAAAATTTAGTAGCTTTTTGCGAGTGGCTCGATGTCCACGCTTAAGGATGAGCCTGCGAAATTTAGTAGCTTTTCGCGAGTAGCTTGAAGTCCACGCCGAGGAATGAGCATGCAAAATTTGGGAGCTTTCTGTGAGTGGCTTGAAGTCTAAGCCAAGGGACGATGATGCAAAATTTAGAAGCTTTTCGTCAGTGGCTCGGAGTCCACGCCGAGGGACGAGGCAAGCTTGCTGAGGATGAAGGACATGGGAAATCTTTCTTTCTTTTTAGAGTTGCGGACGCACGTGTGTTGCAAGGGGGTTGGCTTACATCACCATTGTGGAAGAAGAGTTTTTCTTATCAAAACTGTTGGATTGATTTGGAGGGCTAGGATTCTTCCACATCATCGTTGTGGAAATTGAGAAGTCTCTCCCTGCCTATATATCCTCCACCTTCTCATTTCACTATTTACTTTCTCTCACTAGTTGCAGAGCTTCTATCTCTAGAACTTTTTCTGATTCTCCAACGAGCTTTCCGACAAACTCCCCGTGTACGAAAACAAGGTAAATTATTAGTTTTATTATGCTAATGGTTCGGTTTGGTGCATCCGCCTCTACCTCCGGTCGCGACGACCTTCCTTCGTTGTCCACCTTGTAGTTTCATGGAGGAAAGAAGGAGCGGAGGAGGGTGAAACCTCGAAAGCGGTTATCGTCCATTTTTGAAGGACTAGGCCTACTAAAAAAGACACTTCGCCGATTAGAGTTGTAAGTCAAATCTCTTAACCCATACAAGGGAGTAACCAATTTTATCTCTTGAAGGGGGGAATCTACAGAACATAATAGATTTATGTCAATCTCTTAACCGATTCTCAGGCCTATAAATACCCTCCCCCTTCCCTCAGTAAGAAGCTAATCTAAAATCCTCCCCCTTCCCTCAGTAAGAAGCTAATTTAAAATTCCTCTTTCTACTATCAAATTCTTTTCCTCTCTCACGTGTCTGTGTCGGGGCCAACCCCGATGTTTCAGGTTTTTATGCAGGTCCATCGGCCGCATCAGCAACCGTTGGATCCGGATCCAGGCTCTCTTATATTCAATCTCAGGAGTTCTAACCACTTTTCACGGCAACGATTAAAGGTAAGATCTTTAGTAGTTTCTATCAAAATATAAACTCATTATCTGTTTGCTCCCACACCAAAATAGCAACAATAGATTGGCGCATTCTGTGGAAAACTACACAGATCTACATCACAGATCAAAACTTTTCGTAAGAAACATCGAATTTTCTCGTCATGCCACCGAAGGGAAGAGGGTGAGCAGCGGCCTCAAGTCAATAAGCCAACCCTCTTCATCATCAATCTCCTTGTGAAGAGGACCCTATTCCTCCTCATCAGTTGGATCAACCCCAACAGCCTAATCAAGCTATTTTCAATGGAGATGCAGGGGGGCTCCGGACAAAGCCATCATGAACCACATCATGAAAAATACCCTCTACATGACCATGTCTCAGTCCATTATGCCGCCAGCCACTCGACATCCTCGCGGGGTCCCTGGGGGTCAAGAGACATTTGTCAAGTCATCAACTCCATACAAAAGGGGTCTGACCTCCGGATCTGCTTGAATGAGAGGCGTTCCTAGGGTGAGGCCTCCCATTCAGAACATCAGGAGAAATGTAGAAGCAACTCTCCTCGAAGACAAAGATCACAATGATCCTTCTCTCATAGGGGGCACAGGGAAGAAAGAAGCCAGACTCGCGAAAGTTGAAAGTTTCATTAGAAGAACAAAGAGAATGGAGCCCCTGTCACTAGGGCCGAACTTGAAAACTTCAAGCATGACATCTTCCAAGCCATCTGAGGTACTCATGATAAGGGTCGCCACTCGTGGAGTCGCCACTCGTGGAGCCACCACTTTACTCCTTCAAAAGAAGGAGAGTCCAACGACTCAACTAGGTCTATGGGGAGGGACGACCAAGTATTTCACCGCTTCCGAGAAATATAGGATCGCTTGGAGCAGATAAAGCATGAAGAAAACTGCTCCAGCATGGCTTACCGCCCCAGTCAACATCCTTTCAGCGAATCCATCCACAGTGCACCCATTCCCAAGAACTTCAAAGCTCCTCAGTTTGAATCTTATGATGGTGAATCTGACCCGGTCGATCATACTGATAGTTTTAAAACTCTTATGATGATCCACTATGCCACCGATGCGCTCTTGTGCCGAATGTTCCCCGCAACCTTGAAGGGATCGGCAAGGGAGTGGTACTCTCACCTTACACCGAAGTCGATATTCTTCTTCGACCAAACTCGAAGGAATCTTCATAGCACACTTTTTCACCAGCCACAAGGCTGAAAAAATTAGTGCTTCTCTGTTGGAATTAAAACAAAGAGACAGGGAGCTGTTGAAAGACTGTCAAGAACTTCACAGTCGAGGCAATGTTCATCTCCTCCCTGGACTCGTCAGTAGTGGTTGCCGCCTTCCACCACAATGTTGCCCACAAAGACCTGAAGGCCTCCCTCATGAAAAAGCTACCTAAAGGTTTCAGCGAGCTCCTGGAGAGGAGTGACAAATATATCAGAGCTGAGGAAGTCCTTCATCCTCAATGCCAGAATGATCAATCTTCCGGGAACAAACAGAAGAATACCAGCGAGGAAGGACCTAGGAAGTTTCAGAAATACGTGTAACTCAACGTTGCCCCTCCTCCAAGACCACTCTTTGATAATTTCACTTCCATTAATGCAAGCATTTCAGTTATCCTCATGGAAGTTGAAAAAGACAGAATAATTCTCCCTCCCCCAAGATGACCACAACCATCAAAAGAAGAGACAGGAATAAGTGGTGAACATTTTATGGAGACCATGGACATACCACCGACATCTGCTGAGCCCTCAAAGAAGAAATTAAAGGACTGATTTTCTGGGCCTATCTCTCCAATTCGTCCAGCAAAAGAACAACGCCGAAACCCCTCCGGCACGCGTGAGGGGGGGGGGGGGGATAGGGGGGCTAATAAGCGTCAGAGAAGCCCTCCGAATCCTAAGACTCAAGCACATGGAAATGTTCCACTCCATCCACGAAGGCCCGATGGGGGGAGATTCAAACTCATGCAATGTGTTCGTTAGGCAGGTGAACTCAATACATAACATCCCACCTGCTATTAGCTGAAGGGTCCCTGTGTCTTTTTCCGATAAAGATCTGGATGTCATCATGACGCCTCATTGTGACGCTTGGTTATAAGCATTTGCATGACAAATCATGAGGTACGATGCATCATTGTAGACAGTGACAGCTCTGTGAACATTCTTTTCATAAATGCATTCGATGGTCTTATGCTCTCCCGAGAATGATTCAAGCCTGTTGGGTAGACACTCCACGGGTTCTCCGGTGCCCCCGTTCGAGTTGAAGGAATCATTACACTCGATGTAATAGCAGTAAAAGTCCCCGCACTACTCGAACAAAGGCACTAGACTTTATGGTAATCGATGTCAAAGCTGCGTACAACACTATATCAACGCCTGGTTAATAAGGTCTATAAAACCAAAATCAGCAAGAACATGGAGATTTACGTATATGACAAGTTAGTTAAAAGAAGAGGACCATGTGACTGTTCTTCAAGAGGCATTCGGAGAATTGCACAGGCATAACATGTGGTTGAATCCTTCAAAGTGCGCCTTCGGGATCTCATCTGGTAAGTTCTTTGGCTCCATGGTTAGTAAAAGGGGAATGCAAGCCAATCCTGAAAAGATCCAAGCAATCCGCAACATGTCTCCCCCGACCAATGTTAAGGAAGTGTAGAAGCTCACTGGACGCTTAACCGCTATTGGTCGATTCCTCTTTAAGTATGGGGAGAAATGTTGTAAACCCCCCCCCCCCTTTTTTTTGAAAACTACCTCTAAATTCAATTCTTTAAATTTCTATATCACTTTAAACATAAACTAAGATAGGTATATTTCAAATAAAATTTTGGCAGTCTCCCCTGAAATTTCTGCCCCGAAACACAAAAGGCTTACGAAATTCTGCTTTAAATTCCGTAGCTCACAACACAGGCAATATAATCATGGTCTCCCTAGGCCAAAATGAGCAAAATTACACAGGCAATATAAATATCATGCTCTGGGGGCCAAACTCATAACAGAATATCAAATATTAAATAAAAACCATAAATTCCTTTGAAAACATATAGGCTGCGTTTGTTTTAAGTTTTTTTTTTTTTCTGAAAAAAAATCCTGAGATGGCGTTTGGTATGGGGCTTTTTTGTAAACCGTATTTTTGAAAATTTATACCCCCCTTTTTTCTCACTTCTCTCACTTCACGAGTTAAAGCTCCTTTACTCTCTTTCCTGTAGCATGTCTTCACCTCCTTCCTCCCTTCTTTTCCAAACCAGATCTGAACCAATCTCCACCCAAAATCAACGATTTTGGAATTATTAACCCCCAAATCTACTCCAAGCGGTTGATTCTTTGTCACTGGCGACGAGAATACTACTCTCCATCAGTCGATTTGGTTCGGGGTTGAGTGGTCGATTTAGGGATTAATGGTTTGTGAGACCTGTGCTGCATACAAAAAAAGGTATATTCGACAACGGGCAAGTCGAATCAAACGGCTATTAAAGGTTGAATCTGTTGCTGACAATTTCTTCGTTCTTCAACTCCAATCGAAGGTATGATCCGATTGGTACCCATTTTCATGTTTTTGTTTAAGCCTATGACTCAAGTTTGTTGCGGTTTTGCTTTTTACGACCTAAGGTTTGTGAATCTATTGTTGGCAAAAAATTTCTATATCAAATCCTATATTAGAAATAGAAGTTCTTAATTTCTAGATATACTTTACTTCCGAAAATCAGTGTGGGATCACTATTTAAATGCTGGAATTTGGCATTGTTGTTTACTATTTATCAGTTTTTTTCGTAATATAGATGAGTAGTATGGGGAGGGAGAAGGAGATGGCGGTGGATGAGGATTTTGGGAAGTGGCCTCCCCATGTTGTGCATTGTTTTGTCAGCCTTATGGAGGAGGCAGTTGACAAAGATAATCTGAAAAGTAACACATTTGACGGCAAAACTTGGAATCATTTTGCTGTACAAATGCAATTTCTGTGTGGTCGTTCATTCAAGGTAACACAGTTGAAGGCAAAATATCAGAGACTAAAAGCAGAATGGAAGGTGTTTTCAGATATGAAGAAATAGAGTGGTTTCGGTTGGGATGAAGTGAACGAAACCGTTACTGCCGAGAAACCAGTTTGGGACCAATATCTTAAGGTTCATATATAATCTCAAATTTTGCTAATTGTTTGTGAATCCTTTTTATTATACTTAATCTTGACTTTAATACTTGCAAATTAACAACACTTTCTATGATTAGATGCACCCTAAGGCAAAAAAATTTGAGAAGAAGGGGTTGGCAAACTTTGATGCTTTGACCAAAATTATGGAAGATTCTACAGCCCAGGGCAATGTCACCAGGGCTTCAACACAAAGGGTGTACGATTTTGATGAGGAGCAGAGGATGAATTATGAGTTTGGCCACCCTAATCAGTCACACATAAATGTACTTGATGAGGATGATGATGTACCATTCGGTTCGGGGTCGGGATCTCGTAAGAGAAAATCTGGTACATCAAGTGGTCAGGGAACAAATATGTCGTATGTGAAAGAATTTGTTAGTTCCTGTCTGGAAACCCAGGTGGTAAAAAGAAGCAGGTTAAAGAAGAAAATAGAGGTGGATAGTAATGTCTCGGTTGACCCTGCTTTAGCCGAGTTGGATCAATGCCAAGATATAATTAATGCGATGTCTGTGCTTGATTGCAATGAAACAGGGAAAGCACTTAACCACCTAATTGCTAATCCTCGCGCTTGTCATAGTTTCCTTCGTATGACCCCGGCACAACAGGAGTGGTGGGTGAAGAATAATGCTGAGCAATAGCCATCCCATTTGGTTGAGTGGGATAATCATATCATAATGTGTACTATTTTTTATAATTATTTGCGTATTTGCGTGAGAGCTATTGTATTATGACGGTTTGATGGTAAAACGTGGCGGTTTTTATTTAATTTAAATGTAGTTTTATTTTTTTGCCAAAATGGATTTGCTATTAGTAGTATATGTTGTTTTTTTCATAATCTGAGCTTGTGGCAATGTTCCGTCGCGTAATATGTTAATTTAAATTCCGTAAATATCGTGCACTATAGTCGTAGTATTAAATTAGTGAACTTACTTTATCAATTTGATTTCTACTTTTTGTCATAGTGAGGTACTACTGCAAGTACAACCGTAGTTATGGACACTTATTCATCTAGTAGTGACGATGCCGATGACTTGATGAATATAATCTTTCTAAGTGAACTCTGTGAAGAAAGTACAGTGTCCTTTCCAAAACTAACAGGATGTGAATATTTGAATGAAATGTTAGAGGGTTCCCAGTCTACGTTTCATGGAATATTCCGTATGAATCAAGATTGTTTTATGGCCTTGTGTGCTTTTCTAAAAAAATGGCAACTACCTTGAGGAAACAGAGGAGGCTTCAAGACGTAGATGCTTGTCTTTCGAGGAAAGTGTGGCAATTTTTCTGTATATTTTCGGTCACAGTACAAGAATGCGAGCATGTGCTAATAGGTTTAATCACTCACTTCAAACAATCGATAAACATTTTACACTTGTTTTGAAAGGTTTGGCAAGAGAAGCAACAGTACTTATCACTCCCCCCGACATTACACGTGTACATGAAAGGATCACTAATTCCCCAGACTTTTATCCGTGGTTTAAGGTATTCTGTTACCTTCACTCGTCATGTATTGTTAAAGTTTTTCAAAGTTTGCACGTAATATCTATTATTCGAACTCATTATGTAGGGAGCTATTGGTGCTGCTGATGGCATATTAATCAAAGCTACGGTACCCGCTATTCGAAGCAATGCTTGTCGCTCTCGAAAGGGTAATATCACTTAAAATATTTTGGCAGTATGTGATTTTGATATGATGTTCACATTTTTTTACGTGGGATGGGAAGGCAGTGCTAACAATTCCCATGTAATACAGAGTGCATTATCAGAACGACTGTTGCAAATCCCACCAAACGATAAATATTACTTAGTAGATTGTGGGTATACTAATATGCCTGGTTTTTTAGCTCCATACCGTGGTGAGTCATACCACTTACAGGACTTTGAAGGGGCCAACCATGCACCAACTCAACCTAGACAGCTTTTTAATAAACAACATGCTAGGCTACGAAATGTGATTGAGAAAATATTTGGTGTATTCAAGAAAAGGTTTGCCATTTTTAATGACATGCCAAACTACTATTTTACAAGGCAAGTTATGATGGTCACAGCCTGTTTTGCACTCCATAATTTTATATGTAAGCATTCAGTCGACGATGCTTTTTTTGAGGAATTTGACGATGAACAATTAATTCATCACCAACAGAGTGAAGATACCGCATCCACATCTCAGGGGTTGGATTTGTCATCTTCCCAATTGAATCGTATGAATAGGAAAAGAGATGATATTGCTACGGCAATGTGGAATGCGAGACACTAATGTAATTTTAATGTAAACCTTTTCATTGTATCATTTTTTTACTGTTTTGAATATAATGTTTTCTGCAAGGTCTGAGATTTCATCTTGACAATTTATAGATGAACAGGTACTGCACATGGATTCAATTTTGTGACCAACAATGGTCAGAAGAATGGAAGGATTTGTCGGTAGTAGTAAGTGATCTCAAATCTAATTTTTTTAAACCTAACGAAGATGATGTCGTTATAGGCAATGATGAAAGGTTTTTAGTCAATGTGGAATGTGTGCCTCCCCCAGCCCACTGCCTCTTTCTGTTTGGTTGTATCGACCAGCAATAAATATTGAAAATATGAAATATATGAGTGAATAACCATGGAAATGATGTGTAATAGCCTTTAAGCCGATCTGTGGTTGATGTTTAGAATTATGTGAAGTAAGAACAAATCCATTATGTCAAGCAATAATGATGAAATCAAGTATTGTTGATGACAATGTGGGAAGGGGTGGGGGGGGGGGGTGGACATTATACTTTGTGCTGGTAGGCGTGGCATTGTATAAAATGCAGCCCGAGTCTGGAGTTTTTATCATTGATTTGAACAATCTGAGCCTACGATTAATTTTAATTTTTTTTTGGTTTTGTCTCATGAGGCTTATGGCTTAGTTTTAGGATACGGATCCGAATATTGCCCAAAGCAAGAGATCTGTTAGAAGCATGTCAATGCACACCCCAATTATGCTTAACAGTTACCAATTATTAGAAACATCATAATACATGCTCAGAATGAGAGACCTTTCAAAGTTAGGAGATTGTACACATTATGGAGATTTGATAAGGTTAAAAAAATCAAATCCTTGACTTACACAGTATCATAAGCCATCAGCTCCAAATTTGTCAAAGGCACATCAACAACATTTATTGAAAACTTTTGTTAGCATACTGCTGATTATTGGCATCAGAAGCCATGATCTGATTATTATCTTGGAGATGATGATGAAAAATCCGGATCCTGTAATGAAGATAAAGATTTTCAATGAACTAATTTCATTGCCTTTAAAAACTTGGAGCTGATGGATGAGGTTTCTGTATAACTCATGGTATTTTTTTTTACCAATTTTACATTAGTTGTACAAATACCTTTCTGGGAAAAGTTTCAGTTTCTGCTTGTGGCTTTTAATGTTATCATTGTGTTGTGAAGACTTTTGTCAGTTGGTAATTCTGAAGAAATGCAATTGGGGTGTGCATTTAAATGCTTCTGTTGCATTCTCATGCTTTGGGCAATAATAAACAGTATGCTGACACAAGGGCTATCATAAATATTGTTGATGTGCCTTAATAAAAATTGAGTATGAAAGGCTTCTCATACTGATTCTGCACATGGATTATGATGTTTTCATGGTTTGTGAAGTCATCTCCATATTTGTTAACAAATTGAAGATTATATTGGTTTTGCATTTGACATAATAATGGTTTGGACAGTATGGGTTTTGCATTATGAAATTTCCATAATCAATCAGTATATATATGCTGCCGAGTTGTATCTGATGTGTTGGTTTTGCATTTGGGCAGTATTCTTTCAGTATGTGTTCTGAAGGGCTCAAGGGCTCAAATTTTGCTAGTTTTTGCATACTGCTGTATAGGTATGCAACATATGTGTAATTGGGTTGTGCATTCAGATGATCCTGATGTGTTCTCATGCTTTGGGCAGTAATAATTAGTATGCTGACACAGTTAAGAAGGTTTCTAACTGCTGTTCAATAGTTATGACTATGAAGAATGATAATTTCAGAGGTTGTGCATTGGGATGCTTCCAAATGCATCTCATGCTTTAGGGGAAAATTAATTCAGTATGCTAAAACAACTATTAGTAGTATATTTTTGGTGGATGAGTTCTCAAAATTTGGAGATGATGCCTTCTGATCCTGTAGTAACTTCTCAAGTGTTGTACTTTCACAAATTTTCAGAATGTGTAGTACAATCCCCTTCACTCTGAGAGGTCTCTGATTCTGCACTTGTATTATGATGTTATCAGGGTTTGTGAATCCTTTTGATATTTGTTGGTAACTGTATACAATCCCTTAACCGATCAGCCTTCTGATCATGTAGTAACTTCTCAAGTGTTGTACCTTTTCAAATTTTCAGAATGTGTAGTACAATCCCCTAACTCTGAGAGGTCTCTGATTTTGCACATGCCCTTTGATAATTGGTAACCGTATACAATAAAATCAGTGTGCATTGAGATTGGGGTGTGCATTGACATGCTGCTGATGGGTTCTCATGCTTTGGGCAATATTCTGATCAGTATGCTAAAGGAAGGTTTTGAAAATATTTTTGCTGTGACAGAAGATACAAAGTGGGAGATGATGGCTTCTGATCCCGTATAAAAACCATTGTTGATTTTTAACTTTAACAATTTTCCATACTATGTACATTTTCCTTTCTGTGTAGGGTTCTGATTGCTGCTTAATCCTTTTGATATGAGGGTCTGCTGTTCATAGATTATAACTATGAAGAATGATTTGGGATGTGCATTGGTTTGCTACTGAATGCTTGTCATGCTTTGGGCAAAAAATGATCAAAAGCTTGTAACACAACTGTTTGAACTCTTTTTTGTTGTACACGAGGAGGTTTAAAAAATATGGAGCCTTCTGATCCTGAACCTGTATAAATCATGTCCTACTATTTTTTTTAGTTTACAAATTTCCATAACGTGTACAATCTCCTTCCTGTCAAGTGTTTGGTTTGCTCTCATGGTTTATGATGTTATCATGGTATTAAAGGCTTTTGATATGTTATAATTTGGGGACCTAACTGAGGTGTGACCGATGGTTTCTCATGATTTGGACAAAAAAAAACTATCATTATGTTCACACAAGCATTTCATTAAATTTTGTAATCTAACAGCTCAAATCAATCGTGGAGATGATGGCGTCTGATTTTTGCTCGCTTCACATGCTGCTCAGGTTTCTTGTTCCCATACTTGTACAACAGTGCTCAGTAACTGCACCAATTATAAAAATGTCAGCAATAAATGTTTAATGCAAATTGATTGAACAAACGCCTTCTTTTAAACTCTTTTTTTTCATTAAAACAGCTTTCAGCAAGAAATATAACCAAACAGCTTTTAAACTCTCTTTTTCAGAAAAACAGCTTTCAGAAAACAGTTTTCAGCAAGAAATATAACCGAACAACTTTTAAACTCTCTTTTTCAGAAAAACAGCTTTCAGAAAACAATTTTCAGCAAGAAATATAACCAAACAGCTTTTAAACTCTCTTTTTCAGAAAAACAGCTTTCAGAAAACAGTTTTCAGCAAGAAATATAACCAAACAGCTTTCAAACTCTCTTTTTAAGAAAAACAGCTTTCAGAAAACAGTTTTCAGAAAGAAATATAACCAAACAGCTTTTAAACTCTCTTTTTCAGAAAA
The DNA here is from genome assembly GCA_017893485.1 of Hemerocallis citrina. Classification (NCBI taxonomy): domain Eukaryota; kingdom Viridiplantae; phylum Streptophyta; class Magnoliopsida; order Asparagales; family Asphodelaceae; genus Hemerocallis; species Hemerocallis citrina. The sequence goes on from CM030363.1 coordinate 40,216,950, forward strand.
ACAGCTTTCAGAAAACAGTTTTCAGTAAGAAATATAACCGAACAGCTTTTAAACTCTCTTTTTCAGAAAAGCAGCTTTCAGAAAACAGTTTTCAGAAAGAAATATAACCAAACAGCTTTTAAACTCTCTTTTTCAGAAAAACAGCTTTCAGAAAACAGTTTTCAGCAAGAAATATAACCAAATAGCTTTTAAACTCTCTTTTTCAGAAAAAACAGCTTTCAGAAAACAATTTTCAGCAAGAAATAAAACTGAACAGCTTTTAAATTCTCTATTTCAGAAAAACAGCTTTCAGAAAACAGTTTTCAGAATGAAATATAACCAAACAGCTTTTAAACTCTCTTTTTCAGAAAAATAGCTTTCCTAAAATAGTTTTCAGCAAGAAATATAACCAAACAGCTTTTAAACTCTCTTTTTCAGAAAAATAGCTTTCAGAAAACAGTTTTTAGAAAGAAATATAACCAAACAGCTTTTAAACTCATTTTCAGAAAAATAGCTTTCAGAAAACAGTTTTCAGAAAACTTTTTTCAGAAAACTGTTTTCAAAACAACAAACCAAACGCAACCATAAGATTTTTGTAAAGATTTAGGAAAACCTTTTTAAAAGCCAACCACAGAACTCAATACTCCACAACGAGGTGGGTACGGGCTTTCTTACCCCATCACAACACTATATGTATATATATTCGCATTATTACAAAATAATACATCAACAGTCCATATTTCTTTATATACTAAGTACAAAGAATCTATCATTTCAACAAGAATATAATATCTAACTCTATATTTACCTCGCCAGGCTGCTAGCAAACCTGCAGAAGAGTTAGGGTTGTCCACCCTCAAGGAGGGACCCCCCCTAACCCCCAGAAAATAATAGGGGTTAGCCATTTCTGGTGTGAGTATAACCATCAATCTAATAAATAAATTAAAATGGTATAAAGAAAATAATTTAAACTTACAAACATCAAGTTAAGATGATGCAACCTGAAATCTGAACATAAAAACATCACCAATACGATTTTATATCAAAATACTCTTCAAATCTGCATCCAATTGTATACATATCCCTACGTCACACAATCCCCTATATACATCACACTAACGGCATATTTATCTTTATTTTACATTTACATAAGACAAATTCACATATGATCCATTACTTTTCAATTTAAATTCCCTGACACAATTATTTATCCTTCCACAGTTATCATCACAAAAGCATTTCTTTATATATATATATATACACATGATGTTACTACATCTTTTCTTCATCATTATTAGCCATGCACTTCATTTACTTGTATTATATCACGTTTCACCTCATAAACATATGCATCTATTCTCATAACACCACATTCATTCATGTCTTTTGACACAAATATAACATCTCATTGCACATTGCAATTTACTCACATTTCATCACATCATTAACATATCACTAATTAGAATGCTTATTCTCATTGCATCAAAAGTATGTTTTATAGCTCATACTCATCTTATTATATCACTTAGTTATTACTTATTCTAATTGATAATTAGGTTACTTTCATCTTCACTGATATCTCAAGTAACCATTAATTTCACTTTCATTCTCATTAATTTATACTCCATATCCCAAACAAAGTTTGGGCAATAATATATCACACCCCAAAGCCGATAGCTTGGGTAATAATCACCGCACCCCAAACACATAGTCTGGGTAATATCACATCACATCTCAAGCTGATAGCTTGGTTATTAATTTACTTCAATTACTTTTCATCTTCACTTTACTTTATTCTTCATTTCCATTATTCATTACCGATATCATGCCACTCACCAAGCGAATTATGCCAAGGTAGGTAGTTCCCACAATTTCCACAGAAATAGCGGGCGAGTAGTTCCTCGGCACAATTCCAAGGTGTATCAACTCAATTCATTATGTATTTCACTTTAATAATCATTCTCATTACACAATTACTTCATACTATTCATATTAACACACGTCTCTTTCAATTTTCATTTTAAATTAACCGCATGCTGCATTTATCATTTCTTTTCATACACAAACTTATAACTCGTATTCCGTCATATTCATTTCATTCACAGCTACTTTCTTTCACATTCACAATTCACTTTCTTTACTTACACATTCTTATTTACACTTATTTATTTTATTAGTTTGTCGACCAGTGAGCCACAGTATCCCAACATATTGAAAGCCGACAGCCCAGTAAACATGCGACCCGATGCTCACACAGAGTCTTACTCGTCCGATGCTACATCTTCCTCCTAGCCGAACTAGCGAGGGAACACCGCACCCCAGATAAACTGGGTACTTCCTCGCGACGGCTGTCATCGAGGGAAAAACACCGCACCCCAGGTAAACTGGGTACTTCCTCGCGACGGCTGTCATCGTGGGAAAAACACCGCACCCCAGGTAAACTGGGTACTTCCTCGCGACGACTGTCATCGTGGGAAAAACACCGCACCCCAGGTAAACTGGGTACTTCCTCGCGACGACTGTCATTGAGGGAAAAATACCGCACCCCAGGTAAACTGGGTACTTCCTCCCAGCCGATAGCCAGGAGGAAAAAACACCGCACCCCAGGTAAACTGGGTACTTCCTCGTGACGGATGTCATCGAGGGAAATCGGGCCTCAAGCTGATAGCTTGGGCGATAAAAACCACTTTCCCCAAACATAGTTTGGGTCCACTTTCCCCAAGCCGGTCCTTGGGTGTTAGGAGGTCTAGCCCAAACCCCTAAGATTGCTGTAGGTACTGGTCAACAAAACCATCTGTTATTAGCATTGATCATTTCATCTTTTCAGCTTACTTTATCAACACAAGCATTTCACTTTTGATTTACAATGAGTCATGTCTTTGACTTTAACCACGTGAATTAGTAACACATTTTATTAACACGTACCATCTTATCCTTTATCCTCATACCAATATACCACATTATGCATACACCCTGTCATTCAACATATAAACCATCATATCATATTATTGCATAATATTAATGCGCCAAGATATTTATTTTGCCATGACATTCCACATTAAGAATACCATATTATTCATTACCTCACTGTACCATATATAGGCATACGCCAAGTTATAACATTAATAAAAGAACTACATTATGTTATTCCATATCGTAAAAGTATCAAAATGTATACTTCATCACAGTATAATATCATACTATTGCTCATTAATTTACTTCGAACATAATTATAATGTAATCATATACCCACTTACTAATTTCATCAATTATCACATCACGAGTCAACATCATGATATATATATATATCACAAAAGTACACCACACATGCGGGTTTCCAAGAAAAGGGGCCAAAATCACTTATTTCCTCTAATTAAATCTCATAATATCCAATTATAGCATACTAGGTCATACACCATGTTCCATGTAAGTAAAATCACCTATAAGGGCCTATATGTCCCAAAACATGCACAAAACATGCACTATAAATACACGGGTTTCCAAAATATTATCACAATCACTAATTTCGTCTAATTACATCTTATAACATCTATCCATAGCATGCTAGCCCATACACAGGGCTCCACATATACCAACTTACCTATATCGGCCTATATATCCAAAAACATGCACGAAACATGCACGGGATAAAAATATGCATAAACAATTCAATATATTTAGTTTTTATACTTCAACACATCACATTAACCCATAATATAGGTTTTATATACTTAAAATAGTTAATTTCACCAAATATCTCAAAAACCCATTTCGGACCCTTAAAAATCCTTATTTTCATTGAAAATAAAGTTTTGGCATAACTTCTACAAGATATATCAAAAAGCCACGAAATTCAGCCACAATATAAAATATTTATAAATACAACATATTCACCTGACGGACCGAGCAAACGATGTCCCAGGTCCGCCCGGTAGCCAGTCGAAGTTCAACTTTTTCCACCTTTCCGGAGTTATTTCTCCAAATCGATGCTACCACGGTGTAGAGGACCCTTCCATTAGTCATCCCCCCAAATTAATTGAAAAATCATGGAGAAATGGGGTGGATTTGGGCGGGAGAGAGAGAGAGATCGATGGGTTTCGGTGGGTTTTGTTTTGGTCGGTAGGGGTAACTGAAAAGAAGGGAAAGGAAGGAAGGGAAAGGTTGGGAGGGGAGGGGTTTAATAAATTATAGTATAATATATTTGTAAAGGGATATTTGCAAATGGATCCCCAAGTCTCGAATATATTCCAAATAAAACCCAACTCTTTTCTTTAATAATACCAACAATACAAAAATACGTTAAAATCACCTCATAATAATCCTTCAAAATTATAAAATAAAGTAAACAATATTTATTCACATAAAATCTCAACTCATAGCTCCAATATATCAATAATACCAATCTACCACAAATATCCATACCAATATCAATATTTAAATAAAATATATCAAAAATAGTTTTCACCACTCCAAATATATATATATATATATATATATATATATATATATATATATATATATATATATATATATATATATATAAACAGGTATTTTCGATATTTTACAAATTCGAGGTGTTACATTCTACACACCTCAAAAGCTCGTCCTCAAGCTACAGAGCTAAAATAACTACTCGAACAAATTCAAAATACTACCTCCTTACCATTTCCTAGAATTTCCAAGTATATTTTTCAACATCAGACCTTCATTGCACCTTTAGCAGCTAAACAATTTGTCGTCTGGTCATCTGCAATATCGATTTACAATAACCACTAATTTCATAGGATATATCACATCCAATGCCACATCCAGCTGAACTTGAATAGTGGGGCTCCACAACTTGAGATAGATCTCTCTCGCTTTCTCGACATAGAAACAAGAAATACATCAAGTATGTCTGACATCTCAGAGGTAAGCTTCAAACAATATGCCATGATTCCAATTCTTTCTATAACTCTGAAGGGGCCAACAAACCTCAGGTCTAACTTTTCCCTAGTTCCTATAACGGCGTACTCCATGGATAAGGGATACCTTCAAAAATACCCGATCTTCAACTTTTAATCTTTTAAAGACTTTCGCCACTGATCTGCATAATCATTTTCTTTTGTCGACTACACACCTCAAAAGAGGCTTATCCATTCTTGTTACGGGCCACTAAAATATTCTCCTGGAATCTTGATTCATCTTCATGCCACCGGAATAGACAATATACTGAGCATAAGGAACATTCTCCGTCACCCGCTACCACAAGCCATCCTCATCAAGAACACCAAATCTACGATAATAACAAGGATTTCCCTACTGCCTACTGACCAATCTGTATTACATTCATTAATCCCATCCAGAATTCGATTATGCATCCTCTATCACAAACAAAAATTTTGAATTCAAGTTTGACTGATCAGCTGTAGGATAGACGCTGTACTGATGAACTGCTCACATATAAGGTCATGTCGTCCTCTACTACTGAAATAAAATTACATTGATCCAATGATTTTTAACACCGTCAACTCCTGGAACGTCATTGAAAGCCAAAATATTCTTGTCCATTTAAAACACCCGTCACCCTATTGCTGTCCCGGGTGATATTTCATTTCCACGCTCAAGCTACTAATGAACTCGAGTCACCTCTGTTGCCTCAGGCTAAGCTCCTATTACAAAAAAGTACTTCAAACTCTTCTAACCTGTTCAAAACTGAACCACTCTCCAACAAAGAATATTTCCACATCTTCATTGCTTACACTACTGCCACCAGTTTCAAATCTAAGTAGGATAACTCACTCTATATAACCACAACGGCCTAAATGCATAAGCCATAAGCCTTCCTTCATGCATCAAACTGCACCTGCCTGTATCACCTGCCTCCGCATATACTCGTGGAGACATTCCCTTCTCGGGGTAATCAAAACACAAGCTATCATTAATTCTTCCTTTAACTCTTGAAAATGTCCTTTCACACTACTCGGGCCGTACAAATGGCACATTCTTTTAGGTAAGTTGTGTCATCACTGAAAAATCAATAGAAAATTGAGGAATAAATCTTCGGCACTAACTGCCCAAGTCCAAGAAATGCTGAATCTTTGCCACATTCGAGGGTTGTTTCCCATCTTTTCATCGTCGAAATTTTCTTTGGATCTACAAATATGCCTTCAACAGACACAATGTGCCCCAAAAATCACACTTCTCACTCCCAAAAATGACAATTTACAGACTTATCATACTGTTTCTAGTCCCAGCGAGTCTACAACTCAGTTCTGAGGTGCCATCTATGCCCCTCCATACTGTGAAAATACACCAAATATCATATACAAATACAATCACACCCTTTTAATATAAGGGTGAAAGGTCCAATTCGTCAAATTCATGAAAACTACAGGGACGTTTGCCAACCCAAAAGACATCACGGAGAACTTATACAATTCATACCGAGTACGAAAAGCAATCCCTAGAATACTTCCCTCTTCAAGGATTATCTGACGGTATTCGGTGTACAACTCTAGCAGGGAGATTAGTGGCACTCCCCGCAACTAATCCAACAAATTATCTATTCTCAACAACGAATACTTAATAGTCACCTTACTCCGTACACCTTCTCGGTGAACTACCTTCTTTCTTACAAAACTATCGACGCGCCCTACGGCATATCACATGAACCGATAACCTTTTCCAAAAACATCACCTCAAATTCTCTTTCATCTCTCCCCATTCCTAAAGTGCTATACCACAAGCTGATTTAGAAATTGGAGTGATACCAAATATCAAATCGATCTTGAACTCCAGAGTTCGCCAAGATGGGGGACCAAGAACCTCTTCGAATATATCAAAAACTTTGCAAACCACATCAACAATCTCAATCTTCGCCTTAGATATTTCCACCAAACCCAACGGGCATAATTTCATCGTCCAAGGCATTACATACAATCAAAAACTAGGTTTCATCGGGCTGTCTCACCCGAATCCTTCTTGCATCATACCCCAACTATGCATGTGACCTGCATAACCCTTCACAAACAATCAATCTCCCCAAATATGGGATAAAAACCATAACCACACATCACTCCTCAGTCTATAAAATATACACCTATAGGACATACGCCTATAGGACCTACACAAGATCTCCAGGGAATAGCCCCTTACGGCACACAGCAATCAATATAATAGAATACTCCAATAGTACACAAATCCACACCGGGATTTCTACAGAGGTCAACACATATGCAGGGCCATGAAAGGTAATACTGACTCAAAGTCAGACAAAAGTCTAATGAGGATCGCACCATTCCATGATATAATCTATACTTAACAAAACACCCACATAAAAAACACTTTCTATCTCCGACTAAGCAATAATGAACCCATACTCCCATGACAGGATCACTAGGATTAACAGAATTCCTAGTTAACCAAAGCTCTGATAACAACTGTAACACCCCAACTTTTTTTTTGAAAACTACCTCTAAATTCAATTCTTTCAATTTCTATATCACTTTAAACATAAACTAAGATAAGTATATTTCAAATAAAATTTTGGCAGAGTCTCCCTTGAAATTTCTGCCCCGAAACACAAAAGGCTTACGGAATTCCGCTCTAAATTCCGTAGCTCACAACACAGGCAATATAATCATGGGCTCCCCAGGCCAAAATGAGCAGAATCACACAGGCAATATAAATATCATGCTCTGGGGGACAAACTCATAACAGAATATCAAATATTAAATAAAAACCATAAATTCCTTTGAAAACATATAAGATTTTTGTAAAGATTTAGGAAAACCTTTTTAAAAGCCAACCACAGAACCCAATACTCCACAACGAGGTGGGTACGGGCTTTCTTACCTCATCACAGCACTATAACTATATGTGTTCGCATTATTACAAAATAATACATCAACAATCCATGTTTCTTTATATACTAAGTACATAGAATCTATCATCTCAACAAGAATATAATATCTAACTCTATATTTACCTCGCCAGGCTGCTAGCAAACCTGCAGGAGAGTTAGGATTTTCCACCCTCAAGGAGGGACCCCCCTAACCCCTAGAAAACAATAGAGGTTAGCCATTTCTGGTGTGAGTATAACCATCAATCTAATAAATAAATTGAAATGGTATAAATAAAATAATTTAAACTTACAAACATCAAGTTAAGAAAATGTAACCTGATATCTGAACATAAAAACATCACCAATACGATTTTATATCAAAATACTCTTCAAATCTGCATCCAACTGTATACATATCCATACGTCACACAATTCCCTATATACATCACACTAACGGCATATATATCTTTATTTTACATTTGCATAAGACAAAGTCACATATGATCCATTACTTTTCAATTTAAATTCCCTGACACAATTATTGATCCTTCCACAGTTATCATCACAAAAGCATTTCTTTATATATATATATATACACATGATGTTACTACATCTTTTCTTCATCATTATTAGCCATGCACTTCATTTACTTGTATTATATCACGTTTCACCTCATAAACATATTCATCTATTCTCATAACACCACATTCATTCATGTATTTTGACACAAATATAACATCTCATTGCACATTGCAATTTACTCACATTTCATCACATCATTAACATATCACTAATTAGAATGCTTATTCTCATTGCATCAAAAGTATGTTTTATAGCTCATACTCATCTCATTATATCACTTAGTTATTACTCAATCTAATTGATGATTAGGTTACTTTCATCTTCACTGATATCTCAAGTTACCATTAATTTCACTTTCATTCTCATTAATTTATACTCCATATCCCAAACAAAGTTTGGGCAATAATATATCACACCCCAAAGCCGATAGCTTGGGTAATAATCACTGCACCCCAAACACATAATCTGTGTAATATCACATCACATCTCAAGCCGATAGCTTGGTTATTAATTTACTTCAATTACTTTTCATCCTCACTTTACTTTTTTCTTCATTTCCATTATTCATTACCGATATCATGCCACTCACCCTACGAATTATGCCAAGGTAGGTAGTTCCCACCATTTCCACAGAAATAGCAGGAGAGTAGTTTCTCGGCACAATTCCAAGGTGTATCAACTCAATTCATCTTGTATTTCACTTTAATAATTATTCTCATTACACAATTACTTCATACTATTCATGTTAACACACGTCTCTTTCAATTTTCATTTTAAATTAACCGCATGCTGCATTTATCATTTCTTTTCATACACAAACTTATTACTCGTATTCCGTCATATTCATTTCATTCACAACTATTTTCTTTCACATTCACAATTCACTTTCTTTACTCACACATTCTTATTTACACTTATTTATTTTATTAGTTTGTCGACCAGTGAGCCACAGTATCCCAACATACTGAAAGCAGACATCCCAGTAAACACGCGGCCCGATGCTCACACAGAGTCTTACTCGTCCGAGGCTACGTCTTCCTCCTAGCCGAACTAGCGAGGGAACACCGCACCCCAGATAAACTGGGTACTTCCTCGCGACGGCTGTCATCGAGGGAAAAACACCGCACCCCAGGTAAACTGGTTACTTCCTCGCGACGGATGTCATTGAGGGAAAAACACTGCACCCCAGGTAAACTGGGTACTTCCTCTCAGCTGATAGCCAGGAGGGAAAAACAACGCACCCCAGGTAAACTGGGTACTTCCTCGCGACGGATGTCATTGAGGGAAACCGGGCCTCAAGCCGATAGCTTGGGCGATAAAAACCACTTTCCCCAAACATAGTTTGGGTCCACTTTCCCCAAGCCGGTCCTTGGGTGTTAGGAGGTCTAGCCCAAACCCCTAGGATTGCTGTAGGTACTGGTCAACAAAACCATCTGTTATTAGCATTGATCATTTCATCTTTTCAGCTTACTTTATCAACACAAGCATTTCACTTTTGATTTACAATGAGTCATGTCTTTGACTTTAACCACGTGAATTAGTAACACATTTTATTAACACGTACCATCTTATCCTTTATCCTCATACCAATATACCACATTATGCATACACCCTGTCATTCAACATATAAACCATCATATCATATTATTGCATAATATTAATGCGCCAAGATATTTATTTTGCCATAACATCCCACATTAAGAATAGCATATTATTCATTACCTCACTGTACCATATATAGGCATACGCTAAGATAACATTAATAAAAGAACTACATTATGTAATTCCATATCGTAAAAGTATCAAAATGTATACTTCATCACATTGTAATATCATATTATTCCTCATTAATTTACTTCGAACATAATTATAATGTAATTATATACCACTTACTAATTTCATCAATTATCACATCACAAGTCAACATCATCATCATATATATATATATATATATATATATATATATATATATATCTCACAAAAGTACACCACACATGCGGGTTTCCAAGAAAATGGGCCAAAATCACTTATTTCCTCTAATTAAATCTCATAATATCCAATTATAGCATACTAGGTCATACACCATGTTCTATATAAGTAAAATCACCTATAAGGGCCTATATGTCCCAAAATATGTACAAAACATGCACTATAAATACACGGGTTTCCAAAATATTATCACAATCACTTATTTCGTCTAATTACATCTTATAACATCTATCCATAGCATGCTAGCCCATACACAAGGCTCCATATATACCAACTTACCTATATCGGCCTATATATCCAAAAACATGCACGAAACATGCACGGGATAAAAATATGCATAAACAATTCAATATATTTAGTTTTTATACTTCAACACATCACATTAACCCATAATATAGGTTTTATATACTTAAAATAGTTAATTTCACCAAATATCTCAAAAACCCATTTCGGACCCTTAAAAATCCGTATTTTCATTGAAAATAAATTTTTGGCATAACTTCTACAAGATATATCAAAAAGCCACGAAATTCAGCTACAATATAAAATATTTATAATTACAACATATTCACCTGACGGATCGAGCAAACGATGTCCCACGTCCGCCCGGTAGCCAGTTGAAGTACAACTTTTTCCACCTTTTCGGAGTTATTTCTCCAAATCAATGCTACCACGGTGTAGAGGACCCTTCCATTAGTCATCCCCCCAAATTAATTGAAAAATCATGGAGAAACGGGGTGGATTTGGGCGGGAGAGAGAGAGGCCGATGGGTTTCAGTGGGTTTTGTTTTGGTCGGTAGGGGAAACAGAAAAGAAGGGAAAGGAAGGAAGGGAAAGGTTGGGAGGGGAGGGTTTTTTATAAAATAAATTATAGTATAATATATTTGTAAAAGGATATTTGCAAATAGACCCCCAAGTCTTGAATATATTCCTAATAAAACCCAACTCTTTTCTTTAATAATACCAACAATACAAAAATACGTTAAAATCACCTCATAATAATCCTTCAAAATTATAAAATAAAGTAAACAATATTTATTCACATATAATCTCAACTCATAGCTCCAATATATCAATAATACCAATCTACCACAAATATCCATACCAATATCAATATTTAAATAAAATATATCAAAAATAATTTTCACCACTCCAAATATATATATATATATATATATATATATATATATATATATATATATATATATATATATATATATATATATATATATATATAAACAGATATTTTCTATATTTTACAAATTCGAGGTGTTACAAATATCTCCCGTTCTTCAAAGTCCTCTAAGGAGCAAAAGGTTTCGAGTGGGGGAAGAACAACAAGCCGCCTTCGAATAACTGAAAGCGTACCTCATCAATCCCCCACTCCTATGCAAGCCCAAGCCAGATGAAATCCTTTATCTTTACCTCGCCACCTCAGACCAAACTCTCAGCCCCGTCTTGGTTAAAGAAGAAGATAGGGTACAGAAACTGATTTATTAAGTAAGCAAGGTACTCCATGATGTCGAGCATCGCTACTCTAAGATTGAAAAGATGGCTTATGCATTGGTCACGTCTGCTCGCAAGCTCCGCCCTTACTTCCAGGCACATTCTCTGTGTGTCGTTATTGATCAGCCATTTAAGCAAGTACTTTTCAAACCAGAAAGCTCTGGCAAGCTAATGAAGTGGTCCATCGAACTAAATCAACACGACATCGGCTATCGTTCGAGGACGGCAATCAAAGCCCATGCCTTGGCCGAGTTCATTGTAGAAACCACTATTTCCCGACCCCCTAGAGGTAGAAGAAAACCTTTTGCACTGGAAGGTATACGTTGATGAGTCCTCTTACCTCGAAGGAAGCAGAGCCGGAATCATCTTGTTCAGTCCCGATGAGTTCACACTTCAATACTCACTACACCCTAACTTCTCCTCCATCTCACATACCTAAACCAACGGCCAAGCTGAAAAAACCAATCAACAGATTCTAGACAGCATCAAAAAGAGGCTAGGAGAGGCTGCAAGGGGATTGTGGGTCAAAGAATTACCAAGCATACTATAGTCCTACAGAACAATAAAGTGAACCCCAACTGGAGAATCACCATTTAATCTCATCCACAGCTCAGAAGCACTCATCCCCCAAAAGTCGGATTGCCATCCCCTCACCTCCTCTCCTTCCACGAAGAACAGCTCCAATAATTTATGAGCCAACCTCGATCTCGTTGAAGAAGTACTGGAAAAGTCAGCTATACGGAGAAACATTTACCAACAAAGAGTCGAGAAATTCTATAACAAGAAGGTTACCTTACTAATCTGAAAGGAGGGGACCTTGTCTTGCGAAAGCTTGAAATATCTGACTCGCGTAGAAAGGGTAAGCTCGCTCCCAACTGGGAGGGGCCATAGAAGGTCTCCCAAGTGGTCCACCCAGTGAACTACCAACTTGAAGACCTGGGGGGAAAGAGTATACCAAGAACATTCAATGTCGAACATCTCATGAAGTACAATGAGGGTGCCTAAACGCCCTCTCTTAGTAGTAAACTTTTCTTTTGTAGTAAATTATAGCCACTAGATCATCTCCAGCTGGGTCGTAGTGGTCCGCCATCTTAAAGATAGAGAGGAAGAAGCATAAATCATAGAGCAACACAAATGTAAGAGACTTACATTTAAATCTCTAGACTCAACACACACTCTAATGTCCACTTCTAAGGTGTCGTTCCTTATAAATTTGTACTACTTAGAAGCATGCTCTTATACCACTCCGTAACACCCCGAATTCCAAAGTATAACTGAATTCGAGTTCCATAGGATCTTTACACTTCTTTCGTACAATTTTACAAGGAAATAAAAACTTTTCTTTTATCAGAGTTACATTAGTACATCATCACAGCGGAAGCAATATTACAATGAATTACATGGAACCATATTTAAATCAATCCTGCGCAGCATGTATACTTCAATTGTCAAGCATCTTTACCCTGGATATAAAACTGTGGGCGCGTCAGTTCATTCAACTGACGAAATATTATACACGGTCATCCTCTCTATGTTGGAAACAGTATAACGATTTTCATTTCTTAATAAATCACAAACTTGTCACAAACAGAACTAAAGGGACTATCCTATTGATGTCGTGTTGTGAATGTGCACTTAGTCCTTAATGCAATTATTTATATTATATGACACTAATGTGTACTTGTTCAGAGTCTATGCAGCCCATACTACATAGGTCCGAGGGCAAGCCCTTAATCGTTCTTCATCTTGTAGGGTTCAATCCCTCCCCATGACTTAATCTACTATATTAACTACGGTAAGTATCCTAGATATTTTCTGACCTACGAACTCATGTCTAGGCACCCTGAAGGGAATCCCAACGCACTGACACATGACTCATCATGTAGGCATCCTGTGGTAATTCAACTCCTACCATAGACATGACACCACCCGCAGTCATCAAACACCCCACGAGCGTCGTCACCGGGACGGTACTCTGGAGTAGTATCCACGCCCTATCATGACTCATCATGGGACATCCTGTGAATACTTTCGCGTCGCCAATCTAATGGCCCTCATACTCAATGTTTTTCTCTTACTTTCATCACATCTTCACTATGAATCTAATCCTTAGTTTAATTGAATCATGAATAAAAATCAATCTCTTAGAATGTAGCACTTCCACTATACCGGTCTTATTCATTCAATTTCACATGACCCAACCTTGGTCTTCTCATTTCAAAATATCATTTCACAATTCTTTCATTGCCGGTATAAAGCTTGGCTATACTCTAATTCTCAATTTCAACTCATAATTACAATGTCATATTCATAAGATCTTTTCATGATTAATCACAATTCATGCTTCAATAGCATAGTATTCATGTATTCACATCTTTCATAATTCATCACAATCAAATTCCAATGCATAAATAATTGAAAACTGCAATTCTTCAAACATGTCATATCACTAGTTTATAAGCTCACAAAATTTCTATTTCCATCCATACCAATTCCACAGTTCACATCTTCAATTAGTTTCACAAATTCACACCTTTCAAAATTTTCATTACCAAAATCTCATTTTAAACTTCTTAAACAGTCCATTCGAATTTCTTAAAGAAACAATTTAAGTTAATAATTAAAATGAGTTCTTTTTTGTAAAAATGGTTTCACTTATACAAAACCACAGGTCATAGAGATTTTCTCCCAAAATACAGATATTATTTGAAACTTCAGGGCAGTCGACTGATAACTCTGACCAGTCGGCTGTTCTGCGGGGTTCTAAAGCTCGAGAATAAAATAATCAGAGAAGTCGACTATCGCACATGGCCAGTCGGCTGTTCTGCGATATTTTTAAACTCAAAATAAAAACGTCCAGGGCAGTCGACTATTACAATAGTCAGTCGACCGTCCCGAAAAAGATTTGAACTATATATTTTTCATTTTCTTAGACCAGTCGACTGTTTCGACATGATCGATCGACTATGCTACTGAGTTTTTCAATTTCTCAAAAAATGTTTTTAGTTCTTTTACTTCTCTTTTGAAAACAAAATGTCTAGAATAAAAATACATTTAATTTAACAATCACCAGTATTCTCAAAGCAATTTTTTTCTCTTTAAAACATGTATTTAGCCTTAGTTTGCATTTTCTAAACTCCATTTCGACATTTGAAAACTAATACATAATTGGTCATAAACAGAGATGATTTCTCTCACAAAATTCACTAACATGGTGTTGCTTACACAAAGATAACTATGATATTTTGAGATCACAAAAGTCGACTTTATAAGTGAGTAACTTCCAATTTCACCAATTAATCTACTCGCGATACATTTGTATGCAAAGGAACATTTTTTTTCATTTATTCGAGTTTTCACATGATGTATGTAGCATGGGAAATTTCATTACATCTATTAACAATCATTTCAATCAATTTAACTTTAACACACTAGCATTTTTAATCAATCAACATGGTTCTAACTTTTTACTAGCGAATTTCACATAATTGCAATTTAACCATAACTAACATGCATTTTTATGTTTATAACAATGAGAAACATACACTTTTACTCATAGGCAATAATTCTAGTAATCAATCAACACACATTTGCTAATTAACAATTTTCTTCTAATTGGACAAGCATGTATTTCATAATAATAATTCAATTATCATTCCCTAGCATGAATTCTACTCTAGAAGTCATGAGAAACACCCACCTTTTAAAGAAAACCCAATTAAGAAAATTCCTTAGAGCCTCCTAGATTGTGAACGAGAGCCTTCTCCTCCTAGATTGCAATGCACGAGCCTCTTCTCCTTGCTCCTTGCCACAAACCGAGAGCACCAAGTGATGGATGGCCGGCCTCCAATGGGGAACACAACACACAACTCACACACTAATATGTATACATATCTGCTTAATATTTGCTTGAATGTAGAATACAAGTAGGAAAGGGGGGGGGGGGGGGGGGGCTTTATACTAGTTTTGAAGTAGATTGGAGGGCTGGAATTAATTGGATAGTTGTAGAATGGAGGGCTAGGATAGGAGTATAAGTTATAGCAACCACCCAAAGTAACCACCATTGCACACTCACCCACACTCCCATCACTCCAAGCACAAACCGGCCCCAAATTAGTGGGCATTGCACACTACGTGCATGCACGTGCCACCTAGTACTCCTATTTAAAAGTTTGTACAATTTAATTAATCCAAAAATGTTCACCATTTGTCTCTACATGACAAGTGTGACCATTTAATTGATTTAGTAAATTGGTGGATTTTACAATTAGTGGGCTTAGGCTTGTGGGCCAAGACAACCAATTAATAATTAATTAAAGTGGGCTAAAACAATTAATTAGTGTTTTAGGCTTTGAAATTAGGCTTTTAGAAAAAAAATAAAGGAAAATAATTGTTCATACTAAAAATGAAATTTTATATAAAAATAAATAAATAACATACACATGAAATTTGCACGTGCACAACACGTGAAAAAATAATATTTTTATTGAAATGAAAGTTTAGGGTATTACATACCTCCTACCGGATTTGTTCATAAAAATACGAGATCGCCCGACGGCATTATCTCGAAATCAAGTCTCAAAATCTTTCTTTCAAAATTACCTGTAACCGAGGTCTTACTAATTCTAAATCATAAATCTTTCATGTACAAGAAACATGGGTACACCCTGTAATAATCATGTCTTAAACCTAGATCATTTCATCATTTTAACTCATTTCACAACTTAAGCAATGCCTCATTTTAGCACTATTCATGATTCTTCCACAATAATAAATCTTTTTCATGAACAAACTTCATTCAACAATAATCTCTTGAATAACTTAGTGCCAATAACCAATTCACATTTCAACATATATCAAGTACTCTAACTCCACATGAGAAAATCATCACATCAAGAGAAATTTATTCACATGGATAATCTATTCTCATTCTACTAATAAATTTCATTAATAATTGTAAAAACTCAATTTTCATTTTTCATTTTGCTCAATTTTAGCAAGAATCAATGTCTCAAAAATAATAATTTCTTTCAAGATATTTATTTTTGCTTTTCAATAAACAAGAAAAAAAAATTTAACTATTTTCTATAAATTCTCCATCATGTTTTATAAGTACTAGGATTTTTCTCAAAATTTTCTCAAATGTATTAGATTTCATTTAAATCTTTTAAAAACCCCAAAAAAAATTTAAAAAAAAAGCCCAAACCCCGGACTTCGAACCCGTGAAGCCCCAGGCAACGCCCACAGTAGCCATCGACAGCCATTAGCCCAAGTGGACTCGGTGTCTTAGTTCGGTTTCGTTTTTTCTTATAAATAGACTCTCGGGTTTTTTGGGTTTTATTTTAAAAAAAGAGTTAAAAGTTTTGGCGTGCCAGGCTTCGAACCCGAGCCAAACAGCAAACCAGCGCACGACCAGACCACTAGGCCAAACTGCGCCCACGACTGTAGTGCAATCCGAGGGGTTTTGTTCCAATTTCGTATTATTCTTTTATTTTTTATAAAACTTAGCTTTCTTCTTTTAATCAAATCTTTCATTAGTCTATAAATGATTATTTTAACCTGAAATTCATTACTAACCGGAACAAATGGATTATAAAACTCCATATTTGATAATAGATTCAGATTTTAAAAACCATTTCTTCTCTTTTGTTACAAGAATGTAATTCTTCATTTTAATCAACTAGAAAATTTGTATTACCATACAACAAGTAAAAATAAGTTATTTATACCCATTTTACTCTACAAAAATTCTTCTTCAAACATAAGGGAAATTTCTTCAATTATTTTCACAATTACTAGTTAAAATACAAATGACAATTTCTCCTTACTTTTTATTTTAAATTTCCAAACTACATAACAATACTTTGTTCCTTAATCAATATTAGTATTTCTACAACTTATCAAACATAAAAAGAAACATACTTACCAAACAGCCCACTTCAGTCTCATGTTGACCGAAATCAACAGCACATTCCCATTAATAAACTATCAGCCCATTTATATAAAACTATATATGCTATACACATATTATTTCATATAAGCATATTGTTTTTAATATATAATACTATTATATTATATTTTGAAAATCACGGGATCCTACACGCACTCCGAATTTAAAATGGAATACACCCAAATACGTTCGTAGAAAACACGTGCATCGCACGTAAAATATCAAAATGCAAAATCGACCTCATCGACAGAAAAATGTCAAAGTTAGTAAAAATACAATATAAGAAAAATATCTTTATTAATTTTATATATTCCCTGATGAAATCACTACACGTAGAAAACACGTGCATTATACGTGCAAAAATAAAAAATGCATTTTTAATAAAAATAAAAAGTGGGGTGTTACACTCTCCATTCGAACTGCTCTCACAACCTATTAAATCCCTAAACAACAAGTTTGGAATCAATACTCATGACCCAGAGTTGCTTTAGCAACCGGTAAACAATCAAGTTCAGAGCTTAACTCATCTTTCGATCTGTTCTTGAAACTTGTTAAAACCCTTGAAGACGGATTATAGGTCCATAATCGTGTATTGCAGTTGCTCCACCAAACTTGCAAATAAGCAAGTTTGGAGCTCTACTCGGCACTTGAGGCGACTCTCACAATTCGTTGGAGGACCTATACAACAAGTTCGGAGTCCAACTCCTTCTTAGATTTGCTCCTACAACATGTTAAACACAAATCAACAACTTCGAAGTCCAACTCCTCCCTAGAATTGCTCCTACAACTAGCTAACCCCCAAGACGACTAGCTTACAGTGCCTCTCAACTAAAGTTGCCTTGATATGAAACATTTACAAGCATTCGTCCTTTGACTAGTCACGCAAACGATCGAGCTCTAATTCAATTATGCGTAGCCTGTTGCGAAGTTGCTTAACCTCACCGCCTAGGAAATTTCCCCCGACACCCCATCCATCTACCAACGAGACGGACCAAAAAGTTATCTCCACGTCGACAAGGCAGAAGATACAATCACAAAAGAGATAAACATCAAAATATCTCAACCAAGAATAACTCTAAGTATGTCAAAACGATACAAGTATTGATAAGAAAGGAAGCATTTTCATCAACTAAAAGGGAAGATAGAAGGATGCGGTGGTCAGCTTGCTATATGGCATCATAAAAAAATTAAACACAAAAGCAACTAAAGCACGAAGGATGAATCATGGATCCACCTGTCTCGGCAGGACTACAGGCAAGGAGCCCCCACCCGCCTCCTTCTCCTTACCCTTCTTGCCATAACAAATCTTCACACCCACCATAGGAGTGCCGTCCTCATCACCATCCTCCATATCTTCACCCAGCAGCTTCACCAAAATGAAGCATCACATGGTACCCCTTCCCGGTGAAGCCGGGAACATGCTTAGCCACGTGTAAGATAGTCCTGATGTAAGACATGTTGATCACATTCTACAGTCTAGTCTTGGCCTCAGCCTCCATCTCGGCCTTCGCGGACTTAACCGCCAAGTCCGTCTTATCCCTCGCCTTCTGTCACGCCCCGCTTTCCAAAAATACGGAATATGAGTACATGACATTGGCCCAGCGAATGACTAACATCACCCATAAGCTGTTTATCCGATTACCTTAACAATATAATCAATACAGAACAAATGTGCATGCAATAATAATCTCATGAACAATAATACTTGGAATGAAACAATATAAAATATCCAAATACAATAATAATCCAACATCTGGAACAATAATAATATCTGGGACATAAGCTCAATACAATAATAAATCACAAACACAATAGTAACAAGTCTCAATACAATAAGTTCATTAAAAACAACATTCAATTATAAAGCAATAGCTCTTTAGAAAGTTTGCTCTCCAATTTCAACATGTAATTCTCCTTCATTACCTGTGTACACTTCATCTAAAAAGAGAAGAAAAATTGTCCTTAGAGCAAGTCATGGATAGCAAGTAGAGAAAGCAAACAACAATGGAATAACGGTATAACGATGAAGTCAATAGATCAATAGAAATCAATAACATGGGATAATAACAATAATCAATATCATGATAATCGATGCAATGGCTATAAACAATGATTCATTATTCGGTAACAATATTCAATGATCAATAACAATAACGCTTAGCCAATATTCAGTATCAATAGGAGTAATGATGAATAATAGGCAATGTCGATGTGATGCAATTCTTAAGTCTATTAATTATTTTAAATCCTAACTAATGCACGTACTACTGTGTCTCATATGTTCCATACCACAGGTTCGATGCATACAATCAATTTCGTTTAGACTATAGTGGTAGATTTTATAGTTCATGTACTAGGTATGATGACGATAACAGTAATAACACGGGTCATGCTGTAATTTCTTACACGATGACGATAACGATAATAACACGGGCCATGGTGTAATTTCTTACACGATGATGATAATGGTAATAACTCGGGCCATCGTCCATGTACATTCTCTATATCATCAACTACTCTAGTCAATCCCTTAAACCCCGACTTATTAATTATTTATCAATGCAACAATATAATATGCAATTTAAGACATAGGATGAATAATAGTATCAATAGGAGAACAATAGGATGGTAACATGAAATAGGACAATTAGAATGATGACAATAATTCATTAGGATCATGCAATACAACATACCTACATTAATTTATGCAATATTATGATATAGGAATAATTAATCTATTAAAATCTGGATTATAAAATTCTGGACAGCAAGAGTAGTCTGTTCAAAAATGCAAATTCCCACTGTTTCAGAAATCGAAAACCGAATCCGTCAGATGTTCTAGAAACTAGACTTCCACATGGTTTCAACACATATTTAAATTTCAAAATCCGACAACAGTAGCAAGGTCAAACACATTGTTCTTTACAGATTTTATGTTCAGGCAGAATTCGACATCATGTTATTATTATTTTAGAATCAGCAAAAACTTAATAATAAATTCATTAAAAATATTTTCTAGATTCCCAAACATGTTAAGCAACAATCTGGAAATTTTGAGAGCAAAATTTTATCATTTGATCAATATTTTTACTATTTAAACATGAAACATACAAGAATCTGGAAATCTGAAAGTAA
This sequence comes from Hemerocallis citrina, assembly GCA_017893485.1. Taxonomy (NCBI): domain Eukaryota; kingdom Viridiplantae; phylum Streptophyta; class Magnoliopsida; order Asparagales; family Asphodelaceae; genus Hemerocallis; species Hemerocallis citrina. Next base: position 40,237,915 of record CM030363.1, read on the forward strand.
AAGCACAGGTGTAGTAAAACGGGTATAAGTTTTGCTACACAACTCAGAATTCAGAAATTCAAGATATTCTGGTAACTAGAAAGATAAGGCTACAATTCATATTCAGAAAGTAATTTATTTTAAGATCATTTACTGGGTCGAAAATACCAGTCAACATACATCAAGCAAGCAACATACAGAGTTTGGATATTTTTCACGGAATAAATTAATTAAACATGGGGTATCAATTCTATAGTCAATAAATTATATAATCAGCATGATGGGGGCAATAACAAGATGAATAAAATTAGAATACACCCATACATCAATTCATCATCAACAAACATCAATCGATCAACCACATACCACCTAGCAATTCTCTCTACTATAATTTATTTGTGTGACAATTATATGAACAATCCTATTATCAATTTTATATGCACACATGAAAGATTCAATCTTTGGAGTCAAAAGTGGCACGATGTCAAGTAAATTGGGGTTAGCTCGTGTAAGCCCTCAATATACCCAACGAAAGAGATGAACAATGTATAATACGACAAACGAAGGGATCTACTTGCAAGAGTTTCAATAAAACTTGAATTTGATACAATTAACAATTCAAGAGAAATTAAATTTCCTTTTAGATGGTGAAAATGAATACCAAGAATAACGGGATAAGGATCCCAAAGCAACGAACCCACGAACACACAAATCCACCAAAATAGCACATGCAATCACGTGCAAAGACCCAAAGCACAACAGCAACAATAGAACAAGAGACAACAGCAGCAACGTCAGCAATGGTAGCAGCTAAGGGCTTGCGGTCTGGCCGACGGCGGGGGCTGACGGCGAGTGAGGGAAACGGCGTCGGGGTCGACGTCGACGTCGACGGAAAGGGGCATCGACAGCAGCAAGGGAGATCTTGGTGCTACTATTGATTGAAACAAAGGAGGAGGGGGTTCGGCCTAGTGGTGCGTGTTAGGGGTGGCGCGACGGCGGATGGCGGTGCTCAAGAGGACGACGACTAGGGGGTCGCTGGAGGAGAGGCCGGGGAAGGAGAACAGTGGGTTGGGTTGGAGGTTTGGGCTGGAAATCGGTCGAGGAGAAAGAAACAGAGAGGAGAGAGGAAGAGGAGAGAGAATAAGCGGCTCTAAGGTTTCAATTTGTGTAATTTTTAGGGTTTACAATAGAGTTGTATTTATAGGGTACAATTAGGCTATTGGGTTAAGGGTTTAGGATCCAATAATAGCGGTTTTGGGTCAAGAACAAATAAAATTAGGTTTTAAAGTTCAATAAGAGATAGATCTAAAATAACAGGGTTCAAATAAAAATACCCACAATTAAATAAAAGAAAATAAGATCAACAGGAATAGCACAATCAAGAAGGACGAAGAATTTCACGAACAAATTTAATTAAAATTATCAAGGAAGAAAATATAGTATTTTATTCAATTACAAATAAAATATTACAAAAAATGAAAAAAATAAAAATACCGGAAACGGTAGTTACACCTTCTCTAACTCCGACACAAGATCAACAAACCTCTTCTCAGACGTCTGAAGCTTTTGACGTGACTCTTCTTCTCTCTTCTCTGATGCATCCAGCTTCTGCCGTAACTCTTCCCCCTTCATCTTTGTCGCTTCCAACCTCGCCTTGAGCCCCATGACTGCTCATTTCTTCTCCCTCTCAACATAAGAGACCTGTGCCCTCAACTCCTTCTCCTCGGTGGCATAAAAATAGACAAAGGGGCTGAAGTGACATGCCATCTAGGAAAAAAGAAAACTTTCAAGTCATTAATCTATAAAGAGAAATATTTCTCCTTATAGATTAATGACTTGAAAGTTTCAACCTCTCCCGATCAGTCGGAGTCAGGACGTGGCGGATCCCATCCATACAAGCGGCCGAATTACCAAGAAAGCTCATATGCTACTTCACACTCCAATTGGGAATATGGATCATCTCCCGTTCATTGCTAAAAATCATCACGACTTGCGCAATCAGGGGGAGAGGCGTAGCACTTGATGCAATAGCCGCCAAGGAAGAACCTCCTGTGGCAACATCAGACGATGCCCCTAAAGGCATCTCTGGTGGAATGGTCGGGGTCGGAGGGATCCCTCGATGCCTTCAAAGTAGAAGTATGACTCACCGTCTTCTTACGCTTCTTTGGATCTCGGCCCTTTTGTGTTGGAGGGTCTCTCGATCGGCAATTAAATCATCAAAATTCATTCATGATTTCCCTGCAAAAAGAGACACAAAGGGATGAGAACTCACAATGCAAAGCAACACAAATAACAAGAACATCAACAAAATACTAAGAACATCAACTAAATACTACAAGTATGAAAGAAAATGAAAGCGATAAATCATATTATTGTCCACCCGGTTGAGACCACCATCGAAGAGAACTTCCTAGGATATATCTCACCATGCAAACGTCTTTTACGCAAGAATAGCATCACTAAAACTCTTCTCTGCCACAGTCACTGCTAGTGCTGCCTTCATTGTTGTCGGAACCGTCTTCCTCCATGTTGTGGGAATTCCCCTTGGTTCAGGGATACAAACCATGAAGAACTTCTTCCTCCAACACTTGACCGAGTCGAGAACATCGATCACTCCCCAGTTACTATGAGAACAAAGATATCTCCGCTCCTCAGTCATGTTTAACTCGGCGATCTTAAAGTGTTGCCTAAAAATAGTTAGACTCGGTTCGGCTCCAAGTCTGCGACATTGTAGGACGAATCCCACTACGTGCCTCCACACGTTCGGCATAAGCTACATCGGACTCAACGTACACCAATTCAGGACCTCTCGGGCAAAGGGGTGAAGAGGCAGACGAAGCCCGACATGAAAGGCATCACATGGGGAAAAAAATACTCGTTGGACATCCAATAGCATGCCCTAACTCCGGGACTCGGCAAGAGTAACCCATACTCAGGAGGTATCCTGAAGGTCGTCCTAAAGCTCCACCCTCGATAGGTTCGTTCTAACAAAGTCATCCTCTGTAATGTGAACTGGGTCCGACTCAACATACTCCATACCGTTCTGAAGAAAATCCTGATCCACTTCGGAGTACTCCCTAATCAACTTAGGAACTAGAAATAATAGTGTCTTAAGTACACTCCCCAAATCTCTCACCGACTCAACAACTGTCTCCGCTATAGTGTAACGGCTAGCCACACTCTTCCCCTTCTCCTCTCTAATAAAACGACTAGACTTTACATCATCATCTACCTCCAAATAGAACAGAAAAGAAGAGGAGTCGCTCGAAGAAATGCTAGACATAACTGATAATAATTGCAAATAAGTTACCTTTACCAAGCTCTTAAGAACTCTAAAGATGCAATGACCACTAGCACAATCGTCAAACCTTCCGGCAAACTGCGAGCACCTTCCGGCGAACCACCATAAGAGCTAAAGAAAGATGCTCTAAAAAAATTTGTAGATAAGAAAATGAGCAAATGTGAGAAAGAGGGGTGGGGTTGGGTCTTATTTATAGGCCCACCAAGACCAAATCGCCACGTGACAACAGCTGAGCCATCTTTGTACTTGTCTTTTTGTTCTATTTGTAGCACTTTTGGATTGTCCCACCCTCCATGGCGTTATTGGGGGTTTATGTTTTATTTTCTGTATTGTAGTTACATGTACTTTCCCTTAGTCCTCTGGGGATGTTTTATTAACTTCTTATTAATGAAACATGGTGACGTTATTCCACATTTTCCCTAAAAAAACATCTGAGCCATTCACAAGATATAACGGTTGATGCACTAAGTACCCAAATCAATACAACACTTATCCAACAAGACACTTAACTGACGAAATGCTTGACCGACAAAATAAGTGAACACCGCTTGGTTGACGAAAAAGTGATTCGACGAAGTAGAAAACAAAATAAACATTTGGTAGGCAAAAACCCTAGATCTTCAAGCCAAACTCAAGATCTTCAAACCAAACACAAGATTCTCCAAGCCGAATTCGATGTCGTCAAAGAAGATCACTAACTTATCAAGCTCGGTCAAAACCCTAAGTTGGCTACAAGATTAAGCTCAAACAAGAAACCGTAGCTCGGTGAAAACCCTAGGTTGGCTACAACCAGGCTAGCGTTTGGTGAAAACCTTAGGTCGACGAAGCTTCAAGGTTGGCCACAAATTGAACTCGGCAAAAACCCTAACCTGGCGAAACTCTAGCTCGACGAAGATTGGTCGATGAGAAGCTGCTTGATTTTACCAACTTGAGTTATGAGTATGAATGATATTTGCTCTCTATAATCTATAAGTAAGAACAAAAAAAGACTCAACAAGAAGCTAAGTTGATGAAGGACTGACAAACAATGAAGACTTGGTCGACGAAAGACTTGAAGACTTAGTCAATGCTGGGGTTGGTCGACGAGGAGTTGGTTGCCAAAGCTTATTGGTCGCCAAAAACCCTAAGAATCTCCTTGGTTGATAGGTTGGATGACGGGGTGTTGGCTGACGACAGCGAAGACTTGGTCGACGAAGTCAACCTAGGTTGCCGAACGCTTGGTCAACGAGAGACCTAGTTGACGGAGTGTAGGCAAATGGTCGACAGAGTGTAGGAGAATGGTTGATGAAACAGATAGCTCGGCGGAGCAGCAGCTTTACGAAGTAGTAGAACGACGGAGGGTTGGTCGACAACGATGCTTGGTCGATGTGAGGTGGTCGATGGAAATGGTGGTCGACGAAGAGGAGAAGGTCAAGGAATAATAGAAGGTCACCGCAACTCCCAAACCCTAGAACGCCGAGTTTGTCATTCGACCTAGATGGTGTTTGCAGTGCCTCCCCTGCCTTTTGATCACTCCAAGATAGGCGCAAGCATGTGCAAGAGGTGCGGGTCGACCCAAAGTATGCCCCCCCGAACCCGAATCCACTTCCATGGCCACCCAAATTCGTCGGGCGACCACGCACAACCTCCGTGCAGTTGTCGACCGCCTGATCACCCAGATTTGTGAGCACGCGCGAGATCAGCGCACAAGATTTTGCCACATCATCGCTTCACCATGGCTCTTCCCCCGCTCGGCTTCTCAGTCACCCAATTCACTCAGCGCCCGAGCTCCATCTTGATCAGCGCACGAGATCGTGCCACGTCACCTCCAACAGCACCCCCGCCTTCATTCAGTGCACGTGTCCATCCCGTGATCGATGTGCCAGATCTCGCCACATTGCCAGTCCATCACAACTCTTCATTCCACTTAGCGGGTGAGCACGCGCGTGATGAACGGTCCAGATCGTTCCAAAATCCATGCGTCCTAGATGAATCAATAAAAAATTCCCCCAAAAATGATTTAAAATTCAAAAATCTAATTACAAAGTCCAAATAATAATTATTAAATTCGAAAAATTATTCTAAAATTTTGAAAATAATTAAAAATTAGAATAATTAATTAAAAATTCGAAGAAGCAAACATTGATTGGGGAACAAATCATTAAAAATTCCAGGGAAATTCAAAAAAATATTGGAAACTCTAGAATAATTTGGAAAAGATCAGAAAAATATCCACTGCCTCCAGAAGCTCCGAACTAGTTCCAGGTATCTTCAATTTTTCCTGAAAGTTAGGATAGTACTCCAGAACTTCAGAACAAGGTAAACTATTTCCCGAAAGTCAAGAAAATCATCCTTCAGGAGTGGGGGCTTATGATAATGGTAAACATTGCAGCAAATCAGGGTCATACGATTTCAGCACAGATCATAAAGCTTGTAGAGGTAGATTAACAATAATGGATCTCCTTAACAGGTCTGTACCTTCTCCAGGCCCACTAACAAGACATGGGCTGCTTCTAAGCCCATTAAAAAGCGATTAGGCCCACTAAGAGAGACATCCAACCCCTTGGGGTTGTAAGTCAAATATCTTAACCCCCACCAGGGAGTAACCAATTTTATCTCTTAAATAGGGCAAAACTACAGAAGATAGCAGATTTATGTTAATCTCATAACCAATTCTCATGCCTATAAATACCCTCACCTTTCCCCCAATCACAAGGTAATCTGAAATTCCTCTTTCTACTCTCAAACGCGCTTCCTTTATCTGGTTATGACTTGAGCGTTGGAGAGTCTGTCACCGAGGCCAACCTCGGTGTTTCAGGCTTTTCTGCAGATCCATCGCCACATAAGCAACCTTCGGATCTTGATTCAGGTTCTTTTTCAACGATCCTTATTCAATCTCAGGAGCTCTAACCATTTTTCACGGCAACGATCAAATATAAGATCTTTAGTAGTTTTCGTCAAAATATAAATTCACTCTTGATTGCTCCCACACCAAAATAACCAGCAACAACTATATAGTTTTTCTTGATGCAAAGTGCAAAAGAATCAGAACTTAAATCGTTAACAGAAAAAAAAAAACACACCTTATTTTTTTTTAAAAATAAAATTTAAATAATACCGTTAAGAAAGGAAGGAATCTGTCACCCCATACATTATCCTAGTGACATCTCATCTTTATCCTTATAATTAGAGACTTACAAATTAGGGATGGCATTCGGGCCATTCGGGCCGGGCCGGGCCGGGTTTGACCGGGTTTTGACCGGTCCCGGGCTAACCCGGGTCGGGCTCCGCGAAACGCGGGCCGGGCTGATGGTAAGGAACCCTGGCCCGGACCTGGCCCCTAGCCCCTAGTGTGGGGGCCGGGCCGAGCCGGGCCGGGCCAGGCCTGGCCCTTGTATGATTTTTTTTTTCATTGTTAATTGAAGTACATGAATTTGTAATTGTATAACAAGTACATGAATTAGTTAAAGAACAAGTATATGAATTTGTAATTGTATAACAATTGCAAAAAATAAAATTTCATAAATAATTGAAGTACATGAATAAATAAAGTACATGATTAAATAAATTTGAACTTCTCGAATAAAATTAAGTACATGAATAAAATTCATACAAATTTGTCTATTTAGCTCAAATCATCAAATTACAAATCAAGGGAATTACTTGAATTTAAAGATCGAGATCCACTGTGGGGCATAAGTGTAGAAAATTTCGATTAAATTTTTTGTACCTTCTAATTTAATTATAGGATTCATTACACTAGCTACACAATATAACATAGAAATTGGATGAAAATATTTCAAAAACTTAACATATGCCGCATTAACCATATCTCCAATAAAAGGGTCATTTTGTAAATCTTTAATTGTTGTCATCATAGTCACAATTTCAAGTAAAATACCACTAGATGTAGATGTATATGTTTTCGAAAATTGCAAAGTTGCATCGTTAAAAGGTTGTAAAAATTTATATAAACTATCGGCAAAAAACCAAAAATCATCATCTAACAAATAATTTTGCATACCCATTGCGACACAAAAATCTCTAAGATTAAAACGATAATGAAGAACAACACCTAATAATTCAAAGGTAGAATTCCAACGATGTCGTACATCTTTGGGAAAACGTCTACATACAATGCCCCTAAGTTTACACCAATCATGAAAAGCTTGATAAATTGGACCACTCAATGTAATATAATGTACACAATCTCTCATAGCTTCTAGTTTATCATTTTCATATTTTAGTGCATCTTGCACACAAAGATTTAAAATGTGACAAGCACACCTAACATGAAAAATTTCGGGTTCCACAGGATCTAAAGTAATTTTTAAAGTCTCAATTGCCTTAGTGTTATTGGATGCATTATCAAAACCAATAGCAAACACTTTATCATGAATAAAAAAATTATTGCATACTTCCATAATGTGTTCGGCTATAATTTCACCCTTATGTGGGTACCTAACATATCCAAAAGAAATTATTCTCTTTTGAAGTAACCAATCCGAATCTATCCAATGACATGTTACACACATCATTGGAACCCCGTTTACTCCTATCCACCCATCCGATGTCAATGAAACTCTAGTGTTTAGTGATTTTAGTGTTGCTATAAAAAAATCCTTACTCTCATTGTAAACTAATTTACAATCACCCTTAACAACATTCCTAGCAATTTTTTTAAAATGGGGGTTGAAGGTTTCCTGTACAAAATCCTCTACATATTTTTGTTCACCAAACGAATATGGCAATTCACCCCTAATAACTAATTTCGCGATTCCTTTACGAGCGTGTTCGTGATCATATGTATGACTATCTACTTGACCGGTTTTAGGATGTATTTTTTGTTGTGTGAGGTTATCTTTCGAAAATTGTGGTTGACATTTATTTAAGTGACGTTGAAGTGTACCCGTGCCCGATCCTACTTTAAACTTATATGGGGTTTGGCACTTCTTACATATTTTAAATCCTACACTCTTATCATTTTGTGAAGGGACAAAATTGAAAAAATGAGAGAAAGAAGATCAAGAAAACACAAATTATATGACAATAAAGAAGTAGTATGATATGTTAATTCTACAAATTAAAATTATACTAAAATACCGTAAGAAAGTTGAGACTTGAGTTGTTGTTGTTGAGAAAGATGAGACTTGAGTTGTTGTTGTTGAATGAGTTGATCACTTTGATTGTTGTTGATTTCCTTCCTTCAAATTTGATCTTGATCACTTGAAAGACTGTTGAAAGAATAGTAGAGAGAAAGATAGTTGAGTGAATTGGTGAAGAGAAATGAAAGGAATGATGTTGTATTTATAGAAAATGTAATTTTTTTGATTTCCTAAAGTACCCCCCAAAACTAGCCGTTATAAATCCGTTGGGGGGTATTTTGGTAATTTAAATTTTTTTTTTTTTAAAATTTTCTGAAAAGAAAAAAAAAACACAGCCAACGGTCGGCCCGGCCCGGCCCGAGCCCGCAGAGCAGGTTCAACCGGTCCCGGGCCTCTAGCGGGCCGGGCTAGACCGGGCTGGTTTGGGAAATTAAGGGACCGGCCCTGAACCGGTTCAATGGGGGCCCGGGCGGGCCGGGCCGGGCCGGTCCCTGGCCAGCCCGGCCCCGATGCCATCCCTATTACGAATTATCAAAAAGATTACGGAGTTGGGGTTACGGACCTTATGGTTGCGCACACAATAGTCATGTAGCCTCAGAGTTGTAGGCTATAACCATTGGGTTGGAAGTGCAACCCACCCAACTAACTGATTGATTACATAACCTTCCTCTATATATATCGTTCCATTCATCTTCTGCAACATTGGAAATTGCTAACTACCAATATACAGATCAAGCAAAGGCGCTTAATGACTTTAGTGGCATCAATCCTGACTCAATTGTCAGATTAGGTGGTAGATAACCCGATTGAACTTGACAGACATCTCACTGAATCCAGAGGCAGGAATTATTTTGGCACGACATGGAAAGAAATATCAACCCCTAAAGAGGAGATGGTCCTCGTAACAGAGAACTTCAACTCGTTTAAGGTAGTTGTCAAAGGTCGAGCATAAAGAAATTTATGATGGAAGAGTACAAATAGTTCACTATACCTTGATTCTTGAACATGTAATCTGGCACATAAAGAAATTTATGATGGAAGAGTACAAATAGTTCACCGCACCTTGATTCTTGAACTTGTAATCTGGCAAATCAGCGATGAAAAGACATTAGTTTTCTGGAATTCATTCACATGAACACTCGGCAAAAATTTGCAGAAGAGCAAACACTTGCAGGCCTTCAAGCACCGCTTCACTAAAACTTTAGCCAACGTAGGATGGGCATTTGGACTTCCAAACCACAGAAAAAATTTAGTTACACCAACCTCCCCTATATAGAATTATTGGCCATACTGACCCACTTTCTGAAAATACTGAGTGATCTGACCCACTTTCGAAAATATTTAGCCATCTGACATAGTTTTGGACACGTCAGTATAAACTATTATTGGAAAAGGCAGCATAGTTCATTTAGATGCCGTTGTTTCCCATAGCGGCATCTGTTTAAAAATAATTTCGCATGCCACTATTTGGAGTAACGGCATCAGTTATCTCATTCTCAATCGTGTGCTCTTTGGCTTGGGTAGCAATTTGCAACTGTGAAAAAAGCCTGTAACAGATGCCGCTATCAACAACAACGGCATTTTACTAATGCCGTTGTTAGGGATAACGACATCAGTTATATAATTTTTTGCATATAAATAGTGGCTCGCTCTTCTCCTTCCCCTTTACCTTACATCTGTTTCCAATCTCTCTCTCAATCCCAAAACCCAAAAACCCTAGAACCCTAAAACCCAAAATTCTCTTGTCAGGAGTGCTCTTTTACATCCCAAACAAATTCATTAAATACCCATCCATAAACCCTAATTGTGATTCCCTCCTATCTCCGTTGACGTTGATATTTGACGCTCATTTCTTCTACGGCTCTTCTAAAATCCGAAATTGTGGTATGTATTCAAAAACCCTAATATCTTGCAGCGTGACCGTCATCTCACTAACGGGTAGGTGGAACGTGTGTCTCTGGCCTCCATCACTCCACAAGAGCGGTAAGTAATGAATGATCGCATTTAACTTTGGTCAACATGGACATTCCATAGAACCCCGCAATTTACCAAGTAGTTTTGTATACGAAGGTGCATCGGCAATATAGTGTGCATTCGGAAACTCATAATCTCGGTCGATCCATTCCACACCACTTGCAAATAGAGTACGGTTGGGTCTAATGGACCCAGATTTTCTTGTTGTGTGTGCGAAGATGATGCACCCACAGCATGGGAAGAAGATGGTTGGATAGCATCCATTTATCTGTGAACATTAAAAAAACATGTGTCAACAACAATATTAATAAACGATGTGTGAAGATAGAAATTTCTCAATACTCGTATCGAACTACTACTTATAACAATCCTCACCACAACATCTCCACACACTACATATTTATCTATATAAACAAATCTCATATGAACATTCATTCATACATACACAACTATGAATGTAATGATTAAAAATATAGCAATTTTAATATATGACAATTTTTCCATACTTGTCTAATATATAATATTGTCAGTTATATAATACATCAACTACAATAAGCCATTCATACAACTACTTAGATGAATCTCCTCAACATCTCTTACACTATACTACCCATATAGCTCCCAATCATCAAAATGAACATTTTCGGGTCTTCCAATCGATGGAGTGGCGGTGACCGGAAACCTCCTGCTCAATAAAGTAATGTTGGTTAGAGATTACCTTGGGGGGGAGGTTGAAAAGGATGATAAAGGTGTATTCATCGGTGAATCAATCCGACGTTCGTGGATCTTTTCAGAGTTCAACAATAGTTTAGGAGAGGAACCGACCGACTTTGAAATTCAATGTTACACGCGGGCGTATCTTATGTCGATGATCGGAGGTATTCTCTGTCACGCACCGCTTTCCAAAAAGAAATACGGAATACGGATACGTGACTAAGTCCAGCGAATGACTTTCACCATTCATAAGCTGTCAGGATCTTTACAACATCTCACAGGAATAACAAGAAGTAAACAAGGAGAAACCAACCACGCATGCATGAATAAATGAACATAACCAACAGAATTTACTTGAAACAAAATCAAATAAATCAGATCTGGAACAAGTTATAAATTCTGGGTCAAACTGCCTAATACAAAATTTATGTAGCAATTACATTTATTCAAGAATAACAGGAAAATAAATATAGCAAGAACTCCAGCAACTAAAATCTTTGATCACCTACTCCAGCGGCAGCTGATCACCAAAGTCTGCAATTTAACAAATTGTAGGAAGAGGAAAGAGAAAACAAAATGTCCGTCAATGCAAGTTACGGACCGCTTGTAGTGCAGGCACAAGTACAGAAAAAGATAAACAAATATGGAGTAACAGCAGAAGCAAACATAGTATGGAATAGACATGTCAATAAAATAGAATGACTAACATAAATCAGGAAACAGAATCAAGTAACATAATGTGTGTTACCGCTAAATCTGGTGTGGGGGTAAACAGACAGTATTTGTGGATTCTTAGGAAAACTGAATAGCAAACCTGAAACCTGTTCCGTCAGAGTTTGACCGTTGACTCCCGCCGTTCACCTGCAAAAAGTGCGAGACATCGGGGTTGATCCCGGCGACTCACCCTCCGACGCTCAAGTCAGTAATCAGCAATGATTATGAGATAGCGTAAACTGGCAAAAGATTGATTACCTCCTAATGGTGGTGGATGGGGGGTATTTATAGCCGCCTTAGGGATCAAATTAGGCATGTAATCCTTGTGGTTAGATAAGGAATGTAATCCCTAATTCGCAGTGAAATGATAGATATGAATCAGGGCCGTTGATTAGGATTAATCAGAAACCCTAATTCTATCTCGCTGGACCGGGTTTGCTGCGGGTAAAAACCCGTACCCGGTTGGAGATGGATCCGTACGCGGGTTAATGGCTCTTTGAGGAGTAGACCCAGTACCCGCTTCGGACCCATTGGTAGGCAAAATTACCATTTTACCCCAAGGCTTTAAGATATGTTCCTGATTTGCACGGCTCCGATTTAACCCCATTTTTAGCCATATCACGAGCTCCCCACTCCCGAAGACTGAGCTTGATCAGCCTTTGAGGTGTTGTTTTACTGTTTTAATGGCTCGCGGAGTTGTACTGGAGCCCAAATGGGAGGTTTCGAACCTTTGCATGGGGTAGTACGGTAATTTTTCGAGTTGGCTGCACGCTCTGAGTTGTTCTTGGGATTTACTAAGTTTCTGGCAATTTTTCTTAATTTTTATCTTTTTTTCGGGCCATTTATTTAATTTTGCAAAGTGCTGATTCGTCGTTCGGGGATCTTAATAGACTCTCCTAAGCAATAATTATTTACCCAGGGGTTCAAAAATATTTTCCCGAATTTATAATTATTTTTTAGAATTTTTATTAATTTTTTCGAATTTTTAATCATTTTTCGCAATTTTTTAAATAAATAAAACGATTTTAATAAATAAAAATTAATTTTTAATACCGAATTATGACGTGGCGCGATCTGGACCGCCCATCACGCGCGGGCATGAATTTCTGAAAGATCGAATGTCTGGAGTCACTCGGCGGTGTTTCTTCCGTGTGAGCGGCTCGAATGGCCAGTCGCTCGGTATCCGAGCGAAGTATCTCGGCGACATTTCTCCGCGTGAAAGCTCAAATCGCCGATCGCTCGGATCGCAGTTTCCGAGCGACGTGGGGTGATCTGGGCCGTTCATCAGGTCGGGGCACGAATTTTGGGAAAATCCGATGGCAGGTGTTGCTCAGCAACGTTTTCTTCGTGTGAGCAGCTCGGATGCCCAGTTGTTCGGCCTCCGAGCGATGTAGCTCGGTATTTTTTCCTCGCATAAACAGCTCGGATCGCTAGTCGCTCGGCTCGGAATTCCGAGCGACGTGGAGCGATCTGAGCCGTTGGATCTCGGTACAGATCTCGAGGCAGACTCGGTTCTCGAGAAAACACTATCATGTCGTTTAGTGGACGTGGCACGATCTAGGCTGTCCATCATCTCTGGCGCGATTTTTGCAATGATCCAACGGTTGGAGTTGCTCGGCAGCATTTTTCTTCATATTTGCAGCTCGGATTGCTACTTGCTCGGATTCCGAGCGTCCTGACTCCGCCCTTCTATGTACTGTGCATAATCTCAGCGTACCAGAGGGGGTAGCTTGGATCCGAGCGTCATTACTTGCTTGTGGTGGTAGCTTCCTTGTGGGAGTAGCTCGGATCGCTTGTCGCTCGGATTTTGATTCCGAGCGACGTGGAGCGATCTGAGCCGTTGGATCTCGGCACAGATCTCGAGGTAGGCTCAGTTCTCGAGAAAACACTATCTTGTCATTTAGTGGCGCTAGCACGATCTGAGCCGTCCGATCGAGATCTTACACGAATTTTGGGGAGAAAGTTATTTTTCTCTAATTCGCAGCTCGGATTGGCAGTTGCTCGGAAGCCGAGCCACTTTCATGTGTGGTCAGCTCGGATCGCTTGTCGCTCGGTTTTTGGTTCCGCAGGACGTGGAGCGATCTGAGTCATTGGATTATGGCGCGAAACTCGAGGCAGGCTCAATTCTCGAGAAAACACTATCTTGTCGTTTAGTGGCACTGCAACGATCTGAGCCGTCCAATCGAGATCTTACACAAATTTTGGGGAGAAAGTCGTTTTTCTCCAATTCGCAACTCGGATTGGCAGTTGCTCGGAAGCCGAGCCACTTTCTTGTGTGGTCAGCTCGGATCGCTTGTCACTCGGTTTTTGGTTGCGCGGGACGTGGAGTGATCTGAGTAGTTGGATCATGGCCCAGATCTCGATGCAGGCTCAATTCTCGAGAAAACACTATCTTTTCGTTTAGTGGCGCTGGCACGATCTGAGCTGTCCGATCGAGATCTTACACGAATTTTGGGGAGAAAGTCATTTTTCTCCAATTCGTAGCTCGGATTGGCAGTTGCTCGGACGCCGAGCCACTTTCTTGTGTGGTTAGCTCGGATCGCTTGTCGCTCGGTTTTTGGTTCTGAGGAACGTGGAGCGATCCGAGTGTTGCCCCCTCTGCTCGTTCGTACGCCTTGGTGTCATAGCCGAGCGGTATGACTTGTATTGAACCATCATTACCCTTGCCAACGGTTTGCCGCTCTTCGTTACTTAGTCATTTAGGCTTTCTAACTCTTTGGGGAGAGGCCCAAAAGTTGTGTCTTTACGTTAGAAATCCCAAGAGACGTTCTTTTACTATAAATCTTCACCCCCTCCACACTTAAACTCATTCTTCACTTTCACTTTTTACTTTCACGTTTACTCCCTTTAGAGAAGGTTTCGCTCTTGGGTGGCGCTGCTAGCTGTCGTGGCAAGGTGTTCTTGACTCCGGCGATCTTTTCCGGCCGTACTAGTCACTTCAAGGTCAGTTTCTCTCCTTACTTTTGAGAAAAATGGTTAAGATTTCTTCTACGGATGAGACCCCCACCTCGGACCAAGGCGTCAGCCAAACGGTGACGATTAGGTTGGATAAGGGAAAGGGGGTTACCGAGCCGGTTGAAGAGACAGTGGTTAGGCCGGGCAAGGGCAAGGAAGTTGCCGAGCCGATCGAAGAGACAGTGGTCAGGCCGAGCAAGGGCAAGGAGGTTGTCGAACCGCGCGGGGTGACGACGATAGTCGAGCATCCTAAGACAGTGGGAGAGCTGGGTCGGCACCTGTCTACTCTTTCTACCGTCGGTGGGGTGCGGAGTTATCCCGAGGACCTGTTGGATAAGGTGACGCAGGGCGCAGCCAAGTTGTATGAGGAGAATGATCCGAGGGACCCTTCCGAGGTGGATCAGATCTCCTCGATCCTGACCGAGGCAGACTTGCATCTGATCCGGAGTGGGTTCTGGATCCCCAAGGAGTATGTGCTTCTTCTCCCCGGCCCTGGCATCTGAGCGTGCACGTCGTCCTCGGCCGATACTTGCGTCTTTCCTTATGACGCACTGAGCGCCGAACTTCGGCTGCCGTTGCACCCTTTCTTAGTCAAGGTGCTGCAGTGGTACGGGTTGAGCCCGGCTCAGCTGATGCCGAACACCTGGCGGCACGTGATGGCCTTCGTCCTTCAATGCCAAGAGATCGGCATGCAGCCTTCGATGTTTATACTCCGGAGCCTCTACCGCCCCTGCCAGATGAACAAAATGGAGCAGAGGTACTATCTCTCGCCGAGGAAAGGCGTAAAGCTAATCGAGAACCTGGACTCGATCAAGCATTGGAAAGAGAAGTACTTTCTCGTCCGAGCTCCCGAGCCGTGGGCCATTCCGATTGCGTGGCAGAGGGATGGGATTCTGAAGCGGGCGAAAAAGGAGCCGGTGCTTAGCAACGAAGAGCAGGAGGTCATGGAGAAGCTCCTCGGTCTTCCGACCCTTAGTTGGAAGGACATCACCGAGGAGGTCCTGTTTCGTGGGGGTCTCCGTCCGATCGACCCTAGTATGCCTCTCTATCTATCTCTCTCTCTCTCTCTCTCTCTCTCTCTCTCTCTCTCTCTCTCTCTCTCTCTCTCTCTCTTGTTTTAGCCTTTTCTTTATGGTTTGAAATTTTTCTAACTCTTTTCGCTCGGTCTTTGCAGAGACTCCAGGTATGGACTCCAGAGGGCTGATGGCCAAGGCTAGGGCGGCGAAGGAGCAGGAGGCAAGAAAGAGGAAAAGGACTGTTTCAGGGCCTCAGGGGGGCCGAGCCACGAAGATCCCCTCGGTTTCCCCGACCATTGTGCAGCCGGTCGAGCCCGTTCAAGGCCTTGTAGAGATGTTCGCCCCGGCAACCTCGGATGCGCCGACTCAAACAGCCTGGAAGGATGTGCCCGGATCGTCGAGCGGGGCATTCAACGTGAGCGCGACCTTGGCTCTCGAGGTTCCGCCTCTCACCACCGAGGTCGAGAAGATTCTGACTGAGGACCACAAGCGCCTCTTCGTCCCCGACTGGTGGGTGATGAAGGTGGACGGGTTCCTCGGCGATGGGAACATTTGTATGCATGCGTTGAAGCACCTGCCGACCCCCAAAGACCGAGCCGCACTGAAAGTGGGTTCCGTTAGCGACGGTGTGATGCAGATCGCTCGGAACACCATGTCGGTGAGTATCAAAAGACTTTTCTTTCAAAATTTTCCAAGTTTTTTCGCTCGGGTCTAATAGTTTCTTTGTGTTGCTTTCAGACCCTCTACCACTTCAATCATCTGCTAGAGGAGTTCGCGCAGAAGGAGAAGGAGATGACCGTGCTAAAAGATCGAGAGAGGTCAGAGCGCGCAAAGGCGGTAAAACTGTTCGAAGCCGAGCAGTTGCTATCCGCTTCGCGCGCTGCCGAGGTGGCCGGCCAGGAGGCAAAGCTGGCCGAGGCCCTGAAGCACTCGGCTGTCGAGGCGGCCAAGGTTGAATCCTTGGAGAAGGAGAAGGCCCAGCTTGAGGAGGAGCTGGCCAAGGCACAGGGGGAGACGGAAGAGGCTCGGAAGGCGACCGAGGAGGCATTGGCCAACTAGACGTCAGAGGTGGCCAAGGCTACTAAGGCCATCCAGGAAGAGGCCGAAGCCCATATGTTCAAGAATATGGAGGATGCCTATGGCCGAGCATTGCTACACATATCGGCTCGGAATCCCGGGTTCGACACCTCCTCTTATTATTTCTACGACCCCGTGGAGGGGGAGGAAGAAATTCCTCTGGCAATGCTCGGACCCGAGCAGGGGGGTAAAGACGCCGAGGAGACGAGCAAATCCGAGGATCAAGCCGAGGACGAGGCTAATGTCGAGAGGGCTATAGTCCCTGTGCTGAGCGACGATGGTTCGGAGCAACACCAAGAGGTCGACCCCTAACATAGTCGCTTCTATTTGTTTTTGCTTTTTTCGTTTTGTTTTTGTAACGCCTAACTGCGGACTGGCCACCGCTTTTGTATGTTTTGGGTTTTAATGAAACAATTCGCTTTTTGTTGGCCGAACATTTGAAAACTTTGAATCTGATCTATGTTTGTGTACTGAGATTTTGCTAAGTGCCGAACACCTTTTGTTTGTATTGGGAATTTCGAGAGTTGTGAACACTTTGAAATTTTGCTAAGTGTTGAACGCTTTTCACTCGTGTTGAGGATTTATGCGTTGTGTACACATTGAAATTTTGCTAAGTGTTGAATGTTTTTCACTCGTGTTGAAGATTTATGCGTTGTGTACACATTGAAATTTCGCCAAGTGTTGAACGCTTTTCCCTCCCTTTGCCTTCTGTGTTGACATTTTTTCGGCTTTTAGGTCGAGCTGGGTCCAGTAACTGAGGCCTCTCACCTTCGTACTGAGTTGAAAAATGCGAAGCGGGCTCTCTCTCGCAGTCGGGAGAACTTGTTTCACAATTTTTTTAAACTGGAAGATATCAAGGCAACTGCGAGAGGGTATTTTTACGAGTTGAGACAACTGCGGAAGCGATCTCGGGAGACTCGCCTCGAAGGGGAAGTGGAGCTGCTACGTAATGTGCTGTTCGATGTTGAAAAAGAGAAAAGTGAACTCCTGGCGGAGATTAGCCACTTGGGGATTGTTGAGAAGGAGCTTCTGGCAAAGGAGGAAGAGTTGGACTTGATGGTAGGGAAGTTGGAGTCGGAGCGCGATGAGTTGTCGGCCAAGGTCAACAAGTTGAGGAGGGTCATAATCGATAGGGGAATCGAAGTCACCCATCTTCATCGAATTGTAGCCAACAGCGCTAACGTCGCAGGCCCCGCTAATCCCCCCCCCCCCATTCCAGGGTATCAGCTAGGAACGATCTTTTAAAGGATCGGATCGTCGAGTTAGAAGAGGAAGTCGCTCAGCTCAAACCTCAGCATGAAAGAATCAATGTCCGAAGCACGTCCTGTACCCACGAAGAGAGCGAGAGAGGGATCTCGTTCTACGAACTCGCGACTCGCCCTCCTGCTGTTAGGCGAAGCCCGGCTGATTCTCAGAGTGGGGTGGCCATTTCGTCGGGTGGTGCTTCAGTTGGGGCCACGGCAAGAGGTAGCACTGAAGCGGCGTCTCAATTTGTTGGTTTAGAGACAAACTCCGAGATTAGGCGACGCCGCCCTCGTGTGTCTCTGAACCGAAACGTCCCCTTCCCAAAGAGGTGTTGAGAGTTGAATTTGAGTATTGTAATCCGTCTCGATGGAGTAGCTTGGTCTTGTAATATGAGCCTCTTTGTATGTTGAACTCTTTAATTTAAATAAAAGTTCGTTTACTTACTGGTGTTCATGTGTTGGAAACGTATTAGGGTTATTCCAATTTTGAAACGAACCATAAGAGCCAAGGGTTAGCTCCACCAAGTACTCCAATTGTATAGATTTCGCTCTCCTCACATGTCTAGCCTAGCTGTAGGGACTTTGCATGTGACGATGGAGCGAGGGTGTATTCCAACGGTTGTGGGAGCAATTCCGAATGGCGAACCGCTTCTAGCTCGCTTAAGAGCGACCTTGCGAAGCGGAGTCGAGCCAAGTATTGGACCCCGAACTCATCGTTAAAGTGTATTTCAACGGTTGTGGGAGCAATTCCAAATGGCGAACCACTTCTAGCTCGCTTAAGAGAGAACTTGCAAAGCGGAGTCGAGCCAAGTGTTGGACTCCGAACTCTTCGTTAGAGTGTATTTCAACGGTTGTGTGAGCAATTCCGAATGGCGAACCACTTCTAGCTCGCTTAAGAGCGAACTTGCAAAGCGGAGTCGAGCCAAGTGTTGGACTCCGAACTCGTCGTTAGAGTGTATTTCAACGGTTGTGGGAGCCATTACGAATGGCGACCCACTTCTAGTTCGCTTAGGAGCGAACTTGCGAAGCGGAGTCGAGCCAAGTGTTGGATTCCGAACTCGTCGTTTAGATAAAAGTAAAAAAGCAGAGAGATGCAAGCAATCACAAGAAGGATGTGGGAAAAAAGAACACTTTATTGATTACTAATAGTTGGCTGCTTCTAAGTTGCGAGTCGTTATTACATCGAAAAAATAAAGAGAAAAAAATACAAGTAAATGGAAAGGAATGGTTCGACATCCGAAGGCACTTAGAGAGGTGCTCAAGCACTCTCTTGGTACTTCAAGAGATGGTCGGCATTCCAAGTCCTAGGGATCTCTCTGCCTTCAAGATCTTCTAGACGATATGCGCCGGGCCGGGCCGAACCACTTTGGCGATCTTGTAGGGTCCCTCCCAATTTGGAGCTAGCTTACTCTTCTGACTGGGGAATGAGATTGCCAACTTTCTGAGGACCAAGTCCCCTTCTTTGAGGTTGGTGGGATGGACCCTCTTGTTGTAGGCCAACTCGATCCTTCTCCGATAGCTTTGTTGGCGATTCGACGCTCTTTTCCTTAGCTCGTCGACAAAGTCTAGGTTTGCCCGAAGCTCTCTGGCATTCTGTTCTTCTTCATAAGAAATAAGGCGAGGAGAAGGTACACCGACTTCCAAAGGGATCACAGCTTCAGACCCATAGGTGAGATTGAAGGGTGACTCTCCTGTAGGGGTCCGCTTTGTAGTGCCGTAATTCCACAATACGTTGGGGATCTGATCGACCAATAAGCCTTTGGCGGACTTTTCCAGCCTCTTTTTGATGCCGGAGAGAATCTGTCGGTTGGCATTTTCTACTTGACCATTTGACTGTGGATGGGAGACGGAGGAGAAGCGTTGTTGGATGGCGAGGTCTTCACATAGAGCTCGGAAGGAGTTCCCTGTAAATTGTGTTCCATTGTCGTTTATGAGGACTCGAGGGACACCGAAACGGCAGATGACGTTCTTCCAAAAGAACTGAAGGACCTTGTTCTCGGTGATTGTAGCCAGGGGCTCGGCCTCTACCCACTTTGAGAAGTAGTCGATCGCCACGACTAAGAATTTGAATTGGCCGGGAGCTGGTGGGAACGGCCCTAGTAAATCCATCCCCCACATCGCAAAAGGGATCGGACTTGATAGGGAGGTGAGCTGAGCTTGGGGCAGGCGACGAATGTCGGAATACTTTTGGCAAAAGCTGCATTGCCGAACGTGTCGTTTGGCGTCTTGTAGGAGGGTAGGCCAAAAATATCCATAATTCAACACCTTCCAGGCGAGGGATCTTGACCCCGAATGTGCTCCGCCTATGCCTTCATGAAGCTCTTGCAAGGCATATATGGCTTGCTCCGTGGAGAGACACCTCAAATAAGGTCTGCCGTCTACTTGCGTGAAGGAGCATTTGTATAGAACCCCCTCGATAAGTGTGTAGTGCTCTGCTCGGGTCCTGACTCGACGAGCTTCCTTGGGGTCTTCGGGGAGGAGCCGATCCCTTAGGAAATCTATCAGGGGTTTCATCCAATTATCTTGAAGTTGGACAGGCAGCGATTCCATCGAGTCGGGAGTTTCATCTTCTATGCTTGGCTTCAAGAGTACTTCAATCAGGACGGTCTGCTCGAGACCTTGGAGGGATGAGGAGGCTAGCTTGGAGAGGGCATCTGCTTGGGAATTTTCCTCTCTGGGGATTCGCTGGATAAGTGCTTCTTCAAATAGAGCCATGAGATTTCAGACCTTAGCTAGGTACTTAGCCATTCGGTCATCTCGCGCCTCGTACTCGCCTAGGACCTGATTCACGATCAGCTGGGAGTTGCTAAAGATCCGGAGGCGCTGTGCCCCTGCTTTACGAGCCATTCCGAGGCCAGCTATAAGTACTTCATACTCCGCTTCATTGTTAGAGGCCTTGAAGTTGATGCGGAGGGAGTATTGGAGAACAAAGTCATCTGGGCCTGACAGAATGACCCCGACTCCGCTTCCCTCGTTGCAAGAGGATACATCTACATATACCGACCAGATAGGAGGCCCGTCCATTGCTTGGCTGACCTCAGGGATGGTACTCTCGACAATAAATTCAGCTAAGGTCTGAGCCTTGATCGCGGTCCGAGGCTGGTATGATATGTCATGTTGGCTCAGCTCGATAGACCACTTCATGAGGCGATCGGATGTCTCCGGCTTGTGGACGACTTGCTTCAACGGTTGGTCGGTAAGAACGACCACCGAGTGGGACTGAAAATATGGGCAAAGCTTTCTTGCTGCCATGACCAAGGCGTATGCCATCTTTTCTATCCTTGGGTAGCGGAGCTCGGCATCCCAAAGTACCTTGCTCACATAGTAGATGGGCTTCTGAGTTCTGTCTTCTTCCCTTACGAGGACAGCGCTGAAGGTCTGCTCGGAGGCGGCTAAGTAGAGGTAGAGGGTTTCCCCGGGAATAGGTTTGCTGAGGAGAGGGGGTTGACTAAATAAGCCTTTAGCTGGTCAAATGAATCTTGTTGCTGCTGACCCCATTCGAAGCCTTTAGCCCCCCTGAGAGCCTTGAAGAAGGGAAGACACTTTTTTCCTGACTTTAAAAGGAAGCGCCCTGTGGCAGCGAGGCGGCCCGTTAGCCTCTGAACCTCTTTCACATTCTTGGGAGGAGCCATGTCCAATATGGTCTTGATCTTCTCGGGGTTGGCCTCGATTCCTCTTTGGCTGACCATGAAGCCTAGGAATTTCTCCGACGAGACTCCGAACGCACACTTATTCGGATTGAGCCTCATATCATGCTTCCTGAGTACATCGAATGCCTTTTGCAGATCGGACACATGATCGGCCCCATGGACGCTCTTCACAAGCATATCATCCACATATACTTCCATATTTCGGCTGATCTGTTCTTGAAAGACTTTGTTGACGAGGCGTTGATAGGTAGCACCTGCATTCTTCAACCCGAATGACATAACCCTGTAGCAGTAGAGGCCCTGATCGGTAACAAAGGATGTCTTCGGGATATCTGGGGGAAACATGCAGATTTGATTGTACCCGGAGAAGGCATCCATGAAGCTGAGGAGCTCATGGCCTGAAGTGGCGTCGATTAGGGTGTCGATGCTTGGAAGAGGGAATGGATCTTTGGGGCATGCTTTGTTCAGGTCGGTAAAATCGATACAGATTCTCCAACTTCCGTTGGACTTCTTCACCATAACCACATTGGAGAGCCATTCAAGGTAATTGACATCTTGTATGAACTTAGCCTTAAGGAGCTTGTTCACCTCTTCTTTTATAGCTTGTTGGCGCTCGGGAGCAAACTTGTGCCTCTTTTGTTGGACCGGTTTGGACCCTGGTGCAACGCTGAGGTGGTGGACTAAAAGCTCTTCGGAGATTCCTGGCATGTCGGTTGCCGACCATGCGAAGAGGTCACGGTTCTTTCTAATGCATTGGACTATGTCGGAGCATAGGGCGGATGGGAGGGTCTTGCTGATGAAGAACTTTTGGTTTGGATCTTGTTCAGAGAAGAGCACTTCCTCCAACTCATCCACCGGCTCGGACGTGGGTCGGACACTCTCTTGGGGAATTTCAAGTGTTTCGAGGGAGAGGACTGGTCCTCCAGTAGAGGTCATGTAGCACTTGCAGGCTATTTCTTGACTGCCCTTAACTTCCCCTACCCCCGCTCAGGTAGGGAACTTCATCTTGAGGTGGTAAGCCGAAGGGACGGCTTCTAGAGCAGCTAGGTCAGGTCGGCCTAGGATGACATTATAAGCAGTGGGGACATCAACGACCATAAAATTCATCGGCTCCGTTCGGGTAGTAGGAGTTTTGCCAGCGGTTATGTCGAGGGTGATCACCCCTTCAATAGTCACTGGCACTCCCGTGAACCCGTGGAGCATGTAGCCGGCAGGCTTAAGCCTGTCTCGGGATAGCTTGAGCCCTCGAAAAGCTGCGAGGAAGAGGATGTTAACGGAGCTCCCGTTGTCCACTAGGATCCTCTCCACTTTAAAGTTCGCCATATGGAAGTTGATTACAAGCGCGTCACAATGGGGGGTCCTGACCACTTCGAGATCTTCATCTGAGAATGTGACTGGAACTCCGAGGCCTTTAGGGGGAGGGGTGTCGTGAACCGAATTCACTTCCCTTATAAACGCCTTCCGAGAGGAGTTGGAGGAGCCGCCCATGGGGCCTCCATGAATGAGATGCAGGATACGCTCATCTTCGAATTCAGGTGTCTCGTCGCGTTGCTCGGGACGCTTATTAGCCCCTCGAGGGGGAGTAGGAAGATCGGCTCGGTCCTTCCTCACAAATTTGGCGAGCTGCCCCCTCTGAATGAGGGCCTCAATCTCATTCTTCAGGGCTCGGCAATCATTGGTGTCGTGGCCATGGTCCCGGTGATAGCAACACCACTATTCTTTATCCCTCTTCTTGGGAGGGGTGTTCATTTTCGGAGCAGGAGGAATAACCCCTTCCTTCTCGATCTCCATAAGAATTATGGAGATGTTGGCATTGAGAAGAGTGAACTTTTCGAACCTGGGGGGAGGGCGGCGCTGACCGCTATTGTCCTTCTGGAGCTTCTTGGCTCCCTCTTCTTCAGCTGCCTTTCTTTTTGTTCCAGGGGCAGACCCCTCAAAGTTGGGGAGATATTCAGCTTCTTCGGCCCGAATGTATTTCTCACTTCTAAGAAGGAGGTCGGCGAAATTATGCGGGGGCTTTTTGGCGAGGGAGGAGCAAAGGCTAGAGTTGAGGACATTTGATTGGAAGGCGGCCGCTGCAACTGACTGGTCGAGGGAAGGGATGGACCTGACTTTCGCGGTGAACCTCTTCACATAGTCTCTTAGCTTCTCACACTTCTTCTGCCTGAGGTAGAGTAGCAAGATACTGGTCTTCTTCATGTGTCTGCTACTCACAAAATGGGTGACGAAGAGGGTTTCAAACTGTTCAAAGGAGAATATGGAGGATGGGGCGAGGCGAGAGTACCATTCCCGAGCCGAACCCTTAAGAGTGGTGGGGAAGGTTTTGCACAGCAGAGCATCGGAAGCTTGGTGGATTAGCATGAGGGTCTTAAAGCTTTCGATGTGGTCCACGGGGTCTGACTCCCCCGAGTAAGTCTCGAATTGCGGGGGCTTGAATCCTGCGGGAACAGGTGCCTCCATGATGGTTCGGGAGAAGGGAGGTCTACTCGGACGGAGGGTCCTTCCTCTTAACTCTTCATCTTTGTCTATTCGGCCGATGCGCTTCTCCATCTCGTGGAGACGGCGGTAGAGAGCATCGTCCCTCCGACGGTAGTCAAATGAGCCTCTGGACTCGTCTTCATAAGAAGGGGAGCGGGGAGTACGACGACGGTAGCTCTAGGAGCGGTGAGGACTAGGAATGCATTGTTGGTTTCTAGGAGCCGGGGAAGGAGTGAGGGACCGATGGCGAGGACTTTGGACCCGTGGAGGAGTGGGAGCCCTTTGAGTATTGTTGTTGTTGGGTCGGAGGTTGAGGGCTTGCAAAATAGTTGCTTGGAATTGCTGGAACTCGGCCCGGGAGGCTGCCGACCGGCAGGGGAATGAGGTCTTCTCCTATGGTGCCCGGGGGACTCTCCCCGGCCTCTTCGAGTAGGGGACCTTCTGTAGTCTCAGCGATGAGGAGATCGCTCATTCGGACGTTGTTGGCCAGAGGCTCCCTCTCGGGCCCGCTTTTCATCCAAACGGTGGTGAAGATCCTCATCCTTCTGCCGATTAAGGATGGTATTACAAAGGTCGGAAGCTCAGGAATTGTGGGAGGCCATAGAATCTGTAGAGGCATTGTGCACTGAGATGCGGTCTTAATGGAAGGGTTGCTTCTGAGGATTGGGACGCGAGGCCCCCGTACCGGCATTCTGAGGCCCGGGCGGACCCTTAGGGGGTTGCAGATTCTGAGGAGGAGGTTGGTCCTGCTGGAGAGGGTCCTCAGCTTGAGGAGGAAGTTTCCCCTACCGCTGAGTGGGTTGGAGGGGGACTTCCTGTTGCTGATCAACGGGATTGGGTCCACGGTTAGACCCTCTGGATATTACTTTGCTTGGAGGCATGACTGGGGAAGGTCTGACCTACGGGAAGAGGAAGAGTTGCTACTCATTGTTTCCCACTGACGGTGCCAATCTGTTACCACTCAATCTGGTGTGGGGGTAAACAGACAGTATTTGTGGATTCTTAGGAAAATTAAATAGCAAACCTGAAACCTGTTCCGTCGGAGTTTGACCGTTGACTCCCGCCATTCACCTGTAAAAAGTGCGAGACACCGGGGTTGATCCCGGCGACGCACCCTCCGATGCTCAAGTCAGTAATCAGAAATGATTATGAGAGAGCGTAAATTGGCAAAAGATTGATTACCTCCTAATGGTGGTGGATGGGGGTTATTTATAGACACCTTAGGGATCAAATTAGGCATGTAATCCTTGTGGTTAGATAAGGAATGTAATCCTAATTCCCAGTGAAAGGATAGATATGAATCAGGGCTGTTGATTAGGATTAATCAGAAACCCTAATTCTATCCCGCTGGACTGGGTTTGCTGCGGGTAAAAACCCGTACTCGGTTGGAGATGGATCCGTTCGCGGGTTAATGGGTCTTTGAGGAGTAGACCCAGTACCCGCTTCAGACCCATTGGTAGGCAAAATTACCATTTTACCCCTAAGCTTTAAGATTCGTTCCTGATTTGCACGGTTCCGATTTAACCCCATTTTTAGCCATATCATGCTAACAGGGTACGGGTAACATGTAACAGATGTCAAGTATCATGCAAGCAGGTATACAGGTAAATAGGTAAACATGTATAGGTAAGCATGTAATCGATGTCATGTTATGTCAAGTCTTGTATTTATTTCTATCTAGGTAGCACTACATGCGTCCCATCTATTTACCACATGGTTGCTACGTTCAAACAAGTTGCGTTTAGATTTCGTAGTCGATTCTATAGGGCCGTGTACTCAGGTATCAGGTAAACAGGTACAGGTACATGTATCATGTAACAGGTAATCAAGCATCAGGTAGGACCTACGGTCCTTTCCAAGTACACCCTCTCATAAGGAAGTATGTAGTTGGGTAACAGGTGGGAAACACGAGCCCCCTTTTGATTACACCTTCTCATCAGAAAGTATGTAGTCAGGAATCTAGTAAACAGATAATCAGAATCACATGTTAGGTAATTATATCACAGGTAACATATAACAGATAATCAGGTAGGAAACACAGGCCCCCTTCCAAATACACATTTATATATTTTCCATTACTTGATCTTTCCCTTAACCCCGACTTGGTTATTTGTTATTATTATCAAACATGCATATACGTGTCACAAATAGGGCAAGAATAATTTGGCATGAACAAGTAACAGATTCATGTTGGAAGAAAAATATGCACAGGTGACAGACAACTCATAAAAGGCTAATACAACTAGACTTTCAATTCTAGACAGCATGACACTACCGTACCAAATCTGAGATTTCCGTTACCACAGACATGCAAATCTGGATCTGTCAGAAAATTTGGAAAATAGATTCTCGGCTGAATCCAGCAAATATGTATAGGTCATATAGTATTTTACAAAAACAAGAATCAAAACAGAATTGTATACAGAAAACATGTTCATCTAGAAAACACAGGTTTGTGTTCATAAACAGGAAAACGGCATAAAAACTTACTGATTAAATGCAAAAAAAATCTGGAGTATTCCCTAGTATGTTTAGTATCATCAAATATAATTTCATAATTTTCCAACATGGATAGTATAGTCAGATAAAATCAGAAGACAACAAGATATGGCAAATTTGTAAATATGAAACTCTTGACACAGCAGTACTAAACAGCAATAAACTACAAAGTATAAATCGAAATCTAGATCCGTCAAAAGGGTGATAAAATAGATACAGTAGGCTACGTTTCATATTCACAAAATTTTTATAAACAGCAAGTAGAATCAGGTTGAAATTTAGGTTCTTTACTGCAATTATAATAATTGTTTGCAAGCATAGAATAGTTTATGAAAGTCGTCAATTAAATTCACAAAAATTTGGGGTTAATCCCAATCAAGTCTAGTTGTACTCAGCAAAATATTTGATCAAAATATTATCTTTAACATCAGTATAAAAATAAATTACTCTCAAGAATTCACATAAAACAAAATCTGTAATTTTTATAAACCTTGTAGTAGAAAAACCATAACTTGCAACTCACAAATCGAAAATGAGATCCGTCAGAAATTCTGGAAAGTAAACAGAATTCTCTATAATTCATAATCACAAATAATTTTTATTTACTGACCTCGACATGGTCTAAAATACTGAACGAAACGGGATAACAGCAAAAACAGAAATCTTCGTTATGCATAAAAATCAACTAGTTCATATGTAACACATCCAAGTCACAACAAAATGCGAATATGGTATACTAGATGTTCAAGCAACATGGTATAGGGTATTTTACAAGTCTACAATGAGTTATACTATGACTAGCACAATCAAGCATACGACACCTCATAAGTCATGATCAACATGCATGTATACATGAATTAATTATCTCTAAGTTATTTCATGTCGTGTGTGTAATGAGACAACTACGGGCGGATCAACACATAGAGACAAGATCTAACAAGGGATTTCACGAGAATAGATCTTGAAGCAACTACACTACAAGCGGTATTTAGTACTTATATATGCAACAGAAATTATACAAGTTACTTGCTTTTAGTCGATGACGGAAACGATGCAAAAGAGCGAGAATAACGGGAACGGTTTCCCGGACACGAACTCAATGACAATGAACGAATCACGAACTAACCACGAAAACAATAATCACGAACTCACAATCAGAACAACACGTGCATACAAAGAGAGCAAGAGGGAGAGAGACAGCCAAGCTGCGTCGGGAGGAGCACAAGGCGGTGCTGCTGGGGCTGCGTCGGGAGGATGACAGCACAGGGGATCGGCTACTGTGAGGGCGCGACGCAGGACGGTGGCAGGTCGGGATGGGGTGCACAGGGATGAGGGACAGAGAGGTCAGGAAAGGGGTAGGAGGTCGGGGATTTAGAAGAACAACGGCTAGGGTTTGGTAGGGTGAACAGGGGTATGCAGGGTGTACATATATATGGAGATATAGGGTTGGATGGGGCTACGAGTATGGGTAATGGGTAGTGGTTAACAAATCCAATATGGATCCGTAAAAGGTTATAGGGTTCTAATGGGTGCTAAGGGGTTATTAAAAGATCCGCAAAGAATAGGATAATCCAAATAATGAGATAGGAACAAAAATAATAATAAAATAGAACATGAACAATTTATTAATGAGAATAAAAAACAATAGCCCGGTCAACCTAAGATGAAATAATAGGCAGACAATTGAATCGAGAAGATCAAATAAAATGCGACAAAATGAATAGATGAATATATTGCGAACGAAGATCAAATACACGGTTCAAAAAGAGCCGGAGAATACAATGTGAATAAATACTCAAAAGAGGAATAAAAATACATAAAAATACAGAAAATGAAAAACAGGGGTTCCATTCTCTTTCCTAATTCTTCCGGTGATGTAGTACATTTAATGTACCTTCTCTTAATTGTCGACATACATAGAGCCGGCCGATATAGTTGGGAAAGTGCGGCGTTGGCTTCTCTTTACCGTGCCCTGTGCAATTGTTCAATGGGGTCGATCCAAATGACGGGACCGATGGGGATATTGCAAATGTAATGTTGGGAACTAATACACCTCGGCCGTCCCCGAGTAACTATTCTTTCAAATAATTGGAGAGTGGTTGAGGAGAATTTAGTGATGAGGGCTCCTTTGGGTGTGTATTGGACCGGTAAACTCACGTGGAGAGATAACCCATGTGGTGTGTTGACATATTATAGGAATGAGCTCGATCAGCTTCGGGAAGAGTACGTCAATTGGACACCGTACACGGCCGAAATGGTACGTCTGCCCCCACTATGCACAGCAAACAACCGGTTGACACGAGCTCCACTTATAAATTTCTCTGTTATGAAGTTCTATAACGTCGATTGAGTCCTCTGACAATTCAATGCACAACAATTTATCCCTCAGAATAGGATGTACGACCGGAGACTTCAAAACATTATCGGTCAAGGTCGATTGCCGAGTATTAGTTGGGCCAATCACCACCGCTCTCATGTAGCAATGTGGAATGAGAGAAAATATGATTTGGTGGTAGAAGGGATTGTACCATACAACGGGACGTTGGAAGAAGCTTATATGGCGTGGTACCGTCGTTTTACACGTTTGTTTATTGCTCCACGATCGGCTATCCCGACGGGTATCCAAATATCGATCCCGAAGCACCAAGTCGAACCATAACCGACACATTCCACTTCACAACCTATGTATCAATCAAATGCCTCGTCGTACCGACTCATGGTAAAATAATGCTTTTGTTATAAAAATTTCGTACACATTTTGCTTATACTTGTTTAACAAAATTTGGTTTACTTCATCTATTATATTTTATTGGAGTTGTAGATTGACAACACATAGGATATTGCACGAAAATATGCTCGTGTGTTGAAAAGCAATGCTTCGAAAGCTTGTAAGGAGATAGCTCGAGAAATCCTCCACCCGTGTCGTTTATCACTCGAAGAGGTTGGAGACGGCCCGACCTTTGTTGCTCTTTTAGGATCAACCTAAGTTACAACTCAACCACCCTGACCAAGTACTACACGAGATCAACACCCCCCCCCCACCAACAAGACAAGTTCAACCTCCCTCACCACCACCAAGACAAGT
Source organism: Hemerocallis citrina (assembly GCA_017893485.1). Taxonomy (NCBI): domain Eukaryota; kingdom Viridiplantae; phylum Streptophyta; class Magnoliopsida; order Asparagales; family Asphodelaceae; genus Hemerocallis; species Hemerocallis citrina. Next base: position 40,267,685 of record CM030363.1, read on the forward strand.
TCAATCTCCCCCACCACCATCTAGACAAACAGAATCTTCATCATCACATAGGCAACGGCGGAAGAGTGTCCGACATCCTCCTGCGGCTTCTCAATTAGCATCACTAGAGATTGTAGAAGAAGCGGAGCATGAAGAAGAGATTGCCCCCCATGTACTTGGGACATAGGATATTGTAGAACGTAAGAGGAGAGTCCTATCTTGGAAGAGGAGGCAGCCGCAACACTATACGCCTAGTTAAGTTAAATGTGGAAATGTGTAATTTTGTTACTGTTGACTTGCCCAATTATTGAGATATGTTTTAAATGTGAACGTCTACTAGATTTTGTAAATTTGTTAACCTTGGTTGAATGTCAACTATTGTCGTTTATGTTGTGTTGCAAATATAAAACTTGATGCTATGTATTTACCGATGAATTGTTTATTGGTGTTACTTATTATGTTTATTTTATGGTGTTCATAATTGCATTTGTTGATCATATTAAAATTGAAGTCTTCAACTACTTTGAAATAGCTATGTAAATGTTTGTGCATGTTTTGAAGCAAATTTAAAATAACATATGTCATTGTTGGGAATAACGACATCAGATGCCTATAACGTTATTCCCAACAACGACAATAGTTCAAAACATGCACAATCTATTTTGAATTTTAATTTTACTTGTTGCCGCTTTCAGAACAACCGACATCAGTTATCTATATTTTTTGGGTGGGATAAATTGACTGCCAATCTATCTGCCTCCACAGTCGTTCTTTGTGACAACAGTATCAGTGCAAATAATGTCGTTATTCTGAACAACGACATCAGTTAAATCAAAATTTTCCCTGCAAGTACCTTCTCTGCCAAATTCTTTGCCTCCATAGTCATTACTGTGAATAACGACATCAAAATAACGGATGTCGTTGTTTGGGACAACGGCAACAGTTCAAAATTTTTAACTTACCCAGATTGTCTGTCAAAATTTAACTGTTGCCACTGTTCCAAACAATGACATCCGTTATTTTGAGTCGTTATTGACAATAATGACTGCGAACGCAGAGAAGCTATTTGGTTGGGAAATTTTGATTTAACTGATGCCGTTGTTCAAAATAGCAGCATTGTTTGTACTGATGCCGTTGTCGCAAAGAACGACTGTGGAGGTAGATAGTTTGACAGCCAATTTGTCCCACCCAAAAAATAGAGATAACTGATGTCGTTGTTTTAATCAACGACAACAGTTTAACTGTTGCCGTTGTTCTGGAAAGCGACAACAAGTAAAATTAAATTTTAAAATAGATTGTGCATGTTTTGAACTGTTGTCGTTGTTGGGAATAACGCTACAAGTATCTGATGTCGTTATTCCTAACAACGACATCTATTATTTTAAATTTGCTCCAAAACATGCACAAACATTCATATAGCTAATTTTCATGTATCACAATCATATATCTTAGACTCAAGTTAACATAATCATATATTACAAAAAATGTTCATCATATCCAACTTCAGCAAATCATAATAAGTTACGAATACATATTAGAAAATTTGTAACTCATGAGAGTTACGCATATTAGGATAGGATACAAACACATAAAAATATGACAATAAAAGGCACCCATACAAACATATTTGTAAAAATTAAAATATGGCATACAACTTCAAATATCGATCGTTTGAGATGGGCCTACATTGGGCACATTCTTACAGCTGCGCCTATTATGTCCACTTAACCCGCATTTAGAACAAATTTTACCCGTGCTTCTTGAGCATCCATATCATTGCGAATACGGGGTACTCCTAGGGCGACCTTTCATCCTACGTAGACTCGCATCGACAATGAGTATCGATCCACTCGGTGTCGGCCAATAAGACAGGACTCGTGGGTGGCCAAAAAGTTGGTGCCTACGTTAGTGCTAATGAACTTGTAGAATAAAATGCATCAATGTAAGGTTAATCAATTGCACGGGAGGCACAAGTGGTCAATACATGAGAACATGGAATGTGATAGAGCTAGAATTTCCCACAAGTACACGTACGGATCCCGAGGTCAACAATGTGCCAATGTCCTCCCTTTTGATGTCCATTATCCATTCTAATGCCGGTTTTAACTCCGAAAATACCAGGATGGTTATTAAACATTATAGCCTCATGCAAATTTGATTTCTTACGTTGTAAATCGATAATGTCTTAAACACGTGGTGCCCATAATTTTTCATCGCTAATAAGGGTTTGTGTTGTTTCACGACGATCAGTAAAGTACATGTTGAGACGAAAGAATATCATTTCCACAATTTCCGTGACGGGTAAGCCATAGATACCTTTTAAAGCCGAACTGAACACTTTCGATAGATTTGTAATCATTATACCAAATCGACGGCCTCCATCGGCGGAAAGTGCCCACTTCCCAATCGGCTTGTCCTTCAACCAATTAGCCCCATCAACATTAGCGACTTCAAGCTGTGCAATCTTTGCCTCAAACTTCTTAAGATGACTTCGATACGATCACCTTGAGCTTGTTCATCAAAAACTTGTTTCCAATTTTTTTTGGAAATTATTAGCAAAATGCCGCATACAATATCGATGATAAGCAAGTGGCTCATTCCATGTTCCAAACTCATTATCCATTACCGACAAAATGCCTACATGACGATCCGAAATGATACATAGACCTGCACGGTCCATCACAAAGCACCGAATACAGCTCATAAACCATATCCAGGTTTCTATGCTCTCTCCATCAACTATTGCAAACGCAAATGGAAACATCCTACCGTTTGCATCAGGTGAAACAACTATCAACAAACAACCTTTGTATTTTTCATACAAATGTGTTTCGTCAACACTTATAACTGGTCTGCATACCTTCAACCCCTCGATCGAGGGGCCGAATGCCCAAAAGACCCCCTTAAATGTTTCTTCGGTGGGACTGGACATAATCTTTGGCCAATGGACGGCCGTTCCTGGATTTGAGGCTTGAATTACTGTGAGAAGATAAGGCAATTTAGTGTAAGCTTTTTCAAAGGAACCATACAACCGCTCAATTGCTTTATGTTTCGCCTTCCAAGCTTTTCAGTATAAAATAGTGTGCTTGACTATCTCAATTATGGCTCTTGGTGTTACTCCTTGTTGTGCCTTCACAACATTCAATATTATCGTTGATACAATCATAGATACAATTTTACTATGATCTTGATTCAATGTCGAATTCACACATGTATGCGGACCTTCAATCTTCTTTACCACGAAATAAGTACTGCCTTTTGGAACAATTGCACGCAATCGCCATGGAAAACCCACTACATTTACAAGTTCCGAATTTTCTGCAATGTCCTCGGTTGAATGTTTGATCGGTGTGTATTTACATTTGACGTAGTATAAACTCGAGGTCGATTTCACCATCACAAATTCTCGATGGTTCTTCACGGAGTATGGCTTCGCTTGATGTTGTATACTATCTTTAGTTGGAAATATTTGACCTATGGACAGTTCATCCGTGTACGAAGAGTCGACGGAAGACTGTGCATGTTCATGTACAGTCGCATGGGACATCCATTCACTCGATTGAACCTCTTGTACATATGCACTAATGGATTGATTGGGCAACACCACATTGTTAACCGGCACATGAACGTTGATACCATTAACCGGACCTTCATCGGCATCCTCCTCCTCCTCAACATCAAGACCGTGATCCCCATCTTCTACCAAATCGTTATTTACAATGGCGTTGTCAAAGTCTTGCATTACCATATCGGTGTGGACAATATTTTGTGTTGAGGTGAACGAATGTACCGACTCATATTCTGTGCTAATAGGTTCTGTTAGAGTTGTGCTAATGTCTTCTTCTCTATTTGGTATTCTTGCATGTGACTCGACAAATAGTTTCAAACTTGCAGCTCGGCTTTGACTTGGAATAACAACTGACCTAGTACTTGGAAGCTTCATTTTCTCAATATATAACTCCAATGCAGTCCAACTACAATTTGAATCAAGTGTCCTAGCAATCATGGACCTCAAAGAATTATCATTATCCACGGGAACCACCATAAAATATTGCCATTCCCCTTTACCGAAAACATAATGGGCTTTAATTTTGACACTCAATTCACCTCTATCCCAATTAGTAACTTCAAATATCTTATCTACTAGTTCTGAATACATAAAGTTACAGGGAACCCAAATAATAACCGATTCAACATCGCTATAACAATATCCAATCTTTGGATCTCGAATTATTTCATCCTCAAAAGATAACCAAATAGGTATATCATATTTCATACCTAAACATAAAGATTCACACATATTCAAGTCATTAACTACTCATAAGCATAGCCTATGCATACATATCAAACATATGGTTATAATACTACCTTCAAATTAGATTGTTTCTTGGATAGCTTGAAAATACGTCGTGGATGAAGCCTGAGATGAGAGTAAGGAGGTAGGATATATCAAGTTTGAAAGGAAAGAATTGTGGAATTTTGGGTTTTAGGATTCTACAGTTTTTGGGTTTTGGGAGTGAGAGAGAGTGGAGACAGATCTAAAGTGAAATGGGAAGGAGAAGAGGGGTCACTATTTATATACAAAAAATCTTATAACAGAAGTCGTTATCCCTAACAACGACATTTGTAATGTGAATGTCATTGTTGGTGCTAGCAGCATCTGTTATAGGCTTTTTCCACACTTGCAAATTTTTTTCCAAATCAGAGAGCACGCGCAATTAAGATAATTAATGCCGTTACTCCAAATAGCGGCACGCGGATTTCCTTTTAAACGTATGCCGCCATTGGAAACGTCGGCATCTAAATAACCTATGCTGTTTTTCCAAAAAACAGTTTATATTGACGTGTCCAAAACTGGGTCAGATCGCTAAATATTTTTGCAAGTGGGTCAAATCCCTTAATATTTTCAAAAGGTGGGTCAGTACGGAAAAAATTCCCCTATATATTGTAGTACTAGCAATGGAATATAGAAGAAAGAAGATATAACTTTTGCCCTGCTTAACCATGGGGCTCCTACCAACTCCTCCCACCCTCTTCCCCTTCCTCAGCCGTTCTACTCTGCAAAACCACCATCCCTCTCCTTAAACCCTAACTTTCAGCTAGTCTGTATTACCTTCGGTCCAAACCCCTCATCTGCATTCTGGACTTCTTTCCTCTAACCAGATCCCCCTCTTGTTTGCTTGCCCTCTCTCCTTCTCCACCCTGAACTTCTCTCCCCTAACCAGTTGTTAGCTGCAGACTTGTTCTTCAGACCTCCCATCCAACATGCTCTCTCTCCTGGAGTTAAGTGGGTGCGGGCCCAATGAGAGGGTCCGACACCCACTTCCACCTCCTCCCCCTCCTGTGGTTGAGACTGCAGCTACTGCCTTTGCGGTGGACTCGTCAACCCCGGAGAACCCACCACCTTGCCCAACCTCCGTTGCAATCCTGGCAGCTGTGGAGACCACTTCCGTTATGGCCCTGGCCCCCCCTCCTCTAAACCCAACCCCGATGAGGGTGGAAGACGAGAACTCAGAAGGCATCACTCCCCACAGCGTGCTCCTCACGGGGAGTATCAGCGTCTATCGGGGAGGAGTTCCTATCATCATCGTTCCTCTGAGGGGCCTGCCAGGGGCCATGTTCACTCTCGTAGGCACAGGGGGTATGGCGAGGGGGGGCCCAACGATGGGGTCCCCCTACCAGCCAGTTGAGGCGTAAGAGAACCACCACCCTGGAGCCAAGCATCCCCCAGGCTAAGGAGCACTCTAAGCGTATGGCTTATGAAGTTGATCGCAACAATCAACACTTCGACAGCTCTGCTGTCTCTCCATACAAAAGCACCAACTACAATCCGCACAAACCCCATCACTATCCTCTGCCCTCCAACTCCAAGCCTTGCACTCCCACTCACAAACATCACCTTCCTTCCCACTCTAAATCCCAACACTACTGTGATGCACATTATGATCACCATACCGCACCTCACACCAGCACCATCTCCACCAGCCGAACCTCCCCTCAACCTCACCATTACGCACACCTGAACCTCACCACCTGTCCTCTCCCCGGCTCGTCACCCCCGAGACAATCCGCAACCAAAACCATTGTAGAGCATACCTCACGAGGGGTCATGCCTGACAAGAGTTCGGATGACAGGAAAGCTGGAGTTGAGGAGGGGGAGGGGCAGTGGATCCAAGTAGGGCGTAAGAATGACAAGAAGGAGAGATTCATTACTAACCATCACCATGATCAAGAGACTTACAAAAAGAAACAAAGAAAGGGTAAGAAACGGCCGGCGCCGTGTTTCAACTGTGGAGACCTGGGCCACTTCAAAAGCGATTGCACCAAAGAACCACGCTGTCTTAAATGTATGAAATGGGGTCACTTATCGTACGTCTGTACCAATGTCATCGAAACTCTTAGTGATGAGGAGAGGGCTGTGAACCGTGGTACATCCCCAGACTCACCGTCGGTGATCCGACTGACCAGGAGTTTGGACATCATCAAGAATGAAGAAAGGTGGCTCAGACAATGGTGCGCCGTGGCCAAAGTCATCAAAGGGAGACCTTCGGAAAACCACGTCATGCAAGCGCTTACAGAAAGATGGCCAATGACCGCGCACGGCGATTGGGTGGCAAAAAAGCTATGCCACCTGCAATTTCTTGTTTCTTTCCCAACTCCGGAGAAAGTCACTGAAGTTACCAGAATGGGTAGAATGGAGTTTGGACATTTCCAACTAGAGTTCTCGGCATGGACCCCGACGTTTGGTGCGGAACTCCCCCACGGCGAGCAATTTTGGATATGGATACACAATGTCCCCTTGCATTTCTGGAAGAAAGAGGCACTCCAAGAAATTGTAGCTGATTTTGGGACGTTGGTGATGATCGACGAGAAGACGGTGAGGAAATCAGAGATTGTATCGGCAAGGCTATTGATCAGAAGCATTGATATTGCTCTCATGCCACGCTTCGCCAAGGTCTTTTCCTTCGACGAATCGTACCTCATCAGATTCGTTCTTGATAGACGAGTGGAAGCCCCACAGGAGCTGGTGAAATCCACCCCCCCCCCCCCCTCACCATCGGCAGCTCTCAGAGATGGCAGATCATATCGACAGGTAGTATCTCCGAGGATGGAGCTCACTATTGATGGTTCCCATGAAGTTGAACGGGCTCATAGGGAGATTATTGAGGCGGCCAAGAGACAGGGGCGACGACCAGAGTCTGCGGCGAGTGGCTCGGCTGGAGTCCTGCACAGGCATGCTGAGAGAGAGGCTCGTCCCGTCCAATCCAACGATCAAGAACTCAGTAGAGTCCCCAACGCGTCAGATCCGATGGTGATCCAGTCTCACAGGCCTGATTTGGAAACTTCTGAGAGCACCTTCGCAAGGAGAGGCAAAAGCACTGCCAAAAATGGTGGCCAAACCCTGCAGTTGTCGCAGGAGGAGGTTGCAGTGGCCTAGAGGGGAGCGGCAGAGAAAGCACCAACCATTAATGGCAGCACCCAGCTTTTCAGTAGCATGCAGGCTTTGGGAGGGGGGTTGGTGGAGGAAACGACCACTTTGGGGAAACATACAAGGGAGAGGCCTCTATCGACCAAAGAGTGGGTGACACAAAGGTGGTTTCCGCCAGAAAAAGAGAAAGATACTTCTGAGAAGCAGAGAGGAAGAGAGTTGGTAACGGCAGTGAGTAAGGAGGCAGAGATCTCTCTGGAGAAAGCGTCGAGAGTGGTTAGCCTCAACCAGAGAGAGAAGAGCAGCCCTAAAATCTCATTGTTGAGGAAAGAAGGAGAGAAAAAAGTCTGCTTCGTTTTAGAGAAACAGACTGGCCTATCTGAACAAGACGAAGTTAGGCGAAGCGGTGCTTTGGGTCTCTCGCTAGAGGAAGTGAACCCAACTCACTTTAAACCCACCGAACCCCCCTCCAATGATTCGCTGCCACGTGGCGAGCTGGTGCGGTTGGGAAAGAGCCCTATTAATGAGCACATGGCGTGCGCTGCACCCACCTACCCCCCCCCCAACCACTATTCGACAGCTCTCTCAGGAGACACATGCGCAAATTCGCTCATCTCGAGGAGCGCACCCACCGTAGCCCCCTCCAATGGTTCGATGCCACGTGGCGAGCTTATGCAATTGGGAAAGAGCCCAATTAATGTGCACTTGGCGTGCGCTGCACCCACCGACCCCCCCCCCCCCCAAATCTCTATCCGACAGCTCACTCAGGAGACACAGGCACTGTTTCGCTCATCTCGAGGAGCTCTTCGTTCGAGATACACGGTTCGTTACGCCGCGGAGCATCTGTGGATTTTAAGACGGTTGAGGGCTTATCTAATGGGCCTTCAAGTGGGCTTCTCATTGGTTCGAGTGGGCACGAAGAGGTGTCCATTTTAACGGTTAATGCTACTGGATGTTGCAAGTCTTTTGACTCTAACACCCCGACTATTCACCAGACTGGGAGCGGGCCCAATGAGGGGACCGCAACAGTTGAGCCCACTGTTATTATTGATTCTTCATGCAACGGGCCCAATGAGGGGTCCGGGGTGATAGCGCCCACTCTTAATGATGGGTTTTTACTCACTGACAGTGATGAGGATCCAGAAGGTCGACTGAATCTTGATGTAGACTTCTCTCTTTCTGAGGAGGATTTAGAGGATACGGAGTTCATTGCTAACACCCAAAGGGAGACCTCGCTGGAGCTTGTCCGGTCCACAATTCCAGATTCAGCTCCGGGCAATAGCCCGGGACAGTACCGTAGAGCGGTTGGGTTCAGAGTTCAGCGATCTCCCAAGAGGGCTCATGTGGAGTCCTTAGATGACTACCTTGAGGTTGCCGCTGCAGCCAAGGCTGCTAAGTTCGACAATGGAGGTACGACAAGTTATTTAGCATCTATTTTAAATTGCATGTCAGATTCTGATGTTTTATGTCTAGCTATCACATGTGGGTTAGAAGTTTGGGACACTGAGCGTATCGCCTTACTCCTCAATAAAATTCGGGGTTGGAAAACACAAAGAGTTAGGTCATCTGCCGATAACGCTTCTGGAGTCGACGCGGGGTCGACTATCATCCTCGAGGATGTAGCCGGCCCTACGCCCTCCACAACGATTCCCCTTGACCCGTCCCCCCAATGAATACACTATTTTGGAACGTTAGGGGTCTGGGGGATAGGGGTAAGAGGGGTATGGTGCGGGATGTCATTAGCAATTCCAGGGCGGATGTAGTAGGGCTGCAGGAAACCAAACTCTAGCACGGGTTCAAACTCAAAAGAGTTGGTGGTAACAGAATCAAGGAGTGGCTGCTTCGCCCCTCAGTCGGTGCCTCAGGGGGGATTGCTATAGGGTTTAATTCGGATCTTCTCTCCTGTGAAGAGGAGCATTGTGGCACGTTCTCCTTGTCTGCCCGACTTAAGCGACGTTCCGATGACTGGACGCAGACGGTGACTGTTGTCTACGGGCCGAATGTGGCCACTGATAGAGAGGCCTTCTGGCAAGAACTGGCCGACATCCGCCAGCGCTGGTCGGGACCTTAGATTGTGGGTGGGGATTTCAACATAACTAGATTTGTTTTTGAGCACAAGGGAAGAGGCGCTAGCGACAGGCACCGAGAGGAATTCAATAGAGTTATCTCGGATCTTGACCTGATTGATATCCCAATCAATGATAGACTTTTTACTTGGTCTAATTTGCAAGCGGATCCGGTTATGGCCAAGTTGGACAGGATTCTAGTCTCTATGGATTGGGAAGCTTTATTTCCTCTAGCTTCGGCCAGAACGATCCCTAAACCAACTTCAGATCACACCCCGATCCTCCTCGATGTGGGGAGTCGGGGAGCCCGCAAGCCTAGGAAATTTAGATTTGAAAAGGTCTGGCTGGAAATCCAGGGATTCCACCATTTGGTTATGGAGAACTGGGCTCTTCCCATGGCTGGCAGGGATGCGGCAGCCCGATGGTGTGGTAAAATTCGCAGACTAAGGAAAAGGCTCTGTAGATGGAATCGGTCTAGATTCGCGAACATTTGGCGTGATAAAGAGTCCTTTCTGGAAGAAATTGATGAGTTGGAGAGGGTGGAAGAAACTAGAATTCTCTTGCAGGATGAGCGAAATAGGCTGCTAGAACTTCGTGATAACATTGCCAATCTGTATAGACTGGAAGAGATCAAATGGCAACAGAGATCCAGGATTTCGTGGCTCAAAGAGGGAGACGCGAATACGGCCTACTTCCATCGGGTCGTAAGTGCTAGAAGGAGATCCAATCTTATCCTATCAATTCAGACTGAGTCAGGAGCTTCGCAGGATGATAAGGTGATTTCCTCTACCTTCCAGTCATTCTATAAGGATTTCTTTGGGAAGAAGAACGACTTTAGGATCCCTTTGGGTGAGGACTTCTGGCAAGAGTATCAGATTGCTACAGGTCAAGCTGTTGCCTCCCTGGAGGAATCCTTCACGGAGTCAGAGGTCAAAGCGGCCATTGACCAGATGGGAGCTGACAAGTCGCCTGGGCCAGATGGCTTTCCTATGTTGTTCTACCAAGTGTTCTGGGAAGAAATCAAAGGAGAATTCATCGATATTATGATGGAATTTTTTCATAATAACCTTAGGTTGGGAATGTTCAACTTTGCAGAAGTTGTGTTGATCCCCAAACGGGAGGATGCTAAGTGCGTTGGGGATTTTAGACCAATCAGCCTGATTAACTGCTCGGCTAAGATCATTACTAAGGTCCTAGCTATCCGCTTGGGAGGTATTATGGACAGTCTTATCAGTAGAACACAGACGGGATTCATTAAGGGTAGATGTATCCTAGACTGCGTAGCTACTGCTGAACAAGTTATCCACCACTGCCACAAGAGCAACTCTAAGAACTTCCTCCTCAAGTTGGATTTTCAGAAGGCTTACGACTCTGTGGACTGGGAATGTTTGCTAGAGGCTCTCAGGGGGAGAGGTTTTGGGGACAAATGGATCAGATGGATCAAGCAAAGTTTGCATTCTAGTAAAACGGCGATTTCAGTGAATGGGAGACCCGGCCCTCCGTTCCCGTGCAAGAAGGGACTCCGTCAGGGGGATCCGCTGTCCCCACTTCTATTCACTATTGTAGCGGATGTGCTCAGAGGAATGCTAGCTAATTGTCAAAGAAAAGGGTGGATTTCGCCTGTGGCCAGCAGCAATTCCAATCAGGATTGCACGATCCTCCAATATGCTGACGACACCCTAATCTTTGGAAATGGGATTAGAGCAGAAACTATATGCTTTAAAGGGGTCCTGTACTGCTTTGAAGCCTGGTCAGGCCTTAGAATTAATTTCCACAAGAGTGCGCTAATCCCTATTTCACTATCAGACGCTGAAACTCGGGAACATGCCACCATTCTCAACTGTGCGATTGAAGAATTTCCAATCAAGTATCTTGGGCTCCCGCTCCGTCCAGGGAGGCTCACTAAAGCAGATTGGTTACCTATTATTGACAGGATGGAGGACAGACTGTCTGGTTGGAAAGGGAAATCTCTTTCGCTTGGGGGCAAAGTGGTACTCATCAATTCTGTGTTATCCAATCTGCCCATATACTACATGTCCTTCTTTGAGCTCCCAAAGTGGGTGATCCAAAGGATTGACTGTATCAGGAAGAGATTCCTATGGAAAGGTGCAGACTCAAATAAGGGAGGCTATCACCTTATTAGATGGAATATCGCTTGCATGAAAAAAAGGCACGGAGGACTAGGCATCATCGACCTCAGAGATATGAATTTGGCACTCCTGGGAAAGTGGTGGTGGAAAGTGTTTCATCACGGCGGAGAAGGATGGCAGGACTTTATCCAACCTTACCTTCGAGGGAAGGGGACAAGAAGCTTAGGCTTTCGAGTAGGACCCAAAGTCTCCCGCTTCTGGAAAGGAGTTGCGAAAGCCAGCGGACCTTTCAATTCAGCAACTTCATCTTGGATCGGCAATGGTCGTACCACCAGATTTTGGTGGGACAAGTGGTGCGGCCATCATGCGCTTAAGGAAGACTTCCCCGAGTTGTTTGCTAAAACATATCGACCGAATATCTCGGTGGCGGAAACATGGAAAAGGGGGACGTGGAGACCGCCGTTCCACGGAACTCTCTCCCCAAGTTTGCTTCATCAACTGCATGAACTACAAACGCGCATAGCCCAATCTGGGGTGAGATGTGTCCAAGGCCCAGACCATTTGCGTTGGGGACTCGAGAACAAGGGAGTGTTCTCGGTTAGATCACTTTACCACCGGATTCACTACCGAGGTTGCAGGCCCAACTGGGCTACGGTACTTTGGAAGACTAAAACACCTCTGAAAATTAGAGTCTTCCTATGGCTTGTTCTCAACAACGCCATTCTCACTAGAGAGAACCTAGCCAAGAGGCAGCCTCACATTGCGACCAATTGTGGGTTCTGCAATGTACACGTGGAAGATTTGAATCATCTATTTCTTCACTGCGCTAGAAGCAAGGCCGTCATGATAGAGGTGCTGAGAGCACTAGGAACAAGTGATTACCCAAGAGACTACGAGGAACTGTGGGTCGGCTCCAGATTCGCTTCATCCTGTCACGTCATGAAAGACGCATGGTTTATTACCATTGCGGCTACCACATGGGTGTTATGGCTAGATAGGAACAATTTTTATTTCCGTGCTTCTTGTAATTCTACTTCTAGTAATCTTACCCATATCATGCATCTAATCTCCTTTTGGGCTACAGCTGCTGCTTCAGGAGCAAGAGGAAGAATTGCAAGGGTTTTCCAGGTGGATAAGTATGATGACGAGGAGATTGAGATCGAACCAACTCTGGACTGAGGAGTGGACACCCGCCTCACTGCTTCATATTTTATTCCAGGCCTTTGTACTTTGTTGTTCTGTCTGTTGTGTTTTGGTTGCCTTTAGACTAGATGATGTAACCCATCCCCCAGGATTTTGTTGGGGGTTATGTTTTATTTTCTGCTCTGTACTTTTTCGTCCCGAGACTTCGGAGTTGTTTATTAATCACTTATTAATGAAACAGGGTGGCATTATCCAACCTTTTCCTCAAAAAATTTTTTTGACTGGTATCTTCGAAATGATCTGAACTAGGACCAAGTTAGAGACACCCTCCACTGTGCAATGTGTACATTTGACTACAATGTAAACAGCATAAATTACAGCAGGTATTGAGATATTGACATCCATAAGTGGTACCACTGTTTAAGAAAAAATTCGTATACACTGGACATAAACAAAACCAAAATCTGTAAGATTGAAAGACATGCAGAGTACGGTAATCACTATATTGGCATGCATTACAAACATATCCATTGCCACTGAAACACCTCGAAAGCATGTTCATAAAAAGCAGATGCAGTACCCTTCAGGCATATCATACCCAGGAGAAAATGCTGCAAATTCCTTGGTCATTGCTCATTGTTTCAATCGACAACTTCTATTCATAGATTACAGCTTATGAATCCGTCTAATTCACAGAACTTTTTTTCTCTATTCTCTGTTTTTTATGGATATTGATCCTTTCTAATGTGTGGACCATACTTTTACTATAGTTGCTTTCACAGGACAGTGAGATAACTTTCTTGCTTCATTTTCATAAGGTTGTTCTCGATGTTCCGAAGCACCGGCCTGTAGCTGCATACAAAAGAATTGCATGATTATAGAAACACTCAGAATAATAAAGCGAAGAAAGGGATTTCAGATAAACTTACAGGCGGGTGAGGTGGTTGTATGCTTGAGTAGTGCTCTTCAATTCAACTGAAAGCTTCATTACCTCTGCTGCCAATGCTTCAGCTCGGCTTTGCTCTTTTACAAGCTGATCCTACAAGATACCAATTATAGAGAGGTCAATGCACAATATTTTCATTCCACTAATTCAAAAAATTGCAGACCAGAGAAATTAAGGAATGATGAAATCCTTATGCACTTCGTGCAATCCAAAGCACCAACTCAGTTGCTAACTACTAGTTTTTCTTTGACATACTTTGGCATACATCTTCATGGAAATGAAGGCAATCCAAAAACAAAAAGGTACTGATTATGCAGCTATAATATTTAAGCATCACATTTGATTGGTTACATAATAGAAATATCTTATAATATTATCTTAATCATCTTACTTCTGTCCACTAACCAAATATTCTAAATGAACTAGTAAAACTGAATATTGGATGGGAGATCTGTTCAATTACTGGTATATAGGATGCTAGCATCAGTCAGCAAAGTAACATTTGCACTTCAACGAGAATTCGAGTGCAATTTAAAAAAAACGATCATCGGTAGAATGGATCAAATTCTTGGAAAATTGTTGCAAAATTTTGCTCATTCATATTGACATAGAGGCCAAAAGAAGTTCACTAAGAGGTGTACAACTTATACCGGGTTTTAACATCTACAGGCTCAGAAATTAGCATGTTATACTATTACTCCTTATTCCGTCTTAATTCTTATGCATACAAATGCCTAACTAAAACAATATTCAGTTTTTTCAGATACATAATGGTGTTGTTGTGTTCCGAAAACTTCAAAATCGGGATTTTATGTATTGTTGTGTATATTAAGTGTTCAACAGGCTTGGCACATGTATGAGATAAGTCTTGGGCAAGCGCCTTCATTGTCATGTTGCCAAATGCCAACCAAATCTGCAGGATAGAGGTGTGCCAAAAATACCCATCATTAAACAAATAGTGAGACATTAATACATATAAGCATGGTTTTTAGTTATGTTGCCATCAACCAAACTACAGTTCGAAATATTATACATTAGTTTCAATGGAAACAGAATAAGAAACATATCACTGCTAACGTGTTCATGACTATAGCAAAGAAATAACAATACTATGGCATTTAATATTAGTTTTTTTTTCAGAAAATTCAGATTGCGGAAGCATTAAGGTCGTTGTTCATATCTCTAAAACAGACCTTAAGGAAGTGATTTTCAGTTCCTGATTCCGGAGGACTAGAGACATTTTGCTCATTTTGCACAAGTAACAGATTGCTTGCACTTGACCTCAGCAGGCTGACTTGCTCAGATCTCACATTATCTAGCGAAGAGCGAAGCTCTTCATTTTTTTTAAAGCAGTCCTTCACCTGTGATTTCACAACAGGCACAATCAAACATGATTAAGAAAGTAGCAATGAGATGCAGAATGCACACAATAATAAAAGAAGCATCAAACTTAAATTCTTATAAATTTTCCATGAATATGTCTAAAGATTAAATGTAGCACAATACATAACAAGAACCCGTAAACTTGTGAACACAAGCCATATGCTAGCAAGAGGTGCTGAAATTTATATAACAGTTTCAGTTTCAGGTAAAAGTTTTCCAAAGAGGTTATCCCAAACACATTAGCAATGAAGCATAACATAAACAAATAGTAACATTAAGAGCTAAGTAGATCCTTGATCATCAGAAGAACAATGCCTGATCAGGTAATATTAAGAACAGAAGATATAAATGAAGGGACAAATTGAAAGTGATGTGTTATGTTCTAGAAGGGTAGCCAAAATTTAAGGCTAAATTACAAGAAACTACCATAAACTGTTTTTTAAAAACTACTTTATCTATCTCTAATCTCTAATCTCTAATCTCTAATATTATAATGGAAGAGTTGGGGTTGTCATTTGTAGACAACCTGTAATTTGTAGACAACCAACCTCAATTAAATTTACACTACACAATCTGATCTCACCCTAACCTAACTAAATCTAAACCACACATTCTAATCTCACCCTAACCTAATTAGAGACCAATTAATTCTTTAAAAACCCTTACCACCGATCCCCTCTCGATCTTGCGAACCTCTCTCCCTCACGAAAAAAACCTCACCACCGATCCTCTCTCCCTCGCGATACACCAAAACGCCCCTGCCCCCTTGCATACCGCACGACAGCAAGGGGGTGGTGCGTCCCGTCCCAAAACAACCAACCTCTTCTCTCGCCGGAAACCTACCGCAAGTGACGTCGTCCAAAACCTCCCCTTTCCCCGCCCACGATAATGGGGACCGGCACACAATAGCAGATATGTAACTTCTTCCTCTTCTTTTGTCAGTTGAATTTTGTAAGTGTTTGATGCATATTAGGTGTTTGTTATTATGTTTGTTAAGAAGGAGATATGTGTTTGTGGTGAGCTAACTTTGATAATTAACTGCCTTTGCTTTCTTCATTCGTTTGTCGCAATGCTTCAATGTTTTACTAGGGTTTAATTTTGTTTTCTGATTATTAGGGGATTTCAAGGCATGGTAATAGAAGTGTAGTGCTTCACTTTGAACTTCTATTTTTGTAAGGCTAAATTTGAAGAGAAAAAAACCCTTGAACTAATGGTCATTATGCAGAAAACCTCCCTGACATTTTTTATGTAGAATCCCCCCTTGAAGTATGATTGTTGCAACAAAAAAAACCCTGAAGTATTTCAAAAAACCACATCTAACTTTTCTACTTGTATCAGATAACCTCATTTATCTTTGCAAGTTGGTTCAAAAAACATCATACATCTTTCTCATTATTGTCAAAAACCTCTCAACTTTAGCAGAAAGTCTCATGCTGGTGGAGTGGGTTTTTTGCAACAATACTTCAGGGGGATTTTCTGCATAAATGCCATAGTCCAAGTTTGTTTGTTTGTTTGTTTTTGTTTTGTTTTTTTTTTTCAAATTTATTTTCGTAATCTTTAATTGCATTTCCTTTTTTTATTCTTAAATAAATAGAATAACAGTTATTAGTTTATCGCAATAACGACGAATGCAATTCGATGGAAGTGCCATATTTTTGTAGGTTGCCTTTAGCAGTATGAACTTGCCCATATGTTTAGTTGAGAGGAATAAGAATTGGAGTCTCATGATTTTTTAGATGAAAGTGGTTTGTCAAGTTCTTGAAGAAGGATTAGAGAAGAGAATGTGGTGGCTGACAAGTTATCCAGGAAAGTTTTTTCAAGCATTGGGTCTTAAGGATTGATATTATTGCACTTGATATCTCCAGTTTCCCAATTAATATTAGAACGTGCATTGCACGTTCAGCTTACTAGGTGTATTCATTCTCTTTTAATTCATAATAACTAACATGTATATTATGTATACCTACTCCAGGTCCAATATAGTAATACAAAGGTCTGCATTACGAATAATGACATTATCAGGATATGGGGTTTGTTTGCAGTGGCACTGCCAAGATTGTGATCATCTATCAGCCTGTGTCAGTTTTACCATAACATACAAAAATAAAACAATTAATATAATCGCTACTTTCATATCGTCATCAACGACACTCTTTCGTTCCATCTCAAAATTAATCACTGCGAGTTTCCTGTGTTATTCTGAGCAGATTCTATTTTGGTAGCACTATGTGTGTAAAACATTTGAATGCAGCTCTTAAATTTTGAGCTTTGTTGAGACTGAAATACACATTAATTCATAATCTAATACTTTTGCCCTTTAATTTATAAACATGCAATTTGTATGATTTTTATTGTTTGTGAACAGTGTTAGTCCTGTAGTAGGTTGGTGACAACGAACTGAGGTGCAGACCGTGGAGTGGTCTAAATGATGTAAGGTTTGGTAAGATAGATAGAACCCAACGAATCTTTAAGCTCATTTCTTTCTTCTTTTAAATTTTGTTCTAAGTACCATAAAGAGAGAGCTTATATTTCAATGAGGATTGTACTATCTTAAACAATGTTATTAATGGTATTTATTTTTTCCAAATTGGTTTAATTAAGAAGACAATTTCACAGAGGCGAAATGTAGGTTAATTTTACAATGGTTGACAATTGAATGAATAAATTATAGTAATACATAAGAGGATTTGTGTATTATCCCCTAGGAAGCACGGATACTTCCAAATGCTCAACGTACCCGTGTCGAGTGCGTATCGGGTGCCGATACTCCTTGGGTACTCCCGGGTGCGTACCCAAGGAGTATCCATTTTTTTAATACATATTTGTAACTTTTGGACACAGTTAAGTGAAGATGAATGTTTAGGTCCCTATTGTAATTTCAAAAACTTGATGTTTTATGTTATGCTCAAACACAAAATAAGTACACACAATATTTTGATAGTTAGATTATCAATTTTTTTCTCTAAAAATGCTCATAATTATAATGTATTCTTATAATTCTATGAAATAGTTTAAATATATGCATTTTAAATAAAATAAATAAATAATTATTTATATATAAAATATAATATATATTATATTTAACGTATCCACCAACGTACCCGTATCCTACTTTTTTGTAAAATCATGTATCCCTGTACCCACATCGTGTCGTACCCGCACCCGTATCTATGCTTCATAAATTATCCCTTATCCTTGGCTTCCTATAACTTGGTTGTGATAAGCATTGTGGCAATGTCTTTCACACAAATTACTCTCTTTTATTTACATATGAGAAATAATCACTTACAATGGATCCATAAGTTTGTGTGGATGCAAACCAAAATTTCAATTGGATTTAAATCGGTTTATTGAATTGCTATGATAAGAGTTATAAACAACAAAAGATGGTAGAATCATTTTTTTTAGAAATCAAGGGTTTAATACCCTTCAAGATATATGCATCTCACCGGTAGGCTTATAACTTTTTTGATCTTTACTCTTTTATTGTCTGCCGATGTGAAGCGGAAGATATTAATCACAGTGAAGGGCGAAACAATAAGCTACAATATTCTTGATATTTCTACAGGTGCCCGGGTATTAAATTCAAATTCCTTTCGCTTGACCTCACATATCTTGAGCACAAAGAAACATACTTACAAATAGGGATGCACATTTGTTAGTTTCGAAACAAAACCTAATGACAAGGTCGTTGGTTCGGTTTTTTTATTTCAGTTGTTGCCAGATTTCGGTTAAACTGAACTATGCTTATCCCTACTTACAAAGACACAATACACATTACAAATATCCAAATAGCTGAATTTGCATGTATTATTTTGTAGGTAGAAAGATTGTAAACAAGGTACATGAGCAATCAATTCAAACTGTTCAGGTAATTAAAGACCTATTGCTCATTGAAGTTAATTTATGTCTGCCTATGATTTATCCCCCTTAATAATAGAGCTAGCTTTTACGTTTACATTGTTTCTATCAAAGGAAATGGATAGATTATATCCAGTAAATAATCTACAGGGTAATGACATGGAAATAGTTGACGAAAGATAATTACAAAATCAAATTGAAACACCAATTAAAATAACTCAACAATCAGAAACTCAACAACTTGCTTAGCATAGGGAGAGATGTAGGCATAATTACAGAATTAGAAGAGCTAATTTGACTGTAATACAATTGGAAGAGTTTAGACAAAGACAACCCCAAAATGCAAGAAATTGATAATTGTTAATATCTGAAGATCAACTAGCTGAACAAAGTGAGAGACGTAGACGGTATCAATCGACGCTCTAATATGAATGCGCAACAATTAGCTAATGAATGAACAAGAAATCAACAAAATAGGAGGAATCGAATGTCAAGAATGTCTAAATATCAACTAGCTGAACACAGGACGGGACTTGGGCAATATCAAAGAAGTCGACGACCTAATGTTACTGAGAATTCTATATTAAATGAAGGTATTAATTAAAGTCCTATATACAAAAAAATGTTGTCTACAAAGATGTACTGATGAAATGTCATGAAACTTCAAATTAAATGATAAGTTGGTATTTATGTTTACATGGTTTTTTCAGTTTTACACCTTAATATATATATATATATATATATATATATATATATATATATATATATATATATATATATATATATATATATATATATATAGGTAATGCTCAGTTGAAAACGCAAATGTCTGTGAAAACGTGAAAACGACCCTAGGCCGTTGGTCGAAACAACGGCCTAGGTTATAATGCATTATAACCTAGGCCATTGTTTCGAAGAACGGCCTTAGTGGTTTTCCACGTTTTCACAGACATTTGCGTTTTCAGTGGAGCATTACCCTATATATATATATATATATATATATATATATATATATATATATATATATATATATATATATATATATATATATATATATATACCGCGTGAACACTAGGCCTTCGGGCGTTCATATCGAAAATCCGAACCGTTCACATTGATCTACACATCTAAATTAGTCTAAATATGTAAAATCAAATCATTTGAAATTCATTTGCTCATCCATCATGTGACTATAAAAACAATGATTTTCAGCCATACAATTTTGTAACACTTCAATGAATAGGCAAATGAGTTTCGTCGGATCAAATCCCGATTTTAAAAAAAACTAAAATCTTGTTTCGTTAATTAGCTAGTTAATTAGTTTAATTAGTATTTTAGCCAGTTTTCTAGTTAAATAATTAGTTAACTAATTAAGTTTAGTTAACTAATAAGTGGATGCTATCATGAACATCAAGTTTCGTTTCATGTGGGTCCCACCAAATAAAAAATATTAAAAAAAAACTTTTAAAAATTCCAAAAAATCCACAAAAAAGGAGGGACGAAACATCATGTTTATCATGTTTCGTCCGTTTACAACTTTGCTATATTTTGCATTTTTCCCACTGCAGCGAACAGCATAATGCTATTCTAATTTATGCATATATGCATATTTTACATATCACTGACTGTGGATGCTCTTACACTTTGCTCAAAGCACCATCTTTATGGTAGTCAATGGACCAGATGTTCTCATCGAGAGCATTTGGCCAAGAGCTGCTATTGAGACTGCTACACTTGAAGGACACAGAATCTGTTAACCATGAAGAGGGTGGGCCCATAAAATAGTTTTCACGCAACAATATTTTAGTTAACATCTAATACAATTCCTCCATCATCATTATTGTACATTGCAATCTTTCTTTCTTGTGCTCATCCATCTCAGAAATAGACATTATGAGGACGGAGCATTGACTCAGCAGTAAGAACCACATCAGTTTTTCAAACGATGTAGACTTAAGTTGATGCACCCTCTCAATTCACTCTGGTTGCTTTCACCTGATAATAATTTGGCTAACAAAAAGGTAAAAGACAATAGCCCATAGTACTCCTAAACACGGAAATCGGACATGAACATCATTTTTTAATAGGGATGAGAACCAAAATTGGAAATTGGGCAAATCGACTGAAACCAACCCAAGAATTGTGGTTCATCTCATAAACCAGGTAGGGTATGGTTTTTTTTTTGGGTACAAAACCCGAATTAATAGTCTACGGCGGAGATTATTCTCACTTAAGTTCAATCCAATGTCCAAAAATAAAAGAGAATTAGTGTACAAATATCTCTTTAAAAACCCAAACCCTAATCCCCATATATCCCAAATCCGCTGCTCCTCTCTGATCGTTTCTTCACGCGATTTCTATTTCGATGTCATCTTCTCTTGCATCGCCATTTCATTTCTATATCTAGACAGCCACATCTTTGAGCCGACCTCAAGAGATAAAAGAGACTGAAGTGTTTGATGTTTTTGTTTTTCTTGTTTAGTATATTATTTTTTAAGGTATTGTTTGTTATTGAAGGTGGCGATAATCAGAATTATTTATGTGTAATATCTGTATTTTTATTGAACAACAATGGCCAAGTATTTGGTTTAGGTTTTTCTACTTCATCATTTTCAGCCTCAAATTTTTGTGGTCACCGACAGAACGGAACCGTATTTGGCCTGTTCGGATTAGGTCCCAAACCCATTCAGGTCGGGTTCGGTTTGGCCCAAAATGGTACAAATCCGAACAGACCCAGCTGATGCGCAACGCTATTTCTTAATGTGGAATTATGTGTCCGTTAACTAGGATTATATAAAATTTATGAAATGTAAGAGCATCTGTAGTCGTTTGCTATATATCGATAATATCGATATTTGGTAAAAAAAGTAGCTGCAGTCGTTTGTTATATATCGATATTATCGATAAATCGCTACAGTAGATTGCTATATATGAGAAGCGATATAGCTTTTATCGATAAGTCAGCGACGGTGGTCGAAGCGCCGTCCCACGCGGGAAATTATTATTCTAATCGTCGGACGGCACTTCAAGTGCCGTCCGTTTGAAATTTGCCGAATTTATCCGATTTATTTAAACCCAAAAAAAATTAAAAACCGCTCCACTGTAGCCGCTCGGACGGCACTTGATCGCCCGTCTGTCGAAAAGCCGCATTCTCCGGACGGCACTTGATGTGCTGTCCGTCGGTGATTTATTAAAAAAAAAAAATTTCGCGTGGTGACGAGATTGCCCCTCCCAGATGATTCAACGGCTTTATTCTTTCAACGGCTAAAATACTGTGTCCCCAATCCAATCCAACGGCTATATTCTTATATCGAACGGCTATATTTTTTTACAGATTGTAGTTTAAAAAATTTGCCTATATATAGTACTCAATCTCAATCAGATCTGAGCAAAAAAAATTCTACTAAATTAATCAGATCTCAAATTTCTTCTCTGTGCTGTATTATCAAGATTCTTCTCTTCTCGGTCTTCAATTGAGTTGCCAAAGAAAAATAATGGCGAATGTTAAAAGCGCTAGAGGAAGAGCTTATACAGCTCAGGAGGATCTTTTGCTCTGTCAAAGTTGGATTAGTATTACTCAAGATCCAGTTGTTGGTACTGATCAATCGGGAGCACAGTTTTGGGATCGTATTTATTCAACATTTAAGGTACTATTAGGCTATCCCACCGACAGAACAGCGGCCTCACTCACTAGTCGGTTTCAAATAATTTCCAAAGAAGTATCTCTGTTCATAGGAAAATTGAGCAACGCAACTACTCGAGCCGGTAGCGGAACAACAGAGGCAGACAAGGTTTGTATAATAAATATATTATTTGAAATTATTATTTGTATAATTTGTTTACCAAATAAAAGTTTGGAAATTAAATGTGTTTTCAGATCCGCGAAGCGAGAGTACAGTATTTGGCATCTTCAGGGAAAGCTTTCAAATTTGATGAATGTTATGAGATCCTGAAAGACCAGCCAAAGTTTTCATTGCGCACAACACAAATTTTTGATCGAGTACCAAAT
Source organism: Hemerocallis citrina (assembly GCA_017893485.1). Classification (NCBI taxonomy): domain Eukaryota; kingdom Viridiplantae; phylum Streptophyta; class Magnoliopsida; order Asparagales; family Asphodelaceae; genus Hemerocallis; species Hemerocallis citrina. The sequence goes on from CM030363.1 coordinate 40,290,591, forward strand.
ACCCAATTTGGTAAAGGTAGTGAAAGCCCAAACTCCCCAACAATCAACTTGGACTCAGATCTACCCATGGATACAGATTCACCAACACCCCTTACCCGACCACCTGGTCGCAAAGCGTCTACGAGAAAAGGCAAAAGTGTTGCCGAAACATCAGGCATCAAAGATATGGCTGAAGAAACAGCCATATTTACAGCTGTATACAAAGAATCGCAAGTTTCAAGGAATGCGATTAAAACCCGAGAATGCGATCTTAGAGAACGGATCGAGGAAGATCGTATTATGGGTATAGATCTTAGCACGTTAGCGCCGAATCAACGATATTATTTTATGTGTAGGCAAAATGAAATTCTACAAAAACGAGGTTATAACGATGGGTGATGAAATTGATCCAAAAAAAAATCTGTATTTGTATTTATTTGCATTATTATGTTGAAATGAAGAAGGTTCTTTTTTGGCAGTGAGAACATCTTGTTTGTTGAAAATGAGCAAATATATACTACCATAGTTATAAACGAGAATTAATTATGAAATTGTACGATTGATTAGAAATACAGCATATATCAACATAGTTGAAAAACAACAATTAACTACTTTTATTTTGCTACCATGAAAATTAAAGTTACAGTGCTAGGAATACATAGTACTAGAGGTGAAGTTCAATTACTCATCTCCAAATTGGTTCCAAATATGCTCCACAAGATCTTGACGAAGAGCATGATGTCTTTGTCGATCATGTAAAATGACATTACGAAACGTTCGGCCTACTTCATCAATCGGTCCACATGTGCTAAGTTCGATCCCAATTGAGTCAGGAATTTGATCATATTCATAGTCGGGATTTTCATCGTCACGTTCATCCTCCACAATCATATTGTGTAAGATGATACATGTTTTCATAATATAGGACAAACTATCTGCATCCCACATGCGTGCTGGACCCTTCACTATTGCAAAACGTGATTGTAAAACACCAAAAGCACGCTCGACATCCTTTCTTGCACCCTCTTGTAATTCTGCGAATTTTCTTTTTTTTTGGGTATCTGGTAAGGTGTAAATTTTCACGATGGTTGCCAACGGTGGGTATATACCATCCGCAAGGTAATAACCCATATTGTAATTATTGTTGTTGATGACATAATTGGCTGGAGGTGCACGACCATCAAGAATCTCATTAAATAAAGTTGATCGGTTGAGCACATTTAGATCATTGTTGCAACCTGGCATTCCAAAGAACGAATGCCAGAACCACAGATCATAAGACGCAACTGCTTCGAGAATAATAATTGGTTCCCGAACATGTCCTGTGTATTGTCCGTGCCATGCCGCAGGACAATTTTTCCACTTCCAATGCATGCAATCTACACTTCCCAACATTCCAGGGAATCCGCGAGCGCTATTCTCTGCTAGTAGTCTTTCCACATCGGCCGGTGTTGGTTTCCTCATATATTGTGTAGCAAATAAAGTTACAATTGCAAAACAAAAACGACGTAAACTTTTTAATACCGTTGTTTCGCCGATACGTACATATTCATCAACAGCATCAGCCGCCCCACCATACGCTAAACAACGTAGTGCCGCCGTAATTTTTTGATGGGGACTTAACCCAACTTGCTTGCATGCATCCTGGGATAGTTGGAAATATTGATCGTAACCAACAACGGCATTCAAGATCCGGTTGAAGAGTTGTCGGCGCATACGGAATCGACGTCGAAAAATTGAATCTGGATAAGTTGGATTTTCGGCAAAGTAGTCGTTCCACATCCTTCTATGACCATCTTGTCTTTCGCGTCGAATATAACGACGTCGATTAATTTGTTCGCCAGCTCGGATTGCATTGCCAACTCTTATTAAACGATTGTGGAACATCTGAGCAACAATATTGTCGTCCTCCTCTGATGAAGAGGAAGATGAACTCCAAGGAAAAGTGTTTTCTAAATTGGCCATGGAAATTGTTTTTCTCAGTGCTGTGAGAAATAAACGAATGCATTGTACCATATAAATACTAAATATGAACCGACTATCCTTGCCATTAATTGATTATGTCATGTCATTGAAGAAAATGTTCTGTCACATTGTTCCACCTTTTGACTAAAATGTCACTACAATCCAAATTATTATGTCAGTACAAACCAAATTGATTATGTCCTGTCATTCAATGTTAACTACAATACAAAAGAATACAAATGTGGACAAGAATACCCTTGTGACTAAAATACCCTCGTGTTTACCATAATTACAATTCTCATTGTTCCACCACCATTTAAAATTGACGTGAATACCCTCGGGGGTCATAAATATAAAATACAATAAAGTTTGTTTTACTGGTCATGATTATACTGCGTTTCTGGCACATATGTAGACGTGGATGCCCCTGTGTCATCCAAATTTGTATTCATTGCTCTTTGTCGAGAAAGAGAGGCCCTGCCCATCGATACAGACCGCCTTGCATTTGTTAAATTATTTGGGATTGATTCCCTCAATACCATATCTGATAGTATCAATCGCCGTAACTGTGCTTCGATGTTGCCCAAATGTTGACAACGAGTGTATAACTCTTCCTGTGAAAAAGTACTGTTCACAATAAAAATAAAAAATAAATATAAATTCAAATTTAGTAAACTCACATATGTTGGTTGCCCACTATGATGAAATGGGGCACTGACACTGGAGTCCAAATTCTTCATAGTAGTACCGCTTTGAAATAGTGGCACTTCGACGTAAGATTCACCAAGTAATCCAAAAGTTTCTACAGATAATTGAGTTGGATACTGGGATGGTTGCCAACATGGAGGTGCAGCATATGGCAACTGGGCAGCAGTATCTCTAATAGATGCTGGGCCAATAAAATCGACATTGGTTGCATGAGAAAGTGTCGGCATTATAGGACCAATTGAAACCTTTGTCCAATACTGATTGTAAGTGAACTGGTCTACACGACGCACAAAAGGTGAAGCTTCAATTGGTTCAGGTAATGTTGTATCAGATGCCATAAAACGCATTATGGGTGGTGGATTTTTTGGAATAGCTATATCACCAGTAAGTTGGCGAATACAACGATCAGCAAGATACCATACACCCTACAATCAATTGTTCATTTTAGCATAATCATAGCCTATGAAAAAACTATTGGAAATTAATGTAAAAATTTCATATACCTGACCGCAATACGTAAAAGTATGACGAAACCGTGATATATATTTAGCAACTTCTATTTCATACACATCTGTCATACTTGAAGAATTATATGGCTGCCAAATTATTGACGAGGGAGTGCGCATCTCAAATTGATCACGGGCCATCGATTGATTATACCGAATAGGATCAGAGCGACCTGAATCCAAGAATTCTTTATTCCATCGCAAAATTCTCGGCCATACATCAGAATTAGACATGTGGGTCTGCAATGGGGTGTTCCTATCTCTAACTGGGATACAGCAATTTGTGTACTCGTATGCCCAATACTGCACAGCATAATTATCGATTATGTTACAAATTAATAAATTGAAATTAATTAATGACATTTGTGATCTAAAATTAGTAATTAAAACGGTTAGTATTACCTCCAACACTTGCCACGGCCCATTGAACGATTTCACTTTCAGTCTGCTGCATGAATCCAAAGACAAATACAACAGAGCAAGTGCATGACTACCCCAATCATATTTGCCAACAGCATTGAGGTCGACAACTGCGGCTAGCCAACCACATCTTACTAATCCAGAACCATTCGTGAAAAGAAATGCACCGAGAAAGAACATAAAGAACGCTCGAACGATCTTAACCTCTACAATTCTGTCACTTTGGGCTTCTTCAATGAAAGCATTAGTAAAATAATTCTTGAAAAAACTAACCCGTATACCTTGTGATTTCCAATCATCTTTTGTTAGTTCTGGAAAGAAGCGTTCCTGAACAACTTCAAAAGAATACATTTCATCGTCGCATGGAGGCAAGTCGCCGACACCGATAGAAATTCCGGTCAGCATTACCCAATCTAATGGAGTGAAACCCAACTCACCACACGGAAAGTGGAAAGTGTGGGTAGTGTCCCACCATCTCTCTACGAGGGCCTCCACGAGCCGAACCGACGACTTATTTGTATCGATAGTCATGAATCGGTTCCATCCCGCCCGCTCTACTAGTAGTTGGATTAGTGGAACCCGTGAGCAATACTGATTGTACATTTTGATCGGTTCCTTCCAGTTTCCCCTGAATTTACAGAAACCACCTTCAGGGGTAACAATAACATATTGACTAATATGTTTTGAATCGTCCACTACACGATTCCAATTGGACTGATCGGCATAATTGACATTTGATAGATCTGCTTCACCCTCTGTGCTTGTGCCGGGTTGAGCTGGTACATGTTCTCGCTTTGATTTCAAACGACCAATAAATCTTCGTATTGAAGACATTTTTTTCAACTGAAGAATAAATTTAGAGAAGTTGCCGAGAGGAGAGTAGAAAGAAAGTAGTTTGGACAGAGAGACAGAGAGCGGTAGGAGGGTTTAAGTCTTAATGTGATGAAAGATAGTTTAAGTTCAATCCGTACCAAGTGATATATATAGATAAACCATTAAGGGCATTTCGGTCCAAAAAAATTTCATAAAGCCTTAATTGGAGCCGGATTTTAGGGAAAAGTGGGAATCATTGTGAAAAGCAGGCTACGGTCCAAAAATTGTGTCGGACGGCACTTCATGTGCCGTCCTAGACACACGGCGAGATTTTTTTTTTTTTTTTTTTAAACAGACGGCACTTGAAGTGCCGTCCGACGAATGCGACAGAATTTTACGCGTTTTCTTCCTCCGACGGCACTTCATGTGCCGTCGCTTAATATTATATAATTGATTACTATAAAATAGCTTTCCACGAGTGCAGCGAAATCGAAATTCCTATATCTATATATCCATATATGGATAATTTTAAGATAAACGACTACAGATGCTCTAAGAGAAGTGTCCACGTCCAAGGAGGTTCATGCAGTGTTAGTATCCAGTACAAGTACAATTGCCCATGCTGCATAGTACATGGCAGAAGTTCTTGTGCACATTCCCATATTCAAATGCACTCTCTAGTCTCTACAATATCTCCCTCAATCTATTTGAATCGGTAGATCCCCTTAAAGACTACCATAATTGGGTTGTGCTTCTCAAACCATATTCTTCAATTTCATGGAGGAACATGGACTCTCAAATTGATATTGCAGCCATCAGACTTACTTCTGGACACCAGCATTGTGTCAGTCTAAGAATCAAACACGTCAGATAACAAATGTTGAGGACATTTGCTCAACGTCGAAACGTCATATAAGATGAAATAATATATTTTCTAAATAACTTCTATATTCATCAGATATCACTAATATGATCCATATAATTTCACTAATACTGTTTATAAGACAAGCTGACTGCATAAATAAACATGCTGGAAAATTAAATTTTGGTTAATAACGGATTTTGCTCCAGAATTGGAAATCCATTAGGGGACGTTTTTTTTGGGTTTCTAATTTTTTTGTTCGAAGCTTATCTTTCTAAAGCTTCTACTGCATCTCATTTTAAATAGTAAAGGTACCTAATACTCAACAATAAACAATTATATAAATGGTTGCATCACTTAACAACAAAAAGAGTGGCTCAAATATATCATCTTCACATAGTAGAGGTGTGTGGTACCCAACAAAAAAAAATGATAAAACATTTTCAATAATTGTAGAAGAGGTCAAAGCAAGGTTTGCACTCCAGGATGCAGTCATCATTATTATTAATGTACTTAGCATTAATGTACTTAGCCTACCTGGTTCTCCCACTGTCCTGCAACAACCAGCGCATCTTGATAGGACGAAGATAAACTGGAGTTCTCTTCAAATAATCGTTCTATCTCTGATGATTGTGAATCAATCTGCCAAAACAGGTTAACTTAGTAATCGTACAAGAACAATGCAAAACAACAACATGGAGGAACAATTACCTCCATTAAGAGTTTCTGCCTGCCAATTTCAAGTCTCTCAATCATCAGTGCCATGTCATGTAATTGTTGTTCAAGTTTTGCCTTATCTTGCTGACAAAGTCATGATATCATTAAGTGAATGTAACTGGTAATAATGCAAAAATTTCATGATAAGAACAGTAAAAAACACCAGTTAGTTCTGGTATACAGTTGGATGACGACTAATTTCAGGTGAGAATTTTTCATAATAAAAATTTCTTATAATGAAAATACAATCAAACATATCTATGTAACTGCATTCCAAATATGAGAACATTCCATAAAACTATAGGGGGTTTCATGACTGAGTATAACTGTATAAGTACCATACTACTAATCCTAGTGAGACAAAAGACGAGATTCAAAAGAAAGATATCCTTTTGAACAGAAAGAAACAACGGAGAAGAAGATGGTGAAAATTTTATGAAAATCTAGAGATGATTTTTGAACAACATGGAAGTGAAAGGAAAAAGACATCTGAACAAAACGATCTTTTAAATTGGGGTTTGAACTTAGAAACAGAGAAAACTCTATAATGTACTCGCACAATCTGCAGCATCGTTTTGGTCATTCGAGGCATTTCATATTACGTATGAAATAATGAACACACACAAAAGGGGCAGAAAATACAAAACCATCCAGAATCTAAGTATTACAAGCCAGAAACTCAATATTCATGCATCACAATGCAAACAGTTTTTATTTTTCTTTAATACCCAATTAATTTAATTATGAAATACGAGAAAATCCTACTGTCTGGAAGAGGAAACAAGATACAGAATTTTTACCCACGAAAATGCCTTATGAACAGCTGCATTTGAAGCTTCTTCTGCATCAAAAACAAAAGCAATATGATCATCAACCATCAAACCACTGTTACTCACTATAACTAAAAGGAATAATTTACATAAACTGGAGCAAAAACTGGAAAGAAAAGCAATTCAACTCTTCAGAACAAAGCGATAAAATATGCAGTACATATATTCTAGCAATAACATCCTATATTCTAGTAAATACTTCTAAAAATTCGTACAGCCAGCATGGATATTTCCAAACGCCCGAAAGAAATCTCATAAAGAAACTGTAGCGTTCCCATTCCTACTTATACAGATTTAATGTTACTGTAATGCATTATGTTCTCTACAATCTACATCTTCCTGCGGATCATACCACACTTAAAGAATGGTGAGTTAATAAACTCATTACGTCTTAAGAGAGTTCAACAAAAAAACAACCATGGTGATGTTTTACAAGAGTATCTCAACTTTAGTTAATTGAAAACACTTACACTTGAATATATCCTCATCCATCTCTCTCTTGTTATAATTAAAAGTAATTGGGGGAAATTTCAGGTGTTTCTTGGTCAACCTAGATGATGGTTTATACTAGCAGTAAGTTTGTTAGTCCAGTTTAACTAACATTTTGAAACATCTCAGTAGTTCATTCTGCAACAACATATTATCAAGGGCATTAAATGTTTACGTTGATACTCAACTGGTTGAAAGGACAAGGCCAATGTCCTTCACGAGAACACACCAACTACAATCAATGTGTGTGACACTGAATTTTGATAAGCAACTGGTCTTTGCTTCTCCATGATAAAACCAATCAATGTCCTACTTCATCATGCAGTCTACAACAAATTTATGTGACAATCCACAACATTTAATCGTCAAGTTATGAAACTCTTAATTTATTCAGAAGATTGTCCCACACAATGGCAGTAGAAAGAAGTGGAACTCATAAGAGCATCTGTAGTCGTTGAATGTAAAAATACGGATATATGGATAAATAGAAATAGAAATCGCAGTTTTGCTGCAGTCGTTTAAAGCTATATTTTAGCTATCTATATTAAAATAATAAGCGACGGCACATGAAGTGCCGTTGGAGAAAAAAAAATTTTAAAAAAATCAAAAATTTTGTGGGATGGCACTTGAAGTGCCGTCGGAGAGCGAAAATAAAAAATAATTTATTTTAAAGGAGGGACGGCACATGAAGCGCCGTCGGAGGAGAAAAAAAAAATATATATATATATATATATTCAAGCCGAGCTTGACGGACGGCACATGAAGTGCCGTCCAAGGCTTTTTGATTTTTTTTTTGGCATTTTCTACTCTTTCCGAAATTACAAAAACATTTCATTAATTACAAAAAAATTTCAAAAAATTACAAAAACAATTCAGAAATTGCAAAAAAAAAATAAAAATTGTAAAAACATTCTCACAAATTGCAAAAAAAAATTTAAAAATGCAAAAACCTCCGGACGGCACTTCAAGTGCCGTCCGAGGATTTGGGTTGGAAAAAAAAAAAAATCAAAGGACGGCACATGAAGTGCCGTCCGAGGGATTTAGGGGATTTTTTAATTGAAAAAAATTATAAAAAATCAAGCGACGGCACTTGAAGTGCCGTCACTCATATATGGATAAAAGCTATATGGATTCTCAAATATAGCAATCTACTATAGCGATTTATCGATAATATGGATATATAGCAAACGACTACAGCGGTTTTTTTAGCCAAATATCCATATTATCGATATATAGCAAACGACTACAAATGCTCTAACCTGTCATGTTGGCAATCTTCGACGTTTTAAGCGATACTGTGAAATTGACTATTATTGAGTCAATTAGTGATCATAGGAGGGACTGTTATGGCCTCTGATATAGTTTGAGATTGCAACAGTAAGGGTGCCATCAAGAAACATATGCAAATAGAACCACTATTCAAAACTGATTTACAGGGTTAAAGTAGCAGTGAGCTGGAAGATCTAAGTCCAACAAAGGCACTTGAGCTAACCCAAATCACAGGAAATATCTACGAAGGAGTCAAATTTTATCTTGTTCTAACTAAAACTTTTTCTGTAGAGAAGTTTTTAGTGCAATGGAGGCTTCCTGTGATTTAAATCACGACCTTTGGTTAGAAGTAGTAAACAAAAATTCAACACTGGTTAGTGAGTTGTTTAACATAAACGTTATGTCTGGCTAATGTTGAAGTGCTTATAATAATAAGATATAGGTTATGTTGGATTTAAGTGACAATGTCAAGTGTTAATCAATTGCAAAGGAAATAAGCTGATGCTGTTTAGAAGAACCCAATGTTCCTACGGCTCACTGCTATAGGGTAGATTCTACAAAAGATATTTTTGTAGAAAAGATACAGGAAACACATAATGATATCAGATGTATCCAGTATCAGGAATTATCGGCCAAGGATTAAAAATGTTGAGTGCATGTAGTTGGGAGGATTCATAAACACATAGACGATTTTCATGCCACTCATCAATCTAAATGAGAAGAGAAAATTATTATACTGTACTGTGCAACTAGAGAAGGACCAGAACAATACACACAACTCACCTAGCATCACACTATCACAATAAAGTTGACAGCAGTAAGCACAAAGATCAATTCTAACATTACAGGGTCACAGACAGTAACAACAATTGTCACTATCACAGATACGTTATCTAAGGATGGGAATAAGACTCCAAAAGAGATACAGAGAAATAATTAAACAACAATAATAAGCTTAATCTCCCAATATTAATTCATCTAACAAGAAGAGGAACATGGGTTGTTGGTGAAGCACTTGCTCGCAATAACGAATATACAGTTTGAGACTAAACAAGAAATCTTTTCATTGACATGAGAAAGGGTGGGAAATATCCACCTTCTTATGGACAAGGCCAGTAAGTCACACATGCACTCTCTTATCCCATAAAGGGAATTGGTGTAAGCGGGATTTGAACACCAGCCCACTTGCTCACAAGCAAAGAGTCTGACCATTAGACCATAGTCCCACTTGCTATTCACCTTATTATTTGTAATAATAATGACAACAATAACAAGAATCGTTTATGTGCACTGAAATGGAGATAGCTAGCTCTTTTGGAAGCGAAATGTTAATCTTGCAGAATATGTCTACATTATCTTTTGAAATTTGGTATGTAATGACCATTAAACACCATATGAATTCATTGTTTACCTGAGATCTTTTTGGTCAAAGCTACAAGTCTATCTTCCAGGTCTTGTTTTTCAGTAAAAAGAGTTGAAGCTCGGAGTTGCTCCTCGGCCAGTTTATGCTGCTCTTGTTGTCTCAACACTGACTCTTGCTGCATCAGATCACATACTAAGACAATGAAGTAAATTAAATCAAACTACTCAGGCAGAGCAGAAAATAAATTTACCTGTAACAACGATTTCAAATCCATTATTTCCTTTTCCATTGAAAGAATTTGCTCTTTGGGGTACCATGAAGAAGGGATCGCACCATATGGATTTCCTATGCTTTGTTGTTGGAGAGAATTTACCTCTGCTCTCAAGGCTGCAGCATCCTCCTCAGCCTTCAAAAGATAGAACCTCAGAATTTGAACATCTTCCTCACAAATCTTGCAAAAATACCAGATCACATACTCTGTATTGTTCCTCTTCTGCCTCCTTTAACCGTTTCTTAATTGTCCGAAGCTGAGATAGTGCATCCTCCTACACACAAATATCAGAGGCAGTTATTCAAATGTTAAATTTAAATTTTTTTTAAAGGGAAAAGCAGTATCTAAAAATATATACCTTAGCAACAATAGCAGCATCCTTCTCAAAAGAGGTATCTTTCAGAGCTTTTTTTAAGGCAGGCAAATTATTTTGTTCCTGTGAATCAATCGACAATGACAATATATTTATGTAAGAGATTAGAACTTCATAAGTAGTAAGCATTATTTTTAAAAGCAGCTTGGTACAGGTTAAACTTACACAATCATTTAACCTCTTGACCAATTTCTTATTTTCAACTTCCTTTTCTTCAATCTGAAAGCAAGTTATTAAATTTCAAAATAAATAAATAAATAAATAAAATGGTAAGTATGAATTTAGGTTCAAACATTTAATTTTACAAGGAAAAAGTTAACTAAATAACCTGAGACAACAGGTTACGGTTTCCTAATTCCAATTCAGTGTTTCTATTCTCGAGCTCCTTCACCCGAGATAGTAATGCATATGTATCTATCTGCAGTGGAAAAAGAGAACCTCAGAATTCATGGAACTAGCTACGATGTATGTAAGAAAGTGTAGATAAAATATTTTAGTAAAAAATTAGCAGTCGCAGATAGATCACAGTAAGAAAATAATTCCCTAAAGATAAAGCATGACAGTTTAATAGGTTTTCTTGGTTGTGGTATTAAGCATGAATAACCAAATTTAGAACAGCCTGCTGCTGCATGCATTTTACGGAAAGAGCTCCACTCATGCATGGGGAGGTCAGAGCTCCCAAAGATTTTGCAAAGAACTCTAGAAAATTTACAAATTCTTAGTTCCAGTATAATTATCCTCATTAACAAAGTATGCACCAAGTTTTCTATAGTACACATTTTCGTTTGGCACAGGAAAATAAATAGCAAAGGGAAAATGTCTAGATATGGTATGAACATTGTAAACATAACAATTTGTTTCATTATTTCAATATCCAAACCAAATGAATCCTTCAATTCAACAACAAAAATAGATTTAACTCATGGGTAAGATCATCCAGGTCAAACTTGTGAAGCCAACAGCTATCCAACAAACAAGGTCTGTTGTGTGGGTTTAAAAATTGGGATGTTCATGCTTCTCTACATATACGTACTTACAGATACATCGTTTGAACACAATTTTTTAAATTCGAACTTTTCTAAATTAACAGTTTTGTGGTTGCACTATTTCTGGTTAGAACTTGTCCAAATGAACTGCAGCCATTGGGGACAGCCACTTCAATGCAGTTGTATCTTCCTAGTTATAATGCCCACTACATTTTATTTTATTATTAATTTTTTTTTCAATGCTCAAAAGATGACAAACAAGTAGTGACTCTATCAAGGTGGCTTTTCTCTCAAGTATTTTGTAGACATAGCTCTACTGTCCCAAATCAAACAACAAAAATATCTCCGAATAAATAACATAAAAGTCGATATGATCAATTCAGAAAATCCTGTTTGTTTTAATTAAAAAATATTATTTAAATTCAGCAGGATTACAAATAAATCGCATGGTTCCCAAATCAAGAAGCATAGATAGAGATCCAACCAACAGGGAACCCTAACCTCAAATATTCGGTTCGCGCCCTCAGACGAGTGCATCCCTGCATCATATTAATGAACAACAACAAAAGAAACGAACATCTCAAATTAGGGTATAAATACAATTTTAAGAATTAAAAGCCGAAACCTTATGGATTTAGAGACTCCGGCTCGGAGCCCGATGAGACCGTGCTCAGCCTCTCTGCAGCTCTCTTTTCGCGAATCTCTTCCAACTAAATTGAATAATATCAAACCAAATCAAGAAAGAGAGCAAATTGATGGAAAAAGAGAGAGAGAGAGAGAGATCTGAACGTTCGTCGACCTAGGGATGCGTGGTGCTGTTGCAGTACGGAATATCAAGGGTACCTGATTTTGCAACACCACTACGAGTGATGGCCACAGCGGAGATCGGCGACGGAGTAAGAAGCAAAACCGAAAACAAAGAACAAGATAAAAAAGGAAAATATCTATTTCATTCAACATAAAAAAGAACACATTCTTCATACAACTCACGCCATATCTCTGATCTCTGATCTCTAATCACTAAGGGTCTGTTTGGAAACATTTAAGTTGGGGAATGGGAAAGAATGGAATGAAAATGAATGAAGAGGAATGGAAAGAAAGGGAAAGGGATGAATTAACTTTATAAGTTGTGTGTGTTTGGCAACTGGTGGAATGAAATTGACTTTTTTTTGTTTCCATTCCCTAGTCTTGTTTGACAAACAATGGAATATTATGGATTACGGCATTTTGAAAAACCTTTTGATAACATTTGTACATGGACATAGTTCTGACATTTTGCATTTTAGGTTGAGTAATGAATAAAATTGTTTTCCTGGAGAGAAAAAACATATCTCTGACACTCCAAAAAATGAAGATTTATTAATTCTAAAATCACTCACTCTAACCAAAATTAATTAGTTTACCTTATTGTTTATTTTTTTTATTTTTTTTTAATTTAATTCTTTTCACTTTTGATATTTGAATTTAAAAAAGAATCGGGTAAAAAATATATTTTTACTTTTAATATTATAATCGCTGGTCTTTAAACTCTAAGATAGTGTTCTTTTTCTCCTCTTATAAGAAATTTACCTCTTGTAAGAGTTTGTCCCCCTCTTACAAGAGTTTTTTTTAGTGTTTTTTTACCTCTTACAAGACATTTTTCTCAAAATATCTTATAAGCCTAAAAGAATTCTAGTAGCCTCTTTCAAATTCTTATAAGACTTCTATCACTTAAAAAGTCTATATTACCCCAAAGTCTATATTATAATTGTTACTAATTAAACTAGTTTATATATTAGTCTATAGTAGCCCGGAATATGTTATCCTAGAAAAAGTGTAATCATATACGTAGTTGACTGTAATATGCTATCCTAGAAAAAGTGTGGGAATTCATTCTTCACAATCTCGAACAATTATGTTAGGGATGCTGTCGAAACACTGATTTATTTAAAGATATATATATTTACGTCCAGTAAGTACATTACTTGAGTTGTGGCTAGTTGATTTGTCCTATTGTGATGCCACCATGTCCAAATCCTGCAGCCGGTCGGGTTTTTTTTTTTATATAATTTTTTTTTAATTTTTTTTAAATTTTTTTTAAAATTTATTTACAGCTAAGGGAGAATTTATATTAGCCCATTGACCTTAAATTTTTTAAATCCAACTTCTTTGAAACAAATTATTATTATTTATATTTATACATACTACTTTTCATACTAATTAATAGTTAATAGTAGCCCGGAATTATAATTGATGATTTACACTGATTTGTGAATTTAACTTGCCATTAAACTAGTTTATATATTAGTAATTTGAACTTATCTTTTCTTGTCCTTCATCTCACTATTTTTATACTTTGGGGTAATATAGACTTTGGGGTAATATAGGCTCTTGTAAGAGATGAAAAAAGAACAGAAATCTCTTATAAGAGGTTCTTATAAGAGGTTATTTTTATATAAAAAGAACACCCCAAAAAGAGGCTCTTACAAGATGCTCTTACTGTAAATCTCTTATAAGAGGTAACCTCTTATAAGATGAAAAAAAAAAAGAACAGTACCCAAGGCTCTGTTCGGTTCAAAGGGGGAGCGGAGGGGGAGGGGAGGGGAGGGATTTAATGAAGATTCTGTTTGGTTCAAAGGAGATGAGGGGAGGGAAAATAATTATCTTCTTGTTCGGTTCACAAGGGGAGGGAATGGATTTTATAATAAAATTACTTTTATACCCTTCACAATTGCATTTCCTAATTGCATTCCAAATTGTTTGGTACAAGTGAGTTTTCTTTAAACAATGAATGCAAATAAGTTGCAAGTCAAATTGAGTAATATTTCATAAGTTTATTTGCAGTTACAACATATCTTGCTAACTTGCCCAATTACTGTAATTGCAATTGCAGCTGCAACAACAAGGTTAGTTTTTTTAAACATGATTTTCAGGGGAATATACGTAGTCAACTTAGGAAAGTACCATATGCTTTATATTGTAACTACTGATAAAATCTCAGCATAATTTGGCAGAGCACACAATATATATATTAAAATCATCTTCGCTAATTAATAAGACTAGTTTTTGTTTTGTTGTTACTACAAGAAGTAGTTAGTTTTCTTACTGATCTTTTTTAACATGTTAAATGTAGTCTTTTATTAATAAGACATACAGTAAAAGTTTCTTAATAATTTAAACCCATAGAAAACTTTAAATTTGCCAGAGATCTTGAAGTCGTAGCCTTAACCACTTGTGAACCAAGTCATGTGCGTATCTTCAAGTGATATCAAGGGATGCAGCGGAAACTGCATCTATACTGTGGAAATTATTAGGGAATTATTATCAAAAAGAAGTCGTAGCCTTGGGGTCAACTTCCGACTCTCTGTGGTTGTTCGATATAGAGGATGGCGGGTATAACTAGCATCATTGTTTCCTGGACTTCGACCTACTTCTCACTCAGAGTGGATCATACAATGTTAGTCATACTCAGAGATGGAAGTATTGCCACCTTCGGAACGTGGTCTTGTTTCATTGTTCGATGGGTTAAGAAAATATCAAAGAGAATATCAAAGAGAACTAATTAAAAGAGCAATTTAGTCCATTCACATTAAAAAATTAGACATAATTTCTCTCCCCTCCCCCCACTTTTGGAGGGGAGCCAAAATTGGTTCAGGAGGGGTGTTACACTCCTCTATTTTCCTCCCCTCCCCTCCTAAAAAATGAACCAAACATAAAAAGTTTTAAAAAACCCCTCCCCTCCCCTCCATTCCCCTCCAACCAAACACTCCCTAAGAGCATCTGTAGTCGTTTGCTAAACATGCATAATATGCATATTTTGTTAAAAAGAGCGCTGCAGTCGTTGACTAAATATGCATATTATGCATAAATCGCTATAGTAGATTACTATATATGAGAATCGAAATAGCAATTATGCATATATAAAGGACTGCACTTGAACTGCCGTCACACAAAAAAATAAATTTTTTATTGGTCGAACGGCACTTCAAGTGCCGTCCCTCCAAAAAATTGAATTTTTCTAATAAAAAAAAACTCATATGTCAGTCACGTGACCCTATTCAATATATTTGTCCTTAAAAAACCCGTAAAAATTTTGGTTGGACGGCACATCAAGTGCCGTCTGACCCTTTTTAATTTTTTTTTCTCCGACGGAACTTGAAGTTCCGTCCCACCTTTTAAATTGTTTTTTTTCTCTGACGCAATGTGAAGCACCGTCTGTACTCCGATTTATATTATTTTAAATTAAAATGGTAAAATATAGCTTTCGACGACTGCAGCGAAATGATAAATTGCTATATGCATTTATCCATTTATGCATTTTTTACACGACTGTGGATGCTCTAATATTATAATGGGAGAAGATCTTATTGTCATTTATAAATCTATCAACGCGTGCATTGCACGTGCATAACAATATGAAGGAGGTCTCAGGTTCGAGTCATCACTACGTCAGATTTTTTGCTTTAAATTTTTTTAATATAGTAAATGTGCGTCGCACATGTAAATTACTATCTATTTATCTATCTATCTATAATATATAATATATAATAACTATTATAATGGAAGAATTGGAGTTGTAAATTTACCTACTTACGTTCAACACACGTGCAACTCTAACTCTCCCATTATAGTCTTCACATTTACTTTTAAAAATATATGATCCTATTTATTAAGATATGCATCACACGTGTAAATCGAGTTCTTATTTTAAATTTTTAAATAAATTAATACGTGCATCGCATGTGTGTATTACTAGTCTAATCTAATATCTCTAATCTCTAATCTCTAATATCTCTAATCTCTAATATTATAATGGAAGAAGGCCTTAGTGTCATTTGTGAATCTATCAACGCGTGTATTACATGTGCATAACTAATATGAATGTGGTCTCAGGTTCGAGTCCTCACTACGTCAGATTATTTACTTTAAAATTTTTAATATATTAAACATGCATCACAAGCGTAAATCACTATCTATCTATCTATTTGTAATATAATATATAATATATAATCTATCTATCTATCTGTATTATAATAGAAGAGTTGAAGTTGTAAATCTGCCTACTTACGTGCAATGCACGTGCAACTTCAACTCTCCCAGTATATTCTTCACAATTACTTTTAAAAATATATAATCTTATTTATTAAGACATACATCGCACATGTAAATCAAAATTTTTACGTATTAATTTTTTTTTAAAATAATGCGTGCATCGCACGTGTATATTACTAGTTATTATATTATAATGGGAGAAGGCCTTAGTGTCATTTGTAAATCCACCAACACGTGCATTGCACATGCATAACTAATATGAAGGAGGTCTCAGGTTCGAGTCTTCACTACATCAGATTTTTTACTTAATTTTATTTAATATATTAAATGTGCATCACACGTATAAATTATTATCTATCTATCTATCCATCTATATCTATCTATATATACTTATATACTATATATAATTGGAGAAGGGTGATGAATAGTGACTTTGTCACAATGTTTGTCTATCACATTGTGCACTGCACGTGTACTATAGCAATTCACTGTAGCAACTGCAGCTACATTGTAGCAAGCACTGTAGCTACACTATAGTTGTCGTTTTTCATTTAAAAAAATTCCCCTCCCAATTATTTAAACCTACAACGCACATGCAACTCCAAACATGTTTCTTCGCACGTGAATCGCACAAATCAAAGTTTCCACTTCAATTTTTTTTAAAAAAATTACGTTTGCCCGTTTAACTCCAATTCTTTATGAAAAAAACATTCATCGCACGTGCTAATTACTATTGACTTACGTGTATCGCACGTTCAGCTCCAACCCTTTATCAAAACATGCATCGCACGTGAAAAATACTAGTATAATAATATTATAATGGGAGAAGGCCTTAGTGTCATTTGTCAATCTATCAACACGTACAATGCACGTGCATAATTATTATAAATTAGGTCTTAGGTTCAAACCCAGACTAGGTCTGAATTTTTACTTTGAAAAATTATATTTCTTTAAGACGTGCATCACACATGTAAATTACTAGTATATATAGAGAAAAGGGAGGAAGAAGACCAACAGTAGATCTGCCAGTTGCGCGCTGACACGTAGCACGTGTAACACGCGGAAATCAAATGAAGGAAAAAGAAAACAACAGCTAGTCGATTTCACTGTAGTGTGGGCCCCACTGCTAATTAACTCTATGCTCATAGACTGAAATGTATGCACGTGTTTTACACGTGAGAACTAATTGAGGGGGGGGGGGGGGTATTACAAAAGGTCGGGTTACTTATTCATTTAAGCCCCTATAAGAAAGAAAATACTCCAGGGACGGATACATGAGACATAGGACTGATGCACAAAGGTTTTTGGCTGCATACAGTTCATAGAACTACATCAGGTGTGTTAGGGTTATATACTGAAAGCATCACTTTTGTATTAACTTTATTTCCTTTTTTTTTTGAATGAGAATCATATGGGCATATGTTTGCATATTGTGTTTATTATAATATTAATGCAAGTATCTGATATTTTATAAGGTTGATAATATGGTGTGAGGTGACACACAGAAGATCATATTATCAGTTCCCTATGGAATATATAAATAGTTCACAACCTAGACGGACTTGGATAATCCATTGGAAAGGTTGTAGTGTAATCTGGTATTAGTCTATCTTGACTATAGGTTTACACTATTACACTTTGTGTGTATTGAATAGGACCACTTGAGGTTGTTCTCTTTGTACTGATTACAAAAGAGAACAAACACCTCTGCTATTATGGATGCTTATGCTCTTAATCCAGATATAATAACAGACATGTATATGCAGTGTGCATTACTTTGACTCATAAAAGAGTGAGATTCATTACGGATCAACAAACTCTATGAATTGGGTAATAGCATTGTATGTATGATGGGCTGTTGATTGTAAAAGGAATCCATGTCCCGATACGTCGGGTTGATGATGTCCCCTTAAGGAGCTCATAAGGATTGTCATGTAAACCCTGCAGGTGGATTACATCCGACATGACAAATAAAGTTGAGTGGTACTACTTAAGGATAAAAGATGTTGATCAATATAGTTGTCAGTAACTTAATTTGATCGACGGACATTCGATATCTTAACATGGGGAGCTCAACGAGCATATAATAAAAGGAGCCCATAAATATAATTTGGGATTAGGAAGGTAGTGCAACAATAGCTCCTTAGTGGACCGAGCTATTGTTAATGGGCCTGGGTTGTGTGTTCGGACTGAACACGGGATACCCAGATTCGTTAGGAGACCTAACCCTAATTTCTCCTCATGGTCCCTGCCGTAGCCTTATATATATCCTCTATTTCTCTAGCCGTAATTGATCATCTGAAATATAAGATTTTTTCTCTAAATTCGTGATTCACGTAAGGAGAGAAAGAGAGGTCAGCCAAGGAGAAGAAAGGTTGGGAGATCGTCGCCCACACGACGTCCAACCCGAGGAAAGAATACGTGCAGAAGATCTTGGGGTCGCTGTCGTCTTCTTCTCATCGCAGGTATAATTCGTGAACCCTAGATTTCGCTATATAGGGTTAGATCACGTATTTAATCTGTTAATCTTTTATGATCGATACGCACACCAATCCGTAGTCCTGGGAATCATCTCAGTTCCAGCAAGGTGCGCGTCCATGGCCGACGACAAGGAGAGAAGAAGGTGACGGTGATGATGGAAACCGAATTAGCGTATGATGTTCCGCAAGTTCGTCTAGAATTATATTAAATATAGGGTTAAGTCTATAATGCTACCATATGCTAATTCCAAAATATCAAATTTCCATATTTCCAAAATAACACCCATAACATCCAAAGTGACTATATATATGCTATAATAATACTCGTTGTTAGTTTCCCATGAAGTGAAGAAACATTCACTAAATATTTTTCTAATCGGGTTTTAACCCATTAAGAAGCGTGTGAAATAACGAAATTGATTTCATATCCTTATACATAAAAACCCGAAACCCAAACCAACCCCCAAACTTATCGGGTTTAAACTAACCTGTTGAACCCCCAATTATACCTCTTATTGGGTTATACCTCTCTCTACCGACTAACAACCCGCTAAACTAAACTCATCTCCTTCTTCCCCTCATTGTCTTTTACCAAACCGATTACCATAACCTTTAAACACCATCAAACTTCATCCTAACTCCACAACCATCATTTCCTTCACCATTGCCCTCCACCTTAATGACCATCCTTCATCTCCACCTTCGACCACCATCTCCACCAGCGCCGACTAAGGGTGGCATTAGGGTCGGGCTAGCCCGGGATCGGCCCGACCCACTCGGTCCTAGACCCGGCCCGGCCCGCCCAAAACTGGGCTGAACCGGGGCCAACCCGTCAAAATTTGACAGGCCGATCCGGATCAACAAAACCCAAAAAAAGCCCGACTTCGGCCCAGCCCGGGACCGGGTTGAACCGGCCTGGTCTGGGCCGGGCCGACTCGCGGGCAGACCGTTGGAATTTCTGAGATTTTTTTTCAAAATTTTATTTTTAAATATTGTGTTTGTGTAATTACTAAAATACCCCCCAACGGATCTATATTAGCTAGTTTTTAGGGTATTTTGGGAAATTCAAAAAAATCTATAATTTATATATACAACCTCATTTCATTCAATTCTCTTCACAAATTCACTCAACTCTATCTACTATCTCTCAACTCTCTCAACAAATCAACAATAATCAACAACATTCAACTACTTTCTTGGTTTGATCAACATCAACAATATCAACAACACCCAACAACAATCAACAACATCAACAACAACACTACAAGCTTTCAACTCTCTACCTTCATTCTTCAATCTACATTCTACAATCATACGGTATTTTTGTATTTGTATACTTTTTTGAATTAGTATAGTTGTTTGTTCTCATTTATTTCTCTTAATTAGATTGGATTTTGTTATCTTATTCTTCTTCTTTTAAATTTTTTTATTTAAAATTTGGTAAACATGCACTAGTTATTCCAATTAATTGTTGTTGTTTGTTGATTTTTTTTTAATATATAGATTTTGTTTATTAACATACACCGGTTTATAGTATTTCTTTTGTGGAATCATTTTCTATAACATACACTAGTTTATCTATCTTTACTTGTTTTATAGAATTCATTTTAAAACATACACTAGAATTAATTTTTAGAACATACACTAGAAAATTTTTTTTTAACATTTTAAACATACATAAAAGTCTAGATGACATCTAACCATTCAAGTGGTAGACATAGTAGCCAAGAGTCAACTAGTAGTCGTCGCATTCCTTCCATTCCAATTCCATATGTAGAGAGTGAAGAAACACTTATGAATTATGATAGTATTCCCAATTTTCATAAAATACACACGGATCAAGTAGAAGTAGAAGACATGAAAACACAACCATCAGAACAAGGCCATTCTCAATCCCGTAAAACAAGAGGGAACACTTCTGAAGCACACAAATATTTTGACTAGGTCCCTTCACAAATGATAAAATTGTAGGACTAAAAATTTTGTAAGAAGTGTCAAACTCCCTATAAGTTTAAAATAGGATCGGGAACGGGTATACTTCAACGTTACTTAAATAAATGTCAACCCGAAATATCTAAAGACAATCTCACATAACAAAAAAATACACACTGAGACCGGTCAAGTAAATAGTCATAGCTACGATCACGATATCATTCGTAGGGAAATGACTAAGTTAGTAATTAGAGATGAATTACCTTATTCATGTGGTGAAAGTAAGAATGTAGAGACTTTTGTACAAACCACATTAAATTCCCATTATAAAAAAAAATTTGCGAGGCATGTAGTTAAGGGTGATTGTAAATTAGTTTACAATGAGGCTAAAGATTTTTTAGTAGCAACACTAATATCACTAAATACTAGAGTTTTTTTGACATCGGATGAGTGGGTATGAGTGAATAGCGTACCAATAATTTGTGTAATATGTCATTGGATAGATTCCGATTGGCTACTTCAGAATAGGATAATTTCATTCGAATTTGTTAGGTACCCACATAAGGGTGAAATAATTACCACACACATCATGGAAGCATGTATGATTTCAGTATTTTTGATCAAGTTTTTGCTATTTGTTTTGGTAACACCTCTAATAATACTAAGCTAATTGCTAGTTTGAAAATTACATTAAATCCTATAGAACAAAAAAAAATCATGTTAGGTGTGCCTGTCATATTTTAAATCTTTGTGTACAAGATACACTAAAATATGAACACAATAAAATTAAGGTAATGAGAAATTGTGTTCATTTTATTACGTTGAGTGGTCCAATATATCAAGCTTTTCATGAATGGTGTCAACTTAGAAAAATTGTATCTTACAAATTTCCTAAAGATGTTAGAAATCGTCGAAATTCTACTTATGATTTATTAGGTGTTGTTCTTCACTATTGTTTTAATCTTAGAGAATTTTTTGTTGCAATGGGTATGTAAGATTGTATGTTAGATGATGATTTTTGGTTTTTTGCCGATAGTTTGTATAAATTTTTAGAACCTTTTAATGATGCTACTTTACAATTTCGAAAATATATACATCTATATCTAGTGGTATTTTATTTGCAATTGTCATTATAATGCAACAATTAAAGATTTGATAAATGACCATTTTATTGGACAAATGTTTTATGCCACTTATATAAATTTTTAAAAATATTTTCATCCACTTCCTATGTAATATTGTGTTGCTAGTGTAATGAATCCCATGATTAAGTTAGAGGGCACAAAAAATTTAATTGAGATTTTTTATACTTATGCTCCCCACGATAAAATATAAGATTTTGATCATGTTGTTTTCACTACAAATTTTGAGTATGTTTTGACTAATTTATATGATAGTTATGTAGACTTTATTCATCTAATACTACACAAACACAAAATGTTAGTTCTTTTTTTTTTTTTTTTTTTTTTTTAATATTATCAAAGGGAAAGAGTCTTGCAACTAGTAGTATTTTAAATCTCATAAGATCAAAAAAATCCAAGAACCAATTCACCAAATGAGTTGAATTGGTATAATGCACAACCTCTCATTGATGATGTAGTAGATGTATTTTATTTTTGGAAAACCAATGAAAATATTTTTACTATTATTTCTCGTATGGCTAAAGATTTGCTAACTACACTGGTGTCAACCATTGTATTAGAAATTGTTTTTTATCTTGGTGGCAGGATTATGAGCCAGAATAGGAATCACTTGACATCCAAGAATTTGGAGATGTTAGTATGCGCCGAAAATTAGATGAAAGCGAAAGAGAGGACCTAAGATTTATATGAAGCACACAATTGCTCAACCAGTAGCGACGAATGAACATCTAGTACAATGAAGTTTGGATAATGTATTGTAAATAGTTGGAAAATTTAGGAGAATGAGATTCTATATTTAGGTTAAGTAAAAGTGCACGACAATAGTCCAATGCCTTCTCTTCAATCTAAATAGAGGCCCCATCTCGATCTCTAAATACAAATGTTCTCCTCATGTTGTAATTTGATAAAATTTGCATGAAATGTTACTAATCTATTTGATTATATATTAAACTTTATAATTCATAAAAACAATTTAATTTATGAATATCTCTTTTATCTATATGCACTTGACATTTCTGAATAATTTTTCTTCTCCGTTGTCTTTGTTAAAGGAAAAAAGAAAATAAAATCTACCCCGGCCTCGATATTTTCCCAGGGGCCAGGTCCGGGCCGGCATTTTCCTATTGTGGCCCTACCTAGCCCGGCCTGCACCTC
Source organism: Hemerocallis citrina (assembly GCA_017893485.1). Classification (NCBI taxonomy): domain Eukaryota; kingdom Viridiplantae; phylum Streptophyta; class Magnoliopsida; order Asparagales; family Asphodelaceae; genus Hemerocallis; species Hemerocallis citrina. Next base: position 40,313,882 of record CM030363.1, read on the forward strand.
CTCCCAGCCCGGCCCGGGTCAAAACCCGTGGGGTTTCGTCCCGGACCGGCCCACTAGGCCCAAATGTCACCCCTAGCCCCGACCTCCCTCTCCACCATCCCCGAAATCCATCACCACCCTGAACCCATCTTCGCTGCCTTTCACTGAACCCATCACCACCACCTTCAAACACCACTAAACTTCAACCCAACTCCATCACCATCATCTCTTTCACCACCGACCTCCACCTCAATCTCCATCCTTTATCTCCACCACCGACCACCATCTCCACCAGCCCGGACCTCCATATCCACCATTCATGAAACCCATCACCACCCTGACCCTATTTTCATTGCTTTTCACCGAACCCATCACCTTCACCATCACCTTCAAACACCTCCAAATTTCTACTCAACTTCATCACCATCAGTTCCTTCACCATCAACCTCTACCTCAATCACCATCCTTCATCTCCACCACCGACCACCCTCTCCACCATTGATTTCACAATATCCAGAGCGCCAATATTGACTTTTCTAGCTCCAAGATTGGGTTTGTGAAGGGTAAGAAAGAAAATAACTAAAAGATACAAAGGAAAGAGATGGAGAAGAAGAAGAACTGAATAGGCAGGGGTATTTTGATTATTTTACCCCATACCATGAAGAACTTAATGAGAACTAACGTTGGGTGTTATTTTGACATATATATATAGTAACTTTGGGTGTTATTTTGGAAATATGAAAACTTTGTGTATTATTTTGGAATTAGATAAAACTTTAGGTGTCATTATGACTGTAACCCTTATATACAATAACTTGTTAGGGGATATAAATTTTAGTTACTTGGGGACAAAACAATAATTTAGTTACAAATACAAACCATAGAGATAAAGTAGAATATCATCCAATTAGATTAAGAAGGCCCTATATTGTTGTCAAACATTGATGAGGAAGAGGATATGGGAAGCCATGGGAAGGACTTGGAGTTGTTAATTTAGGGATGAAATTCGAGAAATAGACAATGATATTTTTACATTGACCTTGAATGAAATATAGTTTGCCTTACTTTTTTACTTTACCAGAAAGAAGAGAATGTCAAAGATAAGGCCTCAGATGTTAGGTAAAATATCTAGAGGTATGTGAATGTATCTAAGATACCTACAATTATCATATCTTTAAGTCTATTTGAAAACATTTTTGGAGGTAAGATAACTATAGGTTTGGACTCAAAAAGTTATGATACATATAGTTATCTCACCTCTAGAAAAATTAAGTTATCTTATCTCCTAAATGCTCTCTTAAAAAAACTATAGAATGTTAGGGGTTGGAAAACGGAGAAGGAAACCCTAGCCTCAAATCTAGAGCCCAACCTATCACGTAGCTTACATCCAGTTATTAATGAATATTGTACTATGGAATGTTAGGGTTTAAGGGGATGAGGCAAGAGGGAGATGGTTATTAACATTATCAATACATCCAAAGCAGACATCGTTGGTCTCTAGGAAACCAAACTATTACATTTAGCTAGATTTAGGAGAGTTAGTGGGAATATGATTAAAGAATGGAGAATATGTTCGTCCAACAGGGCATCTGGTGGCATCGCTATCGACTTTAATCCTGATATATTCACTTTCCTAGATGAATTCAAAGGGGAATTCTCGTTATTGGTCATGCTCCAACAACTAAACTATAACTAGATTCAATCGATAACAGTAGTCTATGGCCCAAATCAATCATCTTCCAAAGCCACGTTTGAACCGAACTCCACTCAATCTGAATGCATTGGCATCACCCTTTGTAACACCCTATATTAAAATATAATATATAAAGGAATTAAGAGTTGGCCCCATAGAGTTTCTATGGGGGGTATCATATACAAATTAATATGGGGGGGCCACGGATTGAGAAGCACAGCAAAGTATGCTGTGTTAGTTTGCGGTGCCCATAGGGGAGGGCCCACCCGGTTGGAAGAAGGCAGAGCCTACTGCCTTGCTGACGTGGCTCATGGGGGCCCACATGTGGGGCTTCTCTGTGTGTGTCACGGAGAGAGGAGGAATGTGGATTTGAATAGTCCCGCATCGAGAATACACTAGAATAAAGTAATAATAAATAATATAGCTGTAATACCCCGTATTTCTGATATATATATATATATATATATATATATATATATATATATATATATGATTTGAAAAAAATATAAGGAATTTGAGATTTGTCCTATAGAAATGTTCTATAGGAAGGATTTGTACAATCCGGGTATTGAAGAAGAAAGATACCACCGGATTGTATGCTGTTGTGGATGGATTTGCTAAAGTTATGGATGCTGATGTCATCCATAATGATGGGGATTTTATTGATTGGTTGATGATGACGTCATCAACAAAAAGTTGAGATCTGTTGAAATATATAAGGTTTGAAGGCTTACAGTATTTGTGAAGGATATTGAGAAATATAGTCCCACATGGGAAATATACAAAAAATAATTTGAGTATAAATATAATTGCCTATGATCAAGAGTCACCTAATTGGTTAACCACCTTTTTAGAGGCAGCCTGTGGTGGGTAGTTGTACTACATAGTATCTAATTTGTCTTCTAAAAATATTAAAATTGTCTGAGTATTGGGGCGGGGCATTACAAATGGTATCAGAGCCGACTTTCGACACTGGGTGTAGAAGAGGGCCTCAGTATGATCTGCGGTATTGAAAGTCATTGATCTCCGGGGTCGGGTATATTCTGCGGTATTGAGAGTCACTGATAGTGATTGATAGCCGGATATCCGATCTGCAGTGTTGAGAGTGAATGATCTCCGGGATCGAGGACGACGCTGCATCGGTTAGAAAGGCGGATCCTACACTAGATGTGTGTCCCGTACTCAGCGAGGATGCTGATTTCTAAGGTGGGGTGTATGTAATACCCCGTATTTCTGAAATAAATATATATATATGATTTGAAAAAAATATAAGGAATTTGAGATTTGTCCTATAGAAATGTTCTATAGGAAGGATTTGTACAATCTGGGTATTAAAGAAGAAAGATACCACGGGATTGTATGCTGTTGTGGATGGATTTGCTAAAGTTATGGATGCTGATGTCATCCATAATGATGGGGATTTGATTGATTGGTTGATGATGACGTCATCAACAAAAAGTTGAGATCTGTTGAAATATATAAGGTTTGAAAGCTTACGGTATTTGTGAAGGATATTGAGAAATATAGTCCCACATGGAAAATATACAAAAAATAATTTGAGTATAAATATAATTGCCTATGATCAAGAGTCACCTAATTGGTTAACCACCTTTTGAGAGGCAGCCTGTGGTGGGCAGTTGTACTACATAGTATCTAATTGTCTTCTAAAAATATTAAAATTGTCTGAGTATTGGGGCAGAGCGTTACAATAGCCTATGATCAAGAGTCACCATTCCGTCTATTGTTCTACATTATTGATCTACAATTTGTTCTTGATCTCGTCTATTGTTTAAACATATTTCATAGTTTAATTGTCTCTTATTGGATTCTTTTTACCCTACTGGATACTATCCAGTTCACTCAAACCCATATTGTCCCTTTATAAACACCCTAATTGAATCCTAACCATAATTACCAAACCCTAATACGTATTCTCTCTCTAGCACAGTACGACCCCAGGCCGCCGCTGCCCCTCGCGATGCCGTTCCACCCCTCACCGTCATCATCTTCCCCCGTGTTGCTGCTGGCCAATCTTGTTGTTCGGTTGCTGCTGTCTCTTGAGTGTTGTGCACGTACTTTTGTGTGCACGCGTTTTGGGTTGGATTGGAGTTCTCGTCTCTTTGATTTGTGTGTTCGTTGTTCGGGACCTGTTCCCGTTATTCTGTTCTTCATCTTCGTCATCACAAACAGGCAAGTAGCTTGTATGTGTTCTTTTTGTCATACAAGTTAATACCATAAGTAATCTAGTAAGAAAATATTTGTACTCTCATGATGATCCATATTTGTTAGTTTAACCGTCGACATCATCTCTTGACCATGAGTAATTACAATAGTTGACACCCGTTGTATGAAAACAATTAGATTAGTGGACATCTTGATTGTATGTTGTTTATGGCACACCGTATATTGTAGATGACTGTGCATAGATGTGTGTTGGATGTATTATCTCATTATAGACCGTTTAATCATGCTGATTTGAGTAACCCACATATACCATGCTTTGTATGACATCTAGATTGGACAATTTGTAGTTAAGTTGTTTGATAAAATGCTTAAAAGAACTTTTGTTCATTACTGCCCTATTTTGTACAATGATTTCGACCCTGTTAACATTAGTAAAATAAATAAATTTGTGAATATGATTTGTAGCATTTGTTTTACAGTTTTCAGATCTTTCGACGGATCTGAATTCCGGTTTTCGATGCATGAGTTATTGCCGTTTTATTACAGACATATCATATTTTCCAGATTCTGAACTATATGTATTCTGTATGAAACAGACATATCGTATTTTTCAGATTCTGAACTATATGTATTCTGTATAAAATATTATTTTAAAACTGATATTAAAAGTAGAATTTGAACCCTATATTTTGCTGAGTATGTTTAGATATGACTGGGAGCAATCCCTAATTTTTATGAAATTAATTAATGATTTTTGTATCTCATTTTATGTTTTCGAAACCAATTGAAATATTCCAAACTGCATGCTGTACAGTAGAGAATTATATTTTCAACCTGATTCTATTCATTTTTTATGAAAACTTTGTGAATAAGAACTATAGCCTCATTTGTCTATTTTATCATACTTTTGACAAATCTTGATTTTGAATTATACTTTATGAATTATCTCTATTTTGGTACTGCTGTGTCTGAACATTCAGAATCGAGATTTTGTTGCATTACTCTGTTTTTCAAATTTTTTTGACTATACTATCTGTAATATAAATTCATGATATTTTGTATTTTGAAACTAGATATGTTAAGGAATATTCCAGATTTTTCTCAGATTTAATTATGATGATTTTCAACTCTTTTCATGCTTATAAATACGGTTTTCCATTTTCTGGCTGAACACAATTTTTGTATTAAATGCTGTTTTCAACCCTATTTATGTGGCTGATATGTGACTTATATATATGTGCTAGAATTGGTAGAGAGTCTAGTTTCTAGATTTTTCGACGTATCTGGATTTGCTATTCTATAGCAACAGAAATCTCAGATTTGGTACAGTAGTGTCTTGCTGTCCATAACCGAAAATGTCGTTGTTTTGACTATTATGAGTTGTTTTATCAATCGTCGTAATCACTATCTCATCTTAGATTTATTTCCTGTTCTTTCCATGTCTTTATCTTGTTTGTATTCGTTCACACATGTTTATTGATAATAAAAGAAATCAAGCTAGGGTTTTAAAGGGAAAACATTGAGTAGCGGACAATATAGAAATACATATTCAGAAGGAACTCGCTTCCCCATTGTTTATAGTGGTACTTACTGTTTATCTCTGGATGCATGAGGGCATGATCCATGACACCGTTACTATTTGTTATTACTATTACTGTTACTGTTTTTCTGAATATATTGCTCTATAGAAGTTCCACTACAAAATCTTAAAACGAAACTGTTTGTTGTAGCAACTATGTGGTAAAACGCATGAAGTGCTACCTAGTTAGTAATGAACATTAGACATAAGAATAACTGCTTACACTGTCACATCTTATTACGGTTACTGTGGACTTTACTGTTACTGTTGATTACTGCTACCGTTGTCACACTGTTACTGTTGATCCTTACAGTGTTACTGTTATGCTTCTTCTGTTATCACTACACTGCTTACTGTCATCTGTAGACTGTTATATTTTATACCCTCTCCATGTTAGTATTACCTATTTAGTTTAGTTTTTCTCTTCATTTTCCTACTTGTATTGCTTGCGGTCCGGACTTGCATCTAACAGGCGTTATGTTTTCTTATTTTCCCTATTTTCCTTGTAATTACTATATGAGCAGGTTTTGCTGCTCAATTGCCTACTAGAGTTGGTGACCAAAAATTTTGAGCTGCGCAATTGGAAATTATTTACTTAAAATATTTTGATAAACTATTTATATTTGTGAACTGTATTGAGACTTGTATTTGGGCTTGTAGTCCCAAGGTTATTGTTTTGTTTCGGTGTTGGAACATTTATTGTTGATGCAATAAATACTGTTGAGTTATGATTTTTTTTGCATACCTGGTTGAAGTATACTATTATATTTACTGTTATGATAAGTCAAGCAGGTCCGTACAACTTATGGATGATGAAAACTATCCGCTGGGCTTAGTCGCGTACCGTATTCCGTATTCCTTTTGGGAAGCGGGACGCGACAAGGTTTTTAATGGTATCAGAGCTTCAGGTTTGGCTAATGTGTTAGTTTGGATAATACATTAGGCATGCTTGCCTCGATCGGATTTACTTGACTCCCGACAGGCCATGCATTGCACAAATAATTATTAATCAACTGGATCTGAATGCTAATTGTTTTGGGTTTTGTGCAGACTATGGCTCGTGGGAATGGTTCGTCTTCGCAAGAAGGCCATCCTGAGTTGGCCGCTGTAACTCAGGTGCTCCAACAGATTGCTCAGATGCAACAGGAGCACATCGAACTGGTTAAGGCCGCTTTGGAAGCTGCTAACCGGAATGCTGTTCCGACCCCCATTGTGCCTGCCCCTGTAGTTGTGCCCCCTCGTCCGGGTTCTATTGCGAATTTCATAAGGTTGCAGCCTGATAAGTTCGCTAAAACTGAGATGCCACTTGAGGCTGAGCAGTGGCTGATATGGACGGAGAGTCTGCTACAGCCAGCTAGGGTTGCCGATGCCGACCGTGTGGATGTGGTATGCGTCCAATTGGTGGATTTGGCCCACATCTGGTTGTGGGCAGAATTCGAGAGGCTAGAGCGGCCTATTACTTGGGCCACATTCGCTCAAAGCTTCGTGGAGAAATTCTTTCTGCATTTCACCCGGGTAGAGATGGAGCATCAATTTTTTGTCCTGAAGCAGGTTGGTTGGTTAGTTTGTTGTCTGGTTGATTTATTGGTGCTATGTTTTAAGATTTTTGTTACATATTGTATATACAGTATTGTAACACCAAATTTTTCTTGGAATAGGGCTCTAGATCCGTGGACGAGTACATCACGGAGTTCACCAGACTTAGCCGCTTCGCTACCACCTTGTTGGCGAATGAGGAGGTTCGTGCTCGGAGGTTCCTTTTAGGTCTTGATCAAGGTATTCAGGTGCGCTTGGCCACCCATCACCTCTTTACTATGTGGATGCCTTGGAAGCAGCTCGAGCGACAGAGCAGACTTGTGCTTGTGAGATCCCTTCTCAGCGGGTTGTGCAGTACCCCGCTGCTGTTGCTGCCAGGCATACTGGAGGTCGGATCAGGAGGCCAGCTCTTTTCCTTGCCATCAGGATAGCTCCCTACCGTCCTGCTCCTCCACGGAGGGATGTTTTTCGCGACTTTTGCTAAGCCCCTAGGCATTTGCGCAAGGATTGCTGGAAGGAGAACTACCGTTGTCCGGTTGTGGTGCTGTTGACCACTTGGTTCGAGATTGTCCTCGGAGGAGGCACAACCAGGTCGCAGTTGCACCAGTCCATATTCAGGCTAGACCGCCACTTCCCCCTTAGCATCAGATTTTCGGTCAGAGGATCACTGCTCCAGGGAGAGGTCAGGCTTTCAACTTGACAGCGGAGGAAGCTCAAACCATGGAGGAAATCGTTGAAGGTATTTCTTTTATGTTTTCTTTTGTTGTTCTGTTATTTGTTCCTTGTTTCATTCATTTCTCGTGCATCTTTCTTCATGTTGTTTTCTGCATCATTTTTCATATTACTTGGTTACCTTTCATATGTTCATTTTTTTCCTTGTTTGGCTCTATCTTGGGTGTCAATTTTGTTCATTTTGTTCCTGCTTGTGTTCTTTTTGATTCTGGGGCAACCCATTCATTCGGCTCCTCCCTCTTCGTGGATCTGCATCAGTTGGTGTGCTGTGATTTGCCGGTTGCTTGGTATATCAGCACAGGTGGCAGTGTTTTCGTTTGTTCCCTAGAGAGCAAGCAGAGTCCCATGGTTATTGGGAGTGCTGATTTCAGACTAGATCTGATTGTGATTGGCAGTTCAGGGTTTGATGTGATTCTCGGCATGGATTGGCTGGGTGAGACCCACACGATCATTGATTGTCGAGCGAAGAAGGTTGTTTTCAGGATGCCAGGCCGTGAGGAGTTTGAGTTCCATACTGGGGAGTTACCCTTTGGGCGTGGTCAGGAAGTTGTTGTCGATGCTGGTTGTGTAATGGAGTTGCACTCAGGTTGTGAGGATGCGCCTCTTGTTGTGTGGGATTTTCTGGATGTGTTTCCTGAGGAGTTTCATGGACTTCCCCCGAATAGGGATGTTGAATTCGGTATTGATGTTCAGCCTGGTACTGCGCCGATATTGAAGAGTTCCTACCGGATGACACCAGTTAAGCTAGCAGACCTGAAGGTGCAGGTTTAGGGTTTGCTAGATTTGGGTTTCATCTGGCCCAGTGTGTCCTCGTGGGGCGCTCATGTCTTTTTTGTCAGCAGGAAGGACGGGAGTCATCGCCTGTGCATGGATTACCGTGAGCTGAACAGTGTTACAGTGAAGAACCGGTATCTGCTACCCATGATTGATGATTTGTTTGATCAGTTGGGTGGAGCTGCTGTCTTTTTGAAGTTGGACCTTCGCTCTGGTTATCATCAAGTGAAGGTGAAGGCAGTTGATGTACAGAAGACTACGTTCAGGACCAGATACGGGCACTATGAGTTCCTTGTGATGCCTTTCGGAGTCACGAATGCGCCAACAGTGTTCATAAGTCTGATGAACAGAGTTTTCTCTCCATTTTTGGACATATTTTTCATGGTCTTCATAGACGACATTCTGGTATATTCTCGAAATCGGAAGGATCATGCTGATCATCTGAGGTTGGTTCTGCAGACCTTGAGGGAGAATCATCTCTATGGGAAACTCAGCAAGTGTGAGTTCTGGCTTGATCTATTTACCCTTTTGGGGCACATTATCTAAAGTGATGGTATCTCTATTGATTCGTCCAAGATTTCTGCGGTCAAGGATTGGTATGTTCCTAAGTTAGTTTAGGAAGTGAGAAATTTCCTTGGTTTGGCCGGGTATTATCGGAAGTTCGTCCAAGACTTTTCGAAGATAGATGGTCTATTGACTAAGCTGATTGGGAAAGATCAGAAGTTTGTTTGTGATGGAGCTTGTGGTGAAGCTTTTGCTGAATTGAAGTGCCGGTTAACGTCAGCGCCAGTGTTGACTATTTCGGATGGTTTGGGTGGTTTTTTGGTTCACTGTGACGCTTCTAGCAAGGGCCTAGGTGCAGTGTTAATGCAGAAGGGTCGAGTTGTTGCTTATGCGTCCAGACAGTTGAGGCCACACGAGAAGAATTACCCTACCCATGATTTGAAACTGGCTGCCGTGATTTTTGCTTTGAAGTTATTGAGGCATTATCTGCTTGGAGACCGAGTGGAGATCTTTAATGACCACAAAAGTCTCAAGTATGTGTTTAATCAGAAGGAGCTGAACATGAGGCAGATGCGATGGTTGGAGTTGATGGCTGACTATGACATCAGTTTGCAATACCATCCTGGTAGAGTGAACTTGGTGCCAGATGCTTTGAGTAGGAGACCAGTCGCCATGTTCCTAACTCAGCAGAGAGAGCTTGTTGAGCAGACGAGGATGTTGGAATTGGATGTGATCTTGCCAGGTTCTGTTCGGAGTTGCATGATGCTTCGGTTGCAGTCGTTGTCACACCCGGCTTCCCAAAAAGAATACGGAATACAGATACGTGACTCAACCTTGCGAATGATTTGCATCATCCATAAGCTGTTCAGAATCTTACAATAAATCTCAGAATAATCAGAGTCTGAAGCCAAAAGAATCATCCTCACACAGACATATATATTTCAAAACAAAACAAAGTGCCAACAGAATTTAATTGAAAACCAATAATATAATAGTCTCAAATAAACAGATCCGAACAAGTTAATATCCTGGGTCACATCGCCCAAATACAAATAAAATCCATATACTCAAATACATTATTCAAAAGAAATAGATAATAATAATAGTAAAAGAAGTCTAGCACTAATATTCCATTTCTCCAATACCATCGGGCAAACGACCATCCTGATCTGCAATCAATAAATTGCAGGAGAAGGAAAAAGAAAACAAGTACCCATCAATGCAAGTTACGGGCCGCTTGTAATATAGGATACAAGTACATGGAAAACTAACAAATCTAAAATAATAGCAGAAACAGATATAGTATGGTATAACAGAATCAACTAGCATGGTATACTAACATGTGTCAAGTATCAAAGTCAATTAGCATGCAGACAGATATACAGATAGTGTCAAATAATGATGTCAAGTGATAGTGTCAGACAGATAACAGATAATCAGATAGTCAGATAGCAGATACAGATAACAGATTCAGATTCAGATTCAGATACAGATACAAATTCTCATAAGTCTTGTATTAATTACTGACTAGGTAGCACTTCATGGTTGCTACATTCAAAACAGTTACATTTGTAGATTTCGTAGGGGATCATATAGGGCCGTGCACTCAGGGTTCAGACAGACAGATTTCAGATGCAGAATCCAGACAGACAGACAGAACTTAGTGGTTCTCTTCTTCCTTACACCTTCCTATAGGAAGTAATGTAGACATGGTACAGAATAACAAATAACAGATAACAGATAATTATATGGGAAACACGGGCCCCCTTCTAAGTACACATTTCAATGCTTTCCCACTACTAGATCTTTCCCATAAACCTCAGTTTGATCATTTTAAAATTATTATCAGATAGATGTGTATGTGCACGAAACAGAGTAAATCTAGCATAATATTATGACCCACAAGTTCAGAATAATAGATAAGCATGTACAGATGGTAAATAGTCACATAACAGAACAAAATAGGGTACTTCATAATTCAGGACAGCACGACAGTACAGTACTAGAACTGCGGTTCCCGTTATCACAAATATCAAAACTTAGATCTGTCAGAGAATCTGAAAAATAAACTTCCAACCAAATCTAGAGAATACATATAAGTCATATAGTGTTTTAGAAAAATATAACTCAAAACTGAATTGAAACCAGAAAATACGTTCAGCTAGAAATCAGTAAATCGAATTCACAGTCAGGAAAACAACATCAAAACACCTCAAATAAATCCAGAAAAAATCTGGGATATTCCACTATATATCTAGTATCAGAATATAAAGTTTCATAATTTTCTAATAAGATTAGTTTAGCCAACAAAAATTAGAAAATATCAAGAAACGATAGTTTGGCAAATCTGGAATTCCCAACACTGCTGTACGAAAACTGTAATATCTCACAAACCGTGAAACAAAATCCAGATCCGTCAAAGGGAGGTGAAAATAGACAAAATAAGATAACTTTCATATTTCATAAATATTTTTCATACATGAAAAGAAATTAGGATGAAAATACAAATCTTTTCAGAACAGCGAGCAAAATCTAGAAAGTATAGTTTTTATAAACAAGCATGAAACGGCATATAAAACTCATTGTTAAAATCCACCAAAATTCTGGGTAATCTCTAACTAGGTATAGAAATACTGTGCAAAGTTTTAGATCAAAATAATATGCTTAGAACTAGTATCAAAATAGTTTAGTCATCGAAATCATCAAGAAACGAAATCTGAAAATGAAATACACCTCTGTAGTAAAATAATCATTTCTCACACATACGAAAATGAAATCGATCAAGGTCAGAAATTTTGGAAAGAAGACAGATTTCTCTAAAAATCATGTTTAATACTGAAGTTAAGATACTGACCTTAATATGGTGTAAAATACCAATCAAAACTGATCACTGACAAAATACAGATTTTCCTTTTAATAACAAATCAACATACAACATATGAAACTCGTCCCAAACACAACCAAACATGTTATAGAGTCTACTAAATGTCCAAAAATCATGAAATAGGATATATAGCATGTCCACAACAAATATATCACATGGATCCAATAAACACATGATTTCTCATAATTATCCCACAAATATAATCATATCAAGAACGGTCAAAACCTAAGTTGTTTCATGTCAAATTTGTGTCGTGAGGCAACTATGGTCAATAGCACTATAGAGACAATACTATCAAAAATACGTCACACACGAGTTGTCTCTCGAACCCAACTACTACAAGCAAAATTTATGAATTGTATCATACAAAGGAATTGAATACAAGTTACTTGCCTTAACCGAAGACGAAACGAATACCAAGAATAACGGGAACGGATCCCTACAACGAACAAAATCCATGAACAAAGATCACGAACCAAAACAATCACACAACCACACGTGAAACCCACGTGCCCGCAAACCAAGAGAGGGAGAAAGAGATCGGGAACGGCCGGAAGTGGCGGCACTGGCCTTGAGCTGGCGCTGCTGCTCTGGTTGCTGCTGTCGGTGACGCCGGTAGACGAGGGACGGAGGGAGAGAGATGGAGAAGTGGGGAGATGCTCAGGAGATGGTGGTCGGCTAGGGATGAACGGGATGAGGAAGGGGTCAGCTAGGGGGGTGCAGCAACGGGGGGGGGGGGGGGGAGAGCCGGGATGGGCTAGGGGGTGTTGACGGCGCAAAATAGAGAAGGAGGGGATCGGGGTAGGGTTTCAGTGGAGTTAGGGTTAGGGTTTTGGTAGGAGGTGAGGGTACATATACAGTGGAGTTTAGGGTTATGGGTATTTGGGTTAATGGGTAGCTTGGGAGTGATAATAGTATTAGGCCAATTAGGAGTTGATTTTAATGGGATTTGTATAGGATTTAAAATAGGATTTAGGCTAATTTGGCTTTGGTAGTTAATTAGGGATCAAAAGCAATAGGATAAGCAACCAAAATACCACGAGCACCCAAGAATAAAATAAAGAGAACAAGAACCAATAAAAAATGAAATAACAATAACGATCAAGAACAAATCAAGGGACAGAAAAATAAATCACAGGAAGATAAAAAATGAACAAAAATGAATATATATATATATATTGAAAATAACTCCAATATACGGTCCAAAATACAAAAAGAGTACAAATACTCCAGAAAGAGGAAAAATACACCAAGAATACGAAAAATGAAAAACAGGGTTTACAGTCGTCTCAAGTTGAGCAGATTAAGGAGGCTCAGGCAGGTGATGAGCAATTGCAAGGGTTCAGAGCCAAAGTTGAAGCGGGTACGAGGACCGATATGGTTGTTCACTCAGATGGATCTCTTCGTTTTGGGTCTAGGTTGTGTGTTCCGAAGGGTGAGGTTCGTCAAAAGTTGCTTGAGGTAGCCCACCAATCATCGTACTCTATTCATCCTTATGGTACGAAGATGTACCGGGACTTGAAGCTTCATTTTTGGTGGCATGGTATGAAGAGGGCCGTGGCGAGATTTGAGTCGCAGTGCTTGATCTTCCAGCATGAGAAGGCAGAGCATCAGAGGATCGCCGGACTTCTTCAGCCTCTTTCCATTCCGAAGTGTAAGTAGGAGCATATCACCATGGATTTTGTGACCGCTTTGACGAGAAGTCCTAAGGGTCACAATGCCATTTGGGTGATTGTTGATAGGTTGACGAAGAGTGCTCACTTCATTCCCTTCAGAGTTGGACAGTCTACTGAGAGCTTAGCTGAGAAGTACATGCAAGAGATTGTCAGACTTCATGGGGTTCCAGTCAGTATTGTATCCGAAAGGGATAGAGGTTCGGGTCGCAGTTTTGGGAGAGTCTTTAGAGTAGTCTGGGGAATAAGTTGAAGTACAGTACAACTTTTCACCCTCAGACAGATGGATATTCAGATAGGACCATCCAAACTCTAGAGGACATGTTGAGGTCCTGTGTGCTGCTATTTGGAGGTTCTTGGGAGGACCACTTGCATCTCGTAGAGTTCTCGTACAATAACAGCTTTAAGGCTAGTCTGAAAGCTGCTCCTTTTGAGGCACTCTATGGTCATAAGTGTCGGTCGCCAGTGTGCTGGGATGACATTGACAAGAGAAAATTGTTGGGTCCGGAGTTGATCACCAAGACGATGGATGCTGTGAGTCAGATCAGGAAGCATCTTCAAGCTGCGCAAAACAGACAGAAGCGATTGGCAGATGTTCATTGTAGAGCCTTGGGGTTTGAGGTGGGAGACCATGTTTTCCTTAAGATATCACCATGGCGAGGTGTCATTCATTTCGGTGGGGGAGGCAAGTTGAGCCCCAGGTTCATCGGACCATTTGACATCGTGGAACGAGTAGGCAAGGTGGCCTATTATCTTGCATTGCCTCCGACTTTATCTGGAGTGCACGACGTCTTCCATGTCTCGCAACTGAGAAAGTATATCCGTGATGAGAGCCACATGATTGACTACTCAGAGTTATCTGTGAGACCGGATTTGTCTTGTGAGATCCCGCTTGTTGCTATTGTGGATCAGCGGGAGAAGGTTTTGAAGAACAAGGTGATCAAGCTTGTTCGTGTTTCTTGGAATCCTCACTCGCCAGGTGAGTCGACTTGGAAGCTGGAGGAGGATATCCAGCGGAGGTTTCCTCATTTGTTTGTGTAGCTCTTGTTTTGCTGTTTTTACTTTTGTTATTGTATTTTTTCTTTTCTTTTGGGGTTACCCTATGAACTTCTGGTTGAATTTCGAGGACGAAATTCTTCTTGTTAGGTGGATAGGATTTGTAACCCTTATTGCTCATTATTTGTATTTTAATTTTTATTTAATAAAATTCTTGATTTATTTATTTTATTTTGGGTTGTATTTAATTTCTTTTCATTGTATGGTGTGTTGTTCTTCTCTCTCTTCTGATTCATTCTCTGTTTGATTTAGCTTTTTATTCTTTTTATTTATCTAAAATTTGTTCTTGATCTCGTCTATAATTTAAACCTATTTCATGGCTTAATTTTCTCTCATTGGATTCTTTTTACCATATTGGATACTACCCAGTTCACCCAAACCCATATTGTCCCTATATAAACACCCTAATCGAACCCTAACCCTAATTACCAAACCCTAATACCTATTCTCTCTCTCTAACCATCTCTCTCTTCCCTACCCTGACCCCCGACCTCTTCCATGCCGTCGTCGTCGTCGTCCTTCACTACCGACGCCGGAGACCCCATATCCCTCCTCTCCTCTTCTTCCCCTTTGCTGTGGTCGTAACCCCAGGCTGAGCTCCCGTTGGTGACGTCTTTTAGGTGGTCGAGCATCATCGCAGCACAGCGCGACCCTAGGTCGCCGCTGCCCCTCGCGATGCCATTCCGCCCCTCACCGTCGTCATCTTCCCCTGTGTTGCTGCTGGCCGATCTTGCTATTCGGTTGCTGCTGTCTCTTGAGTGTTGTGCACGTTCTTTTGTGTGCATGCATTTTGGGTTGGATTGGATTTCTTGTCTCTTTGATTCGTGTGTTCATTGTTCAGGATCCGTTCCCATTATTCTGTTCTTTGTCTTCGTCGTCACAAACAGGCAAATAGCTTGTATGTGTTCTTTTTGTCATACAAGTTAATACCGTAAGTAATCTAGTAAGAAAATATTTGTACTCTCATGATGATCCATATTTGTTAGTTTAACCGTTTACATCATCTTATGATCATGATTAGTTACAATAGTTAACACCCGTTGCATGAAAACAATTAGATTAGTGGATATCTTGATTGTATGTTGTTTGTGGCACACCGTATGTTGTAGATGACTGTGCATAGATGTGTGTTGGATGTATTATCCCATTATAGACCGTTTATTCACATGCCATGCTGATTTGAGTAACCCACATATACAATGCTTTGTATGACATCTAGATTGGACCGTTTGTAGTTAAGTTGTTTGATAAAGTGCTTAAAAGAACTTTTGTTCATTGCTGCCCTATTTTTGTACCGTAATTTTGACCCTGTTAACATTAGTAAAATAAATAAGTTTGTGAACATGATTTGTAGCCTTTGTTTTCTAGTTTTCAGAACTTTCGACGGATCTGAGTTCCAATTTGTTGATGCATGAGTTATTACCATTTTACTGCAGACATATCGTATTTTCCAGATTCTGAACTATATGTATTCTATATGAAATATTATTTTAAAACTGATATTGAAAGTAGAATTTGAACCCTATATCTTACTGAGTATGTTTAGATATGACTGGGAGCAATCCCTAATTTTTTTGAAATTAATTAATGACTTTTGTATCTCATTTTATGTTTTTGAAACCAATTGAAATATTCCAAACTGCATGCTGTTCAGTAGAGAATTATGTTTTCAACCTGATTCTATTCGTTTTTCATGAAAACTTTATGAATAAGAACTGTAGCGTCATTTTTCTATTTTATCATACTTTTGACAGATCTTGATTTCGAATTATACTTTATGAATTATCTCTATTTCGGTACTGCTGTGTCTGAACATTCAGAATCGAGATTTTGTTGCATTACTATTTTTTCCAAATTTTGTTGACTACACTATCTGTAATATAAATTCATGGTATTTTATATTTGAAACTAGATGTGTTAAGGAATATTCCAGATTTTTCTCAAATTTAATTATGATGATTTTCAACTCTTTTCATGTTTATAAATACGGTTTTACTTTTTCTGGCTGAACACAATTTCTGTATTAAATGCTATTTTCAACCCTATTTCTGTAGCTGATATGTGACTTATATATATATGCTGGAATCGGCAGAGAGTCTAGTTTCTAGATTTTTTTACGGATCTGGATTTTCTATTCTGTACCAACGGGAATCTCAGATTTGGTACAGTAGTGTCTTGTTGTCCAGAACTGGAAATGTCGTTGTTTTGACTATTATGAGTTGTTTTATCAACCGTTGTAATCACTATCTCATCTTAAACTTATTTCCTGTTCTTGCCATGTCTTTAGCCTGTTTGTATTCGTTCACACATGTTTTTTTGATAATAAAAGAAATCAAGCTGAGGTTTTTAAGGGAAAAAATCGAGTAATTGACAATATAGAAATACATATTCAGAAGGGACTCATTTCCCCACTGTTTACTGTAGTACCTACAATTTATCTCTAGATGCCTGACGGAATGATCCATGACACCGTTATTGTTACTGTTTGTCTGAATATATTACCCTAGAGAAGTTCCACCACAAAATCTTAAAACGAAACTGTTTGCTGTAGAAACCATGTAGTAAAATCTGGGATGTATGAAGTGCTACATAGTTAGTAATGAACATTAGACATAAGAATAACTGCTTACACTGTCACATCCTGTTACGGTTATTGTGGACTTTGTTGTTACTTTTGATTACTACTACCGTTGACACACTGTTACTGTTGATCCTTATCGTTACTGTTATGCTTCTCCTGTTATCACTACACTGCTGACTGTCATGTGTAGACTGTTATATTTGCTACCCTCTCCATGTTAGTATTACCTGTTTAATTTAGTTTTTCTCTTCATTTTCCTACTTGTATTGCTTGCGGCCCGGACTTGCATCTAACGGGCGTTATATTTTCCTGTTTTTCCTATTTTCCTTGTAATTGCTATATGAGCAGGTTTTGCTGATCAATTGCCTACTGGAGTTGGTGAGCAAAAGTTTTGAGCTGCATAATTGGAAATTATTTACTTAAAATATTTTGATGAACTATTTATATTTGTGAACTATTGAGACTTGTATTTAGGCATGTAGTCCCAGGATTATTATTTTGTTTCGGATCTAGTATTTGTTGGAACATTTATTATTGATGCAACAAATACTGTTGAGTTATGATTATTTTTGCATGCCTGGTTGGAGATACTGTTATATTTACTGTTATGATGAGTCAAGCAGGTTCGTACAGCTTATGGATGGTGAAAACTATCCGCTGGGTTTAGTCGCATACCGTATTCCGTATTCCTTTTGGGAAGGGGGCAACACAGCCTGTGGTGGGCAGTTGTACTCTACTATAAATAATTTGTCTTCTAAAATATATAAAATTGTCTGAGCTAGGGGAAGGGGCATTACACCCCTGGCTAGTGGGGGGGGGGGGTTAATATCATGAGGTTCGCTTTTGACCACTAGCTTGGAGGATCTAGCGATTCTGAAAGAGAGGAGTTCAATCGGGCTATTACGGATATGGAAATGGTTGACATCCTAATTCCAGAAAGACTTTTCACGTGGTCTAATGTGCAAGCGACCCCTATATTGGCAAGGCTAGATACAGTTCTAGTCTCGCTGGACTGTTAGACGAAATTCTCGTTAGTATGTGTCAAATCTCTACCGAGGCCACATTAGACCATGTCTTCATAATTCTCGCCACTGGAGAACAAAATGCTACGTAACTGAAGAAATTCAGGTTTGAGAAAGCTTGGTTGGAAATTCAGGGATTTCATCACTTGATGATGGAAAGTTGGGCGCTACCAACTAGGGAAAATGAGGCAGCAGTGGTCTGGTGTAAGAAGATCTGTAGGCTATGGGCCAAGCTAAGGACATGGAACTTCATGAGGTTTGCGACAATCTGGAGAGCTAAAGAATCCATTCTGGAATGTATTGATGTACTGGAAAGACTAACGGAGACTAGGGACCTCACTCAAGAATAACGAAATTGACTGTTAACTCTAAGGGAGGATATTGCCTAGCTGTACAGACTAGAAGAGCTCAAATGACAATTGAGGTCTAGAATTTCATGGCACAAAGAAGGAGACGTGAATACGACCTTCTTCCACTAAGTTGCTAGTGCGCACCGGAGATCCAACTTTATCTTCTTAGTCTAAATGGAGACATGAGTGATTCAAGAAGAGAGAGAAACTAAACAGGCCTTCCAGACCCACTACAAAAATCATTTTGGCTATAAGGTAGAGTCTAGGGCTTCGCTGAAAGATGAGTTCTGGCATAACAGACTTGAGAACATGGGGTAGTCTTTGCTGTCTCTCGAAGACCTGATCATGGAGAAAAAGGTGAAGGACGTATTCTCCCAGATGGGTAAGGAGAAAGCACCAGGGCTAGACAGATTCCCGATGTCATTTTACCTGACCTTTTGAGAAGAGATTAAAGTTGATCTCATGGCAGTCATGGTCGAGTTATACGACCACATACTAAAATTGGGCAGACTTAACTATGCGGAAGTAGTCCTTATCCCAAAAAAGGAAGACTCTCACAGAGCAAGTGATTTCTGTCCCATTAACCTCCTCAATTGTTCTGTGATGATAATTACCAAGTCCTTATCCCAAAAAGGAAGACTCTCATAGATTAATTAGTCATAAGTAGATTGGTTTCATTAAGGGACGCAATATACTATGTTGCATAGCTACAGTAGAAGAAACAATTTACCAATGCCATATCTTGAACGATCAGAGTTACTTGTTAAAACTGGACTTCAAGAAAGCTTTCGATTCAATTGAATGGGATTGTCTACTATAGGCACTTAGGGGCAGAGCATTTGGGGACATGTGGATCAGAAGGATTCACCATTGTCTTACTACCAGTAGGACATCTATATTGGTCAATGGAAATGCAGTTAAGCTGTTCTCTTGTAGAAGAGGTCTGAGATAAGAGGATCCCCAATCCCCTCCTCTATTTACATTTTTAGCATATGTCCTTAATGTCATGATGGAAAACTGCAGACATGATGCCCTTAAAGTCACGATCCCTTATCCCCTCTTCTATTCACTAGGTTCACAATCTTACAATATGCTGATGACACCTTACTTTTTGGAAACAGGGATTTGAGTGAAACCATCACCTTCAAAGGAGCATTGTACTACTTCGAAGCATGGTCAGGATTATGGGTTAACATCTGCAAGAGTGTCCTTATTCCTGTTATCATGTTAGAAGAGGAGGCACAAGATCACGCACCAAGTCTGAACTGTAAACTTGATAGCTTCCCTATCAAGTATCTGGGCCTACCAATCCGTCCATGCAAAATTAAAGAAATCGGATTGGTTGCCGATTATTGATCGAGTAGAAGCCAGGTTGGAAGGGTGGGGGTATAGTGATCCTTATCAACTCGGTATTGTCCAACCTCCCGATAGATTATATGTCCATTTTTGAATTCCAGAAATGGGTCATCCAAAGGATCGATCGAGTCTGAAAAAGATTCCTTTGGAAAGGATTGATGCTGACATGGGGGCCTACCACCTTATCAGGTGGGAGAAAGCATGCATGCAGAAAAGTCATGGAAGGTTAGGCATCAATGATTTTAGAAACATGAACCTGACCCCTCTTGGTAAGTGATTGTGGAAAGTGTTCCACCCAAATGGAGAAGGATGACAAGATTTCATTAAATCTTACCTACAGGGGAAAATGACACTAAGCTCGGGTTTCCAGGTGGGGCCTAAAGTCTCATGGTTTTTAAAAGGGGTTTCCAAAGCCTATGACCCGTTTAACAGTTGTGTCACGTCCTTCATTGACAACGGTTTGATGACCAGTTTCTGATGGGACAAATGGTGTAGAGAACCCTCTCTCAGAGAACTGTTCCCGTAACTTTGTGACCAAGCATCTTATCCTAACATTACGGTTGCCAAAACATGGTAAAGAGGGTCATGGAGACCCTCCTTCAGATCCCGACTAGACCCAGAGTCCCAATTGAGACTAAGGGCACTATGATCCTACATTGCACAATTGGGAGTGAGATGTTCATAAGGCCGAGACCGAAAGCCTGGGGGTTGGAAAATAACGTGTCATTTACGATGCGCTCTCTTTATAACCGCATCCACTTTAGAGAGTATAGACTGAAATAGTCAACGATACTTTGGAAGGCCAAAGAATCTTTGAAAGTAAGAGTCTTCCTTTGCCTAGTACTCAACGATGCGATCCTGACAAGAGAGAACCTGGATAAAAGACAGCCAAACATCGCAACCAACTACGTTTTTTGCAATGCACACATGAAACCGGAAAAGTAATCTGTTCATAGATTGCTCTATGAGCAAAGCCATTCTGATCGAGTTCCTGAGGGCCCTAAGAACAAGTGTATACCCCCCCCCCCCCCAAACTATGAGAATATGTGAATAGGTCCCAAATTGGCTAATGAGAGACTTGCGATGAAGGAAACGAGGTACATAGCTAATGCCTCAATGACCTGGTTTTTATGGCATGACATAAATAACTTCTACTTTCGTGGGACTTGTAACAATATTTCTAACTCATATCATGTATCTTATTTCCTTTTGGGTCACAATTGTGGCGATAGAACCGAAAGGGAGGATTGCCAGACCCTTCAAGGTGGACGAGTACGATGATGGAGGGACCTCTTTTATTTTGTCTGTATTTGTTATATTGCTTTTTATTATGTCTGGAATTGTTTGGATTTGTCTCACTCTCCTATGCATATTGGAGGTACTATGTTTTATTTTATGTTCAGTTGACTCTGTACATTATTTGTACATTGGCCCATTACTTTGAGTTTGTTTTGTTAACCTTTTATTAATGAAATATGGTGGCCATACTCAACATTTTCTCTAAAACAAAGAAATAACTATAGGTATTTTTAATTTGTAGGTGTGAACAAAGATATCTATAGGTGGTAAATCTCCACCTTCACTTAAAAGATACCTATATATATCTAAACTTTGTTCCAAACGGGGTCTGAGGGCTGCATAGTTAGATTCGGGTTGGATCTCACAAGATTCACTAATTATTTGTACGAAAAACATCCCTTAGATAAAAAAAATTAAAGTTCCAAATAATTTAACAACAAGATCAGATTATATCGATTGCACATGCATTACATGTTAGATGTCATTAGGTTGATATATATTGAGGTTGAAATGTGTTGCTGATATTTTAATTAGATAGTTAAAGGTAAATACTAAAAATAGATTTAAGTTTAAATGTGTTGCTAAGATTCTAATTAGAGTTGAATGTAAATACAATTTATATAGTTAAGAATTTTGAATTTTAAATATCTGGTTGAATGCAAATATAGTTCATATTATTTGAAATTTTAAATGCGTACCCGATTGAGGTTCATAAGTCCATGGATATTCATAAAACAAACACCTCCAAATGACTCCAACTCTCTATTACATGGTTGAGATGTTATGTGTTGAGTGTATGATGTATAGATGTAATATTGGGATTGGTGGAGATCTATGTTGTAAGTTGTCATAGACTTTACATATATATATGAGGCTATTGTCCCCAATGTATTTGGTGCATTTTTAATTTATACAATCAGTTTATCATTTCCTAACTTGGTTTCAGAGCACTGATCCACAAATCCTAGATCTGTAGCCATAAGAAGAAGAAGAAAAAACCAGATCTAAAAAAATCTCAAATCCAATTTTGATCCAAATTCAGATAGAGATAGAGAAACACATAGAGAGAGAGGATATTGTGTCATCACCATCATCATCTTCTCCAATCCCCTTCATCCAACCTTAAAAATAAACATAGCAAGAAGAAGAGGACAACCACCACCCTTGTTGTGCATTGTCTTCGCTCTTCTATTGCCGCTCTCAACTCCCAACATTAGCAAGGGCAGCGTCCTGCCCTACCAACACCAACGTCAGCAAGGGCATCATCCTGCCTCGCCGTTGCTGCTGCTAGGTTTTCCCGAAACCCTAACTGTCCTCCTTATTCTGATTTTTAGATCTAAAGTGGGTTCGACCCGATCCAGCAGCTCGACCCGTTGTGCCTCGACTCGGTCCAACCGAAACCTAGTTCGACCAGGTCTAGCCAACCTAGGTCCACTATTGCGCCCGCCTCGACCAAACCAAACCTGATCTCATTCAGATTTCATATCTGAACCAAACCTCTACTTGGATCCTCTTCGATATGAGTCTATCCGAACTAGAAGTTACTTCTTCATCTTCTTACGGATCCATATATTGATCTGCTAAACTGTCTCTCATCCCCTTTCGAATATCTTACAGATCCATATCTTGATCCGATAAGTCGCTTCTCATCTCCTTTCAGAGCATTTCGAATATCAGAACTAGAAGTCGCTTCTTTATCCTTACAGATCCATATCTTGATCCGATAAGCTGGTTCTCATCTCCTTTCGGAGCCTTTCAGATTGGAATCAACATCTTGCATCTTCAGGTTGATGAGCAGCTTTTAGCTTAGTCGATTTATTTCATCTGTATCAAACTCATGTCGATTGATTCACCTTGAATTTGTGAGGGCGTGTTGAGTGCATGATGTATAAGTGTAATATTGGGATTGTTGATGGTCTATATTGTAAGTTGTCATAGGTTTTGCCTATATATACGAGGTTATTATCCTTGATGTATTTACTACATTTTGATCTATACAATCAATTTCTCATTTCCAACTTTATGAAGGGAGTGAGAGTCCATGTTGAGAAGCACAAATAGTTGAGATGTGCTTCCGTGCACCCGCACATAGAGAGAGAGACCCAAAGCCAAAGTTTATCATGATTTTCATGCATATTAGATGGCTTGCACTTGGAGACTTCTTACTCATTTATCAATTTTATTTATTTATTGTAACTTATTTTCATGTTTATTTTTTAAAATTCTTTTTTATAAGAACTCATTCATCAAGTAGTAAGCAGTTACAGATGAACTATTTTTCCAACATTCATTTTGCAACTGCTCCATGACATGGATCATTTACACTTTTCCATAGACCACAAAGTTAGGCTTATATTGCAAGTAATTTCTTAGAAAAGCCTCTAACCTCATTTAGCACTTGCTTAAAAGGCCCTCTTAGACAACCATCAGTTTTAGTATTTTAAATGTGAGATACAATTTGGTATGCTAATTGCTAAAATTAATTGTACTTGGTCTGGCATTGACTCCCATACAATCTTGAAATTGATACTCTCTTATCTAATCCGACCAACAACAATTGATCCTACTTGTACCCAATGTGAGAGGTTTTAGGTTCAGTCTCCCTGGAATCAATCAATAACAAAAGAGGTATTTCGACCTAAATATAGGGGCACAGTATAGGTACATTGCCAAAATGCATCGATCCCCCAATGTATGCTGACCGATGTCAACAAAAAGGACGAGAATAGGAATGAGAAAACTAAAAGAGTAAACCATTTCATATGCTTTGTTTATTTCATTGGGTATTTGTAAGATTAAAGTCCATCTCAATTCTGTTGCTGCTAATTTTGTCAGGGAGTATACAGATTGTGTGTTTATATTTGAAAGAAATTATTAAAGATCTGACATATGATCATCGTCGTGAAAATTGGTTAAAGCTCCTAAAATTGGATCTGGACCGTTGATCGCCCACTGTGATCTGAATCCGACAGTTGCTGACGCGATTGATAGACCTACAAAAGCCTGAAACACTAGGGGTGGCCCCAATGACAGACCCTCCGACGCTCAAGTCAGAACCAGAAAGATAAAGAGAGTTTGAGAGAGAAATTGCAGATTACCTTCTGACTAAGGAGAGGGAGGGTATTTATAGGTCTAAGAAGCAGCTTAGAAGATCGATATGAATCCATTAGATTGATATGATTTCCTTATCTCCTATTTGAATCTCCCCCTAAAGAGATAAGCTCTTTTGTTTTGGGATAAGATATTTGACTAACAACCCTTATGGGATGAATCTCTCTTAGTGGGTATATTCTGCCATTTTTAATGGGCTTGAAAGCAGCCCATATTTTTGTAGATGAGCCTGAAGAAGGTCTGAACCTGGTAAAGATGCCCGTTATGAATAATCTTCTGTAAAAGCTTTAGTACCTGTGCTAGAATCGTACGACCCTGATTGGCTGCAACTTTTACCATTATCATATGCCCCCCACTCCTGGGAGTCAATTTTCTTGGCTATTGGGAAGTAGTTCGCCTAATTTTTGGAATCTGTAAAACAATCTTAGCTTTCAGGGTTTATTAGGGATACCTGGAACTGATTAGAAGCTTGTGAATGTTGCAAATATTTTCCTTGGTTTTTCCATAATTTTTTTTTTCAGATTTTCCCAAAATTTTCTAGATTTTTAAATATTTCCCCCCAAATTTAAAATCACTCTTTCAAATTTTAAATTAATTATCCCAATTTTTAATTATTTTTGGAAATTTTAATTGTTTTCCCAAATTAAAATAATTATGTTTTGAAATTTTTAATTAAAATTTTTAATTTTAAATGATTTTTTAGAATTTTAATGAATTATCAACCCTGGCACGAAATTTGATGCAATCTGAAGCGTTCATCACACGTTTGCTCGCCTGCTGAGTGAATTCATCGGCTGTGATGGAGAATATTTGATCGGTAGCGACATGGCTTCAACCTGTTCGCATATTAATGTATGTAATTTTTACATGATTTTTATTATTCTTTTATGTATTAAAATTGCAAGTTATCGTTTATTTCTCTAAAATTTATCTTCTTTCAACTTATTTTTATTTATTTGTTTGATTTTGAAGGATGAGATAGATAAGTGCAAAAGGTGGGCGTTTTGGTGAAATCAAGAAAGAAAACAAGGGTAAAAATTTCAAAAATTCAAATTGATTCTATGTAAAGATTTTTGGAAAATTCGACCACCCAAATGCACGTTTTTACAAATTGGCCCTTTGAAAAAACCAATAGAAAGTATTATGGTCAATTAGGGGGTGGAATAAAATTTTGTATTAAAAAAATTAAAGAAGAAAAGAAACGACCAGGATTCGAAAATTGAGTGGATTTAGATTAGGTTATTTAATTGATTAGTTTAAAATTTAATAGATTAATCTTAATCTATGGATTTTATATAATTAACTAATCTTAATTAATTAATTAACTAACCTTATATAAAGAAAGTGGGTCTGCACAGCATCCGAGGAGAGAAAATGGAGATTGCAGCTAGAAAAGAAAATAAAAGAAGAAGAAGAAAAGGACTACACAAATCTCGAGGAAGAAGAAAAAAATTAATAAAGAAAGTTGCTGCTGAAGCCAGGAGGAGGATAGCAGAGTTCGGGACTTCATTCTTTCGAGATTCGATTTTCGGCTTCAAGCAACAACAAGTTCTTTCTTATCTCTTCTAATTTTTATTATTATTATTATTATTATATAATCCAATAAGATATTTATTAGTTGCAAATTTGTCATGAAATAATTTTATTTTTCTAGGGCTTCAATGTAGCATAGTTTTGATAACACAATTCGAATTTCATGTTATTTTATTTTTTCTACTTTCATGGTTGTGTTCTTAATTTTTGTTCTTAATGCGTGCAATTGTTTGACCAACTATTGTGTGATTTATTGAATCATGGGGGATGCCGAGAGGTAACTTGTGATTTAGAATTATAAAATTAAACGTCAATGATTGAGCGAAATTAGAGATAATTTACCGCAATTAATGTGACTATAAAGAAATCCATAGAATTTAATGAATCTTCAAATAATTAAATTTTCATAAAGATATGATGAATTATTAGTTGGAGATATGTTTGGTGTTATTCGAGAGAAGACATTGAATAATTAGGAGATTTTGGTCTACAACTTGGAAAAGTAGAGTTTTTTAGTTTCATTGAGATGTGAATTGTGTGGGATTAACTAGGTGAAGCGGAACGCCCTAGAATTAGTTTTGGTCTTAATAAACCATAAAATTTCAAATTTTAGTTCTTTTTAATTAGTGTAGTTTTTACTTTAATTTAAATTTAATTTAGTTGTTATTTTTATTAAATTTTCGATTCTCCAAATAATAGTTAAGGTGAATTTTGATACTCGATCAACAAAATAATTAGTCCTTGTGGGTTCAACACTTTTCTTTTAAACTATACTACTTGTTGCGATTTTGTGCGCTTGCAAATTATTGTTATGTTGAAATTCTGGATGAGTGACGTTCATTGTTTCAGTGATATTTGGAGTTGTAGATGTCCAAATACCTTGATTCTTTATGCAATATTGGAAAGTTAAGATAATTTCCTTCGATTGGTATTTGAAATTTTTTTCTAGGTTTTGACTCCATCCTACCCAAAAATATCTATCAAAGAAGGTCTAGAAAACAACTCCGGCCGGAAATCCCCGAACTTATGCAATCCTATAAAATAAAATCAAAAATTGAAATTAAAGTAAATAAAAAGAAAAACAATTCTAAAGAAAGGAAAAAAAGAAAATATGGGCTGTCTCAACAGGTTACTCCATGAATTTAAAGACATCACACGTTACTTGCTCATCCTCAACCTTTGAAATAAATTTTTCTTGGTGGACATCAATCAAAGATCTCCCCGTAGCTAGAAAAGTTCACCAAAATCAACGAATTTTTTTTTCATCTTCCTCTATGTCAAGCACTATGAAATCAACTGGAAAAAATGAACTTGTCTACCTTTACCAAAACATCTTCAATTATTCCTCTTGGGTACTTAATAGATTTGTCTGCTAAATTGTAGTGGGCTTTGCTTTTCCAAGACCAAGTTTCCTGAAAATAGAAAAATGCATAAGATTAATACTTGCCCCTAAATCACATAAAGCTTTATCAAAATAAGAATTTTCAATAGTGTAAGGAATTGTAAAATTCCCTGGATCTTTTAGTTTAGGAGATAACTTCTTTTGTAAAATTGCATTACTCTCTTCAGTTAGTATCACCATCTCATGTTCCTCTAACTTCCGCTTGTTTGATAAAATTTCCTTTAAAATTTTAGCATATATAGTCATTTGTTCTAAAACTTCAATAAGAGAAATATTAATATGCAATTTCTTAAATATGTTTAAAAATTTAGAGAATTGATTATCGAGATTATTTCTTTTAAGTCTCTGAGGAAAAGAAATCGGTGGATCATAAGGTGAATTAGGATAAGTTTCAGAATTAAAAAAACCCTGGAAACCGTGAGGTTTGCAGCTCCTTTAATCTTCTTAGAATTCCCAACATGGTTGTTGGCCACCTGCTGCGTTTGTTCCTTCAAAATTGGCTCGAACTCATCTTTCTTTTCAACACATTTTGTTCGGCAGTTTCTGTTTGTGGCTGCTCAATTGTTCTCTCACTTCTAAGTGATATTGCTTTGACATGCTCTTTAGAGTTGGTCATGGTGTTACTGGGTAAGGTTCATGCTGTCATTTCTGTTAGAATATTTGAAATCTGACCAATCTGAGCCTCAAGATTGCGAATTGAAGCAGCGGTTGAAGCCGCATTATTTTGGATCACCAAATCTGTATTTTGCATGTATTGCATGAACATCTTCTCAAGTGTCGGCTTCTTTTCTTGATGTGAAATTTTTTGAGGTGGTCTAATTGCTCCTTGATTGTTGTTCCAAGAAAAATTGGGGTGGTTTCTCAATCCTGGATTATAGGTGTTCAAATAAGGATTGTTTTGATGTTGGAAGTTGGACACGTAATTTGCTTGATAGGAATGTGGTTGAGCAAATGAATTTCCCACTTTGCAATCAATACAAGAGTGATTTCCTGCACAATGGTCATAAATAATATTAGTTTAAGTAGCATTAACGTTCATAATACCTAATTGTTTTGATAGAATATCAATTTTTGCTGTCACGCCCCGCTTCCCAAAATACGGAATGCAAGCACGTGACGTTGGCCTAGCGAATGACTTGTGTCATTTATAAGCTGTTATCGATTCAACTCAACAATATAACGAGGAGTAATACAACCACGCATGCAATGAAAGGATAATCACATGAATAACAATACTTAAAATTTGAGCATGAAATAACCATATATAATAATAATCCAACATTGGAACGACAATAACAATATTTGGGTCAAAAGCCCACAATACAAAAAAATAATAGAGTTCAATTATTTAAGTCTTCATAACAAAACAATAATCAATTAAGCGGCGATGCAATCCATTCTTCACCATTGTAGTTCTCCTAATCCGTCAAGCAATTCTTTTTGAATACCTGTAAGCTGTTCATCTAAAAAGAGAGAATAATATGTTCTTAAAGCAAGTCGTGGACAGTAAGTAGAGAAAACAATAAAACAATGGCATTTACGATATAACAATGAATTCAATAAACAATGGATTCGATGGCAATGAACTTTGGCAAAATGATAACGATGCAATGTGCAGTTATAATGATCAATAACAATAACAATAACAATGGATTCGGATATTATATTTATAATAATATATTTTTTTTTGAAAATTTCTTGGTTTTACTAAATAAAAACTTACATGTGTATATATACTAGTAAGTATATATATGTGTTGTATCCGTTGTGTGCACTTGTACAAAACCCTGTAAAATGTGTTTTTGAGAAAATGTCTGTAAAATCCCGGGCTGGTATTTAAAATTATTATTTTATTATTATTTTTAGAATTGAAATATTTTTGGTGGATATTATCCGGTTTAGTTAATAAACATTATCTGTATATATATACCATTCTGTATACATCTGTATTGTATCAAATTGGTACTGTAATCATCTGAGCCGATAATAAAATTTATTTTATTATTATTTTCGGAATTAATTTATTTTTATACGGATTATGCGGTTTAACAAACGAAAATTATTGGTA
Organism: Hemerocallis citrina; assembly: GCA_017893485.1. Taxonomy (NCBI): domain Eukaryota; kingdom Viridiplantae; phylum Streptophyta; class Magnoliopsida; order Asparagales; family Asphodelaceae; genus Hemerocallis; species Hemerocallis citrina. Next base: position 40,343,198 of record CM030363.1, read on the forward strand.
TATATATATATATATATATATATATATATATATATATATATATATATATATAGGGCTGATCAGGTGCGAACTAGTTCGCACATGATCATGAGCGAACTCCTCCGCCATCTGTTGGATCTGCAATTTGATCATAATCGCGATCCAGTGGCTCACAATCGTTCCGCTCATCTCACTTACAATGATGGCTATTTTGGTCATTTTTCCTACCCCTCTCCTCATCTTCAGCTCTTTCTTTCCCCTTCTCCCTCTCTCTCAGTGTAGCCTCCAAATCCAGATCTATCTCTCTCATCGAAGCCCCCAAATCTGGAAACCCTAGCCCCAAATCTTCCTAAAACCTGAAATCGAAATCAAAACCCCTTAGACGCCGTGCTCGATCCATGGATGCCCCGACCCTAGCTCCAAATCTGAATACAAAATCGAAATCGAAACCCCTTAGACCCTAGCTCCAAATTTCTCTCATCGATGCCCCGACGCTGCCCTAGATGCCGCGCTCGATCCACCCAATCTGAATACGACTTTCAAAACCCTAAACGATCTCCCCTCGACATCTCTAACTTGGATAGAGGTAAAATTCCAATATTAAGTTTTTTTTAATTGTTTATATACATCAAAAATCAGTATTGTTTTGAATCTATTTAGAATCTTGATTAGAAATATATGTTCTTTACGCCTAATTTATATAACTTTATGGTGTTAGTAGGTATGGAAGGCCAAGATGGAAGTGCTAATGCCATGGATAATCCTATAATCGATAATATGAATTGAGGGAAGTATTATGTTTTGTCTGAATTTTTTGAGTTTACCCCTTCGAATGAGGTGGGGTTCATTATGCTTTTATGTCTGGCTGAAGATGAACTGCTTCTTTTAATGCTCATGCTTTGAACTCAATATTTTGGTTATGGCTGTGATGATATTCACACTATTATGCTTTGAACTGAATATTATGATATTCACACTATTGTGGATGTGATGATATTCAGACTCATTCTGCACCAAAGATGAACTCATTCATATTTTAGTGATTGAATAATTTCTGAAACTGGGCAATGATGAATTTAATTTGGGTATATATATATGATATTCACACCCTTATGGCTCTGATGATATTCACACTCAATCTGGACTAAAGATGAGATCAAATTGCGAGGTTTTAGTGATTGAAGATTTTCTGACCCTGGGCAATGATGAACTTGTCTCTTTTAGTTTCGGAGTTGGTTTTGACATCTACAATTGTACTTCTGCTGCTTCTCAGTATGGCATTGGTTTTGACATTGCTTATTTGAATATGAGATTGGTTTTGACATGGGTATATTACGCTATTGGTGTTGCATTCATTATGCTTTCTCAGAGATTTTTCTAAACTTCATGAAATGTGATATTCAAAAAGTTCTGAGCCTAGATAGTGAAGAAATTAGTGTGATACTGATCCATACAGTTGTATTCAGATTTGTGTTTCTTACGAAATATCCTTATTGTTTCTCTTGTAAATACTTTAAGTAGACAAATAAAATATTATAGTTTCAACAACTTTCAATTAAATTTAGTTGAAGTTGTTTCTTGATAACTCAACATTTTGTAATAGCTCATTTTCAACTTGGGTGTTATAATTTTTCATTATTATCAACTTCAATCTCAGGAGTGAACTGGTTCAAATAGGTGTGAACTTCTCTGCCATTCGTTGGATCTGCAATTTGATCATGATCGTGATCCAGTGGCTCACAATCGTTCCGCTCATCTCACTTACAATGATGGCTATTTTGGTCATTTTTTCCTACCCCTCATCTTCAGCTCCGTCTATCTCCTCTCTCTTATGGTTGTGATGATATTCACACTATTGTGCTTCATTATGAGATTTAAATGTGTTGGTATTACATTATTATTGTTATGACTGTGATGATATTACACTGTGTATGCTTCATTCATAGGTTAGATATTGAATATTTTCTGATTCTGGGCAATGATGGACTTAATTTGCAACTCTTTTAGTTTTGCACTTGGTTTTGACATGGTGTATTACACTTCTGCTGCTTCTTTGAATATGAGATTGGTTTTGACATGGTATGTTACACTATTGGTTCCTCATAGAATTTTCTGAGAAGAGGTAGAGCATTATGCTTCCTCAGACATAGCATATTACACTATTGCTTCTCTGAATATTGTGCTTCCTATGAGATTTTTCTAATGTCCATGAAATGTGATATTCAAAAAGTTCTGAGCCTAGATAGTGAAGAAAATTAGTGTGATGCTGAACCATACTGTGTTTCTTGCATCTTTGATAATTTAAATTTATCCCCTATTTTAACATCACACTTTTAACTATTAATGTCTATAAGTGTTTTAAGAGTTTCAGCTTCAAGAGAAGCATTTGATGATTTTGAGATGTGCTAGAGGCTAGAGCAACTGAGAAGTGGCAGAGCATCATTAGCCGACAGTTACAAGCACAGTACTACAAACAAAGACTTGATTTATTGTTGTTCTAAGCCTACAATGTTTAGAATTTTGTTTAATCTTTTGTATAATCTTTAGAATTTTGTATACAGATTAAAAGTCTAAAGATGAGTAAGACATGTATTAGAATTTTTGAAGTGTCTGTCTATGAATGTATTAGAATCCTAATCTTCCTCTTCACTGTATATATGGTAACTGAATTTTTGTTTTTTTTTCTGTTTTTGTTTTGTTTATTTTTGTTTTTGTTTGTTTTTGTTTGTTGTTTGTAACTGAATGAAGCTTTTCATTGTCATTGTTGTGTAGCTGAAAGTTACGGCTAAATATTAGGTTGCATTCTTTTGCGGGCGAAAAATATGTGGACCGTTTTAGTTTTTTGGCTAACTAAAGTGTCTTGATTTTAGGATAGCTAATAAAGGTAAAAGAATGAGTGACTTGGCACGAAAAAATAGTGACTTGACAAGTGTACTAGATCGCTTCTAACTTGAGGTTTTGTTATGATCACAGTGGCCATTAGAGTACTTTTGTATGATTCTTTGCTATAATTGTTTTGGAAAGGTGAAAATTTGTGGGATTATGATTTTCAAATGTAATATTAATTTCTTAAGGATATATTGAAAGAAATACATTGTTAAATTAGACTCATTTATTTATCCAGAGATATGTGTCTGACTATCTAGAGACAGTGCAGAAACACAGCCAAACACAGCGAAACTTAATTGTCTAAAGGAACAACATTTAATTGAAGCTTAAGTAGTGTGTATTTTGACCATTGATATTCAAGAAATAGCATTTAATTGAAGTGCCCACGCACTTCAGTGTGATACTGTGAACAAGCTCAAGCTTTTATGATTGAAGTCCACTGAAAGTGACTCAAAACAAGATTCATTTTGTTGTCTGAAGTCTGAAATCTGGAATCTGAACTAATCCGGTGCTCCGACTGTAGTACCCTGTATTTTTAAATATTATTTTAAGATTTATAAATAAATTAAAATAATTTTTGGAGATTTAATAAATATTTTTCTGAAAATTTATCTTTTTACACGTGCAAAACACGTGCAAATATTTTCTTGGGAAGTTTAAAGTCAACAATTATTTTGTAAAAAATCATTATTTATTATTAGATATTATTTGTGAATTTTTTGGATTTTTTTGATATTTATTGGACCTATTTGCAAATATTACAAAAAGAAGGATTTTTGTGCAAAATTACCAAATGGGGGTGAAAACTCCAGATTTTCTGATTGTTTAGGCTAGGCCTAATGCCTAGTCAACTCAGGGTTAAAAATTTTACTTTCTTGTTTTGATGAATTTAGTTTATTTTACAAGTTTTGATAAAAGAGGATCTTTTTGCAAAATTATTATTTACAGGGATGAAAATGCAAACTTACTTTTCTGGGTTTCTCAAACAGTGCCGGCTGACTTTATGAAGGTTGTTTTTGTTTTTAAATCTCAAATAAAGTAGTTTTATCAAGTTTTCAAGTATATGGATATATATATATGTAAAGTTATATTTAAAAGGAGTATTTTTGCAAATATGTTCAAAACCCTAATTCTCTTGATTTTTGGCCTATTTAAAAGGTGGAGTGTAGCCGGTTATTCACTGCACAACACAAAGGTTTTATTATTATTATTTTCTTGAAGTTTTAAAGAGAAGATCTTGGATTCTTTGCAAAGGAGGGATTTTTCGTATTGCTTTATTATCTTCGTTTGATCTCTTCAACAAGGTGAGTGACATGTTTTGTTTTGTTTTGTTTTATGTGTATTGTATGTGATGATCTATAGATTAGAAAGCATGCTAGGAGTTTGTACGATGATATATAAAGTTTTGATGAGTATATGAATTAAAATGTGAATCCTTTCATGAAACTATATTATTGATAATTGAAACTCTAATTTGTTAACTTGAGATTGTTAAAGAACTAAATAGAAATCATGAGTAGGATGTTTTCCTTCATGTACTTGCTGTTTTAACTTATCATGATGTGTTGTATGATGATATTGCACAAAAGTGGATAAAAAAATTACCTTTACTTGTCTATAAATGCATAAACTCTATTTGGTGGCTTTTCGTTGAGTAGAAATTTGATTAGTGATTGTTATGATTGCTCATATGCATGGACAAATTATTGTGAATGATAGTGGATGAATTTAATGGCTATTGGATCTAAGAGTTAAGTCTTGGAGTTTTGAGAAAAAGGGGTTTAGATTTGGATCTATGCATTATGATCAATTTGGGAATTTCGTGATTTTGTGAAGTTTTAAGAAGTTTTCAATTGGATATGATTGGTTTTAGTACTGAGATTAAATCTAAATGTTTTGCTACTTCTAATTGATGAGTTTTGAAGTTTTCTTAGTGCACAAACATTAGTACATAGATATCTTATTTCATTGTTTTTGAAGAAATTAGTTTTTTGTGTGTTTTGTAGAATTTCGATTGAATCTTAATTATTTCGGCATTGATATGGTTTGGAACATAATACGAAGTTATTTGATATATGATTGATTCTTAAAAACTCTAGTTTTGATATATGCACACATTCATGTTTTAGTTTGTAGAAATTCATCAAAAAGCTATTTTTATCAGTTCAAAGTGGTTTTGATTGGTTTTATGGACTCTTATACACTCTACAAGTCATATTTGAACATATCAGAATTGTACCTTTTACAAATTTTGTTTTTTATAAAGTAAAACTCCGTATCGGTTGAAATGTGCACAACTAAAACTGCAGTCTGGAGGACTGACAGTCGACCGACCAATATCGACAGTTGACTGTCGGGGTCTTGGCTAAAGTATTTTCTTGAAGTCTCGAAATTTCCTGTGGGACAGTCGACTGTCTCTGCTCTGAATTAATATTTTCTTTAAGTGTTGGATTTTCTTGCGGGACAGTCGACTGTCCAGATTACACAGTCGACTGCCGCTTCTCTGATTGTGATTTTCTTGAGTCTTCAGATTTTTTCGCGGGATAGTCAACTGGCGACAGTATGCGGTCGACTGTTGCTATGCTACTTGATGGTTTTCTTGAGTTTGGATTCCATGCGGGACAGTCGACCGACTACTTTATGAAGTCGACTGCTACTGCTCTGACTAAGGTTTTCTTGAGTTTTTCTGATGTTTCTTTGAATGATTGTTCCTTTAATATTATATTATTTCAAAAGATGTTTTACTACAGATTTAAATGTTTTATAGAGATTTATGTTGGAAATTTAAATGTATTCTTTTGGACCTTATTGAGCTATACGTGTTTTCAAAGGAGTTGATGTTCCGTGATGTTCTACAACTTAAAAATATGGTTTTTAGTTATTCAATGGATTTAATATTTATTTGAATTCTGGAATTTTATAAAAGATTTGGATTTTGTTGATTGGATAAGTTTCTTCATATGATCGTTTTGACGATGGACTTGTGAGTTTTGGTCTTAATGATATCGCTAGAAGTTGAGTGAGAGTCCTGTGAACTGGCAGTTGAGATTTGTTGGTTTACACCAGTTGGGTCTTGGGGTTGTTGTTGAGTATTTAAGTCCGGCAGGATACACTAACTCTAGAGATGAGTATTTTGTGTTTTAATAATAATAACCAACTTAAGGACATGCACTAGTAGAGATGTGATGGAACTTGGGGAACGTAAGTATATGCTCTTGGTTTTGTTAGTCCAACGGATGCGTTCCAGGACTGTTTGTTGTTCTGTCTCGAGAGGATATTGTATGTTCCCGTGTCGAGGGACTGCAGGCCTATTCACGGAGCATGTAGGGTGCATTCGCGTGTCGAGGGTTGACGGGCCTATTCACAGAATATACCTGGTGTATCTGCACGTCAAGGGCCTCGCAAGCCTATTCGTGGGATACACGGTTGGGAGGTGATTCTCCGGTTTTTGAGCTATCTTACATGATGCTTGCGCGTCGAGGGCTGTGGTGCCTATTCGCAGAGTATTTTGAATCTTGTTTTTCATCACCGTAGTAGGATTAGTTGCATAACGAGGGGTTTAACCCTACAAAGTGGAGACCGTTAAGGGCTTGCACCGGACCTATGTACTATGGAATGCATAGAATCCGACATGTATGCATTAGAAAGTCAGCATATAGAGATTGTGTTTTCTTGACTTGGTTTTATGCTTGTGTTTTTCCTGTTTTTCCTACACTTGACACTTAGACTAGATTCACTTGATGTTTTCATGTATTACTATTTGCTATCTTATATTCCTTAATGTTTTCATGCTTTACTTATTGTTATTTCTCATTTCATTTATTCTTGCTGTTAATACATGTTGTTGATGACTCTATGCCTTATGTTTTATTTATGTTGTTTTCTCTTATGTCACACCGTTATGGCTAACCCTTGTAGTTTTGGGGTTAGGATTATTGCTAGCCTCATGTTTTACAGGTAAGTGCTTATAGCTTGGAATTTGAATGCTTGTGCTAGAAAGATAATAGAGCCTATGTAAATTGTAAAAGATGTGTTGTAAAGAAAAAGTTTGTAATTCAATGTGTTTTGTATTCCGCCGTGTTTTGTAAACAATTGTTGTAATAAAAGTTGAAATAAAAATTATCTGTGTTTTTGGCTATGTTTACTATTGCAATTGAAGTTGATGCTGGGAATTATGCCACGTATTTCTAAGATATCATATGGAAATTCGGGGCGCTACACCGACAACTGGCTGTTATTACATTTCATCAGGCATTTTGTATTCATTAAAATTCTATTACTGGGAACATTGTCAGATTGAAACTTTATTGTGCTGCAATTAGTGCATGGTCTTGTGCATTTTGTTAATGCTTTTTGCCAGTTGATTTTCAAATTTAGTTCTATGTGGATTTTTTGAGATGAACAGGAGGGGACTTATATGATAATTTCCCAGGTATGTGGTGCTGCTTCTTTAGATAATTTCCCAGATATGCACTTTAAGAACCACATTTACATCTCATTTTCTTAAGGAAAAAGTGCACCAACATTTTACAGGTACAGTGAAAAAAAACACATACATTGAATGTTAGGCTGATGGACAAATTTTTTGTTCTCACACTTCTTACAGGCCATCACAGCAGCAATTTCACCAACCAAAAGATATGTATACCTTCTGACATAGTAATTCACATATGCAAAACACATACAAAACCGAACATACATAAAAGAAAGCAAGGCAAGTATAGCTCGAGTCTCCAATGCCGCAAGTGCCCCCATCAATTGAAGAACCTAGAACTTGAATTTGGATTGAGATGTAGAATTTTGAAGAGTATAGCTCGATTCTCCAGTTGCAATAGAATTTTGAAGAAGAACAATTCTGACATTTTTTTTATCGGTAGAGTGGTCCTGACAAAAAAAAAAAGTAAAGAAACAAAATTTTCAAGTAGATTAGATTAAAAAAAAGTTTGTTAAAACCAATCTGAATACGACTGTACGGTTCAGCACCACACTAAGTTTCTTCACTATCTAGGCTCAGAACTTTTTGAAAATCACATTTCATGAACTTTAGAAAAATCTCTGAGGAATCATAATGAATGCATCACCAATAGTGTAATATACCATGTCAAAACCAATCTCATATTCAAAGAAGCAATGTCAAAACTAATGCCATATTGAGAAGCAACAGAAGTATAATTGTATATGTCAAAACCAACTCTGAAACTAAAAGAGACCCAAATTAAGTTCAATATTGCTCAGATTCAGAAAATCTTCAATCACTAAAACCCCGCAACTTGAGTTCATCTTTAATCCAGATTGAATGTGAATATCATCAAAGCCATAATAGTGTGAATATCATATATATATTCCCAAATAGAGTTTATCATTGCCCAGTTTCAGAAACTATTCAATCACTAAAATATGAATGAGTTCATCTTTGGTGCAGAATGAGTCTGAATATCATCACATCCACAATAGTGTGAATATCATAATATTCAGTTCAAAGCATAATAGTGTGAATATCATCACAGCCATAACCAAAATATTGAGTTCAAAGCATGAGCATTAAAAGAAGCAGTTCATCTTCAGCCAGACATAAAAGCATAATGAACCCCCACCTCAATCGAAGGGGAAAACTCGAAAAATTTAGACAAAACCAAATACTTCACTCAATTCATATTATCGATTATATGATTATCCATGGCATTAGCACTTCCATCTTGGCCTTCCATACCTACAAACACCATACAGTTATATAAATTAGACGTAAAGAACATATATTTCTAATCAAGATTCTAAAAAGATTCAAAACAATACTGATTTTGGATGTATATAAACAATTAAAAAAAATTTAACATTGAAATTTTACCTCTATCCAAGTTAGAGATGTTGAGGGGAGATCGTTTGAGGTTTCGAAAGTCGTATTCAGATTAGGTGGATTGAGCGCAGCATTTAGGGGAGCATCGGGGCATCAATGAGAGAGATTTGGAGCTAGGGTCTAAAAGGTTTCAATTTCAATTTCACATTCAGATTTGGAGCTATGGTCAGGGCATCCATGGATCGAGCGCGGCGTCTAAGGGGTTTTGATTTCGATTTCAGGTTTTGGGAAGATTTGGAGCTAGGGTTTTCAGATTTGGGGGCTTCAATGAGAGAGATAGATCTGGATTTGGAGGCTACACTGAGAGAGAGAAGGGGAAAGAAAGAGCTGAAGATAAGGAGAGGGGTAGGAAAAATGACCAAAATAGCCATCATTGTAAGTGAGATGAGCGGATCGATTGTGAGCCACTGGATCACGATTATGATCCAATTGCAGATCCAACGGATGGCGGAGGAGTTTGCTCATGATCATGTGCGAACTAGTTCGCACCTGGTTAGCCCTATATATATAATTTGTACACATACTACATAATTTGTACAAACGTACGAAATCGATACAATATGCGTGTATATATATCAATATTCGTGTATAAATCGATACAATATTCGTGTATATATATATATATATATATATATATATATATATATATATATATATATATATATATATATATATATATATATATATATACACGAATATTGTATCGATACACACGCATATTGTATCGATTTCGTACGTTTGTACAAATTATGTAGTATGTGTGTTTGGAAAAAATATCTTGTTTTGTCATGATTAATCAAAATTGGATGACTAGGATTTGTTTGAAGGCTTAAACCTAGGGTTTCGAATTAATAGAAATGCATAAGAGTATTAATAGGTGTTTTCTACTAGAACCATCTTTTCCACCTTACCCCTCCACCTCACCCTCCACTTCACCAAGTAAATGGCCGGCCAACCTTCCTTCAAGGTGGTTTTTGTAAAACCCTTGGTGCATTTGCACTCCCCCCTTCTCATTCCTCCTATAAATACCCCTCCCCTTCATCCTTTGTCTCATTTACAAGAAAAAAAATAGAGAGGAAAAGAAACAGAAGAAACCCTAACTAGAGAGTTCTTCATTGAAGGTTGTAGTCAAAGCTAGGAGGAATGAGAAGGAAAGTTTGTCTAGTCCTTCCTACAAAGAGATCATCCTATGACGTTTTTTTTGTAGGAAAGTTTCTCTTTATTTTGTTTTGTTCTCTTATATTTATTATTATTGTATGTGTGAAAAAAAACCCATATTTAGGGTAACTACTTGTATGTGAAAAAAGAACCCATCCTATGATGTTTTTTTTGTTGTAGGGTGAGAAGAACTCATCTTTATGATGTGTGGTTGTTGTATGTATGTTTCTAAACAACTTGGACTAAGATCTTAAGCATAAAGTGGTTGTAGGGATCAAAATGATCCCATGAGAAAGATGGATGGTAGAACTTAACCAAAACAATATAAAGGTATAATCTTTAAGCCTTGTTATGGTTATTTTAACAACTTGGACTAATAATATGTGCATATGAGTAGTGTGAGTCAAAAAGAACCACATGAAGAGTTTTGAATGTAGAACTTACTAAAAACACATAAAGGTGGAATCTTTAACCTTGTTATGATTATTGTTGTTATTATGGTTATTTTGTTAACACAAAACTACAACTTGGACTATAACTATGAGCATATAAGATTAAGTGAAGTGAGAATACTTACATACCCATTATGGAGTTGTAGAACTCATCTAACTATTAAAAGATAAGTCTTTTGTTGTATGTTGCTTTCTACTTTGTTAACCCTAGTCCATAAAAAGTGGACCTTATTGTATGTAGGAACTTGTAGGTTGAAGAAAAGTAGGTTTGTAATTAATATGTAGGAATTTGTAGATTCAATAAAAGTAGGTTTTGTATTATGTAGAATTTGTAGATTAAATAAAAGTAGATTTGTAATATGTGGATAGTTGTAATTCATAAAACAAGTAGTTTTTGTAATATGTAAGAAATTTTAATTCATAAAAGAGGTAGTTTATGTAATAGGTAGATAAAGTCCTTAGTAGTCTTTATGAGTTTACCACCATGCCTGAATTATTGCAGTAAGAAATCCATGCTTGAGTTGTTGTAGTAGTTGTAGTAAAGAACCCATCATGATTGAGTTGTTGTAGTAAGAAACCCATGCTTAAGTTGTATGTGTTAAAGAAACCATGCTTAAGTTGTTGTAGGTTGTTGTAGTAAAAGAAACCATGCTTGAGTTGTTGTAGTAAAGAACCCATGCTTGAGTTGCTAATTATTGTAGTAAAGAATCATGCTTAAGTTGTTGTAGGTTGTTGTAGTAAAAGAAACCATGCTTGAGTTATTGTAGTAAGAAACCCATGCTTGAGTTGTTGTAGTAGTTGTAGTAAAGAACCCATCATGATTGAGTTGTTGTAGTAAGAAACCCATGCTTAAGTTGTATGCGTTAAAGAAACCATGCTTAAGTTGTTGTAGGTTGTTGTAGTAAAAGAAACCATGCTTGAGTTGTTGTAGTAAGAAACCCATGCTTAAGTTGTATGTGCTAAAGAAACCATGCTTAAGTTATCTTAGGCTGTTGTAAAGAAACCCATGCTTGAGTTGTTGTAGTAGTTGTAGTAAAGAACCCATGCTTGAGTTGTAGTTCTAGTAAAGAACCCATGTTTGAGTTATTGTAGTTGTTCTAGTAAAGAACCCATGCTTGAATTATTATAGTTGTTGTGGTAAAGAACCCATGCTTGAGATATTGTAGTAGTTCTAGTAAAGAACCCATGCTTGAGTTATTATAGTTGTTGTGGTAAAGAACCCATGCTTGAGATATTGTAGTAGTTCTAGAAAAGAACCCATGCTTGAGTTATTGTAGTTGTTCTAGTAAAGAACCCATGCTTGAGTTATTGTAGTTGTTCTAGTAAAGAACCCATGCTTGAGTTATTATAGTTGTTGTGGTAAAGAACCCATGCTTGAGATATTGTAGTAGTTCTAGTAAAGAACCTATGTTTGAGTTATTGTAGTTGTTCTAATAAAGAACCCATGCTTGAGTTATTATAGTTGTGGTAAAGAACCCATGCTTGAGATATTGTAGTTGTTCTAGTAAAGAACCCATGCTTGAGTTGTAGTAGTTCTAGTAAAGAACCCATGCTTGAGTTATTGTAGTTGTTCTAGTAAAGAACCCATGCTTGAGTTATTGTAGTTGTTCTAGTAAAGAATCCATGCTTGAGTTGTTATAGTTGTTCTAGTAAAGAACGCATGCTTGAGATGTGTAGTTGTTCTAGATTTAAAAGAATCCATGCTTGAGTTTGTATGGTTGTTTTAGATTCAAAAGAATCCGGCATATTTAAGTTATATGTTGTAGTGGTTTTAATTAAATTCTAAAAGGAACCCATGAGTTTAGCTTGCATGCAAATCCAATTGAACTATTGAAATGAAGCCATGTTCCATATTTATTCTAGTTTGATTTTTAAGAAGAAACCCATGAACTAACTCCATGATAATTCTAGCTTAATTTTGCGAGGAATTCATGCATTTAGGTTCTAGGTGGTTCTAGCTCAACATTGAGAAAGAACTCACGAACCTAGTTGCATGTTGTCCTAGTTCAAATTTAGGAAAAAGAACCCATGAATTCTAGTTGTATGTGGTTTTAATCGAAATTGGACCATATAATGTGAACATGCTTCATCTTCTATGTATGGGTAATAATGGTTGGGAAAGTCACTAGTATTGTTAGCTCGATAAAAGCTCGTCTAGGGTCTTATAGTTGTCCTAGGGGTCATCGACCATCAAGATTCGTATCTTACCACCTTGGAAACTATGGATAAATCACACCTCGAGTATCGACGGATCTTAACTAATGTGGGTTGATCGCGGGCCGAGAGTGTTGACGAGATCCAAGTTAGGGGTAGTGATGAGTGAGGGAGATCCCGTCACCAGTGTCTTAGATCGAAAGGCTATGAGTTGGACCGGGATAATCTTAAGAAAGTTCTTATTGAAAACCCCATAAGATTGTTTAGGTTTAGTGACATCGTTAGGGTAGTAACTTATGGCTATTACTACTTCACCTTTACTTATTATCATTTTCGCCGAAGGGAAAGAGTTGGTGTTAAGGGTGATACCTTATGATCCGACCTGTCCTATAGGCCAACACGAGATGTTATTGGGTGTTGCTCTTATTGTCAAAGGGATATGGTCTGTGCCTTCTCACAAATTAGGAGCGCAGGATCCGTATCTCGCCTGTTAATTTCTGAAGTGCCTTAATAAGGTCGGGAGCGATTCCTGTCGGAGCCAGGGGGATGGACCCCCGGAACTCCGTCATATTTTATATCTAAGGGAGAGAAGCCATAGACTACGGTCTTTCAGCTAGGGAGCCACAGGGGATGCTTCGAGCTAACCTGCGCTGTAGAAACTCCAAAGATTTGTCAGATTTTTGAGTGAGGTTCGATACGCCGGATAGTAGTGGCAAACATAGACACCATGATCTGACTGCGGATGGCGGGATTAGACCGTTTCAGAGCAACCTCATCAGTCACGTCGTATCTTCAGAAACAAGTCGAGTACAAGAATAGAATTCATGACACGTCTTTGAATCCCTGTATATGAAGAAACGGCTTGATATGGGGCATATGTAGTATGGGCTGCATACTGTTCCGGAGTCTTACTTGCATTAGAATAAGTGCATCATTGCGTTAGTTAATCTTACATTAGAGTCTAAGTCATAGCATACGATGACACATCAATTATATATACACGTTTCTTTTTTCATCAATATGTTTGTTTAAAGTAGAGAATCACTGCTAGTCATCAGCCTTAAAGCGTCAGTATATGTACTGACATCCCCATTTCAATAGGTACTAAATTGCAGAAGTACAAGTACAGGATTCAGGAGGACTCAAGGCGAAAGGAGCAAGAGTCGATTTTATTTTCCGCTGTAATATATGTTGTTTACTATTGTTCCATTGGTAACAATTGTTGTAATTTATTTATTTGTTGGAAAGCATCCAAGTGAAGTACCAAGTGTTGTTCTTTATTCATTATACTCTGATGTAAATTGTGAAAGTTGTAACACTTGGGATTGTAAAGGTATTATTGCAATACTGTTGTAATGTATTGCAATTTTGTAACATTCGGACTTGTAATACATTTGTGTTGAATAAAAAGTTTGAAATTTTTCCGTTTTTCTGTGTATTGTGGCTAATTGAAGGAAAGATTCTGGCTTATGTTACGGTTTCCTAGTATATGAAAATCGAGGCGTTACACGAACTCATTTTGTGGAGTGAATGAATTGTGGGTGTTCTGAGTCTTCTTGATTTTGAAGTGCAGTCCTTTGTGTTTGTTGAAGTCATTCCATTCTTGTTTTTACTTACAAGTTGCGTACATCGAATAAGGTCCCCGTGACAATGAGCTTGCTTTCCTTCGCGATGCACTGAGCTTGACTGGGTTGTGACTCATCTGTTTGCCCGTCACTTCATGCGAGTCGGAGTTGGAGCTTGCTCAGGTGAAGGTGATAGGAAAAACTTGGAGCTTGCCGACCTAAGGAAGACCTGTCTAGGAATTTATTCTCAAAAGTTGAGGTGGCCCTGGAGAGCTGTTAGCTGGCAGGAGACTTATGAAGATATCACATCCCACTTCCCAAAATATAGGAATACGAGCACGTAACTAAGGTTCAGCGAATAATGTATACATCATCCATAAGCTGTAACAGATTAACTCAACAATATGAAATATGATCACAACCACGCATGAATAAATAATCGCATAAGCAATGAATAAACTTCAATAATCCATGAAATAAATCCATAAAATAATATCCAACATCTGGAAGAAATAAACTTCGGGTCAAAATGCCCAGAATACAAAATACGACAATAATGACAATGCTGGAAATGAAAAAACAAGACGAAATAATTATAACATCCTAATAATTTAGCTCAATTCTTTAGAAGATTTGCTCACCAAGTCCTTCAGTCAAATCTCATGTACCAGCAGGCTCATCATCTAGAGTTGGGGAGAAATGTCCATTAGAGCAAGTTATGCACATCAAATAGTAAAAAAAAAAGAACAAGGAAACATGGAATGTCATGAAATCATGAACTAGAACAAAATCAAATGTCAATAACAAGGGTTGATAATACGGTCAAAGGCTATAATCAAAGATGCAATAATCGAGACAACAATCCATAATCAAGTTGATAACTTTAATCATGATGATAATGCAAGTTTCAATCCTAGGTTTATTAGTCTTTTATTATCCTATCTAATGCACATAATTCTGATTCCCATACCACTGGTTCGGTGCATGCAAACAATGATCGTTTAGACTATAGTGGTGAACTCTCCAGATCGTGTACTCGGAAATAATAATCAATAATCAATAATCAATAATCCATAACCAATAATCCATAACCATAATCAATCGAACAATAAGGGACCCTTCCCCGAGTACAGTTTCTGACGTTGTTCACTATTAGTCTACCCTTGTTACCCCGACTTGTTATTATTGTATTATACTCAAATATGAACATGCAATGGGTACAGGAGTATCGAGGCGATGTGAAGGAGATGTCAAGGTTGTGCAATGCATGGTATAATTAATTTTATTCACTAGATGCAAAATCAAATATGGTTATACTTAATAACACAAAAAATACACATTCTGGGCAGCAAGACGTTGCTATACAAAAACAGACTTTCCCATTGATACAGGACAGTAAATCATGTTCTTTCAATGGATATAGAAACTAGACTCCCTTCTGGTTCCAACACATTCACACGATATATTATAATCACAGTAGCTATGTTTATAGTTTCATTCTTTACTAGTTTCATATTTAGGCAGCATGTTAAAGTCAAATTTTTATATATAAAAGTTGACTGTAAGTTCATTTAAAAATCTTATAAAAACCATAATTTGGTTCTTAACAGTGTTCAGCAATAACACGATTAACCTGAGGTCTTAATTCTTAATTTAATCCACTGTTTCAATTAGTTAAACATGATAATGTATTTTGATACTTTATTATGGAATTCAGACGTTACACCACGAGAATCTGAATATCTTGCAATCCGTTAGTCAGATTGTAAAATTTTCAGATAGTTTGGATTCCAGACACAGAGGGCTACAACTCTCATTTAATAAGTTCTAAACAATATTATTTGCATCTAGGTCAAAAGTCTGGTTCTTTATTGAACTAGTGCTCTGGCAGCAACCTAGGGTCATATTCTCATATATATAACGGATCTGAAAATTCATCAATTAGTCTTATAAAATTTCAAAGTGACTCCTAATCATATCTAGTAACAACCTAGTTAATCTCAAGTCTTCCTTTTACTGATAATATGTTATATTAAATATTAAATCTTGTCGATAAGTCTCTAGACAGAAATCTGGAATTAAAAATCTAGAAATATGAAAAATATGATAACTTGCAGTATATAAATTAGAATTTAGATCCGTAAAACGTTCTAGAAACTAGATACAAAGGGCTATGACTTTTGTTTATAAAGGTTAAATTATTTCTAAAAGCATCTGGGTCAAAAATTTATTACAAGATAGTATGAACAGCATGGTAACAACAAAATGTTCTCCTATGCAACAATCATGATAATCAATCCACATATACATATAACAAGAAATGAACTAGCATTTATACTAAATAATTAGGATGGATTCCTACGGTTACGATGGCAAAATTATCATCACTACAGCAATAAATTTATAATCTAGTTACCTTATCACATACAACCGATATGCATTCGTGTTTTTAGTTTATGTTCGTGCAGTGTATGCATATGATGACGGATAACATGGCTTAGAATTGAATCAAAGGTGTCGCTGACCGGTGGTGGAGATAGGGGCAACGGTGGTCGGCAGCTCTCGGGAATGGCAGTAAGGCTGCGATTGAGACAACGAGCATGGGAGGCGATTGAGGATTGCAACGGTTGTGGGATGAGCAGGGGTGAGACGGTGAGGAGTTGCTGACGGTCGAGTCATGGTGAAAGAGCAGCGGCGATGAGGGGCGTCTGTGATGACGGCAAGGGGATGTAGCAGTGGGATGTTGTCAATGGGTTTGGGATGTAGCATTGGGATATTTTGGAGATTTGTTTTGAGATTTATTTTGAACATATATATAGACCTTTAGACTAATGAAAATAGATGCTTTTGATTAGTTAAAAAAATTGTGTGTTGAGTTTTGCTCTTCATTCATCTCTTATGTGTGAGACCTTGAGAGAATATTAGTACACACCCCCATCCGCACTCCCTATACACCGCCGACCTCCCTCATCCTCTTTGCCCTTCTTCCCGAAGCCCCACAGCCCCACCCGCTCCTTTTTCTTCTCACCCGACCGCCCCAACCATCCCTAACAGCCTCACTGTTCAAATCTTCATCCAAACCCTAAATCCTAATTCTCACATCAAGAGAATGAGCTATGAAGGAGTACAGCGCCGTTGACTTCGACGATGAACATCTTCTTTCTCTCCATCCGTGGCGGCGACACTTTCATCGAACCCCGATAATTTCATTTCATTTCTCCATTACTTGTGGTACTGCCTATCATCTCTAGAATTTTATCTGAATTTTCTATCGTTCTCAAATATTGAGTGTGTATGCTTCTGCTTGCCAAATAGCGTACAAATCATTATTGAATATCTTACTTGCTAAGAATGCTTAAGTATAATTATTTATTTTTAGGCTTTAATCTTTAAATGGGACTGTTAACTTAATGAAGTTTTTGAAAAGTCATCAACCCAATCACTAGTTTTAATTTATAACTCAATCAACACTACTTGTTGGTAAAATTAATCTTTTAATATTCTTGGAAAATTATCTACCTAGGGTTAAGTTTACATCATTTTGGTATCAGAGCCAGATTCAAAACCCTAGTTCTTACATTATTTAGCCATAATTTCCGTATTCATTTAGGATCATTTTTGGATCATTTTTGGGATCATTTCAGATTTGAAAACACATTATTTTAGGTACATGTAGGTCACATTTCCTCCCATTACTCTTCAAGTTTGTCATTATGCATGATGGGATTGAAATAAATATGCTTCAATTCCCAAACTTTTCCTTTTTCTAAATTTTGCAAACTTTTTTGACATAATGCAATTTAAGAAGAATTTCCGCAAGACCATGAGAACCAACCACGGAAGAAAGACAAGAAGTAATCATATTAATAAAAACTTGAACTTCCAACCAATACTTTTCAAATATGAATTTATAAGGTTTAGAAGAATTAATGCAAGAATATAAACTCAAAGGAACATGATCAGAAATTGGATTAGGTAAAGCTTGAACTAGAGAATTATGAAAAATAGATATCCAATCTTGAGAAACTAAAAATCTCAAACTTTGCCATAGAATGATCCAATCTATTATTATACTAAGTAAATAATCTACCATTGATAGGTAAATCAATAAGATCAAGTAATCTAATACAATCATTAAAAAGAAGAGAGTCTCCAACTTTAGAAGAGTTTCCTTTTCTTTCAGATAAAAATATAGTGACATTAAAATCACCCCAAAACATCAAAAAACCATTAATCATATCAAAAAAAAAAAAAAAGATTTAAATTCATTTCTAAGTCCAGCAGAGGGACCATAGGCAAATACTATAGTTAACAAGCAATTGAACTCAAACCAATCAAGAACTACTACAAGAGAGGATTTCTTTTTGTGAACAGAGACAAGTTTGAAAAGAGTCTTTAAAACCCCAAAGAATACCACCACAATAATCAATCACATCTAAATTAATCCGTTCTGTAATAAACTTTCCTCTTAATGCTCTTTTAATTGTAGGAGAAATAGAGGACATTTTGGATTTTTGAATAGAAATAAGGTCATATTTATGAGAAGAATAAGATCAAGAATAGCTTCCTTTTGTGTAAGCTACCAACCCCACGAATATTCCAAGACACAGTAATCATTGGAACTCTTATTCTCATTAGCCTTAGCAATTTCTGAACTTGTGATCAAATCAAAAGAAGAATCAATCAAAAAACCCATATGAACAACAAGATCCATGATATCATTATTATATAAAGAATCAAAATGAATTTGATAAACAAAGACTAAAGGAGTACCTTGCAAGTGATCATCATCAAGGATTGACTTCCATGTTCCTAACATCACCTGACAATATAGACTTAATAGGAGCAGAAGAAGTTTCTCTTTTAACACGAAGACGAGCATTAGCTCTGACAATGTTATACTTTCTTTTGGTATATTCCTCTTAGAGGGGGAAGGTTCAATCGCGCCTATTGGTGTGCACATATCATTATAATCATCCGAGTAGAAGGACCCTCAAGCGGAATTAAAGCTACTGAGTTCATATGAGGAGAAAATTGGCCAATGCCAGAATTAGAATTAATGTAAGATACCCAGTAGAATTCAAATGATCAACAACCATATTATCATAATGATTAGGAAATCCAAAAGAGGGATTATTAATGATATCAGTAGAATCTTGATTAATGTATGTATGATAATTATTCATACCAAGAATTTGATAAAAAGAATAAAGACTACCAGTAAAACTAAACGATAGCCAAGAATAATCCATAGCTTAAATAATAAAAGTACAACAAATAATTAGAAATTACCTTGGCATGAATGTCTTTAGACACAAATTCTCCCTCTTCCATCCCTCTTCCACAGAGAGTAAATCCTCAGAAACCATATATTCACCACTCTTAATTTATCCTCATACAAATAAACAAAAAGCTTAGCAGAAGTACTAGACCCAACAAAGGCTAGAACACTATTTTTGTATTGTTCCCAGAAAAGTCATGATTAACTAGCCATTTAGACTTTATCATCTAAAATAGGTTCAGATCTGCTTGGATTCTGAGGAATAATATGATCCCAAGGTGGACCAGTTTGAGTAGGGGAGCATGGCATAGGAGGAATAATATCAGCCATTTGAGAAGAATTAGACACATTCAAAGGCATAACATGAATCAGATCCTTTACTTTCTCAATTTCAGTAAAAATTTTGAACAGTCGGAACAACAAGAGTAGTGGTATTGTTAGGAGAGGGCCTTCAAACCAAATTGGTGGATTGAACATTAGTGGAAGAACGAGAAATCTTGATTGAATTATCATCTCTCCTCTAATAACAACTCTTGCTACCCCTTTCCCCCCCTCTATTCTCAACCATTAAAAGAGGAACCCCCTCTCCTGTTCTGAAACCTTCCCTCAGTAAAATGACTAGAATTACCACAACAAATAGTGAAACTTCCGTCATTGAATTTTAGAAAAGATTGAGAAGACCCAACTTTATCAGTGTTGGAGATAGTAGTTGTAGTAGTAGTAGTATGAATAGAAGAGTCACTCATATTAAGGTAAGAGAAATAGGTTACTTGACCCAACATCATATCATAGCAAGTCACTTTATTCATTTTCTTGGAGCACAAAAATTTGCCTCAATCTGAAGACACCCAGAAGCCAAAAGAATAGTTGCAGAAGTCTCAATAAGCTCACCCACAGATTTATTCATAGAAACAACTAATATAGGGTTGTCACAATAAGGAGGTAGGCCAACAATAGAAACCTTAACTTTCTCAAAATCAATGGTTGAAAAATTAGGACAAAAAAAGCCCATTTCCTAATTTTAACAGAAACAGTACAAATAAGAAAAGAGCTTTTAGAAACAAGATCCTATAAAACTTGAGGAGATTGCCACTTAATAACCACATATGCATTAGAACAAGAGTTGGCCCCCCAAGTCCAACCTGAGATACCTCACGTACTACCCAAAAAATTATCAAGAGGAAAGTTGCTGATAGTACCTCCGATCATAGAATCGGCTCCAAAAGTGATAAGATGGGCCTTCTTTTGTTCGAGTTCAGGAGAAATATCGCAGCAAACCATCATCTTGGAAGAGACCATTTGAGAGATAGTGAAGAACAGAAAGAACATGATGCACATCACAGTGAAGCCATGCTGCATAAGAGATGAACTCAGAGGTCGGAGTTGAAATCAATTGCTGTGAAGGACTGAGAAGGTGCAAATGAACTTGTTGGTATCAGGTTACTTGTTGGTATCAGGGTGTATCAGTGTATCAATTTAAATGTAATCAGGGAAACATTGTGGGGTTTTATGTAAATAAGTTGTAAGGCTGTTGAGCTGTGGTCCCCATTGTAACTGTCTAAACTGATTAGTTCACATCTACGTGCATTGTATGTAAATGCTGGTTATAAATAAGAAGAGATGGCGCCATTGTGTGCTGTGAATGATTGCATAAACTTGTCCACTCTTTCTTGATTTTCTTGATGACTCTGGGTCTTCTTCTATAGCTCAGGGCTTCTTCTTCTCCTCCTTACTCATTCATTCTACTAATTCCCTTGTTTCCATGGCTAAAAAAGCTCTAAGAACCACAACATCAATGGTGGTTTCAACAGAACCACACCAATTGGTATCAGAGCCGTTCGATTCTCAGGCAAATCTGGAAGATGGTGAAGAAGATCAGGCTGGAGTTGGACCAAGAATCAGCAATGGAGTTCTGGGAGAAGCTCCGGAGTTAGACTTGCAACAAAGGCAACGATTCTTGGAAGAAAGAATGCTAGGAGTTGAGCATCAAGTGCAAGAAGTCGCAACACAATTACCAGTAGTTTTAGCTCAATTGCAACATCTGGCACATCAAGTAGGGAGTTTGGTTGCGGCAGAAAAGCCAACTCCACCATACAAAGGAGGAAGTAATCAAGATCTTGGTCAATTTCCTTTTGCAACAAATTTGGGATTGAGTCACAGAGGTTTGAGTTTCAATGAAAGGGGAAGGAGGGTTGATCAACCTGGTGTGGAAATTTTTTTTCCCAAATTTCCAAAACTGGAGGTAAGCCCTTTCTTTGGTAGTGGTGATGTTTTGAATTGGCTATTCCAAATAGAACATTACTTTGAGATTTACAATATTGCTGGTGATGGGAAGGTGAGAGTGGCATATTTTTTTCTTAAAGAAGAAGCAGTGCAATGGTGTTGATGGTTCCTTAAGATCAATGAGGGTGTTGTGACATGGAAACAATTTAAAGAAGGAATTTGTAATAGATTTGACTCAGGCATATATGAAAATGCAGCCAAGACACTCTGTAGGCTGGAACAAAATACCACAGTACTGGACTATCAGCGCAAATTTGAGAAGCTGCAGTGTCTGGTTGAAGGGGTGAACGAGTCTTATTTAGTACAACAATTTATTAGTGGTCTTAAGGAGGAAATTCAGCATGATGTGTCCATGGTTGAGCCTCAATCTTTGGGAGAAGCTTTCAGAGTTGCGCTTAAGTATGAAAAGAAATTTAACTTTGTTAAACAGTTGAATAAGAGTGTTTTTCGTCCACAATATAGTCCATCATATTCACAAGGTGTTCCTTCTCTACCTACACTAAGTTCATCAACCTACCCACCACCAAAGTCTCAAGGCTGCTATGCCAACTCTGAAGAAACTAAGCCCAAATGAGATTTGGGAAAGGCGAAGGAAAGGATTATGTTTTGGTTGTGATGAGAAATTCTTGCCAGGTCATATTTGCAAAAATAAGACATATATGTGCATAGAAGGGGAGTGGGATCTATTTTCTATTCAGGGGGAAGAGGAGTTAACCCAATTGCCAGATGCGGAGAATGTCACTGATGTATCAAATGAAATACAAAGCAATCAATTGTGTGCAGCTGAAGGTAAAGGAGCAAACTCTGAATGTCTCATCTTGAAAGGAAAGCTTAATGGGCATGATATACATATCCTATTGGATAGTGGAGCAACCCATAATTATATTGATCCATTCATTTTAGAAAGAACAGGGCTGAAGCTTTCTATTAAGCAATCTTTCAATGTGAAAGTTGCTGGTGGAGTTGAAGTGGAAGGAAGTGGACTATGCTCCGGAGTGAAAATAGATTGTCAAGGGTATGAATTTGTAGATGACTTCCTTGTCTTTCCGATTGGAGGCCATGATGTGGTGTTGGGAGCCAAGTGGATAAAACAAGTAGAAGAAGTCACAGTTAATCTGATGGAAAAGCAGCTTAAATTTTTCCATGAAGGGAAAAGCTGGGTTTTAAAGGGTCTTCATCCTACCCCAACACAGGTGTTAACTGAGAAGGAAGCTAGTAAAGTGGCTTTTCACATTCATAGAGGGTTTGTGTTATATTTGATGTCTTCATTAGCTGCAGATAAGGAGGTTGAACAAGTATTGCCTTCAGAGCTGAATGCATTATTGGAAAGGTACCAGGATGTATTTGAGGAACCAAAAGGGTTGCCACCGAGTAGATCATGTGATCACCACATTCCATTAGTTGATGGCTCCAAACCTGTGTGCATAAGACCATATCGTCATTCTTTTGAGCAGAAGAATGCCATTGAGGAAATAGTTGATGAAATGTTAACACAGGGTGTTATCCAACCTAGTACAAGTTCATATTCTTCTCCAGTGGTTCTAGTTAAGAAACATGATGGATCATGGTGAATGTGTGTTGACTATAGGCAGTTGAATCAACAAACTATTAAGGATAGATATCCAATACCAATTATTGATGATCTTTTGGATGAATTACATGGGTCAATGTTCTTCACTAAGCTGGATCTAAGATCAGGATATCATCAAATAAGGATGTCGGAGAAGGATGTTCCAAAGACAGCTTTTAGAACTCATAGTGGACATTACGAATTTTTGGTAATGCCATTTGGATTGAGTAATGCCCCATCTACATTCCAGTCATTGATGAATGATATATTCCGACCTTATTTGCGCAAATTTGTCTTAGTATTTTTTGATGATATACTAGTATTTAGTCACACTTGGCAGGATCATCTCCAGCATATTGGCATGGTTTTGGATATCCTGCGACATAATCAGCTGTTTGTGAAAAGATCTAAGTGTGACTTTGGCAAATCAAAGGTAGAATACTTGGGTCATGTGGTCTCTAATGGGGGTATTTCAGTAGACCCTAGTAAAGTAGCTGCAGTACAAGAATGGCCCAAACCAAAGAGTGTTAAGGCACTGCGTGGGTTTTTAGGACTCACTGGATACTATAGGAAATTTATTCGCAATTATGGATCCATTGCAGCACCTTTAACAGCTTTAACAAAGAAGGAAGGGTTTGAATGGACTAGTGATGTTCAGTTGGCATTTGATCAGTTGAAGATGGCACTATCTACAGCTCCAGTATTACAATTACCTAATTTTGAAGACACATTTGTAATCGAATGTGATGCATGTAAGGAAGGTGTGGGAGCAGTGCTTTTGCAAAATAAGCATCCTATAGCTTATATTAGTCAAGCCATTAAGGGAAAAAGCTTGCATTGGTCTGCATATGAAAAAGAGATGCTTGCTATATTGCTTGCGGTTAAAAAGTGGAAACAATACTTGTTTGGAAGGGAATTTGTTATTCGAACTGATCATCAACCACTAAAATACTTGCTAGATCAGAGGCTTTCCACTGATGCTCAAAACTCATTGTTAATTAAGTTGTATGGGTTTAATTTTGTGGTTGAATATAAGAAGGGTAGAGAAAACATTCCAGCTGACAGGTTGTCAAGACGAGATGTGGATTGTTACCTTGCACAGTTATCGTTACTGGTGGCTGATTGGTGGAAAGAAATACTCAAAATGAATGAGGAAGATAGTTACTTCAATGATTTAGCTGCCAAAGTTACAAAGTCAGCAAATAGCAAGTTTGATCAAATTAGAGGAGTTTGGTACAAGCAATCAAAAGTGGTGATCAGTCCTACTTCTCCATTTCGACAATTGTTGATATATGTGTTAGGGTTATATACTGAAAGCATCACTTTTGTATTAACTTTATTTCCTTATTTTTTTGAATGAGAATCATATGGGCATATGTTTGCATATTGTGTTTATTATAATATTAATGCAAGTATCTGATATTCTATAAGGTTGATAATATGGTGTGAGGTGACACACAGAAGATCATATTATCAGTTCCCTATGGAATATATAAATAGTTCACAACCTAGACGGACTTGGATAATCCATTGAAAAGGTTGTAGTGTAATCTGGTATTAGTCTATCTTGACTATAGGTTTACACTAGTACACTTTGTGTGTATTGAACAGGACCACTTGAGGTTGTTCTCTTTGTACTGACTACAAAAGAGAACAAACACCTCTGTTATTATGGATGCTTATGCTCTTAATCCAGATATAATAACAGACATGTATATGCAGTGTGCATTACTTTGACTCATAAAAGAGTGAGATTCATTATGGATCAACAACCTCTATGAATTGGGTAATAGCATTGTATGTATGATGGGCTGTTGATTGTAAAAGGAATCCATGTCCCGATACGTCGGGTTGATGATGTCCCCTTAAGGAGCTCATAAGGATTGTCATGTAAACCCTGCAGGTGGATTACATCCGACATGACAAATAAAGTTGAGTGGTACTACTTAAGGATAAAAGATGTTGATCAATATAGTTGTCAGTAACTTAATTTGATCGACGGACATTCGATATCTTAACATGGGGAGCTCAACGAGCATATAATAAAAGGAGCCCATAAATATAATTTGGGATTAGGAAGGTAGTGCAACAATAGCTCCTTAGTGGACCGAGCTATTGTTAATGGGCCTGGGTTGTGTGTTCGGGCTGAACACGGGATACCCAGATTTGTTAGGAGACCTAACCCTAATTTCTCCTCATGGTCCCTACCGTAGCCTTATATATATCCTCTATTTCTCTGGCCGTCATTGATCATCTGAAACATAAGATTTTTTCTCTAAATTCGTGATTCACGTAAGGAGAGAAAGAGAGGTCAGCCAAGGAGAAGAAAGGTTGGGAGATCATCGCCCACACGACGTCCAACCCGAGGAAGGAATACGTGCAGAAGATCTTGGGGTCGCTGTCGTCTTCTTCTCATCGCAGGTATAATTCGTGAACCTTAGATTCCGCTATATAGGGTTAGATCACGTATTTAATCTGTTAATCTTTTATGATCGATACGCACACCAATCCGTAGTCCTGGGAATCATCTCAGTTCCATCAATATGAGCATTATGATTCCCTTATAGGTGGTCATTCTGGCTATGACAAAACATTGCAAAGACTCCGTAGGTCTTTTTGGTGGAAGGGAATCAAAAAGGATGTTAGAACCTATGTGCGAGAATGTACAATTTGTCAAACTAGCAAATATATTTCGCAAGCTCCAGCTGGGTTATTGCAGCCTCTACCAATTCCTAATCAAGTGTGGCAACAAGCAAGCATGGATTTTATTGAAGGGCTTCCAACCAGTCGAAGGTACTCAGTTATCCTAGTTGTTGTGGATAGGCTGAGTAAGTATGCACATTTCTTCCCTATACAGCATCCTTATACAGCGCATACTATTGTTCAAGTTTTAACTGAAGGGGTTTTCAAGTTGTATGGAATGCCAATTTCAATAATATGTGATAGAGGGGCAGTCTTCACTAGTAATTTGATGAAGGAGACTTTAAAATTGCAAGGAACCAAGCTGAAGTTTTCCACTGCATATCACCCTCAAACAGATGGGCAAACCGAAGTTGTTAATAGGTGTTTAGAGACCTATCTTCGTTGTTTTTGTCATCATAGACCAAAGGAGGGGAGTAATTGGCTATCATGGGCAGAGTATTGGTACAATACTACTTGGCATAGTGCAACAAAGACTACTCCATATGAAACCTTATATGGTAGAGCTCCTCCTACATTGATTTCATATGTGCCTCATGCAGCTACAAATCCTCAAGTGGAAGAAGCACTGCTTTCTAGAGATGTTCACCTTCAGCTATTAAAAGATCACTTGTTAGCTGATCAGCAGAGAATGAAGAAATATGCTGATAATCATAGGGTGGAAAAGGAGTTTGCGGTGGGGGAATTGGCATATCTCAAGTTACAACCGTATAGGCAAATTTCAGTCTCCACCAGAGTCATTCAAAAGCTAGCACCATTGTACTATGGACCTTATAGAGTCCTGGAGAGAATTGGAGCTATTGCATATAAGCTGGACTTGCCATTGGATGCAAAAATTCATCCAGTCTTTCATATATCTCAGTTGCGTAGACATTTGGGAGTTGCGGTGGATGTTCAAAGATCAGTTCCTTCTACTGTATACAAGGTTCTTATGTAACCTGAGTTCATACTTGATAGACGAACTGTGATCAGAGGGAAGAAACTGGTTTCAGAAGTTCTAATCCAGTGGAAAGATCAATCTGCAGACTCAGCTTCATGGGAGTCTTATTGGGATTTGGTGCGACAATTCCCTCTATTCGACCTTGAGGCAAGGTCTAAAAATATGGGGGGTGGAGTTGATGCACATCACAGTGAAGCCATGATGCATAAGAGATGAACTCAGAGGTCGGAGTTGAAATCAATTGCTGTGAAGGACTGAGAAGGTGCAAATGAACTTGTTGGTATCAGGTTACTTGTTGGTATCTGGGTGTATCAGTGTATCAGTTTAAATGTAATTAGGGAAACATTGTGGGGTTTTGTGTAAATAAGTTGTAAGGCTGTTGAGCTGTGGTCCCCATTGTAACTGTCTAAACTGATTAGTTCACATCTACGTGCATTGTATGTAAATGCTGGTTATAAACAAGAAGAGATGGCGCCATTGTGTGCTATGAATGATTGCATAAACTTGTCCACTCTTTCTTGATTTTCTTGATGACTCTGGGTCTTCTTCTATAGCTCAGGGCTTCTTCTTCTCCTCCTTACTCATTCATTCTACTAATTCCCTTGTTTCCATGGCTAAAAAAGCTCCAAGAACCACAGCATCAATGGTGGTTTCAACAGAACCACACCAGAACATGAGAAGGAGTAATGTTTTGCTCAGATTAAAGATCAGAAGAAGAAGAAACCTTGACTTCAGATTTAGAGTTTAACTCATCAAGCCTTATCTTGAGAGCGTTAAAGTCAAGGGCATTGATAACTTGGTCAGAAATAGGAATTTCTAATTGAGCCCCTAGAATATATTGGAGAGTGAAGCATCTATTCCTGGAGTGCCCAAATTTATTGCAGAACAAGCACTTAATTTTTCTCACACAGGATTGTTTGAAGTGATGAAACTCTAAATAACAAAAGCAAATGAGAGAGGGGGTCATATTTGGATTTAGCAGGAGGAAAGAAAAACGTATATGAGGAAGACGAAGCAACAGAATCTCTACTATTTTAAAGAGAGAGTTAGTCACCAAATAAATTCCATTTGTAAACAAACAAACACGTATAATGCACATACATAACTAATATACGAAGGTCTTAGTTTCGATGTCAGACAACGTCAATTTTTTTTATAAAAAAATATATTTATAAAGATGTACATCGCACGTGTAAATTTTTTTATAAAAAAATATATTTATAAAGACGTGCATCGCATGGGTAAATTACTAGTGAAGATAATTGGTGGTGGATAACTATTCATATTCAAAGAAGTCCGAGTGGCTGACTCTTCAAATTCGAAGCCCTAATAGGCCTTCGAATTTTTTTTTAAAACCACTTATGTCCAAGGGTTTTCCATAATAAATATCTCACCATGTGTTTAATATATTTACTCATTTCAGGCCAGATAAAGGATATCTTAATCCTATGAATGGTTTTATGGAATCCTGAGTAACCCCCAGTGTTGGAAGAATGGTTATCTAAGAAAACCAATTACCTTACTGCTACAGTAGGACTCAATAAGATCATATTTTTGCAATACCACACCCCTCCCAACAACTTATAATTCGATGTGTATAACTCTTCCTTCTCCAATCTCTTTGAGTGTAGTGAAGAAAGAATCATGAAAAACCATGGCTTTGACTTCATCTAGCCACTGGGGAACAATAAATGTAATTTCACATAGCAGAGTCTGATCTCCTCGTCTCCTAGATAACTCATCTATTGTTGTGTTCTCCTTCCTTTTCTTATACTCTACTATGAAATTCAACCCATCAATTTCCATAGCCATTTCTCTTATATCGTAGTGTTGATTCTCTGATCAGTGATATATCTTATACTACTCTAATTTGTCTTGATAACAAATGATCTACCTAAGAGATAGTGCCTCCAATGCTTCACAACATATAAAATTGTCATGGCGTCCTTTTCATATGTAAAAAGAGATAAAGCTTTCGACTTTATACCTTTACTCATATAAGCTATTGGATGTGACTCATGCATTAGCACAACCCCAATACCAGTGAGTGAAGCATCAGTTTCCAGGGTGAAATCAAGTGAAAAATCAGGCAACCTTAGCACTGGTGTAGTAGTCATAGCCTTCTTCAATGTAGAAAATTCTTCAATTGCAATAATGGTCATTTTGAACCCATTCTTCTTGAGAAGCTGAGTTAAATGAGCTGCAATTCCACCACAGTTTTTGACAAATTTCTTGTAGTAACCTATCAAGCCAAAGAATCCTCTCAATTCCTTAACAGTATTAGGCTATGGCCATAGCTCTATTGCCTCAATTTTCTTTTTATCCACTACTATGCCTTTATCATTGATAATATGCCCTAAGTATCTAACAGACTTCTCCCCAAAGCAACATTTACTGAACTTTGCAATTAGTTGATGCTTTCTTAAGATCTCCAGAACTTGAGAGATATGGAATAAGTGGCTCTCCCATGTTGGACTATAAATTAAAAAGTCATCAAAGAACACCAATATGAATTTCCTGAGATGGTCCAAAAAAGTTTGATTCATGAGGCGCTGAAACGTAGCAAGACCATTAGTGATATGGGTAAAAATAGAACTAAATCGGGACTGTTCAAATCGGGCATGAATCTTAAAGCTCTCAGGGGTAAAACGGTAATTCACATGTAAATGGGTTCGAAAATGGGAACTCAAGTCTTTTCCAAGCCCAATAACCTAAAAACGGGTCTGTCTCACTGGGTCAGGGTGACAGTCCATTATGAACAAACCCAGGACATTTAAAGAGATTCAAGTTCATGATTATTTCTAAGAGATGGTTTAAACCAAATCTCTTATCATGAAATGATTTAAACTCTATATCTTATCCAAAAACACCGGGAAGTATTAATAAATAATTATCTTGAAACTGTTTTCAAAGGCGACTATAAATTCCCCTCGACCCCCACCATAAAAAGGTAATCAGTATTTTTTCCACAAATGCGCTTTCATAATCTCCTTGATTACTGAATTGAGCGTCGGAAGGTTCGTCACCGGGATTCATCCCGGTGTTTCGATCTTTTTGCAGGTCAGCGGCAAGGTTGAGAAACAGTCAACACCGGCAAGAAGTCAACAGATTTGCTTTTATTATTTCTAGAATAATTCACAAATCATCTGTTTTCTCCCACTCCGAAATTAGCAGCAACAGATTGGCGCCGTCTGTGGGAAACAGAAAAAGCAATCCAACCACATATCCTCGGAGAAAGTAGTTTCCAGCCATGCCTCCGAAAGGATAAGAGAAGACAACGACGTCTAGCCGAAGAGCCTCTCCTCTTCCTCCTCCTCCTCCACTCCAAAATGTTCTTCCTCAGCTAGGCCAACAGGTTCAGCAACCACAGCCTGAACAGCTTCCTTCTCAATAAGCTCCTCCCAGCTCTAGGGGGGCTGCCCCGGGGGCTCCCATCGAAGCCGTCAAGGACAACACTCTCACCATGAACATGTCTCGATCTACAATCCTTCAACCGAATCCCTGACATCTCAAAGTCTTCCAGGGCTGGGAGATCTCTGTCAAGTCATTTTTAACCGTCAGTAGAGAGTAGACCTCTGAACTTGCTTGAATGAGAGGCGAGCACTTGATGAAGTCCCTCGCCCCGAGCACCAAATGGCCCAGAGAGTTCGGTCCTCCCATAGGCCAAGATCTAGAAGAACCCCCTCCCTAAGGAGGCGAAGGGAGTCCCCTCCACGTTGTCCACAGAGAGTCTCACCCCTACAAGTCAATCAGCCCCAAGAGACCACCGAGATGGAGGGGCACCGGCCACTCAGGCAAAGTTCCAGAACTTCAAAGAGGACATCCTGTGAGCCCTCAGCACGGCCACAAGTCACGATCAATGTGCCCCCAGCCCTCACCATACCCCGAGTCTTGATCAATGCGCACCTAAACCTCGCCATGCCACCCCTCATGAAGGAGAATCCCGAGGGTCGAACCGACGTGACTTGAGGGATGACTCAGTCCATCGTCATCTCCAAGAGATGGAGAGGCGACATAGTAGACTCAAACTAGAAGAAGAACAGCGGGCCAAGAATTTCCGTCCGAGCAGACCTCCTTTATCCAGAGCCATCATGGAAGCTCCGGTCCCTGAGACCTTCAAGCCCCCCACTTTGAGTCCTGCAATGGGGAGTCAGACCCGGCCGATCATATCGAGAGTTTCAAAACTCTCATGATGATTTACCAAGCCTTAGACGCGCTTCTTTGCAAGACATTCCCAGCCACATTGAAGGGACCTGCGAGAGAATGGTACTCCCGACTGTCCCCCGCTTCTATCTTCCCGTTCGATCAGTTTGAGGAGCTCTTTCTCATCTACTTCGTCAGCAGCCGCCGAGCCAAGAAGACGAGCGCATCTTTGCTGGTACTTAGTCAGAGAAAGGCAAGCACCTGAAAGACAATGTCTGACGCTTCACCACCGAGGCTCGGTCTATCGCCTCCCTCGATCAGTCGGTGGCTTCAGCAGCGTTCCGACACAACATCAACATGCCGACATAAAGGCATCCCTCTCCAAGAAGCCACCCCGGGACTTCTCGGAGCTCCTACTGAGGAGTGAAACGTTTATCCGGGCAGAAGAAGCCCTCCACCCTCATGACCATAAGGAGCCCCTGTCTGGGAACAAATGGAAGGAAGCAGATGATGAAGGCACTAAGAAGCTCCAGATAGATAACAGTGGCCAGCGCGGCCCTCCTACATGTTTTGAAAAATCCCCCCTCTAAATGTCAGTGTCTTGCTATCCACATGGAGGTTGGTAAAGAAGGACTGCTCCAACCTCCCCCGAAGATGAATACCCATGGCAAAAAGAGGAACATAGATAAGTGGTGCCGCTTCCACAGGGACCACGACCATGACATAGACGACTGTCGAGCCCTTAAGGACGAGATCGAGGACCTCATTCAGAGAGGGCAACTGGACAAGTTCGTTAGGAAGGATAGATTTGATCCTCCTCCACACCGAGGGGCAAACAAGCGAGCTGAAGACCTGCTGAGTCCCCTGACTCCGAACATGAAGTAATCCTGCACCTTATCCATGTAGGCCCAATGGGGAGAGAGTCGAACACCTCCAGAAAAGCCTTCATCCGATAAGTAAACTCAGTACAGAACCATCCTCTGCCCAAAGGCTTCCGGGTTCCCGTGACCTTTTCAGATAAAGACTTGGAAGGCGTCCGAACGCATCACTATGATGCTCTCGTAATCTGTCTCCACATGGCCAACCACGAAGTGTGCTGGATCCTAGTCGACAATGACAGCTCTGTCAATATCCTCTTCCTGGAGCCCTTCCAAGGCCTTAAGTTTTCTCGAGACCACCTCAAACCCACCAGCTACACTCTCCTCGGATTTTCTGGGGTGCCAGTAAAAATCGAGAGAGTTATCACTCTTGACGTAACCGCTGGCAAGACCCCAACCACCCGAACAGAGCCAATGGATTTTATGATTGTCAATGTAAAGGCTACATACAATGTGATCCTTGGCCGACCCGGCCTGGCCGCGCTTCAAGCCGTACCCTCCACCTTCCATATGAAGATGAAATTCCCTACCTCCGCAGGGGTGGGAGAAGTTAGGAGGAGCCAGGAGACTGCCTAAAAATGTTACATGACTTTAGTAGGGGGTCCGGTCCTCTCTCTCGAAACCCTCGAGCTCCCCCAAGGGAGCAACCAAGCCATCTCGGAGCCGGTTGATGAGTTCAAAAAAGTGGCTTTTTCTGAAGAAGACCCGACCAGGACGTTCCAAGTGAGCAAAGTCCTCCCCCACCCAGTTAAAGTCGACATCGTCTAATGCATAAGGGGGAGCCGAGACCTGTTCGCATGGATCGCTGCCGATATGCCTGGTAGCTCAGAAGAATTACTTATGCACCACCCCAGCATAGCTCCCGAAGCTAAACCTGTCCAAC
Source organism: Hemerocallis citrina (assembly GCA_017893485.1). Classification (NCBI taxonomy): domain Eukaryota; kingdom Viridiplantae; phylum Streptophyta; class Magnoliopsida; order Asparagales; family Asphodelaceae; genus Hemerocallis; species Hemerocallis citrina. The sequence continues at coordinate 40,375,927 of CM030363.1, forward strand.
AGAAGCTTCGCAAGTTTGCACCTGACCGCTAGAAAGCCATCAAAGAAGAGATAGATAAACTCTTAGCGGCTCGGTACATCCAAGAGGTTGATTACCCCGAGTGGCTTTCCAACGTCGTGATGATGAAAAAGGCCAATGAAAAATAGAGAATTTGTATCGACTTTACAGATGTTAACAATGCCTGTCCAAAAGATCCGTTCCCGCTTCTAGTATCGATGCACTAATCGATGCCACTTCCGGTCACGAACTCTTGAGCTTTATGGACGCTTTCTCTGGGTACAATCAGATTAGGATGCCCCCCCTTGATATTCGGAAGACTTCTTTCACGACAGATCAAGGCCTATATTTGTACCGCATCATGCCCTTCGGGCTAAAGAACGCCGGGGCAACGTATCAGCGCCTCGTCAATAAAATCTTTAAGGAACAAATCGGGAGGAACATGGAGGTTTATGTGGATGATATGTTGGTAAAAAGCCTTAGGAAGAAAAACTATGTGGTCGACCTTTAGGAAGCCTTAGATGTCTTGCGAAGTCACAACATGAGGCTCAACCCATCTAAATGTGGGTATCGTCTGGCAAATTCATAGGGTTTATGGTTAGCCAGAGGGGCATAGAAGCCAACCTAAAGAAGATCCAAGCCATATTGAATATGGCTCCCCCGTCCAGTGTTAAGGAAGTACAAAGGCTCACAGGGTGCCTTGCTGCCATAGGGTGTTTTCTTTCCAAGTCAGGGGAGAAGTGTCTCCCATTTTTCAAGGCCCTAAGAGGAACATAAGGCTTTGTGTGGGGACAATCGCAGCAGGTATCCTTCGACCAACTCAAAGCATATCTGGTCAACCCCTCGCTTCTGAGTAAGCCCAAGCCTGGGGAAATCCTCTACCTTTACCTCGCCACATCAGAATAAACCCTCAGTGCCGTCCTAGTGAGGAAAGAAGACAAAGCCCAGAGGCCGATCTATTACGTGGGTAAGGTCCTTCGGAATGCCGAACTCCGCTATTCCAAGATAGAAAAGGTGGCCTATACACTGGTTATGGCTGCTCGAAAGTTCCGCCCATATTTGTAATACCCCGTAATTTTAAGAAATAAATATATATATGATACATATAGAGATGAGATGGCATTTGTGTAAATATGAGATATATGTGGGGGCCCACGTGAGAGTTGAAATGGCAGCTGAGACTGCTGTCCCTGACATCAGCATTGACGTCAGCAGAGCCCCACCTGTAATTGAGAAAGATAGGGATGCGCTGTCTCTGTTAGAGGAAATGGTGACGTGGCATTTAAAGGGGCCCACGGGTCTCCTTAGGGTGTGCACGAGTTTGAGTAAAATGAGGAGAGTTGTATAAATTAATCCCATATCGGGAGTATACAAAGAGTAATTTAATATAAATAAAATTGCCTATGATCAAGAGTCACCTAATTGGTTAACCACCTTTTGAGAGGCAACCTGTGGTGGGCAGTTGTACTACATAGTATCTAATTTGTCTTCTAAAAAATAATAAAAATTATCTGAGGATTGGGGCAGGGCGTTACAAATGGTATCAGAGCTAGGTTTCAACCCCGGGTGTGGAGAGGTATGCCTGGCTGAGGTCAGTACGCTGGTAGATTGACCAGGGGTGAGTACGCTAGCAGGAGGATCGCAGTACGCTGGCAGGATACTCTGCTCCACATCGGCTAGAAAGGAGGATCCTACGCTAGTTGACATGCCCCGTACTCAGCGAGGACGCTGATTTCTAAAGGTAGGGTGTATGTAATACCCCATAATTTCAAGAAATAAATATATATGATATATATAGAGATGAGATGGCCTTTGTGTAATATGAGATATATGTGGGGGCCCACATAAGAGTTGAAATGGCAGCTGAGACTGTTGTCGCTGACGTCATCACGACGTCAGCAGGGCCCCACCTGCAATTGAGAAAGACAGGGACGCACTGTCTCTGTTAGAGGAAATGGTGAAGTGGCATTTAAAGGGGCCTACGGGTCTCAGTAGAGTGTGCACGAGTTTGAGTAAAATGAGGAGAGTTGTATAAATTAATCCCATATCGGGAGTATACAAAAGAGTAATTTAATATAAATAAAATTGCCTATGATCAAGAGTCACCTAATTGGTTAACCACCTTTTGAGAGGCAGCCTGTGGTGGACAGTTGTACTACATAGTATCTAATTTGTCTTCTAAAAAACAATAAAAATTGTCTGAGTATTGGGGCGGGGCGTTACAATATTTCCAAGCCCATTCGGTGGTAATTCTTACCGACCAACCCCTTAAGCAAGTGCTGCACAAGCCTGAAAATTCGGGGCGACTCATAAATGGTCCATCGAGCTGAGCCAACACGATATCAGCTATCAGCCAAGGACCACTATTATGGCTCAAGCCCTAGCAGAATTCATAGTGGAAAGCACTATCCCCGACCCTTGTAAGGAACACAAGGAACCCCCGTTCTAGAGCATTTATGTCGATGGGTCCTCATGCGCTGAAGGAAGCGGAGCGGGGGTCATCCTAACCGGCCCAAATGATTTTGTTCTCCAGTATTCGCTCTGCATCAACTTTCGAGCATCAAAGAATGAAGCAGAGTATTAAGTATTCATAGCCGGTCTATTCCTGGCACGCAAGGTTGGCGCTCAATGTGTCAAGGTATTTAGTGACTCCCAGCTGGTGGTAAACCAAGTCTCGGGAGAGTACAAGGTAAGAGATGTCCTCATGACCAAGTATCTGGCTAAGGTCAAAAAGCTGCTAGCCACCTTCTAAGAAGCAGAAGTCCTATGGATCCCCAAGAAGAAAATGGGCAAGAAGATGCCCTATCAAAGTTGGATTCCTTTTCTCTCTAAGGGCTTGAGCGCACTGTTTTGATCGAAGTTCTTTTAAGACCCAACATTGAGGAAGGAAGCCTCGAACTAATGGAGATACCACCCCTGGCACACGGGGAAAATTGGATGAAGCCCCTTCTCAAATTCCTCAAAAAAGGAATCCTCCCCCCCGACCCTAAAGAGGCTTGGAAAGTCAGAACTAGGGAAGAGTGATACACGCTTATCGAGGAAGTTATGTACAAGCGCACCTACACCTAAGTAGACTGCAGACCCTACTTGGGGTGTCTCTCCCCCGAGGAAGCCCAGTACGCCCTAAGCAGGTTCATGAAGGAGTCGGTGGTGCCCATATGGGAGCAAGGTCCCTTGCGTGCAAAATCCTGAATCATGGCTACTTCTGGCCCATGCTCCTTAGCGATGCCGAACAACATGTTCGTCAGTGCGCTCCCTGTCAAAAGTTCTCATCCATTCGGTCTACACTTCAAGCCGAGTTATCTTCCTTATCCAGTCCGATCCCCTTTGCTATGTGGGGAATGGACTTACTCGGGCCTTTTCCCACCGGCACCTGGTCAGAAGAAATTCCTTGTTGTTGCGATCGATTACTTCTCGAAATGGATTGAAGCCGAGCCCCTAGTAGCAATTACAAAGAACATGGTCCAGCAGTTCTTTTGGAAGAACATTTTCTGCCGATTCGGCATCCCTCGGATCCTAGTGACTGACAACGGGACCCAATTCACAGGGGTGACCTTCCGCAACTTTTGTGTGGATCTCGGCATCCAGCGGCGATTCTCCTCAATATCCCACCAGCAATTCAACGGTCAGGCAAAGAATGCCAACCGGCAGATTCTCGCTGGCCTAAAGAAGAGTCTCGACAAATCTGCAAAAGGGTTGTGGGTCAAACAACTTCCTAATGTGCTTTGGAGCTACCGCACCACTTAACGGAACCCGACAGGAGAATCTCCATTTAACTTGACATATTGCTCATAAGCCGTAATCCCACTCGAAGTTGGCCTACCCTCTCCCCGCTTGTTAGCCTTCAGTGAAGAACGAAATTCCAATCATCTCCGGGGCAATCTTGACCTCATTGATGAGATTCGAGAAAGATCATCCATTCACCAACAGATCTACCAACGCAGGGTCGAGCAGTCCTACAACAAGAAGATCTGCTCCACAAATCTCAAAGAAGGAGACATGGTCCTTAGAAAGTTATCGATCTCCTTCCCGAGTAAGAATGGAAAACTATCTCCACTTTGGGAGGGGCCGTACAGGATCTCCAGAGTTGTCCGCCATGGCGCGTATCAACTTGAAGACCCGGGGGGAAAGAAAGTGCCAAGAATTTGGAATGCATAGCATTTGATTGAGCTAGATTCCTTTGTTTTTTCTTTACTTCCGTTGTTTTTTATTTATTGCCATGTAATAAAGGCTTGCAACTTAGAAGCAGCCACTTAGTTTTCTCCTTTATAAAAACATAGTTTATTTTTCCGAAAAACTGTTGTAAAAAACTTATTATTTTACCCTAAAAGCGTACACACTAAGTACGAACACTCTTAAACAACAAGTTCGGAGTCCAACACTTGGTTCGATGTCACTTTAGCCACTTGCAAACGAGCAAGTGCGGAGTAGCTTGCCATTCGGAATTGCTCCCACAACTAATGAAAACCCTTAAATGACAAGTTCGGAGTCCAACATTTGGTTCGATGCCACTTTAGCCACCTGCAAAATGAGCAAGTGCGAAGTAGCTCGCCATTCGGAATCGCTCCCATAACTGTTGAAAACTCTCAAACGAGAAGTTTAGAGTCCAACTCTTGGTTCGATGCCACTTTAGCCACTTGCGAAACGAGCAAGTGCGAAGTAGCTCGCCATTTGGAATTGCTCCCACAACTGTTGAAAACTCTTAAACGACAAGTTAGGAGTCCAGCACTTGGTTTGATACCACTTTAGCCATTTGCAAATGAGCAAGTGCGAAGTAGCCCGCCATTCGGAACTGTTCCCACAACAGTAGAGAACTCCCAAACGAAACTCGCGACATTCCAGTGATCCGACCCAGAGAAAGTAACACTCAAATACTTGGTGGATTTTTACTCCAAAAAGAAACCAATTATAAGATCAAAAAGGCACAACCAACAAAAACATTGCTCAAGTGCTGAGAAGATCTTATTTCATAACAAAAAATCTGGATTACAAGTTTTATTGAGACACAAGCTTCTACAAAACCACATGAATCTCCCTAACACTTCCTGAGAAGAGGGACGCTCCTCTTGAGAGATACGCGCGACCGATGAGCGCTGTGCCGTTCTCTCAGCCCCTCTGAAGAGATCTCTAGAACCGCAAGCCGAGATGTACCCTCGGGGCCCACTGTTCTAGCGGCCCCTCCAACCGATGCCCCGCTAGACGAACCAGCTACTCCGCTCTGAGCGTCCCCTGGGATTCGCAGTACTTCGGGCAAACGAAGAGCCAACTCATGAAACGATCTTTCTTGTGCGCGCTCTTCTCGCGAACATTATGTGCTCCTCACATTGCCACCATCAAGAAGCCTTTTCAATCGGTCAACTTCCATCTCTAGCTCAACTATTCTCTCTTTGATAGAATCGTCCTTCACCTTGAACTTCAAACGAGGCACACTCCCTGCAAAAAATTCGAGAATTGTCCTCCTAAGATGGGTGACCTCCATGCTCCTCTCGAGCACCACGTTCTTCAACTCATCTCGCTCAGTGGTAGCTAAAAGTAAGGAGTGACGAAGGAGTTTAACCCTTGAAGACTCTCGGGTACTTGCCTCCCCCGATGGACTATCTTCTACACCAACAGGAGGTACTTCCCACGTAGCCTCATCGTCGGCTGCACTGCTATATCTCGACGAGATAACACTCTTCTCAAGTGGCTAAGCTCCGCTTCAACTTTTGAAAGTCTTTCCCGAGACTGAGCAAGCCCCAACTCAGTAACATGGAGCTTAATACGAAGTTGTGACGACCCACTATCCTGAGAAACATGTGCGGGGTAGACGAAGACCTACCAACCCAAGAAACAGGCATAAATCACTCTAAGTGAAAGTGAGAAAGCTACAAAATCACTCTAAGTGAAAGGGTGAAGGCTACAAAATCACTATAAACTGAAAGTGTGAAGGCTACAAAATCACTCTAAGTGTAAGTGAGAAGGCTACAAAATCACTCTAAACTAAAAGTGTGAAGGCTACAAAATCACTCTAAGTGAAAGTGAGAATGCTACAAAATCACTCTAAGTGAAAGTGTGAAAGCTAAAAAATCATGCTATAAGATCACTCTAAGTGAAAGCGACATAGCTACAAAATCACTCTAAGTGAAAACTAGAAAGCTACAAAATCACACTAAGTGAAAGTGTGAGCGCCGAAAAGAAAGGGAGAAGAGAACTTCAGTGCCATACATGATGTGAACACCCAAAAGAAGTTTTTCATTGCCAAAGTAAAAATACAAAAGCGGTGACCAGTCAGCTATTGGACATCGATACAAAAGCAGTAAGAACAAAAAAAACAACAAACAAAAACATCTAGTTACAAAAGGAGTCAGGGGTCCACCTCGGTAGACCGGTCTAAGGGGTGGAGGGGGGGGGGGGGGGGGTGAGCTTGCAACCGCTCCCTTCAATTGCCCTCGGCACTGCTACTTTGGCCGACCGAGGGTCCGCTACCACAATCTTCTCCTCCTCTTCGCCATCAACGGGATCGTACAGATAATACCCCGAGCGAACAAACCCGAGGATGCGCGCTTCTACGTGTCTGAGCGCCCTCGCGTATGACCGCTCCATGTTCGAGCGCAAGTGCCCCTTTGCTTCGGTCCTTGCCATCTCCACCGCCTCCTCATTCTCCTTGGTCGCAGTCTCTATTGCCTTCGCGGCGAGCTCTTTCTCTCGGTCCGCCCTCTCCTTCTCCATGGCAATTTGTTCATTCACCTTTGCCAGCACGGACTCTAGCAAACCGATCTGAGTCGCTTGAGTCTCCGATAGGCGTTTCATCTCCTCATACGCCTTGGCGGTCTTCGCTCGCTTTGACCGGTCCTTATTGCTTGCCACCTTGAGCTCTTTCTCTTGCTTCGTGAACTGCTCCAATAAGTGGCTGAAGTGGCAAGTAATCTACAGAGATAGAAAAAATTCTAAGTCACAAAGACAAAGAAAAAATTATAAGTTACAAAGGCGGAAGAAAAATTCTAAGTTATGAAGTTCAAGACAGAACTCACCGACATGTTCGCCCTGTGTTGCCGCTGATTTCGGTGTTGGGGCAATCAGATAAATTTGTGAGTTTGAGAGGAATCAAATGGGTCAAACCTGACCACTTCCGCCATTGTTGGGCTGGCTTCTAGCTTCTCCCGTTGACCTGCACGAAGTTCGAAACACTGGGGTTGATCCCGACGACGAACCCTCCGATGCTTTTGTCAGTACTCATAAAAGAATATGAAAAAGCTTTAGGTAGGCAAAGAGTGATCACCTTGTAACGATATGATGTAGGGGATCTGCCTCTAGATAAGAATGAATCTCTACTCCCCGGTGTGGCTGGATAGAGGTGGTTAGAACCACCTCCTAGAGATAAGGATGAGCCAAAATTCTTTCATATCCTTGTGAACTGGTCCTTAACGGGTTGGGACCCGTACCCAGTCGAACAGATTTGTTTATGGGTTATTGGACCCTAGACAAGAGACCCACTTCCCATTTCGGACCCGTTTGTAGGTGAAATTACCGTTTTGCCCCTATGAACTTTAAGATTCGTGCCCAATTTGAACGGTTCTGATTTAATCCTATTTTTAGCCATATCATGAGCCCCCCACTCCTAAAGACTATTTGCTACAGCCTTTGGGGAGTAGTTTTGTTGTTTCAATGGCATACATGATTTTATCAGAGTTCTTAAAGGGGGTTCGAATCTTGTTCAAGGAGTAACGGTGTTTTTCTGAGCAGATAATATGCCCAAGATTGTTCTTAGGCTCTTCTGGATTTTTGGCAATTTTTCTCGACTTTTACATTATTTTTCGAATCATTTATTCAATTTTGCAAAGTGATGATTTGTATTCTGAGAGCACTAATTAATTGTTCTAACCAATAATTATTTATCCAGAGGCTCAAAACTTTTTCCCCGAATTTATAATTATTTTTTAGAATTTTTAATTAATTTTCCTCAATTTTTAATCTTTTTTTGCAATTTTTAAATATATAATTTGAATTAATAAATAAAAATAGAATTAATCGCAGTATTAATGACGTGGATGAATCTGGGACGTTCATCGCTCACCGGCGCGAATTTCTGGACGATCAGAGGGTGAATTTGTGCGTATGTGACGTGGCTGAATTTGGTGCGTTCATCAGGATTTGGCAAGCATTTCTGGGTGATCGAACGACCAGGAGAAGAGTAGTGTTTCCCCATTTTCAGTTCAGAAACACATCTGCTTGGCGAATTTGGCGAGCGGTGAGTCAAACGCATCGAACGATACGTCGAACGTGGCAAACGGTGTGTCGAACTCGGCGAACGATATGTCCAGCTTGGCGAACAGTAGGCGAGCGCTGACTGGTCAACGCCATTTTGGCTATTTTCAGCTCGGAAACACGTCTATTCGACATCTGCGGCGAGCTTGGCGAATGGTGTGTGGAGCTAGGCGAACAGTAGGTGAGCGTTGACTGGTCAATGCCATTTTGGCTATTTTCAGCTCGGAAACACGTCTGTTCGACATCTGCGCGGAGCTTGGCGAGCGAAATGTCGAGCCTAGAAGAGCGTTGATTGGTCAACGCTATTTTTGCCATTTTCAGCTTGGAAACACGTATGTTCGACATTGCAGCGAGCTTGGCGAGCAAAGTGTTGAGTCTGGAGGAGCGTTGATGGTCAACACTATTTTTGCCATTTTTAGCTAGGAAACACGTCTGTTCGACATCTGTGACGAGCTTGGTGAGCGAAATGTCGAGCTTGGAAGAGCGTTAATTGGTCAACGCTATTTTTGCCATTTTCAGCTCGAAAACACGTCTGTTTGACATCTGCGGTGAGCTTGGCAAGTGAAATGTCGATCCTGGAGGAGCGTTGACTGGTCAATGCTGTTTTTGCCATTTTCAGCTCGGAAACATGTCTGTTCGACTGTGGCTAGCTTGGCGAGCGAAGTGTCAAGCCTGGAGGAGCATTGACTGGTCAACGCTGTTTTTGCCATTTTCAGCTTGGAAACACGTCTGTTCGACATCTGCGGCTAGCTTGGCGAGCGAAGTGTCAAGCCTGGAGGAGCGTTGACTGGTCAACGCTGTTTTTGCCATTTTCAGCTCGGAAACACGTCTGTTCGACATCTACGGCGAGCTTGGCAAGATTGGCGAGCGAAGTGTCGAGCCTGTAGGAGCGTTGACTGGTCAATGCTGTTTTTGCAATTTTCAGCTCGGAAACACATCTGTTCGACATCTGTGGCGAGCTTGGCGAGCGAAGTGTCGAGCCTGGAGGAGCATTGACTGGTCAACGCTGTTTTGGCTGCTTCGAGTTGCTTCTCTTTTTTCGTTTTGCATTCTGACTGCTTAGAATTCTGCGCCTTTTGGGCTTCCTCAGAGCCCATCAAGCTTTCCGGCCCAAGCCCACTAAGTCTCGCTATAAATCTCCACCCCTTTCCTTTTTACTTCACTTTTCACTTTCACCTCGTCTGAATTTTTTTTGTTGGGACGACACTTTGAGCGGAGTCTCCGGTGATATTTTCTGTTTTCCGGCGTACTTTCCGACCATGGTTGTCACCTCAAGAGGTAATTTATTTTAATTTCAAGGGATATCTAGGGTGTCTTCCGGTGGAGAGGCCTCCTCCTTGGGTCAGCCCGAAGTAGCTCCTCTGTCCCCTGCTTCTAAGGTCGACAAGGGGAATGCATCGTGGTTCTGTCCTCACCGGAAGTCGAAGCGGTCACGGAAGAGGATCTTGTGGTCGAAGAGGATGGCAGAGCGGCGGCTCTTTCTTCGTCGGTGGTGGAGACTATAGTGGAGAGAGATCGAAGGATGGTCGAGTTCGGAAGGCATTCGATCGCCGTGTCTCGCCTTGGGGGAGTTGGCAATATGGCGCTGAGGAGCTAAGGCGTGCCAAGCACGGTATGGCGTAGTTTTACGAGGAGAACGTGCCGAGGGAACGCACGGAGGCGAACGAAATTTTTAGAGCATCTGTAGTCGTTTGCTAAATATGCATAATATGCATATTTGGCTCAAAACGGCGCTGCACACGTTAGCCAAATATGCATATGGCTACTGTAGATTGCCAAATATGAGAGCAGATTTGAGATTTATTCATATTTGAGAGACGACACTTCAAGTGCCATCCCAACAAAAAAAATTAATATTTTTATTCTCGGAGTGCCAAGTGCCGTCGCTTGGAAAAAAACAAAATTTCAATTAAAAAACCCCAAAAAGATTAAATCCCTCGGACGGCATTGCATGTGCTGTCCCTTGCCTTCCCATTATCTCGGACGACACTTCATGTGCCGTCACTCGTTTTTAAATTTTTTTTTATTGAATGACGTTTATGCCCCCACTTATTCAACGGCTCTTTTTTGTTCTTTTTCGCTTTCCTAGATCAATCCAATGGCTATTTTTTTAATCTAAACAGGTCACTATATTTTCCTATATATAGTACTCATTCTCAACCGAAAATAGCATAAAAAAATCTCAACTTTCTTCTCTGTCTTGTATTATCTCAACTATCTTCTCTGTCTTATACTAAGTTATTTGCGAAAGAAAATAAATGGCAAATGTTAGAAGTGTAAGGGGAAGAGCCTATACGGCTCAGGAAGATGTTCTGCTATGCCAGAGTTGGATCAGTATAACTCAAAATCCAGTTATTGGTAATGATCAATCTGGGTCACAGTTTTGGGATCGTATTTTTTCTACATTTAATCTAATATTAGGCACTCCGACCGACAGAATAGTGAGCTCACTCACTAGTCGGTTTCAAGTGATTTCCAAAGAAGTAGCTCCATTCATAGGAAAATTGAGCAATGCAACAACTAGAGCCGGTAGCGAAACAACTGAGGCAGACAAGGTTTGTAAAAAATGTACGATTTGAAGTCATTATTTGTATTATTTGTTTACCTAATAACGTTTGGAATATCAATGTTGTCTCAGATTCGCGAAGCCAGAGTACAGTTTTTGGCATCTTCGGGGAAAGCATTCAAATTTAATGAATGTTATGAGATCCTGAAAGAGCAGCCAAAGTTTTCATTGCGCACAACACAAGTTATTGATCGAGTACTGTATACCCAAGTCGGTGAAGGTAGTGAAAGCCCAAACTCTCCCACAATCAACTTGGACTCAGATCTACCCATGGATACGGATTCACCTACACCCCTTACCCGACCACCAGGTCGCAAAGCTTCTAAGAGGAAAGGCAAAAGTGTGGCCGAAACATCAGGCATCAAAGATATGGCCGAAGAAATAGCCATTTTTACAGCTGTATGCAAAGAATCGCAAGTTACAAGGAATGCGATAAAAACCCGAGAATGCGATCTTAAAGAACGGATCGAGGAAGATCGTATTATGGGTATCAATCTAAACATGTTACGTATGAATCAACGATATTATTTTATATGTAGGCAAAATGAAATTCTACAAAAGCGAGGTTATAACGATGGGTAAAGAAAATGATCCCAAAAAACTGTATTTTGTCTTAGTATAAGCATGCATTATTAATTTGAAATGAAGAAGAATCTTTTTTGGCAGTGAGTGGACCCATAGCATCCTGTTTGATGAAAATGAAACTTTTATATACTACCGTAGTTGAAAATGAGCATTAATTAGTCAATGTACGATTGACCCAAATATTATATACTACCATAGTTGAAAAAACTAAAATAACTACTTTTATAATTATTTCATCAAATTAAAAGTTACAAGACAAAGGGAATACATACTAATAATACATGTCAAGTGCAATTACTCATCTCCAAATTGATTCCAAATATGCTCCACAAGATCTTGACGAAGAGCATGATGTCTTTACCGATCATGTAGAAGGACATTACGAAAGGTTCGACCTACTTCATCAATTGGTCCACCTGTGTTTGGTTCGATCCCAATTGAGTCAGGAATTTGATCATAATCATAGTCAAGATTTCCATCGTCACGTTCATCCTCAACAATCATGTTGTGTAAGATGATACATGTTTTCATAATATAGGACAAACTATCTGCATCCCACATGCGCGCTGGACCCTTCACTATTGCAAAACGTGATTGTAAAACTCCAAAAGCACGCTCGACATCCTTTCTTGCACCCTCTTGCAATTCTGCGATTTTTTTTTGGTATCTGGTGCGGTGTAAGTTTTCATGATGGTTGCCAACGGTGGGTATATACCATCCGCTAAGTAATAGCCCATATTGTAATTGTGGTTGTTGATGACAAAATTAGCTGGAGATGCACGACCGACCATCAAGAATCTCATTAAATAAAGTTGACCGGTTTAGCACATTTACATCATTGTTGCAACTTGGCATTCCAAAGAATGAATGCCAGAACCAAAGATCATAAGACGCAACTACTTCGAGAATAATAGTCGGTTCCCGAACATGTTCTGTGTGTTGTCCGTGCCATGCTGCCGGACAATTTTTCCACTTCCAATGCATGCAATCTACACTACCCAATATTCCAGGGAATCCTCGAGCGCTGTTCTGTTCTAGTAGTCTTTCCACATCGCCTGGTGTTGGTTTCCTCATATATTGTGTACCAAATAAAATTACAATTGCAAAACAAAAACGACGTAGACTTTTCAATACCGTTGTTTCGCCAATACGTACATATTCGTCAACAGCATTAGCTGCACCTCCGTATGCCAAACAACGTAGTGCCGCCGTAATTTTTTGATGAGGACTTAAGCCACCTTATTTGCATGCATCCTGGGACAGTTGAAAATACTGATCATAACCAACAACAGCATTCAAGATCCGGTTGAAGAGTTATCGGCACATACGGAATTGACGTTGGAAAATTGAATCTGGGTAAACTGGATTTTCGGCAAAGTAGTCGTTCCACATCCGTCTATGACCTTCTTGTCTTTCACGTCGAATGTAACGGCGATGATTGATTTGTTCTCTAGCTCGGATTGCATTGCCAACCTTATTAGACGATTGTGAACAATCCTAGTAACAATATTGTTGTCCTCCTCTGATGAAGAGGAAGATGAACTCGAGGGAAAAGGTATTTGTAAATTGGCCATGGGAATTTAGGAGGTAACGGAGTAGTGAGTAGATGCAGGAGTTGAAGTTTTCAAAGTGGACTACATAAATTAATGTACACAGGATGGCAGCATATAAATACTGAACATGCCGCTTGAAGAAGAACGAATCATTTATTATGTCCTGTCATATCTGAAGTTTAACACAGGTGTAAAAAAGTAAAAATCTACAATGCCTAGATAGGAACATGAACCGACTTACCTCTGTCACTACAAAACAAATTAGAAATGACTTGCCATGTGACAATCATATGTTGACTAGAATACCCTTAGGACTAATATGCGCTCATTTGTCATAATTACTAATTACAAATGAAAACTATGTTCATATTGACGTTAATACCCTCATGGGTCATAAATAGAAAATAAATAGACTTTGTATTACAAATAATGTAGATTTTTGTACTCATGTTCAAATTAATACCCTCATGTATTGCAGATTTAAATTCAATACTACATACAAAGGATGTACAAATATTCCTAATCTTCATAACTATACTGTGTTTCAGGCACATATGTAGACGTAGATGCTCCTATGTCATCTAAATTTGGATTCATTGGTCTATATTGGGAATGAGATGCCCTGCCCATCGATACAGATCGCCTCGCATTTGGTAACTCAGTTGGAATTGATTCCCTCAAAATCATTTCTGACAGTATCATTCGCCGAAGCTGTGCTTCGATGTTGCTCAATTGTTGACAACGAGTGTATAACTCTTCCTGTGGAAAGGTATAAAATATATAAATTAATGAGAGTACGTAAAATACATTTTACAATAATAACGAATTCAAGACGGAAATGTAAATTCAATTTTAGTAACTCACATATGTTGGTTGCCCACTCTGATGAAACGGGACATTGATATTAGAGTCCAAATTCTTCATAACAGTATCGCTTTGAAAAAGTGGCACTTCGACGTAAGGTTGACCATGTAATACTGAAGTTTCTGCAGTTGATTGAGTTGGATACTCAGCCGATAGCTAACATGGAGGTGCAGCATATGACAACTGAGAAGAAGTGTCTCTAATAGATGCTGGCCCAAAAAATTGACATTGGATGTATGAGAGAGTGTCGGCATTATAGGACCAATTGAAACCTTTACCCAATACTGATCATAAGTGAACTGCTCTACACGACGCACAAAAGGTGAAGCTTCAATAGGTTCAGGTAAAGTAGTATTGGATGCCATGAAACGCATGAGAGGAGGTGGGTTTTTTGGTATAGTAATATAACCAGTAAGTTGGCGAATACAACGATCACCAAGATACCATACACCCTGCAATCAATTGTTCACTTTAGCAAAATCATACTATTTATAGAAAGTATTGTAAATACGTAAAATTATGACGAAACCGTGATATATATTTAGCAACTTCTATTTCATACACATCTGTAATTGTTGAAGAATTATATGGCTGCCAAATGATTGAAGAAGTAGTGTGCATCTCAAACTGATCACGGGCCATCGATTGATTATACCGAATAGGATCAGATCGACCTGAATCCAAGAATTCTTTATTCCATCGCAAAATTCTTGGCCGTACATCAGAATTAGACATGTGGGTCTCCATAGGGGTGTTCCTATCTCTAACTGGAATACAGCAATTTGTATATTCGTAAGCCCAATATTATAGAACATAATTATCGATTATGTTACGAATAGATAAATTGAAATAATATAATGACATTTTCGGTCTAAAATTAGTATCTAATAGGATAAGTATTACCTCCAACACTTGTCACGGCCCATTAAACGACTTCAGTTTAAGTCTACTACATGAATCCAAAGACAAATACAACAGAGCAAGTGCATGACTATCCCAATCGTATTTGCCAACAGCATTGAGGTCTACAACTGCAGCTAGCCAACCATACCTTACTAATCCAGCACCATTTGTGAAAAGAAATGCACCGAGAAAGAACATAAAGAAAGCTCGTGCGATCTTCATCTCTAGATTCCTGTCGCTTTGGGCTTCTTCAATCAAAGTATTGGTAAAATAATTTTTGAAAAAATCAACCCGTATACCTTGTGATTTCCAATCATCTACTGTTAGTTCTGGAAAGAAGCATTGCTGAACAACTTCAAAAGTGTACATCTCATCGTTGCATGGAGGCAAGTCACCCACACTGATAGAAATTCCCGTAAGCCTTACCCAATCTAATGGAGTGAAACCCAACTCACCACACGGTAAGTGGAAAGTGTGGGTAGTGTCCCACCATCTCTTGACGAGTGCCTCCACGAGTCGAACCGATGACTTTTTTGTATTGATAGTCATGAAACGGTGCCATCCCACTCGCTCTACTCGTAGTTGAATAAGTGGAACCCGTGAGCAGTACTGATTGTACATCTTGATCGGTTCCTTTCAATTTCCCCTGAATTTACAGAAACCACCCTCAGGGGTAACAGTAACATATTGACTTATATGTTTTGAATCGTTTACTACACGATTCCAGTTGGACTGATCGGCGTAGTCGACATTTGACATATCTACTTCACCCTCATTGCTTGTGCTGGGTTGAGCTGGCACATGTTCTCGCTTTGATTTCAAATGACCAATAAATTTTCGTATCGAAGACATTATTTTCGACTAAATAATAAATTTAGATATAGATAATAAAATTGAGATTGAGAGTTGGCAGAGAGAGGATTGAGATTGATATTATTTTAGAGAGCCGAGAGGAGAGGAAAGAAGAGTTAGTTTTAGATAGATTGATGAGAGACAGAGAGTTATTACTACATACATATATATATATATATATATATATATATATATATATATATATATATATATATATATATATATATATATATTGGAAGGGGGGTAATATGGTCCAAAAATGTTTTAATAAAGCCATAAATTGGGGAGCAAATTCCGAAAAAGGTAAACACAAACAAAATACTTCCCATCTCTGTCGGACGGCACTTCATGTGCTGTCCCTCAAATCCCCTTTAATTTTTTTATTCCTCCGACGGCACTTCGAGTGCCGTCACTCCAATTAATTTTTACTTTTATTTTTTTTCGCTCTGACGGAGCCTCGAGTGCCGTCCCACAAATTTTAACTGTTTTTAATTTTTTTTCTCCGACGGCACATGAAGTGCCGTCGCTTATTATTTTATTATAAAAAGCTAAAAAATAGCTATTGACGACTGCAACAAAACTTCGATTGCTATTTCCATTTATGCATATATGCATATTTTATCCCCAAATGACTACAGATGCTCTTAGTGTTCTCAAAGAGTCGGACATGCAAATCATTCGGATGTGTTACATGATTCCTTCGGAGTTTGATCTTATTATACCTGGTATAGGGGTCAGGTCCGCTCTTCGTTTCCCTCCGACACGTGCGTGTTTCCATTCGATGCTTTCCACATGGGGCTCCGCCCCCCTCTCCATCCCTTCATAAGGACGGTGCTACAATGGTACGGGGTATGTCCGATACAGCTCATGCCGAACATTTGGAGGCACATCACGGGGTTCATCCTTCACTGCCAGGCCACAGGGGTCGAGCCTAGACTCAGCGTGCTTCGCCGGCTATACAATATCCACCAAAAGGCGGGAACAGAATATCGTTTCTACCTGATTTCTCGGAAGGGCGTCAAGTTGGTCGAAAATCCCAACTCTGTAAAGTGCTGGAAAGATAAGTACTTTCTCGTTCAGGGTAAGAAGTCGTGGGACATCCCCACGATTTGGAAAGAAGATGTGCCGAAGAGGGCAAAGATGGAGCCGACCTTAAGCCCCGAGGAGGACGAAATGGACGGCATCCTCTTGGATCGACGCACGATGCACTGGAAAGATATCTCCAAGGAGAGTCTCTTCGGGGGAGGCCTTAGTCTGATGAACCCTAGTATGAGTTCTTTATGTCGATCGCTCTTCTGAACATTTCAATAGTATAAAAATTCTTAAGCTGTTGTTATCTTTCATTGCAGGGTCTGCAGGTATGGACTTCGAAGATAACATGAATAGGCGTTCGGCTCTGAGCAGCAAGCGGGTCGAGGAGAAGAAGAGGAAACGTGCCGACGTCTGACCGACACCGTCGAAGGCGATCAGAAGCGAGAGCATCGTTGCTCCCGTTGTTGACTTGGAGGCTATGCCCGCTCTAGTTGCTCGGCCGGTAGGAGAACTTGATATTTCGCCCACGCTTGCCTTTAGGCTCAACCTCGCACGGAGGTGGCCGAGGCCATGCTGACGGACGAGCTAAAGAGGATCTTCGTACCGGATTGGCAAATCCTAAAGCACGACGGTTTCCTCGGAGACTCGACGAGCTGTATGGACGCCGTTCGCAACTTGGCCACGCCCAAGGACTAGGCGTAATTGGAGCACGAGACTGTGGGAGACTCTGCCTTAGAGATCGCAAAGGAACAAATGACGGTAAGCTCTAGATGTGAAGTTATTCGCTCGACTCTTGTTCCCCTTCCTTACACTACTTGTTCTTTCACAGACGATCTGTGTAATGGCCCTGCCCCTAGCTCAGACAATTTATACAATTTAGAAGACAAATTAGATACTATGTAGTACAACTGCCCACCACAGGCTGCCTCTCAAAAGGTGGTTAACCGAATTGTTGACTCTTGATCATAGGCATTATTATTTATATATTATTTAATTCTTTTACACTCCCGATACGGGATTACATTCATTTACCTACTCACGTTGTCTCTTTCCAGAGAGAAGAACACAGCACGTTTGCTACCCTCACATACCGAAGGTGGGCCCTAAATGCAATGCCACGTCATCGAAACCTTTTGACCGAAGTCAAACAGCACAAGGCTGCTGTTTCCATCATGTGTGGGGCCCCCTACCAAACACTATTCATTTTTCAAATCATTACAATCATGCCATAGCTCATTATACCAAACAACCAACTATTACTCTTCAATATATATATATATATATATATATATATATACTCTTTGAAAATTACGGGGTGTTACACACACCCCCCCTTCAGAAATCAGTGTCCTCGCTGAGCACGGGGCATGCACAATCTAGTCCAGGATCTCCTTTTTAGTCAATGTGAAGTGGAGTACCCTGATTCTGCTAGCTGCACAGTACCCCGATTCTACGGGTTGTCCATCTCAGGCCCCATCCTCGCTCCTTCTCAGGCATACTTACCCGTACATCTTCTAGCTCCATCTCAGGCATACATCTCACCCACTCTTACCCACACTCGGTGTCGAAAGTTGGCTCTGATACCATTTGTAATGCCTCTGCCTCTAGCTCAGACAATTTATACAATTTAGAAGACAAATTAGATACTATGTAGTACAACTGCCCACCACAGGCTGCCTCTCAAAAGGTGGTTAACCGAATTGGTGACTCTTGAGCATAGGCATTATTATTTCTATATTATTTAATTCTTTTACACTCCCGATATGGGATTACATTCATTTACCTACTCCGTTCTCTCTCTCCTGAGAGAAGAACACAGCACGTTTGCTGCCCTCACATACCGAAGGTGGGCCCCAAATGCAATGCCACGTCATCGAAAGCTTTTGACCGAAGTCAAACAACACAAGGCTGCTGTTTCCATCACGTGTGGGCCCCCCTTCCGAACACTATTCATTTTTTAAATTATTACAATCATGCCATAGCTCATTATACCAAACAGCCAACTATTACTCTTCAACATATATATATATATATATATACTAGGTATGTCCGTGGCACGTGCCTACGGCACGTATTCGGAACTGCATATAAATTTATTCGGAACTGCATATATATATATATATATATATATATATATATATATATATATATACTAGGTATGCCCGTGGCACGTGCCTACGGCACGTATTCAGAACTGCATATAAATTTATTATAGTACAACTTTATGTACTCTGAAATGTTTCTACCTTTGACACCAAAACTTGCACCGTTTTGTAGACGGGAACCTAGGCAGTGAGACATGGTTTTATGCTCTATGCATGGTTTGGTGATTGAATATGAGAGACTTCGAAACCTTGTGAAATTTCCCTAACAATACACCAAAAACTCTAAAATAGTCGTGAAGGTTGAAGGAGTAATTTATTTTCCAACATGGAATCATAGCACGCCTAAGATAAATCTTAATGAAAGGGTCAAAGAGAACTTACATGCTAGCAAAAATATACAAAGACTAATAACTTCAACAAATTTAACCTTTAACTTTATATATTGCTAATTTATTGATGCTCAAATTAAATTACTTCAGAGAACTATTTACCTGCAAGAAGGCCTCGGAACAGTTCATTAGCAGCTAAAAAAAGCTTCTCATAGCTGTCGTAAGCCTTCAGGTCTACTTTCCTCCCAATCGGTATCCCATCCATATTAATCTTCACAAACAAACCCTTGTTTTTAGTTTCAGTCTTCGCGACCTTCTCCAAGCTCTCATTCTTTGATTCAGGTGTCGGCTTTGAAGAATTAGTTGCAAGGTTCTTTCTAAAGTTTCGGATTGGAGGCCATCTGACTACAGGAGCAGCAGTAATCCTGCAAATTGTAGAAAATTAATATTGTATGTCACATACTACAATTCTCAGTAAATAAATTTCATAAACCGACCGACAAAATGAACTATTAATGAGTATTGGATGCAAATATTTGAAAGTATGTAACAAAGAATATTTTCTTGCAATACAGTTAGCTAGTTAAATGAAGGAACTTATTCCAGAAGTACTGGAACCACAAATATTGTACCATCTCTTTGGAATCCACTTACATAAACAATCATATATAAAACTGATGTAACATCAACAACTCCATGGTATCTTTATCTGTAGCACCACCTATAGGCTCAAAAAAGCTGTCCATCAAAAACAAACAACCCTAAGTTGCACTGATACTCTCAAAGGAATCTATTAGTCACACCTAAGGAAAGGAAACAATTTTTTTTCTGAAGCTATGTTGAATACCATGGAATACACCAGTGAAACAGGAAATTTGGCAAGTTTGAAATACATGGAAGTGAATAAGGATTTCATGACTTACCTGCTGCAATATTGAGAGATATAAACAAAAAACGAAGGGAGAAACTTTAGTCCAATGCAAAGAAAAGGATATGTTAAATTGCTAATTTCAGAGTATAACAAAAATTAGCCTTAAAAACAAAGATGACCAAGAATACATACAAACTTAAGTATAATAGCAATTTTTTTAAAAAAAAAGTCTTCAATAGTATGAGCAATTTCTCACTGCAAACCAACCTTCTTCTTGTCCAAAACCTTATCCTAAAAAAGGAATGAAAAGCAAACCAAACATAGCTAGCCACTAAAAAGCATAGGACCCCATTAACACCAGAATAGAAATACACCACCAACCAAACAAAGCAAACAACACTACAAATTAAACAATTGAAAAAAGCAAAAACATCAAAACCCCAAGTGATCAAACCACTTCAATACCTTGTGTTCTGCACAACATATGATGCATTCTTCTCATACCCCTACTTATGTTCTTCCCCAACTTCACCTTTTGTCTTAAAACCTTTATATAAAAAAAGTTTGTGATAAAGAACCCACCTATAATACAAAATTTACAAAAAAAAACACACAAAGTACCTTCGTTTTTTAGCACAACGGTCTCAAAGAAGCATCTTTTGAGGCCAGAGGAAGAGTGCCCACGATAAAGGAGGGAATTGGGAGTTGAGTAATGGTGGTCCTCTTCAGACCCAGGTGGCCCAAGCCTGAGCTCCAGCTTGCCATCATCCATTTGAGCTGCTGGTTCTTTGTTTGCAAAGAAAAAACAGAAACAGTATCAATTTCTAAACAGTATCAAAATGGAGTTGAACTGACAGTGGTGGTTGCACTGTCGGAGCTTTGAGTGCGTTGAGGTGGAGGTTGGGTTGACGGATCTGACCTAGCTTCGAAGGAGGTGGAGCTTCGAAGGATCTGATGGAGCTGAAGGGGTTTCGATGAGGCAGGGCTGACGGGTTTCGATGAGGCCGGATTTCGGGAAGAGAGAGACAGAGAGACAGAGAGAGAGAGCGGGGGATGGGTTCTGAGTTGGGGAAGAGAGAGAGAGAGAGAGAGAGAGAGAGAGAGCGGGGGAAGAAAGAGAGAGAGAGAGAGAGGTGGAAGATAGAGAGAGTGAGAAGCAGTAGGGGGGGTTCTGAACTGAGAGAGAGAGAATTGGCTTTAGGATTTTGAATTTGTGGGTTTAAAATTTTAGGCGGGAAAATATGTTTTGTGAGAATAGATCTGGTCCATTGATTTTGGGAGAGATTGAATGTGAGCCACTTGATAGCTTTCTTTGTAATTTATTATATAGGTATATATATAGGGAAAGGATCGGTTGAGCACTCCTCTAGTGCTCACCACGTGAACACTAGGCCTTCAGACATTCATATCGAAAATCTGAACCGTTCACATTGATCTACACATCTAAATTAGTCTAAATATGTAAAATCAAATCATTTGAAATTCATTTGCCCATCCATCATGTGACTATAAAAACAATGATTTTCAGCCATACAATTTTGTAACACTTCAATGAATGGGCAAATGAATTTCAAATGATTTGATTTTACATATTTAGACTAATTTAGATGTGTAGATCAATGTGAATAGTTTGGATTTTCGATATGAACGCCCGAAGGCCTAGTGTTCACGCGGTGAGCACTAGAGGAGTGCTCAACCGATCCTTTCCATATATATATATATATATATATATATATATATATATATATATATATATATATATATATATATATATATACTTTGAAAATTAGGGGGTGTTACACACACCCTCCCTTCAGAAATCAGTGTCATCGCTGAGCACGGGGCATGCACAATCTAGTGCAGGATCTCCTTTCTAGTCAATGTGGAGTGGAGTACCCTGATTCTGCTAGCTACACAGTACCCTGATTCTGCGGGTTGTCCATCTCAGGCCCCAACCTCGCTCCTTCTCAGGCACACTTACCCGTACATCTGCTAGCTCCATCTCAGGCATACATCTCAACCACTCTTACCCACATGCAGTGTCAAAAGTCGTCTCTGATACCATTTGTAACGCCCCTGCCCCTAGCTCAGATAATTTATACAATTTAGAAGACAAATTAGATACTATGTAGTACAACTGCCCACCACATGCTGCCTCTCAAAAGGTGGTTAACCGAAATGGTGACTCTTGATCATAGACATTATTATTTATATATTATTTAATTCTTTTACACTCCCGATATGGGATTATATTCATTTACCTACTCCCGTTCTCTCTCTCATGAGAGAAGAACACATCACATTTGCTGCCCTCACATACCAAAGGTGGGCCCTAAATGCAATGCCACGTCATCGAAACCTTTTGACCAAAGTCAAACAGCACAAGGATACTGTTTCCATCATGTGTGCCCCCTCTTCCAAACACTATTCAATTTTCAAATTATTACAATCATGACATAACTCATTATACCAAACAGCCAACTATTACTCTTCAACATATATATATATATATATATATATATATATATATATATATATATATATATATATATATATATATATATATATATATACTCTTTGAAAATTACGGGGTGTTACAATCTGCCACTTCAGCCACTTGATGAGGCGAGTGGCTGAGCAAGAGAAAGAGCTGAAGGCTCTGCAGGATCGGAAGAGGTTCGAGCGGTCGAAGGCTAAGAGGGAGCTAGAGGCGGCCGCACTTTTAGCAGAAATGCAAGCCGCCTAGATCAAACTCCTGGAGGAGGCGTTGGCAAAGACAAAGGAGTCCGCCACCTTGGAGAAGGAGGAGTTGGTTCGGGAGAGAGCCGCCGAGCTGGAGAAGGCTGCCTTCTCGAGGGACGTGGCCGTACGGGAGGCCGAGTCCATGACGGAGAAGAAGGCTATCGGCTACTTGGAGAAGAACATGTGGAAGGCCTACACTAAGGCCCTGAATGACATCGGCGAACGTCTCCCTGGTTTCGATCGTTCGGGGTACTACTTGTTTCCCGATGATGAGGTGCAGGAAACAGAGATCGAGGGAGGAGATGAGGCTGGCGGCGAGCAGGCTGTGGTGACGGACCCCCCACTGGCTATGGCACCGGCGTCGGGGGAGCGGACACGAATTAGCATTCCTGGTGGATCCATCTGTTGAGGTGGACACTTAACTTCCTTCTTAGTCTCTTCTTCATGTTTTAGCCGTAGATTTTTGCCTAGGGTCTTTTTGTAGTAATGCCTAATAGCGGACTGGCCACCGCTTTTGTACTTATGGACTTTAATGAAAATTTTGATTAAGTGTTGAACTTGCATTATGTTTCGTATCAGAGTTGTTTCTGTAGGAGCTGTTTAAACTTAGTATCGTCATGTCTCTGCATTTTCAGATCGCCGAAGCATGTCAGATGGTCGAATTGTCTCAAGTGGTTGAAGTGTCACAAATGGCCGAAGTATCATGCCTCCAGTCGGGTCTGGGGTCGCGAGGTTGGGCCTCGCTCGGAGTTGAGAGAGGCTTTTCAAAGCCGGATCGGAGCTAAACCATCTTATGCTGACGTTGGCCCGTCGAGACTCCGAGCTGAAGCGTCTAGAGGATAAGGCTGGCAAAGTGCCACCTGAAGGGGAGGAGACTTGTCCCTCGATGGCCTTCAACCAAGGCCTGAGACTCAAGTTCCTTCGTCAGTCCCTGTTCGACGTCCGGGCTGAACAAGAGGGGTTAAAGAATGTAGTGCTCGAGAAGAGCTTGGAATCGGCACACCTACGGAGGGCAATCTTCGAGGCTTCTCGTGGGGGCAGCTCTAGTCGAATGCCTCGCCTGAAGATCAGGGTAACGGACGACTCACTGAAGAAACGAGTTGTTGAGTTAGAGGCGGAGAATCATCGACTACGACGTCTTTCAGAGGGGAGCAACATCAGGAGCACTTCCTGCCCCCGAGGATAGTATGCATAAGGAAAGTCATTCCACAAGTTGGTGCTACGTTCGCCCCTAGGCTCAAGGCGCCCTGAGGACGCACAGAGCGGAGTGGCTGGTTCATCGAGCGGAGCGACACTTAGGCTCTTGGGTGCCGGAGATGCGACTCGGCTCGCCGGCTTAGAGACCTCTGCGGAAGTAAGGCCATAACAACACGGTGCTCGCCGGCCTCGCTTGTCACTTAAGAGAAGCATTCCACTCCCTAGGAAGGGTTAAGGCCGATCTCTGTAATTTTGTAAACTTTGTTTCTCTCGAGTCTTGTATCTCAATGTAAAGATGAGTTGTTGGTCAGTAGTTAGACTTGTACCTCAAACTTTAATGAAATAGCGCTTATTTCTTAAGCTTGTGAGTGTTTTGTCTGCATTTGTGAATGTTTAACAGTTGTAGGAGCAATTTCGAATGGTGAACCGCTTCGTACTCGCTTAGAAGCATGTAGTTGAAGCAGAGTCCAACCAAGTGTTGGAATCCAAGTGTGTCGTTTAAATAATGTCAATAGCGGTGGGAGCAATTTTGAATGGTGAACCGCTTCATACTCGTTTAGAAGCAAGTAGTTGAAGCGGAATCAAACCAAGTGTTGGACTCCGAGCGTGTCGTTTAGATAATGTCAACAGCTGTGGGAGCAATTTCGAATGGTGAACCGCTTCGTACTCGCTTAAAAGTAAGTAGTTAAAGCGGAATCGAACCAAGTGTTGGACTCCGAGCGTGTCGTTTAGATAATGTCAACAGCTGTGGGAGAAATTCCGAATGGTGAACCGCTTCGTACTCACTTAGAAGCAAGTAGTTGAAGCAGAATCGAACCAAGTGTTGGACTCCGAGCCATTGTTTTTAGAGAGTTTTGCCTGTCTCAAGCAAACCAACTAGGTTATTATAGACAAAATTCCCAGGATGTAACTTGCCTTTATTAAAGATGACTTGAGTGGCTGCTTCTGAGTTGCAAGCCACTTTTACAGAAAAGAAAAATAACAAGGTAGATAAAAACATGGAATAAAAACTGCTCGACTCAGGAGTCACCTGAAGTTGCTTGGAGCGGTGTTACAACACCCTCTTGATACTTCATTAAGTGGTCAGCATTCCAAGTTCTCGGTATTTTCCTTCCCCCCAGGTCTTCGAGTTGGTACGCGACTGGGCAAAAAACTCTGGAGACCCTGTATGGACTTCCCAATTGGGTGCTAGCTTGCCCTTCTTGCTTGGAAGAGAGATCGTTAGCTTCCGGAGTACTAGGTCCCCCTCTTTGAGATTGGCAGGTCAGACTTTTTTATTGTAGGACTGGGTGATCCTATGTCGGTATGTCTCCTGTCTGATGGAAGCTCTTTCGCGGATCTCATCAATGAGGTCCAAACTGTTGCGAAGCTGGTTCGCGTTCTGCTCTTCATTGTAGGCAATCAACCGTGACGAAGGTAGGCCGACCTCGAGGGGGATAGTGGCTTCGGAGCCATAAGTAAGATTGAAGGGGGATTCACCCATCGGAGTTCTCTTCGTGGTGCGGTGGCTTCCTTGCACATTGGGCAGCTGTTCGACCCATAATATCTTGGTGGATTTATCGAGCCTCTTCTTTAGGTCGGAGAGTATTTGTCGATTAGCGTTCTTTGCTTGGCCGTTGGACTGGGGATGGGATGTGGAGAACCGCTGCTGGATACCGAGGTTAGTGCAGAAGTTGCGAAAGGTTGCCCCTGCAAACTGGGTTCTATTGTTGGTTACAAGGATACGGGGTACACCGAACCGACAAATAATGTTCTTCCAAAAGAACTTCTGAACCTTGTTCTCAGTAATCTTTGCAAGGGGCTCGACCTCGATCCACTTGGAGAAGTTATCTATTGCCACGACTAGGAACTTCAGCTGGCCTGGCGCTGGAGGGAACGATCCAAGCAAGTCCATCCCCCACATTGCGAAAGGGATCGGACTGGCCAAAGAGGAGAGCTGGGCTTGTGGTAGACGACGGATCGGAGAAAATCTTTGTCAGGCGCCGCATTGGCGGACGTATTCTTCGAAGTCAGCAAGTAATATGGGCCAGAAGTAGCCGTAATTTAAAAGTTTACGGGCGAGGGATCTCGCTCCCAAGTGCGCGCCACACATACCGTCATGGGCCTCCTTCAGGGCATAGAGTGCTTCTTTAGGGGAAAGACACCTTAGGTAGGGTCTGTCGTCGGTCTGAGTGTAGGAGCATTTGTACATGACTCCATCAAGGAGTGTGTACCGCTCGGCTCTGGTCCTAACTCTTCTTGCCTCTCTTGGGTCTGTTGGAAGAACTCAGTCTCTAAGGTACTCGAGTAGAGGCTTCATCCAATTCTCCCTAAGGGTAAGTGGCATAGTCTCCATCGGCTCTAAGCTGTCTTCCTCAATACTTGGTCTCAGGAGGACCTTTATCAATACGGTTCGCTCCAAACCCTAGAGGGAGGAGGAGGAGAGACTTGAGAGGGCGTCTGCCTGTGCATTTTCCTCTCGGGGAACCCGCTAGAGTCGAGCATCTTCAAATAAAGCCAGTAGTCCCTTTACCTTCACCAGGTACTTGGCCATGCACTCATCTCTTGCTTCGTAATCCCCAGACACTTGATTCACAACCAGCTACGGATCACTGAAGACCTGGATACACTTGGCCCCAGCTTTGTGGGCCACACAGAGCCCTGTTATGATGGCCTCGTATTCGGCTTTGTTGTTCGACGCATGGAAGTTTATGCGAATGGAGTATTACAGAACGAAACCATCTGGGCCGGTCAAGATGGTGCCTGCCCCACTTCCGTTGGCACACGAGGACCCATCAACATACACGGTCCAGAGCAGGGGTTTAGCAGTCGACTCGCAGGGGTCGGGAATAGTGCTCTCCATAATGAATTCCGCTGGGGCTTGTGCCGTGATAGAAGTTCATGGTTGGTAGCTGATGTCGTGCTGGTTCAGCTCTATGGACCATTTATCAAGTGCCCCGACGTCTCGAGATTGTGGAGAACTTGCTTCAGCGGCTGGTTGGTAAGAACGACCACCGAATGGGACTGAAAATACGGGCGAAGTTTCCTCGCCACCATGACCAACACATATGCCATCTTTTCCACCTTCGGGTAGCGGAGCTCTGCATCCCTAAGGACCTTGATCACGTAGTAGATGGGGCATTGCGTCCTCTCCTTCTCTCTTACTAGGACGGCACTAAGGGTCAGCTCTGAAGTTGCCAGGTAGATGTAGAGGGTTTTTCCAGGCTTCGGCTTGCTCAAGAGTGGGGGGTTTACCAGGTAAGCCTTCAGTTGGTCGAAGGACTCTTGTTGTTGTTGCCCCACTCAAAGCCTTTCGCTCCCCTCAGAGCTTTGAAGAACGGAAGGCATTTCTCGCCTGACTTGGAGAGAAATCGCCCTATAGCGGCGAGGCATCCCGTAAGCCTCTACACTTCTTTGACATTAGAGGGAGGGGCCATATTGAGTATGGCTTTGATCTTCTCAGGGTTGGCTTCTATGCCCCTCTGACTTACCATGAATCCAAGGAATTTGCCAGACGAGATGCCGAAGGCGCACTTGCTCGGATTCAACCTCATGTTGTGCCTTCTCAACACCCCGAAGGCTTCCTGGAGGTCGAGGACATGCTCTTGCCCTCGGATGCTCTTGACCAACATGTCGTCCACATAGACTTCCATATTTTGGCCAATCTGGTCTCGGAAGACCCTATTGACTAGGCGCTGGTATGTAGCTCCCACGTTCTTCAGCCCAAATGGCATGACCCGATAGCAGTACAGGCCTTGGTCAGTCACGAACAAGTTCTTCGAGATGTCGGGGGGAACATCCGGATCTAGTTATACCCCGAGAAGACATCCATGAAGCTGAGGGATCGTGGCTGGAGGTCGCATCGATCAGAATTCGATGCTTGAAAGGGGGAATAGATCTTTTGGGCACGCCTTGTTGATGTCAGTAAAATCGATGCATATCCTCTAGCTCCCATTGGCTTTTTTAACCATCACCACATTGGACAGCCATTCAGGATAGTTCACCTTTTGGATAAATCGGGCGTTCAGGAGCTTCTCGACCTCTTTTTTGATCGCTTGTTGGCACTAGGGAGCGAACTTACGTCGCTTCTGTTGGACTGGCTTGACTCCCGGAGCAACGTTGAGGTGGTGCATCAAGAGCTCCTCTGAGATTCCCGGTATATCCACCGCGGTCCAGGCGAAGATATCACGGTTCTCCCTTATGCATTGGGAGATATCTTTCTTGATGGAGGGGGAAAGAGCCTTGGTAATCTGGAATGTCTTGGTGGCATCTTTCTCTGTGAAGGCCACTTCTTCCAGCTCGTCTACCGGCTCGGAGATGGTCCGGCTACATTCCCATGGGAGTTTGAGGGCTTCAAGGGAGAGGACCGGGCCTCCCATCGAGGTCATGTAACACTTGCAAGCCACCTACTGGCTCCCTCTCACTTCTCCCACTCCTGCGGGGGTGGGGAACTTCATCTTCATGTGATAGGCCGAAGGAATGGCCTGGAGTGCGGCCAGACTTGGTCAACCCAGGATAACATTATAGGCGGCTTTCACATCTACCACCATGAAGTCCATCGGCTCCGTGCAGGTGACCGGGGTTTTGCCAGTGGTCACGTCGAGGGTTATAACTCCCTCGATCGTCACCGGCACCCCGGTGAATCCATGAAGAGTCTAGCCAGCGGGCTTGAGCCAATATCTCGATAGCTGGAGGCCCATGAATGCCTCTAAGCAAAGAATATTAACCGAACTGCCATTGTCCACCAAGATCCGGCGTACGTCGAAGTTGCCCATTTGGAGGTTGATGACAAGGGTATCGCAGTGGGGCGTGCGGATGCCCTTCAAGTCTCTATCAGAAAACGTGACAGGGACCCCAAGACCCTTCGGAGGGGGATGGCTCTGCATGGCGTTCACTTCTCGAACGAAGGCTTTTCAGGAGGAGTTGGAATCTCCCCCTATTGGGCCTCCGTGTATGAGGTGTAGGATGGCCTCCACTTCGACATCCGGGGTCTTCACATGTTGTTCAGTTCGCCTGTTAGCCCCCCTGGGGGTGGAGGTGGATCGGCCCTGTACCTTCTCACGAACCTAGCGAGCTGCCCTCTCTGAATGAGGGCCTCGATCTCGTCCTTCAGGGCCCGATAGTTGTCTGTGTTGTGCCCGTGGTCCCTATGGAAGCGGCACCACTTACCCCGGTTTCTCTTCTTCCCGGGGGTGTTCATCTTGGGAGGTGGCGGTAGAATACCCTCGTTCCCAATTTCCATCAAGATAGCAGATACACTCGCATTGAGTGGAGTGAACTTTTCGAAATGAGGGAGAGGGCGATGTTGACCTCTGTTGTCCTTTTGGAGCTTCTTAGCTCCTTATTGTTCAGTATTCTTCCGTTTGTTCCCGAAAGATGACCCTTCAAGAGTGGGGCAGTTGAAAGCTTCTTCAGCTCGGATGTACTTCTCGCTCCTGAGAAGGAGCTCTAAGAAGTCCCAAGGAGGCTTCTTGGCCAAGGACGCCCTGAGGTCGGGATTAGTGACATTGGACTGAAAAGTCTTCAAGGCCAGGGACTGATCCAGGGAGGCAATAGATCTGGCCTCCGCTGTGAACCGCTTGACATAGTCCCTGAGTCGTTCGCCTTTCCTTTGGCTGAGGAAGAGTAGAGAGGTACTAGTCTTCTCCGAGCTGCGGCTGCTCACGAAGTGGGTGAGGAAGAGACCTTCGAATTGGTCGAATGAGAAAATGGAGGCCGGAACAAGTCTGGAATGCCACTCCCGAGCGGGACCCTTGAGGGTGGCTGGGAAGGTTTTGCAGAGAAGGGCATCAGAGGCATGGTGGATCATCATGAGAGTTTTGAAACTCTCAATGTGAACTACGGGGTCCGACTCCCCGGTATAAGTCTCGAAATGCGAAGGATTGAAGTTCTCTGGAATGGGGGCCTCCATGATAGTTCGAGAGAACTGGGGCCTGCTCGGGCGAAGGTTCCTCGCCCGTTATTCTTCATCTCTATCAAGCAGGGCCGAGGTGCCTCTCCATCTCGTGGAGACGACGGTAGATCGAGTCATCCCTTTGGTCATGCCTCGCTGAACCCTGAGACTCGTCTTCATGTGGAGGAGGGCTGGGATTGCGGCGGCGATAGCTTTGAAAAAGCCGAGGACTAGAAGAGAGATGGCGATGGCTCAGAGCCAGCCTAGGACTAGGAGAGGGACGGTGATGGCTCGGAGCCGGCCTAGGACTGGGAGCCCGTTGGCCGTTGTTGGGGGAGACGTTGAGTGTCCGCAGGACCGCCTCCTGGAACTGTTGGAACTCCACCTTTGTTATGGGGGCCTCCTGCTCCCGATGGATTCGGACAGTAGGATGGGCAGCTGGGGAGCAACTTCTTCTCTAGCGATGCTGAGGTGACTCTCTCCGCCTCCTTGGAGAGTGGGACCCTCTGCGATCCGTCCTGCAGGGTGAACGGTCCCTCTGATGCTCCCGACGAGGGTTCCCATCACGAGTCCACCTATCGTCCAAGTGGATACAAAGATTTGGCTCATTCTGTTGGTTGTTGAGAACACCTCATAGATCTCTCGATGTTGGAGGGCTATGGGAGGCCATGGAGTCGGAGGAAGGGTTGTGTACGAAGATATGGACGTGGTGAAGATTGCTTCTGGCGACTTCGGCGAGATGGTTCTCCAACAGTGTAACGCCCGGATTTCCATACATTGGGAAACCGTGACATAAGCCAAATTTTTTTCTTCAATTAGCCACAATACATAGAAAAACAGGAAAATTTAAAACATTTTATTCAACACAAATATATTACAAGTCTGAATGTTACAAATTGCAATATATTATAACAGTGTTACAATAATACCTTTACAATCCCAAGTGTTACAACTTCCAACAAATTGTATCAGAGTACAATGAATAAATAACAACACTTGGTATTTTACTTGGATGCTTCCCAACAAATAAATAATTTACAACAATTATTACAAATAGTAATCAACATACATTACAACAATATTAGAGCGGAAAACTTTAATGACCTCGACTCCTTGCTTCTCTTGCCTTGAGTCCTCCTGAAACCTGTACCTGTACCTCTGCAATCCAATACCTATTGAAGCGGGGACGTCAGTACATATACTGACGCTTTAAGGCTGATAACTAGCAGCGAATCTCAACTATATCAAACAGATTAATGAAAAGAGAAACGTGTATATATATCTGATGTGTCAATGTATGTTATGACTTAGATTCTAATACAAGCTTACTAATGCAAGGATGCTCTTATTCTGATGCAAGCAAGACTCTGGGACAGTATGCAGCCCATACTACATACTGTGTGGTATCAAGCTTTTTCTTTATATATAGGGATTTGAACCCGCGCCATGAATTCTACTCTTGTACTCGACTTGTTTATGAAGATTAGACATGACTGATGAGGTTGCTCTGAAACGGTCTAATCCCGCCATTCGCAGTCATATAGTAGTGTTCCCGTTTTCCACTATTGCCCGGTCGCACCGGATCCCACTCAAATATCTGACGAATCGTTGGAGTTTCCGCGGACGTAGGTTAGCTCGAAGCATTCCCTGCCGCCCCCTAGCCAGACCGTAGTCTATGACTTCTCGCCCTTAGATACAAGACAAGACGGAGTTCCGAGGGGATCATCCCGCTAGCTCCGACAACAATCGCTCCTTCTTATCAAGGCACTTCAGAAATTAACAGACGAGATACGGATCCTGTGTTCCCAACTTGTGAGAAGGCACAGACCGTATCCCTTTGACAAGAAGGGTACAACCCAATAACACTTCCTAGTGCCGGCCTATAGGACAGGTCAGATCATAAGGTATCACCCTTAACACCAACTCTTTCCCTTCGGTGAAAATGATAATAAGTAATGGTTAAGTAGTAATAGCCATAAGTTACTACCCTAACGATGTCACTAACCCTGAACAATCCTAGCGATGATAACAGTATTGGCACAACATGCTAGGTCTTAAGTTAGACTCGCAAGATAACTCTACTAGGCTGCTTAACCTAAACTTACCAGAATCTCTAAGGATTTGGTTCATGGCCTATTGATCCAAGACCCCGGCAATACGAACGTATTCGCATGCAACTACCCTGAACATGGATTTCGTCTACGCTCCGGACCGCGATCAACCTACACCGGTTAAGATCCGACGGTACACAAGGAGTGACTCGTCCACAGTCCCTTAGGAGTAAGGTAAACACACATCTTGATGGTCGATAGTCCTAGGACAATAATATCGCCCTAGACGAGCACAACAAAACTGCGTACTAGCTAATAAGCTATATACGAGTAAACAGAACACATATGAGCCAACAAGCTACGTATGAAACCAACAACTACATACGAGCCAGGTGGGCTACGTATTAGACAACAACATACATACCAGCCAAATAAGCTGCATATGAGACCAATAGCTACATACGGACCAGTCGAGGCGTGTATGAGACAACAACATACATACGAGCCAAATAAGTTTCGTATGAGACCAACAGCTACATACGGGCCAGTCGAGCTGCACATAAGACAACAACATACAAACGAGCCAAATAAGCTACGTATGAGACCAACAACTACATACGAGCTAGTGGAGCCGCATATGAGCAAAACCACTCATAAAAACAACCATACAGGTAATCAACCTAGAAGCAACCAAACATGCTTACGAGCAAAACTTGATCTTTTATAATTAGATGTAACAGAAGAATCTACTAACAGTCTAAAATAGACATACTACCAATGAGAAGCCCAAAAGCGACATAAAAACCTTTCGACAGCCTAGAAGCAACCAGTGTTATGTTTATCAGAATTCGACAGAAATATACTTTTAGGAAAGTAAGAACATCTAACACAACTCTCTAGTTGAACACTTTTTCAGATTTCGTAAGGAATCCAAAATCCTACCCATCGAACACACAGAAAAGCTAACAAAATAGCAGACTTGACAAAAACGGCTGAAACTTTGAAAGACTTTAACTTTTGTTCCACTTATCGGAATTTAACCTAAGAGGGCAATTCGGAAAGTTGAAAAACGACTACTATAACTTCCTAGTTGGTCGGCTCCTCAGATTCAGCGAGTAAGACACTCAAAAACTACAAGGAATGAAGATAGATACAATTTCAACCTGCAAAATACACAGCCAAGCCAAAAGCTTTCGAAGCCCATAACTTCTACTCCACTTGTTAGAATTTAACCCGAGAGGTCAATTCGGAAAGAGGAGAACGTCTACTACAACTATCTAGTTGGCCCAAACCTCAGATTCTACAGGTAAGACACTCTAAAACACCAAAGAAGTCAAACAACAAGCACACTCAGCTCAAAGCTGGCTGCTGCATCTTCCAAATACCATAACTCCTACTTTGCTTATCGGAATCTAGCCCGAGAGGCCAATTCGGAAAGGGTATGATGTCTACTACAACTCTCTAGTGGGCTCGAACCTCAGATTCTTCAGGTAAGATACTCTAAAACCTCAAAGAAGCAAAACAACAAGAACCCAGTCAAGACAACCAGTTGCTGTACTTTGCAAACGACATAACTCCTACTCCGCTTATCAGAATTTAACTCGAGAGGTCAATTAGAAAAGGAGAGAGACTCTACTAAACTGCCTAGTTGGTCCGAACCTCAAATTAAACTAGTAAAACCCTAAAAAATGACAAACAAACACAACAGCAAGCAACCTGTCAAACAGCTAGTTGCTGTATTTTCCCAAGACCATAACTCCTATTCTGCTTATCGGAATTTAACCCGAGAGGTCAATTCGGAAAGGGGAGGGACTCTACTACAACTCCCTAGTTGGTCCGAACATGAAATTGAACCAGTAAAATGCTAAAAAATGACAAAGAAGTGAAACAGTAAGCATTCAGTCAGACAGCTATCTGCTGTATTTTGCAAAGACCATAACTCCTACTCCGCTTATCGGAATTTTGCCCGAGAGGCCAATTCAGAAAGGGGAAGATGTATACTACAACTCCCTAGTTGGCCCAAACCTCAAATTCCACAAGGAAACCCCAGTTCTAGCTCCTCGAAGCTACTGCGATGCTAACCCCAAAATAGTGAGTGCTGTCTTTTGCCTAAGCTCACTGTTTTGGGGGAAACACTCGTTTCACCCATCAAAATGGCTCCAGAAATTCCACTAAAATTTGAGCATGCTAATAACACATACAAGAATCACTAAAATAAATTCCGGGTAAAGATTCCACCGTTTACATAGTTAATTAAATCCAACCCTACAACTACAAAAATTGAAACTTTATGCCTTATTTTTGTGTTCTACTACTTCAACTTTGCATGCCCTTTGTTCTAGTCCATAAACAACCATAAGCACATGATTTTATTCTAAGTTCCTATAACAACATACAACAAAATCAAAATAAACAAATCAATATCAAGAGATGAGAAACCCCCACCTAATCGATTTGGAAGAACTGGCTAGCTTTCCATCTCCTCCTTGCTCCTTTTCTTGCTCCTCTTCAAAGAGAACCCATGAACCCTAACCCCTCTTTTGATTTGATTTCTCTTTTCTTTTGATTTGATCTCTCTTTCTTTTCCTTTCTTTCTCAATTTTTCCTAAAATAAAAACAAGTAGAAGTAGTAGGAGAATGAGAGAGAGAGAGAGAGATGGAGAAACAACAAAATGAAAGAGTGATTTTGCCCTCTTGTTGTTTGGCCGGCCTCATATAGGGGAGGGAGAGAGAAAGATGTGGTGGAAAGAGAGCCACTTGTCTCTCTCACTTGTGGCTCACACAAATTTGAGTCGATTCGCAAATTTAATTTGCAATCAAACCCTAATCCGTTCAATTTGCAAATTTTAAATTGCAATCAATACCCAATCTACTCTTAACCTTTCGTTTGATCATGATTGATAAAAAATAAGAGACATTTTTCAAAAATCACATACTACATGATTTTGTAAAAACGTACGAAATCGATACGATTCAACTACGTAAATATATCTGATTTCACAGATATTTTTTATTAGTTAAAACGAATAATTTGTACAAAAATCATTTAATTCCGAGAAAATAATTTTATTACCGGTTCGGAATATTCCAGTATCAATTTGATACAAAACAGTCATATATCGACTAGTTTATACGTATAGATACTGTTTATTTACACTGGGTGATGTCCACCAAAAATATTTCAGTTATGAAAATAATAATAAAATAATAATTTTTAACATCTGCCCGGAATTTTCTAGACATTTTCTCAAAAACGCATTTTTCAAGATTTTGTACAAGTGCACAAAACTGATACAATACCTATATATACTTACTAGTATATATATCCATATAACTTTTTATTTGAAAAACCAAGAAATTTTCATAAAAATATTTTAACTTTAAAAATAATAATTATATAAATATAATATCCGTCCGGGATATTACAAACAATCACTTGGGCCCCTTGAGGTTGCAGAATGGGTTGAGGGATCGGTTGTTCGATCTGTTGAACCAGCTGGACGGGTGGAGGGAGGCTCTCTAGAGGAGGATGAGGGATGGAAGTTATTCGGCGGTTGAAGGTCACAGACTTCCCTTTTTTCTGAGGCATGGCCGAGAGCTGCTTTGCTGATGGAGTAGGGTCGGATTATTATTCGAGTTCCCACAGGCGGTGCCAATCTGCTGCCGCTGATTTCGGTGTGGGGGCAATCAGATAAATTTTTGAGTTCGAGAGGAACCGAATTGGTCAAACCTGACCACTTCCGCAGTTGTTAGGCTGGCTTCTAGCTACTCCCGTTGACCTGCACGAAGTTCGAAACACCGGGGTTGATCCCGACAACGAAACCTCCGATGCTCTTGTCAGTACTCAGAAAGAATATGAAAAAGCTTTAGGTAGGAAAAGAGTGATCACCTTGTAACGGTAGGAGGTAGGGGGTTTTATAGTCGCCATAGGGATCTGCCTCGAGATAAGAACGAATCTCTACTCTCCGGTGTGGCTGGATAGAGGTGGTTAGAACCACCTCCTAGAGATAAGGTTGAGCCAAGATTCCTTCATATCCTTGTGAACTAGTCTTTAACGGGTTGGGATCCATACCTAGTCGAATGGATTCGTTTATGGGTTATTGTGCCCTAGAGAAGAGACCCAGTTCCCATTTCGGACCCGTCTGTAGGTGAGATTACCGTTTTTCTCCTATAAACTTTAAGTTTCGTGCTCAATTTAAACGGTTCCGATTTAATCCTATTTTTATCCATATCACCCTGGCTATCTCTAGGACGTCATCACCAACCGACCCTGCCTTCATGGCAGCTCGGTCCTTCAGAGTCGTCAAGTGCTGCACTGCCTGCATGCAGATGGCAAAATTCAAGAGGAAGCCATCGTCTTTCATCACACGCCAATCAGGGATGAAGAGCTTCTTGTGCTCCTCGGTGAGAATCACCTCCGCTGTTGCAGTAAGAGGTGTAGCTTCTAAAGTCAGAGCGGAACCTAGAGAGAACTCCCCAGCAGATGGCACAGGAGAGGCGAAAGGGGGAGACTCCAAGTTAACTGTCGGAGGGGTAACCGCCGTACCCAGAGCAGCTTTGGCAAGCGGGGGTCCCCGACATTCCTCTTTCTCTTCTTCCCATCGGGAGCCTTGCTACTTAGACCCCCACGCTGGGACAACATCTGTAATACCCCGTATGAGATGGGCCTTCATGGTGGGCTTAGTAATTAATTCATGATTAGATGGGCCTATAGATTTGATAGTGTGTGTATAGAGCCTATAGAAAGAATGAATTAATTACTATGGGGCCATAGTGTTCATGGTAGGTGGTTGTGACTTAGTCCCACATGGAACGTGAGTTAGGATTGTGTGTGGATATATTAGGAAGCCTACGATCAAGAGGCACCAACTAGTCATGACACCTTTTGAGAGGCTGTAACTCCTATTTCCCGTATCTGTATTTTTATACTGTATTTTGCCCCATTGTACTCTTTTATCTATTTGAGATCCTGCTTTTTGTTTCTGTTCGAATAAAAATCATTTTGTCATTTCAACTCAATTTTTTGTGCTTTTATCTAATTCTATTGTATATGCTCCTTGTGTCGTTCTTCATGAAGAATGAGCTGTTCTATGTCATTCATCTCTTTATTCCCCATTTTAATACATTTTGACTAATTCCCTAGTTGGATCCCCCTCAAATCCAATACCCTAATACCCGTTAACCCAAAACCCATACTATTTAAACCTTAAACACCCTAACCCTAACCCTAAACCCTATTACTGTGCTAACCTAATACCGCCGCTACCCTTCTCCTTCTTCCTTCCGCTTCTTCCTCCTTTCGATTCGAAACCCATATACTCATTTTGCCTCCTCCAATCCCCATTGCCTCGTCACCTCCTCGCCCTCCGATCGTCCCCATTGCCCTCACACCACCACCGCCTCAACATCCCGCTCTCAGATCACCCATCGCTAGTCACCTCGCATCATCGTCCCCAACCTTTCAACCCATTTCACCATTTCCCCCATCGTCGTCGTCGACTGCTTCTCAGTCGAACTCCGACCACTGCACCATCCCCACACCCTCTCATCCTCCTCGCCTCGCGACCACCATTGTCGCCAACACTCTCGAACCACCCCGAACCCAGCCATTCTCCTCCGACTCATCCTCCCCTATTTTCGAAACTAGAAACAGAGCTACTGCCGCACCATTTCCGTCGCCGTCGTCATCGTCGTCGACTGCTCCCCAGTCGAACCCAGATGTCATCGCGAGCCTGCCGCATCACATCGCCGCAGTCGTGCGAGCCTGTGCCGTCACTCACGTTCGCTGCCGTCGTGAGGAAGAAGACGAGATCTGGGTGGACGAGAATGCTGTTTGGTGTTATGCCCACAGCCGATCCGAGAATTGTCGTATGCTGTTCGGTCCCGATCCGCTGCGTAGGAGCGATCTGACTGGTGCGTTCTGCTGTCCCGTGTTTTGGCGCAGCCGATCCCGAATCGCTGTACGCTGTTTTGGCGGGATCCAGTGTGGGATTTTTCTCTTACGGTTGAATTCTTGCACGTGCTTCACACGTGCTTTCGGGAGATTTTTCCAGGAGTTTTTCGATCCCGTTTTCCTCAGTTAGCGGATCTAATCGTCGTCCAACAAGGCAAGTATTCCTCTTGTATATATTTTTATTCTAGTACAATCGTTCATTTGAAAATACTGCAAATAGTTAGAAATCTTGACTCCTCTTTAAATCGTTGTTGTTAATCAAATATTAACCTTCATCAATTTCATAATCTTAAGAGTCACAATAATTTTATTGTATTATATTACAACTACTTTGACTCATTTTATCCCCTAGACACATGAACACATGAAATTAAGGAACCCTAGATTTGTAGATATGTGTTATATCTTGTATGTGATGAACTTGCACCTATTTGAGTTGAGAAATAAATATTACTTGCTGTTATGATGACCATTACCCCGTATTTGTTTCACACATTAACCTAGACGCCTAACAACAAATTTTCATGCAACCTATACACGTAAGACATTCCCACATGTTGCTGTCCTGGACCTTGCTATGCTGTTTTGACCCCTTTAACATCAGAATTTGAACCCAAGCCATGAACAGTAAGTGTAGCTCTGGATGTCTAAATGTCGATAGCTTTTGGAATTTTTGAATTCGGAGTTACGGTCTAGGACTTATTGCAGTTTTACTGCAGCTGTGTCGGTAGACGCAGATTCGCAAAACTGCTGCACATCTTCAGTTTACGAATTAATTTAACTATGTTAGCAGTAAGCGTTTGACTTGAAATTTTATATTCTGTTGCCGGACACCCTAGATAACCTTCCCAAATTTTCTTAGAATTAATTAACAACATTTCAGCATTGTTTCACATGTAAAAACTCAAATACACAAATTCTGCCTGAACACATTAGCAGTGTAGTTCGCTGTTTTGACACATGTTCCCACCACTTTCTTGTACCTTAATTATATGCGTTGGAACCAGACAGGAGTCTAGTTTCTAGATATCCTAACGGATCTACATTTCGTATCTCGTAGCAACAGGAATCACAATTTTGGTACAGCAACGTCGTGCTGTCCAGATTTGAGATTTTTGTTGTTCGTGATATTTTTATTCATGTTGACCCTCGAATATGCTATATGATTATTTTAAACTTGTCCCATGTCCATATTTATGATTTCTTGACTTGTTTCACACACTTGCATGCTTGCTTGATAAGAATTAATAAAAGTAACAAGTCGGAGTTTAAGGGAAAGACCTTAATAGTGGACAATATAGGTAAGTGTACTCGAAAGGGGGCCCGTGTTTTCCAGTACTCGGTTCATGAACCTGTTGCACTTGGAAGTATTCATGGAGCCAGTTACTTGGCTCATGAACCTGTTGTATTCATGGACCCACTGTGTGGTCCTTGAACCTGTTAGTATTCACGAACTCGCTTCGTGAACCTGTTATTTAAATTCGTATTCATGAACCGTGCCTGCTTGATACTTGATACTTGATACCTGAGTATGCCGCCCTATAGACTCCATTACTAGGTCTAAATGAAATTGCATTGACTGTAGCAACCATGTAGTAAAAGAATGGATGCATGAAGTGCTACCTACATAGTAATCACCACTAGACTTGAACATGAAACTTGAACTCGATACATGTTTACTTAATACTTCATGATATGATACATGAAACATGATACATGAGACTTGAAATATGAAACTTGAACTTGATACATGTTACTTGATACTTGACAACTTGTTACTTGAGACTTGGCAGTTGAATATAAAATTTGACACTAGACTTGTGACTTGTTACTTGACACTAGACTTGAGACCTGTTACTTGACACTAGACTTGATACTTGTTACTCGACACTAGACTTGAGACTTGTCACTTGAGGTTAGATATCCCTACAGGTTCACTTGTCACTTGTTTCGCCATTAGTATTTGTTATCCAGCCTGTTCACTTGAGTTGTCCTCCTTGCTAGTTAGTTCTTGGATTTCCACTACTTGTTGTATCCCTGTTACATTCTGGATTCCAATTCTTGTTCCACATTACTTGTACTTGTTTTTACTATTTGTGGCCCTAACTTGCACTAAGGGCATTTTCTCTTGTTTTCTCTATTTTTCTCTTTTTTATATTTATTAAGAAGACTTTGGAGATGAGCTACCTGCTAGAATAGGTAACCAGAGGTTTTAGTCTTCAAGTGGAGAAAAGACTTGCTCAGAATATTTGTTTTTCTTGAATTATTTATTCTTTCTGTTTAAGACTTGTAAGGGGCTTATGTTCCCGAGTTTTACATTCGATCCAGACTTGAAAATTATTTGGACATTATTATTTATTTTCAATTGTTTTCTGTTGTTTAATAAATTATTCATGCATGCTTGGTTATATATAAATCTTGTTATATTCTTGTTATGATGCTGAGTCGATCCTATAGCTTATGGATGATGTTAAAATGATTCGCTGGGCTTCGTCACGCGCTCGTATTCCATATTTTTGGAAAGCGATACGTGACAGAGGCAGTCTGTGGTGGGCAGTTGTTAGAACTGGTTTGAGCGGGGCCCGGGGCGTTACAACATTGACTTGAAGGCCATGTTCGTTGCTTCTGCAAAGTGAATAGCAAGGGGATTAGCACAAGCAGATATGCAAGTCTCCGAAATACATAGAAAAAAAATATGAAGAGAAACATAATATGCGTACTAGGGTCGATCGGACTGAGACCCCCACCGAAGAGGACCCCCTCGGTTATATCTTCCAACACAAAGGGGGTTGACTCAGAAGTTTCGAAACAATCTTATCCTCCTCCGGGCTCAAAACCGGCTCGGCCTTCGCCCACTTTGGCACCTCCTCCCCCCACCTTGTGGGAATCTCCCACGGTCCGCTACCCCGAATAAGGAAGTATTTTTCCTTCCAAAACTTGATGGAGTCGAGGTTATCGATCAGCTTCACGCCTCGACACGGCGAAAAATAGTACCTATACTTCGTCTTACTCTTACGATGGATTCGGTAGAGTCTCCGAAGAATGCTAAGTTAAGGCTGCACCCTCGCCGCCTGACACTGTAGAATGAAGCCGTTGACATGCCTCCACATGTTCGGCATATACTGGATTAGACTCAGAGATTACCACTTCAGTACCTCGGTCACTAACGACGGAAGAGGAAGACGAGGGCCGACGTAGAATGCATCGAATGGGAAAAAGCACGTGTCACCTGGACCCAGAAGTAGAAGACTGAACTCCTTCGGGATCCTGAAGCACTCTCGGATGCAAACCAAGTCCCTCTCCGAGAGTATCGATGGGATGTCGTCGACTTCGGAGTGCTCCCGAGGTCTATTCTCCTCGTACGAAGGTGACATTCCATATACTACTCTGGATAGAAGGTCGTCCGAATATTCTCGAACTCTGCCGAGGCTCGTCAAGAGGCACAGAAGCCTACCTAACTCCCCTGATTCCCTCACCTTCTCTACTACCATCTTGGCAATTACTGACCCTATCACCCTCTTCACCTTATCCACTGTCGGGGGAAGGATCAACTGCCGATCCCCTTCGTGATCCGAAGTGGAGGTCTCATCCCCTGAGGAAACCCTAGACATCTTGTGATAAAATATATCAGCGAAAATATATATATTTACCTTGATGTGACTACTACGGTCGGAATAGTTCATCGGAAAATCAAGCTCTTGGTTGCACTCGTTAGCAAAACCATCCAAGAGAAAAAGAAATTTTTTCACGAATCAAAGAAGAGAATGAGGAAATGAGGGGGGGGGGGGGGGGTGGAGTCTTATAGAGAAGTAGGGAGTTGTTTGGGCTTCTGAGACATTTGGGCCCCCAAAATCATAGGTAAGCCCAAAGGACTAAACCGTCGTGAATACTAAGTGACGAAACTCAAAAAGGCGGGAATCTCATGCAGCGCAAAAGCCGTTGACTGGTTAACAATCAACGGTCAAAGGGGACATATGTCACTCTGCCGAGCCACCCTAGCCCTTCGTTGGCGTACTCCGAGCAAACACGCCCCCGAACACAAAATCAAGTAAAAGCCATTGACTGTTCAATGGTCAACGGCCAAAGGCGACACATGTTTCTCTGCCGAGCCACCCTAGCCCTTCGGTGGCGTACTCCGATCAAACGTGCCCCCGATCGCAAAATCACGCAAAAGGCGTTGACTGGTCAACGGTCAAAGGGGACACGTGTCACTCTGTCGAACCACCCTAGCCCTTCGATGGCGTACACAGAGCAAATGTGCCCCCGAACGCAAAATAACGCAAAATCCATTGACTAGTCAATGGTCAACGGTCAAAGGGGACACGTGTCGCTCTGCCGAGCCACCCTAGCCTTCGATGGCATACTCTGAGCAAATGCGCCCCCGAATGCGAAATCACGCAAAAGCTATTGACTGGTCAATGGTCAACAGTCAAAGGGGACACGTGTCACTCTGTCGAACCACCCTAGCTCTTCAGTGGCGTACCCCGAGCAAACACACCCTCGAACGTAAAATCGTGCAAAAATGGTCAATGGTCAACGGTCAACGATCAAAGGACACGTGTCGTTTCACCTTTCCTAAACCGTTCGATCTTCCAGATCTCTGAGCTGATCGTGATCGACGGCCCAGATTATGCCACGTCGCCAGGTAAATTAATAAATCCTTTATTTAATTATTAAATCGATTTTTTAAAAATTTGATAAAATAATTAAAATTCGAAAAATTAATTACAAATTCTAATAATTATTAATTCAGAAAAATATTTTTAAATTCTAAAAGAAATAATTATTAATATAGAATAATTAATTAAAATTTTAGAAAATTAATTATTAAAATTTGAAAATTGAATAAAAAATTCAAAAAATGATTAAAAATTGGAAAAAATATTCACAAAAAATCCAGAAAATTCTAAGAAAAATTCTGAGTATTTTACAAACCTAGGAAAGCATCGTTACACTCCAAGCGAGCTCTAAACGTCCCCGAGAACGCTGATAAATTTTATGAGCCATTAAAAACAGGCGAACTACTCCTCAAAGGCTGTGAAACTTAGTCTTCAGGAGTGGGGAGCTTGTGATATGGGTAAAAATAGAACTAAATCGGGACCGTTCAAATCGAGCACGAATCTTAAAGCTCTTAGGGGTAAAACGATAATTTCACCTGTAAATGGGTCCGAAAATGGGAACTGAGTCTTTTCCAAGCCCAATACCCAAAAACGAGCCTGTCTCACTGGGTTGGGGTGAAAGCCCATTATGAACAAACCTAGGACATTTAAAGAGTAATTCAAATTCATGATTATTTTTAAGGGACGGTTTAAACCAAATCTCTTATCATGAAACGATTTAAACTTTATTTCTTATCCAAAAACACCAGGAAGTAGAGAAATAATTATCTCGAAACTTTTTCCAAAGGCGACTATAAATACCCCTCTACCCCCACTATAAAAAAGGTAATCAGTATTTTCCCACAAACGCTCTTTCATAATCTCCTTGATTACTGACTTGAGCGTCGGAGGGTTCGTCATCGGGATCCATCTCGTTGTTTCAAATTTTTTGCAAGTCAGCGGCAAGGTTGAGAAATAGTCAACGCCGGTAAGAAGTCAACATGTTTGCTTTTATTGTTTCTAGAAGAATTCACAAATCATTTGTTTGCTCCCACACCGAAATTAGCAGCAACAAGTAGTGTGACCAAAAGGCATTGCAACGAACTCATAGTGACTCTGATGAGTTCTAAAGGTAGTTTTGGATGTCTTATTCACTCACTCTAATTTGATAATAACCTGATTTGAGTTCTATCCTAGAGAAGTATTTAGCTCCATACAACTCATCCAAGAGTTCATCTATCAGTGGAACAAGAAATTTTGCTTTTATAGTATGTGAATTTAGAGCTCGATAGTCCACACAAAGTCTCCAACAACCATCCGATTTTTTAACTAATATGATTGGAGATGCATAAGGGCTTCTGCTCGTTCTAATCAACCTAGCTTCCAACATCTCTCGGATTTGCTTCTCTATCTCATTTTATGATAATAAGGATTCTTGTAAGGTCTGATACAAACAGGTTTTTGATCACTGATCAAAGGAATCTAATAATCAATACTTATATTATGAGGCCAACCTATTTGATCTGAAAGACCTCTGGAAACTGCTGCAAAACAACCTCAAAGATACAAGGTGTGAGATTTGATACAATTGATAGGTTTCCCTGGTAAAAGAGATATTACTCTCTTCTACCTCTTGTATTTGCAACATATAAGCCTAACAAGAATAATTAAGTATCACGGGCAATTAATTTGCCTCCAACATTTGTACCTAGGAGTTGATGATACCTTGCAGCCTTCTAACCACCCCCGAAACAATGAACTCCCTGGTCATGTTACAGAAATCCATAGTAATTGGTCACAGTGATCTAAGGCAGTGTGCACCCAACACCATATGTGCTAGTCCTAGTGGCAATAGCAACAACTCAGCCGAGAGAGCTACTCCTTGCACAAAGAATTGAACACTTTCAACCATTCCCTCACTATGCATAGATTGGCCATTAGCAATAGTAACTCTAAATCTTAGCTCACTTAAAATTTTTGAACCTGCCTTTACTGCAATCTGAGGGTCAAGGTAGTTGTAGGTATATCCTGTGTCAATAAGAATGTTAACCACTTTTCCATTGATCTTCCCTGTCATCCTCATGGTTCGAGGATAATCTTGAGAGCCAACAAGGGCATGGAAAGATATCTCAGGATGATTGACAACCTCTTCCACCACCTATTCTGCTGTTACTACCTCCTCCTCTACATCTTCATCCACCATTTTCAGGAAATAAAAACTTTGAGATCTACACATGTGGCGTTGAGTCACAGATGAAACTGAATCTATTGGCTCTTCTCTCTTTAACTTCTTGAGGCATCAACTGTCTTGGAACAAAGCTAGTAGCGGAGGTGGTTTCTTGCCTGTTAGGTGTTTTAGATAGACTTACAGGATGTGTCGCATAAGATTTGGGTGTGTAAGGAACCTTGAAACTCTTTTTAATACACGAAAACTTCTCCTGATATCCCATAGTGAGGC
The DNA here is from genome assembly GCA_017893485.1 of Hemerocallis citrina. Classification (NCBI taxonomy): domain Eukaryota; kingdom Viridiplantae; phylum Streptophyta; class Magnoliopsida; order Asparagales; family Asphodelaceae; genus Hemerocallis; species Hemerocallis citrina. The sequence continues at coordinate 40,420,699 of CM030363.1, forward strand.
CAATAGCCTCGTTGACATTTTTAGGCCTCTGTGACTTCACATCCCATCAAATTTCATCTCTTAGCCCACTTACAAAAGTACTGAGGAAATGTCTCTCAGTCCAATCCTCAACAAAATTGGATAATCTGTCAAATTCTTAAACGTATGCTTCCAATTCCCCCTTTTGTTGAAGCTTCGACAACATTCCTTCATAATCTTGGAATTTCGTGAGATCAAATCGTGTGATCAATTCCTCTAAGAATTCTTGTCAAGTGGTTGTCTATTTCCTAGACTTGATGTGCCTCCTATACCATTGAGCTGATTTCCCTTTCAAATCTAGTGAGGCAAACCACTTCTTTCACTGGTCCTTAGTTTCATAAAAGTTGAGGAACTGCTGTGCTCCACAAATTCATTCAGTGGGATCTCCCTCATGGAACACTGGGAAATCCATTTTGAACGGGGTTCTTGGAAAATGCACACGTTATCTCTCACCCTGGAATTGAAAGGAGCAGAATTAAGAGTAGTTACCTCGCACTACGGATTCGTTGGCTATTTTTTTGAAGATCGATGGAGAGTTGTCTCCTTGAGTTGCTCAACGACGAACTCGAGTTGAGTTTGGATGGTCGCTATTTGACCTATCACCTCAGCCTCTACCACCGCCGTGCTTCCTACATCTCGCTCATCGCTATTGTTGGCAGCTAGTTCTGATACCAAATTGTTAGGACCTGGGAGTCAAGCTTGCTTGGATTTGGCCACGACGATTGAGATTAGGGTTTTAGAAGAAACAAATTTGGGGGAAAACAATTTAGTTGGATTTCTTGATTACATTCCCTCTCTCCTTCTACATTTATATGGGTGGTTAGTGCCAGAAAACGAAGAACCCCCGAACTAACCAACCACCACTCAATGGAGTAAACACGTGCTACCTATGTGCAAATCAACACACAAACCAAATAGTGCGCATTCGCACTAAACACTGATACACTACTGATACATTCAATTGTTAGAACATGAATTTCGTAAAACAGAAAATGCTAACAATATTTGTGAAGAATTACAAATACAGAAAATGAAAGAACAAACCATACAATACAATACAGAGTCGAGATTTGAATATCTCTGTCCTTAAAGCAAAATTCGCCCCGTAGTGTGACGGTGGTTGACAAAGTGCCTCCCAGGATACAACTGTATTACCTTTCCTTGAAGAGCAGCACCCTAACTTCAGAGAGCTCAGCGAACCGGAGCTGTGTTGTATTCTCAGAAGTGACTCAGAGGAAGAAGAAGAAGAAGATTCAGACTGGTTTTTGAAAAAAAAACTGTGTACTCTGGCTGACAAAAGTTGCTGGTTTTATAGGAGAATGAGAGTAACTGAAAGGTCAATTACTCTGTAACAGCAGAGTAATGGCCCGTTACTCTGTAACAGCAGAGTAATGGCCCGTTACTCTGTAACAGTAGAGTAATGGTTCAAAAGTGTAACTGATGAGCCACACTGATACAATGATACTCTTACGCAGCAGGTTCACTCAAAGTTCATCTATCTCTTCCTCGGCTAGCAGCTTACCCACACCCCGACAATTTGCTAACTCTTTTTGCTAATAAGTCTCATATTACTACTGAGAAAAGATACGTGACATTGGAGACAGTTTAGAAGAGATAATTTTGCTTAGAATACTACTCTTTACATATCTTCAATAATTTTTTGCGGTGAATCCGGTGAATAATAGGTTGATTGACAAAGATCTAAGATGCAAGAGAGATGTAGGAGATACTAGGAAACTAAGAAATAAGATCAAGCACGAGTAACTTGATCAATTTCAAACAGAATACATATTTCTGTAGTTTTTTTTGCTCTCCATCTAATATTCAGCAGTGAGTGATTATAATGGCAGCATCTAGAGTGTTAATAATATTAGGCAACAATTTTGTCAGAAGCTCAAGATGGTGGGAAAATAACATCAAATTAGTTGTCTCAGACAGAAAGCATGATGAGCAAATTGTAAGCGTTGTGTGCCAACGTCAACATGGTAGAAACTTCAATGAAGATAAGAGCAAGAACATACATTTAATCAGAGCAATATATCTGTAATAAAATACTTTCACTAAGAGATCTACAGTATATAAAGTACTTTCTTTCAATACTAAGATGGTTAAAACACCATTTATTTCCATTTAAAAGTAACAAGAGTAGGAACATATTGCATTGCCAGTACATCATAGTTCAAATAAACGAAACACAAACCAGAGATCTACAAATTGAAGTTCTCTTGATCATCACATGACAATAGCATCTGGACTAGAGAATCCATGGTTGGCCTTTTATTTCTCTGCTCTTCCAAGCAAGAAACAGCTATCTCCACCATCAACACTACCTGCTCGAAATTGAACTGGCCATTTAATCGGCCATCCACAAAGCTTTCAATCCACGACTCTTCTCTCGTCTCCAGTTTCTTCTTGAGCACCAAACACAACTTTCTTATAACCAATTCCACCTCCTCTTCCTCATCCACCCAATCCAACATCCAGTTTGAAACTCTACTCCCCTTCACTAACTATAAAAGCGCAACTTGGTAGCTATACACATCAACTTTCCCAGTGATTGGAAGACTCGAAGCCCATTCTGCAGCAATATAACCCCTTGTTCCTCGAATCTGTAATAAATCAAATCCCCCTCCACCTCTCTTCAATAGTTTTGCAAGTCCAAAATCTGCAATCTTGGGCTCAAAGTCCCTATTGAGAAGTATGTTTTCAGGCTTTATGTCGCAGTGGATAACCCATTCAAGACACTCATGGTGAAGATATGCCAACCCTTTTGCCACCCCAACCGCAATCTTAAACCTCTTCTTCCAATCAAGCGAATTAGTTTCGTTATTGCTATCAAACAAAACCTTGGCCAATGAACCATTCTCGACAAATTCAGAGACGAGAAGCTTGTGAGCACTTTCTGGACAGAATCCCCATATTCTTACTAGGTTCATATGGTATATCCTTCCGATTACTCTAACTTCAGCCCAGAACTGCTCTTCACCTTGGATTGCACACCTTCCAACTTCTTCACTGCCACTACGCGCTCATCATCGAGTACCCCCTTGTAAACTTCCCTTGAGCCTCCTGTCCCGACTACTTGTTTGAATTTCCCAGTAGCTCGTTACAAATATTTGTACGTAAATTTCCTGAATTGGCTCGATATTGCCTTGTATCCTTCCTCCACTGATGATGGCAGCTGACCCTTTCTGAAAATAAACCACCATCCGCACGTAACAAACAAGACTTCCACCACAAAAATTGTTGCTAGAAACCAATAGAAGTATGCCCACTTAAACTTGTTGCTGCTTATGTCATAGACAACCAAAGAACCAAGTCGGCTTTCTCCATCTGTAGCATTGCAACTCAGCTACAGGTACACTAGAGAAACGGCAGGATTTGAGTGTTCTGTGATACTAGGAACTTTCAAGTATATGGTGTTAGGAGTTGGCTCTGTTTGTGTCTTCCATTGAATAAAGCATTCTTTGCATAACATTCTTCCAGTTTCCCCTCTATATCCGAAAGCTTGGCACCGACAGTCAGGCAAGCATATTTCCTTGCAAGCATCCAAAGATATGGACTTCGTGTAATTGAGATCATAACCCCAAAAATCTGAATTGAGTAACTTCACCAACTCAACCTTTTGAGTACTTCGAGTACTTGTACCATTACAACTGATATCCGTCTTGGGTTTGCAGCCTCTGCTCCAATCTGTAGGATCTGCCATCTCATAGCATGGAGGGCATGAACACTGTGGAACGGGTGTATAAATACAGATTCCATTTCTACCGCACAATCCATGAATACTGCAGAGGTTTGGAAAAGCGTGCCATGAAGTCAGCCATGACCCATTAGATTCATTCAAGCTATAGAGCCTGAGATTGCCATCATAGTCTAATGTCAGTCTCCTTGTAATCCCAAGACCCCTGTCAGAAGCATTGAATCCCATTCCATCACTTGCAAAGAATCTTAAGGGTCATGGCATAATCAAGGTAGTGTTTGGCCCAGCTTAAAATTAGCTTAGCTTCTCTTTTAGAAGGAGAAGCTGGGCCAAACACATATTTTGAAAAGCCCAAAAAAAGTAGAAGTAGCTTTTTTTTATTAAGAAAAGGAGCTCCAAAAGAAGCCCTCCAGATCTACTTCTGGCTTCTAGCTTCTCCTTTTCTTCTTTTTTATACCCAAAACCAAAGATCAAAAAAATTCCCCTTCCCCTTTCCCTTTCCCTTCCCCTTCCTCCATTCCCTCGCCGAACCTCGCCGCCGCCGTCGAACCGCCGCCGCCGTCGTCCAAGTTTCATTGTCCGTATGTTATGAGACCCATATGGTCCGTTGACACCATTGTCTGTATGTTATTCAAGGATGGTGTTCCCAATATCACATTATATAGTGAATCAACATCGACCACTAGGAAATCAACAATACAGTGTGACGTTGCAATCCTTCTCTCCCAATGCCATCAAGAGCAATATAATATCTTCCACTGGGATGGTGTGGTTAGTGAATCTAGTTAGGGGGGTGGTATGGGGCTTTAACATTTCCCACTTCGTGTTCATCATGTTGAAGGTGCCCATGAACAAAATGTCTGCCAAGCTGCATTTATCAATCATCACCTGTTGGACAATTCGGTTAGAAATCCTAGCTGCTATCATAGGGGGGTCATCCACATTTGGAATGAGACCTTCAAGATCTTCATCAAAGAATGTAATTCTGCATTCTATCATTTTCCTCTTCTCCCCGACTGAGAATACTCCCTCCCACTAGCGTTGGCAGGTGAAATTTGTGATTTTTTTGGGATTTTTTTTGTTGTAATTTATTGGTTGCTAGGGGCTTGTTTGAAGTTTGATTAGAAAAAAGATGAAAACTTTAGTGTAGAATAAGTTTGGAAAATTTTCGATAAATTTGTAGACTTAACTCTACAGATTTGTAATTGGATAATTTTGAAGAAATTATGATCAAAAAAATTTTGACACTTCATGCTCTATCTCCAAACAACTTCTAGCTTAAAAGTAGCTTTAAAGTTTAAAAAAAAGCTGACTATCTAAACAGCTTCAGCTTTTAATTTCAAAGCTGTACTTTCTAGCTTCTCCTTCTGAAGTAGCTTTAAAGCTAAAAAAAACTAGGCCAAACGCACCCCAAGTGTAATCACTATATGCATGGAAGGCATAATCACTATATGCTCAGAATTTAGAGGTCATGTTTATATTACCTTTAACGATAATACTGTTTTGTGGTTATTTACAAGTGTAATCATTATTTGTTCCATCAGTTCGTACTAAACGAACTAGCACAACAAGTTCGAGTCAACCCACTCACTTGTTGTGCTACAGTCTGCCCAATAGAATGCCCAGTTCTATTATAGAATGTGAATATGTTCTTTGTGCATAGACATAATTACTATGCAGCATAGAACTTATTGATGCACAATATCAATATTTGTGAATAAACCAAAAATTGCTCTATTAATAAAATGACAAATAAATAAATTTATCTTTATCTAATCATATAACCCTACAACTCCTTCGTCATCAAGGACTCCATATCTGCTACTGTTATACTGAAATTCATAATAACCGGGGTTAGGATAGTAGACACTTGAGATCTCAGGTCCATCATAAATCATGGTAAGAACATTGTAATCATTGAAATGAAAGCTATAATAGCCGGATGAGACAGAACCACTGGTGATTGAAGATATCATCAGTTTTATGTTCTTAGTAATTGGTTGTGGGTTGTGTAGGAAGTAGTGTATCAGTGGGAGAATCAAAACTTTGCCACAAAACCTGATCATTAGCGTTAACAATAACAAGATTCCCACTGTCACGAAGCATCATCTGTTCAGCTCTGGTTGAGCTAGTGTTCGTGCTCCAAACAACCGTGCCATTGGTATCAGTAAGAACAACACCCCCGTCTTTATGAAACATGATTCTTGATCCGTGACCATTCACGGGCTGATCGAGGTTCGCAGTCCAGGCCGTCAGTGGCGGAGCCACATGAATCAAAATGGGGGTCCCAAATTTTTTTCCCCCCGGCATCGACATAATTGAACCTTTAATAAGAGGTGGTTTAGACTTGGGGGTCCCAAATTTTTTTTAACTGGAGGGCGAAATAAAAATTTTGGTCTATATTAGGAATTTTTACAAAATTTTTGGGGTCCCAAATGTCCCCTCTCCTCTATACCTCCCTCCGCCACTGCAGGCCGTAGTGTTGGCAATGGATTTGGAGAACCAGACAGAGAAGGTGTAGGCATTCCATCCGATCTTATAGAAACCACAAGAGAATGAACCGTCTGCCGATACTAGAACTGAGGAGGCTTCCTTCTCTACAGAGAGATAAGACCCTTTTGGCAGCGAGTTCAGTGGTGATGGAGATGCAAAGTAAGGGAAGAGGAAGACGAGAGAAAGAAGACATGTTGAATTCTTCATGTTTTCGCAAATTTTCAGCTCAAATAATTTGGCATGTAGAATATATACTGCTGATTTTGGGAGAGAACAGGAGGTAATGGAGATGCAAAAGAAGTCATGTTGAATTGTTCGTGTCTTTGTCCAGAGCTACTCAGTTTCTTAGCAAGACCTCCCAAATTGGATCAAGAAAATCAACTTCCATACCCGTATTTTGAAATTCACTTGCTTTTCTATCCACATATTCGAATCTAGTGGATACACCCAACTCTTCTTTTGCTGCTTTATCTGATTCCAATTGTACCACATATGACTATAACTAAACTTCGATATTCTAGATACCAAAGAAAGTACTTATCCCAAAATTGTTAATAGATATCTATATGTCTTCCAAAGTTATCAATGTATATCATAAAGCTAGGGATATATATTCCAAGAATGATAAGATGATATATATGATATATCACTAAGAGCATCCACACACGTTTTTCTTAAATTTTGCAAATGGCAAAATAAGAATTGCCAGAAAGATAATTTGTCTGTACTCGTCGTTTGCTAAATTCTGGCATTTTAGAAGAAAAAAGAATGGACGGAACATCTTGTTCATTTCGACCTATTTTTATTTTATTTAAAAAAAATATTTGGAGGAACTTTGACTTTAATAAAAATTGAAGCACTTAGACTTGGACTTTTATAAAATATTTAGAGATATTTGGACTATGATTAAATTTTCCTTAAAATAGGAGCATCTTTTCCCTTTTTGGATTTTATTTTTGGGGTTTTTTTTGGTGGGAGGGCACATTATATTCCATTTAATTTTTTCCAACTTTTTTGAGAAGGAACATATTGTCCAATCAAAGAAAAAAATATTATCAGACGAGACAATATGAACTATCTGATATCTTTAAAATAAATATATTTGTAATTTCGTATCCGTCAAAAAAATTTTAAAAAAAATTTTTAAAGAACTAATGTTTCGTCCCCCTCATTTAAAAATTAAAAAAATTATTTTGCCCCATTTATTTTAGTAATTGCTAAACCGTTTCTCAAATTTGAGAAGCAACTGTTCTCCAATTTTCAAAATATGGCAAAATAAAAAATGACTGTAACGCATAAATTATCAAAATATGAAAAATATGGTAAAAAGATAAATGAGTGTGGATGCTCTATAAGTTTGTATATTTAAGTAGCATATACGTTATATTCAAAAATATACGGTATAAAAACAAATATGCTTGTCAAAATGGAACAGGGAAGCAATTTCCCCTTTTTTTAACTTATCCTAACTGTTCCTAAGTACTAAAATATATACAACTGATGACTTCAGGTCCTTTAAGGCCAACGATTAATTGTATAGTTTTCTAACATATTGTAATGGATTCTAAATGTGATCAACTGTTAATTTGTCAATAATCTTTTTAAATGGTTTTTGTGAGTCATGCATTTTTACTAAAATTGGTTTTCCAAAGTTTTTTTTTGAGGGAAAAGGTGGAATCTGGCCACCCTGTTTCATTAATAAGAGTTTAACGAAACAAACCCAGAGTACTGGGCCCAAGTACAAACTACATGCAGAAAATAAAACATGCATGAAGCAACATGGCGCGTAAAAACGATAAATTCCTCCAACAACCCTAAAGGGTGGGCCGACAAACAAGCTCGATCCAGCAAAATTGTAAGTACGTCAGTTTAGCTTCGTACAGTGCCTTCACGGCACATGCACACCCACCTGAGACAAGTCTGGCAGGATTTTATCACCCGCCGATCCCTACCTTTACATCGCTGGGGGGACCCCATCTTTGGGTCCAAGCCCCGCAGAACGAAAACTGACCCTACAACACATGCACAGCGATCGCACCCTCCCACCATTTCCACCACACATCCTACAAACGTGCCAGTAGCTCCCACAACCACTACCAAAGAGATAGCCGTGAAGAGGATATCTTAACCTCTCACACGATAGCGCTTTCTCAGGCGATTTCTCACCACACAACTATCTCGCTCACCCCACCAAACACCCTACTCCAGAAGAGAGCCGTGTAGATGATACCTTCACCTCTCTCACGCTCAAGCTCTCTCCGGCGATTTTTCACCACACAGACTTATCTCGACTCATACTCCCACTTCGAAGGAAGAGACAATGCTATCACGAGTCAGTGGCCTAAGCTGGAGGAAACTCAATAGCCTGATAGTAGGCGCTGTGAAGACTTCATCGGCGACATCGTAGGACACTCCAGACCAACCATACCCAAATCCCACACCCCCTCACCTGGCCCCACGGGCCCTAAACCGAACCACCAACGTCACACACTTGAACCCTAGATCCATGGTGTTCGCGACAACCGGCGCGGAAGGATGCTCTGGCGCGACATAGTCGCTCCGCACTGGTTGAGACAAGCACCCCGAAAGTTAAGACAAGTGAACGCACATCACGGAGGGACCCCATCTTTGGGTCTGAGCTCCACAATCGTGCAAGACAACCTAACCCTACTAGAGCTTCACTCTCTAGAGTCGGACTACGGCACATCCAAACACACCCGGCTTCTTCACACGCATTACCAACCATCAGAAACACCAAATTACAGCGGCAGATTGCCGTGAATGGCCCCAAGAGTGTGGACATGGTGGCAAGCGTGAAGAACAACTGGACCAACAAAAAGCAACGGCCACCAAACCCAACCCAAGCCAAACCACCGACCTCACCGCCAGCGTGGGGGGGGGGGGGCATGCCGACAATCGGGCCCCCACAGATAAGCTCAGATCTGGGCTATCGGCCTCAGATCTGGGCATTCCGATGGTCATCGTGGGTCGTCGTCGTGGGGGGGGGGGGGGGGGGGGGTAGCCCAACCACCGTGCATACCTAGTTGGGGTCGGATCTGGGCCATTGGTGCCTCTCGTGCTTCAGATCTGGCCTTGCACGACCATCGGGATCCTGCCCCCTTCCCCAGATCCCAGATCGCGTCACCGTCACGGGAGGAATCTGGGCTTCGTCGAAGAGCATCAAAGATGGGCGGCGCACCGGGAAGAAGAGGGAAGTAGGGTACCACGGCGGGGGAGGAGCACCAGGGCGGCGGCGGCGCACCCTAGCCGCCGCCCCACACACCTAGATCTAGGGTTTCTCTGGTTAAGGTTTTTTTTAATGCTTATATTGTTAGAAGACTGAGACACTTATATCTCTGTTATGGGGGTTGCCAAGATTGACTGGTTTTCCAAAGTTAACATTGTGAACGATCAGAACAGATGGCAAAAAGGAACTAACAGCCGTTGACATAGTCAAAGAATCCAAATGTAGAAAAGGGAGGACCTTTTTCAGTCGTTATCTCTGAAGCATGAATCCATCTTTTTTGTTCTTTTTCCCCCCTAATATGAAGCCCTTTTTTTTGCTAATGTGAAGACATCTTTATTAAAAAGAGAAATGATCAAATAACACCCAAAAATTATACTAATTTTAAAATAGCACCAAAGCTTTTAAAATATCCAAATAGCACCCAAAATTTTTAAAAATGGACGAAAAAATACATGTCATTAAGTTTAAAAAATATTCCTCGGATTTTAAACCAGTTAAGAGGTGAGGGCAATTTCGACATTTCATACTGTTCTTAAGGGTTTAAACCGTTAAGAACAGTATGAAATGTCGAAATTGCCCTCACCTCTTAACTGGTTTAAAATCCAAACTCATCACTACTACTGACCACCATTTCCACCGCCAACCACCACCCTTTCCACCACCAGTAAAAAATCTTTAAAAAACTGGGAAAAAAATGAACTTAAAAGAGAAGAAGAAAATAATGGGGGTATTTATGTAATTTCATGTCATTTCTGCTTAAAAATTAACGGAATGAGTTTTTTGTCATATGTTAAAAACTTCGGGTGCTATTTGAGTATTATAAAAACTTTGGCCGCTATTTGGGAATTAAGGCAAACTTTGGGTGCTATTTTCGTCCTTCCCCTTTAATGAAAATGAAGCTTTAAATAACCCTAACCCTTTAATTTTATTTTCTTCATTCAATTCAGAGAGAAGAGAAGAGAAGAGCTGTGCACCGGTTCGGGTTTGACCCAATCAAATCTGAATTCTACTATCCAAACCCGGACTGGACCATCAAGAATGGGTTTGTAGTCTTGGCAATGGAAACACACCAAACTTGAAAGGGAATACCAATATGTAATTTTTAAATGAAGATAAAGTCATGCAATATATAGGTTGCATAGACTTATCTCCATTTTGGCTTAAAAAATAAGTTTGGTTAGATTAGAGTTTAGATATGTATCATAACTTACGGATTACCTTAACTTTCAGATGAAAAAACGGAGGTAGTGTACTTGCAAAATTTGATTCAAACAGATCAAAAATATAGATAACTATATGTAGACAGGTCACCTCCACTAATCTTCATATCCAAACAAGGCTAAAATGTGAGTGTATGACGAAGACTATAAAAATAAAATAATTTTAAAAAAACTCTACAAAAAAAGGGGTCGATTTTGGATATCACAGTAAACCGGCAAACTTGAACCCATACCACTCTCGAATAGTCATGACATGAAGCTACCTTATACTTGATGTAGCATTGGGTTTAATTTATAAGTACATTGGTTCTCTTCCTAACATATACATAATTTAGTTTGTAATTCTCAAACGCCCATCCTTTTTATGGAGGATTGAAATTTCTCAACTTTTGACATGTACTTTGAATCCTTGATCTGATTGTCAAAGCCAAATAAAACATGTTTTATTCGAAAAGACCAACCTGATCCATGGAACCCGAAGCAGCCTAAACTTATCCCAAAGTTATGTGAGTCCAAGCTTAGGCATAAAGAAGAAAAATCTGACATAACAATGCATTGGGCCAGGTTTGACCTGAACCTGGACCAACCATACATGAACGAAACAATTTTTTAGGCATTGAAAACCAGTTGGTCTTGAATGAGTGAGTTTGAAAAAAATCTATTAAAAAATGGGGACAAATTTGGAAGGATAGAATTTGCAGGCTGAACTCATACCATAGTCGATCCAAAATCGGCCAAACATGGGCCATACCAATGTAACATTTCTACTATCTCTACTATCCGAAGAGGCCGACCCGACCCAAAGAACCCTAAAACCACCCAAACTAACCCAAATTTAGTGAGGTGGCCTTAGGCATATAGAAGAAAATTTTGACATAACAACTCATTGAGCTAGGTTTGATCCGAACCTAGACTAACCAAACGTGAACCTGGACCAACAAAACATGAAAGGGATGGTTTTTTAGGCCGCAAAAACAAATTGGTCCTAAACGAGTGGGTTTAAAAAAGTCTATTAAAAAATGGGGTCAGATTTGGGTGTATAGAATCGACACCCCAAACTCATACCTTATCCAATCCTCGACCAAACACGATCCATACCAACGTAATCTACTATTGATAATGGTAAAAATCACAGCAAATCAGGGTCGTACGATTCAAGCATAGATTTTAAAGCTTCTAAAGGCATATTAACAGTAACGGACCTCCTTAACAGGTCCACGCCTTCTCCAGGCTCACTAACAAGACATGGGCTTCCAAGCCGATTAGGAGGGAAAGAAGGAAAAGGAAGCAAAAGAGGAGGTGGAGGAGGTTCCTTCTAGTGAGGAAGACTCTTCTGATAATGTAGTGGCACCTGCTCCTCCCTGTGCTCCTCGACCGTCAAGGAGAAAAGGGAAGCTCATTTGGCGCATGGACCCAAAGCTCGAGCTAGTGGAGTACGCACCAGAGAAGGGTTTTTAGTGCCCCTACTTCCAGGGGCCTTTGTCGATAAGGATGTATCATGACGACCATCTGAACTTAGTCAATTTCAGAACAAATTTGACAGTCCGTAAGTTATGATAGATAGAGGCAGACAGGATGGCGAACACATTAGGGAAGGCTGACCTCCCCTTGATTCGGACCTGGTACTTCATCCCCCGTGAGTTTGAACTAATGATTCTGTACCATGGGATCCAACCGACCGATAACTTAGCACCATGGCGCTATATGTTCTCGTTAGATGCATTCGTGTCGGGACTCTGAATGCTTATGCATCCTTTCGTCAATGAGGTGTTGAACTGAGCTGGGGTGAGTCCAATGTAGCGCGGGCCCAACTCGTGGAAACAGCTCGTCAGCTTCATCATGTTGTATTGGGAAAGGGGTGTGCCCTTGAAGTTCAAGTACTTCTGAATGTGCTTGGACCTTTGTACTTCTAAGTTGTACGAGGGGCAATGTTTCTTCTTGCCTCGGCATAGGAGGCAAGTTGTAAACGATCACCTGGACTCCATCAAGGATTGGAAGTCAAAATACTTCATCATCCAAATCCTTGAGCCAATGGGACATCCACACTAAGTACGTGTATCATATTCTGAAGCTCAATGCCCCGAGGCCTAGGAATTTCACATCACGGGAGGTAGATGAGTTGTAGAAGATCTTCGCGAGGAGGAATGTGAGCTGGCCAAAGGTGGTTAAGAGGCACCTAGTGAGAAGCGGACTAAGCCTGGCCAACCCTTGTATGTTCTTTGTTTCTTTTTGCATTCAATCTTTTTTGCTTCGTTCTAACAAATTCTTTTTTTTGCAATGATGCTCGACGAGAAGGAGATTGAAGCAAGGTGGGCTGCCCTGGCCAAGAAGAAGGCTGTTGAACAGCCAAAGGGCAAGAATAGGCCTTCGACTTTGGCCTCCGATAGGTCTTTGAAAGGGAAGGCCAAGAAATCGAGGGTGTTGACCATCCCTGATTCCCCCAATTTGCCAAAGGCAGTGCCAAGCTCAACTGCCCTCAGGGTGTTCGCGTTTGCAAGGTTTGTCTTTCCTCCCATTCATCTCAAACCAAGAGCATCCATGAGGACAAGATCGAGGAAGCATGGAGCCCCGACTGGGCCGTGAAGTTGGCAGAATAGATAATGGAGACCCCGGTGGCCATGGAGGTTGTGAACAACCTCTCCCAGCCTTGGGAAAGGAAGTGTCTCACCAACGAGACATACAACTCGGGATACTTGAAGTGGGCTGAGTCTAACATGGTGGTAAGCATTCGACCCTCGATGAGTCCAAATTGTTGTCTTAATTTTTTTCTAAGTATGCATCTTCTGTTTCGCAGGAAACTCTACAAATGGCACAGATGGGGAGGCAATACGATTGCGACCTGAAGCTCACCAACTGGAAGGTGACCCGGGTCGAGAGGGAGTATAAGGACCTGAAGTTTAGATTTGAGGACTTGGAGAAGAGCGAGAAGGCGCTCAAGGCCGAGCTAGACTCCATGGCCTCTGACAAAGAGAAGCTGCGGAAGCTTGAGAAGGAGAAGGCCAACCGGGAGGTGAGAAGAAAGAGTTGGTGGCTGATCGAGTGGAAGCCATTAACAGGGCCAGCCTCACCCAGGAACAGGAGTACGAGCAGGCTATTGATCACGTTGAGCAGAGGTATCCCGACCTCATCCTCAAAGGCTTCTCCTACTCCATGAAGTTTGATGAAACCCTCCTGACCCCTCCGAATGATCCCCTCGGGTGGTGAGGAGGATACCCAATCTTCTGAGGTAGAGATCCAGGTGGTCGGCACCAAGGTTGAAGAGGTGCAACCCCAGCCCCCACCCCCCGAACCCTCCAACCACCATCTATGCAGTAGGATTTTTTTAAAAAAATAATTTTTGTTTGTACCTTTGCCAACTGCCAAGTGTCCACCGCTCTTTTGTATTTGGAGTTGTGTGAATTGAAACGAAAGCTATTTGGGCCGAACTTCATGACTTAAACTTTTCATTGTTGATTTGCGTGTTGTTGTTGAACTCTATATAACTTTTGTTGCTGAGCTTCTTAACTTGGAATTTTTGTCATTGATTAGAATTTGACTTTTTTTGGATTAGAATTCGTCAAGTCTTCGAGCCTCAGTATAACGTGGCTTTTCTCCTTTTCGTATTAGATCATCGGGAGTGTTACGGCCGATGCTCGAGATGCCGAGCTTAAATACCTTTGGAACAGATTATGGATAGTGGATTCGAGTTTGGCTCGTCACCATACGGAGTTAAAGGATAAGGAGACAGTGTTCTCGTATCATATCCGAAGGACACACCAAGTAAACTTGGAGCTCGCTCGTTTGAAAGAGGCGATGGTCGAGAAAGACTTGGGGTTAGTAGGAGCCCAAGTGTCCTTCCCCAATGGGTCGTCCCGACCACCTCCGTCGGAAGGGACTATTCGGTCAGTGGACTCTTTCCTTCGGGAAATACTGGTCGAGAAGGAGTTAGAGATATACTGGTTGAAGGTGGAGTTCGGAGTGGTTGAGTTAAGGGCCACCCATCTTCCTAGCGGTTGGATTTCTGTTCGAGGCCCTTCTTCGATTGTTTAACAGAATCGGTGTAATGCCCCGAGCCCCACTCAGCTGCACACGTGGCTACATGTGCGCGCACACACGAAAATGAACTCCTAACAACGGCCCACCGCAGGCTTGCCTCACAAAAGGTGTCATGGCTAGTTGGTATCCTTTGTTCATTGACAAGCTATTTATATACACTCAATCTCACATCCTCTAGGCCGATATGGGACTACTTATACATCCCAAACTAACTCATTTCCATATGCACGTGCACAACTCAAGCAGCCACTCATCAAACAATACAACCAGCCAACTATTTCCATCGTGGCCCATACACTTTAATTCATTAAACTCCATAGGCCACACACATACACTACCAATCTATAGGCCCGTGTAATTTATATATTACCATATACTATATATATACATCTTAAGACAGGGTATTACATACACCCCCCTTTAAGAACTCAGCGTCCTCGCTGAGCCCGGAGCATGCAATCTAATACAGGATCGCCTTTCAAGCCGATGTTACCCACACATGGATGTTATTTCTATGTCATCCGTACTGGTCCTATGCCATCTGTACTGACCTTGCAACCATTGTGGCATCACAGTCGGTGTCGAACGTTAGCTCTGATATTGCCCAACTGTGCACACGGCTACTCGTGCGCGCACACGCGAACAAGAACTCCTAACAATGGCCCACCACACGCTTGCCTCACAAAAGATGCCATGTCTTGTTGGTATCATTTGTTCATTGGCATACTAATTATATACACTCAATCTCACATCCTCTAGGCCGATATGGGACGATTTATACATCCCTAACTAACTCATTTCCATATACACGTGCACAACTCATGCAGCCACTCATCAAACTATACAACCAGCCAACTATTTCCATCGTGGCCCGTACACTTTAATTTATTAAACACTATAGGCAACACACACACACTACACATCTATAGGACCATGTAATTTATATATTACCATATACTATATATATAGACATCTTAAGACAAGGTATTACAACCGGCGTGTAACCTTCTAATCCATCTATATGTATTTTATGCGTATTTCCTTTATCCAACTATTTACTATCGCTTTTTTTTTTCTTCTGTTGGACTTATTAGCATGTACTACATTATTTAATTATTTATTAGTTCATGTTAAAAGCCCAGACTCCTAACCTGTTCTATATTATTATTATCTGATTATTTATTTATTATGCGAAAGCCCATAACCTAAGCCCAAACCCATTAACCTAATTGCAGACCTAACCCAAAACCCACCAACCCTCACTGCTTATCTATTTAATCCCTTAAACCCTAATCTCCATTACCCTAATCACTTTCATTAACCCTAATCTCATTCTCCTTCTTCAATAGCCACCACTTTCAAAACTCATCCTGAAACTCCATCCTCTCCATTTCAACATGAGGCTCATCATCAACTCCAACTCCACCACCAAACCAACAACCACCTTCTTCACTTCACCTTGCTAATACCAAACCCAACACTCGATATCCTTGCCGCTACCCTACCCAACACCCGGCCACCCCCTTGCTACCATCCCGAGCCCTTCCATTACCCGACTTTCACCTTCAGCCCCACCTCATTGCAGTCATCACCACCTCCACTGTACCCACCATCAACCTGACTTCATCATCTTCAACATCGACTACCTCCACCCCAAACAGCTGCACACCACTTTTGCACATTGCTGCCTATACCCGACCAACCTACCTCCAACCTGCTGCACTCCATCTCATCACCTGAACACCCTCGCTTCAACTACAAGTCTACAACAGCCCCTCAAACCTGACATCCTCGCTATCATAATGCTGTTGTTCATTGCCATTGTTTCTCTCGTTGCTGCTCTCATCACTGTCATTATCGTTGATTTTTTTGCTACAATTGTCAAGGTCGTATTGCCACCCGTCATTGTTGTTGCTTCTCTTCTTCCTGTTGTTTGTTCACATTCGTAATCATCGTGTAATAGGCAAGCATTTTCTTAATCTCTTGCAAGTTGTTCTATTTCTCATTGATCTATCATATTATCGACCATTTTCATGATCACTTCTTGCTTTATCAAAATCTTGAATCACTTTTATATCCATAAATGACTTTTCCTATTTGATTTCCTGTCGATTTGATTTTTTGCCATATCATCTGTCTAATTTTGTGTAGAGATTTGGACCTAGTCCCTGTAACCAAAATGAGAGTTTTATAGATTTATCTTGTAGCCCTCTGAGTTTAGAATCCAGATCATATTTTAGTTTTGCAAACCGACTTATAGGTTATGAGATATTAAAGTTTTAGTGTTGTAACATCTAATTTTCTAAATTTTCTGTTGAGATGTATCTTCCCCGTAAACTGCTTGAAATAACAATTTACTGATGAAATTCTAACCTGAGACAAACCTGAATATTAATAGACATTGTTAGGAATTAGATTCTAAATTTTTGAATATTTATTAATGATTTTACAGCAGAGTTATAAGCGTGAGAGTTTAACCTTGTATTGCTACCTGAACATTATACCTGTAAAAAATTGACTAATAGGCATAGCTATTGACCTTAGAATGTGTCGTGTGAATATGCATTGGATACGGCAGGGGGTCTACTTTCTAGAACCCCTGACGGAATCTATTTTTCTTTCCTATAGCAGTGGGAAGGTGAGTTTTAGTACTGTCATGTATTGCTGTCTAGAATGGAATTTTGTGTTCTTGAACTATATATATATATATATATATATATATATATATATATATATATATATATACATATTGTTAATCATGCTTCATGAATTGTATTAATATTGGGGATTAATAGAACAGTTTCATATCATTCATTTGCACCTATCATTCAAAACCTTCTTGATTATCATCTTGTCTCTATATAATGTATTGCATCAACTCTTGATGCTTGACCTGATTACTGTCCAGTTTCTATTGTAACATGCATCGTTATCATAATTATTGCTATTGTTTTGGATGGAGGAATTAAGTGTCACATGGAACTATGTTCCACGTAGAACTAAGTATAACATCGAAGGTATCGGCGGGGCAACCTCTAGATTCTGTGGGGGCCACCTCTAGAATCTAATACCAAAGTAGTGACATGATAAAAGATTGAAAAGCCGGGGTAATAAAGGGTACAACTCAGTAGTAGATAATATAGTATAGTGTACTCAGAAGGGTCCCATGTTTCCCGCATTATTTTTATCAATCATTGTTCATCGTTTTTTGTTTATCGACTATTGTTTAACGTTATTGGAAGGTCATTATCGATATTGTTATTGAATGACCCGGGTACATAATCTTGTAGACTTCACCACTTAAGTCCAAACGTTCACTTGATTGTTATGCACCCGAACCTGTGGTATAAGACACATGATAGCGTATACTAGATATATTAATAAAATACTGATAGACTTAAGATTGACACTTGCATTATTGATTATCGACTATTGTTTATCGACCATTACACCATTAATTATCGATTATTGATCATATCACTGACTATTGTTTATTGATCACTGCATATCGATTGAGTATACCTCACATTTATGATTGTTTCATCTTACCATCATTACATGTATTGTACATGATTATATAATCCCAATATTCATATTGCTTTTCTTGCTTTCTTCTTTATTGTAATTTACTATTTGCTACTAATAGATATCTGAAACTTGCTATAATGGACCCCCCCCCACCCACCTTAGATGATGTTTATGTAGGTACCGATGGTGAAAAAGCAGAGGGACTGAGTGAGAAGACCTTCTAGCTGACCAAGATGGGATTACTATATTATCTTATTTCATTATAATTGCTATTTTATTTAGTTAGTGATAACAAACTGGTTATCATTTTACATTCATTTCAGTACATTGTATTCCTGGGTATTTTGACCCGATGTTTATGTATTTCAAGATGATGGTTATTTTTGAAGATTATTGATCGCATTTCTTGTTCATGTGATTATTTTATTGCATACGTGGATGTGTTTGTATACTTGTTGAGAATATATCTGTACAGCTTATGATTGATGTGAGTTGAAATACTTATATCATTCAAAAGGCCTTGGTTGCGTGTCTGCAATTCTATATTTTGGGAAGTGGGGTGTGACACGAAAAATCCAAGGGATTCTCATAGAGGGATGGCCGGGCTGTTTAGCATGGGTAGTACCCGAGTGGGACTGGATCGGAAAACCAAAGTACAGACCAGGTCGATCGGCTTGGATTTAGTCCGCGTGAGCCCGAGGAGATGCGCTCTTGATGAGGAGGTTCCCTAAACGACTCTTCACTCTCGATCTTTGTTGTACTGGTTGGATTACCTCGGCTGCGTCGAACGAAAAAGTATGCATTTGCCCATTTGTGCCAAATGTAACAATATGTATTTGCCACTCGGCTTACCAAGCATGTAACGATTGGTGAAATAAAAACACTCAAATTCCCAAGCTTGTGTTTTCCTTTGGATTATATGTTTTGTCTCTACTCGTGGTCGGTGTGTATTGAGTCTATGGACTTGATCTTTTTGGAGGTCTAACAAATTGTAAGAGCAACGGTGCCGACGAGCCAAACCCTTGAATCAATAGATGCATCGAGTCTTTATACTTGATTTTTTTTGGATATCTAACAAATTGTAAGGGCAACGGTGGACAAAGAGCCAAACCCTCCAATCCAAAACTGCATCAAGTATGTGGACTTGAATCTTTTTAGAGATCTAACAAATTGTAAGAGTGATGGTGGATGGAGAGCCAAACCCTCGGATCTGTATGACCACGAGTCAGGGGTTTGGCTTTATGCCATAGGTCAGACTTGTGAGTTGTTGTATCATTGGGGGGAGCAACATGTTGTGCGAGCACTATCAAATGGTGAGCTCTGTTCCACGGCCACTTTTGCGTGAGCCGGGATGGATGCCTTGAACCATGGTTTGGATCCAAACTTGTTGGTAGAAAGGTAACGGGTTGTTGGAGCAGTTATGAATGGTTAGCCCCATTTGTGCAATAAGCGAAGGGATAATTGAACCATGGTTTAGACTTGAACCCATTATTGAGGATATCCTACTGATCATAGGTCCGATTTCTGGTGGCGGGCATCGCTTCTGATTCGTCGGTTATTGAATTGCAGGGGAAGTGACGGGCCGCAGTCTGGACGCTGGGAGTCATGCCCAGGGGCTTGCCGGGGGCGAGCCTGTGAAAATTTCAAGCATTTTGTGAGTGGCTCGAAGTCTGTGCCGAGAAACGAACTTGCAAAATTTATGAGCTTTTTGTGAGTTGCTCAAAGTCCATGTCGAGTGACGAGAGTGTAAAATTAATGAGCTTTTCACGAGTGGCTCCACGCTGAGGGATGAGTAAGACAAGTGGATATGAATTTGAAAAAATTTGAAAACATGTATAAATTGCTATACATTTTACTCATAGATGATAATAAATTTAAGTGGTTGCCTTTCTGTGAGCATTTATTACATGTTGAATTTCTATAAATTTTACTCATAAATGATAATAAATTTAAGTGGCTACCTTTTGGCTAGCGTTTATTACATTCACTAGCTTTCAAGGCCTTATTACAATTTTTCGAAGCTCGTGGAGCATCAGGCACTCTCATAAAACTTCCTCTGGTGTTTTGCATTTTCTGTTGTAGATATCTCCTTTCCCCCAAGTCTTCAAGTTGGTATGTCCCGAGACGGATCACATTGGAGACCTTAT
The DNA here is from genome assembly GCA_017893485.1 of Hemerocallis citrina. Classification (NCBI taxonomy): domain Eukaryota; kingdom Viridiplantae; phylum Streptophyta; class Magnoliopsida; order Asparagales; family Asphodelaceae; genus Hemerocallis; species Hemerocallis citrina. The sequence goes on from CM030363.1 coordinate 40,441,090, forward strand.
AAGTTCCCTCCCAACTTGGAGCCAACCACCCCCTTCACCGGGGGTTAGAGATCTCAGGCTTCCTTTGGACCAAGTCTCTTTCCTTAATATTGGCAGACCGAACCTTCTTATTGTAGAACCGCTCTAGCCTCTCCTTATAGATATTTCGTCGGAGGGAAGATCATTCTTGTACTTCCCCGACTAATTTGAGGTTCTCCCGAAGACTCTTGGAGTTGCGTACGAGGCAAAGGTATTCTGATTTTCAGGGGAATTATCGCCTCGGCGCTGTACGCTAGATTGAACGGTGATTCTTCTGTCAGTACCACTTTGGTTCTATACTACCAGAGCACGCTCAACAGTTCCTCCACCCATAACTCTAGTGATCTGTATTCTTGACCTGACCATTCGACTGAGGGTGGGACATGGAGGAGAATCTCTGCTAAATCCCTAAGTTTGCACATAATTTGCTGAAACCTCTTGATGTGAATTTCATGTCATTGTCAGTGACTAATAACTGTGGAATTCCAAACCTACAAATGATGTGTTTCTGGAAGAACTGAGGGACTTTGTGTTCGGTTATGGACGCTAGCAGTTCAGCTTTGACCCATTTTGTAAAATAGTTCCTAGTCACCACTAGGAAGTTTCTTTGATCGATTGCTAGAGGAGGTCCGACTATGTCCATTCCCCACTTGGCAAAGGGGGTCAGAATGAACATGGACATGAGCTCCACCTGGGGTTGTGCTTAATTACGGAGAACCTTTGGCAAGGGGCGCATCGGCGGATATGTTCCTGCGTGTCATAGAGCAGGATTGGCTAGTAATAACCATGGTTGAGGACATTTTTGGCAAGGGATCTCGCTCCCATGTGGCAGCCACCCAAACCCCATGTGCTTTTCGTTGATGGCGTATTGCGCTTCCTTGGGGGGGGAGGCAATGAAGGTAGGGTCGTCCATCAACCAGAGTGTAGGAACGCCTGAACATGACGTCATCTATGATTGTGTACCTTTCTACTCTAGTCCGGACCTTTCTTGCTTCCTTCGGTTCCGAATGGAGGATCCTTTTGTCCTGGAAGTTGACTAAGAGCTCTATCCAATTGCCAATGGTCATTTGCGCTTCTATGCAAAGGGTCTTACCGGCTTCTCCCTCAATGCTCGGACTAACTAGGACTTCAACGAGTACTGTGTGATCCAAGCCATCGAAGGAAGAGGAAGTCAGTTTGGAGAGAGCGTCCACTTGCACATTTTTCTCTCGGGGGATCCGAATGACTGAGGCTTCCCAAAATGTAGATAGGAGTTCCTTGACATGGGCCAGATACTTGACCATTAGAGAGTCTTGAGCTTCATATTCTTAAGATATTTGGTTCACCACTAATTGAGAATTGCCGAATGCCTTCCCCCACTACACCCTACCATTCTGAGCCAGGAATAATCCTGCTATCAGGCCATCATACCCGGCCTTGTTATTAGAGGCTCAAAAATTCAAACAGAGAGAGTATTGGAGGACAAACTCGCCGGGTCCAGGAAATATCACCCCTGCCCCACTACCTTCTTCGCACGAGGGCTCCAAAGGGGTGTGTCTTCATGTACCTCTTGTAGATCGGGGATGGTAATCTCGGTGAAGAACTCAGCTAGGGTCCGACATTGATTGTTGTCCTCAGCTTATAATTGATATCATGCTGACTCAGCTCGATTGACAATTTAACCAACCTCCCAAAGTTTTCCGACTTGTGGAGGACCCGGTTTAATGGATGATCAGTGAGGACTTGGATGGAATGGGCCTGGAAGTAGGGATGAAGCTTTCGGGCGGCAATGATTAGTGCATACACCATTTTTTCCATCTTCGAGTAATGGAGCTCAGCGTCGCAGAGAACTTAGCTCAAGTAATAAATGGGATTTCAAACCATGTCTTCTTTCGATACCAGGAAAACTCTCAGAGTCTGCTTCGAAGTGGACAAGCAGAGGTATAGGGCCTCTTCCTGCACTGGTTTGCTCAATAGAGGGGGTTCACGAGGTATACCTTCAAGTGTTCGAAGTCCCGTTGATGTGGTTCCCCCCATTCGATGGTTTTGGCCTCGCGGATGGCCTTGAAGAAGGGGAAGCACTTTTCTCTGGACTTGGATAGGAACTGCCCGATTGTCACGATATGCCTAGTGAGCACTGAACCTCTTTAACATTGGTCGGAAGTGCCATATCGATTGTGGCTTGGATCTTCTCTGGGTTGGCCTCTATTTCCCTCTAACTGACCATAAAGCTCATAAACGTCCCCAAGGAGAAGCCGAAGGCACATTTTGAGGGTTTCAGCCTCATGTTATTCTTTCTCAGGACACCGATAGCTTTTTCAAGATCTTTGACGTGATCATCTTTTGTGACGCTCTTGATGAGCATGTCATTGACTTACACTTCCATATTCCGACATATCTGCTCCTTAAACTCCTTATTAACCAGCCACTAATAGGTAGCACATGCATTCTTCAGCCTGAAGCTTATGACTCTGTAATAATAGCATCCCTCATCGGTAACGAAGCAGGTCTTAGGAATGTCCGGAGGGAACATTCAGGTTTGATTGTACTTTGAGAATGAATCCATGAAGCTGAGGAGCTCATGTCTGGACATTGCATCGATCAGGGCATCGATGCTCGGTAGTGGAAAGGAGTCCTTCGGACATGCCTTGCTGAGATCCGTGAAGTCTATACATATTCTCTACCAATCGCTGGCCTTCTTGACCATCACAACATTAGCTAGCCATTCAGGGTAGCTAATCTCCTGGATGAAGCGTGCATCAAGGAGCTTGTCAACCTCTTTCTTCACGGCATGTTGCTTGTCAGGGGAAAATTTCAGGCGCTTGTGTTGCACCGGCTTGATGTCATGGTTTACGCTCAGTTTGTGCATTAGCAATTCCTCTGAAATTTCTGGCACATTGGAGGCTTTCTAGGCAAACATATCGCAATTCCTTTGGATGCAGTCAATGACCATCCACTTGAGCTCGGGAGGAAGGACCTTGCTCACTTTGAATTTCTTTCCTCCGTCTACCTCGTAGAAAGGGCTTCTTCTAAATCATCAATAGGTTCAGAGCTAATTAGGCTCCTCTCCGAGGGGAGCTCCACTGTATTGAAGGGGAGGACTGGGCCCCCATTATGGCAGCATAACACACCTGAGCCACCTTCTGACTGCCCTTGACTACTCTGACCCCAAGTTGCATAGGGAATTTCATTTTTATATGATAGGCCGAGGCAACGTCCTGGAAACAAAGCTAATCTTGGGCTCCCAAAGATAGCATTATAAGCGGCTTTAACATTGATCACCATAAAATCCATTGACTTGGTTCAGATTGCTGGGGACTTCCTTGTGGTAACATCCAGTGTGATGATCCCCTCGATCTGGATTGGTGCCCTGGAAAAGCCATAGAGGGTATAACCAGCCAGTTTCAACCTTTCCCGAGAGTGCGTCAGACCTTCGAAGACATCCAGAAAGAGGATGTTCACTGAGCTGCTGTTCTGAAAAAAATTTGATGGACCTCGTGGTTTGTCATGCAGAGGTTAATCACCAGGGCATCGCAATGAGGAGTGCGGACACCTTCTAGATCTTCATCTGAAAAGGAGACATGTATCCCTAGTTTTTTGGGAAGAGGACAATTGTCCACCGTGTTCACCTCTTGGACGAACGCCTTCCTAGAGGAGTTAAACTCTCCCCTCAAGGGTCCTCAATGTATAGAATGGAAGACTACCATTTGTCCAGACTCCTGGGACTCAGGCTCCTTCTCCCGACGATTATTGGGTCCTCGAGCGGAGGAAGGAGTGGCTTTATCCTTCAAAATGACTTTGAACAGATAACCTCAATGAATCAAGGCTTCAATCTCTTCTTTAAGGGCATCGTAGTCGTCTGTTTCGTGCCATTGATCTCAGTGGAACCGATGCCAGAACCTCTTGTCCCTTTTCATCCTAGGAGTGTTCATTCGAGGAGAGTCCCTCTTCCTCCATATACATGAGCAATGCCGATATACTAGCAGTGAGTGGGGTGAACTTCTCCAACTGAGGTACAGGAGATGGGCACCTTTGACCGAAAGCATCCTTCTGTGACTTCTTGGGAGCATTGGCACTGTCAATCTTATGCTTTTTCTAGGCATGTGGCACCTTTGACCGAAAGCATCCTTCTGTGACTTCTTGGGAGCATTGGCACTGTCAATCTTATGCTTTTTCTGGGCATGGATTCCTTGCGCCCCCTGGGTGGAAGGACTCCTCGGACCGAATATACTTTTCACATCGGAGGAGGAGGTCGAAGAAATTCGTTGGTGGCTTCTTGACAAGGAAAGTTTTGAGGAGGTTGTGTCGGAAAATGAATCAAGAAAGGGAATGGATCGGGCCTCCGTTGTGAACATTTGGATGAAGTCTGTGAAGGATTCTCCATCCTTCTGCTTTAAGTCTAGCAAAGAGGCACTCGTTTTCTCCGCCTTACGACTGGTTACAAAGTGCACGAGGAAGCTCTCATCGAGCTGGTTGAAGGAGTAGATGGAGCTAGGAGCAAGCCCGGAGTACCAGTCTCTTGTGGGGCCTCAGAGTGTAGCAGGGAACGTCCTATAGAGGAGTGCACTAGAGGCGTTATGAATCATCATGAAGGTTTTAAAACCCTCGACATAATCTGTTGGTTTGGACTCACCATTGTAAGTCTCGAAGACTGGAGGCTTCATGTCTCTCAGCACCGGGGCTTCGAGGATAAAGGGGCGGTACCTACTATTTTGTTGTCTCTCCACTTTCCTTATCTGGGAAAGATGGTCCTCCATCTCCGGAAGGCGCTTTAGGACCGCATCTTCACGTTCCTAAGATTGGGTGGACCCGTAGGACTTCTTGTTGTAGACTAGGCCAATGCAAGGGTTTCTTGAATGGTGGTCGCTTTAGGGTCTGCCGTGGAGAGCTTGTAGAACCTCATTCCTGAAGTCTTGAAACTTGACTCTGGTGATGGGAAATTCGTCATGACGATTGGCCTTCAAAGCATAATAATTTATAGGAGAGAGGCTCTGCCCGTGGGGGAGGGGGGAACGACTCCTGTAGCTCCCCTGGTGAACTGAAGGAGCATCCCCACTTCGGGAGCGATTATACTTGATGCGTTGATGGATATCTTCCTCCTGCATTTGGTTATTGAGGATGTATCGGAGGTCTTGATTTGCGAAGGGTTCTGCTATCTACCTGTGGAGTGAGATGTAACATTGACAGGACCTCGGCCCTCGAGAGGAGGGAGACCAGATCTATGTTCTGAACACTGCCTCTGAGTCCCCTGAGTTTCTAACCTGCTGATGGAGGGGTGCAAAGGAGGCCAAGGATGAGGCAGATCCACCTGGCAACTCAGAGATGTTGCCTTCTTTTCTTTGGTGGCCATGGTCGAAACAGGCTTTTGACCGTGTCGTCTGACCGGAGGGCTGGACCTTCGCTTTCCCATAGACGATGCAATTTGATGCTATTTTTTTGGGGTGTGGGAGCAACAAATAAGGAGTTCTTTGATGATTAGGAAAACATTAGATCTCACTCATTGACCAGATCTAAAGTGAGGCTGATATTTGTGGATGGATTTGGAATGGATGGTTGAGATACCATCAGAAACCTATAAAGTATTCTAAGAGATAGGCCCTCCGATGATCAAGTCAGTAACTCAGTAGTTTAAAATGGATTTTTGTGGAAAAAAATGTTTATTACCTAGTATTGGAGGAGGTAGTGCTGTATTTATAGGCCTGAGAATAAGCAGTTAATATGAAGATCCCCTAACTGATTTGGAGGATCCCCAAATCAAGGGATCTAATCAGTTATTATCTTCCTATTTTTAGGGGATTTGATTGTCAACCATGATTGACTGGTGGACCCGAGGACGGCCCATGTTCTAGTTAGGGGCATGTAGATGTTGCGAAATGGTTGTTTTGCCTTTCAGGAATTCCAAGATTCATGGGGGGATCATGCAACCCTGATTACCTATAATTTTCACCCACATCAAAAAAGAATATTCATGTATACAAGTTTCTTTTTTTAGAGAATATTCAAGTATGTAAGTTGAAATGAGTATTAAAGTTTATAAAGAGTTAAGTTATGCCTCATATATAGAGTTCAAATGAAAACAAACAAATTGGTTATGAATTATACAAAAATTTGAAATCGTATTCCTATTATTGTTATTTTTTTATAGTATATTATTCTCGAGGTAGTTTTGTTTTATTGGAAAGTTATATATTAAAATATGCATATGTAGTTCAGGCCTAGGTCCGAACCTATTTTTTGGGGCCTATCGAGCTTTGGCCTAATTTTTTAAGCCCGATTAAAAAGTCGGGTCGGGTTTGGCCCATGTTTTAAACTTCGGGCTTGGGCCCAGGCCTATTGGGTCCCGCCCAAATCCAGCTCGTTGGCAGCCCTAGTTCAGGGTTCTTAGTACGTCCTAATACCGAATATTTTGAAGTCGGAATGTCATTTATTATGCAAATAGTGCAAATTTCGTAAATAGAGTTAGTATCTAATTTTGTTCCAAGTCTTGAATTTTGTAGTTTGTATGATTATATCTACTGGTGTAGTGATTCTTGCGAATAGGATTCTTAAGAATAGGCAATCTGCAGCTTGATAGAAGGATAGGAAGATTCGGTACACGAGCAAGCTTGAGCAGAAAGTGCAGACTCTTCCGATCGAGGCAACTACAGTCTCGGCTCAACTCACTCTATTGCATGTAATGGATTTTGAATTTGGGTTCTTAGATTATCTTTAGTTCCTAATGGATGCCAACTACTCGATGCATTACCATATTGCTTTAGGAACCATTGTTATTGTTATGTCCAAATGTTGTGCTTTTTTAGGTTTAAATGCAGGATTTGCGGTGGCTTCTTTTATTTGCAAGTTTAGATCAATGAATTACATGATTGAGATTGTTATCATTTTGTGTGGTACAATTGATTTTTCTGGGAACTAGTTAACATGTTCATGTGTGTGCTTGCTGTGGTATTTCAGGATTTGAAGTTATTTGGAAATTTTTAATGCCGTGGTTGTTTATTTCAACTTTGTGTCAGATAATTGCTTAAATTGTCAATTGTTTTGAACTTGCGCTAAGATTAGAATTCAGATTTATGTTGCTCATTTGTCGCTGATGAATCTTTGTCTGAAATCCATTGTGGATTCTATGTGGGACCAATCCCTATCAAGTTTCTCACTAAATGATCATGTTTAAATGATCACACACCAAATTTGCATAGTTGAAATTGTATTTGATCTATAAACTGTTACAATGCATGTTTAATAGTCCAGTGAGCATAAGTTTATGGATGAAAGAAGATTCCTTGTTGTTAACAAACTTCAAAATAAAATTGTCAATATTAATTTGTGGAGATTTAGAATTGAAAGTGCTAAGGTGTGAAATTTTACAATATCATTCACGCTATAATTGTGGAAATAGTTTGATATGCTCATGTATCTAGCATGGGAATTAAAGATTTCCTTGAAATTACCTTCCCTCGGTTGAGTCTGTTCATCAACGTGATCATCTTTGTCATCTTTATTAGGAGTTATAAACCCTAGTCTATGGATTTGGGATGTTGAAATTTAGGTGTCGTGGAAGGAATGAAGAACAACACTTAGGGTTCCAAGATTGATGTCAAATTGATAATTAATTAATCTATGAATTTTGAATTGTTCGATTTAGAATAATGTAGATTGTCAATGTTTGAAGTTTGTGATGCTTGGAACAAGCTTAGAGTATTTTACACATTTAGGGTCTTATGTAAGAGTTGTATAAAAAAAAATTGTGGCAGTTGGCCTCAATTTTTAATTATAATATGTTGGCTTACACTTACCATGCTATCTTTGAGTAGAATTGTTTACAGGGAACTTAATCTTATTCTATGCATGACAGTAAGTGTGTAACTTTGATGTTTGATAACTAATTTCTTTTAAAGATTACTTTTTCTGAATGCAGTGAACTCCTTGTTCTTGGTTTGAGCTATTCTCCTTAAGAACTAACTTAATTACGACAACAAATCCACCAACAAGTATACACTAATTCAATTTATCATAGGTTTTGTAAATATATATGGTAAGAAAAATGTATATTTTGCTTCTTTTTTCTCTCTGAGGTGGGATGCTCTAACTAGTGGCAAAGGTAAGGATTGAGAGAATAGACAAGCAAGAGTGGAGAGATGTTGCATAAGAGAGTACTCCATCACTTGATGTAATATATGTTTTTTTCCTATCATTAATGTAATGCATGATGCATGTCACTAGAAAAATATGTTCTATTGGCTGGATTAATGTTAATAAATAAATTAGTTTGTTACAATTTGTATTATTAATTGATTGTGTGCTTAAGCTTTGTATTTGTCCGTTCCTTAGTTTTGTATGTGTGATGTTAAATGCGACTGATTGGGACATGATATCTAAATGGAAATAAATGAAAATAGGAAGATTAAAAAAAAAATCTTTAAATTTTTTTCCAGATACACTATCCTCGAAAAACGCTGGGATATGCTTTGTCTATATGGGCGTTTTGTATAGACGTTAGGAAGGACTGGTTACCAGTAATGGAATATCCCGGTGTTTTCGGCCATTATAATCTTTCTCGGCATTTAAAAACACAGGGAAAGCCCATGAGTTTTGTAATGCGACTCTTTCGCGGTACTAGAGCAAGAGAAACACTCCACAATGGATGTATGATCAATCCAATGCGACTCTTGGTTGCATTGAATTTGATTAGTGTTTCCTACCTCCAATGTACATAGTATCTTATGAAGATGTTCAACAACAACAACAAGACTTTTTCCCAACTAGTTGGAGTCGGCTACATGAATCATAGTTTTTTATTCTGCCCGGTTTAGCGCAATATCTTCTGTAAGGTCACAAGTTATCGTATCTTTTCTCACCGTTTCCATCCAAGTTAGTTTAGGTCTTCCTCTACCCTTAACTCTACCCTCAATACTTATCAAATCACTCTTTCTAAAGGGGGCAATACTAGGTTTACGTGTGACATGTCCAAACCACCTGAGACAATTCTCTATTAACTTATCTTGGATTGGAGCTACCTTTAACATGTTTCGTTTATGCTCGTTTCTAATTATTTCCTTCATTGTTTTACCACACATCCATCTGAGCATCATCATCTCTGCTACACTCTTTTTAAATAGAAGAAAACAAAAATGGAAAAATAATTATGCACAAGGATTTGTATAAGATAGATACTAATGTTACATTGTGCAAATTGCACAGGGTAAAATAGTTTTGTATAAAATTATATATAAGTCCACAAAAAAGTGAGAATTTGGATAAACTTATGAATATCATTCATGCCGTAATTGCTGAAATCTTCATTATCATTCTTACATAAACAGATAGTTTAAAGAATCACTGTCAAACCATAATGTTATACAATTGAATATTACTAAAGCTGATGGAGGTGCGGGAGTAGGGATGGAGGTGGATTTGGGAAGAGCCGTGAGATTTTGTGAGGTTGGAAAAAGTGAGAGAGGAAGAGACTATATTTGAGGGATTAAGGTTTTTATCTTGTTTTATTTTTTTAATAAAAATTATGTGTAGTACACATGTTAGTTAAATAGGAATCTCTACTTTTACTCTTCTTTCTTTTTTTTCAAAATAGAGAACGGAGAGAGAGGGTAGATTCTCTCTCCTATTAGTATAAGATATAGATATAATATGAAATGCTTTCTAAATGAGTTGGTAAGTTTATAAATGATTAGGGGTTGGGAGTCTTATATATATATACATCTGAGTAAATGAGCCAAAGGCAAACATAGGTATCTATGTATAGTGAATGGCGCGACATTAATTCATGGTCGTTTATGACAATCTATCTAATCTACTACTACTACTAATAATAATAATTTCTATTATTTTAATGACAAAGTTTGTCATCAAACAAATACGTACATTGTAACCCAACAAACACGTGCATGCACATGCATAACTAATATAAAGGAGATCTTATATATATATATATATATATATATATATATATATATATATATAATAAAACACAAAGAAAGCTATCAAGTGGCTCTCCTTCAATCTCCCAAAAATCAAAGGCTCAGATCTAATTTTACAAAACATATTTTCAAAAGTTTCTTTCAAAACTCAAATTCAAATCTCTCACCCAAAATAACTCCTATATTTATTTCTATTTTTTTCTCTCTCTTCCTCCCTCTTCTATTCAAAAAATTAAGAAAATAAAAATATTAAAATATTAAAAAAATTTAAAATTTAAAATTTTAAAAACTTTAAAAATAATTCAAAAATATTCAAAAAAATCATATAATATTTTTTTTGCTCTATGTTTGCTACTTCAATTAATTTGCTGGACCTCTGAAACTATTTTATATAATCAAATAAGGTGCATCGTTCCAAAGACGAGCCGTAGGCACGTGACAACGGGCAAACCTAGTATATATATATATATAATGGGAGAAGGCCTTAGTGTCATTTGTAAATCTATAAAAGCATGTGACGCACATACATAACTAGTATGAAAGTGGTTTCATGTTCGAGTCCTCACTACGTCCAGAGTTTTTATTTAAAAAGAAGTAAAAATTATTAAGATGTGCATACACGTGTAAATTACTAGTTGAGATAATGGAAGGAAAGGGTATTGGCATACATACTTTATGGATTTTTTTCCCTAAATGGGCCACCTTTTGAAATTAATTCTCAAAATATACCACTTTTGTAACTAATTCTGAAAATAGATCAGTCCTCATAGGCCACGGTTGCGAACTACAACATGTTCAATTGTGAGGCCATAGTTTCGCAGCCTCTTCAAAAATGCGTTTCTTTCGAGGTCGCATTGTAAGATCCCACAAAATAGTATATAACTATTTTTGAACATTAATCCGTGCACGATTAAGATTTGCACGTATTAATAGATTTTTCTCATTTTAATTAAGTAAGTATTGAGACGTATTATTTAATATGTTTTGAATCCGCAATTGTTGAACCGGAGTTGGAATAATTTCTCAATTAAATTGTACGTTCATCTCGACTAAAATTGAGACGAAACATACAGTATTACTATAATTTATTAATTATTTTTCTACATACATACAAATATTTTCTTTTGAGATGTGGGTGTGTGTGTGTGTGTATATATATATATATATATATATATATATATATATGACAATCATTCTTATTTCACATTAATTGATGAACCCTAATCCATACAATTAATTCCTAACCACTAATCAAAACCCTAAAACCACTTCTAAAACCATGTGTTTGTTTTTTTTGGATATAATCACCCTTTCATCTCACTCACCCTCATTCTCACCCCCACCACCTCACCCCACTCTCTCTTTCTGTTTCCCATTGCCATGGCCGACCACCCCCTCCCCACCCCATTTCCCGGTGGCCAATCTTCCCCCTTTCTCCACTTTTATGAAGAAACAACAATCCCTCATCTCAAATCCCTAATTTCTTCTACGTCTAAGCACTTCCACAATCTCAACACTCTCTAAACACTGCCATCTCTCTCTTTTGTTGCTGATTTGGAAAAGAAAGAGCTAAGGAGAAGAAGAAGAAGTCAAGGATGAGATCAAGCTAGGAGGTGGAGCATCAAGGAAGAAGAAAATCAACAATCGTTCAATTGTGGGTGACTTTCTCAACTCTATACATGTGAATGTTATTTTTAGAGTGATGAATGCTAAAGTTGCTGTTTTGTGTTAAACGATTATTTACATGAACCCTAAGACCTTTGAATCGACATGATAATCACTAATAGAACACGTAAGAGTGGAATAGAATAATACATCCGTCCATTGTGTTTTCTGATCTTGCTGAAGGCTGCTTCTGCAGACGACTGCTTGGATCTGTTGAAGAACTTTATTGGAGAGATTCAGCTTCTTTCTCCTCGCCTATAAACCCTTATGTTATGTATTTTTCTGAGACTCTTTTTGTGATGTCCGAAAAGCATTATTTATAGGCGGAGAGAGGGCCGACTTTCCCATTAGGATTTCCTTAGATTCAATCTCAACCGTCCATCGAGGTAGAGTTGATAAGGGAAAGAAACTCCTTTTAATAATCGTTTCTGAATAAGGATAACACGTATCCCATGATTAACGGGATTCCTATTAGACCAGATCATGGGAAGAAAAAAGACTTGCGGGTCAAGGACCCTCAAGTAATTTCCTTACAGTCTCCCACTTGATCATTAGGAAGATCCATTATTTAGGAAACATAAGGTATGCATGAAGTGCTAAACCTATCTTTAGTTGGTTTTCATAAGTGCCTTTGTTAGTCTAGTAGTCAATGAGAGTCATGGCGGTCACATATCATTTTGCAACATGATCCCTTCCATGTACTATATCATTAACGACCTTCATAATTAGGCCATAAGCAGGAGTTTTCATAATGGTCCCATAATGTCTTTGGAAAGATAGATTTTGTTATCATATATCCAATAATGATATGTGTACACAATGGAAAACTGAATAGAAAAGATGTAGAAATCTTATTAAGAGCTCAATAAAATGTCAAATACAGGCATAATAAATAGCCGAAAGTAATGATTATGAGCTATCTTCAAGACCCATGCTTTCAGTGTGTTTCTGAAAAGGCTTTGGAGGTAGTACTTTTGTAAATATATTTGCAACCATGTCATCCATGCCTATGTGTTCAATGACAATCATTCCTCTTCTAACATCTTGTTTCGGTGATAGATATTTAAGGTCCATGTGTTTTGCTCCCTTAGATATCTTGTCGTGCTTGGAGAAAAATATTGCAGCATTATTGTCATAGTAAAGAGTTAAAGGCTTAGAGATTAAGCTCAAAGACCCGAACTCAAAGACGAAATTCCGCAACCATGCTCCCTGATTAGCAGGCTCATAACATGCCACAAATTCAGCCTCCATAGTAGATGTGTAGAGCAACTCAGATTTCTGGCTTTTGCATGATACTGCACCTCCAGCTAGGAGATACACATAGCTAAGAGTGCAATGTCTGGTGATAGGACACCCACCAAAATCTGAATATGAAAATCCAACCATCTGTAGATGTGTTGATTTTCTAAATGTAAGCATGAAATTCCTTGTTCCCTTTAAGTATCTCAGCACTTTATTTGCAGCTTGCCAATGAGCAAGTCTGGGTTACTTTGAAATCTACTCAGCGTGCCAATTGCGTGGCTAATATCAGGTCGGGTGGAAACCTGTGCATACATCAAACTTCCAACAAGAGAAGCATAAGGATAACTTTCCATTTCTTTTCATTCCAAGTCATTATGCAAACATTGCTTAAGATCAAGCATGTCTCCTTTACGCAATGGAACAACACTAGAAGAACATGCCATCATGCCAAATCTTTCTAGAACTTTATCAATATATGCTTTTTGAGACAATCCCAAAATCCCAAGTGATCTATCACGGAATATCTCTAATCTTATCACATAGGACGTCTCACCTAGATCATTCATTTCAAAGTTCTTAAAAAGATAATCTTTAGTCTCATGTAATAGACCAAGATCATTGCTGGCTAATAAGATGTCATCAACATACAGTATCAAAAATATGAACTTACTCCCACTGATCTTGAGATATATACATGGATCAACTAAGTTTTCTTTAAAACCAAAATCCGTGATGGTTTCATCAAATTTTAGATACCATTGTCTCGAGGCTTGTTTCAGTCCATAAAGTGATTTCTTAAGCTTGCAGACCATGTCTTCCTGACCTTCGATTATGAAGTCTTCAGGTTGACACATGTAGACTTCTTTTTCCAAGTCTCCATTCAAAAAGGCAGTTTTCACATCCATTTGATGTAACTCGAGATCATAATGAGCTACTACCACAATGATAATTATGAGAGAATCTTTCCTAGACACAGGGAAAAATGTCACTGTATAATCGATACCGTCTTTCTGATTAAAACCTTTGGCCACAAGTCTAGCTTTAAAAATGTCGTTCTACATTGCCCTTGGAGTCATGTTTGGTATTGAAGACCCACTTACACCTGACTAGTTTGTGTCCTGGAGGCAATTGAACAACATCCCAAACTTGATTTTCAGCCATAGATTTTAATTCATCCCTCATGGCATAAATCCACTTATTAGAATTAGCATATTTAAGGGCATGTGAATACGATGTTGGGTCTTTAATCATCCCAATATCAGATTCTACTTGATAAAGCAAATAATCATCAGAAATAGCTGATCACTTCTGGTGAAGATACCTTTTTAATGCTGGTTCCTCTGGTGTTTTGTTGGCGATAATGTCATCATGGAGTTGTGGATTATTATTTGGGTGTTCCTCATTTTCTAACTGTTTGACAATGGTAGGAATAGAGAGTAAAGGAATGAGTACCCTTATTTCCTGAATATCCACATCTTATACTTTAGTACTCCCACTAATTTCGTCATTCTCATAGAATCTAGAATTTCTAGTTTCTAGAATTCTCGTACTATGATTAGGATAGTAGAACCTATATCCTTTGGACTTCTCTGGGTAACCAATATAGTAACCACTAACCGTTTTGAAGTCCAGTTTCTTTTCATGTGGGTTATAAATTCTTGCCTCAGCTGGGCATCCCCAAATTTGGAGATGTTTTAAATTGGGTTTCAGCCTTTCCACAGTTCAAAGGTGTATTTGGAACTGTCTTACTAGGAACTCGATTTAAAATGTAAAAAGTTGTTCATAAAGCATCCATCCACAAGGATATTGGTAATTAGCATGACTTATCATTGATCTAACCATATTCATATAAGTACGATTTCACCTTTCAGCCACACCGTTCTGCCATGGAGAACCAGGCGTTGTGTACTGGGCAACAATTCCAAGCTTCTGCAGGAGTTTTGCAAAAGGTCCAGGATGTTGTCCTATTTAGTCATACCTTCCATAAAATTCACCACCTCTATCTGAATTTATGATTTTCACTTTTCTATCTAATTGCCTTTTGACTTTAGTTATGAACACTTGTACAACATCCGCAGACTGAGATTTTATAGCCATAGCATGAAATATCACTGATAAAAGTAATAAAATACTTCTCCACTCCAAAAGTTGGAACATCAAAAGGTCCACAAATATCTGTATGTATTATTTCAAGAAGTTGTGTACTTCTTGTGGCTCATTTCTTTGTATGTTTTGTTGCCTTACCCTTAATGCAATTTACACACATTTTATGATTGGTAAAATCAAGACTCGGGAGGACTCCATCTTTTACCAGTCGCCTTATTCTGTCACTGGAGATATGTCCTAGCCTTTTATGCCACAAGAAATAAGAGTCATTTTTAGATGCTTTTTGTTTTGTTTTACCATTAGGATGCAGAGTGAGATGTGTTTCAGAAGCGTGACTAGCAAGATTAATCTATAAAGTCGATCAATTAAAATTCCAGAACCAATAAGACTAAATTCATAAATAAATTGAAACAACAATCTCCATGATTATGTTTAAAACCAGCCTGGTCAAGTTTACTAACTGAAACTAAATTCCGAGAAATAGATGGAACAAAAAGAGTCTGAAACAAATTTAAATGATATCCAGTATCTAAAATGAGACGGTAAGTCCCAATAGCTTCAACTGGCAGTTTATTTATGTTTCCCATGAGCAAGAAATTTTCACTTGGGCTTATGGTTTTGGTCGTAAGAAATCCCTGCATCGAATTTGAAACATGAACATTAGCACCAGAATCAATCCACCAAGTATCAGAAGAAACATAAGTAAGATTTGATTCAAAAAAGCTTACAAAACCCATAGGGTTACGGGTTACCTTTCTTTTCGAACCATTCTTTTCGTTTAGGGCAGTCTTTCTGAAAGTGTCCAAGCTTCTTGCAAAATTTTCACCTGTCATCCTTCTTTTCCTTCTTCCCATTGGGTTGATTAGCCTCGTTCATTCTGGGCGGTGCACTTTTATGGCCTGAATTTTGCCTTTTCCTAGCATTACATCCAGCTCCTTGGACAAAATGTGCAACCTTTATACCTTGTTGGTTTAACCAGGCCTCCTCTTGTACCAATTTATTAGTCAGTTCATTCACCACCCATTTTTCCTTAATGGCGTAGTAATAAATTTGGAATGGTCTATACCGACGGGGTAAAGTGTTTAGGATAAATTGAACGAGAAAATAATCATCCACTGTCATTCCTAAACTCTTTAGCTTTGCCGCAAGGTTCGTCATCTCAATGTAGTGATCATGCATAGAGCATGTGCCATCAAACTTCATGGTTGTCAGATATGCCATAAGTTTCCCAGGAAGGAATTTGTCTGCAGTCTTGAACCGTTCTTCTATTGCAGTTAGGAAAGCCTTAGCAGTTATAGGTGTGGGAAGGGAAGTTTTGATGTTACTTGCAATTATCATTCGTAAAAACATTATGTTCAATCCGTCAGACCTCTCCCAAGCTTTAAAGAGAGTCTTTTGTTCATTAGTGCTTGTTTCTGTAAGAGGAGCTGGCTTTTCAATTTGAAAGGCCAAATCCAAGTCAAGCACCCCTAATGTGAACTCAACTCTCTCTTTTCATTCTGAGAAGTTAGTTCTCGTGAGAAGAGGGACAAATGATACAAATGATGACAAATTTGAAGGGAAAGGTGCTGCAATTTTAGAAATACAACAAGTTCTAATGAGACATTTGAAACATAAACAACACATACATAATATTTGAATAAGTATGATGAGAGGATATGATGCTCCTGTGGATAGTAATCATAAATTCTACACATTATACCATTAATAATTGTAGTATTCATCATGCATAATTGAGTAGTGTATCTATTTAATTTAGACTACAAGGTATCTGTGGATATCCTTGGTCTACATATACATGTACTCCTAAATCGTTGATCAAACACATGATTTAGTATGCCTGTGGATAACTAAAATCTCCATATGATAAATTTTTTTTAATGCGCGGATAGGGTCGATAGACTCCAGCCGGATATATTATTGAAATAGAAGCGCACAATCACAGTACAGTACATTACAAAAGAAATTTTTACAAGAAGTAAAATAAAACCAAGAAGACGACTATAAACTAAACTAAATACAAGGCCCAAAACAACGGGAAATAGGAAGATCCACGACCACCCTGAAAAACACCCACACTCAGGTCCGGGACAAAGGGACGGAGGCGAACGATGGAAATGGTAGAGGCGCTCCGATCATATCGACCAAGCGTGGGTCTGACCAGCATGGACGGACCACACACCCCTCAATACCAAAAAGCCTGGACCACAACGAACCGGAGCCCCCGAACACCAAAGAGAACAAAAGACCACGGAACAGCAATGAAACGGAAGGCAACCACCGGAAGAAACAACCAGTGCCCCCCAAGATGTAAAAACCGCCAGCACAAAACCCAAAGATCAGGCACAGGGCCCAAAAACACAAAGACCAGGGTAAAGCTACTCACAATCAAAATAAAATCGAAGCATACAGAACAATAGCTGCATTCAAAGATCAGAGTAAACAACACATCGCAACCAACTCAGAAAAGCATCCACACCATCAACCAGAACAAAAGCCCCTGAGGGATCGGGGATAAGATACAGAGCCCCTGCAAGAAAACGGCCGGCCAAATACTACCAGAAAATAGAAAAGGAAAACTAATACAAAGCCAGCGCCCCAAACTAGCACCGGACAATAATAAAGTAAAAGGAAGGAGAGGAGGGCAAAAAGCCCCCAGAGCTCACCTAACCGAAGCAATGCAGCGCTTCCCAACAATGCAGGTCTGGCAATGCTGGACACACCGTGCCCAAACACAACAACCAGGGTCAAATAAAACTTGCTCTCACAGTGGAGAAAATTATGAAACACATGAACATAAGCAGAACATAAGCTGAACATTATCGCTAAAAGGTAGAAAGAGCAACTACAAAGATAACAACTACATGAGCAAAGTAGCAAAGAATAGAGAACGTGAGAAACCACTACAGAGCCATAAACAGCCAGTAGACACATAAAAAATGGCCACTCAAAACATATGGACCCAAAAAAAACCCCACAGTAAGGAGTCCAGAACAACGAGCGTCCAAAAAGGGCCGAAGACGGCACAGTTCCAAACAAAACAACAATGCCCACCACTGCACAACCAGCTCAGAAGAGCAAACTCCTTACCATCGGAGAACAAAAGGAAGAAAGAAACCATCTCAGATATCCTGTAGTCAGCAAAAGATACATAGTGCATTAATTGAGAGTAAGAGAAAATAACAAGAGCTAACGATAAAAACTGCATACAAAGAAAGATAAGAAAGACAAAAAAATTAAGGTGGAAGAAAATTGTATAGACGGTACACCAAAACTCCCTCATCGATACGATGAGGGTTAAGTGCTTCAAGTTTAACCGGCGTTAAAGACGAAGACCAAAACTTATAAAGATGATGGAATTTGTCAATCAGGCCGTCTATCGATTTAGAAGAGTGGTTGAATATGCGATTATTCCTCTCTTTCCAGATGACCCACATCATGATCATAATGGAAAAGTCCCACGATTTACGAAACCTTGTTTTTTTTTAACAGAAAACTTCCTCCAATCAGTCCAGCAGGATAAGAGAGAAGGAGGGAGTGAAGGAACTAGCCATGCAAAGAAACAAATCTGCCACAACGGCCGGATAATAGCACAATTAAGGAAAATGTGATTAACATCCTCATGATCGGTAAGGCACAAAGCACAAGATTGACCGAATGCCAAATTCATTTTGTTAAGATTCTCGACCGTTAAAAGTTTATAGTTGATCGCCAACCAGGAAAGAATTTTAACTTTCAGAGGAACAGAAACACTCCAAACAAACATAGCAAAAGGCGACTGCACTCCTCCAAAGTTGAGAAAATTGTAGAAAGATCTAACAGAGAAAGACCCCAAAGAGGTCCATCGCCACAAAAAGTCCTCTTTAGGAGGCCAAGCATAACTGGCTAGGAGGTCTAGGAGTTGAGCGTACTCAAAGCAAGGGAAGGAGAGAGAACCGAGGTAAAGGTGATATGCCAAACCCTAGTACCATTGGAACTCGAGAGGTACTCCGCCACTAAGGCATTAGGGTTGGACGCAAGTTGAAATAGGTTAGAAAAGCATAAGTGATCTAGTAGTTATCAATCCAGAGATCAAGCCAGAACTTGGTTTTGGATTCATTAGCACAAACATGACGAAGGCTACATTAAAAAGGTGCCACCTCTTTCCACACTCCTTTCCAGAAAGGGGAGATCGTAGCGGAAAGAATAGGATGAAACTCCCACACCTTGTGACGAGAGTGACATTTTTTTTGAAATAACACGGGCCCATGGCTAGTCGGCAACTTTGATCATTTTCCATAGCCATTTGCCCAAAAGGGATAAGTTTTGATTTCTCAAGTTAAGCACCCTCAATCCACCAGCGGCCTTGGATAAGCAAACAGTATTCCAGTTACAAAGGTGGGTGCCAGCTCTATAGGAGTCCGTCCCAGACTAGAAAAAATTTCTTCTGATCTGATCGATCCTCTTCATCACCCAGGACGAGACATAGAAGAAAAATATCATGTATAAAGGAATCGACGATAGGACTGAATTAACCAAGATCAACCTACCTCCCTGAGACAGTTGCCTACCAGACCAACTATTGAGTCTGGCATCCACTTTGTCAATCATGGGCATCCAATCAGATTTGTGGAGCTTTCCCCTTCTGAGTTGAATGCCCAGATATATTCAGGGAAAGGTAGAAGTTGAACAGTTGAAAAACTGTGCTATCTCGAGCTGGCGGTCATCAGACCCACCGAGCCACAGAACAGAAGATTTCTGAAAATTGATTGATAAACCTGATGCCTTTTCAAAGATATAGAGAAGTAGCTTCAGATTTCGGAGAGTGCTACCGTTAGGCTTAGCAAAAATCACGATGTCATCTGCGTATTGCAAATTAAGAACACCCCGGAAACTATTAGAGCCACAAAGACCTTCTATGGCGTTAGCTTCCCAAGCATTACGAAGGAGTTTGCTAAAGACATCGACAACAAAGGTAAATAAGAGCGAAGAGATAGGGTATCCTTGTCAGAGATCACACTTGCATTTAAATTTATGGTCTTCAGAATTATTGATCAGAATGGAGGAGGTACCAGCAAAGAGACTGGACTTAATCCACGCAATCTATTTTGGACCAAAACCTCGATGAAGAAGAATGTCGAGAAGAAAATCCCAGCTTACGTTATCGTAGGCTATTTGGAAGTCAAGTTTTAAAAGAATGCCATCTGAATTAGTTTTGTGGCACTCCAAAATCACTTCTTGAGCACTAGCCACACTGTTGAGGATAAAGCGATCCTTAATAAAGCCTGATTGAGAAGGATCAATAGGGGGGATAACTAAACTGAGGCGGGTAGCGAGAACTTTCATGATAATCTTAAAAGAGGTGTTGAGGAGACTAATAGGCCGAAAAGAAGATACCGAATTAGCCCCTAGGATTTTAGGGATGAGAACAATATGAGCGTAGTTGATACGATCAAAAGAGAACAGACCTTGGTGAAGGTCAGAAAACATCTCAAGGATATCAACTTTAAGGAAATCCCAAAATTTCTGGAAGAAAAAGAACGGGAATAATCAAACGAATATTATAATGGTGATTACGACACAAATTTTAGTCGATAATCAATTAGGATCACCGTGGTGATTCCAAACCCTAATAACATAATTTCAATAATTAATTCACTTAAAATGACCCAAAAATTGCTA
This sequence comes from Hemerocallis citrina, assembly GCA_017893485.1. Taxonomy (NCBI): domain Eukaryota; kingdom Viridiplantae; phylum Streptophyta; class Magnoliopsida; order Asparagales; family Asphodelaceae; genus Hemerocallis; species Hemerocallis citrina. Next base: position 40,461,690 of record CM030363.1, read on the forward strand.
TATATCGTGTAATATATAAAGCACCGGTAAAGTGCCAAGCCCCAGTTTTCAGATCTATGATGCTGAAGAACATAATAGCAGTTATAAACAGTAATATCATCGATTATGATGATTCGGATGTTTTCTATTTCATGGAAAATCATGTGTTCATTAACTTTGCTCTGATACCACATGTTAAACGATTATTTACATGAACCCTAAGACCTTTGAATCGACAAGATAATCACTAATAGAACACGTAAAAGTAGAATAGAAGAATACCTCCGTCCATAGTGCTTTCTGATCTTGCTGAAGACTGCTTGGATCTATTGAAGAACTTTATTGGAGAGATTCAGCTTCTCTCCTCGCCCATAGACCCTTATGTTATGTGTTTTTCTGAGATGCTTTTTTGTGATGGCCGAAAAGAATTATTTATATGTGGAGCGAGGGCCAACTTTACCATTAGGGTTTCCTTAAACTCAATCTCAACCATCCATCAAGGTAGAGTTGATAAGGGAAAGGAACTCCGTTTAGTAACCATTTCTGAATAAGGATAGCACGTATCCCATGATTAACGAGATTCCTATTAGACCAGATCATGGGAAGGAAAAAGACTTGCGGGTCAAGTAAGGACCCTCAAGTAATTTCCTTACATTTTGAGTTTGTGGGATGGTGTGAATGAAATCTTGCATGTTCTAGTTTATGTTATATGAGCTAAGAGTGCCATTTGATATAGAAAGATTGAATCTTGAGGAGATTTGTGTATGGTATGATTGAAAATTCGCATCTTGGTGTTGTGCTGGAGTTTAGACTTGTAATTTTTATGGTAGCATATTGATTGTGTCCCTAATATTCACCTAAAATTTTGTGAGTTTTGGTAGTAGTTTGATATTTTTATAAAATCTATCAAGTTGTTGTTTTGGAAAGAAAAACCGTTGTTTTGTTGAATCTAGCATACTGACTTATAAAATTTGTTTCTCCATGATCACTATGAATCTAGAGCTGAAATTTTTACAGGAGCTTCTTTCTTATACATGTTCACAACAATTCCACCAAATTTCGTTAATTTTTTATGTGATTTGATATTTTAATAAATTTCATTTTGTTGCTATTTGGGGGAAGATTTTCTACTATGTGGAATTTTAATATGTTCAACTTGTAAAAATCATAACTCTTAAAATATGAGAAATTTATGGTTAAATTTTTTATAGTGGCATCTTATATGTGTCTAGAGCATCTCCACCAAATTTCATAATTTTTAATGGGGTTTGATATTTTTAATAAATCCATTTTTTCTGTTGGTGTTGAATTATTCGCTGCTTGGGTTAGAATTGATCGTTCCAAATTTATAAAATTCATATCCCTATGGTTATCATGATTTTAGAGCTGAAAATTTTACTGTGGTTCCTCGTGTATGTCTATATATCTCTACCAAATGTTGTAATTTTTGGATATGGGTTGCCATTTTAATAAATTCAATCTTGTTGACTGACTAGGGGGTAAAACTTCTGCGCTGTTGGGTTTAACATGCTTCACTTGTAAAATCATAATTTTGTTTCTTGATGGATTTTGAACTTGAAATTTTTACAGTGGGTACTATTACAAGTGTTTATTAATTTTTCCAAATGTCACAATTTTCGGAGATTGTTTGATATTTTTATAAAATGCAACATTGCACTGTAGTTGAGAAGTAGTGTGGCTGCTATTTTGAAATCTGCATCATATTCAAATAGGCATAACTTTTTGTATACTTGGAATTTTTGGCTAAATTTTGGATATTTGATGATACTATATGTTTAGAACATGTCTAAAAAATTGTATAAAATTTTGAGATTATTTGTTATTTTAAATGAATTTTAGCATGCGACGGGTTGACAGTTTCTGTCAATTCTGGAAGTTTTTATGCATATCAGTTCTTGGCCATTTTCACCTTTAAAAAGAAATATTTTGAGAAAGTATTCAACTGAGAAGTTAGAGTAGACTTAATGATCTTTCCAAAAACCTTAAGAACTTTGATTTTCATTAAGTGAGTGATTTTTTGTGATTTTCGCAAACAACACCAGGTATATAATGGATGACTAAGTTGTTATTTTGATTGAATGTATGTTTTCATCATAGTAAGGTATTAGAATGGTCTTAGAATGATGATTATTCTTACTCTTGGTACATGTTTGATCGTGTTAGAGTTATTTTGTTTACATCTATAATGTTTATGATTAGATTGGCTATTTTTCCTATGTTTGCATTGATAAAATTCGCTTGCTACGCTAATCTTCTAGCTTGCTTAAAGTTAGAGTAGACTTGTATTGGTTTATTGTTTGGGGTGATTCTTACTATCCCGGTATGGGTATTGCTTGGTGTTGCTTAGGGTAATGGATACCCTTGCAGAGGGGAGGGGGGAGGGGGTGGGCTATCATTACTACTCAATCTTTTGGGTAGTTAGTAACCCGCGTTGCCTCGAACGTGTTGGAGGAGACGACTGGTGCACTGGCGTGCCCACCGTACACGGAGGGATGTCCGTTGTTATTGGTTCTACCACATTGGTCAAGATACCGTGGAGCGTAATAATTAACGGGAGCAACATGTTTGGGTCGGGCCGAGGTCATAATCCACTCCAAGCATGGAAGGCGGGGCAGTGATTGACAGTGGTCAGTTCGCCGCTTAGTTTGGCCATAGTTTGGTTAACGTTGGTACCTTAAGCATGGTAGCATCCTAGGGTTAGATCGAGTTATTGTGTAATGTTAGGGCATACACTAGTCGGGTGGTTGTACTCACCTGCCAATGGGACACGTGAGACGCCGTCTCGCCTGCTAAGGAGAACGGGCGGCGTGATCTCATCTGTTAATTTCTGGGGTCTAGTGATAAGAATGAGATGTGCGTACTATGATTCTCCCACCGGAAGTTTAGGGATGGACCCTAAGACTCCGTCGGGGTCTATGTTGTTTAATATGGACAGGGAGCTATGGTAAGATTCAAACTTGCGAGTAAGACCCGAGGCATCTTGGTGAGCCGGCGAGCTACTTTTATGTTTGTAGTAACTTTTGTGTGAGGTCCGGTGCAATGGGCGGAAACCGGGCATAGTGAAAAATAGGGACACCACTACTGACTGCAATGGCGGAATCAGACCGACCAACTGTAACCTCACCGTCACTAGATGAATGTAAGTAACGGAAAAGGGTACAAGAGTAGGATGCATCACGAGGGATCGAACTCTACAATAAGAAGAAAGCGAACTCCTTGGGAAGTATGTAGTATGGGATGCATGAGTTTCCATTGAAGTTGACTTTAGGAAAGTATGTAGTATGGGATGCATACATTTTCAAATGAATTGCATTAGAGTAAGTGTATCTTGTGCAGTTTGAATTGTGCATTAGACTCTAGGGCATGACATACACTAACACTTGTGATTTGACTACACATTTTTCTTTTGCATCAATCTTACATGTTGAGTTTTAGGGAGTCGCTGGTTTTATCAGCATTGCATCAATTGCATTCAACAGTCATGTCCACAGTCTGTTTAGTACAGGATTGCTGATCTGGATCAGGAGACTCGAGCGGCAAGGAGCAATTCATGGAAGTTGTTGTCCAGTGTGTCGCAGAGTTTTCTGATTGTTATATAGTGAGATTGTAAATATTGTACAATAAAAATTTTGGGATGTAATTTATGTGAATTCATGTTATAATTCTAAGTTAAACAATTTGTACTCATTTGAAGTACAAATTTTATTACAATTTGTACTTGTAATAAAATTTTTGTAGCAATATAAAGTTTAAATTTCCTGTGATTTTCTGCGTTTGGACTCATTTGAAGGAAAAATTCTGGCTTGTGTCTCGGCTTCCGAGTATTGGGAACTCGGGCGTTACACCCAGTTTCTAACTGCGACCTTAGTTCATTTCATATTTGGGCTAGGGAGACTTCGACTTAGGTAAACATTCTATGTGAAAATGTACTACATATAGGCCGCAGTTCCCAACGGCGACCTAAATATAACATAGGCCACAATTGGGCTTATAAAGGAAAAACTTTTGATTATAACAAAGTCCGTTGTTGGGAACTGCGACCTCTGTTATATTTAGGCTGCAGTTGGGAACTAAACTGCGGACTATATTTAATGCATATTACTTTAAAAAAATGTCTAAATCTCGAATTATCTCTAGCCCAAATATGAAATGAACTAAGACGGCAGTTGTGAACTACAGCCTTAACAAAACACATTTTTTAAGAGGCCTCACAATCGAGCATAACTGCGACCTATAAGGACTGATTTATCCTTGGAATTAATTTCAAAAGTTGTCTATTTTAAAAATTAGTTTTAAAAAGTGACCCATTTCGGGAATAAAAAGGTCTACTTTATGACATCTTCTTAGCAAAATCTAGTACTCTAAAGTCAACGAGTTGTACTAAATTAATAGTTTATGCGTGGAATAGATTTGACGAAAGTGTTTGGATGCCAAGTTGCATCACGAGGTGAGTGATACACCTCTACCCCTACTCTTGGCCATGGCGGAATGGGAGGTGAGTTATCTGGACATAGTAATGGTGGTTGGAAGGTGAGGGAAAGAGAAATCAAGAAGAGGATGCGAGGAATTGAGCTTCAAATCACACACAGACCCAACTGGATCTGTTCTTTATTTATATAGCTAAACTACGTGCACACTACGTATTTGGACAGGCCATTACAATCGGTTACAAAGTGGGCCCCTCCTCATCTAACAGCCTCAATCTAACTCATTAGCATCCAATGGCTGCTTTACACCCATATCGATTCATTTTCCACTTTTACAACTAAACCCCTGTACATACACTTATTACATTCTTACTGATACCAACAGATACAATCCTTCTTCTTCTTCAGCTGCTTCACTTCTCTTCGTATTCTTCCGCAGCTCCAGCTTCTTCTTGCCATTGCTGCTGATGCTTTATGATCTCTGGATCGTATCAACTCCTCCCTCCCCTTTTTCAAAGACCTTGCCTCAAGGTCGAAGAGTGGAAACTTTCGCACCAATTCCCAATATGGCTCCCATGTAGAATTAGTAGTATCCTGATGTTTCCACTTGATTAAAACCTCCGACACCAATTTCCTTCCCTTAATGACTGATCTTCGATCCAAAATTTCCTCTGGTTCAAACAGTGCTGTAGAAACTTGATCAGGAATTCTTCGCTGCACATCAACTGATGGCCCAAGGTGCTTTTTGAGTTGTGAAATATGGAATACTGGATGGATTTTAGATCCTGGTGGCAAGTCCAATTTATAAGCAACAGCCCCAATACACTCCAGTATAGCATAAGGTCCATAATACAATGGAGACAAATTGCGTATAGCTCTAGTTGCCACAGAAACTTGCCTATAATGTTGCAGCTTAAAATAAACTAATTGTCCCACCTGAAATTCTTTATCCAGTCTATGATGATTAGCTTGTTTCCTCATTCTTTCTTGAGCCATCTTCAAGTTGTCTTTAAGCAACTTCAAACTTACATCCCTTGCCAGCAAGTTTTCTTCCACATGTGGATTCTTCGCTGTGTGTGGAATGTAGGAGATGAGAGTTGGGGGTGCTCTGCCATAAAGCACTTCATACGGAGTGGATTTTATTGCGCTATGATAGGAAGTATTATATCAGTATTCAGCCCAGGGTAACTATTTGCTCCAATCATTTGGTTTATAATGACAAAAAGATCTCAAATAAGTTTCTAGACTCCTATTAACCACTTCGGTTTGGCCGTCTGTTTGAGGATGATAAGTGGTTGAAAAGGTGAGTTTAGTACCCTGTAGATGAAGAAATTCCTTCATGATTGAGCTTGTGAACACTGCTCCTCTATCGCATACTATGGAAATTGGCATTCCATATAGCTTAAAGATGCCATCAGTTAGCACTTGAGCAATAGATGATGCAGTGTATGGATGCTTGATAGGGAAGAAGTGACCCTATTTGCTCAGTCTATCCACCACAACCAAAATGACTGAATACTTGCAGCTAAGGGGAAGACCCTCTATGAAGTCCATACTAGCTTGATCCCAAACTTTATCAGGTATTGGTAGTGGTTGGAGCAATCCCAAAGGCAATTGGCACACATATTTGCTTGTTTGACAAGTTGTGCATTCTTTAACATAATTCCTGACATCCAATTTCATTCCTCTCCACCAAAATGATCTGCATATTCTTTGCAAAGTTTTATTGTATCCAGAATGGCCTCCTATGGGTGTATCATGATGCTACCTTAAAAGATTCAATCAATGAAGGAGTGCTAGGCATGGCACCAGTGCTCGAATGGCAAAGAAGCCATCAGTTCTTGAATGAAAGAATAGTAATGGTAGAGATGAAGGAAATCTCATCGCAGGTCTCTCAAATTCCCTTGATTTTGGCTCAGCTCCAGTTGCTAACATAGCAAGAACCATCAAGAGGGATTCCTCTATCAAGATCCAATGGTAAGCACTGTCATAATCTTGAGTTAGATGGAAGCGGGGGGTTGTTAAATAAGGCTATGAATGCAGGGGTTAGTGAGGAAGGTAACTCAATTAGAGGAATTTTTTTTTTCAAAACCCCCAAAATTAGATGTACATACTTTTTCTGGTAATGGAGATATTCTTAATTGGGTCTTTCAAATTGAACATTACTTTGAGATGTATAAGATTCAAGGGGAAGAGAAAGTAAGAGTTGCATTCTTCTTTCTAAGAGACGGTGCTATTCAATGGTGTCGATGGTTTTTGAAAACCAATGAGGGTATAGTGACTTGGAAAGAATTCAAAGAGGGAATTTGTAATAGGTTTGCGCTGGGCATTTATGAAGATGCTGCCAAATCCTTGTGCAGATTAGTGCAAACCTCTACAGTAATTGAGTATCAAGTTAAGTTTGAAAAGCTCCAGTGCTTGGTTGAAGGAGTTAGCGAACCATTCTTGATTCAGCAATTTGTAAGTGGACTGAAGGAAGAACTCCAGCATGATGTGGCTATGGCTGAACCCCAATCTCTTAGTGAGGCTTTTGAGGTAGCATTGAGGTTTGAAAAAAAGTTTAACTCACTCAGGCAGTTCTATCGAACACCCTACAAAACAAACTTTAGAAATACTGTGTATAATCCATCCCCCTTACACTCACAACCTACCACTCAAACCTTATCAAATAACCACTCAGTAAAGGGTTCTAGCGGCTCAAATTTTGGAAGCACCGACCAGCCTATTCTTAAGAAACTCACTCCTAATGAAGTGTGGGAAAGAAGGAGGAAGGGACTATGTTTTCATTGTGATGAAAAATACTTGTCAGGACACTTGTGTAAAACGAAAACATACATGTGTATAGAAGGGGAATGGGATATTTTCACCCTACAGGAAGAGGAGGAACTAAGACAATTACTAGTAGAGGATGACAATGCATGTGTGAGTAATGAGGTTGCTGATGATCATCATCTTCACACTACAGCATTGGAACTGGGGTAAATACGGAGTGTTTAATCCTTCAAGCTCAACTAAAGGGCATAGATATTCACATTTTGTTAGACAGTGGGGCTACTCACAACTATATTGATCCCTTCATATTAGAGAAAACTGGGTTACAGCTCACCATTAAACAAGCTTTTAATGTAAGAGTTGCTGGTGGGAAGGAGGTAGAAGGCAGTGGATTATGTTCACAGGTAGAAATCCATTGCCAAGGCTATAATTTTGTAGATGATTTCTTGGTCTTTCCTATAGGAGGACATGATGTGGTACTGGGAGCAAAATGGATCAAGAAAGTTACTGAGGTTACCGTAAACTTAATTGAGAAACAGCTGAAATTCAACCATAAGGGAGTCAACTGGGTATTGCAAGGATTACATCCAAGCTCCAATCAGTGTTTGTTAGATAAAGAGGCAAATAAAATTGCATTGCAAACACACAGGGGTTTTGTTTGTACTTGATGGCAGTTGAAGGGGAGAAGTATTTTGCAATTCCTGGAGATGCAGACTTGCTTAATCTGCTTAAAAGGTATCAGAATATATTTGAGGAACCAAACAGTTTACCTCCTGCAAGGGCCTATAATCACCAGATTCCTCTAGAAAAGAACTCCAAACCAGTTTGTATTAGGCCGTATAGACATTCTTTTGAGCAAAAGAATGCAATTGAAGGCATCATTGAATATATGTTGAAGCAGAGGATCATTCGACCAAGTAGTAGCAATTACAGCTCTCCAGTGGTATTAGTGAAGAAGCACGATGGATCCTGGAAGTTTTGTGTCGATTATAGATCACTCAATCAACAAACTATCAAAGATAAGTATCCAATCCCTATTATTGATGACTTGTTAGATGAGTTATATGGGTCTAAATTTTTTTCTAAACTGGACTTGAGGTCTGGTTACCATCAAGTGAGAATGCATTCAAATGACATTTCAAAAATGGCATTTCGTACTCACAGTGGACACTATGAATTCCTTGTTATGCCCTTTGGATTAAGCAATGCACCCTCTACTTCTCAGTCCCTCATGAATGATATTTTTAGACCATATTTGAGGAAGTTTATACTTGTTTTCTTCGATGATATTCTCATCTTTAGTAGATCTTGGCAGGAGTATTTGATCCATCTGGAAGAAACATTCTCCATCCTACAAAAGAACAACTTGTTTGTAAAGAAGTCTAAGTGTACATTTGGGAAGAAAGAAGTAGAATACTTGGGTCATATAGTGTCGGATTCCGGCATTGCAGTGGACAACAAGAAGGTATCTGCAGTTAATGAATGGCCAATCCCACAGTCTGTCAAAGCACTGAGAGGGTTCCTTGGGCTCACAGGATACTATAGGAAGTTTATAAGAAATTATGGATCAATTGCTGCCCCTTTAACTGAGTTAACAAAGAAGGAAAGGTTTAACTGGAATGAAGAAGCTACTAAAGCCTTCGAACAGCTGAAAGAAGCACTGATTACAGCTCCAGTCCTTAAGCTGCCAAATTTTAATGATGTGTTTGTGGTGGAATGTGATGCTTGCAAGGTTGGAGTAGGAGCTGTGCTTTTGCAAAACAAACACCCAATAGCCTATATTAGCCAAGCAATTAAAGAGAAGTGTTTACATTGGTCAGCTTATGAGAAAGAAATGCTCGCGATCTTACTTGCAGTAAAAAAGTGGAAGCAATACCTCTTTGGCAGGCATTTCATTATCCGGACTGATCATCAACCCCTCAAATATTTACTAGACCAAAGGTTATCTACAGAAGCTCAAGGCTAGTAAAGCTTTATGGATTCAATTTTGAAGTAGAATATAAGAAAGGAAGGGATAATGTGCCAGCTGATTGTTTGTTAAGAAGAGAGTGGGATTGCTCTCTTGTTCAGTTGAGTTCTCTTCACCCAAATTGGTGGGATGATGTGATTAAGATGAATGAAGAAGACCCATACTTTAAAGAATTGACAGACCAAGTTGAGAAATCACCAAGTACCAAGTTTTTGAAAACTCATGGAGTTTGGTATAAAGGATCCAAGGTAGTGCTTAGCCCAACATCAGCTCTTAGAAGATTGATAATTTTTGAGTTACCATTGATACACCTCTACCCCTACTCTTGGCCATGGCGGAATGGGAGGTGAGTTATCTGGACATAGTAATGGTGGTTGGAAGGTGAGGGAAAGAGAAATCAAGAAGAGGATGCGAGGAATTGAGCTTCAAATCACACACAGACCCAACTGGATCTGTTCTTTATTTATATAGCTAAACTACGTGCACACTACGTATTTGGACAGGCCGTTACAATCGGTTACAAAGTGGGCCCCTCCTCATCTAACGGCCTCAATCTAACTCATTAGCATCCAACGGCTGCTTTACACCCATACCGATTCATTTTCCACTTTTACAACTAAATCCCTGTACATACACTCATTACATTCTTACTGATACCAACAGATACAATCCTTCTTCTTCTTCAGCTAGTTCACTTCGCTTCGTATTCTTCCACAGCTCCAGCTTCTTCTTGCCATTGCTGCTGATGCTTTATGATCTCTGGATCGTATCGGTGAGTGTCTTGTTTGAGCAACTTTGGAGTTAGGGTTTAGCACAAAATGGAAATGTTTAGATGAGGGGTCACAAAGCGACCAATTCAAACTTTTAATCATGTCCAAGTAAGTAAGAGACTGAGGTGGGTAGAGGTTGTATACCGTACCATCAGTACTCTACTGTTTATCATACTGAAGTATTCGGCATAAAAATTTCTCTACCATTAGAGCATCTACAGTCGTTTGCTTTTTTGTCATTTTTGTCATTTTTCTGTACTTTAGCGCACACAGTCGTTTGTTATTTTGCCATTTTTTGGCAATTTGTCTACATTAGAAAGGGAGAAATAGCATTCTAAATAGCAAAATGCATATTATAGCAGACGAGATTATAATTATATTTTTAATTGATCAGACGAAACATCGAATTAAAAAAAAATTAAAAACGAAATAAATTAACTGGTTAAATGAATTTAAGGGTGGAAATGAACATGATGTTTCGTCCCAATCAACATCATGTTTCGTCCCAATCCATTTTTTTAAAAAAAAGTTAATTTTGTAAATTAATTTTGTAAATTTTTAAATTGTTTTTGCAATTTTTAAATTGTTTTTTGCAAATTTTTAAATTGTTTTGGCAAATATTTTTTACAAACTATTTTTTAAAATTGTTTTTGTAATTTTTTGCAAAAAAAACTTCCTTAAAATCCCGACGAAACATCATGTTTTAGTCCAGTTATTTTGAAATTTTTTTCTTCCTTGGGTCCCATATTTTTTATTATTATTTTCTAAGTTTCGGCCAGTATAAATTATTTTTTATGAACATGTTTCGTCTGTTCATTTTTTAACGAACTTATGCATTTTTTAACCATTGGACGACTGCAGCGTTTCTTCGAAATGCATTGCCTGCATTTTGACATTTTTTCCATTGAACAACTGTGGATGCTCTTACCGTGCCAAAATTTTGGTACTACCGAGTTCGGTAATACCGAAATAAAGCTGATAAAACAACAACAAAATCAATTAGCTCATAAAATTAAGTAATTAGCATTCGTATAACTGAAGGAAATATAACAACAACAAAAAAATACTGCATTGCTCTGTAAAGATTTAAAGCTGTAGGGCTCTGTAAATAATATAGAGAAAGTATTAAAGTTGTAGGGCTCCATAAGAATAGCTGAAAATTACTCATGATGTTCAATTCTTTGCTAAGTCTGTAAATGTTCACCTACTCTTGTGATTCTTGTGATTACAGGAAGAGAGAAAAACATACCTAGAAAATCTTAGAAATTTCCTTACTCTGACGAGTCTCGTGATTAGAGTCAGATAGATTAGATGTATTTGAAGCTCTATCGCGGTCATCCTAAAAAATGAAATAAATCTGAGCTTCATCAATTGCTATCTTCATTAATGTTTGCCCAACCTGCAATTTGAAGAATGAAATCAAATTTTTTTGCATGATGAAAATGCCTTTCTAATCTATCTCTGTACAAAGTAAACAGAAATTGACAAATATAAGTTTACTTGCTATGAGAAGATAGCTATATCTGTGATACATATGCTTATCCATTTATACTAACATAACATGTTCATGCAAATTTATCACATAACTTTTGATTGAACATTTTTGAAGCAATAAAAATTGTTCTTCATATGATCATAATTATTCTTGCTCTTGGTTAAGAATGTATTCACATACTACAGAGTATTTACAGCATGTCATAGCGTGCAAGATGCATTTAATTTGAATCATGTATTATACAGTAATAGACTAATAGTTCTCTTCGTTGTCTACAATAAGTTAGTTTTGACTGTTTTCATTTGCATTGAACAATAGTTCTATTTGACAACGTGCTCATATATACATATTATGACATAATTTCTTGTGTGTTTCCAACAAAAATTAGGTGAAGTACGACAAAGCAGCTGAAACCTACACTTCATCAATATGAACCATCTCGTTGCTGAGGTGAACTGTCAATCCAGACACCTACATCCCTATCCCCCTTCCTGCTATGTCAGGAAATAAAGGAAGAGTACCTAACCATTGGTGTCAGAGATACCGTTCCGGCCTTCAGGGAAGCAGGTTCAAACCCTATTCATTTACCTGCATCATTGCCTCACTACACTTCCCAAAACCGAATTGAACACAATACAAGAGTTGCATAACATGATAAATTACAAAGTTACCTTCACTATGTCACCAAGAACATAGAGTATTTGATGAACATAGAGGATCTGCAAATGCAGCTGTCAATGCGGTTCCTTGAAATTCATATTCAAAACAAAAACACATTAAGAAAAATATTTTAGCTAAATGAATGAACATAAATAAATCAATAAAAAGTAGGCAAAATATCTTCTTCAGTGGATGAGTATGTTGAATGTATCAAATGCATGTGTATACACTATACATTCAAAAATAATATTTCAAACTCTAAGTTTTGCATCATAGATAATATATGAATTTTAAATATCAAAGTTTCAACATACAAAGAATTTTAGCATTCAAGTGGAGCCAAAAATAGTTTGGCCGGCCCCTGCTGTCGTTGCTGTCTCTTTGGTGTACTGTTGCTGCTTGTCTCTTTGTGTGTTGTGTTTATTATTGCACGTATATTGCACGTGCTATTGGTGGTTTGTACTAGTTCGTGAGTTCGTTGTTTCGGGATCCTTATCCCGTTATTCTTTATATTCGAATTAACCGTCTAAAAAGAAAGTCACCGTCCTCTTAAATTGTTAATTGTATCAAATTCAAGTTTTGTTGAAATTCTTGCAAGTAGATCCTTTATTTATCATATTATCCTTTGTTCATCTCTTCGTTGGATCTATTGAGGGTTTACACGAGCTAACCCCAATATTCTTGATATCGTGCTACATTGACTTTAAAGTTTGGATCTTTCATGAGTGCATATAGAATTGATAATAGTTCATATAATCGTCACACAAATAAATTATTGTAGAGACAATTGCTAGTTGTGTGTTGTTTGATTGATTGATGATTGATTGATGATAAATTGATGTATGAGCGTGTTCTAGTTTTATTTATCATATTTTGACACCCATCATGTTGATTACACAATTAATTGACTAAAGAATCGATACCCATAGTCTAATTAATTTTGTTTTTCAAGAAAACTACCCAAAATCCTGTACATGCTTGCTGACCTGATATTGACCGCCGTTTTCGAACCAGTAAACGACCTTAAAACAAAATACTTTCTGAATATGAATTTTAGCCTTATCTTTCTAGTTTTCAGAACATCTTGAATTTTCGAATTTCGAATTTTGTAGCAAAAGTTATGCCCATTTTACTACAGCTGTGTTTTCACTTTCAGATTTTCAGATTTTCGTACCTTTCATGTTTAAACAGTAAAAAAGTTGATCAAATGATAAAATTTTAATCTGAAAATTTTCATATTGTTGCTTAACTTGTTTAGGAGTCCAGAAAATATTTTTTATGAATTTAATATTGAGTTTTTGCTAATTCTAAAATTAAAACAACAAGATGTCAAATTTCTGCCTGAACATGAAATCTGCAAAGAATATTGTGATTGACCTAGCTACTGTTGTCGGAATTTGAACTTTAAATATGCGTTGGAACCGTGTGGAAGTCTAGTTTCCAGATTTTCTGATGGATTCAACTTTCAATTTCTGAATCAGCGGGAAAATGTATTTTTGTACAGACTGCACTTGCTATCGAGAATTTTAGATTCCACTGTTTAATAGATTAATTATTCCTATATCGTAATATTGCATGAATTAATGTATGTATGTTGCATTGCATGATCCCAATGAGTTGTTATCATGATTCTGATTATCCTATCTATGTTACCAACCTATTGTTTCCCTATTGATATCATCGTTCACTGAAATGTCCACTGATTGCATATTGTATTGTTGCATTGATAAATAATTAATAAGCCGGGGTTAAAGGGAGACTTAAGTAGTGAGCAAAGTAGAGACTGTACTTGGAGGAAGGGCCCGTGTTTCCCTATTTATCGGTCTATCGGTATATCGGTATATTGGTCTATTGGTCATATCGGTCATCGATAATTGTATATTACTGACTACAGTAGCTCGATTGATTCGGTCATCGGTCATTATTGAATATCGTTGTCGAGTACATGATCTATAGAATCTTCCACTTGAGCCTAAACGAAAATAATTATATGCATCGAACCTGTCGTATGGGATGCAGTAGTACATGCATTAGCTAGGATTAAAATGATTAATAGACATAAAAATTGACACATCACCGACATTGCATATTGTTCATCATTGTTTCTATTTGTATCCAATATTGTCTAAGTGTTATTGATATTAACCATGATTACCATTACCGAATATTGAACCATTGTTATACCATTGCATTGATTACTATGTTATTGATTATTATTATCGTGCCATGTTATTGATTCCTATTGATCCATTGATTCATTGTTATACTGTTATATTGTTCTCTACTTTCTCTAATTGCTGTCCATAACATGCTCTAAGTACAATTTTTCTCCTCTTTTAGATGAAGTGTTTGCAGGTGATCAAGGAGAATTGCCCGCTGGAATTGGACAACAAAGATTCTGAAGACTACTGCTTTCTAATTGCTTATTGCTTTAATAAACTTAATGTATTGAGACTTGTTATTATTTTGGATTGAATTATTATTGTTTTGGGCTTATGTCCCGAATTTTATTATTGTTTTTAGACGTTGGATTATTATTATTGTATTTGGATATTTTTATTGCTTCATTCCAAGTATTATTGTTCATGAGATTATTATTATTTTCTCCGCATTTGTTCTGTATTGATTATATTATTGAGTTAATCGAATAAACAGCTTATGGGTGACGTTAGTCATTCGCTGGGCCAATATTACGTACTCGTATTTCGTATTTTTTGGAAGCGGGGCGTGACAATCTTAACTTGGTCACATTCAAGCATTTTGAGGTGTATTGTAACCATTTGAAGCTTGAAACAAGGATTAAGAACTTGACCAAGATAGATGAGAGGATTAACATTATCAAGACTTTCCCAATACTTGCCAAACTTTGCTTTCATTGAAGAAGCCACCTTCTGCAAAGTAGGATTGTGCATATCCCTCATTTTTGTATCAATCTCTATTTGTATCTCTACAATTGAGTTCCAAAGATGGTTGTAGGAGTCTTGGATGCACTTAGTGTAAGAGTGTAATTGTAGAACTTTTTGAGAAAGTGAACAAACGACAAAACCAAATCACAATCCCCTTCCGTTGCAAACCCTACTCTCTTGAACATATTTTGTGACTGTCTTTTTCTTCCTCGAGTAAATATAGCCGAAATTGTACATTTTCCTCCACCATCCTTGAAAACACCTTCCGAAACTTATAACCATTTTCAAGCATCTTATAAGTTGAATTCCACTTCGTAGAGACATCCATAGGCACACATGACATCTTATTCATCCCTAATAAGATTGCAAATTCTCTAGATTTAGAACCGGAAGAGTGGATATACTTCACACAATCCCTAATTCTTTCAATTGAGCTAGTAAGCTCCTTCAATCCATTCTTCACAATTAAATTCAAGATATGACAAACACACATCAAATGCATATATTTCCTACCAAGAAAGAGGGTAATCATCTCCTCAAATCTCCTTTTCATATAATCAATTGTAACATTATTGGATGAAGTATTGTTGTCAACCGTGATGGTAAAGACCCTCTTTAGTCCCCAACCCTTTAAACATCCCTCTAAAAGTCTTCCAATCTCTTCTCCCT
Organism: Hemerocallis citrina; assembly: GCA_017893485.1. NCBI lineage: Eukaryota > Viridiplantae > Streptophyta > Magnoliopsida > Asparagales > Asphodelaceae > Hemerocallis > Hemerocallis citrina. Next base: position 40,477,358 of record CM030363.1, read on the forward strand.
TATGACTCATGATCTTCGTGAAATTTATAATACGTTTGTGTAATTTCTAATCATTATCTAAAAAGTTAGAAGTAACTACCATATTGTTTATATTTTGCATTGAGGTCCAAGTATCAGTTAGACTTCTTTAGTATGAACAAGTCTCATACCATAGTGGCAACCTTCCTCCTATTTGAAATTTTAAATCTTGGTACGACTGCATTCATCATTTCAGCATAACCCACACCTTCAACACCCCGAAATGGTTGTTCATCCTTAATTATAAACTACACCACTAATATGGCTAAAATGGGGTTAAATCGGAACCATCCAAATCGGGCACGAATCTCGAAGCCCCGACGTAAAACGCTAATTTCACTTACAACCGGGTCTGAGACGGGTACTGGATCTCCTCTCCAAAGATCCAATGGCCCGCGAACGGATCCACCACAACTGGGTACGGGTCCCAACCCGAAACGAATCCAGTCCAGCAAGATAGAATTAGGGTCTCTGATTCAGCCAAATCAACGGCCCTGATTCGTGTCTATCCTCTCACCGGGAAATCAGGGATCACATTCCTTGGCTGATTACGAGGACTTGATTCCTTATCAGATCAGAGGGATTTCATTCCTAATCTGATCCCTAAGACGCCTATAAATACCCCCATCCGCCATCATTAAGAGGTAATCAATCTTTTGCTAGTCAACGCTCTTTCATAATCATTTCTAATTACTGACTTGAGCATCGAAGGGTGCGTCACCGGGATCAACCCCAGTGTCTCGCACATTTTGCAGGTGAACGGCAGGAGTCAGCGGTCAAACTCCGGCGGAACAGGTTCAGGTTTGCTATTCAGGTTTTCCAAGAATCCACAAATACTATCTGTTTACCCCCACACCAGATTTAGCGGTAACAGATTGGCGCCATCTGTGGGAAATCAAACGAATAGCAGCCTCCCCTCTTCCCGTTTGTCAGATCTTCTCCAGCCATGCGGCCTAGAAAGGTAAGATCCAGGGGGTCCAACCACGGACCCAACCCTGATCAGCAACAAGAGGTCCCCCTCCAACCCGCTCAGTAGCAGGGGCAACTTCCGCCTCAAGCCGAGGACCCTCCCCAACAGGACCAGCCTCCTCTTCCGAATCAGCAACTCCCTAAAGGTCCCTCTGGTCCTCAAAATGCCGGTGCAGGGGTCTCGCGTCCCAACCCGCAGAAACAACCTCTTTATCAGGACCACATCTCCATCCACAATGCCTCTTCAGATTCTATGGCCTCCCACAATCCCCGAGCTTCCAACCTTCGCAACACCATCCTCAATCGGCAGAAGGATGAGGATCTTCGCCACCGTCTGGATGAAAAGCGGGCCCGAGAGGGAGCCTCCCGCCAACAATATCCGGATGAGCGATATCCTCACCGCCAAGATTACAGAAGATCCCCTACCCGAAGGGGGCAGAGGGAGTCCCCGAGCATCACAGGAGAAGACCCCATTCCCCTACCGGTCGGCAACATCCGAGGAACGATGAGGCACCCATCACTCGTGCCGAGTTCTAGCAATTTCAAGCAACGGTGTTGCAAGCTCTCAACCTCCGGCCCAACAACAATAATCCCAGAGGGTTCCTACGCCCCTACGGGTCCCAATTCCTCGCCATCGGTCCTTAACTCCTCCTCAAGCTCCTAGTCACCACCAACATAATCCCAGTCCTCGCCGTTCCTAGGACTACCGTCGCCGTAGTCCCCGCTCCCTCTCCTATGAAGACGAGTCCAGAGGCTCGTTTGACTATCACCGGTGGGACGATGCTCTCTACCACCGTCTCCACAAGATGGAGATGCGCCTCGGCCGGATGGAAAAAGAGGAGGAGTCGAGGGGAAGGACCGTCCGACCCAGCAGACCTCCCTTCTCCCGAACCATCATGGAGGCTCCTATCCCAAGGGGTTTCAAGCCTCCGCAGTTTGAAACCTACTCGGGGGAGTCGGACCCTGTTGACCACACCGAAAGCTTCAAGACCCTTATGCTTATCCACCAAGCTTCCGATGCATTGCTCTGCAAAACCTTCCCCGCCACTCTTAAGGGTTCAGCTCAGGAATGGTACTCCCGCCTCGCCCTGTCTTCTATTTTCTCTTTTGAGCAGTTCAAAACTCTCTTCATAACCCACTTCGTGAGTAGCAGACGCACAGAGAAGACCAGCATCTCGTTGCTCCACCTCCGTCAGGAGAGGGGAGAAAAGTTGAGGGACTATGTGAGGAGGTCTACTGCAGAGGTCAGATCCATCGCCTCCCTCAATCAATCAGTTGCAACCGTCGCATTCCAATCCAATGTTCTCAATTCTAACCTTCGCTCGTCCCTTGCTAAAAAGCCCCCGCATAACTTTGCCGACCTCCTTCTTAGGTGCGAAAAGTATATTCGGGTTGAGGAAGCCGAATATCTCCCGGGCTTTGGAGGATCTGCCTCCGGGAAAAAAAGAAAGACAACTGAAGAGGAAGAGGCCAAGAAGCTTCATAAGGATAATACCGGTCAGTGCCGCCCTCCCCCCAGGTTCGAGAAATTTACTCCTCTCACTACCAATGTCTCCACCATTCTAATGGAAGTTGAGAAGGAAGGGGTCATACCTCCCGCTCCGAGGATGAACACCCCATCCAAGAAGAGGAACAAGGACAAGTGGTGCCGCTACCACCGAGATCATGGCCACGACACCAACGACTGTCGGGCGCTGAAGAACGAGATAGAGGCCCTCATCCAGAAGGGGCAGTTGGCCAAATTTGTGAGAACAAACGATCGAACCGATCGCTCTACTCCTCCGCCTCGAGGGGCTAACAAGCGTTCCGAGCAACGTAATGAAACCCCCGATTTCGAGGAGGAGCACATTCTGCATCTTATCCATGGAGGCCCCATGGGAGGCTCTTTCAACTCCTCTCGAAAGGCATTCGTCCGAGAGGTCAATTATGTTCACGGTGCCCCTCCGCCCAAAGGCCTCGGTGTCCCAGTCACATTCTCAGATGAAGATCTCGAGGGGGTTAGAACTCCCCATTGTGACGCACTTGTTATCGACCTTCGTATGGCAAACTTCAAAGTGCAGAGGATCCTAGTAGACAACGGAAGCTCCGTGAACATCCTCTTCCTCTCAGCCTTCCGAGGTCTTCAGCTATCCCGGGACCGTCTCAAACCGGCCGGCTACACTCTCCATGGGTTCACAGGAGTGCCAGTAACTATAGAAGGGGTGATCCCCCTCGACGTAACTGCTGGCAAAACTCCTACCACCCGGACCGAGCCGATGGACTTTATGGTCGTTGATGTCCTAGCTACATAAAACGTCATCCTAGGCCGACCCGGCCTAGTTGTCCTAGAAGCCATTCCTTCAGCATACCACCTCAAGATGAAATTCCCTACCCGGGCAGGAGTAGGGGAGGTCAAGGGAAATCAAGAGATGGCCCGGAAGTGCTACATGACTTCCACCGGGGCTCCGGTCCTCTCCCTCGAAACTTTAGAGATCCCCCAGGAGAGCGCTCGACCAATGTCCGAGCCGGTGGACGAATTGGAAGAGGTGCTCTTCTCGGAGGATGATCCGAGCCGAAAGTTCTTCATTAGCAAGACCCTCCTGTCTGTCCTATGTTCCGACATAGTGTAGTGCATTCGGAGGAACCGCAACCTTTTTGCCTGGTCCGCCGCCGACATGCTGGGAATCTCCGAGGAGCTTTTAGTCCACCACCTCAGCGTTGAACCGGGGTCCAAGCTGGTCCAACAGAAGCGACGCAAGTTCGCTCTCGAGCGACAGCAGACCATCAAAGAAGAGGTAGACAAGCTTCTAAAGGCTCGGTTCATACAGGAGGTTAACTACCCGGAATGGCTTTCCAATGTAGTCATGGTAAAGAAGTCGAATGGGACCTGGAGGATATGTATCGACTTCACTGATCTGAACAAGGCATGTCCCAAAGACCCGTTCCCTCTTCCGAGCATCGATACCCTCATCGATGCCACTTCGGGCCATGAGCTCCTCAGCTTCATGGACACTTTCTCCGGCTACAACCAAATCCGAATGTTTCCCACGGACATCCCGAAGACTTCCTTTATTACCGACCAGGGCCTCTACTGTTATAGGGTGATGCCATTCGGATTGAAGAACGCTGGTGCCACTTACCAGCGCCTTGTTAACAAAGTCTTTCAAAGCCAGATGGGTCGTAATATGGAAGTGTATGTCGACGACATGCTTGTGAAAAGCGTCCGAGGTACCGACCATGTAGCCGACCTACAGGGGGCATTCGATGTACTGAGAAAGCACAACATGAGGCTCAATCCGAACAAGTGTGCGTTCGAAGTCTCGTCAGGAAAGTTCCTCGGCTTCATGGTCAGCCAACGAGGAATCGAAGATAATCCTAAGAAAAATCAAGACCATATTAGACATGGCCCCTTCCAAGAACGTTAAGGAAGTTCAGAGGCTAACAGGCCGCCTAGCCGCTATAGGGCGTTTCCTCTCGAAGTCCGGGGAGAAGTGCCTCCCCTTTTTCAAGGCCCTCAGGGGGGCTAAAGATTTCGAATGGGGTCGACAGCAGCAGGAGTCGTTTGACCAGCTGAAAGCTTATCTCGTCAACCCTCCTCTACTCAGCAAGCCCGTTCCAGGCGAAACCCTATACCTCTACTTGGCTGCTTCCGAGCAGACCCTTAGCGCCATTTTGGTAAGGAAGCAGACCGGGCTTAAGAGCCCATCTACTATGTGAGCAAGGTGCTTCGCGATGCCGAGCTCCGCTACCCAAAGATAGAAAAGATGGCGTACGCCCTGATCATGGCGGCGAGAAAGCTTCGCTCCTATTTCCAGTCCCATTCGGTGGTCGTCCTTACCGACCAACCGCTGAAGCAAGTCCTCCACAAACCTGAGACCTCTGGCTGCCTCATGAAATGGTCAATCGAGCTAAGCCAGCACGACATCTCATACCATCCCCAGACTGCGATCAAAGCTCAAGCCTTAGCAGAATTCATCGTCGAGAGCACCATTCCCGAGGTCAGCCAGGCGACGAACGGACCTCCTATCTGGTCGATTTTCGTGGACGGTTCCTCTTGCAATGAGGGGAGCGGAGCCGGGGTCATTCTGGTAGGCCCAGATGATTTCGTCCTCCAGTACGCCCTCCGCATGAACTTCAAGGCCTCAAACAACGAAGCAGAGTATGAGGCACTAATCGCCGGTCTCAGACTGGCCCGAAGTGCAGGGGCGCAGCGCCTCCGAATCTATAGTGACTCTCAACTGGTGGTAAATCAAGTCTTGGGCGAGTACGAGGCATGAGACGATCGGATGGCAAAGTATCTCGCTAAAGTCCAGGCTCTCATGGCCCGGTTCGAAGAAGCGCTCATCCAGCGGATCCCCCAAGAAGAGAATTCCCAGGCCGATGCCCTCTTCAAGTTAGCCCCCTCCTCCCTCCAAGGTCTCGAGCAGACCGTCTTGATCGAGGTTCTCTTGAAACCAAGTATAGAAGACGAAACCCTCGACTCAGTGGAGTCGCTGCCGGTCCTACTTCAAGATAACTGGATGAAACCATTGGTGGAATTCCTAAGGGACGGGCTCCTCCCTGACGACCCTAAGGAAGCTCGCCGAATAAGAACCAGAGCAGAGCGGTACACCCTAGTCGAGGGGGTCTTGTACAAACGCTCCTTCTCGCAGGTGGACGGTAGGCCATACTTGAGATGCCTCTCCCCAGAACAAGCCAACTACACCTTACAGGAGCTCCACGAAGGCATCGGCGGGGCACATTCAAGGTCCAGATCCCTAGCTCAGAAGGTATTGAATTACGGTTACTTCTGGCCTACTATCCTCCAAGATGCCGAGCGACACGTTCAGCAATGCAACTCTTGTCAGAAGTATTCAAACATTCATCGCCTCCCACAAGCTCAGCTCACCTCCCTATCAAGTCCTATCCCCTTCGCTATGTGGGGGATGGATTTACTAGGGCCGTTCCCTCCAGCTCCGGGCCAGTTCAAGTTCTTAGTCGTGGCGATCGACTATTTCTCGAAGTGGATAGAGGCCGAGCCCCTAGCAACAATCACAGAGAACAAGGTGCTTCAGTTCTTCTGGAAGAACGTCATCTGCCGATTCGGTGTCCCCCGGGTCCTCATAACAGACAACGGAACCCAATTTACTGGGGCTGCGTTCCGAGCTCTGTGTGAAGACCTCGCCATCCAGCAACGTTTCTCCTCCGTCTCCCATCCGCAGTCGAATGGCCAAGTGGAAAATGCTAACCGGTAGATTCTCTCCGGTATCAAGAAGAGGTTGAATAAGTGCTCCAAAGGTTTATGGGTCGATCAGCTCCCCAACGTGCTGTGGAACTACCGCACCATGAAACGGACCCCCACAGGAGAGTCCCCATTCAACCTCACCTATGGGTCCGAGGCTGTATCCCTCTTGAAGTCGGAATACCTTCTCCTCGCCTTGCAGCCTAAAACGAAAAACAGAATGCCACAGACCTTCGGGCAAGCTTAGACCTGATAGACGAGCTAAGAGAAAGAGCATCAATCCGCCAACAGAGCTATCAGAGGAGGATCGAGTTGGCATACAATAAGAAGGTCTGACCTACCGATCTCAAAGAAGGGGACCTAGTCCTCAGAAAGCTAGCTGTCTCCTTCCCTAGTCAGAAGAGTAAGCTAGCTCCAAATTAGGGGGGACCCTACAAGATCACGAAAGTAGTTCGGTCTGGAGCTTATCGTCTCGAAGACCTCGAGGGCAGAGAAATCCCTAGGACCTGGAATGCCGACCATCTTTTGAAATACCAAGAAAGTGTCCCGGCACCTCTCTAAGTATTTCGGGATGTCGAACCGTTCCTCTCTTATCCCCCGTATCTTCCCTCTTTATTTTTCATATGTAATAACGGCTCGCAACTCAGAAGCGGCTGAATAGTAGTCTTCAATAAAGAAAGTTTTTCATATTTTACTTGTGCAAATATCTCTCTGCTCTTTGCTCTTCACCCTAACGATGGTTCGGAGTCCAACACTTGGCTCGATTCTACTTCGCAAGCTCGCTCTTAAGCGAGCTAGAAGTAGTTCGCCATTCGGAACTGCTCCCACAACCGTTGAACAACCCTAACGATGGTTCGGAGTCCAACACTTGGCTCGATTCTACTTTGCAAGCTCGCTCTTAAGCGAGCTAGAAGTAGTTCGCCATTCGAAACTGCTCCCACAACCGTTGAACAACTCTAACAATGGTTCGGAGTCCAACACTTGGCTCGATTCTACTTTGCAAGCTCGCTCTAAAGCGAGATAGAACTAGTTCGCCATTCGGAACTGCTTCCACAACCGTTGAACAACTCTAACGATGGTTCGGAGTCCAACACTTGGCTCGATTCTACTTCGCAAGCTCGCTCTTAAGCGAGCTAGAAGTAGTTCGCCATTCAGAACTTCTCCCACAACTATTGACCAACTCTAACGATGCTTCGGAGTCCAACACTTGGTTCGATTCTACTTCGCAAGCACGCTCTTAATCGAGCTAGAAGTAGTTCGCTATTCGGAACTGCTCCCACAACCATTGACCAACTCTAACGACGGTTCGGAGTCCAACACCTGGTTCGATTCTACTTTGCAAGCTCGCTCTTAATCGAGCTAGAAGTAGTTCGCCATTCAGAACTGCTCCCACAACCGTTGAACAACTCCAACGATGGTTTGGAGTCCAACGTTCGGCTCGATTGCACCCCCTCAGTATCCCGAACCGAGCGGACGAGGAACCGACCTCCATATATGGAGAAAAATTCAGTCGAGGGCGAATCACCGTTGGATCGTCTCAAAATGCGTACTAGAACATGATGAACGGATCAGATCGTGCCACGTATCCACAAAATGACAAGATAGTGTTTTCTTAAAACTTGAGCCTCCCACCTCGTGATTCGTGCCATGATCATGATCGGCCGTTCAGATTGAGCCACGCGCTAATGGCGAGTTCAGAGTCCAATGCTCGGCTCGACTGCACTCTCTTAGTATCCCGAACCGAGCGGCCGAGGAATGCATACTACCGAAGTACAAGGTTGCCTCGGTATACCCCGAGCAAGAGCTAAAGTTCTACAGCTAAGGGAAGAGTTCTACGGTTAGAACGCTCGAAGAAGCTAACTATTGGTTCTTATGGTTCGTTTCAAGAGTAAGGCAATTACGGCACAACAATGAGCAGACGAACTACGATTTCATTAAAACAACTTGATAAATATATAAGGCAAGAAGTTACAACAAAAAAGACGATGCAAGAAATCAAAAGAGGTTACAACTTGTTCACTGCCTCCTCGGAATGGGGACATTCCGATTCAGAGACACTCGGGGTTTTCGTCGCCTCATCTCCGAGCTCGTCTCTAGGCCGACGAACTGGGACGCCTCTTCGCCGCTAACTCTGACAGTGGCTCCGACCGAGGCTCCGCTCTAGCTAACAGCTACACCACTTTGGGCATCGGCTGCAGTCCAACCAACGACAGGAGCACGAGTCGCTAGCTCGTAAAAGGAGATCCCTCATTCACTCTCCTCGCGAGTGCATGATGTGCTGTGGACGTTAGTCCTCACTGGCTGAGGCTTCAGACGAGCCACTTCCTCCTCGAGCTCGACGATCCTATTTTTCAAAGTGTCGTCCTTAACCAGAATCTTGAATCGAGGGAGTTTCGCCGAACCCGGGTGCTCAGCACTATCAGATATAATGCAATGAAAATTGGTCACCTCGATGCTTTTGTCGACCGTGACCCTCTACAGATGCTCGACCTTCTTCGCAAGATCGTCTCGTTCGGCCAGCGTCGAGGCCAGCTCTTCCTCCTTCGTTGAGAGCTCCTCCTTGGCTATCCGCAAGTGGTGTACCTCGACCAGCAGCTCGCTGTTCTTCTTCTCCACATTGAACAACACTCTCCGGATCAGCTCGATCTTGCCCTCGAGGCGAGCCTCGCGAGACTGCTTAAACAGTTCAGCATGGCGCCGAGCTGCTGTGATATCCGGAGCATGTTCGATGATCTGAAAGACGAGAACATCACATTGAAAGACTAAAGTCCGAGCCAAACACTTAGACAAATTTGAAATAAGATTTTCATTCATAAAGAAGAGGCGGTGGGCAGTCCGCAAAAAGGCATTACATTCTAAAAAAGGAAAAACAAAATTACAGAAGACGAGGAGATCAGGGGTCCACCTGCGTCGTTGGCTCGACCACAGGCGCCTCGCCAGACGGCCCCTCATTCCTCGTCCCCCCGGCCTGGGGGTCAACCACCACGGTCTCAGGGTCGGCAGGCATTTCCTCGTCCTGCTGTCCCGCCTCCTCCTCATCGCCTTCCACCTCTTTGCCTTCTTCCTCTTCCCCCTCTGTCACAGCTCTGGGCCACAGCCTGTATCCGACCCGCTGAAAGCCGAGAACGCGGTCCTGGACATGGTCGAGCGCCCTCTCGTAGGACTTCTCCATGTTGGAGGCCATGTGCGCCTTCGCCTTAGCCTCGACTTCGGCCCTGATCACCGCCGCCACGGCGTCCTTCTCCGCCTTCGCCTCCGCCAGAGCCTTCGCCGATGCCGCCAGCTCCTCGGCAGCCTTGGCGACTTTGGCAACCTCCTCAGCGAGCCACCCCTTCACTCGCTCCAGGTCCGCTTCGAGGTCGGCGACTCGAACTGCCAAGCCGTCCGAACGTCGCTGCTCTGCCTTGAGCTGCCGAACCGCCTTTGCCTTCTCCGCCCTGTCCTTGTCACTGGCGGCTTTCAATTCCCTCTCCTGTTCGGCGAACTCCTGGAGAAGGTGGCCGAAGTGACAGGTGGCCTGCCGAAGAAAAAGGAGAGTAAGAGCAAAGCAAAAGTCGAACAGCAAACTTAAGAAATTCTTAAAAACAAGGAATGCAAAGCTTACTGACAAAAGCGACTGAGCGACTTTGTAGGTGTCATCGCCCGTCGTCCCCGCCTTCAGTGCGGCTTGATCCTTCGGGGTCGCTAAGTGCTTGACGGCCTGCATACACATCTGCGAGTCCCCGAGGAAGCCGTCATGGTTCTTCACTAGCCAGTCGGGGACGAACAGCTTCTTATGCTGCTCGGTCAGGATCTCTTCGGCCTGAATGGTCAGGGGTGGAGCCCCGAGCGACAGCGCCGCCGAAATGTTGAAGTCCCCACCGGCCGTGGCAGACGCGGCAGGAGCCGAAGGGTCGACGGAGACAACCACCGTTGGCGAGGTGGCCACAGGAACGACAGTAAGCGGAGCAACTGCCGAAGGAGCCTTAAAGGGTCGGCCGGACGAAGCTGTCGTGCTCGGCCTCTTCCTCTTCCTTTCGTTGGCAACCTTGCTTCGTTCGTTCATCATTCCCAAAAAATCCATCTTCGGCGCTTCTGTTCCAAACAACAAAACAAATAGCGTGTTAGAAAAACGAGCAAGAAACTTAGAAAAAAAAATAATACTACAAGATGTCAGGAGCGTACTCGGGTCGATCGGACTGAGGCCCGACCCGTGTAGCACCTCCTCGGTCATTTCCCTCCAGCTCAACATTGGGAGAGCCATGATCTTCCCCACCACTTCCTCCTCGGCTGCTGTCAGTACCGGGTCGACCCTTGCAAACTTCGGCACCTCTACTTTCCACTGAGTCGGAATCTTCAGTATCGAGGGCTCCCTCAACAAAAAGAACTTCTCCTCCCAACCTTTTATCGAGTCCGGATTCTCTATAAGCCTAATGCCCTTCCGGGGTGACAGGTAGTAGCGATGCTCGATCTTGTGCATCCGGTGAACCCGATACATGCTCCGAAGGATCGTCATGTTTGGCTCGACCTCGGCATTGCGGCACTACAGCAAGAAGGCATTCACGTGGCGCCAGGTGTTCGGCATGAACTGGGTCGGTGCCAGGCAGTACCACTGGAGGACGTCTAACACAAAGGGGTGCAGAGGAAAGCGCAATCCGGCGTTCAGCGAGTCGTAGTTGAACATACACATATCCGACGACGATAGTTTGGAGTTCGCTCGCATCCCAGGGCCGGGGAGGATCAGCTTGTACTCCGGAGGGATGGCGAACCCTTTTCTGATCCAGAGTAGGTCCCTCTCGGATAATACCGACGCAATCTCGTCCACCTCGGTGGTCAGAACCGGGTTGTTCTCCTCGTAGACTGCCGACCGACCTATGATCGCCTTCTTCATAAGGTCGCCCTCGTATTTCCTGACTCCGGCATGGCCAGACAGTACACTGGGGTACCGGCCCGACTCAGGGGCTCGCCTCTCGGTCTCCACGATCTCCTTGACTACAGGAGATCAGCCCAGTGTCTTCTTCTTCTTCTTCACCTCGGCCACGGACGACCCGACCACCTCCTTCCCCTTTCTTTGGATCTCCATTCGCCTCCTCTCCTCGGCGCTGCTATCGCCCGAGGACGAGGCCTCACTCCCCGAGTCTACTCTTGACATCTCTCAAAAAGGTTAAGACAAATAAACTGACCTTGATGTGACGTTCACGGTCAGAATTAGCTTGTCGAAAATTGTCTGGCCTACGCGACAGCTAACGCAACCGCCTTGGAGCTAAAATCGCCGCTAGCAGAGCACACAGGGAAGTAAAAGTGAAAACTTGGAGTGAAAAGTGAGAAATGAGCTCTGGGGTGGGGGAGTGAGAATTTATAACCCCAAAGCGACGTTTGGGCTTCCTTGGGCATTTAAAGGCCCACTAAGAGAAGGCAAAATGCCAAAACGAAGAGTTACGACTCTTCAAATCGCTCAACTTCATCGCCCGGCCACTGGTGTGCATAGCCGAGCTACCGAACAGCTTGGTTAAGCAACCGTGCTACTGGGTTGGAGGACGGCGACGGCCCAAGACAAGAACTCTTCAAAACAACTCCATCCCTTGGCAATCAAACACCTCGACGTGCCACTGAGTAGCCGTTCTAACCGAACCGAGGTGCCGAGGTACCGACCTTCACATATGGAGAAAAATCCTGCCGAAGACGAATCACCGTCCGATCGTTCCAAAATTCGTGTCAAAACTTGATGGACAGTTCAGATAGAGCCTCGCCCACAAAATGACAAGATAACATTTTCTCGTGATCTGAACCCCATCCTCGTGATTCACGCCGTGTTGAACGCTCAGGATCACGCCACGTAGCTCGGCAGATCCTGTGGCTCTGAGCCAAGCTGCAGGAAGAGCCGAACCGAGGTGCCGAGGTACCGACCTTCACATATGGAGAAAAATTCTGCCGAGGACGAATCATCGTCCGATCGTTCCAAAATTCGTGTCAAAACTTGATGGACGGTTCAGATAGAGCCACGCCCACAAAACGACAAGATAACGTTTTCTTGTGATCTGAACCCCGTCCTCGTGATTCACGGCGTGATGAACGCTCAGGGTCATGCCACGTAGCTCGGCAGATCCTGAGGCTCCGAGCCAAGCTGCAGGAAGAGCCGAACCGAGGTGTCGAGGTACCGACCTTCACATATGGAGAAAAATTCTGCCGAGGACGAATCACCGTCTCATCGTTCCAAAATTCGTGTCAAAACTTGATGGACGGTTCAGATAGAGCCACGCCCACAAAATGACAAGATAACATTTTCTCGTGATCTGAACCCTGTCTTCGTGATTCACGACGTGATGGACGCTCAGGATCGCGCCACATAGCTCGGCAGATCCTAAGGCTCCGAGCCGACCCACCGAACAGCTGGGCTGGACCACCGAGCCACTAATACAGTAGACAAGGAATTAAGCCACCGGAGCGCTTAGCCGAGCTACCGAATAGCTTGGTCGAGCCTTCAAGCTACTTGGTCGGAACGAATGTCTTGTCGGAGCACTTATTCGGCCTACGACGCCGAGCTGCCGAGCCGAGGGGACAAGGAACCGACCTCCACATATGGAGAAAAAAGAGGCCGATCCTCCTCAGCCGTTGGATCTTATCAAAAAACGTGCTCAAACGTGATGGACAGCATAGATCTTACCACGTTCACAAAATGACAAGATAGCATTTTTTGGGGATCTGCTCTGAGATGGACGCTCAGGATCGAGCCACGTAGCTCGGCAGATCCAGAGGCTCCGAGTCGATCTGCCGAGCCGAGGAGCCGAGCTGCCGACCCTTTCATATGGAGAAACTATCTGCCGAGGAACATGGACCGTCCGATCGCCCAGAAAATCGCGCTCGACGCTGATGGAGGGCTCAGATCGCGCCACGCCATAAATAGGTATTGAAAATTAGTTTTTATTGTTTTATTTATTTAAAAATTGCAAAAAAATTTACTAAAAATTCGGAAAAATTAACCAAAAATCCTAGAAAATAATTATAAATTCGGGGGTATATTCTTGAGCCCCTGGACGAACAATTGTTACCTAGAATGTGTTGTTAAGACCCCCAAACGATTGGTTAACACTTCGCAAAATTAAATAAATAATCCAAAAAAATAGATAAAAATTACCAAACATCCAGGGAAGCTCAAGAACAACTCAGAGTGCAACCAACTTGAAAAATCACCACACTACCTCCTTCGAGATTCAAAACCTTCCATTTGGACTCCGATACAACTCCGCCAGCCATTAAAACAGTAAAACTACTCCTCAAAGGCTGATCAAACTCAGTCTTCGATAGTGAGGGGCTCATGATATGGCTAAAAATGGGGTTAAATCGGAACCATCCAAATCGGGCACGAATCTCGAAGCCCCGGGGTAAAACAGTAATTTCACTTATAACCGGGTCTGAGACGGGTACTGGATCTCCTCTCCAAAGATCCAATAGCCCGCGAACGGATCCACCACAACTGGGTACGGGTCCCAACCCGAAACGAACCCAGTCCAGCATGATAGAATTAGGGTCTCTGATTCAGCCAAATCAACGGCCCTGATTTGTGTCTATCCTCTCACCAGGAAATCAGGGATCACATTCCTTGGCTGATTACGAGGACTTGATTCCTTATCAGATCAGAGGGATTACATTCCTAATCTGATCCCTAAGACGCCTATAAATACCCCCCATCCGCCATCATTAAGAGGTAATCAATCTTTTGCTAGTTAACGCTCTTTCATAATCATTTCTGATTACTGACTTGAGCGTTGGAGGGTGCGTCACCAAGATCAACCCCGGTGTCTAGCACATTTTGCAGGTGAACGGCAGGAGTCAGCGGTCAAACTCCGACGGAACAGGTTCAGGTTTGCTATTCAGGTTTTCCAGAATCCACAAATACTATCTATTTACCCCCACACCAGATTTAGCGGTAACAACCACTTTTAACTCAAGCCTATTTTGATTAAAAGTATGAGGAATAATTTGGTCACCCATCGTCTTATTTATTAAGACCGATTGGCTACTATCACTACCCTTTATGTAGAGTGGAGAAGTTTTGCACACCTTTTTAAGATGATGCAAGATACTTGAAGTCCAATTTCTAATCGGATGACAAGGTAACTCTGCTTTGCAGTAATTGCATATTGCAAGGTGAATCACTTCCCCCTTATTATTCTTTCTTTGAACCTTAACGCTATGTTTCTATACCTCTGACTTCCCGGGAGCCCCAACTGCAGCACGCTTGCAACCATCCTCATTACGACCACTACTTTCATTAGCAACTATTACTTCAGAGTTAGGGGTTGTGGTCGGAATTGGATTTGAAGGTGCAGGTTGTGTGGCTTCACTGGTGGAAGCATACCCCGCAAGAGTACTACTGCTATTCATACTAGTAGTAGTAGATACCATATTACCTACAATAAATTAAGAAAAATAACAATTAGTGCACACATTTTTACTTGTTATATAATTACGGCTCATGTTTTCTTCATGTGTAATTTTTAGAGGTGTTCAAGCTACACATGGAAGAGTTGTGTTTAAAACAAGAAAAGATTAATGGAAGAGTAATAAGTACGGTCAACCAAAAAGTTCCATGATAATAAAAGTTTCTTAAACATGGCTTGATCCTAAATTTTTATTACATGACCCAAAAATTATTATTACTAAACTTCTAATCAATTCACAAACAAATCTTTACTAAACTGCTCCTGATCAATTCACAAACAGGGTTCCTAATCAATTAACAAACAGGGTTAGTAAAAAATATTATCATCACTAAATTGCTACCACCAAACTGATCCTAAATTATTATTACCAAGATTCAAAAATACAGAAAAGATTTTAAGATCAATTAATTTTCTTTTCTCTGCATCTAATCTCACTTTAGAACAAAGAACATCAATCCAATAGTCCTCAACCAAAAAAATTCATCTTTTTACATCAGATTTGTTTAAGATCAAATCAAGATCCATACCAAATCAAGATCTAGATCCCCAAATCAAGAACTCCAAAACATCAACCAAATCAAATACCAACAAAATGAAAAAGGGCACGATCAGTATCAATACAAAAAAAATAAAGAAGATTCACAATAGTCCACGCGATCACAGGCGTGCAAGAGAAAACATGGAGAACAAGGAGCTCTCGAAGGCAGACGGTCAGTCGACGCATCAGTCAGTAAATGGGGCATGTATGAGCCCTAGATTCAAAAAAGAAAAAAAGGGAAGAAGAAAAAAAAGGAAGAACTGAAGAAGTGGTATAAGTGTATAAGTGGGATGAAAAATTGAAAAAGAAATAAGAAAAATTTGTCTGAGCTTGGTTTTTTAAATATATAAATTAGATTACATATATATTAAATATATTCGGTACGGTATGGTATACCAATGGTATTGATATGGATAACAATGGGTTTAAATCGGAACTGTTCAAATGGGGCACGAATCTTAAAGTTACAGGGGCAAGATGGTAATTTCACCTACGGACGGGTTCGAATTGGAAACCGGATCTCTCCTCTTGGACCCGCTTACCCGTGAATGGATCTGTTCAAACTGAGAACTGGTCACAACCCGTTGAGGAACAGTTCAACGGGATATGAGGAATCCTGGTTCGTCCTTATCTACTAGAGGTGGTTTTAACCACTTCTATCCAGTCACACCGGGAAGTAGGAATTTATTCTTATCCCGAAGCAGATCCCCACAGCGACTATAAATACCCCCCTACCTCCTACCAGTACAAGGTGATCTTTCTTTGCCTACCTAAAGTTCTTTTGATATTCTTCTACTGAGTATTGACAAGAGTGTCGGAGGGTTCGTCGCCGGGATCCATCCCGGTGTTTCGAACGTTTGTGCAGTTCTACGGGAGCACCAAGGAGTCTGCCTATCAACTAGGGAAGAAGTCAGATTTGGCCTATTCGAGTTCCTAAGAATCCAAAAATTCTATCTATTGCCCCCACACCAGATTCAGCGGCAATAGATTGGCGCCGTCTGTGGGAAGACTCGAATAGCAATCCGACCTTCCTTCTTCAACCAAAGATACTCCTAGCAATGCCTCCCAAGAGGAAGTCCGCAAATTCCAAGCAAAGAACAACCTCCACTATTCCTCCTCCTCCTTCACCGGATGACGTCCCTCCGCCTGTCCAACCGGCCCTACAGCTCTAACAGCTAAACCCTCAGTCTATTCAGCAGCCTCGAGGGCCCCAAGCGACTGTTGGGGAGCACTCTCGGCGAAGCCACCAGAAGCATCCTCTGTACCAAGTCCGGGTCTCTATCTACTACGACTCCACAGATTCCATGGCTTCCTATAGCCTTCCAACACCGAAGGATCTACAGAATGTGCTTAACAACCGACAGAGTGAGCCCAAGCCTGACCTTCGGATCCGCCTGGACGAGAGGCGAACCCGCGATGAGAACCCTTGTCGAGAGCACCAGAGGAACCGATCCCCCCGCAAGACAGACCGTAGGGGGTCCAACTTTCCTAGGAGACGGAGAGAGTCGCCCCAACATTGCCAAAAAAGAAGCCGCTCCGCAGCTGGCCGCGCTACACATCGAGCCCAACGGGAGCAGAAGGCCGTAAGGAAGGCAGAATTCCAACAATTCCAGGAGGCGGTTCTTCGGTCGCTTAATGCCGCCCCCGTCAACGCCCAACGAGCTCCTAGTCCTCAGCCGGCTCCCAGCCATCGTCGCCCCTCTCCTGATCATCGCCGCCGCATTCGAAGTCCATGGCCGGCTCCGAGCCATCACCGTCGCTCTCTCAGTCCTCGGCCAGCTCAGAGCCATTCCCGTCATTCTATAAGTCCACGACCTACTCAGAGCTATCGCCGGCGTAGCCCCAGCCCTCCTCTACGTGAGGATGAGTCCAAGGGCTCAGCAAGGTATAACCGAAGGGAGGACTCGGTCTACCACCGTCTCCATGAGATAGAGAGGCGTCTCAGCCAGCTGGACAGAGACGAAAAGAAACGGGTGAGGAACCTCTGCCCGAGCAGGCCCCCTTTCTCCCGCACTATCATGGAGGCCCCTGTCCCCGAAAACTTCAAGCCTCCATACTTCGAGACTTATACCGGGAAGTCGGACCCCGCAGATCACATTGAGAGTTGCAAAACTCTCATGATGATCCGTCATGCATCCGATGCCCTCCTCTACAAGACCTTCCCGGCCACGCTCAAAGGGCCTGCTCGGGAGTGGTATTCCCGACTTGCACCGGCATTCATTTTCTCTTTCGACTAGTTCAAAGGCCTCTTCCTTACACATTTGTGAGCAGTCACCGCTCCAAGAAGACGGGCACCTCACTACTCTTCCTCGGCCAAAAGAAGGGCGAGCGACTGAGGGACTTTGTTAAGCGGTTCACCGCAGAAGACAGGTCCATCGCCTCCCTGGATCAGTCAGTTGCTTCGGCTGCTTTCCAGTCCAACGTCATTAACCCCGACCTCAGGGCGTCGCTGGCCAAGAAGCCTCATCGGAACTTCTCCGAGATCCTCCTCAGAAGCGGGAAGTACATCCGGACTGAAGAGGCTCTCAATTGCCCCACTTTGGCGGTGTCTTCTTTCAGGAACAAACGAAATACTACTGAAGAAGAAGGAGCTAAGAAGCTCCAAAAGGATAACGGGGGTCAGCAGTGCCCTCTCCCCCACTTCAAAAAATTCACCCCGCTCAACGCGAGTGTCTCCGCCATCCTGATGCAGATCAGGAACGAAGGTATCTTGCCACCCCCTCCGAAGATAAACACCCCTAAGAAGAAGAGAAATCAGGACAAGTGGTGTCGCTTCCACCGGGACCATGGGCACGACATTGATGATTGTCGGGGCCTGAAGGACGAGATCGAGGCCCTCATCCAGAGGTGGCAGCTCGCTCGATTCATAATAAGGGACAGAGCCGATCTGCCTCCACCACCCAGGGGGCTAACAGGCGGACAGAACAGCACGTGGAGGCCTCGGATGTCGAAGCAGAGGCCATCTTGCACCTTATACACGGAGATCCAATGGGAGAAGATTCTAACTCCTCCCGAAAAGCCTTCATTAGGGAAGTCAACTCCGTGCAGAGCCATCCTCCTTCCAAGGATCTCGGAGTCCATGTCATGTTCTCCGATAGAGACTTGGAAGGCGTCCGCACGCTCCACTGCGATGCCCTCGTCATTAACCTCCGAATGGCCAACTTCGGCGTACGTTGGGTCTTGGTGGACAATGGCAGCTCGGTCAATATCCTCTTCTCGGAGGCATTCAAAGGCCTCTAGCTATCAAGGGACCGGCTCAA
This sequence comes from Hemerocallis citrina, assembly GCA_017893485.1. Taxonomy (NCBI): domain Eukaryota; kingdom Viridiplantae; phylum Streptophyta; class Magnoliopsida; order Asparagales; family Asphodelaceae; genus Hemerocallis; species Hemerocallis citrina. The sequence goes on from CM030363.1 coordinate 40,495,766, forward strand.
GCCAGCTGGCTACACCCTTCATGGATTCACCGGGGTGCCAGTGACGATCGAGGGAGTCATAACTCTCGACGTCACCGCTGGCAAAACCCCAGTCACCCACACGGAGCCAATGGATTTTATAGTGGTGGACGTGAAGGCTGCCTACAATGTTATCCTGGGTCGACCAGGTTTGGCCGCACTTCAAGCTATCCCGTTGGCCTACCACATGAAGATGAAGTTCCCTACCCCTGCGGGAGTAGGGGAAGTGAGGGGAAGCCAGGAGGTAGCTCGGAAGTGCTACATGACCTCAATGGGAGGCCCAGTCCTCTTTCTAGAAGCCCTCAAGCTCCCACCGGAGAGTAGCCAAACCATCTCCGAACTAGTGGACGAGCTGGAAGAAGTGGCCTTCTCGGAGGAAGACGCCACCAAGACGTTCCGGGTCAGCAAGGCTCTTTCCCCCTCCATCAAAGAAGACATCTCCCAGTGCATAAGGGAGAACTACGATCTCTTTGCCTGGACCACGACCGATATGCCTGGGATCTCCGAAGAGCTCCTAATGCACCACCTCAGTGTTGCCCCGGGTGTCAAGCCCATTCTGCAGAAGCGACACAAGTTCGCTCCTGAGCATTAACAAGCGATTAAAGAAGAAGTCGAAAAGCTCCTCAGCGCCCGATTCATCTAGGAGGAGAACTATCCCGAGTGGCTATCCAATGTGGTGATGGTCAAGAAAGCCAATGGGAGCTGGAGGATATGCATCGATTTCACCGATCTCAATAAGACGTGCCCGAAGGACTCTTTTCCCCTTCCCAGCATCGACGCCCTGATCGATGCGAACTCTGGGCACGAGATCCTTAGTTTGATGGATGCTTTCTCGGGGTACAACCAGATTCGGATGTTCCCTCCCAACATCCCGAAGACCTCGTTCGTGACGAATCAGGGCCTGTATTGCTATCAGGTTATGCCGTTTGGCTTGATGAACGTGGGAGCTACATATCAGCACCTCGTGAATAGGGTCTTCCGAGACCAAATTGGCCAAAACATGGAAGTCTATGTAAACGACATGTTGGTCAAAAGCACCCGAGGGCAGGAGCATGTTCTCGACCTCCAAAAAGCCTTCGGGGTGCTCCGGAGGCATAATATGAGGTTGAATCCGAACAAGTGTGCGTTCGGAGTCTCATCTGGTAAGTTCTTGGGGTTCATGGTCAGCTAGAGGGGCATAGAGGCCAACCCCGAGAAGATCCGGGCCATTTTCAAAATGGCTCCCCCATCCAGTGTTAAAGATGTACAGAGGCTCACTGGGCGCATCGCGGCAATTAGGCATTTCCTCTCCAAGTCCGGGGAGAAGTGCCTCCCCTTCTTCAGGGCCCTTAGGGGGGCTAAAGGCTTCGAATGGGGGCGACAGCAACAGGAGTCCTTCGACCAGCTCAAGACATACTTAGCTAACCTCCCACTCTTGAACAAACCAGCGCCTGGGGAGGTCCTCTACCTATATCTCGCGGCTTCAGAGCAGACCCTCAGCACGATCTTTGTAAGAGAAGAGGATAGAATACAGAGACCCATCTATTATGTAAGCAAGGTCCTCCGGGATGCTGAACTCCGTTACCCAAAGTTGGAGAAGATGGCTCTCGCCTTGGTTATGTCGGCCCGAAAGCTCCGCTCCTACTTCCAGGCTCATTCGGTGGTCGTTCTTACCGACCAGCCGCTCAAACAAGTTCTCCACAAGCCCGAGACCTCCAGACACCTTATGAAGTGGTCCATCGAGCTGAGCCAACATGACATCAGCTACTAGCCAAGAACAGCAATCAAGGCCCAAGCTTTAGAAGAATTCATTATGGAGAGCACCATCCCCGACCCTTGCGAGTCACCTGCCGACCCCCTGGTCAGGACCGTTTATGTGGATGGATCTTCTTGCACCGACAGAAGTGGGGCTGGCGTCATCTTGACCGGCCTAGATGCTTTCGTCCTCTAATACTTCCTTCGCTTAAACTTCCCAGCATCAAAAAACGAAGAAGAGTATGAGGCCCTCATAGCGGGGCTCTGTATGGCTCGCAAAGCAGGGGCCAAGCGTGTTAGAGTCTTCAGTGATACGCAGTTGGTCATCAACCAAGTGTCAGGGGAATACGAGGCAAAGGATGAGCGTATGGCCAAGTACTTGGCCAAGGTTAAGGAGCTACTAGCCTTATTCGAAGACGTTCAACTCTAGCGGGTTCCTCGTAAGGAAAACGCACAGGTGGACGCTCTCTCAAAGCTAGCCTCCTCATCCCTTCAAGGTCTAGAATGGACCGTCTAGATAGTGGTCCTCCTCAAACCAAGTATTGATGAAGATAGCCCGGAGCTGATAGAAGCCTACCCCTAACGCTTGGAGAGAACTGGATGAAGCCCCTCCTCGATTACCTTAGAGATGGAGTCCTTCCCGAAGACTCGAAAGAGGCGAGGAGGATCAGGACACTAGCCGACCGGTACACACTCCTTGACGGAGTCATGTACAAACGCTCTTACACTCAGATCGACAGCCGACCCTATCTGAGGTGCTTCTCCCCGGAGGAAGCGCTCTATGCCCTAAAGGAGGCCCATGACGATCAGTGTAGCGTGCACTTGGGAGTGAGATCCCTCGCCCGTAAACTCTTAAATTACGGTTACTTTTGACCCACACTACTGAGTGACTCCGAGGAGTACGTCCGCCAGTGCGACTCCTGCCAGAAATTCGCCCTGATCCGTCGCCTGCCTCAAGCATAACTCACCTCCTTGGCAAGTCCAATCCCTTTTGCAATGTGAGGGATGGATTTGCACGGACCCTTCCCTCCAGTGCCGGGCTAGCTGAAGTTCTTAGTCGTGGCAATAGACTACTTCACAAAATGGATCGAGGTTGAACCTCTTTCGATGATTACTGAGCACAAGGTCCAGAAGTTCTTTTGGAAGAACATCGTTTGCCAGTTCGGGGTACCTCGCATCCTCGTAACTGACAACGGGACTCAATTGCGGGAGCAACCTTTTGCAACTTCTGTGCCGACCTCGGAATCCAGCAGTGGTTCTCCTCGATAGCACACCCTCAGTCCAATGGTCAAGCGGAGAACGCCATCGACAGATACTCTCCGATCTGAAGAAGAGGCTCGACACGTCCACCAAGGGATTGTAGGCCGAGTAGCTCCCCAACGTGCTTTGGAACTATCGCACCACCAAGAGAGCTCCGACAGGGGAGTCCCCCTTCAACCTCACCTATAGTTTCGAAGCCCTCATCCCCTTAGAAGTGGGCCTGCCTTTATCCCGACTGATAGCCTACAGTGAAGCACAGAATGCGAACTAACTTCATAACTGCTTAGACCTCATAAACGAGGTCTGTGAGAGAGCTGCCATTCGACAAGAGACCTACCACCGTAGGATCACTTAGTCTTACAACAAGAAGGTACGACCAGCTAATCTTAAAGAGGGAGACCTAGTACTCCGGAAGTTGTTGATCTCCAATCTGAGCAAAAAGGGCAAGTTGGCACCCAATTGGGAAAGACCGTATATGGTCTCCAGAGTTAATCGCCCAGCGCGTATCAACTTGAAGACCCGGGGTGCAGGAGAAATACCAAGAACATGGAACGCGGAGCACTTGATGAACTACCAAGAGGGTGTCTAAACACCGCTCCAAGCAACTTTCCCAAGAGCGCTCCATAAAACATGTCAAAAGTTTTATTTTGTATTTTCTTTATGAAAGTGTAAGAGCAGCTCGCAACTTAGAAGCAGCCGCCTAATTGTTTTCAATAAAAACCATCTTTCCTGCAAGTTCTCTATTTTTTAGCAGTCTAATTGTACTTACAAATAATTTTTTTGCATTAAAACGGCATGCTCGAAATCCAACACTTGGTACGACTCCGATTCAAATACTTACTTTTAAGCGAGTACGAGGTGGTTCACCATTCAGAATTGCTCCCACAGCTGCTAAAATTCTTCAAACAACACGCTTGGAGTCCAACACTTGGTTCGACTCCGCTTCAACTACTTGCTTCTAAGCGAGTACGAAGCGGATCACCATTCGAAATTGCTCCTACAGCTGTTGACATTTTCTAAACGACGCGCTTGGAGTCCAACACTTGGTTCAACTCCGCTTCAACTACATGCTTCTATGCGAGTACGAAGCGGATCACCATTCGGAATTGCTCCTATAGATGTTAACATTTCTAAACGACGTGCTTGGAGTCCAACACTTGGTTCGACTCCGCTTCAACTACTTGCTTCTAAGCGAGTACGAAGCGGATCACCATTCAGATTTGCTCCTACAGCTGTTGATATTTTCTAAACGACGCGCTTGGAGTCCAACACTTGGTTCGAATCCGCTTCAACTACTTGCTTCTAAGCGAGTACGAAGCGGATCACCATTTGGAATTGCTCCTATAGCTGTTGTTATTTTCTAAACGACGCGCTTGGAGTCCAACACTTGGTTTGACTCCGCTTCAACTACTTGCTTCTAAGCGAGTACGAAGCGGATCACCATTCGGATTTGCTCCTACAGCTATTGATATTCTCTAAATGACAAATTCGGAGTCCAACACTTGGTTCGACGCAACTTTTGCTACTTGCAAACAAGTGAGTACAAAGCGGCCCACCATTCGGAATTTCTCCTACAACTGTTGACAATTGAAAACGCTAGCAAAATACATAAGTTAACGAAACAAGTACTATTTCATTAAAGTTTGAGATACAAGTCTAATTACAGACCAATGACTCATCTTTACATTGAGATACAAAACTTGTGAAACCAAAATTACAAGATTATAGAAAGCTACTTCAGCCCCTCCTAGGGGCGGGGATACTTCTGTTAAGAGACACACGTGGGCAGCGAATGCTGTGCTGCCGATGCACTACTTCGACGGACATCCCTTGGCTGGCGAGCCGAGAAGCATCATCCGCACCCGACCTAACGGTGGCCCCAACAGATGCTCCGCTTGACGAAGCTGCCACCCTAATTTGCACATCTCCGGGGTTTCAATATATAGGGGCGAGCGAAGAGCGAGCTCGGGAACGTTATCCCCTATCATACTCCCCCCGAGTGCAAGAGGTAGTTCTGACAGTGCTTCCCTCAGATCGCATCGATCCTGCACCACGAGAGGCGTCGGTGATTGTCTACCGAAGATGAGCAATCTCCATGCTCTTATCGAGAACTACCTTCTTCAGTCCGTCCCTCTCCGCTGTCGCCTCAGACAGAGTGCGACAAAGGTGCTTAAGTCTCAAGATGAGGCTGATAGCCATCGATGGACACACCTCATTGCATTCGGTGGTCGTCTCGTTAATCCTCTCTTCTAATTGTCTCCTCTCTATGTCGCGATGAACTAAGATCAATCTCAGATGACTCAGCTCCCACTCCGCTTTACGAAGCTCCCACTCCACTTTACGAAGCTGCTCTTGCTTCCTAGTGAGCCCCAACTTAGCGACGCCGAGCTCTGCATGAAGATGGGTCACGCTGCTATCCTGAAGGAGGTGAACAAAAGAGGTAAATGTCTTAGGACCTAAAAGCAAGTCCACGAAGATAACCAAAACTACAAGGCAACCCAAAAACGAGGCGAACATGACTTTGAAACTTCACCAACACTTGTTCAAAAAGATTCTTTCATTAAGTAATCAAAAAGTACAAGTGGTGGCCAGTCCGCGATTTGGCACTACATAGTCAAAAAACAAAAAAGAAGCGAAATACAAGACAAATCAAGGGTCGACATCTTTCTCACGATCCAACGTTGAAGACGCCTCCTCAGAGGCCACGATAGCCAGGGGTGTAGCTTCCGACGGAGCGCCATCCTCGGCTTCGGCGACTACTATCTCGACCTCCTCGTCCTCTTCTTCTTCTCCCTCGCCCTCCTCGTCCACTTCCGAGACGTCGTCGAACCCGGGGACGGGGCCCGGAAAGAGACGCCAGCCGGCACAGTCCGCTTCAGGGAACTTCTCCCTCACTTGATCGATGGCTCGAGCATATGCCTTCGCCATGTTCACGATGAGGAACCCCTATGCCTTCTCCATGGCCTGCTCCTCGGCCATCTTCGCTGCCTTTAGCTTCGCCGCGACCACTACATCCGCCTTGTCCTTAGCCGCCTCCTCGACAGCCTTAAGGAGCCGAGCATTGTCTGCCTCCAGCTTGGCGACCACGGCTTCGAGGTGCCCCAATCTCGAGTTCTTTAACTCGGCTTCAAGCCTCGCCTGCTCGAGGTCTTTGGTGATCCGGACGTTCTCCGCTCGAGCCTTGTCTACCTCCTGCTTTAGCTCCTTCTCCTGCTTGGCCATCTTCTCCATTAGATGACCGAAGTGGCAAGTAATTTGAGGGGAGTAGAACTTGAGTTGTAAACGAAAAAAGGAGGAAAGATTAAGTGCTAAACAGAAAGAACTATCTTCAAAACTCACCGACATCGCCAAACGAGCGATGTCAAGCGCGTCGCCTCCCACGCTCCCCACCTCCATGGCTGCTTCGTCCTTCGGCATTGCAAGATGCCGAATTGCTTGTATGCGTGTCGACGAGTCTCCTAGGAACCCGTCAAGCTTGCGGACCTGCCAGTCCGGGACGAAAATCTTCTTGTGTTCCTCAGTTAGGAACACCTCGACATCGGTGGTTAGGGGCAGGACCTCATGACCTAAGGCTGCCGATAGGGGAAAGACCCCTATGTCGGTAGAGGCCGATGCCACCACTGGGGTCAACGGCTTCGGAGCCAATGGCCGCCTCGCCAATTGCTCCACGACGGTACGATGCGTCGTTCCCCCCGGTGAGGTCACCTTCGAAGCAACTCTCTTCCTCTTCTTCGGGGCTTTGCTGCCCTGGGCACCCCTCATCGCCAACAAGTCGTCGAAGTCCATAGAATCTGCAAGAAGAGAGAAGGAAAAAAGTTAGAAAATATGGCCTACTTTGCAACTAGCGCCGATCCAAAAAATAGACAAATATAGCAAAACCATACTGGGGTTTATCGAGCTAAGCCCCTCCGGAAGAGCACCTCCTCGATCAGGTCCCTCCAATCAAACTTTGGGTGGTCGAGTAGCGTCCGAACCATATCATCTTCCTCGGAACCAAGTGTCAGAGTCTCCTTGACTCTCTTCGAGACCGCCTCTACCCAAATTGTAGGGATATCCCAAGAGCCCGGACTTCGGATTAAGAAGTATTTATCCCTCCAATTTTTTTATTGAGTCTGGACAGCTTACCAACTTCTCCCCATACCTCGGAGCAAGATACCAACGATACTCTGTCTTGTGTTGTTGGTGAATCCGGTACACTGTCCGCAGAATGCTCAACCTCGGCGCAAAGCCTGCCGCTTGGTAGTGTAAGATAAATCCGTTGATCAGTCGCCACATGTTCGGCATGTACTGAACGGGGCTGATGCGGAACCACCTCAGCACTTCAACGACGAAGGGGTGGAGTGGGAGTCGAACCCCTGCCAAGAACGCGTCGACTGGCCAGAAGCACATGTAAACTGGCATCGGCTAGTTGGCCATCACTCCCGACCCAGGAAGCATTAGGGCATACTCCTTCGAAATTTTTAAGCATTCCCAAATCTATCCCAAGTCCTTCTCGGTGAGGATATAAACCGTCTCATCTGCCTCCATCGTCTCTTTAGCTTCATTTTCCTCGAAGCTGTGGCCCATCCCGTACATAATCCGCTCCGCCTGGTTCTCCCAAATTTCCCAAACCCTCTGCAGTCCGGTTAGCACCCCTGGCAACCTTTCGAACTCTCCCACTCTTCGCTCCTCTTCAACCCTCATCTCCACAATTACCGAAGCAGGCTTTACTACGGTATTGCCTTTATCTTTTGGGAGGACCTAACTAGAGGAGGCCTCGGCGGTAGGAGGAAGGGAGGGCTCTTGCCTTACGGGGTCGATAGACATTCTCTAACAGAAAAAAATAAGCTAAGTATAGAATTACCTTGAATTGACAACAATGGTCGGAAAACACACCGGAGCACCGTAAAAACTTGCCGGAAGCTCTTGCTAGTGAAAAGTCTCGCCTGAGTAAAAAACAAGAATAGAGGGCAAATGAGCGTGGGGGTGGAGATTTATAGTGATTGGGGTAGTTGGCACACTTCCCAAGGATAAAAGGCCCCCAACAGTGCAGAGGCCTGGCCCATTTAGCAGGAACGAACAAAAATATATCTAAGCAACTCAAGAGACGTACGAAATGGCCACATGTCACTCACGTATTCTTCCCCGAAGTTGTTCTCCACCGACGTCCAAATGCAAACAATTGCGGTGACTGGTCAATGGTGAAAGTGACCCACTGGCCACGTGTCGCTCTCCCATTCATCCCCGAGCTGTTTACCACCGACTTCCACATGCAAACAATTGCGTTGACTGGTCAACGGTGACAGGGACCCACTGGCCATGTGTCGCTCTCCTATTTATCCTCGAAGTCGCTTGCCACCGACGTCCAAACGCAAACAATTGCGTTGACTAGTCAACGGTGACAGGGACCCACTGGCCACGTGTCACTCTCCCATTCTTCCCCAAAGTCGTTTGCCACCGACGTCCAAACGCAAACAATTGCATTGACTCGTCAATGGTGAAAGGGACCCACTGGCCACGTGTCGCTCTCCTATTCATCCCCGAAGTTGTTTGCCATCGACGTCCAAACGCAAACAATTGCGTTGGCTGGTCAACGATGAAAGGGACCCACTAGCCACGTGTCGCTCTCCTATTCGTCCTCGAAGTCGCTTGCCACCGACGTCCAAACGCAAACAATTGCGTTGACTGGTCAACGGTGGAAGGGACCCACTGGCCACGTGTCGCTCTTCTATTCATGTCTGAAGTCGGTTGCCACTGGCGTCCAAACAGAAACAATTGCGTTGACTGGTTAATGGTGAAAGAGACCCACTGGCCACGTGTCACTCCCTTACTCGTCCTCGAGGTCGATTGCCACCGACGGCCAAAACGCGAAGAAACCGGGGCCCACATGCCACGTGTCGATCCCTTGGACTTCGGCAAGCTTTCCGAAGTCGTTTGCCACCGACGTCCAAAATGCGAAGAAACAGGGGCCCACATGCCACGTGTCGCTCTCCTAGACTTTGGCGAAGCGTCCCGAGGTCGGTTGCCACTGACCTTCAAACGGCCAAATTTTGCCCTCTTCACAGTCGGATCACTCCGAAAAGCGCGCCACGATATGATCAATGTCTCAGATTGCCCCACATCGATTTTATTTGATAAATCCTTTTATTTTAATTATAAATTCGAATTAATTATTTAAAAATTGTGAAAAATAATTTAAAATTCAGGAAAATTTATTAAAAATTCTAAAAAATAATTATAATTTCGGAAGAAATATTTTGGAGCTCCTAAGTAAGTACTTATTTATTAGATTAATTAATTGATATTTCTTGGAGAAAAATTGTTGCTTCGCAAAATTAAATAATTGATCTGAAAAATAGTTTAAAAATTTGAAAAAAATCACTAATAATCCTGCAGAGCCCAAGAACGATTCTGAGCATGCTACCTACTCAGAAAAGCATCGTTATGCCTCAAGGAAGGCCCGAAACCCCTTTTTGAACTCCAATAAAACCTCGTATGTCATTAAAACAGTAAAACTACTCCTCAAAGGCTGATTAAATTCAGTCTTCGGGAGTGGGGGGCTCGTGATATGGATAAAAATGGGGTTAAATCGAAACTGTTCAAATGGGCACGAATCTTAAAGTTACAGGGGGAAAGATGGTAATTTCACCTACAGACGGGTCTGAATTGGGAACCGGGTCTCTCCTCTTGGACCCGCTTACCCGTGAACGGATATGTTCAAACTGAGAATGGGTCACAACCCGTTGAGGACCAGTTCAACGGGATATGAGGAAATCTTGGTTCGTCCTTATCTACTGGAGGTGGTTTTAACCACTTCTATCCAGTCACACCAGGAAGTAGGGATTCATTCTTATCCCGAAGCAGATCCCCACGACGACTATAAATACTCCCTACCTCCTACCATTACAAGGTGATGTCTCTTTGCCTACCTAAAGTTCTTTTGATATTCTTCTACTGAGTATTAACAAGTGCGTCGGAGAGTTCGTCGCCGGGATCCATCCCGGTGTTTCGAACGTTTGTGCAGGTCTACGGGAGCACCAATGAGTCTGCCTATCAACTAGGGAAGAAGTCAGATTTGGCCTGTTTGAGTTCCTACAAATCCACAAATTCTATCTATTACCCCCACACCAGATTCAGCAGCAACATGCATCAATATTGGGTACCATTACCATACTATAAAAATTCGGTACAGTATAATATCGAGATTCCGTACGGTATTACCAAGTTTCGGTAATGTTTAATATAATAACGGTATGGTACGGTAATATGATATTTTTTAACTGCCTAGGAGGTGGGTAAAAGACCCTATGGAAAAAAGAAAAGGACAAAAAAGTCGGCACCTTTTACTAGTCTCACAAACCGTGCTCCCTAGTCCTACATGATTTTCTTGAGATTCGGGGAAGGCTAAATATAAAAAAACTACACAAAGTTTTGGGCCAGTTTAAAAAAAGTACACTAAGATTTTTTTGTTTAAAAAAAGGACACAATGTTTAAAAAAACTCCACTGGGTTAGTTAGGGTTAAGGTTAGGGTTAGGGTTGGGTTAGGATAGGGTTTTAAAAAATTACTTTCATCTTTCATTTGTGTTTAAAACAACCACATTTATCTTTTATTTGTGTTTAAAAAAAATATCACTTAACTAATCAGATGTTTAAATAAACCCCCTGAACTAACCCTAACCCTAACCCTAACGCTAACCCTGAATAACCCAGTGGAGTTTTTTTAAACATTGTGTTCTTTTTTTAAAAAAAAAAATCTTAATGTACTTTTTTTAAACTGGCCCAAAATTTTGTGTACTTTTTTTATATTTAGCCTTCGGAGAATCTTACATGCACACATATTTTTAGGCAAATTTATAGGCGCCTTTTCGTCAAAGGAATTCAATGGCCAATATTAGGCATATGATATTATTCCGTAATATATGGGCCTAAACCTTGGGCTTTATCCAAGCCACTCTTGTCAAGTCCTGTGGCTGTATGGCTTTTTCGTCTTGTAGATTTGGCTTGCCACAATGCCAATATATGAATTTTTATTTTTCCCCATAGGAATAAAAAAACTTTTTTTCAAATATAAATTTTAACAGTCGCCAAAATGATGGTATAAACACCACGGAGAATAAGTGACGTTTACTTACTACCCAACTATACATGGTATGAAGAGGATAAAAGCGAAGCAATCGTGAATCTCTACTATTGTAATGGAAGAGTTGGGATTTGTAACAAATAAATCCTAACTTTGTAACTATATAAACACGTATAATACACGTTCAAATTGTATCCAACAAATATAAATGTGCACCGCAAGTGTAGCCCAAATCGAAACATTCAAATATAAATTATTTTCTTTCTATTCAATATATATTCTTTTAATTTGATGACTTTACTTTCTTTAGACGTGAATCGGACGTACATTATACTAGTAATGGATAATGGCAATGATTATTGACTTATTTTAGATAAAAAAGGATATATGAGTAGTGTATTTCTTCAACAACAACAAAAACAAACATTACCCTTGAATAGAGCAGTTAGATAGTGAGAAAAAAATTTCATTAGAGAATTGTTCATTGACTAAGATATAACTAGAACCTTAATTGTCAAATTTTGCTAGTTTCCCTATTTAATGTAGTGTGTAATTTACAGAATTTATTTTCCATCAAATTGACCTTAGATAGGGGTGGACAAATATTATTCGAACCGACCAATCCGAACCAATCAAATCCGAACCGATCGGTTTTTAACCGAACCAATTGGGGATTTGGATTGGCCCGGTTCTTGATCTTCAATAACCAACTAGACCGGTTCGGTTGTTGGATGTGGCTTTTAAATAACCGATGAAACTGAATCGACCGTATCTCTATGCATAAGTCCATAAAAAATATAGTTCTCCTTTAATTTCTTGAATATACAAATAGTTATTTCTGATTTTCTTTGATATACAAACAGTCTTTTTCTTTAATACAAACCGTGCAGTTGTTCTACCTATATTTTAATTCTCCGTAATTTTGTGTTATGCTGTTGAGAAATGCTTGATTTACAGTGTGGCCCAGCTTAATAGAATCAGGAAGTTGATGTAACATTTACTAGTTACTTTAATCAAGTCAAGCAGAAATAATTTTCTAAATCCTTATTTATTGTACCTGAAATTCAATTAGCTATGATTATTGATGTTTCTTTTATGATAATAAACTAAGATTACAGAAGTATGCAAGTGAAAAAATAGTTTATCTCACCAATTTAAACATCATCATCTCAAACAATTAGTGCAAAATTCATTAACAACTTGTAGTTTTATGAATCTTCATTTTAAATTCATTTCTAAATAACAAATAGAGGTTGTTTCTTAAATTTGATTGAAGTTGATCTTTTAAATTTCAACAAAATTATGAATGATGTTGAAGGTGAAAAGTAGCACGCCAAACTGACCATCCAATCCAATCCAAGCCGAGCTTAATCGGCTTGGATGGAAACCAATCTAATTAAGGTTCGGATTGGTTGCGGATGAGAAAATTAAAAAACCGATCTTCTTTGGATCGGTGGTGGATGGTCCATAATAGGTCGGATACTGACTGATGCACACCCCTAACCTTAGATAGCGAGTCTACTTCAACTGACCTCGCTCTCTCGGATAGCAAGTGTAGGTCTATACATTTCAGATAGAAATTGTATGTTCAAAATTTTTCTAAAAAAATGAGTACAACTACACGCTATCTGAGATAGCGATGTTAGTTGAACTACACTCGCTATGTGAGATAACGAGTGTAGTTATATACACTAGTAATATACACGTGCGATGCACGTATTAATTTAAAATTTTTTTTTTAAATGAAACGCTGATTTACATCTACGATGCATGTCTTAATAAATATGATTATATATTTTTAAATGTAAATATGAAGACTATGATGGGAGAGTTGGAGTTACATGTGTGTTGCATGTAAGTAGGTAGATTTACAACTCCAACTCTCCCATTACAATATTAGAGATTATATATTATATTATAGATTGATAGATATAGATAGATAGTAATTTACATGTGTGATGCACATTTAATATCTTAAAAAATAAAAGTAAAAATTCTGATGTAGTGATGACTCAAACCTGAAACCTCCTTCATATTAGTTATGCATGTGCAATGGACGGGTTGGTAGATTAACAAATGACACTAAGGTCTTCTCCCATTATAATATTAGAGCTTTTAGGTAGAAAATTGCATTTTCAAAATTTCTCTCGAAAAATGAGTACAACTACACTCGCTATCTAAGATAGTGGGTTCAATTGAACTAGACTCGCTATCTAAGATAGCGAGTGTAGTTGTATACATTTCATATTCAAAATTTCTCTAAAAAAATGAGTACAACTGAGTTCATTTGAACTACACTCGCTATCTAAGATAGCGAGTGTAGTTGTATACATTTCAGGTAGAAATTTTATGTTCAAAACTTCTCTTAAAAAATGAGTACAATTGAGATAGCGAGTGTAGTTCAACCGAACTCGCTATCTCAGATAGCGGGTGTAGTTGTACTCATTTTTTCAGAGAGTTGGTTTTAGAAAACAAAAAACTACAAACCAAACTCGTTGTTTCCAATAGCAAGTCTGGTTCTGTCACGCCCCGGTTCCCAAAAATATAGAATACGAGCACGTAACATTGGTCCAACGAATGATTTTCATCATCCATAAGCTGTTCAGGAATCTTTACAACATATCACAGAAATAATCAGAGTCAGAAGCAAGAGAATCAACTACATACATGCAAAATTGAATTAATAAACCAACAGAATTTACTTGAAACAAAATTTATTAATCTCAAATAAATCAGATCTGAACAAGTCAAAATCATGGGTCATAGTGCCCAAATACAAAATAGATCCGAGTACAAGATACAATGTTAAAAATGAGCAACAGGAAATAAATGAAGATAGCAAAAGCTCCAGCCAACTAGAACTTTAGATCACATACTCCATCAGGCAGCTGATCACCAAAATCTGTAATTAATAATTGCAGGAGAAGAAAGGAGAAAACAAGTACCCGTCATTTGCAAGTTACGGACCACTTATAATGTAGGATACAAGCACATGGGAAAACTAACAAATGACATGGAATAATGCATCAACAGTGATAACAGTAAAACAAGGTCAACTAGCATGGTATACTAACAGTACAGATGTTTGTGTCAAATGCAATGTCATATGGCAACTAACAGTGTACAGTAACAGTAAGCTCAGTATATCAGTGTAACAGTATCAGTCCAACAGTCTCAGTCTAACAGTATCAGTCTAACAGTATCAGTCTTATGTTCTTACAGTCTTGTGTGTATTACTAGCTAGGTAGCACTTCATGCATCATGGTTTTTACTACATGGTTGCTACAACAAACAATTTCGCTTTTAGATTTCATAATGGACCATAATGGAGCAGTGTACTCAGGTATCAATAACAGTAGCAGTAACAGTAACAGTAAGAACTTAGTGGTTCTCTTCTCCTCTACACCTTCCTATAGGAAGTAATGTAGATAGGGTCAGATAACAGTAACAGTAACAGTAACAGTAATAGTAACAGTAGTAGTATGGAACACTAGTTCCCTTCCAAGTACACGTTTCCATATTTTCCACTACTAGATCTTCCCTTAAAAAAAACCCTGGCTTGATTACTTTATTATGGTTATCAACAGACATGGTAGTGCATGAAATAGTATCAAGCTAACATGGTATAATCAGTATTAGGTTCAGGGAAACAATCAAGCATGCATAGATGATATATAGTCACATAAATGAGTAAAACAGTGGATGTTTATACTCAAAACAGCAAGACAGTACAGTACTAAAACAGTGAATCTCGTCGCTACAGAAATGCAAATCTGAATCCGTTGAAGATCTGAAAAATAGACTCCCAACCGAGTCCAGCGAATATAAATAAGTCATAGTAATTCACAACATCATAGCTCAAAACAGGTTTGAATTTAGAAAACATGTTCAGTTAGAAATCAGTAAAACGAATTCTCAATCAGGAAAACAGCATCAAAACCTCTCAAATAAACCCAGGAAAAATTTGAGATATTCCCCTATATGTCTAGAATCAAAATATAAAGTTTCATAATATTCCAGTAAAATTAGTTCAGTCATCAAAAATCGGAAAACCTCAAGAAACGATAGTTCTGCAAATCTGGGATTCCCAACACTGCTGTACGAAAACTGAAATATCTCGCAAGCCGTGAAACGAAATCCAAATCTGCCAAAGGGAGATAAAAATAGATAAAATAATCTAACTTTCATAATTCATAATTATTTTCCATACCGTAGAAGAAAATAGGGTGAAAATACGATTCTTTACAGAACATGGGGCAAAAGACAGCAAGTATAGCTTTCGTAAACAAGCATGAAACGGCATATAAAACTCGTCAATAAAATCCACCAAAATTCTGGGTAATCCCCAGATAGATATAGAAATACTGACCAAAGTTTCAGATCAAAATAATATGTATAGCAAAAGTATCAAAATGATTTAGTCATCAAAATTAACAAGAAACGAAATCTAGAAAAGATCTACACCTCTGTAGTAAAACAGTCATAACTTACACATACGAAAGCAAAATCGAGCAAGGTCAGAGGGGTTGGAAAGAAGAAGAATTTCTCTAAAACTCGTGTCTTATACTGAAATTAAGATTCTGACCTTAATATGGTCTAAATTACTGATCAAGACAGATTATCGGCAAAATACAGAATTTCCTCAAAAACCAAAATCAACATATTTCAAACGAAACATGATCCAAACACAACCAAACATGAAATCGAGTCTACCAAGTGTCCAAACAACATGAAATATGGTAATTAATATATCTAAAACAAGTCTATCACATGGTTCTCCACAAATAGTCAAGTTCTCACAAATAGTTCACATACATGATCAAGTCAAGAACGGGGCAAAAACCTAGTTGTTTCATGTCGAATTTGTGTCGTGAGTCAACTATGGTCAAATAGCACTATAGAGACGAAACCCATCAAGAATAGCACACAAGAGTCGTCTCTAGAACCCAACTACATTATAAGCGGTATTTTTTGACTTGCATCATACAAAGGAATTGGAGTACAAGTTACTTGCCTGAAGGATGAAGACGAAAAAGATACCAAGCAAGGATAATGGTAACAGATTCCCGGGCACGAACACAACAAACAGATCACGAACCAATCACGAACACACGAACTCCGACGAACAGATCACGATGACGATCAAGATCGAGATGATCAAACAACGATCGGGCAGATCAGCACAGTTGAGATCGAGATCAACAAGATCGGACGATCCAGATCAAGGTGATGATGAAGTTGATGATGATCACGATCGAACGACCAAGATCACCCTTTTGGTGACGATCAAGATGATGATGATCAAAGGAGAACGGACGACCCACATCCAAGGCCATCAATACCAAGTGAACATGATCAACAAGATGATCAAGAAGATCGGACGGCCGAGATTGAACATGATCAAAACTCCAAAACAACAACAACTCAGCAAAGTGGCTGCACTGGCTCTGGCGACCAATGGTGGTGGCACACGGCGGCAGCACCGGCGAAGGCTGGCTGTCAGGCTGCACCGGCAGGGCGCACAGGGAGGTGCAGCACATGAGGTGGTCACGGCTCGCTGCGACTGTTGCTACTCTGGCATCGGTTGTGGTCGCGATGCAGGAGCAGCACTGGGGCACTCTGGTTGTCGACGCCAAGGCAAGACGCACAGCGCAGGGGCTGAGAAGCTGAGCTGCGTCGCGGGGATGAGGTGCGGGAGGAAGAAGGCGACGAGAGAGGAAGATGCAGGGGAGGTTACAATGGTGCGGGGGAGGCGCTGGGCTGAGGTGGCGTGCTCAGAAGTCAAGTGGGAGATGGCTGAGAAGGATGGAGAAGGCGGCTGGAAATATGGAAGATGAACAGGTTGGAAAGAGGGTATATGGCTGATGGGTTAATGGGTTAAATGGGTTTAGGATATAAATGGGTTAAAGTATATTGGGTTTGGGTATTAGGGATTAAATGGGTATTGGGTTGAATAAATCCAATATGGAAAATAGGAAAAATATATAAATAAATAAATAAAATAGGATTAAATAAAATAACCAAATAACAAAAATATACAATTAGGACTTTATAAAAATATTAATAACAATAATAGTAATAATAAAAAAATAACAGTAATAATAATAATACTAGAGATCAAAGTAACCATATCAAAAATAAGGTTTGTATTACAAATGTAAAATTTATAGAAAACAGTTACCATAAAATTACTTATCGAAAATTAGATTTTAATTGAAGATTCAAGAATACCTTTTAACAAAAGAATTTGAAAGCAGCAAAAAAATAATTTACGAAATTTTTAAATACAGAAAATACATTTTTTGGGAAAACAGGGGTTACAAGTTCAACCAAGCTCGTTGTTGAAAATCGTGAGTTTGTCTTTAGACTTTTGTATCTTCGCTCGCGAGATTTCCCCAAGTTTTGGAGAAAATCATAGAACTACACTCATTGTTTGAAACAGCGAGCTTATTTTCAAATAACTCACTATTTGAAACAACGAATAGGTCAATTCGTAAATTGATCGGATTTGGATTCGTACTGTAGGCTACAGTAGTGCACAAATTTTTTCAACAGGGGTTACAAGTTCAACCAAGCTCGTTGTTGAAAATAGTGAGTTTGTCTTTAGACTTTTGTATCTTCGCTCGCGAGATTTCCCCAAGTTTTGGAGAAAATCATAGAACTACACTCGTTGTTTGAAACAGCGAGCTTATTTTCAAATAACTCACTATTTGAAACAACGAGTAGGTCAATTCGTAAATTGATCGGATTTGGATTCGTACTGTAGGCTACAGTAGTGCACAAATTTTGTCTTTTTGTGCAATCCCACTTCCGCCTTTTTCCCCCAATTTCGCTGGTGCTGCACTGTTCGCTACTTTTACATTTATTTATTTCTCTCGCTCTCTCTCACAACTTCTATAGTGACTTTGTCATTCTATGAATGTAAGAAATTCTATTTAAACCCACATTCTTCCTTGTCCTTAGCCGATGTGGGACTAAAAGTCCCCCATTTCAAAAAAAAGCCGAAAATGAAGCAATACTTATAATACTACAGCAATTAAGCAACGGTCTCCTTCCCTTTCTAAACTTTCCTTTGTTCATAAACCTAATTTACAAATTCTTATTTAAACCAAACAAATTCCCATCGCCCTGGCCGATGTGGGACTAAAGTGCTAAAGCTTTAAGCTTTGGTTCGGTTTCGGTTTTTCTTAGGTTCGGTTTTTTAGCATTAGTTTTATTTTATTTTTTTTAGCTGCGGTTTACTTCTTTTTTTTGTTTAGGTTTTTTTTCGTTTTTTTTTAGCTTAATTTATTTTAAGTTTCAGTCTTGTTCAGTTTTGATTTTTTTTTTCTTTGTATAATTTAATTAAGAGCAATTTAGTTTAATTAGTTTATAGCCTAACTAATTGAGATTAATTTCAAATAAAACCAAAAGTTAAATTTTGTTTAAAATTTCGCTACAGTATTCTTACAACTAAAACAAAGCTCATCTTTCATGGAAAACTATTCCGGCTACAATATACCTACATCCAACCAAACCACTTTTTCAGAACTCATTTCCACATATTTCTTTTCTCTACAGTAATCTTATAATTTTAGAAATGTTTTACATGCAATCAAACACCCCCTAAAAGAAAATTTTGATTTTTTGACATCTATAAAACTAAGTCTAACATACTCAAAAATAACCCCTGAAAATAGATGTGTTTCAAGAATCCAAACCTAATGCAATCTTCTAAGTAATTAATTTTAGAGGATTCATAAATTTCATATCCCAAGTTGAAGTTTAATCTATTTTGAATGAGCGTAATAAAAGAACTTTTGTGAAGAAATGTCATTCTATTGATAAATTGATTGAATATCTTATTTATTTTATTCATCATTGGTCTAACATTCTTTCTGTTAACAGAAATGATGATCTCAAACTAAATAAGTTAGAAGCAGGGGTTGAAGCTTTGATTCATTAGGGTCTCACTAGTTGATCTTCACTGATTTTTTACTTATATTTTTCTAATTCTTTTTCAGTTGAAGATCTGATTGTTATCGAGGACTGAAACCTCTCTTTGATGTTTTGTGATGCTTTGATGTTTTCTACTCTTCTCTGATAATGTTGTTTCTTTCATTTGGAGTTTTTTTTACTATGAGTTACATAGAGGTGGCAACCGGGTCGGGTCGACCTGCGACTCGCCCGTAATCGTCCGCACCCGACCCAAACCGGTTTGACCTGGTCCTAGTTCGGGTCAAACCCGAACTAATAAACGGGTCGAACCAGGTTATAGATCCAATTGAAAAACCCTGGTCGACCCTGCTCGTGTAACCCGAAACTTGAAACGACCCGACTCGAACCCGACCCGCAACCCACCGGGTTTGTGAACGTTATACCCAGCGGGTCTAACGATCGACTCGGATTGGTCAAACGTTCACAAATGCATCTGTTGGATGCTGTTGTTGGGTTTTTTTTCCCGGATTTTATTTTATTTTATGGGTTTTTGCCGATAAAAATCCCATAATTTCACTCTTTTTTTTCGCAACTTCACTCTGCTTTCAATCTATCAACTATCTTACTCTCTCAACTCTAATACTACTATACTACTACTCTCAATCTACTTCAATAAAGAAGCAACAAAGAAGAACAAGTTTGATCGTGTCGAAGTGACTACGTCTACTACCAACTCTCTTTTGTACTCAAATTCTTGTCGAAACTCACAATCTCTCTACGACTCTATTAGATATTTTCTCAAGTGAAGATGCTCAATCGTTTGATTTCTCGTCGTCTACTTAACTATCTTCATTATTTTCTCTCTCAACTATATATTCAATTATCCGTGAAGTACAGTATCAAAATTTCTCAACTCTTTATTATTGTTGAAGCTTTATTTTTTATATTAAATTTGTTTGTTGGTTTTTCGCTACTCTCTCTCTCTCTCTTTCTCAACTCTTCTATCGTTTTTTAGATTTTTTTTCACATGTACTACTACTTCAACTCTCTCAACCTTCCTATATTGTTTTTTATTTTTTCACATGCACTACTAAAACACTAGAAAATATTTTTTTTCAGATAAACCACTATTGCACTACATTTATCATGCCACGATCACGAGGTAGTGGTCGTATGAAATTTTGACAGGATTCCACTAGTTCATCTCGTCAGCCTCTAATAATCTCACAATTAGAGACCGAATATAGCCCTAACCTTAACATAGGTTATGAAGATGTTCCTCCACACGATTATGATACCGACACATAACAAGAAATGCATACTAGTGACTCACAAATACATGAAACCAAATCCGCACAACTCATTTCTATTAGAAAACATAGAGGGACAACAAGTAATTAGCACAAATATTATGACTATATCCCGGACAAGGAGAATCCTAGTATATTATATAAGATTTGTAAAATATGTAACAAAAGTTACAAATGGTAGAAGGGTGAGGGGACGGATACAATTTGTCGACACATTACCTTTATACACCCCCAACTAGTACAAGACCAACAAACACAACAAAAGATCAACCATAGGACCATGCAAATAGATAGCCATTCCAATGATACTGAAATTGTTCATCGGAAAATGGTCAAACTAGTTATTAAGGAAGATTTACATTTTTTCTATTCCAAGAGTAGGAACCTAGAGGCCTTTAACCAAAATGCACTAAATCCATATTTCAAAAGAATTCCTAAAAATGCACTTAAGGTTGATTGTTTTAAACTTTAATCCGAAATGAGAGATGTTTTAATTGCACTTTTTTATTCTTTAACTTGTAGAGTATCGTTAACTTTTGATTGTTGGAAAGGTTGTAATGATATTCCGATGATGGGCATAACTTGTTATTGGATCGATAGGATTAGCTCATTCAAAAGAGAATCATATCACTTGTCGCTTTGTCATACCCCATAGTGGTATGGTCATTGGAACATGTATTTTACAAGTTTGTAATTTATTTCAAATTCGCGATAAAATTTTTACGATTAGTTTTGATAATGCTTCCAACAACAGTAGTTTGATTAATACATTAAAACAACAATTAGCTCCTCCATGTCTAGAAATTTTTTATGTTAGATGTACATGTCATATTTTAAATTTATGTGTACAGATGCTTTGAAAATAGCAGATCCATATGTGAATGTCATTAGAAATTGTGTACATTTCATCGCTTTAAGTGAAATTATGCTTCAACAATTTAAATAATGGTGTAATTATAAAAGAGTACATTTTAGAAAATTTTCTGCAGATGTTAAACACTGATGGAACTATACTTTCGACTTATTAAATATTGTTACTCAATACAAAGCGGTTATAAATAATTTTCATATTGCAAAAAATATGAACTTTTTTTAAATGACTCCCGAATCATGGCATTTGCCGAATATTGTTATGATTTTTGAAACCTTTTAAAACCGCAACTGTCAAGTTTTCAAAATGTTATGATTCCACTTCTAGTAGTATTTTTATTTCAATATTTACTATGATACAAACTTTTCAAAATATAATTTTGGACTCTTACATTATCCATATTGTTATTCTCGCTTATAATAAATATTTGAAGTATTTTAATCATTCTCCTATATTGTATTGTATTGCTATTATTATGGATCCTCGTGTCAAATTTACGGGTACGAAAAGTGTAACACCCCGTGTTAAGAATACATATATATAGATAATTAATTAAAAAATAGCAGTTGGCCCATAGAAGTTCCTATGAGGATGTTGTTGGGGGATTTGTTGTATGATAGGGGGGCCACGGGATGCAGCCATACAAACTTGGTTGCTTCCGTCACCCACGTGGGTGACGTGGCAGATGTGTGGGGCCTGCCCGGTTTGTGAATTGCAGCATATGCTGCTGTTGCTCTGTTGACGTCATGTGAGGTGGGGGTCGTTGTGGCTTCTGCCTGTGCATTGCTCACGAGAACAGTGTGAGATGTAGGAATTATTTATCCCATATCAGGAGTATTTGAGATTAATTGTGTATATATATATATATAATTTTCTGGGATTAAAGGTTACCAATAAGCTATAATGCCTTTTATGAGGTAAGCCTGGGGTGGGCAGTTGTTATAAAAATCGCTGAATTGGGGTGGGACGTTACAAATGGTATCAGAGCCGACTTTCGACACCCAGTGTGAAAGCAAAAAACATGAGTTATGGACTCCAGGATGATCCGAGGAGTAAGATAATCTCCAGTATTCCGGGATGATTGTTATAGGCCACAGAATGATCTGCGGAGTGGAGTTGGTCTCTAGTATTCCAAGGACGAGAGCGACGCTCACAGAATTGCTCCACATCGGCTAGGAAGAAGATCCTGTGCTACGTTGCATGTCCAGGCTTTAGCGAGGACGTTGAATACTTAGGGGGCGGGGTATGTAACACCTCGTGTTAAGACTACATATATATAGATAATTAATTAAAAAATAGCAGTTGGCCCCTAGAAGTTCCTATGGGGATGGTTGTTGGGGGATTTGTTGTATGGTAGGAGGGCCCACGGAATGCAGCCATGCTGCCGTCACACGTGAGTGACGTGGCAGATGCGTGGGGCCCGCCCTGTTTGTGAATTGCAGCATATGTTGCTATTGCTCTGCTGACGTCATGTAAGGTGGGGGCCACTGTGGCTTCTGCCTGTGCATTGCTCACGAGAAGAGTGTGAGATGGGGAATTGTTTATCCCATATCGGGAGTATTTGAGATTAATTTTGTGTGTGTGTGTGTGTGTGTGTGTGTGTGTGTGTGTATATATATATATATATATATATAATTTCCTGAGATTAGAGGTAACCAATAAGCTATAGCACCTTTTATGAGGCAAGCATATGGTGGGCAGTTGTTTGAAAAATCGCTGAATTGGGGCAGGGAGTTACAAAAAGTTTGATTCAAATATTTTTTACTTAACTTGTAGATAAATCTGAATATGATTAGAATGAATATTTAGCTAGCTTTGAGTTGACATTGAATAACTTCTATGATTTTTATGATATAACTTATGCATCTAGTAGTACAACACACCAAACTAGTATATCAAGTTCTTCTTCTTCTATTTCTAGAGGTAAGGGTAAGAGTACATTAGAAGACGTACTACTAATTTAGTTGCTCGTATTCAATCTAAAAAACTTAGGACTAATTCAACTAATAAATTAAACTGGTATAATCAACAAGATAGTGAGAGTTCTAGTTCTAAGATTGAAGTGTTACGATGATGGAAAGAACATGAAACTCTTTTTGTAATTCTTTCACATATGACTAGAGATCTTCTAACCCCTTATGTGTCTACAGTTGTATAAGGAGTGTTTTTTTCTACAAGTTGCAGGGTTTTAACTGATTACAGGAATCGTTTGAAGCCGGATTCACTGGAGATACTCACGTGTACCGAAATTTGGATGAAAGTTGAAGGCAGGACTCAAGGAAAAGCGGTTGACACCTCAACAAGTGGAAGCAGGTCGCATGAAGTTCAACAAGCTGAGTAGGGTATTTAGGCCGATGAGATTCTAGGTTTAGGTCAAGCAGAGGTGCACGACAGTTGTCCAATGCATTCTCTTTAATCTAACTCTAGGCTATCTCGAATTCTGGATTATCCCCTTAAACATGTAATTCAATAAATTTGTATGCTTTTTTAAGTTTTTATTACATATATTTGTATATAATTTGATTGTTGTAAAAACTTATTCCAACTACAACAATGAATAATAGATACAATATTTTTTTTGTTCTTATACTTATTCTACACTTTTCTTTTTCTTTTTTGAGTTAAAAAAAAAATCCAAAAATCCAAAAAAAAAATGTTAGCCCAACCTGTGACCGGCTAGACCCGGATTGGGTTGAACCCATATGAGTTTGCGGGTCTCTTCGGGTCGAGAAATTGGAATTGGATCCCGGCTTGGCCCAGCATGGGTATTCACCCAACCCGGTGAAAACCCGCCCATTACCCGGGCTAGCCCTACGGAATAGGCCCGAACAGATCCGTCCGGCTGGAATGTCAATCCTAGAGTTACATATAGGAATATAGTTGCATAAAGTTCGTTGACTAATTAAATGGCTATGTTAACCGCTGACAGTTGACTTGCTGGCTAGTGTGGACAATAATATAATGGACCGTTGATTTGATCTGGTTCGAGCCAAAATTTGTTGACTTCACTTGTCCTGGTCATAACCCCGATATGTACACTGTTTCTTGTTGATTAGATAATAATCCCTAGGTACCGTACTTACTACCTGAATTATAGAATTCTAGTATAGATTTTTCATAATTTAGATTTCTTATACATTTTATTTCACTAACGAATTACGCGGATCTGTGATGGCAAAGAACAAGTATAATTTAAAAAATGTAATTTCGGGCTTGTTGATTTCTTTAAAAATTTGAGCTTAATGATCTAACTATGAGAGCAATAGCCAGTAGCCACATGAAAGGGGAGGAAGTGAAAGCTGTGGAATATATACATATACTAGATTTACCCGTGGCCACGTGCTTACGGCACGTCTTTAGAACGATACAGCATATTAAAAGTCTTGTAAACAGTAAATCAACAATTATGTAGCTGAAGTTTGAATAGTATGACAATAATTAGTTGTAAATAAAAGTCTATGTTTCCATTAGTATATGGTGAAAATAATTATAAATTGGAGTATAGGTATCCCTTCGGTTGAGAACTAATTTTGGTGAGAATTCTGTGATAACTCACGGAGTAGACCCCCCATGAAAAATCCGAACCGGCCATCTTGTTCTACACACCTTAGATAGTATAACATAAAGAAATCAAGTAATTTGAAGTTAATTTACCCATCCATCAAATGGAGTAAAATTTTCAGCCATACAATTTTGCGATGATGTAAATTATGAGCAAATGAAGTTCAAATTACTTGATTTCTTTATGTAATGCTATCTAAGGTGTATAGAGCGAGATGGCCAGTTCGGATTTTTCATGGGGGGTCTACTCCGTGACTTCTCACAGAGTTCTCACCAAATTAGTTTTCAACCGAAGGGCTCCCTTGGTAGGGCTGTATTGTTAGTGTTAGTGCCCTAGAGACAATGTGATTGTGCTTCTAGGAAATACTTTTGTTAATTAATGATTGTGTTCTATTGATTATTATATGTTAATTTATTATGTCTTAATTTACTGCGATAAAAATGTTAGAATAATAAATGTCCTTGGAATATATAATACGTATTCTATATCTTTAAGTATGAGACTTAAAAATGAGATTATATGAATAGTGTTTATATTCCTAAATATCCCTAATCAAGCATTGTCATTATGGGACAATAATAATGCATAAAGATTAGTATGTTTGTTGACTGATGACCACATCTCATTGGTCATAGGTATAGTGATACTAAAGTCAAGAACATAGGTGCATGTAAGATTCTACATGGCACTGGATAGACCCACAGTGAGATTCTTCATGTTTAAATAAAGTCATAAGAAAGACTCACAGTGATAATGGTGTAATGATCCTCTGACTTGAGATCATTATATTTCTATAAGAGGATTAATGTACTTTGACTACATTAAAAGTTACCTTTAACCGGGTGATGATAAAAGTGGACATCGGGTATATTATGAGTCGTATGAGAAATATGAATGATAGATAAAGGATTTAACCCTCCTATAATTAGGAGAGATATTATTGGCCTCTTGATTGAGTGAGACTATGAAATGCATGGCCATGCTCAAATAATGATTTGTTTTAATAGTCTACTCATTGATCAAGGAAACCCGGATTAAATGTTGAAGAGGATGACTGAGAACATGCCTCGAGTTTAATCTATAATATTTGGTTAAAGGGATTATATTACACGGAAACATTAATCACGAAAGGTTTTATTGGATCACCAATTATTATTATTACTTGGGTAGCAATGATGTATTACTAGATGCCGCTCATTGTTTATAATTTTATTATTGGATATTAAAATTATTTCCAACGTAATAATAACCTAAAGGGTCACACACAAGAACGCTTGAAGGAGATTTGATTTAAATTATGAATTTAAATTAAATAGTAATTCGAATTTATTTATGATATTAATTAAGTGGGACTTAATTAATTAATTAAATATAATTTCAAATTTGCTAATGATTAGAATTAGAATTATATTAGAATATTAATTAAGTTTGACTTAATTATTTATTTAATTAAGAATTCTAATTTTAATAAAAGCCCAATATGATTGGGCTTTAGAAAAAACAGATTTGTCTCTCTATATAAAGATCTTAAACTCTCAAAAATTTTTTTGAGGCTAAGAAAAAAAAAACCCTAGCCGTTTGAGAGAAGAAGATGGAGATAGAGAGAATTTGTTTTTTGGATGCTAGTACATCGCTCCTTCAAATACCAAGTGTTCGTGTGGATACCGATAGAGCGTAGATCGCGTCAGCGGGATGCGTGGTGATTCAAGAAGCTTGGACCTCCATTAGTCATCCTTTTCTCAACTGTTAAAGCTTCGTTTTAAGGTAAACGTTCATAACTACGAATTAAACGTCTTGTTTTGCATGGATCCTGCGATTGGGTTTCGATTTTATTGTTTTAATCCGCTGCATTTATGCCCCGAAAACCCAACAATGGTATCAGAGCCACTTGCGAAAACGTTTTAATTCGTTTATTTGTTACAGTTTTGATATATATGCATAAACTGTAAGTTAATGATGATTGGAATGATCATATGATGATCTTATAATCTGTATGTATACTGATATGTATATAATTTATGTTTGTTCTAATTACGAGAATCGTATTCGATATGGATTCTGAAACGGCTGCTGCAGATTTGCTGAAATCTATTTCTAGTGTCCGATTTTTGCAAATGAGTACCTTTTCGAAAAGGGAAACGAGCGTCTGAACAAAACTGATAGCTTAAGCTATCATCGACTCGTCTGTAAGGCGTTTGACGCCGTTTAGGGCCTGAAATATGCAATCTTATGTTTTCAGATTTAATTTCAATTTTCTGAATTATGCCTTATATGATTTTTATGATTGGATCATGATGAAATATGATATGGTATAACATGATAAGATAATATATGATATTATTTGAATATTATATATTTGTTCTTATCGCGTAGATTGTATACGATACGGTTTCTGCAAAGATGAGCAGATTTGGTGAAATCTATGTCCAGTGTCCGATTTTTGCAAATAAAATATGTTTTCTGACTGGAATCGGGTCACTGAGCAATACTGACTTTGTCACCGACGCGGATATAAGGCGTTTGACGCCGTTTAGAACCTGAAAACTGCGATTTACTGTTTTCAGAATTTTGATTGCAATTTTCTGATTTTACCCTATTTAATTTTTGTGATTGGATCATGACAAATATGATGTGGTATGATGACATAATGAAATATGAGATATTCTTAATTGTTATATGAGCATGGTGTATGGTTATGGCCTTAAGACCCATAGGTTAGTGGTTTTGATTTATGGTTTGGTTTCTAAATACAACTTGCATGTCGTCTTCTATTTCTTGTAATTTATATTCTCGAATGTAACTCGAGTTCCTCTTGTAAGTTCATAAGAACATTTTTTTTTTTTCCATTATTCAATGTAATGATCAATGAAGACATGGAAGCAAGAAGGCAAACTAATGAGCATTCCAAAGAAGGAGATACAAGATGAAGATGAAGAAGATAAAGACATGTAATAGTGTAGTATTTTAAACCACCCATAGATTGACCTTGATTTTTCCATTAGCTTGGAAAGATCATATAGGATGGGCCATAACCAAACACGTTTACTTTGTGCACTTTACATATGTATGAATGTATGTGATACAATGTATGTGTAGAGATAATGATGCATGCTTAATTAGATTAAGATGAATGTATTAGATACGTCACCCCATTCATGCTTAAACAAGATAAAATCTATAACGATTTAAGATGAACATTAAACAAATGATCATGAGATTCTTGTGTTTATGAAACACGGTAATTAAATATGAATTTTCATTATTCAACGATTAAATGATTTTGTCAACAACCGATTACGAATCTGTAAGAAAAGGGGTGCCAATAATGCCGTCTGTGCGTTAACCTCTGATCTGGAAATCATTTATTCAACGAATTTTGGTTTGAAATATTTGATTCAAGGAAAAATTGAGAATCTCTTTATGATGGGATCATGATCGTTTATAAGTAAATCCCTTAATAAATATTAAGTTAAACAAGATGCTTTCCAATGAATAACACTCATCAAGGCCTAGATCATAAGGGGTGGGTTTGCCAAAGCAGAGTGCTCCTTTTAATCGTGGTGAGGTGCGAAAGAGTAAATGTGATACTCGTTATGTTGATTCATTGGGCCTAACTTAACTAAGTCGTCACAATAAGATTATGAACTTAGAAGCATAGAGTTTGGCGAAAAATTTATTAGATAAATTAGAGCAATGTTTGTTCACCAAACTATCCAAGAGTTATATACGTGATATAATTGACAAATATTGTCTACCTAAATAGTTGTGTTTTGGGAGTTTCAGCCAACGCTGACTCAAGACATGATGAAATATGGATCTTGGCTCACTAGAAAGATATATAATAAATGCTTTCCGAATTAATAGTAAGGGCTATTAATTTGATCAAAATAGTGGGAGATATATATTATGAATATATATGAATAATCATTTGAACATAAACTAATAATTCCGTAGACTAATTCTTTTATGCATTTTACATTATAGATATTCTAATGGCAAACAACTCAAATAACTTCTCTGTACGATCTGTCCTTGAGAAGGACAAGTTGACAGGAACAAACTTCCTCGATTGGCAAAGGAATTTGAGGATAGTCCTCAGGTAAGAGTGAAAGCTCTATGTCATTTCCTCGCCCTGGACCTCTCCCTGTAGGTGCATCGGTTGATCAACGTAATGTTTATCAGAAACATATCGATGATGACACGGATGTCACTTGTCTTATGCTTGCGACTATGAGTCTTGAGCTTCAGAAACAGCATGAGCATATGGATGCTCATATAATGATAGAGCACCTTAAACGTATGTTTGAAGGACATGCTCGTCAAGAGAGGTTTGATACAAGTAAAGCCTTGTATGCATGTAAATAGGGTGATCGTGATCCAGTTGCACCGCATGTTCTAAAGATGATGGATATATGGAGTACCTTGCTACTCTGGGTTCCGCCATCAGTCCGGAAGCTCAGATAGATCTAATCTTGCAATCTTTGAACAACGACTATGCTCAATTTGTAATGAATTACAATATGAATGAGATAGACAAGACACCTACCGAATTGTTGGCTATGTTGAAAACTACTGAGACCAACATTCAGAAGGCATCCCCTGCTCCCATAATGATGGTCAACAAAGGGAATGCCAAAGGAAAGGGTAAATGGAAAGGCAAGAACAAGATTGGATCTAAGCCTGCTAATCCAGAACCCGCTGTTAAGGCTTAGAAGCCTACTGGAGGTGTTGAAAAGGCAAAGGCAAAGGGTGATTGTCACTATTGCAAGAAGCCGGGTCATTGGAAGAGAAACTGTCAAACTTATTTGGAGGATCTGAAGAAACTGAAGGCTGTTCAGATTTCTGATTCAGGTATTTATATTATAGAAGTCAAATTTGTCTACTTCTACATCATGGGTATTAGATACTGGATGTGGTTCTCACATTTGTATAAATGTGCATAAACGGCGAAGGAGTAGAACTTTGGCATTAGGAGAAGTCGACCTACATGTTAGCAATGGAGCAAAGGTTGCTGCTTTAGCTGTAGGGACTTATTATTTATCGATGCCCATGGGGCTTATTTCAGAACTTGAGAACTATTTTACGTGCCTGCAATTTGCAGAGACATTATTTTGGTTTCTTGTTTGGACAAGATTGGTTTTTCCTTTTTGATTCAGAACAATTGTTGTTCATTTTCATTAAATAATGTTACCTATGAGGTTGCACGTTTGTTTAATGGTTTATATGTTCTTGATTTTGATACTCCTATCTATAATGTAAATAATAAACGTCTAAAGATAAATGACTCAAATCAAACATACCTCTGGCACTGTCATTTAGGCCATATAAATGAGAATCGCATTTCCAAGTTACATTAGGATGGATACTTGGATAAGTTTGATTTTGAATCATACGAAGAATGTGAACTATGTCTCATTGGCAAAATGACTAAAACTCCTTTTACCGGATAAGGTGAGAGGGCCACCAAACAATTGGAATTGATACATAGTGATGTATGTGGTCCAATGCGTATGTTGGCAAGAGGTGGCTTTTACTAATTTTAACCTTTACTGATGATTTTAGTAGATACGGATATGTGTATCTTTTGAAGAACAAATCCGAATCGTTTGAAAAATTCAAAGAGTAAGAGATTGAAGAAGAAAAACAAATAGGCGAAAGTATAAACTCTACGATCTGATCGTAGAGGAGAATACCTAAGCTTAAAATTTCTTAAAAGCGTGTGGTATAGTATCACAACTCACTCCTCCTGGAACACCACAAAGACATGGTGTGTCTGAGAGGAGAAATCGCATTTTGTTGGACATGGTACGATTGATGATGAGTCTAGGGGATCTTCCAATTAGTTTCTGGGGTTATGCCCCTAGAGACGGCTGCAGAAACACTAAACCGAGTTCCTTCTAAATCAGTTCAAAAGACACCATATATGAGATATGAACTGAGAAACGTCACAGCGTGTCATTTATGAAAATTTGGGGATATGAAGCGTTTGTGAAACGTATGATCTCTGACAAGCTAGGACCAAAATCAGATTTTGTGGGATACCCAATGGAAACAAAAAGGGTATTAATTCTATAAACCTTCGGAGAACAAAGTGTTTGTTGCTTGAATGGCTATGTTTCTAAAGAGAGATTTACTTTCTAAGAAAAATAGTAGGAGGACAATAGATCTCGATGAGGATCGAGAACCACAGAATAATGTTGAACAAGAGTTGGAACATGAGCAGAGTGTGACTCAAGATGTTGATAACAACACTGCTCAAGAAACACAGGTTATTCGTAGATCTAGTAGGATTCGCTATGAGCCAGAGAGATATCGTGGATTTCTTCTGACTCAAATTGGCGATGTGATGATCATAGATGATGATGAGCCTCTCACCTACAAAGATGCTATGAATAGTCCAGATTTTGAGAGATAGCTGGAAGCCATGAAATCTGAGATGGATTCCATGTATGAAAATCAAAGTATGGACTTTGGTTGGACCACCCGAAGGGGTAAAACCCATAGGGTGCAAGTGGGTTTCTTGAAGAAAACTGACGTGGATTGTAATGTACAGACCTACAAAGCAAAACTAGTGGCGAAAAGTTTCAAGCAGATTCATAGTAGTGACTATGATGAAACTTTCTTACCGGTGGCTATGGTCAAATCCATCAGGATTTTGCTTGCGATAGCAACTTACTATGACTATGAAATCTGGCAAATGGATGTCAAGTCGATCCAAAGTTTGCTAGAATGGTCTGTGAGAAGCGATGGTCCATTTATGGATTATAGCCGGCCTCGAGGAGATGGAACATTCGTTTTGATGAAACAGTCAAAGAGTTTGGCTTCATCTAAAATGAAAATGTGTCGTGTGTTTACGAAGGGTTAGTGGGAGCCATGTGTCATTCCTAGTATTATATGTAGATGACATATTATTAATAGGGAATGACATTCCTAATCTACAGGTTGTGAAGATTTGGTTGGGAAATAGTTTCTCGATAAAAGACTTTGGCGATGATACATATGTCTTAGGGATCAGGATCTATAGAGATAGATCTAAAAGATTAATCGGTTTAAGTCAGAATACATACATATGTAAAGTGCATACTTAAGATAACGTTGCGGACCCACAAGACTAAGAGGCTTTGTCGCAGCAGAAGCACGAAGGTCACACTAGTTCCATGGGTATTAGATACATGAGTGATTGGCTCTAGTGCAAGTGGGAGATTGTTAGTGTTAGTGCCCTAGAGACAATGTGATTGTGCTTCTAGGAAATACTTTTGTTAATTAATGATTGTGTTCTATTGATTATTATATGTTAATTTATTATGTCTTAATTTACTGCGATAAAAATGTTAGAATAATAAATGTCCTTGGAATATATAATATGTATTCTATATCTTTAAGTATGAGACTTAAAAATGAGATTATATGAATAGTGTTTATATTCCTAAATATCCCTAATCAAGCATTGTCATTATGGGACAATAATAATGCATAAAGATTAGTATGTTTGTTGACTGATGACCACATCTCATTGGTCATAGGTATAGTGATACTAAAGTCAAGAACATAGGTGCATGTAAGATTCTACATGGCACTGGATAGACCCACAGTGAGATTCTTCATGTTTAAATAAAGTCATAAGAAAGACTCACAGTGATAATGGTGTAATGATCCTCTGACTTGAGATCATTATATTTCTATAAGAGGATTAATATACTTTGACTACATTAAAAGTTACCTTTGACCGGGTGATGATAAAAGTGGACATCGGGTATATTATGAGTCGTATGAGAAATATGAATGATAGATAAAGGATTTAACCCTCCTATAATTAGGAGAGATATTATTGGCCTCTTGATTGAGTGGGACTATGAAATGCATGGCCATGCTCAAATAATGATTTGTTTTAATAGTCTACTCATTGATCAAGGAAACCCGGATTAAATGTTGAAGAGGATGACTGAGAACATGCCTCGAGTTTAATCTATAATATTTGGTTAAAGGGATTATATTACACGGAAACATTAATCACGAAAGGTTTTATTGGATCACCAATTATTATTATTACTTGGATAGCAATGATGTATTACTAGATGCCGCTCATTGTTTATAATTTTATTATTGGATATTAAAATTATTTCCAACGTAATAATAACCTAAAGGGTCACACACAAGAACGCTTGAAGGAGATTTGATTTAAATTATGAATTTAAATTAAATAGTAATTCGAATTTATTTATGATATTAATTAAGTGGGACTTAATTAATTAATTAAATATAATTTCAAATTTGCTAATGATTAGAATTAGAATTATATTAGAATATTAATTAAGTTTGACTTAATTATTTATTTAATTAAGAATTCTAATTTTAATAAAAGCCCAATAGGATTGGGCTTTAGAAAAAACAGATTTGTCTCTCTATATAAAGATCTTAAACTCTCAAATTTTTTTTTGAGGCTAAGAAAAAAAAACCCTAGCCGTTTGAGAGAAGAAGATGGAGATAGAGAGAATTTGTTTTTTGGATGCTAGTACATCGCTCCTTCAAATACCAAGTGTTCGTGTGGATACCGATAGAGCGTAGATCGCGTCAGCGGGATGCGTGGTGATTCAAGAAGCTTGGACCTCCATTAGTCATCCTTTTCTCAACTGTTAAAGCTTCGTTTTAAGGTAAACGTTCATAACTACGAATTAAACGTCTTGCTTTGCATGGATCCTGCGATTGGGTTTCGATTTTATTGTTTTAATCCGCTGCATTTATGCCCCGAAAACCCAACATGTATATCGGACCGGACGGGATCGGACAATCATGTGTTCAAGCTCGGACCAAAATTCCTCTCGGACGGGCTTATGTCCGGCTCGGTCCAGACCGGTCAAAATTTTTATAGTCCGGACTCGGTTCGTTATAAAAACAGAAGGCTCGCGTCCGGCCCGTTAAACTTGTTCGGATGAATCGGACACGGACCGGATTCGGACCGGACTGACAATTGTTTTGCAAATGATACAGTCTACCATAACTTATTTCAAGAAGAAATATGATACTAGCTATTGTTTTGCAAATGAAGTTCAAAGATGTTTAATAATATGCAAAATGAGTAACTGGTTTAAAATCAGCATGAGCCATATTTACCCATAATATCAACGAGACCATACAAAAAAGTTTACAGTGCACAACAGAAAGTCTGATATATAGTCATTGCAATTAGTAAATCTTTAAAGAATTTCTCCAAAGATCGTTGAGTTGTTTGATTCATTGGACAGTCAAGGATCTTAGAAATTTATTTCTTACATTAGTAGACTTCCATTCAACATGCATCAAAATTTAAACACACAAATATAACAAAAATCCATTCAACAAAATTATCCAACACAAAAATTATCAAAAGGAAACACAACTCAAAACATCTATTTGCACCAACAAAGTTATAAAGTTTCATCCTAAAAATAACTATAACAAAAGTTATGCCAAAACAATTATTAAAATTCAACTTGATGGTTTGAACTTTGATTGATGCTCTACCTTCACTTGAATGTTCCACTTGCATTTTACCGAACCTACAAAATGCTGTCATATTGAAAGGAACATAAAATGAGTATAATTGAGAATTTCCCCCATAAAGTATATAGTAAACATAGCTTCAATTTAAGAACTAATAAAGTACTGCAAAAATTTTGAATTATTCTGTACTATGGCAACAACATAGAAGAATAAATCACGAACTTATGTTGAATTGTATAGTACCATATATGATTTGAAATACCATAATGTATAGTACATATTATACTCTTCGAGATCCTGATAAAAATGGAGAGATTGTAGAGCTGACACAAATAGTTAGGGTGTCTGATTGCATTGGTTATACACAACTTACTAGCAAGTACAATTGAGCAAGTTGATGTGTGTAAAAAATTCAAAAACTGTATTACTACTAACAGTCATCATTTTTTTTAGTGCAAGTTGATGCGTGTCAATGCAAGTTCTTAGATTCATGCATATAAAACATGATGCTATATCGCATATGGTGTGGCATTGTAAATCTCTTCAATAGTTGTTCGGTGTTCACAAAGACAAATCCTATGATGACATTTGAAAGTTAAATATTAGCAACATAAAACAGCTTAGTATAACGAATGTCCACGAACTGATGATATTATCCTTGAAATCAATCATATGTAATATCTTATTTTATCTACTGCTTGAGTCTGACTTATGTATTTGTTCATTCTTTTCAGAGCGGACATGTGCAATTGCTGAGGAGATCTGATGTTTGTGTTCCTGATTTCAAAAGTTGAATTTAAACAAGGTCCCTTAACAATTAACTCGTCAATGGTATTCTGTGATCATTAGTGGATAAACTGTCTAGGCCCAATATTGTTGTGAACTTTTGAATATGTGCTAAAATTAGTAACTACAAAAGGTTCACTAGATTTTTTGTTAGCAAAGGCTTCAGTATCTGCGACTAAAACTGGGTACTGTGATCTATCTTATCTTTGCAGCAATTTCTGAAGGAGATACTAAGTGATCTGTGTGTTTACAACAAGAGAGAACCACATCAGGGAATGCATGAGCTTATGCCAGAGTACAAGAAATCAAGTGAGGAGACTGATGCTGGTCCTAATACATGTTCATTTTTTTATTGGTAGGGCAGAAATGCTTCCAAACAAAAGTCTACCTCAAGTAGAACATGAAATTCATCAATAGATATTTCTAGTAAAGTTTCGTCAATTTCCGATCAGTGGCTCCAGTTTTATCGAGGCATATGTTAATTTGCGTAATATTAGCATAATAGAATTGTCAGAATCGTCAATCTGATGATTCTGAATGTGTTTAGTGACATAATCAGAAGTCAATGTGATGCTTCAGGTTTAGCGTGTGATTGTGATGATCCATGGCAGAGCTCTGAAAGTTGGGACTTTATTAAAACAGGAACAATCAATGTACAGCTTTGCTCTCCATCGTGTTTCAAAAGTTCAACAGAAAAATTACATTCTGATGTGCATTTTGCTTTATTTGTGCATTTTGCATGATTAAAGTCCCCTGTTGCATTGTGCATTTTGCTTTATTTGTGCTCTCCATCAAGTTGGGACTTTATTAAATACCCATGTTTCTATTTGTGCATTTTGCACGATTCATTCAAGTATGTTTTTCGGAAAATGTAATGAATCAAAACGTACTCAAATGATTGCGTAGATTGTTCCGTAGTCCAAACTAAATTTAAAAATAAAATCGGCATCTCAAAAAGTAATGCCGTACATGGTTGGGTTGATTATCAGACAGAAGATAGAACTGAGAATAAACAACCATTCTTTGCACTTAAATAACCCTAGATCTAAACGACACACACATGAACAAACAACCAATTAAGCGAAATTTCATCGGCAAAAATAATGAAAAAAATTTAATTCATTCACTTACTCGAATCTGGTGGTGGTAGAGAAGCCATACTGAAGTTGGAGGAATGAACAGGGAGGAGAAATCAACGACGCCGGCGAGACTGCGGGTGGTCCGATGGTGATGGATCAAAATTATAGCATGAATTAGGTTTTCTTGTGGTGGCCCTGGTGGGTATTTATATAGATGTTGATATTGATATGGATGGAAAAAATAATCATTTCCCATGATTTAGGCTAATTTATTGAGAGATTGTAGAACTCAAAGAGTCTAACTGATTTTGGAAATTGGATTGGGAGAGTAATTGATTTTGGAAATCATGGAATAATGGGAATTTGGAAGGGGCTGGGCGAAGAAGACAAAGAGACAAAGAGAGTGATTCAAGAGCCATCTGTAGTTGGTTGAGATTCTTGAGAACAAAAGTTTATTCTTCTCTTGTAAACAGAAGCAACTAACTACAGTGAGATTCAAGAGCCAACCAACCAACTAACTAAAGTGAGATTCAAGAGCCACCTCGTTTTACACTATCCACAGTGAGAAGGCTATTTGACATTTTAATTTCCTGGGTATGATGGCAAAGAGACATTTGCGGAGAAGACAAAGAGACAGACATTTTAATTGCCTGGTTGAGATTCTTTGTGGAGAAGACAGAGACAGAGAGAGCCTCTTGCTTCACATTTTTTTCAAATTTTGACTCAAAGTTGCTTGGGTTCACGGACAGAATCGAGTCGGACTAGTCAGTGACCGAGCTCGAGCTTGATAAAACATCGGACATAATAATTTGTTCGTGTTCGGTTCGTATAACAGTTCGGACGGTCCACGGTCGGACCATTTCTCGAATCGGACTCGGACGGACGACGGACCGTCCTGTTCGTTTTACACCCCTATCCCTTGGGGTATAAAAGTCCATGTTTCCATATATATATATATATATATAATATATATATATATATATATATATATATATATATATATATATATATATATATACTAGTATAATGCACGTGCGATGCACGTCTATAAAAAATTTAGTCATTAAGTTAAATGAATTTGTATATCGTATAAGGAAAGAAATAGTAAAACATTTAACGTTGATGTACATATAATTTGCATGGCAGAGAGTGCTCTCTTCGACAGTGTTGTAGGAAAAGGAAAATCCAAATACTCACAACGTAATTAAGAAAATAATACATTCTAAAGCCAAAAGCTGAGTTAGACCTCATGGTCAATAATCTAAAGCATTGCACAATCTAT
The DNA here is from genome assembly GCA_017893485.1 of Hemerocallis citrina. NCBI lineage: Eukaryota > Viridiplantae > Streptophyta > Magnoliopsida > Asparagales > Asphodelaceae > Hemerocallis > Hemerocallis citrina. The sequence continues at coordinate 40,533,125 of CM030363.1, forward strand.
ATTAAACTGAAAGAGATAAGAGTAATTAACAATGAAGCATTTCGGAAAAAGGAAAATATATTCATTCTATTAGCATATACGATACTGAGAACTAAATTTTTCAAAAAATTAACTACAAAAGTATGGCACAAAAGTTTGTTAATGATAAACATAAATTTCTCAAAGCTTATAAAAAAGTTCGAATGAAACTATACTGCATAGATGAGGAATGCTGATAAAAAATTTATACATCTGTTGATTCAAAAAATTTCAATTTTTTTTCTTTCAAGAATACAGTAATGTTTATGTCATTACATTACACAAAATTTCCATACAACTATAAAATACATATTAAGAAATTTCAAGAATACAGTAATGTTTATGATAAATTTCCATATAACTATAAAATACATATTATCTAGCTTGAATTATGTAACTTCAAATTGCATACCTCATCTATGCAGTATTGATTTACAGGACTAAATTTCTTTTTGTAAATTTCCAAGCTCATAACAGGTAAGTGAATCAATAACATCCCGAAACCAAATACACCAAAACCCCCATCTTTTAAATACAATCGAACTCACTAACAACCAATTCACCAAAATCCAAAATTCATTCCTTTTGAACTCGACATCTGCTTGCCATCTTTCTCGTAATACTCTCGAATTGACACCAGCATCTTCCCTCTGAAATCTTGCACCATCACCTGCCTCTTGCTTGACAACTGTCCCCAACCAAAATCACAAATCAATCAATCAATAAACCAAAACACTTAAATTACTAAAACCCTAATCAGAACTTACCCTGCAAATGATGAGATTCCCTTCATCGTCGTACTCCCTCTTCCTCTTCCCTCCTTCCTCCACCACCTCCTCCTCCTCCTCATCTTCTTCCTCCTGAACTGGTTCTTGAACTTGTACACCTTCTTCTTCTTGTTGTTGTTGAGTTTCGACGTCCTTTTTGGATTGGAGAAAGTTCTCGACGACTTGGCAGACGAAGCGCTTATGATCGGGGAGGGAGAGGTCAAGGCCGAGCTTCTCCGATGCCATGGATCGAACCGTGAACTCGGTCGTCACTTCCATGTCTGCGTCCTTAAGGATTTCAAGCACCGTCTCTTCGATTCTCTGTTGGGTTTCCGAATCCATTTTTGAGGTTTTTGAATTTTGTTAATTTGGGGAAGAGACAAACTCTTATTAAACCTAACTCTTCGAGTTCTACCCTTTTACTTCTTGGGGTCGGAGAGGTATGGTGGGGTCCACAGGGTAAGCAAAGCTTCGGCAGCATTGATTTAAATTTTTTAGCTTTGACAGATTTAACCCTACATTATTTTTTAGGTGTGTTATGTATATGGGGGCATTATAGTAAAAAACTATCAAAATAGAAGCATATATATATATATATATATATATATAAATGAGTTGTTTTGGGAGGAATTTGAATTTGAGTTTTGGGGAGAAAATGTGTTTTGTGAGGTTAGATCTGGACTTCTGATTTTGGGGGATTGAAGGAGAGCCACTTGATAGCTTTCTTTGTGTTTTATTATATAGATATTACCAGAGTAAAATGGATACGAGCAACTTGCTTATTTAATAAATGAGCAAATGATGAGGTGGCATGCATGTGATACATCGAGTATCTAACCACTTTTAGGATTTTCTAATTACATGCATGCCACCTCATCACTTGCTTATTTACTAAATGAGCAAGTTGCTCATATCCCTTTTATCCATATTACCAATCTTTTATTACAAATGCAAATATAGCGTTTGACTATTATTGACAATAACGGAGAAAGACATATGATAAAAGAACTCACTATTTTTAAACAATGGGTTGATTATGTCTTAACCCTTATTATTTATGTCTTAACCCTTATTATTTATAACCCTTATTATTTATAACAAATTAAGTTGAACAAAAGAAATTTAGCCTGGGGACAGCTCTGTTCTCTTTGTATCCAGCAATCTGAAGATATCAATCATCTTTTTGTTCAATGTCCCTTTATTATCCCTCTGTGGAAGATTTGCGCGCTGGCGTGGGGTACTGGATTTATTCCCCCGGTATTAGCTGATTGTTGGTCTGTTAGACCCGCGAATGATGCGTATCTAAGTGCTTGGATGTTATCGATCCATACTATTATATGGATCATTTGGAAGGAGAGGAACATCAGACTGTTCCAGCATCGCAGCTCGACTATTACAGCGATGATTGATGAGTTTGTATACCTTTTCAACCTATGGGCTTCAAATTTAAAACCCATAGACAATGCTACTTTCGCTCCCCATAAATTAGAAGAAGTTGTTCATTGTCTTCGAACTCTTCATGCCCTATAATTACTATTGCTTCTGATTTTATCCTCTCCTGTATACTATTGTAGGCTTTTTTATGTTGTTTCTAACCTTATTCTCCCTACCTCTTATTCTCCACTCCTATCTGCAGGTTTGATTACTCCCTTTTGTGGTGGTTTCTTTTGAGTCTAGCCCTTGCTCCATTTTGATGCCTTGCTCTGGGCTCAGCAGCTACAGTAGCTGGATGTATGGTTTTTTTTTTGGCCTTCCCCCCTATAAGGGGTCTGTTTTGGTTTTTAGCATCTGGTTTGGGCTGCGATCACTAGCATCTTATCCTTGGTTTCTTTTGCCTGAACCTGTTGGCATCGTCCTCTCTTGGCGGTTTAGCTTCAAATGTTGTTTTTATTTCAAGGATTTGGGCTCCTGATCTAATTGTAAGACAATATTTTTGATGCCAGGTGTATCGATTTGGTTTAACTGTTGTTGTTTAATCTGATCGTTTATGTTTCCATGTTTAAGGAGACAGTTTGTTGTCGTCTTTAAGGCGGGTTTTTCTTATGTTTCTTATCTATGTTTCTTATCTATGTCAGTGCATTTTACTCTCTTGTTGTTGCTGATGCTTGTGTATGTGTTTCGGTATCTCGGCCAGTGTTGCACTTTCGTTATTATGTATATAGCATGAGAAGTGTATGCAGTGGTACTGCTGTTTGTATTCCCTGCTTTCCACTTCCCATGCTTTTTTGTGGTCTTGGGTTGTATCAGGGAAATCTATTCTCTGTAGGTAGGCTCTTTTTTTTGGTTGGGTATGTGCTCAGATTACTCAGGTCCCTTCCTTTCCTTGTTTCTTGGTCTTGATGGGTTTATATGCTGATGCTTGCGACATTGAGGCTGGCTGTTGCGAGGGGTTTTGATTGGTGCGCTCGGAGTTTCCTTGCTCGGGGGTGTTTCCTGTTTTCCTGTTGGGTGCCGTCTCTGTGGGGGCAACGGTGCTGGGAGTGTCCTGCTGCAACATCGAAGAGCTTCCTTTCTCCGCGCTCTACTGTTGTATTTATGTTTCTCTTTGATTTTTTTTTGTATTGATTATTCATTTTACGGCTTGTAAAATTTGACTATTATTGATTAATATATTGATTGTCTGATGGCTGGGGTCGTAAGACCCTATCCGGTTCATCAAAAAAACAAATTAAGTGATTTGTACGTATTTGCACAGAATTTTTGTTTGCAATAAAAGATTGCTCGATATATATGAGCAACACTACCTATGCACTACCTATGCACTACCCAAGAATACGCTAAATGAAAAGGATCAACTACGAGTCACAAACATTAGTCAGCATGCTGCTGGTACTCGTGATCTATTCATACACCAACATTGGAGAACTTGCTCTAGCTAGACAGAATCGAGGATTAGAATCATCTACCTACACCCTCAAATCCTCAAACCCTCAAACGCAATTTTGTGACATTAATCTGGCTCATGTCTGTAGTGACTAATAAAAATTTGGTAAATAAGTCTACACTATCAATCTATTATTTATTTATTTTATATGGAATTATTATTCAAGCCACAATTTTAGCAAAACTGACTTTTCTAAGAGCATCCACAATAGTGTTTCTCATTTTTTAGAAAATGGCATCTACAGTAATAGGAAATAGCGATTCTGACTGCAATGATTGTTTGCTAAAAATTTGCTAAAATTTGAGAAAGACGAGACATGTTGTAACCCCTGTTTCTCGAAAAATGTATTTTCTGTGTATTTTCGGTATTTAAAAATTTTGTAAATTAATTTTTCGCTTTCGAACTATTTTTGTTAAAATGTATTATTGAGTCTTCTATTAAAATCTAATTCTTCGATCAATAAATTTATTGTAACTATTTTCTATAAATTTTACATTTTTGTACAAATCTTACTTTTGGTATTGTTACTTTGATCTCTATTATTATTGCTACAACTGTTATTATTAGTACTTTTATTATTGGAGTATTATTATTATTGTTATTAGTATTATGATTATTATTGATATTTTGACTAGTTATTAAAAATCCATTTTTATCTACTAACTGTAAATGTAATATTTTGAATAAATTCTATTTTTGTAACACAAATTGCATTTTTATTATAAACAATTTTTTATTGGTTATTTTATTTTACTATTGAGTTTTTAAAACCCTAATTCTATTTTTAAAACCTTAATGGATTTTTAACCCACTACCCATTTAAACTCATACCAAAACCCAATTAACTATTATACCTTATTACCCATTTACCCTGTTTTAAATAACCCGAAACCCAAACATTTTAACCCATTTACTACCCGTTAACCACCCTGTTCTCCCTAACCCTAAAAACCCACCAACCTATATAATATCCCCAACCCAAGGCCGGCCCAACCATAAAGCCACCAAAGCCCTAGTTTTAGGCCCCAAAAAAACCTAGGTCATTTTAGGCCTCAAAAAAAAAAAAAAAAAAAAAAAAAAAAAAAAAAATATATATATATATATATATATATATATATATATATATATATATATAAAGAATAATTAATAAAGGCCTCATCTTCTACATTGGGTAATATATATTCAATTGGGTAGCTTTGAGCAAAAATAATTCACAAAAATACTCAAAGCACATTGAATATAACATCCATACATTCTCAATGGAGCCCCATTTCGTTATAAACACTTGATCTGGTTTTCAAGGTATATTAACATATGATTTCCACCCTGAAGGCGCTCCACGATGCCTATCAAAACTTGAGAGCCTGCAATATTCCACTTACATGTTATTATCTTTATTAGTATTCAATGAAAGAAAAATATAGAACATACACTGCAGGGAGCAGGCTGGGATCCTGTTGCATTGCAACTAAACACTATTTTGTTCACAACAAAATTACAGTGAGCACAAAGGGCAAGTGTTTTGTCCATACTAGTTCTGAGTCCCCGACCCCACGCCTCACTCATAGGTTGTATTGTTCTAAATTTCTAATCTCTATTGTTTTATTTGAATTATATAATCTGTTTAGGCTTAATTTTCATTGTTTTATTTTAAATATATAAATGTCAACTCGAAAATTTTTAAAAAAATGTTATTATAAGCTTTTAAAAGGCCTCATTTCAAAGTTCGCTTTAGGCCTCAGTAAGTGTTGGGCCGACCCTGCCCCAACCCCACCTGTTCATCTTCCTCGTCTCAAACCTCTGCCGCCTCTTCAACTTCCCGCACCTCAACCCATCCCCTCCATCCGCCGCGACTCCACCCTACGGCAGCACAGCACCGCAGTGCTGTGCTTTTCCTCCATCTTCAGACCAGACCAGGCCAGACAGCCGCGAAGCCCAGATGCGACCCTCACCCTGTCGCCGGCCGCCGTCCTCCGCCTTGCCGCAGCCAGCTCGACCCCTTGGCTGCAGACATCCGACGTAGTTGTCCCGTCGCCTCCTCCGCGATGCAACCAGTCGTCCCTCTCACTGTCGTGTTGCGGGTTGTGATTGGTGGTAGTTCGGGTGTTTGTTCGTTATTTGGTTCGTGGGTTCGGTTCGTGAGTTTCGTTCGTTGAGTTCGTGCCCGGGAATCCGTTCTCGTTGTTCCTGCTTGGTGTCATTTTCGTCATCGGTTAAGATAAGTAACTTGTACTCAAATTCCTTTGTATGATACAAGTCATAAATACCGCTTGCAGTGTAGTTGGGTTCTAGAGACAACTCGTGTGTGTGATGTATGGTTGATGAGTATTGTCTTTATAGTGTTTTGACCACAGTTGCCTCACGACGAATATGGCATAAATTAACCTAGGTTTTACCCGTTCTTGATATGATGTTATGTGAAACAATTATGAGAACTTGTATGCTTGTGAGATCCATGTGAGATACTTGTTGTGGACATGTGGTATACCCTATTTCATATTGTTTGGAAACTTAGTAGACACTAATTCATGTTTAGTGATGTTTCGACCAAGTTTCGTGTGATTCATGTTAGTTTTGTTCCTAAAGTAAATTTTGTATTTTGCCGATAATCTGTCTTGATCAGTAATTTAGACAATATTAATGTCAGAATCTTAATTCAGTATAAAACATGATTTTTAGAGAAATTATTCTTCTTTCCAACCCCTCTAACCTTGCTCAATTTTGTTTTCGTATATGTGAGATATGACTATTTTACTACAGAGGCGTATTTCATTTCCAGATTACGTTTCTTGATGATTTTGATGACTAAACTATTTTGATACTTGTGCTACACATATTATTTTGATCTGAAACTTTGGTCAGTATTTCTATATCTATCTAGGGATTATCCAAAATTTTGGTGTATTTTATTGATGAGTTTTATGTGTCGTTTCATGCTTATTTATAAAGATTGTACTTGCTGTATGTTACTCGCTGTTCTGTAAAGAATCGTATTTTCACCTTGATTCCTTTTACTGTATGAAAAATATTTGTGAAATATGAAAGTTAGCTTATTTTGTCTATTTTCATCTCCCTTTGGCGGATTTGGATTCGTTTCACGGTTTGTGAGATATTACAGTTTTCGTACAGCAGTGTTGGGAATTTCAAATTTGCCAAACTATCGTTTCTTGATATTTTCTGATTTTTGATGGCTAAACTAATCTTACTAGAAAATTATGAAACTTTATATTTTGATACTAAACATATAGGGAAATACCCCGGATTTTTTTTGGATTTATTTAATGTATTTTCATGCTGTTTTCCTGCTCTTGAATTCGATTTCCTGATTTCTGGCTGAACCTATTTTCTGGATTCAAATCAGTTTTGAGTTATGTTTTTGTGAATTAGTATATGACTTATTTATATTCGCTGAATTCGATTGGGGGTCTATTTTCTAGACCTTTTGACGAATTCAGATTTGTATGTTTGTAACACTGGAAATCACTGTTTTACTACAGTGTGGTCTTGCTGTCCTGAAATAGAGATTTGGTTCTTTTATTCTTTTATGAGTTATCTTGTACCTGTACATGTTTATCTTGCAACTTGAATTTGCCACATGATCATGTAATGTTATTCTTGATATATTTTGCACACCTACATGTTTGTTTGACATTAATAATAAAATGACCAAGCCAGAGTTTAAGGGAAAGATCTAGTAGTGAAAAATATAGAAATTTGTACTTAGAAGGGGGTCCGTATTTTCCATTTTAATTCATATTGATACATGAACCTGTTGGTGTATGGATTGTTGGTTCATATACCTGTTACTTGTTGATGCATGGACCTATTAGTTCATGAACCTGTTACCTGTTGATGCACGGACCTGTTGATCGTGTACCTGTTGATTTATGAACCTGTTGATGCATGAATTGGATGATTCGTGTACCTGTTTGATTCATAATTATGTTTCTGTTCTGATCCCTGAGTATATAGCCCTATAGACTCCACTACAAAATCTAAACGAAACTGTTTGAATGTAGCAACATGTGATAAAAGTTGGGGCGCATGAAGTGCTATCTAGATAGTAATAATTATAAGACTTGACATGACATAACTTGACACCTGTTTCCCTGTATACATGAATACCTGTTATATGATTACCTGTACATGCTACCTGATACATGATGCCTGATACTTGTTCACCTAATACTTGACACTTGTACTTAACTACTGACACTTGTCACTTGTTACTTGATTTCGTGATACTTGATACTTGATACTTGTTACTTGTTTACATGATCCTTGTTTACTTAACACTTGATACATGCGATTTGTACTTGATCACCTTACCGTACCAGTTGTTATGCTTGATATCATGCATATTTTATGTTATTAGTTAGTTTTTCCCATATACTTGTATCCTGCATTACAAGCGGCCCGTAACTTGCAATTGACGGGTACTTGTTTTCTCTTTTTCTTTTCCCTGTGATTGTTAGATTGCAGATTTTGGAGAACATGTTCCAAATGGTATTGATGACATGAAGTATTAGTTCTGGATCTTGTTATTATTATTTCTTATAGCTTGTTTTGAACAATTGTATTTTTATACTTGGAATTATTCTTGTGTTTGGGCATTGTGACTCAGGATATTTGACTTATTCAGATCATGATTATTTGAGATTAATATATTTGGTTTCAAGTATTCTTATTGGTATTTTGGTTCATATATGCATGTTGGTTGATTCTTTTGCTTCCGACTCTGATTATTCTTGTAAAATATTGTAAAGATTCTTGAACAGCTTATGGATGATGAAAATCATTCGCTGGACTTAGTCACGTATCTGTATTCCGTATTCTCTTATGGGAAGCGGGGCATGACACATGTTGTTTCGTCCGGTTTGTTTGTTTTTTTTTTTTTGTTAGTTAATTAATGATTAGATCTTAAAATAGGTTAATTAATTAAATTAAATAATAATATATTACCTAAAACCTAATTAATTATATACTAAACCTACTTTACCTTAACTAAATCCCCCCCCCCTCCCGCGCTGGACGGGACATGTTGTCCCATCCAAGCAAAATTTGCTTGAAACGGGACAACATGTCTCATTTCAGCATTTTTTTATTTTTTTTTAAATACCGTCTGATCAATTAAAAAAAATAAAATTGTCAGACGAAACAATATGTCTCGTCTGATCGCATTAAAAAATTGAAAAAAAAATTAGGGACAAAATAATATGTCTCGTCTCTTATAATTTGATAATCGTAATTTCGTTTCTCAAAAATAAGAAGCGACTGTAGCGATTTTGTCATTTTATGATAAAATAGCAAACGACTGCAGCACATACTTTCTCTAAAATGAAAAATTGATAAATATAGCAAACGATTGTGGATGCTCTAACCAGTAGTCTTTAGTAGTTGCCGTACAATGTTCGGCATTGCACTTATGTTGCTACTTTCACAATTGTTGTTGTAAAGCAACCGAGGTCAGAGAAATAATGGGCACGTAGTCGTAGGTCTTCTCAACCCCAAAAGTTCTTCTAGCATCTTTTTTTGTTTTTTTTTTTATATTAAAACTTCTTCCAGCATCTTATAACCCTGTTTGATTCTCTTAATTAAATTGCCGAAAATATGCAAGCATGACTGCATTAATACTAAATGAGAGAGAGAAGGGGGTTTAAATGCACCAGGGAAACACAGAAAAAGGTTACGCAACAAAATATAGTGTCGGTGATGAGGTGAGCTCATCACAAATTAATTTACACGTTTGCATCATATACGAAAGTAACGTATGGAATCATCCGACTTCTACAACGACAACACTGCTCACTTCAAAATTTTTTTATAAAGAAAATGTGAAGTGTGACCACAATATTTCATTAATGGGTAGTTAATAAAGCAATCATGCACTATCAGCTAGACTGAGTGCGATCATTTCTTCCTTGATCGACTCAGCCCAATCGGGATTCATCAAGGATCGTTTTATTCTTGATAGTGTTGCCTCCGCCGAGGAGATCATTTCCCACTGTTATAGATCTCACTCTGAGGGCATCTTAACTCAAACTTGAATTCCAAAAAGCGTACGATAACGTTAATTGGGACTTCCTTCTTGACATCCTAATTTACCGTGGGTTCGGTCCCAAATGGATTGCTTGGATTAAATCCAGCTTATGCTCAGGTACCTCCTCGATCATTATCAACGGTTCGGAATGTCACAAGTCCAAAATCAAATGTGGCCTCCATCAAGGGGACCCCCTTTCCTCCCTTCTCTTTTCCCTCGTGGCCGACGTTTTTAGCAAGCTCCTTCGGAATGCTTGGAACTTGCAAATGATTGAGGGTCTTGGTAATTCTCCCCTCTTCGAGGGGGTGCTTAACCTGCAATACGCAGACGATACTATTATCTTCACCAAACCGGACGCCCACTGCCTGCGTAACCTTAAACTTCTCCTTTACTGCTTCGAAATGGCTTCGGGATTATCTATCAATTTCCAAAAATCCTCTGTTCTCTGGCTGGGCGGCTCTCCCAACCGCCAGGTTGAGGTCTCCAATTTCTTTAATTGTCCCATTGCTTCCTTTCCGATCTCTTACTTAGGCATTCCCCTTCGATGGGGAAAGTTGCAAAGATCTGACTGGTTCCCACTTATTGATAAAGTGGAAGCCAGGCTCAATGTTTGGTCTGGTAAAGTTCTTTCCCGAGGTGGCAGACTGATCCTTATAAACTCCGTGCTTTCCGCTATGCCTCTTTACTTGATGTCATTCTACTTTATCCCCTCCTGGGTGATCAAGAGGATTGATCAGATCAGAAGTAACTTTTTCTGGACCGGGTCTTCCTCTTTTAAACCGGGCTCCCACCTTAGCCATTGGAAATTGGTCTGCTCTTCCAAGGCGGAAGGGGGCCTGGGTGTTTGGATCTCAGGCACCATAACATCGCCCTCTTAGGTAAATGGTTGTGGAGGCTTCATAATTTCGATCACTTACCTTGGATTCGATGCATCAAGGGTTATCGATCCCCCTCTTGCAATTGGTGGGAGTTCCCCTCTGTAGTTAATCGTTACGCTTCCCCTTTCTGGAAAGGAGTATGGAAGGCATCCGCCACTTTTCATTGTGGTATCTCTCGTACCTGCTCTGATGGGTCTAGAGCTAAATTTTGGACTGATCTCTGGATCGGTAACTCCAAACTTTCCTCTGCGTATCCTTCTTTATTTCGGCTGGCTGCCAATCCGTCAGCTACAGTTGCGGAATCGTTCACTTTGATTGACGATATTAGACATTGGTTCATTCCGTTCTCGATTGAACTTCCCCACTCTCTTTCAGATGTTTTTAATGACCTCATTTCTTCCCTCAATAACTCCGCGTGGAGGCCTATTGAGGGCATAGCTTGGCGCTGGAATTCAGTCGGAACCTTTTCGGTTAGATCTTTTTATTGTTTTCTTAATTCTAGGAGCGTTCAATCGCCGGTCGCTAATTTCTTCTGGGACTCTTGTGCTCCCCTTAAGGTGAAGATCACTTCCTGGCTAGCATTTAATAACAAATTACTCACTGTTGAAGTTCTTAACAAAAGGAATTTGGCTTGGGGGTAGCTTTGCCCGCTTTGCGTTGAGCATTCGGAGGATGTTAACCATCTTTTTGTTCAGTGCCCAGTCATTCTCCCGCTGTGGAAGATTTGCACTCTAGCGTGGGATACTAGGTCGATCCCCCCATTGTTAGCATCTTGTTGGTCCTCTACGCCTTCGAACGCCTCGTTTCGAAGTGCGTGAATTTTGTCGGTTCACACCATTATTTGGATCATTTGGAAGGAAAGGAACAAGAGGATATTCCAGCATCGCAGTTCCACTATAGCTGCTATGATTGACGATTTTTTATTTCTGTTTAAGCTCTGGGCCTCGGGTCCGAACACCAAAGACAGTGCTTCTCTTGTTTATCAAAGATTAAACGACTCTGTTCGTTGTCTTTGCAACCTTAATGCTTTATAACCACTGTTTATTGTTCTCACCATTTCTTCTCTTCTTCCTCTTTTTCTCGCAGGTCTGATCGCTCCCAGGGAGAGCAGCTGGCTTCTCTGTCTTTTGGTTTGTGTTTCAGCTGCACTATCTTTTGGCTGTTCTGGGCTTCGGCTTAGTTGGAAGTTTATCTTTTTCTTCTCTCTCTTTTATTCCTACTTTGTATAGCTATATGTTATGGTTATGGCTGATGGGTTCTTTTGATGTTTCTCTACTCAACTTTGTGTTGTATTGGGCATATTGCTTTTACTCTACTTTAGAGGCATTCTTTGGCTATGTCCGTGATGCTCCCTGTCTGGATGGTTTTGGTTCTGTTTTGATTGTAATTGTCGATTTATTTCCCTTTTTCTTCTGTTTTACTTTAGCATCTCCTTGCGTTTGGCTCATTCTTCTTGTGTACCGTTCCATCGGTGTTTCCCTCGCTGCTGAGGTTTGGGTGATGTGATTGTTTTATGCGGCGTCTTTGTGCTGTCCAGCGAGCTTCCGCGAGGACTCCTCGGCTTTGAGCCGCGGGTGTTCTTCAGCAGGTCTCAGTTAGATGTTTTATTGGTGTTTGACCACTATCACTTTCTGCATTCGGTGACGGCCTCGTCGAAGCATCTTCTACGGAGTTTTGCTTCATCGGCGTGGATTGATCTCACCGTCTGATCGTTCCCTTCGCTTCCCAATGCTTGTTCGCAAACTTTGTATTCCCCCGAGATCCGTTTTGTGCTTTTATCGCTCTGCTATTTGTTGTTTTTGTTCGGTTTTACGGCTTGTAAAATATGACGATTGTTTTAATATTAATATCTTTTTGATGATGGCTGGAGTCGTAAGACTATATCCGATTGATCAAAAAAAATAAAGCAATCATGTATAGCCGAGAAAATATATATAAAATAAAAGCAGGAAAATCATGAAATAAAACATAAACCTCTACCAACATAAGAGGGTGGGATCAGTGGTCAAACAATAAAAACTACATAACAAGAAGATAGATGTAAAGAGCAGTGTTCCTCAATCCACTGTAGGACCGATCACAATCTCCTCGTCGCCCTATTCGTCCACCTGAAAGATTCTGGCAATTCTGCCCCTAGGACCCGATGCCGCTGCAGTAGCCCAAAGAGATCAGATACATTATAGAAGTTAAATTACCAGAAGTACTATTGCTACTCCCACGGAAGTAAAAGTTATTTCTGTCAAGCCATAAAACCCTGGTGGTAGCAAAGATGACAATTTACCATGCCTATTTCATATGGCTCCTCTCATTAGCTAACTGTGGACCAAACCACATGTCATCATACACTTGTGGGTATGAGTTCGTTCCTAGGGCTCTCAGAACCTCCACTAGTACTGCTTTGCTCCTAGAGCATTCAACCAATAGGTGGTTTCTAGTCTCCGGGTGTATAGCGCAAAAACCACATTCAGTAGCAATGTTCGGCTGTCTTTTAGCTAGATTTTCTCGTGTAAGAATATCATTATTTAGGACCAACCAGAGAAAGATTCTAACTTTAAGCGGAGCATTTGCCTTCCAAATGACAGACGACCAGCTCGTAGTACACCCTCTGAAATGTATGCGGTTGTAGAGTGACCGTACCTAGAAGGTGTCATTCTTTTCCAATTCTCAGGCTTTACGATCGGGGCCTTGAGAACATCTAGTCCCTGATTGTGCAGTGTAAGTCTGCAGTTCCACTAGCTTTGCATGTGAGTCCAATGATAGTCACGCTTTAAAAGGGGATCTCCAATAACATTTTTTCCAGCACTAGGCAATCATGGCACGGGGATGGGATGACTGATCGTAGAGATCTGGGAACAAATTCTTTAGCAAATATGCTCTACACCACTTGTCCCACCAGAACTCCATCGTAAAGTCATTGGCTATGAAAGATGTAACACAACTATCGAATATATAATGAGCTTTGGACATTCCTTTCCAGAACCATGAAACTTAGTTTTCGATGCTAACCTAATCCACTTTACAATATGATGTAAATAATTTCATTCATTATTTTTTAGCAACTAATTATAGCATGGAAAGCCAGGCATATGGATTTAATTTAATTTATCTTTACCTTTTTTTTTAATGGTGTGTTGGTATGCATGCAAAAGCCCTTCAAACGTACAAACCCTACTCTAACACCATAAAAATTGAGTAGAAAATCTTTAACACACTGCATATATCGTATAAGAGCATCTAGTTTGCTATATATCTTTAAAAATGGATATTTTGAGTTTTTCGCAGTCACTATCGTTCGCTAAAAATCTACTTTTTAAAAAAGTAGTGAACAGTACGCTGCTAAATATAGCAGAATATTTAGCAATCGCTAAAATATTGAAGACGGAAGAAAATCTTCCATCTCTGAATTCTTTAATATATTTTTCCAAAAAATTGCTAAAATACCATCAAAATATTTACCAAATTGTCATTGAAATAAAATAAATCAAAAAAAAAATGCCATGTGCTCGGACGGAAGATGTTCTTCCGGCCCGCCAATTTCCCTCAATTTTTTTTCACAATTTACCAAATGCCATCAACATATTTATGAAACCGTCATTTCATCAATTTAAAAAAAAGTGTCAAACGGAAGATCATCTTCTGTCTGGCAATTTTTTTATTATTTTAAATACAAAAAAATTCACAGACGGATAAAGTTCTTCCGCCTGTCAATTTTTTATATTAAAAAAATAAAAAAAGTTAGACGAAAGATGTTCTTCCGTCTGAATATTTTATTAGTATTTTTTTGGGTCAAAATTTGACTCAAACGATAGTAGAAAAATTCTTTCCATTGTTATTTTCGATTGCCAAATATCCATATTTTAGTAGCAACGATAGTGGATGCTCTAAGAAGATTAATTATTGAAGTGAAAAGTGACCTACTATAGCAGACTACGTATACTATAAATTTTTTTATTTTCTGATCGACATCTAATTAGAGAGTGGGTGGGAAAATAGCATCACCAATTCTTGTTGAAATGTAGTAAGTACTAATATGTATATTCTATTTCCTAATCTATAGGAAATAGATTCCCAAATCTCTTATCCCTCAATATTCTCTCAATCTCCTTTCTTCTCCTTCAAGAATGTAATCCTTATATATAGATGTATACAGTAAAGAATAAAAAACAACAAGAATAAGAATCATTTCCCCCCAAATCTGTTTTCTTCATGGTATCAAAGCCTAACAAGATCTAGGCTAGTTGAAGAAGAAGAAGAGACAGAGGCGATCGGATCTGACGCCTCCATCCCGATCCGATCCCGACCAAACCCCGATCCCCGAACCTCCTCGTCGACCCGATCCTCGCTGCCATCGAGCCCGTCGCCGACCTTCGTCCACACCGATCCCTCAGCCCTGTCATCTGCTTCCGTCTCCGATCTTCCCCATCCTCCGGCCACCCCTCGTCTCCCAGCCCCTCTCCAGTTGTCGCGCCACATCCTGGGGCCGCTCCCATCGACGCCCAGGTGCCCAAACCCCAATCCCGACCTCCCCCTTGTCTCCTCTTCCGTTTCGATCAACAACGACCAAAACCCCACCCCGACCTCCTTTCCTCTCTCCTCGACAACTTCGTGCTGCCTGAGCGTCACCGCCACCGCCCTCAACATCGCTCGTCGACATCAGCCGCCACCGTCCAGATCTTTTCTATTGTTGATATTGTTGTTGTCTCTCTCTTTCTCTCTTTTTGCTGTTTTGTGAAGAGGAAGGATTGATTTGGGTTTGGTGTCTGGTGTTTTGTAAAGGAGGGATTTGATATTGTGTTTGGCATTTGGATCTTGTGTTTGGCATTTGGATCTCGGTGTTTGGTGTTTTGATTTGCTGTGGAGTTGTTGTTTGGGTGTTGGATTGTTGCTGCTTTGCTGTTTGTTGAAGACTTGGAACTATTCTTGGCCAAGTTGTGTCGTTTGCTATTGGCTGCTGAAGATCAGATCCGTTGTTTTTCTTGTGTCGCTACCATAAGACAAACTGATGGAGTTGAGAAGAGTATTGGACTTGCCTCTACATTAGTTACAGCTACAGGTAATGATGGTAAGGAATTTAATATTTCTGTTTCTGTTATGAATAGTGCATGGATAATTAATTCGGGTGCTACTGACCATATGACTTTTGATTCTAAACAAGTTCAAAATTTTCAACCATCCACTAAATCAACTGTGTCCACTGCCAATGGTGATTCTGCCACTGTTACTGGCGAGAGTACAATACATCTCACAAACAACCTAACCTTAGATACTGCCCTAGTTGTGGCATCCTTGAATTTTAACCTATTATCTGTTGCTCAAATAACTACTGCCTTACATTGTATTGTAGTCTTTTGGCCTTCACATTGTGTATTTAAGGATATTCAGACTCGTAAGACGATTGGTAATGAGGTTAGACACGGAAAGCTCTATTACATGAATTTGGAATATGAAAGTTCAAGCAAGTTGACTCAAGCTCTAAGTGTGGAAGGATCCGAAGATGAGAAGAAGAAATCAGATATTTGTCTATGGCATCGACATCAAGGGCATGCTTCTTTCGGTTATTTGAAAAAGTTATTTCCAAGTTTATTTTTGAAGTTGGATATATCTGCCTTTAGGTTGGATGTGTGTGAACTTGCAAAAGGTCACCATATCTCTTTTCCTCCAAGTCCAAGTAGAAGCTCCCTTCCATTTATGATGATTCATTCTGATGTTTGGGATCCATCCAAAACCACTACATTTGGAGGAGCCAAATGGTCTGTGACATTTATTGATGACTGTACCCGTGTGACCTAGATATGTTTGATGAAGTCAAAAAGTAAAGTTAGTGGCTTGTTTCAGAAATTTCACAAGCATGTTATGATTCAGTATAAATCACAAATTCAAGTTCTTAGGAGTGATAATGGCGGAGAATACCTGAGTTCGAATCTACAACAATATTTGGTGGAACACAGAATTGTTCACCATACTACATGCTCATATACCCCTCAATAGAATGGGATTGCAGAAAGGAAAAATAGATACTTGCTCGAGGTGGTCTGTACGTCTCTCATCAATGAAAATATGCCACTCATTTATTAGGGGAAAGCGCTTACTTCTATTGCATATTTAATCAACCGAGTTTCCTCTAGTATCCTAAATTTCCTCACACCATTTCAAGCATTAACTGAAGCTGTGAATGCACCAAAAGTCGTGAACTTGCCGCCTTGTGTGTTTGGGTGTGTTGCATTTGTTCATCTTCATCAACATGAACGCAATAAGTTAACTCCTCGAGCTGTCCACTGTATTTTCGTGGAATATGCACAGAATAAGAAAGGGTATCGGTGCTATCATCCACCAACTCAAAGGATGTTTATGACTATGGATATTGTGTTCCATGAAAATGAGATGTATTTTTCTTCTACGACTGAACTTCAGGGGGAGTACCAAAGTAAAGTTCAGACTCTTGGGGTATGATGAAGGGGTCAGTGAAGTTCAGACTCTTGTGTATGATGAAGTAATTACCACTCAGAACGAACAACTGGATACAAATAATGGCGAACACTTGAATGAAGACCTAACAAGCGAGGAAAACTCTCATGAAGAAGACTGTCATGAAGAAGACCCTCATGAAGAAGACCGTCATGAAGAAGACCCTCTTGAAGAATTGCAATCAGTACCGAATTTCAGTGAGAATGAACCGTCAGAACCCCAAAACCAATTGTCATCGTTGTCCGAAGTTCCTAGAAGAGAACTCCCACACTGTACTAATAGAGGTATTCCAAAACCCACTTATGAACCTAATCCCACTAGTAACGTCAAATATCCTATGAGTAATTATGTATCCACTCATCGCTTGTCGAAATCAAATAAGTCATTTGTGAATCAATTATCTGATGTATCTATTCCTAACAGTGTGCAGGAAGCCTTAGCCGATCCAAGGTGGAAAGCAGCTATGGATGAGGATATGAAGTCCTTGAAGAAGAATGAGACTTGAGAGATAGTCGAGCTACCAGCAGGGAAGAAGCCGGTAGGATGTAGATGGATTTATATCATGAAATATAAGCGGATGGTTCGATAGAGCGATACAAGGCAAGGCTTGTTGCCAAAGGGTATACTCAAATGTATGGAATTGATTATGACGAAACATTTGCACCTGTGGCGAAGTTCAACACTGTTTGAGTTCTACTGTCACTTGCTGTAAATCTTGACTGGTCGTTGGAGCAATTTGATGTGAAGAATGCATTTCTACATTGGGAATTGACAGAAAAGGTTTATATGGATCTACCGCTGGGATCAAATAGACCAGTCTAACACAGTAATAAAGTGTGTCGGTTGAGGAAGGCGCTATATGGTCTCAAACAGTCGCCAAAAGCTTAGTTTGTGAGGTTTACAAAATCAATGAGGACATTCGGATATTGTCAGAGTAATTCAGATCATACCCTATTCCTGAAAAGAAAAGAAGGTAAGATTACTGCTCTCATTATATATGTGGATGACATGATAGTAACTGGAAATGATCCTGAGCAGAGAATGGCATTGAAGAGTTACTTGTCACAAGAGTTCGAAATGAAGGATCTTGGCTCTTTGAGATATTTTCTTGGTATTGAAGTTTCTCGCTTAAGAAATGGTATATTTCTGTCTCAAAGAAAGTATGCTCTCGATTTATTGAAGGAAACTAGAATGTCTACTTGTCAGCCGATTGGTACACTGTTAGAAGAATGACTAAAACTTTGCAACGAATCTGATCATGTGCCTTGTGACAAGAAAAGATACCAGAAATTGGTTGGACCACTGATGTATCTTGCGCATACACAGCCAGATTTATCATATGCTTTAAGTGTGGTAAGTCAGTTTATGCATGCACCTCAGGAACACCACATAGCTACAGTGATGAGAATTCTAAGATATATTAAATCTGCTCCAGGAAAGGGGGTCCTATTTGTGAAATATGGTCACTTGAAGGTTGAGGCATATACTGATGCTGATTGGGCAGGATCTATAATTGATAGGTGCTCCATTTCAAGATATTTCACATTTGTTGGAGGAAATCTAATTATATGGAGAAGTAAGAAGCAAAATGTTGTTGCACGCTCTAGTGCAGAGGCTGAGTATCACGGAGTAGGTCTATGTATAGCAGAATCTTTATGGCTGAAACTCTTGTTGCAGGACTTAGGCTGTGCTCCGAATGAACCTATGAAGGTGTATTGTGATAGTCAAACAGTATGTGATATTGCCGCCAATCCAGTTCAACATGATAGGATGAAATATGTAGAGGTGGATATATTCTTCATCAAGGAGAAATTGGATGAGAAAGTCATTGAGATATCTAAAGTGAAGTCAGAAGATCAGCTCGTAGATATCTTGACCAAGGCAGTTTCAAGTCGGCTCTTCTTGAAATTTGTTGACAAGTTGGGCATGATCAATATCTATGTACCAACTTGAGTGAGAGTGTTGAAATGTAGTAAGTACTATATATATATTCTGTTTTCTAATCTATGGGAAATAGATTTTCCAAATCTCTCATTCCTCAATCTTCTCTCAATCTCTTTTCTTTTTCTTCAAAAATGTAATATATCCTTATATATAGATGTATACAGTAAAGAATAAAAAATAACAAGAATAAGAATCATTTGTTAGAACCTGAATATAAAATAGTAAGAAATTCTAACAAAGTTGTGAAGAAATCAAAAACAGAAAGGAAAACAGTAAGCAATGAACATGTACAGAGTCGAGATTTTTAAGAATCTCTGTCCTTAAAGCAGAATTTGTCCCGTAGTGTGACGGTTACCGGCAAATTGCTTCCCAGGATACAACTGTACCTTCTCTGAAGATGCAGCACCCTTGCTTTAGAGACAACGAACTGCTGTCTGTGTGTACTCTCAGTTGACAGACACTGACTCAGAGCAGAGGAAGAAGAAGAGGAATACTCAAGTGCAAAAATTTTCTATCTCTGTATAGGAGTTGATGTCTGGATATATTGATAAGAGTTGGACTGGAGACTGTTCAGCAGCCATTACTCTGTAACAGCAGAGTAATGGGGACTCTTCAGTTCAGTAACTGGTGAGCCATTACTCTGCTGTTACAGAGTAATGGGCACCAGTTACTGAATCTGAAAAGTCTTTTCAGTTCAGTAGGGGAAGAGTTTGTCTGGGCAAAAATAAAATAAAAAATTTAAGCCAGACCAAACCAAGCCAAGCCAAGACAAACCAAACCGAACCAAACCGAACCGAACCGAACCGAACCGAACCGAAGCTGAGGCCGAAGCCGAGGCCGGGGCCGGGGCCGGAGCCGGGCCGAGCCGGGCCGGGCGCGCGCGCGCGCGTGTGTGTGTTTGTCATTTTGGCTAAGTCCTTTCTCCACTACACGTTAGTGGTAACCCCCGGGCCCCGCCCTCTAGTCCAGTTTTCTAGTATATATACTAGTAAAAATCTTTCCCAATTTCCGATATGGGACTATCCATTTGTTAAGTTGGTACCTTTCAAGTACCCAACTTTGGATAAGCATTTCTCATTCATACGGAATTCGTTTTTGGCAAGTGAGTATACTACGGAATAGTACTCGACGAGAGGATCGCAATCCACTCATTTTCTGGCGCCGCCGGTGGCCGGAGCCTGCCGGAATCCGGCCCGGAAAACTGCAAAAATTAATTCCAACAATCCCCCACATGAATGGAAATTACCAGACCATGTAATCCAGACACGACAGAAAAATAAAAAACATGACAGAAAGACTCTGAGAGTACAATCGGAAAATCACTGCATCAGGAATGGTAGTAATTTTTCAACTTTGAACCACCCTTAGTAATTAGCTATCGGATTCACTTGACCAGGTAGTGATCATGATGTCTTGAACTACCCGGGCGTTCATGTGAACCTAGACAATAACTATCACACAGTTTCATCTCCTCACAGAACTAAGTTCTCTTGTTGTGTTCATTTTGGCCTTGAACATCCCTGGTTAATCATGAGTGAACTTGGAGAATGTAGCCTCTCTTCATTCTCCTAGAAACGGCCCCATTTCACACTCACAAGGTGATTTCCCATAAAGAGTATCCTGCTATACCCCACTTTTATTTCAAAGCTATGGGAATCATTAAAAGCCAAGCTTATCCTAACTATTTGCAGGTAGCACTTGTTTTATCATCCTAAGAATGGGTATGAGATGTTAATCTCTCAGTGCTTTCGTCGATTCAACAAGATTTAGTTGTCCCTTTGAACCTAGATCTTGGGATCTCCAATTCCTAGGTAGGGTTTCCATCAAGTATCCTCTTTCGTCATAGGCTTTAAACCCATTCCTCTTGATGATCTCACAACCTGCTCTCGCGACAGACCTTTAGTAAATGGATCCGCTAGGTTGTCGGCCAATTTTATATATTCTATAGAGATTACTCCATTTGAGAGCAGTTATCTAATAGTTTTGTGTCGCCTTCTGATATGACGAGACTTACCATTATACATGCAACTCAGTGCCCGTGCTATAGCCGATTGGTTGTCACAGTGTACACATAAGGCAGGCACTGGTTTTTCCCACATAGGAATATCCTCTAAAAAGTTGCGAAGCCATTCTGCTTCTTCTGCCGCTTTGTCTAAAGCAATGAACTCAGATTCCATGGTGGATCTGGCTAATAGCGTTTGTTTAGAGGATTTTCATGACACAGCTGCACCACCAAGTGTAAAGACATATCCACTTGTGGATTTTGAGTTCTTTGAGTCCGATATCCAGTTGGCATCACTGTAGCCTTCCAGTACTGCTGGATATCTGGTGTAATGCAGCGCATAACTCTGAGTATGTCGCAGGTAGTTCAATACTCTAGTTATTCCTTTCCAGTGACTTCGTCCTGGATTACTCGTGTATCGGCTCAGTACGTTTACCGAATGTGCTAGGTCCGGTCTTATACAATTTGTTAGGTACATCAGACTACCAATTACACGTGCATATTCCAGTTGTGATATGCTTTCGCCTGTATTTTTGAACAGGTGAAGACTTGGATCGACGGGACTTTTTGCTGTCCCATTGGAATAATTCTTGAATCTTTCAAGTATTTTCTCAGCATAATGAGCTTGAGACAAAGTAATCCCTTCAAATGTCCTGGAGACTTTGATTCCTAGTATGACATCTGCAACTCCCAAGTCTTTCATGTCAAACTTGCCACTAAGCATGCTCTTAGTTTGTTTGATAATGTCGTTATTGCTTCCAATAATGAGCATGTCGTCGACGTATAGACAGACCAGAATGTATCTGTTTGGAGTATCTTTGATGTAGATACATTTATCACATTCATTGATTTTGAAACCATTTGACATCATAACATTGTCAAATTTTGCATGCCACTGCTTTGGAGCTTGTTTCAGGCCGTACAGTGATTTTACAAGCCTGCACACCTTATTTTCCTGTCCAGGAACTACGTAACCCTCAGGTTGTTTCATGTATATTTCTTCTTCTAAGTTCCCATTTAGAAATGCAGTTTTAACATCCATTTGATGTATTTTCAGGTTACGTAGAGCTGCAATAGCTATCAACATTCTTATGGATGTTATTCTTGTAACTGGGGAATATGTATCGAAGAAATCTAGGCCCTCTTTTTGCCTAAATCCTTGTACCACAAGTCTAGCCTTATGCTTCTCTATTGAACCATCTGGTTTCAATTTTTGTTTGAAAATCCATTTGCATCCTAGAGCTTTACATCCAGAAGGCAAATCGACTAACTCCCATGTATGATTTTGCATAATGGAGTCTATTTCACTTTTGATTGCTTCCTTCCACATAGGAGCATCAGGCATAGACATGGCTTCCTTGAACGTTCTGGGCTCATTCTCTAACAGAAAGGCCGTCACAAAGTCAGGACCAAATGATTTTGATGTTCTAGCCCGTTTACTTCGTCTAGGCTCATCGGTATCCTGGTCTGGTTCATCAACTGAAGTGCTTGCAGTCCCTTGTTCACGTGTACGTTTAGGGTATGTAGTATCCTTGCACGGAAACACGTGTTCAAAGAATGAAGCATTTCTTGATTCCATTATTGTATTTACATGGATATCCGGTATATCCGATTTGTATACCAAGAACCGATATGCACTACTGTTGTGTGCATAGCCTATGAATATGCAATCAATCGTCTTAGGTCCGATGGTGACCTGTTTCGGTTAGGTACTGCCACTTTTGCTAGACACCCCCACACTTTGAGGTATTTATACGAAGGTAAGTTACCTTTCCACAATTCATATGGTGTCTTGCCGGTTTTCTTGTGAGGTATTTTGTTGAGAATATAGTTGGCAGTCAACAACGCTTCCCCCCACATGTTTTGGGGTAGGCCAGAATTCAACAACAAGGCATTCATCATCTCCTTTAGAGTTCGGTTTTTGCGCTCGGCAGTACCGTTTGATTCGGGTGAGTAGGGAGCAGTTGTCTGATGAACTATTCCATGTTCCGAGCAGAACATGTTAAATGGTGCATCATATTCTCCTCCTCTATCACTTTTAACGATTTTAATCGTTTTGCCAAGTTGATTCTCAACCTCAAGTTTATATTCTTTGAATTTATCCAAAGCCTCATTTTTGCTATGTAACAAATATACATAACAGAATTTTGTGCAATCGTCTATGAAAGTCACAAAGTACTTTTTGCCACCTCTGGTCTGCACATATTTTAAGTCACACAGATCCGTGTGAATTAGACCTAAAGTTTCTGTGTTTCTTTCTACAGAACGCGATGGAGTTTTAGTAAGTTTGGCCTCCGTGCAAACTTCACATTTTTCTGAGTTATCTACCTTAAACTTTGGTAGCAGATTCATGTTAACTAATCTACGCATAGAATTTACATTAACATAGTCTAGTCTTTCATGCCAAACAGAGGAAGACTCAACAACATAGGCAATAGGAGTTATTTCATTAACTTTGGGAACAGCAGGAACAATAGTTTTAGGGATGACTGTCATTACATTAAACTTGAACAGTCCATCCTTTACATATCCTTTACCCAAATATACCCCATTCTTGGACAGTACAAAATTATCAGAAACAAGTACAACTTTGAACCCATTCTTACTTAGCAAAGAACCTGATATCAAGTTCTTTCTAATGTCTGGGACATGCAGCACATTTGTGAGCGTTAGCTCTTTGCCTGAAGTCATTTTCAGCACTATCTTCCCTGTTCCTTCAATTTTGGAGGAGGAAGAGTTTCCCATGAACAGCTGTTCATCTTTGTTGCACTTCTGGTAGGAGGTGAACATTTCCTTGTCCGAGCAGATATGCTTGGTGGCCCCTGTATCGTACCACCATTCGCGAGGATTGCTCCCCACAAGATTTACCTCTGAAACAACAGCACAGAGGTCCAGGTCAGAGAGACCAGTGGACAAGTTCTCAGCTATGTGTACATGGGATTTTTCATTTCCTTTTACATGTCCTGTTTTTGAATAATTACTGTCCTCACTACGGCACTCAGAAATTTTGTGCCCCAACTTACCACACTTGTGGCATTTCCCAGCAAACCTCTTTGCAAGAGGTTTTTTGTTGGAGGCCTGTGGCAGAAACTTCCTCTTCTTGCCCTTCTGTTCATGCTCCACCACATTAGCCTTTTCTATGGACTGATTTCCATAGGACCTCTCAGCCTTGCGATTCTCTTCTTCGATCCGCAACCTGATAATTAGATCTTCAAGAGACATCTCCTTTCGTTTGTGTTTAAGATAGTTCTTGAAGTCTTTCCACCCAAGTGGAAGTTTTTCAATGAACACTGCAACCTGGAATGGTTCGCACAGCGTCATATTCTCTGCGGCAATGTCATGCATTATAACCTGCAGTTCTTGGACTTGACTCACCACAGTTTTGGAGTCAATCATCTTGTAGTCCAGAAATTTGCCGACAACAAATTTCTTGGACCCGGCGTCTTCTGTTTTGTACTTCTTTTCCAGGGACCCTCACAGGAGTTTGGACGTCTTGAAGACACAGTAGACGTTGTACAAGGAGTCTACCAGGCCATTCAGGATGTAGTTCCTGCATAGGTAGTCGCCCTGAGTCCACGCGTCAACTGCAGCAACGGAGTGTGCTTCCATTGGCGCCAGCATCGGGGCAGATTCATTGAGGAATCTGTCCAGCTTCAATGTGGTCAGGTAGAACTGCATCTTCCCCTGCCACTTTTTGAACCCAGTTCCATTGAACTTCTCCGGTTTTTCTCCCACGCTTATGTGCGTGGGCAGAACGACCGAATGTGCCGCAACCGATTGTGCAGTCACATTCTAGATCACTGGAGTTTGGGTACTGATAAGCCCAGTAGCAAGTTCAGTTGGTGTGTTCTCCATGTTTTTGATTTTGTTCTTTTCTCTTCTCTGAAATTGGTTGAAACAGAGATAGTTAGTCCTATTTTTTCCGAACAGAACCTGTAAACAAACTTCACAAAATTTGTTAGAATCTGTGAGGAAAAATTCTGCTTTAAGATTGTTAGAACCTGAATATAAAATAGTAAGATATTCCAACAAAGTTGTGAAGAAATCAAAAACAGAAAGGAAAACAGTAAGCAATGAACATGTACAGAGTCGAGATTTTTAAGAATCTCTGTCCTTAAAGCAGAATTTGCCCCGTAGTGTGACGGTTACCGGCAAATTGCTTCCCAGGATACAACTGTACCTTCTCTGAAGATGCAGCACCCTTGCTTCAGAGACAACGAACTGCTGTCTGTGTGTACTCTCAGTTGACAGACACTGACTCAGAGCAGAGGAAGAAGAAGAGGAATACTCAAGTGCAAAAATTTTCTATCTCTGTATAGGAGTTGATGACTCTGCTGTTACAGAGTAATGGGCACCAGTTACTGAATCTGAAAAGTCTTTTCAGTTCAGTAGGGGAAGAGTTTGTCTGGGCAAAAATAAAATAAAAAATTTAAGCCAGACCAAACCAGACCAAGCCGAGGCCGGGCCGGGCCGGGCCGGTGTGTTTGTCATTTTGGCTAAGTCTTTTCTCCACTACACGTTAGTGGTAACCCCCGGGCCACGCCCTCTAGTCCAGTTTTCTAGTATATATACTAGTAAAAATCTTTCCCAATTTCCGATATGGGACTCCATTTGTTAAGTTGGTACCTTTCAAGTACCCAACTTTGGATAAGCATTTCTCATTCATACGGAATTCGTTTTTGGCAAGTGAGTATACTACGAAATAGTACTCGACGAGAGGATCGCAATCCACTCATTTTCCGGCGCCGCCGGTGGCCGGAGCCTGCCGGAATCCGGCCCGGAAAACTGCAAAAATTAATTCCAACATCATTTTCCCCCAAATTTATTTTCTTCAATTCTTTGTATGAAACCTTAACCTGATACGGTCCATGATAACGACTTAATTAATCCAAGCAATCACAACTAATACTAATAGGCCACTTCTAATATCTAACCACTAATCATTGTTGACCATAGTTTTAATTATCTAACATTTTGTAGAGTAATATGGTTTTGTTCCTAACTTTTGAAGACACTAGTTAGTAGTTAGAGATGGATGTCAGTGCAAAGGTTATAAGTCATTTGAAAATTAGGCAAACACGTGCATAATTAAGTGGGGACAATTTTGTTAATTAGTTATTTTTGCTCATATTTTGAATTAATAATAATAAGAAGAAGAAGAAATAATGAAAGAGTTCAATTTAAGTCGACTGAGTAGGGTCATCTAGTGTGGACAACATACCAAACATCTCACGTACTCAACATCTTTAGACCCACGAACATTAAATAAAAACTACACAATGTGGAACAACACATCAATAGAATAATTTTGTTCATTCTCTCCTCTTATCTACTATGCATATTCGTAACTAACCCATGT
Source organism: Hemerocallis citrina (assembly GCA_017893485.1). Lineage (NCBI taxonomy): Eukaryota > Viridiplantae > Streptophyta > Magnoliopsida > Asparagales > Asphodelaceae > Hemerocallis > Hemerocallis citrina. Next base: position 40,559,482 of record CM030363.1, read on the forward strand.
CTAGATTAGGACCCAGTTTTATGTTTTTCTGAAGGAACTCAGTTAAAGAAATTAGTATTGAAGCACAACCCTTCATGAGATTCAAGGAGATCATGTCCCGAGTAAACGCACATTTGAAAGTATAATTAAAGCTACAAAGTTACTCTTATATTCATAGGCCTGAATATTCAGTGATACTATGTGTTAATCATCTTTGTATTGCGTGGATCACATTGAGACTTTATATGATCATAGATAATTTACGAAACTAGCTTATGGTCTTCAAAAATTGTTAAATGCAAATATATCACCCTTCAAATAATGAATGATGAAAGAATCATCCCAGTTTAGCTCTCAATACAGCAAGCATAAAATTTCTTAAGAAAAAGATGCATATAATCAAACACCTTTATTTAAATTGCTTTCAATTTCCATCTATATTTCAAATTTTAATTTCCATATCTTAAGTTTTTTGCAAAGTAACATATTACGTAAACAACCCCTCCTTAATTTCCCAAACACTCCTATCCGCTAAATTGTATCTCTAAAATGCCCTTGTCGGCACCCTGTTATTATATTAAGGTCCCTAAACATTCAACCAATAACATGTAAGAATTACACTATCCCTCCGAAACAAAAACCCCAAACTTTTACACAAACCCCCCTCCCTCAATTCTTCTTCCCATCCACCAACCCCTCGTACCCCTTCTTACTCCCCCTCACCGCCCTCGCCAACAACAAAATTACTAAAAAGCACCCCGCGTACACCCCGTGCACCTTCCAATTCGCATGCGGCGCATCTCCCGTCACCGCCCGATGAAACACCGTCACATAATAATGACACCCCACTCCCAACCCCACCACCATCTGCCCCAACGCAACCATTCTACTCACCGCGTTTTTATTCTCACCGCCCGAAAACGCCACCACCAAATAAATCGCCTGCACCAACAAGTACACCAGATACCCCAACATCTGCACCGCCTGCATCCACGCGTACCACCCGGATGACGTGGCATAAAACAACTTCAGCGGCTCGAGTCCCGTCACTGCCGCGGTCACCGCAAGCGTTAAAAAATACACCGCCAAATAGGCTTGCACAAAAATTAAGAAGCGGTGGAGTGAAAGGTAAGAGTTGAGCTGGCAGATTAGGACGGTGAGCAGAACCAGGGGCACGATGAGAAATACTGAGGAAGCGGCGAGGGCAATTTGGGGTGCGTACTTCTTGCCGACGAAAGGGCGTACGTTTTCGGCGATGTTTTTGTGGGCCTTGTAGATGTAGGCCTTTGATGTGATGGATATCTTTTTGAGATCCGGTATGAGGGCGTCGTGGATTTGGGCCGGGAGGTCGCGGAACTCCGCTAAGATGTCCGGGTCCAGATCCGGATCCGCTTCCAGGTCCATCCATATCGGATCCGAGTTAACGGGTTTGGATTTTTTCGCAACTTTTGGAGGGGAATTTGAGGAAACTAGCTTCATGGGCTTGGTGGAGTTGGCGGGTTTGGTAATGGGTTTGGGTGGTTTGGTGGTGTTAGTGGGTTTTGTAATGGGTTTGGGTGGTTTGGTGGAGTTAGTGGGTTTGAGGAGGGAGGTTGAGTTGAGCTTTTTGGGCTTGATTGGTTTGGTTTGGTTCTTGGAGTCTAGTGTTGGCTTCTTTGTGATGGGTTGGTCATCAGGTTCTTGGAGGACTAGGGTTCTTCGAGTGAGTTGGGGTTTTTGGGAGAGGGAGGGGATGGAGGAGGCGAGGAGGAGGAGGGAGAGGAAGAGGAAGGACAGGGAGGCCATTGAGATTTTGGAAAGTGGGTTTTGTTGTCAAAAGTTGGATCTCGAAGAGGAAGCAAAGGACTAGGGATGGGGCATTTGAATTTTGGAGGTAGTGGATGAATTTTGGGGAGATCTAGATATTGGATTTTGGAGAGGAGAAGAGTGAGTGGAGTTTATATAGACAGACACAAGAGAGAGAGTTAGAGACTAGTAAGTTTGTAGGTAGGGTAAGCAGTGAAGACTTTTTAAGGGATGTAAAATGAGTACAAAAGTGTCCGCAATTTGGTGGTGATGGCTGTGGACTAAAGTAGAGAAACTGACATTTTTTTTTCTATCTACTTTGTGGTTTTAGTTTTGTGGTCATACAAGACTTTTTTATCTATTTTCTTTGAATATTTTCTTACAATGGGAAAGGTGGAAAGGTTGAAAGGAAAACTTGTAATGGATGTTGATTGTCGAGTACTAATTAGGATTTCAGAGGATGCAAATGAGATTCAGTGTAAGTGACTACTCTAACTATAACTACGGTTAAAGATGTCCCTCACGCTCCCAACTATGCAATTTGAGTTGTTTTTAAACTCAAGAAAAAACAATGCAACTTGTGATCTTTGAGTTCACCATTCCCTCTCTCCTAGAATCGAGTATAATGATTGTTGATTAAGCTCTTGCTTAATAATATCTGACATTGTATCGGGTTTTTATCTATAACTATCAATATCATACTACTATTATACATATAACCTTTTCACATTTTCATCTCTTATTTATAAATAAAAAAAATTTTAAAAAAAATCTTCAATATATTTAAATCTACCTGTCTGTGATTTTATTCTTTCCAAACTGTGGTCACGGTTATAAAATTTATACTTCATATAATAATAATCAACTTTCTATTGTTAATAGAATGGGAGAAAAACTATGTGCAATATGCGTGCACATCAGTGATGGACCTAACTTGGGACGAGGGTGGGCCAGCGCCCCGCATGTTATTAAAAAAAAATAGGTGAGAACCGGGGGGGTATAAGGGACGTATATCACAAATTTGAATGTATGCTCAGAGACTTTGACTGAAGTCTTTCCGGAAGAACGGTTTGGATCTTCATCAATTTATTTTGTCTATTATTACTAAATGCTTTTTCACAAGAAGGTTTTTCATTTTTCACTTTTTATTTTTTATAAGATGGATAGAGCCTTACGACTCCAGCCCGAAAGATATATGGCGATAAATAAAGAGTAGCATACAAAAAAATCAATTTTACAAGGAGTAAAACCAAGAAGCTAAATAAAACAGTGGGGAAGGCAACAAATAGTAGCCCAAATGAACAACAACAACCACAGGTTAACTACAAAAGCGACCCCTACGGCTATATAAGAAAGAACTGAAGAGACAGAGCAGCCAATCAAGCAGGAGACCAACACTCATCTCCAAAGCCGAAAACTAAAGACGGAGGAGGGCTGTACAAATCAGCCGCCAACAGAGCAGCCGCTCGCCGAACGGCACCAGCACTCCACTCTGCAGGAAACAGTGAAGAACGCAACCAACAAACAATAATAGAGCGCTAATAACAGCGCTGGGCCTAACCCCAAATTCAGAAAAGGAATAAGAAATAACCAGAATATGAGCATGGCCCAATAAACTCCTGCACCGCATCGCAATCACGCCCAAAGAGGGAACCGAGCCAAAGGATCCCACCCACTGCAACGCAGTGGCAACAAGCACCCAGGGCCTAACCCCCACACTACCAACAAAAAGCACAATGCAGGTCGCTTGGCCTAACCCCAAACATCGCAATCGAAATAGCACAAGCAAAAAATGGAACACAAAAATGGCAACCCCCACACTGCATCAGAGTCGCAACCCAAAAACCGCAGCAAACCAAAAGCATCCCTCACACTGCAGCTCAAATGGAGCAAACACAGAACTGCCAAAAGGGGATAAGGCATAAAAACAAGGGCCTAACGGACTCATAAACGCACTACCCAATCAGGGGTAAAGCCCCATCTGGGCAAACAACCAGAGCCCCGGACCAGAAGAAAGAACAAAACGGGGGGAGCAACGTCTTAACAACACCCCAACTAAAATAAGAAGCTAGACAATGCATAGGGCCATCAGGGAGAGGCACTCCACCGATAGGCCACCAAAAGCACGATAGGGTGCAGCCTATCAACCACCCAACAAACCAACTGAAACAAAGAAAGTAAACGTCCAGGACATAGCCCAGTCAAAATAAACACATTAAAGTTGAACATCGGTAACAAACGACTAAGGTCCCTACAGAAGTATGGGAGGCCTGGTCGGAGAACAAAATAACACAGATATAACACAAGGAGAAGGTCAATCGATGCTTCAAAACGATGCTGGAGGAGGTACTGCAACCAACTCGCAAATGAAAGCCTCCCAACAACCACCAAAACAAGCAAAACAAGTATCGATTGAGCCCAGAGAGGAGGGAAGCCAGAGCTGTGAAAGCAAGTCATATCTGCAAGGAAAAGAAAACATGGACAAAGTGAGAATGAAACACACTAACTCTAATTAGCTAAATTAGAACGATAACAATGGTATGCCTCCTTAAGGCAGCCTAAGTGCAAGGACGCCACTTTAACCTGCGTTAAAGTGGACGACCACAAATTGATGAAAAATAAAAAGTTATCAATTATCGCCATCAGCGATGAAGCCGAGTGCAAAAAGATACGTTTATTCTTTTCTAACCAGATCACCCAGATCATGCCCATAACAGAGAGAAACCAGGAACTGCGGAATTCTCTCTTAAGCAAATGCGCCCTCCAAATGGACGAAAAAGCAACGGGAAAAGCCGGAGCTTGCCAGGCCACTGCTGTAATAGACCACAAAGGTCGAATAAAGGTGCACCGAAGGAAGAAGTGTTCGGTATCTTCGTGTTCTGCTGAACAGAACGCACATAATTGACCTATAGCAAGATCCATTTTGTTGAGACGGTCTACAGTGAGGAGTTTGTTATTAAGAGCTAACCAAGTAAGAATTTTGGATTTAAGTGGGGTGCAACTACTTCATAACGGTTTAGCCAAGTTGGAGTAGACTCCACCAAAGTTCAGGAAATTGTAGAAAGACTTGATCGAGTAGACTCCCGAGGTAGTCCAACGCCAAGCTATTCTATCAGAGGGACGCCAAGCATACCGGTTTAGTATCGAAAATAGCTCGTGGAGCTCCATATCAAGGTTGGTAGAAAGAGTGCTGAGGAACGCGATAGACCAATACTTTTGGTGGTTGATAATAACTAGATGATCTGCCATCGTCGCTGAGGAGTTAGAGGCCAACTGGAAGAGAGAAGGAAACAATGAAGCTAGCTTCATATTTCTGATCCATAGATCGACCCAGAACTTTGTCTTGGACCTGCTAGCACATTCATGGAAGATCCCACAAGTGAACAGCTTGGCCGCTTTCCAGAACCCTTTCTAGAAGGGGGAGGCCTTACGGGACAAAGAGGGGAAAAAATCCGTAATCCTCTTCCGAGTGAAACAATTGGAGGAAATGATTCTGGCCCAAGGCAGATGATCATAAGCTATAAATCTCCATGACCATTTATGCAACAGCGCTAAATTTTACTGTCTGAGATTAAGAACCCCAACACCCCCTACAACCTTAGACGTGCAGATCAACTTCCAGCTACAAAGATGGGTCCCAGCCTTGTAAAGACCCATTCCAGACCAAAAGAAGTTCCTTCTGATTTTGTCGTTCCTCTTAATCACCCAAGAGGGGACGAAAAAAAAGGACATCATATATAAGGAGATAGAAGAAAGAACAGAGTTGACCAGAACTAATCTACCTCCACGAGAGAGGTGTTTCTGGTCCAAACATTGAGCCTGGACTCCACTTTTTCAATCATCGGTACCCAATAAGATTTATGTAGCTTCTGCCACCGCAGGGGAATACCTTCGTACTTAATGGGGAAGGATGCCGATGCACAGTTAAAGAACTGAGCAATTCTGCTTGACGATTAATCGATCCTCCAATCCATAGAACAGAAGATTTTTGAAAGTTTATAGCAAGACCGGAAGCTTTTTCAAAGATGTATAAGAGTAACTTCAAGTTACGTAAGGAGCACCTGTTGGGTTTCGCGAAGATAATGGTATCATCGGCGTATTGGAGGTTCAGCACACTACGAAAACTGTGCGAACCTCTAAGACCTTCAATAACGCCAGCTTTCCGAGCATTGCGAAGTAACTTTCATTTTTTATTAAACAACCGAATCAACCCAATTTGTTAGCATTTTTTATACCTCTTGAACTTTATTGAGTGTCTTCTTTCTTAATTATACTTATTTTTTTTTAGCTAATATTTTTTTTGCCGCACTTGAAGAAAACAAAACCATCAATCTATATTTATGAGTTGGCATAGTACTTTATGACCTTTTTTTTAAGGGATGAGAGGTCAAATGAACAAACACTTTTCTTTTTAATGTTTCAATTATATATTTTGAAATAGCGAGCATCATCGATAAATAATTGTAACTGAATTTCGATTGCACTTGAAAATGACCAAAAAGATATTTGTCCTCTTGAACGTTGTTGGATGTCCTTTTTTTTATATTAATTATACTTTTTAGTTTGCTAAAACAAATTTGCGGCACTTGAAAATATAAACATCAATCCATATTTATGATTTCGCATAAGACTATGGTAGTGTACCTTGTGCAATATTGCATAAACTTTTTAAAAACGAGAAAATAATATTTTAAAAAATTCCTATAATTATTCTCAAAAGTACTGAAATTATAAACTATCATAATTATTTGTGTTTTTTCATACTTCAACATACAGAAAATTAAATTATCCTTTAAAAAAAGACAATTCTAATCATAAAATTAGATTACATGGTTTTTGCTAAAAGAAAATGATATATTTTGAAGTATATGAACAATATAATTTATCATATACAAAAACATACAGTGTGTTGCAATCAATCCAATATCATCTCTTAGTCTCATTGAAAAGCAGACACCCTGAAGGCCCGAAGAATGATTCTTGAATCCTAAAATCAGAAAAATGCATTTGAAATATTTCAAGAAAAAGAAAATTATAGAGAAATCAGAAGAACAATATTTAGATAATGTATACAAAGAAAAATGAACTTTCACGTCATCATCTACTTATTTTATCTTTATGCAGCTCATAATGATTCATGTATACATATACCTCATAAGTGGTTGTTTTTTCAAGGTTTAAACTCTACTATAAAATTTAAGGAAAAGAAGATAGTGAATTCATAAAATACTTTTAATATCACGAAATATACAAATGTTCCAGTATAAGTTTCTATAATTGTGCAGATTTGTGAAATTGTGAAAATTGTGAAGATTGTGAAATTTTGTGATATTATAAATTTGTGATAATGTGCAACTGATCATTGTGATATTGTGAAAATTTATGAGATTGTGAAACAATTTGATATTGTGATATACTGTAAAAATTTGTGAAATTGCAAAAATTTTGTATGTTCTGAGTTATAAACATGGAAACAGTGATATTTGATTTTTAGTTATCACTGTTCCAATTGAAGCCAAAGTTAGGAATTGTGGCTTCTGTGCAAATGAAGACGCAGTTCCTAACTGCGGCTTCAGTTTGGAGGAAATTTTTTCCTTTGACTTGGCTCTCTGACTCAGGGAGCCAAATTGAATGTATAGTGTAGGCCGCAGTTGGGAACTGCGACCTCTGTTAAAAAAAAAATCCAAAGAGTTCTTGCTCTCTGGCCTAAGTGTGAATTTTTGTGTCCCAAAGTTTTGAGACATAGACACTATTCCCCACCACGGTAATGATTTGCACAGTTGCCGCAGATAGGAAAAACGACAGGCTTAAAAAGTTTAATGAAGAATCCATAGTTAGGAACCCTGGCATTAACAGAGTTGTTGCCGCATTTCCCAACTGCCGCTACAACTCATGTGGCAGAGAGCATCACCAAAGAATTATTTGGCAATTGGCTTAATTTGGGAAATAATTTGGAAAAGTGGCTTAGTTTGGGAAATAATTCATCCTTTGCTGGTATTGATATCTATGTCCTCTTCATTAACTCAGCTCAACTCTGCTTTATACTTTGTGTTGGTCGACAGCAAGAGAAATTCTTAAACCGTATCGGTCGCAACTTAAAGAGGTTGGAGAGTGAGCAAGATCAGATGATATGTTGACAGCTCCGATTCCTCACACAGGTAGACATAAGAAGGTGGTTAGGAAACTCAGGCGGCAGATATAACGAGAGGAGCAACAATAAGAAGTTCCACTATAAGAAGAGGAACAAGCATGTGAAGAGGAGTCAGCCGGTGAAGAGTCAAATGATGATGACCTTATTATACTCCTCTCACAGCTGACACAAGTTGGTGGTAATCAGCAAATCTCTCGGCGGAGGAGGAGGAAGCAGACATACACTGAGTTAGATTTGTGCTATTTTTTTATATAATTGTTTTCTATGATTGTGCGGATTTGTGAAATTGTGAAAAAATGTAATATTGTGAAAATTTGTGCAAGTTGTGAAAATTTGTGATATTGTGAAACTATTTGATATTGTGATATATTGTGAAAATTGTGAAATTTTGAAAATTGTGTATGTTTAGAATTGTAAACAGGGAAACAGTGATATTTAAATTTCAAATATGACTGCTCCAACTGAAGCCATAGTTGGGAACTGTGACTTCAGTGCAAAAGAAGCTGCAGTTCCCAACTGCGAACTGCGGCTTCAATTTGGAGGATTTTTTTCCTCTGACTTGGCTCTATGACTCAAAGAACCAAATTGAAAGTATTGGTGAACTGCGGCCTACACATAGAGATACCGCAGTTGGGAACTACGACCTCTATTTAAAGAAACTTTTCTAAAGAGCTCTTGCTCTCTGGCCTAAGTGTGACTCTTAGTGTCTCAAAGTTTTGAGACATAGTTGATATTCCCAACTGCGGCAACGATTTGCATGGTTGCCGCATATGAGAACTGCGACTTGCTAAAAAATAATAATGAAGAAGCCGTAGTTGGGAACTCCTGCATCAATAGAGTTGTTGCAGTATTTTCTAGTTGCGACTACAGCTGATGTGACATAGAGTGTTACCCAAAAAAATAGTTTGGCAAGTGGCTTAGTTTGGGAAATAAATTGAAATAGTAGCTGAGTGTGGGAAATAATTCGTCTTTTGCTAGTATTAATATCTATGTCCTCTTCATTAATGGGGTGTTTGTTTCTCCTGAAGTCCACTGTTTAGAACTAAATCAGCAAAAGTTGGCTGTTCCCTGAGTTTGGTTGGTTGATTTTGGGTTAGATTTATTTTCCTACTGTACCGCTGCAGTAGCTATTGTCGCACCAAAATAAATCCACAAAAAACATTCCAATTTCAGCTAAAGTTGTAAATCACCCGCGGGGGGGGGGGGGGGGGGGCAGGGGGGGATATGGATAGGGTGATTTTACAGAAATTAAAAACTTAAATAAAATGCGTAAAGTAAGGAGATAGAGTTAGAGAAAGCAAACAGAGCAAGCACGTAAGACACAGCGATATAACGTAGTTCGACCCCCAGGTCTACGTCCACACCACCTACTTGTAGCAATTCTTTACCACATGTGTTCCACTATACTTTAAACCCTTCTACAGTGATTCTCAGAATTCAGGCCGATAGTCTTATTATACCCATAGGACTTCTACAAACAAATCCCGCAAAACTCACCGAAGTGAAAGAAAAGAAAAACTCTCAAGATCTAAAATGTTCTTCTAATGTATGTTTCATCCATAATACCTGCGCACAATAAAATCTAACGGCTATATATTCGGCTTCTGCGGTGGATAAAGTGGTGGAATTTTGTTTCTTAGATGCCCATGAAATAAGAGAAATTTTCAAGAAGTTGCATGCACCGCTTGTATTTTTTCTATCTATTAAACTGCCAGCATAGTCGGCATCTAAATAGCAGACACGAAAAAATTTTATATTTTTCGGGTACCAAAGACCTACATTTTATGTGCCTTTAAGATATCGAATGATACGCTTAACTTCAACCAAATGAGATTCTTTTGGACACGATTTAAAATGGGCACATAACCATACACTAAACATTATATCAGGACGCGATACAGTAATATAAAGCAAGCACTAATCATACCACGATAGATAGAAACATCAACATTGTTTCCTGATTCATCTATGGAAAGTTTAGTGGTAGTGGCCATGGGAGTTTTGTATGCATTTGCACTATCAAGGCCAAACTATTTGACGAGTTCTTTGGCATATTTAGATTGATTTATAAAAATATCGTCCTTCCGTTGTTGTACTTAAAGTCCAAGTAAGTAGGTTAATTCACCCATCATCCTCATTTTAAATTCATCCTGCATTTGCTTTGAAAACTCCTTGCACAGATTTTCATTAGTAGATCCAAATATAATATCATCAACATAAATCTGAACGATCAAAATATTTTTTTAAACATATTTGATAAAAGGTGTAGGGTATACTTTTTCTTTTGAAAAACCTGTGAATAGGGAATGAACTAGTCGCTCATACCAAGCACGAGGAGCTTACTTCAAGCCATATAACATTTTATCAAGACGAAATACATGGTTTGGGTGTATTGTGTTAGTGAACCCAGGTGGTTTGTTCAACATAAACTTCTTTAGAAATAAAACCATTTAAAAAAACACTTTTTACAACCATTTGAAAAAACATAAAATCTATGTAGGATGCAAAAGAAAGTAAAATACGAATGACTTCAAGCCGTGCAATAGGAGAAAAAGTTTCATTAAAATCGACTCCCTCTTTTTGGTTATAACCTTCAGCAATAAGACGAGCTTTATTTCGTACTATATGAACTGATTCTTCTAACTTATTTCTAAACACCCATTTTGTACCAAGAACGGTTCTACTAGGGGATCTAGGAACATGTCTCCATACTTAATTCTGTTCAAATTGATTGAGTTCTTCTTACATGGCAATAATCCAGTCGTTGTCTTACATGGTCTCCTTAACATTTTTGGTTCAAGTATGGATACGAATGCAGTAGAACACATGAAAATTTTCGCTTAAGTATGAGTAGTTACCCCTTTTGACATATCACTTCATATAAGATCTGAGGAATGACTTGACATGATTTTTCAAGCATGACGTTTTTCAATTGTGTGAGTTTGAGTTGGTGGTGATGAAAAAGTGGGATCATCTTTCATATCATCAGTTTTTTGTGTGTGCATCTCGTCCGTCAAGAACTTTTTATTGATATTTAGTGGTGATAGATCTTCATTTTGATGAGATGAGTTGATTTGGAGATCTTCATTCGGCACTTTTTCAGCATGTACCAGTTTCTTTTCAATGCGAATACCTGTCTCATCATCATCAACAACATGTAATATATCTCTTGTGAGAGAATTAGATTCATTAAATATAACATCAATAAATTCTTGAATAGTGTGTCTTCTTTTATTAAATACACGAAAAGCTTCGCTACTTAGAGAATATCCTAAGAATACGCCTTCATCTCTTTTGCAATCAAATTTTCTCAAGTTATCTAACGTATTCAAAATAAACACTTTACTTCCAAATACATGAAAATAACTTAAGTTTGAAATTTTTCCATAATACAGTTCAAACGGAATTTTCTCAAGATATTTTCTAATGATTACTTGGTTAATGGTGTAACATGCTGTATTGACAGCTTCTACTCAAAAACAATTTGGTAAATCATTTTCTTTAAGCATGGTGCTGATCATTTCTTGAAGAGATCGATTTTTTCTCTCCACAATCCTATTTTTTTGAGGTGTGCGAGGACATGCAAACTCATGTTTTATTCCTTTTTCATCAAAAAAACGACGTAAATAGTTTATTTTGAAATTTTCCACCATGATCACTACGAACAATTTCTACTCTATGACAAAATATTTGAAAACCATATGAGGTTTCATCCCTATGTGATAAAAAAGCAACCGAAGTGAATCTACTATATTCATCTACAATTACGAAAGCATATTGTGCACCACCATTACTACGTGTTCGTGATGGTCCAAAAAGGTCAATGTGTAGAAGTTCAAGAGGTTTAGAAGTTGATACCATTTTCTGGGGCTTGTGGGAACTTTTCGTTTGTTTACCGAACTGACACGGGTCTTCTCAAACTTAATTTTAGAAGTTCCACGTACAAGTTTCTTGTTGACAAGTTTATTGAGATTATTCATAGTTGTATGTCCAAGTCACTAATGCCATAGCCAACCATCTTTGTTTCTAGCATTAAAGCATCTTTTATTTTCCTGTGCTAATTCATTAAAATTGATGACATACACATTATTGCATCTATTAGTAAGAAGTAAACATGATTTCTTATTTTCTAATACAGTGCATGCATTTTTATAAAAAGCAACTATTTAATTTTTATCACATAACCGAGTGACACTAAGTAAATTGTGCTTCAAGTCTCTTACCAAAAGTACATCATCAATGGAGCATGATAAACCAAAGTTTATTTTACCTTTACCGATGGTTTGACCAGTGTTGTTATCTCCAAAGATGATGTCATTCCATTTTTTCCTAGATAGTGATGCAAAATATTTATTGTCATCTGTCATATGGTTTGAGCATCCACTATCAAGGTACCACCGATCTTTAGATTTGGCACGTTGATGCACCTAAATTCAAATTAGTAGGTGTAATTTTGGGTGTCCAAGTTGGTACTGTGCCTGCACTTATATTCTTTTTCACCCAAACAAAATTATTATTTCTTTTTAGTGAGCAATTATAAGATATATGTCCTAATTTACAGCAATAGTAGCATGTAATGTGATTATGCCTTGGGTCATGCACATTTGCATAGTTATGTACTACTTTGTACCTATTTTGATGGCTATGCATATGTGTGTGACTAGATTTTGAATAACTATGTACATGTGTATGACATGATTTCTCAGTATTTTGACGTTGTAGCGACTCATTGTAACCAATGATGGAACTGAGATGATTCCCAGGACTACGGATTGGTGTGCGTATCGATCATAAAAGATTAACAGATTAAATACGTGATCTAACCCTATATAGCGAAATCTAGGGTTCACGAATTATACCTGCGATGAGAAGAAGACGACAGTGACCCCAAGATCTTCTGCACGTATTCCTTTCTCGGGTTGGACGTCGTGTGGACGACGATCTCCCAACCTTTCTTCTCCTTGGCTGACCTCTCTTTCTCTCCTTACGTGAATCACGAATTTAGAGAAAAAAATCTTATATTTCAGATGATCAATGACGGCCAGAGAATAGAGGATATATATAAGGCTACGGCAGGGACCATGAGGAGAAATTAGGGTTAGGTCTCCTAACGAATCTGGGTATCCCGTGTTCAGCCCGAACACACAACCCAGGCCCATTAACAATAGCTCGGTCCACTAAGGAGCTATTGTTGCACTACCTTCCTAATCCCAAATTATATTTATGGGCTCCTTTTATTATATGCTCGTTCAACTCCCCATGTTAAGATATCGAATGTCCGTCGATCAAATTAAGTTACTGACAACTATATTGATCAACATCTTTTATCCTTAAGTAGTACCACTCAACTTTATTTGTCATGTCGGATGTAATCCACCTGCAGGGTTTACATGACAATCCTTATGAGCTCCTTAAGGGGACATCATCAACCCGACGTATCGGGACATGGATTCCTTTTACAATCAATAGCCCATCATACATACAATGCTATTACCCAATTCATAGAGGTTGTTGATCCATAATGAATCTCACTCTTTTATGAGTCAAAGTAATGCACACTGCATATACATGTCTGTTATTATATCTGGATTAAGAGCATAAGCATCCATAATAACAGAGGTGTTTGTTCTCTTTTGTAGTCAGTACAAAGAGAACAACCTCAAGTGGTCCTGTTCAATACATACAAAGTGTACTAGTGTAAACCTATAGTCAAGACAGACTAATACCAGATTACACTACAACCTTTCCAATAGATTGTCCAAGTCCGTCTAGGTTGTGAACTATTTATATATTCCATAGGGAACTGATAATATGATCTTCTGTGTGTCACCTCACACCATATTATCAACCTTATAGAATATCAGACACTTGCATTAATATTATAATAAACATAATATGCAAACATATGCCCATATGATTCTCATTCAAAAAAATAAGGAAATAAAGTTAATACAAAAGTGATGCTTTCAGTATATAACCCTAACAAATCCTCGATTATCATGAAATAATCTTGAATTTCTTGTCATAAGATAGTTGGGTCCTTCATATTTTTCAACCATTTTTTCAAGCCCAATTATTCTATTACAAAGTCTTTTTCTAGTTTTCTCATCATCTTTAGTATTCCAATGAAGAGTACCTAAAGTAGCATCAAGTATCTTATTTTGTTCGATTGCTTCCTTACAACCTTCCACTACCTCGTCAAATTTTTTTTTGCATTGATTTAAATCATCGATGAGTTTAGCAATATAAGCATATTTCTTATGAATTTCCTTTATGTATTGCCAGAGATGTTGTTTTAGACATTCATTTTCTTCTATCAATACATCATGATCCTTCCTAAATTACTCAAAAATTTTCAATAATCAAAGAATTTGCATATTTTAGTTTTTTATTTTTGGCAATGCAGGAGTCATGTGATTCATTAGACATATTCTTATATTGTTTCAACTCACGACTTATTTTTTTTGCATAATCTATTAAGCCATTACACATGTCAACTAAATCATCATAGGTGAGTTCTTCGATTACCTCTTCTTGGAGTGATGATTGCATCTCTCCATCCTCAAGTGCCATGAATCCAAAGTCATTGTGTTCTTGCTCTTCATCGTTGGAGTCTGAATCTAGCCATGTTACTTTTAATGCTTTCTTTCTGAATCCTGAGTTAAAGTGATGATAATCTTTGTTCCTATCCTGCGAAAGGGGACCATTTGCGCGGATGTGTCATGGCTTTGTAACACCTCGAATTTGTAAAATATTTAAACTACCTGTTTTTATATCTCTGGACTGGTGAAAATTATTTTTGGTATATTTTATTTTAAATATTGATATTGGTGTTGATATTTGTGCTGGATTGGTAATATTGATCTATTGGAGTTATAAGTTGAGTTTTAAGTGAAGAGATATTGTTTATTTTATTTTATAATTTTGGAGGATTATTATGAGATAATGTTATGTATTTTGTATTGTTAGTATTTTTAAAGTATGGAGTTGTGGTTTATTTGAAATATTTTGGAGATTGGGGGTTTATATGTAAATATTCCCTTTAAAAAAATCTTTATATTTATATTTATATTTATATTCTTATTAAATTCCAAACCCCCCCCATTCTTCTCTTTCTCCTTCTCTGGTTTCTTTTCGCCTGACCAAAACGAAACCCATTTCGGCCTCAAACTTCCCTACCCAAATCCACTGCAATTCTTCATGGTTTTTAAATTAATTCAAGGGGATGGCTAAGTGGAGGATTCTCTAACTAGTGGTGAAGTCGATTTGGAGAAAGGATTTAGTAGAGAGATTAGGAGGAGAAAGGATTCTCTAACTAGAAGGTATACCCTATTTTATTTTATTTGTATAGAATTAAGTGATTTCAATTTTTATTGAATAAAAATATTGTAGTAGAGAGATTAGGAGGTGTTGGGTATTATAGAGGCAAGAATTTAGCAAATTATTGGAGATTTTGCAAGTTGCTTATAAATTAGGGTTTTAGGTTTATATAAGGAAAGTTAATAATGTTAGAATTATCTCACTAATAATTGTAGTAGACCCTTAGATTAATATCGGGTGATTTTTAGTGAATTTTATGGACGAGAAACCTAGTTATTAGAATTTGAGATTTGTGCATTTATTTTATGCACGTCATGCATTCGATGAAATGCCTGTGAGGAATTAGAGTGACGTACAGTAGCAGTGGGTTAAGGGCAATTTGATATGGTTGGAGATATGGAGATATGGAGATCTAGATAATCAACATTAATTAGTTTTGAATATTTTAAGCCATAATTACTGTTATAACATGGTAATAGAAGAAGAAGCGTGTTCGGGGAGCAATAACGGAGAGCTTATACGGTCGGTCTTCGCATCTCCCCAGGTGAGTATGATTCCTTATATTTTATGTATATGTTGTGTTATGTAAAATTTTATATTATGAATTGTTTTGTGTGATACGCTAAGTGTACCGTATATATAAAGTGAATTACTAGATGTAAGGAATTAATATATACGTGTATGCGTGTGTGTTGAAATTTATATATATATATATATATATATATATATATATATATATTGTTACCGCTAAATCTGGTGTGGGGGTAAATAGATAGTATTTGTGAGTTCTTGGGAAGCGTGAATAGCGAACCTGAACCTGTCTCACCGGAGTTTGATCGCTGGCTCCCACAGTTCACCTGCAAAAAGTGCAAGACACCGGGGTTCATCCCGGCGACGCACCCTCCGATGCTCAAGTCAGTAACCAGGGATGGTTATGAAAGAGCGTAAATTGGAAAAAGATTGATTACCTCTTAATGGAGATGGATGGGGGGCATTTATAGGCGTCTTAGGGATCAAATTAGGCATGTAATTCCTGTGAATAGATAAGGAATGTAATCCCTAATTCCCAGTGAAAGGATAGATTTGAATCAGGGCCGTTGATTAGGATTAATCAGAAACCCTAATTCTATCCTAATGGATCGGGTTCGCTGCGGGTTGAAACCCGCACTCAGTTGAGGTGGACCCGTTTGTGGGTTATTGGATCTTTGAGAAAGAGATCCAGTACCCGATTCAGGCCCAATAATAGGTAAAATTACCATTTTACCCCTAAGCTTTAAGATTCGTTCCTGATTTGGATGGTTCTGATTTAACCTCGTTTTTTAGCCATATCACGAGCCCCCCACTCCCGAAGACTGAGCTTGATCGGCCTTTGAGGAGTAGTTTTACTATTTTAATGGCTAGCGGAGTTGAATCCGAGTCCAAATGGAAGGTTTTGAATATTTGCAGGGAGTAGTATGGTTATTTTTGTTGGTTGCGTTCCAAGTTGATCTGGAGCTGTTCTGGTTATTTGGTGATTTTTATCTATTTTTTCATAATTTTTACTTAATTTTGTGAAGTGTCGGTTCGTCGTTTGGGGGTCTTAATAAATGGTCCTAGGCAATAATTATTTACTCAGGGTTTCAACAATATTTCCCCGATTTTATAATTATTTTCCAGGATTTTTAATTATTTTTCCCGAACTTTAAACCATTTTTTCACAATTATTTAAGTAAATAAAATGATTTTAATAAATAAAATACCGAATTACGGCATGGCGCGATCTGGACCTTTGATCTTGAGTGAGCACGGTTTTCTGGAAGATCAGATGGACAGAGTCGCTCGGCGGCTTTTTTCTCGCTTTTTCGGGTCGGATGGGTACTTGCTCAGAATCCGAGCGAAGTGGCTCAGATCTTCCCTCTCGCAAGTGGCTCGGACCGCTAGGCGCTCAGCTGGGAATTCCGAGCGACGTGGAGCGATCTGAGCCGTAGGATCCTGGCGCGAATCTTGAGGCAGGCACGGTTTTCAAGAAAACACTATCTTGTCGTTTAGTGGACGTGGCGCAATCTGGATCGTCCATCATCTGAGATGCGAATTTCGTAACGATCCAATGGTCGGAGACGCTCGGCAGCAATTTTCTTCACTTTCGAGGGTCGGATTGGCACTTGCTCGGGATCCGGGCGATATGGCTCGATTTTACCCTCGCGCAAGTGGCTCGGATCGCTGGTCGCTCGGCTCGGAATTCCGAGCGACGTGGAGCGATCTGGGCCATCGGATCTTGGCGCGAATCTCGATGCTGGCTCAGTTCCCAAGAAAACACTATCTTGTCGTGTAGTGGTGCTGGCAAGATCTGAGCTGTCTGATCGAAATCTTGCGCAAATCTAGAGGAGAAAGTTGTTTTTCTCCATTTTGTAGCTCGGATTGGCACTTGCTTGGGATCCGAGCGATATAGCTCAGTTTTACCCTCGCGCAAGTGGCTCGGATCGCTGGTCGCTCGGCTTGGAATTCCGAGCGACGTGGAGCAATCTGCGCCGTCGGATCTTGGTGCGAATCTCGATGCTGGCTCAGTTCCCAAGAAAATACTATCTTGTCGTGTAGTGGCACTGGCAAGATCTGAGCCGTCTGATTGAAATTTTGCGCAAATCTTGAGCAGAAAGTTGTTTTTCTCCATTTCGTAGCTCGGATTGGCAGTTGCTCGGGATCTGAGCGATATAGCTCGGTTTTACCCTCGCGCAAGTGGCTCGGATCGCTGGTCGCTCGGCTCGGAATTCCGAGCGATGTGGAGCGATCTGCGCCGTCGAATCTTGGCGCGAATCTCAATGCTGGCTCAGTTCCCAAGAAAATACTATCTTATCGTGTAGTGGCGCTGGCAAGATCTGAGCCGTCTGATCGAAATCTTGCGCGAATCTTGAGGAGAAAGTTGTTTTTCTCCATTTCGTAGCTCGGATTGGCACTTGCTCGGAATCCGAGCGATATGGCTCGGATCGCCTATCGCTCAGCTGTTGGATCCGAGGGACGTGGGGCGATCTCAGCCGTTGAATGATGGTACAGATCTCGAGGCAGGCATGGTTCCTAAGAAAACACTATCTTGTCGTTTAGTGACGTTGGCATGATTTGGGCCGTCTGATCGAAATCTTGCACGAATCTCGAGGAGAAAGTTGTTTTTCTCCATTTCGTAGCTCGGATTGGCACTTGCTCGGAATCCGAGCGATATGGCTCGGATCGCCTGTTGCTCGGTTGTTGGATCCGAGGGACGTGGGGCGATCTCAGCCGTTGGATGATGGCACAGATCTCGAGGCAGGCACGGTTCCCAAGAAAACACTATCTTTTCGTTTAGTGACGCTGGCATGATCTGGGCCGCCTGATCGAAATCTTGCACGAATCTTGAGGAGAAAGTTATTTTTCTCCATTTCGTAGCTCGGATTGGCACTTGCTCAGAATCCGAGCGATATGGCTCGGATCGCCTATCGCTCGGCTGTTGGATCCGAGGGACGTAGGGTGATCTCAGCCGTTGGATGATGGCACAGATCTCGAGGCAGGCACGGTTCCCAAGAAAACACTATCTTGTCGTTTGGTGACGCTGGCATGATCTGGGCTGTCTGATCGAAATCTTGCACGAATCTTGAGGAGAAAGTTGTTTTTCTCCATTTTGTAGCTCGGATTGGCACTTGCTCGGAATCCGAGCAGTATAGCTCGGATTGCCTGTCGCTCGGCTATTGGGTTCGAGGGACGAGG
Organism: Hemerocallis citrina; assembly: GCA_017893485.1. Taxonomy (NCBI): domain Eukaryota; kingdom Viridiplantae; phylum Streptophyta; class Magnoliopsida; order Asparagales; family Asphodelaceae; genus Hemerocallis; species Hemerocallis citrina. The sequence goes on from CM030363.1 coordinate 40,578,428, forward strand.
GGCGATCTCAGCCGTTGGATGATGGCACAGATCTCGAGGCAGGCACGGTTCCTAAGAAAACACTATCTTGTCGTTTAGTGACACTGGCAAGATCTGGGCCGTCTGATCGAAATCTTGCGTGAATCTTGAGGAGAAAGTTGTTTTTCTCCATTTCGTAGCTCGGATTGGCACTTGCTCGGAATCCGAGCGGTATAGCTCGGATCGCCTGTCACTCGGTTATTGGGACCGAGGGACGTGTGGCGATCTCAGCCGTTGGATGATGGCACAGATCTCGAGGCAGGCACGGTTCCCAAGAAAACACTATCTTGTCGTTTAGTGATGCTGGCATGATCTGGGCCGTCTGATCGAAATCTTGCGCGGATCTTGAGGAGAAATTTGTTTTTCTCCATTTCGTAGCTCAGATTGGCACTTGCTCGGAATCCGAGCGGTGTAGCTCGGATCGCCTGTCACTCGGCTATTGGGTCCAAGGGATGTGTGGCGATCTCAGCCGTTGGATTTGGAGTGCCGAGCGGCTTTACTTAGTTTGAAATGTTGCTTCTTTTGCCAATAGTTATGTCTCATCACTTAGCCGTTTGGGCTTTTGTAATGGTTCACGGGAGGCCCAAAAGTCGCGCCCTTACGTTACAAAGCCTAAGAGATGTTATTTTTACTATAAGTCTTCACCCCCCTAACACTTCACCTCATTTCTCACTTTCACTTTCTCACTCTTGATTTTTACTTGCAAGCGAAGCCTTTAGCTCTCGAGCGGCGCTGCTAACTGTCACGGCCAGGCGTGTTAATCTTCGGTGATCTTTCCGGCTGTAATAGTCACTTCAAGGTCAGTCTCTCTCCCATCTTTATAAAAATGGTTAAGATTTCTTCCACGGACGAGACCCCCCCTCGGACGCTGGCATCAGCCGAGAGGTTAGGCCGAGCAAAGATAAAGGGAAGAGGTTTATGGAGCCGACCGAAGGGACTTTAGTCCGACCGAACACAGATGGGGAGATTGCCAAGCCCCCACAGGAGGTTGAGGTCCGTTCTTCCAAGGGTAAGGGTGTGGAGACGGTTATTGAGCATCCGAAGTCAGCAGGGGAGCTGGGTCGGCAGCCGTGCATTTTGTCGAGCGTCGGCGGCGTGCGGAGCTATTCTGAAGAATTATTGGAGAAGGTGACGCAGGGCACCTCCAAGTCAATCGAGGAGAATGAGCTGAGGGAAATTTCCGAGGTGGACCATATCTCCTCGGTCTTGACCGAGGCGGATTTGCACCGGATCCGGAGTGGGTTCCAAATCCCAGCAGAGTATGGACTTCTGCTCCCTGGCCCTGGCTTCCGAGCGTGCACCTCGTCCTCGGCTGATGTTTGTGTTTTTCCCGCCGATTCACTGAATGCCGAACTACGTCTGCCGCTCCACCCCTTTGTGGTCGAGGTGCTGCAGTGGTACGGCTTGTGTCCGGCTTAGCTGATGCCGAATACCTGGCGGCATGTGATGGCGTTCGTTCTTCACTGTCAGGAGGTCGGCATCGAGCCGAATATGTTCATCCTTCGGAGCCTCTACCGACCTTGCCAACCCAGCAAGAATGAGTAAAGGTATTACCTCTCGCCAAGGAGGGGCGTGAAGTTGATCGAAAACCCGGACTCGATCAAGCATTGGAAGGAAAAGTACTTCCTCGTCCGAGCTCCCAAGCCGTGGGAGATACCGATGGTGTGGTCAAAGGACGGCCTACCGAAGCGGGCGAAGAAAGAGCCCGTGCTCAGCAATGAGGAGGCGAATGTCGTGGAGAAGTTGCTCGCTCTTCCGACACTTAGTTGGAAGGATATTACGGAGGAGGCATTATTCCGAGGGGGTCTCAGTACGATCAACCCCAGTACGCTTCTTTTATCCTGTTTTCGTCTATGAAGTTTTTGAAAACTTTTCTAACTTTTTCCCCTCGGTTTGTGCAGAATCCTCTGGCATTGACTACAAAGGTTTGATGGCGAAGGCTCGAGCAGCTAGGGAGCAAGAGACGAGGAAGAGAAAGAGGACCGTGTCCGGACCTCAAGGCGGCCGAGTGCCAAAGGTACCCTCGGTTTCTCCGACCCCCGAGCGTCCGATCATCGAGGTTTCTCAGGCCGGGACCGAGCAAGGGCCCATCGCGCCGATCGTTGTACCTACCTCGGATGTGCCGACCCCGCCGGCACAGACGGATGTTCCGGGGTCTTCTGGCGGGGCGTTCAAGCATCAGTTCGCTGTTAGCTCTCGACGTTTCGCCACTCACCGCCGAGGCGGAACGGATCTTGATCGAGGAGCACAAGCGCATCTTCGTCCCCGACTGGTGGGTGATGAAGGTCGATGGGTTCTTGGGGGACGGAAACATTTGTATGCAGGCGGTGAAACATCTGCCGAACCCCAAAGACCGGGCAGCGTTAAAGGCACGTGAAGTCGGCGACGCTGCGATGCAGATCGCTCAAAATACGATGTCTGTAAGTAGTGAATCACTTTCTTGATAATTCTTCTAAGTCTTTGTGCTCGTTCTTGACAGTTTCTTATGTTGCTTGTAGAACCTCTGCCACTTCAACTATTTGCTTGAGGAATTCGAGAGCAAGGAGAAGGAGATGACGATTCTAAACGACCGTGAACGGTCAGAACGATCTAGAGCGGTAAAGGAGCTGGAGGCAGAGCAGCTGCGTTCTACTTCACTCGAGGACGAAGTCGCCAGTTTGAAGGCTCAGCTTGCCGAGGCGCTGAAGAGCTCGGCCGCCGAGGCCTCCAAGGTCGAGGCTATGGAGAAGGAGAGGGCTCGGCTTGAAGGGGAGCTGTCGGAAGCTTGGAAGGCGACGGAGGTGGCCCTGACCGAGCAAGAATCGAAGGTGGCAGTCGTAGAGAAGGCAGTCCGGGACGAGGCCGAAGCTCACATGCTGTCGAACATGGAGGAGGCGTATGGCCGAGCCCTGAAGCACATCGTTGCTTGGAACCCGGGTTTGAAGTCTCGGACTACTATTTCTACGACTCTGTGGAGGGCGAGGAAGAGATGCCCTTGTCCGTGCTCGCGCCAAGGTCGGAGGGCAAAAATGCCGAGGATGAGGGTGGTGCTGGTCGTGCAATTGAAACCGTGCCGACCGATGATGAGGTCAACCCTTGACTTTGTCGTCTTCTGCTCTGTTTTTCTTTTCTTCTTTTTTGTAACGCTTAACTGCGGACTGGCCACTGCCTTTTGTAAACTCTTGGATTTCAATGAAAACTTTTGTAAGGTTTTGGCTAAGGATTATGAAACTTTTACAAAAATGTTTAACTCTTTTTGTTCGGATTGCGTCCCTAAGTGTCGAAGACTTCTCTTGATATTACTCCGCTTTTCAGGTTGAGTTGGGTCCAATTACTGAGGTCTCCTATCTTCGCACTGAGCTGGAGAAAACGAAGGAGGCTCTTTCTCGCAATCGGAACGAAGCGTTTTATGACTTCTTGAATTTGGAGGAAATCAAAGCAACGGCGAGAGGGTATTTAAGTGAGTTAAAGCAACTGTGGAAGCAGTCACGAAAGACGCCTCTTGAAGGCGAGGTAGAGTTGATCCATAAGGGTCTCTTTGATGTCGAAGAAAGAAACAGTGAACTGCTGGCGGAGATTCATCAATTGGAGGTGACGGTAAAAGAACACTCAGCCGAAGAAGAGGAGTTAGCTTCGAAGGTGGGGATGTTGATGTCCGAGCGCGACGAGTTGTTGGCCAGAATCGACAAATTGAGGAGGATCACGATCGATAGAGGTATCAAAGTGACTCATCTTCGTCGCATAGTGGCCGATAGCACTAACGTTGCAGGCTCGTCTAAACTTCCTCGTCTCAAAGCATCGGCGGCGGATGAGATCCTGAGAGATAGGATCATTGAGCTGGAAGAGGAGATTGCAATGCTGAAACCTCAGCCTGTAAGAACCAATGTTCGCAGCACGTCGTGCACTCGCGAGGAAAGCGCCAGGGGGATTTCTTTTTACGAACTTGCGACTCGGTCGCCTGCCGTTACAGCTGATGCTCAAAGTGGTGTAGCTATTTCGTCTATTGGTGCCTCGGTTGGGGCCACTGTTAGAACTAGCGACGAAGGGGGATCTCGCTTCGTAGGTTTAGAATCGAGCTCAGAAGCGAGGCGACGTCGCCCTCGCGTGTCTCTGAACCGAAGCATTCCCCTTCTGAAGAAGCGCTGAATAAGTTGTATTATGCTCTTGAAGCTATTGTAAAAATCTTGTTGTAGTGTCGGCTTTGTCCGGGCCCTTAATAAAAAAGTTTGTTTTGTTCCCGATGTTTGAGTGCTGTGATGGTCGAAAAATTAATAAGTATAACTCTCCAACTTTTGACAACTACTCAAAATCAGAAGCAAATCTTTCTTCTTACAGGCTGCCCACTCTTAGTTCGCTTAAGAGCAGTCTTGCGGAGCGAAGTCGAACCAAGTGTCGGACTCTGAACTCGTCGTTAGAGTTTATTCAACGGTTGTGGGAGCAATTCCGAATGGCGACCTACTTCTAGCTCGCTTAAGAGCGAACTTGCGAAGTAGAATCGAGCCAAGTGTTGGACTCCGAACCATCGTTAGAGTTTGTTCAACGGTTGTGGGAGCAATTCCGAATGGCGACCTACTTCTAGCTCGCTTAAGAGTGAACTTGCGAAGTAGAATCGAGCCAAGTGTTGGACTCCGAACCATCATTAGAGTAGTTCAACGGTTGTGGGAGCAATTCCGAATGGCGATCTACTTCTAGCTCGCTTAAGAGCGAACTTGCGAAGTAGAATCGAGCCAAGTGTTGGACTCCGAACCATCGTTAGAGTAGTTCAACGGTTGTGGAAGCAATTTCGAATGGCGACCTACTTCTAGCTTGCTTAAGAGCGAACTTGCGAAGTAGAATCGAGCCAAGTGTTGGACTCCGAACCATCGTTAGAGTAGTTCAACGGTTGTGGGAGCAATTCCGAATGGCGACCTAATTCTAGCTCGCTTAAGAGCGAACTTGTGAAGTAGAATTGAGCCAAGTGTTGGACTCCGAACCATCGTTAGAGTAGTTCAACGGTTGTGGGAGCAATTCTGAATGGCGACCTACTTCTAGCTCGCTTAAGAGCGAACTTGCAAAGTAAAATCGAGCCAAGTGTTGGACTCCGAACCATCGTTAGAGTGAAGAGTAAAAGCAGAGAGATGTAAACAATTTTCACAAGAGTAAAATATGAAAAAGCTTTCTTTATTGATGACTAATGGTCGGCTGCTTTTAAAGTTACAAGCCATTATTACAAGAGAGAAATAAAAGAAAAACAATGCAAGTAATAGGAAAGGAACGGTTCGACATCCCCGGATACTTAGAGAGGCATTGGTGCTCTCTCTTGGTATTTTAGAAGGTGGTCGGCATTCCAAGTCCTGGGGATCTCTCTGCCTTCGAGGTCTTCTAGTCTGTATGTCCCGGGCTGGACCACTTTGGCGATCTTGTAAGGTCCCTCCCAATTTGGTGCCAGTTTACTCTTTTGACCAGGGAAGGAGATGGCTAACTTTTGAGGACCAAGTCCCCTTCCTTGAGGTCGGTAGGACGGACTCTCTTATTGTATGCTAATTCAATCCTTCTTCGGTAGCTTTGTTGACGAATGGCAGCTCTTTCTCGGATCTCATCAATAAGGCCTAGATTTGCTCGGAGCTCTCTGGCATTTTGTTCTTCTTCATAAGCCATCAGACGAGGAGAGGGTATGCCAACTTCCAGGGGAATCATAAACTCGGACCCATAGGTGAGATTAAATGGGCTCTCTCCTGTGGGGGTCCGTTTTGTAGTACGGTAGTTCCACATCACGTTGGGGAGCTGGTCGACCCATAAGCCTTTAGAGCATTTTTCCAACCTCTTCTTAATACCGGAGAGAATCTGTCGGTTAGCATTTTCTACTTGGCCATTCGACTGCGGATGGGATACGGAGGAGAATCAGTGTTGGATGGTGAGGTCTTCACAGAGGGATCGGAAGGCAGCCCCAGTGAACTGGGTTCCGTTGTCTGTTATGAGGACCCGAGAGACTCCGAATCGGCAGATGACACTCTTCCAAAAGAACTGAACGACCTTGTTTTCGGTGATCGTGGTCAAGGGCTCGGCCTCTATCCATTTTGAGAAGTAGTCGATTGCCACGACTAAGAATTTGAACTGACCGGGAGTTGATGGAAATGGCCCTAGTAAATCCATCTCCCACATTGCAAAAGGGATTGGACTTGATAGGGAGGTGAGTGGAGCTTGTGGGAGGTGTCGGATGCTGGAGTACTTCTGACATGAGCTGCATTGCCGAACGTACTTTTCGGCGTCCTGTATTAGAGTGGGCCAGAAATATCCATAGTTCAACACTTTGCGGGCTAGTGACCTGGACCCCGAATGTGCCCCGCCGATGCCCTCGTGGAGTTCTTGCAGGGCGTATTCGGCTTGCTCTGGGGAAAGGCATCTCAAATAAGGCCTGCCGTCTACCTGTGTGTAGGAACGCTTGTAAAGGATGCCCTCGATGAGCGTGTATCGCTCTGCTCGGGTTCTTATTCTTCGAGCTTCCTTAGGGTCCTCGGGGAGGAGTCCATCCCTTAAGAATTCGACGAGGGGTTTCATCCAGTCATCTTGAAGCAAAACAGGCAGCGACTCCATTGAGTCGAAATTTTCATCCTCTATACCTGGCTTTAGGAGGACCTCTATCAAGACGGTCTGCTCGAGACCTTGGAGGGAGGAAGAGGCTAGCTTGGATAGGGCATCGGCCTGGGCATTTTCTTCTCGAGGGATTCGTTCGATGAGGGCTTCTTCAAATAAGGCCATGAGGCTCCTGACCTTGGCTAAGTACTTAACCATTCGGTCGTCACGTGCTTCATACTCGCCTAGGACCTGATTTATGACCAGCTGAGAGTCGCTAAAGATCAGGAGGCATTGTGCCCCTGCGTTGCGAGCCATTCTAAGGCCGGCTATGAGTGCCTCATATTCTGCTTCGTTGTTAGAGGCCTTGAAGTTAATACGGAGGGAGTATTGGAGGATGAAGTCATTTGGGCCTGCCAGAATGACCCCGGCTTCGCTTTCCTCGTTACAGGAGGATCCATCCACATAAACCGTCCAGACAGGCGGTCCCTTCATTGCTTGGTTGAACTCGGGGATGGTACTTTTAACTATAAATTCTGCTAAGGCCTGAGCCTTGATCGCGGTTCGAGGCTGATATGTTATATCATGCTGGCTCAGCTCGATAGACCACTTCATAAGTCGACCCTAGGTCTCTGGCTTGTGGAGGACTTGCTTTAGCGGTTGGTCGGTAAGAACGACCACCGAATGGGACTGAAAATACAGGCGAAGTTTTCTTGCGGCCATCACTAGGGCATAAGCCATCTTTTCTATTCTCGGATAGCGGAGCTCGGCATCCCGGAGTACCTTGCTCACATAGTAGATGGGCTTTTAGGCCCGATCTTCTTTCCTTACTAAAACGGTGTTGATTCTTGATTTTGATGATCACAACACACTGCACATGTATCTATGCTAAACTTACAGGTGCTATACACAAAGGACTTACTTCTATACAGCTGAACAAATGATCAAGCATAAAAGCTCCAGATAAAAGACAATGGCCAAAGCTTCACTCAAAGACTCAAGACAAGACTCAAGACTCAAATCAAGACTCAAGACTTCAAACTCAATTGTGTCAAATTGTTGTGTCTTGTAAATATTGTATTTTTACTTTTGTTTGAGTCTTAGTCTGATTGTAAAGCCTTGCCACACACACATACACTCACTATTTCATAAATGTGTGTTTTTCAAAAACAACAAAAGAGTCAAAACAGTTTGATATAATTTAACTGTTGAGTACCAGTCGACTGATACCTCTGGCAGTCGACTGTCAGTACAAAACTGTTTAAATTTATTCAAACTCTGACCAGTCGACTCATATGGCAACCCAGTCGACTGTTCGAGTGCTTTTGACCGTTTTCTATTTTCAAAATTGATTTTTCAAAATCAAAAGCTATAAGATCCGTTGGTTGACAGTTGGAATAACTGTCCCCCAACGTCCAGGAGATCAAACTCTATAAATAGAGTTCAGATCTCACTGAAAAGATCTTACAACAACTTTTCTAAGATCCGAGCATTCTTTGAGAAATTTTAAGTGAAAAGTGAGAAAAAGCTTTCAAGTTCAAAATCTGTGGTTCTCTACACTCAGTCCAGTATAACAACGATTTCGTTCTGGACTGGGTATAGAAGTCGACCTTGTTTTAGCCACGTGCAACAACACAATACACCAACAAGGCTATAGGTTGACTGTAAAGTTTTTCTTGTTTCTTTTTGCTCTCGGTTGGAGAGTGGTTTAGACTCTAGGTTGTAGAGTCGGTGTGTTTCACTCTTGGTAGTAGAGTGGGTCTGCTTTCTCTGGTTGAGAGAAAGGACTACGGGTTAGACAAGGTTGTTGTCTTAACGCCGTAGGGTATTCTTGTAAACTTTTTTCAAGAATAGTGGAAATCTCAAGTGGGTTGCTTGGGGACTGGATGTAGGTCGGGAGGACCGAACCAGGATATATCTTGTGTACTCTGTGATTGGTTGTCTTGATTTTGCATTTACTTTTGTTTACTTAAGTTCTGTAAAGTTGTCTGGACAGTCGACTCCTTGCACTATCAATCGACTGGTCAGTCTCGTATAAGTTGTACTTTCATTGTGTCTTCAGTCACCTGTCTCATCTATAAGTCGACTGCACAGAGTTGTTGTTTTTGCTTTAATTTGGTCATATCAGTCGACTGGTTCACAACCAAGTCGACTGCACCGAAGAAAATTTCCGCAGTTTTTTTATTAACACTATTCACCCCCCCTCTAGTGTTTGTTGTCTCGCCTACAGGATCCAACAAACGGCACTGAGGGTCTGCTCGGAGGCTGCCAGGTAGAGGTAGAGGGGTTCACCAGGAATTGGTTTGCTGAGGAGGGGAGGATTGACGAGGTAAGCCTTGAGCTCGTCGAACGACTCCTGTTGCTGTTGACCCCATTCGAAACCTTTAGCCCCCCTAAGGGCCTTGAAGAAGGGGAGGCATTTCTCCCCGGACTTCCAGAGAAAGCGCCCTATGGTGGCTAGGTGGCCTGTTAACCTCTGAACTTCCTTAACATTCTTGGGAGGGGCCATGTCTAGTATGGCCTTGATTTTCGCAGGGTTAGCTTCAATTCCCCATTGACTGACCATGAAGCCGAGGAACTTTCCTGATGAGACTCTGAATGCACACTTGTTCGGATTGAGTCTCATATTGTGCTTTCTCAGAACATCGAACGCCTCCTGGAGGTCGGTTACATGATCGGCACCTCCGACACCTCCGATGCTTTTTACAGGCATGTCTCAACATATACCTCCATATTCCGGCCGATTTGAGCTTGAAAAACCTTGTTGACGAGGCGTTGATATGTGGCGCCTGCATTCTTCAAACCGAAGGGCATAACTCTGTAGCAGTAGAGGCCCTGGTCGGTCACGAATGAGGTCTTCGGGATATCTGGGGGAAACATCCGGATCTGATTGTAGCCTGAGAAGGCATCCATGAAACTGAAGAGTTCATGATCCGAAGTGGCGTCAATAAAAGTGTCAATACTCGGAGAGGGAAAGGGTCCTTGGGGCAAGCCTTGTTGAGATCGGTAAAATCGATACAAATCCTCCAAGTTCCATTAGACTTCTTCACCATTACTACTTTTGACAACCACTCGGGATAGTTTACCTCCTGTATGAACCGGGTCTTCAAGAGCTTATCCACCTCCTCTTTTATAGCTAGTTGGTGCTCGGGGGCGAACTTGCGCCTCTTCTGTTTGACCGGCTTGGACCCCGGGACAACACTGAGGTGGTGGACTAAGAGCTCTTCGGAAATTCCGAGCATGTCTGCAGCTGACCAAGCAAAGAGGTCTTGGTTCCTTCGAATGCACTGGACTATGTCGGAGCATAGGGCGGATGGGAGGGTCTTGCTTACAAAGAACTTTCGGCTTGGATCCTGCTCAGAGAAGAGCACTTCCTCCAACTCATCCACCAGCTCGGACGTTGGTCGGGCGACATCTTGGGGGATTTCCAGAGTTTCTAGGGAGAGCACTGGACTGAGGGTAGAGGTCATGTAGCACTTACGAGCCGTTTCTTGATTGCCCCTTACTTCCCCTACTCCTGCCCGGGTGGAGAATTTCATTTTGAGATGGTACGCCGAAGGAACAGCTTCTAGAGCTGCTAGGCCGGGTCGGCCTAGGATGACATTGTAAGCTACAGGGACATCCAAAACCATAAAGTCCATCGACTCCGTTCGGGTAGTAGGAGTTTTGCCAGCGGTTACGTCGAGGGTGATCACCCCTTCGATAGTCACTGGCACTCCCGTGAACCCATGGAGCATGTAGCCGGCACTCTTAAGTCTCTCTCTGGACAGCTTGAGGCCTTTGAAAGCGACGAGGAAGAGGATGTTAACGGAGCTGCCATTGTCCACTAGGATCCTCTCCACTTTGAAGTTCGCCATGTGGAGGTTGATAACGAGAGCGTCACAGTGAGGGGTGCGGACACCTTCAAGATCTTCATATGAGAATGTGACGGGCACTCCGAGGCCTTTTGGAGGAGGGGTGGCGCGAACCGAGTTGACTTCTCTTATAAATGCCTTTCAAGAGGAGTTGGAGGAGCCCCCATTGGGCCTCCGTGGATGAGGTGTAGGACACGCTCCTCCTCGAAGTCGGGCGTTTCATCGCGCTCAGGACGCTTGTTAGCCCCCCGAGGTGGGAGAGGAAGGTCGGCTCGGTCCTTTCTCACGAACCTGGTCAGCTGCCCTCTCTGGATGAGGGCTTCTATCTCATTCTTCAAGGCCCGACAATCATTGGTGTCGTGGCCATGGTCCCGATGATAACGGCACCACTTCTCCTTATCCCTCTTCTTGCTCGGGGTGTTCATTTTTGGTGCAGGAGGTATCACCCCCTCCTTCTCAACTTCCATGAGAATTGTGGAGATGTTGGCGTTAAGGGGAGTAAAATTTTCAAATCTGGGGGGATGTCGGCGCTGGCCGCCATTATCCTTCTAGAGCTTCTTGGCTCCTTCCTCTTCTGTTCCTTTTCTTTTAAACCCGGAGGAAGACCCCTCCATGTTGGGGCGGTGCTCAGCTTCTTCGGCCCGAATATATTTTTCGCTCCAGAGGAGGAGGTCAGAGAAGTTCTGTGGGGGCTTCTTGGCGAGGGAGGAGCGGAGGCTGGAGTTGAGGACATTGGATTGAAATGCTGCCGCAGCGACCGACTGGTCGAGGGATGCTATGGACCTGGCTTCAGCTGTGAACCTTTTCACATAGTCTCTCAACTTCTCATCCTTCTTCTGGTTGAGGTAGAGTAGCAAAATGCTGGTCTTCTCAGTTCGGCGGCTAATCACGAAGTGGGTGACGAAGAGGGTCTCAAATTGCTCGAAAGAGAATATTGAGGATGGGGTAAGGCGAGAGTACCATTCTCGAGCCGGACCCATGAGAATTGCAGGGAAGGTCTTGCATAGCAGAGCATCGGAAGCTTGATGGATAAGCATGAGGGTCTTAAAGCTTTCGATGTGATCAACGGGGTTAGTCTCCCCAGAATAGGTCTCGAATTGAGGAGGCTTAAAGCCGATCGGCACGGGTGCATCCATTATGGTTCGGGAAAAAGGAGGTCTACTAGGACGGAGGTTCCTTCCTCTGAGCTCTTCTTCTCCGTCTAACTGACCCAAGCGCCTCTCCATCTCATGGAGACGGCGATAGACTGCGTCATCCCTTCGACGGTAATCCGGCGAGCCTCTAGATTCATCTTCGTACGAGGGAGAGCGGGGGCTACGACGACGGTAGCTCCTGGAGCGGCGAGGACTTGGCATGTAGCGGGGGTTGCCGGGAGCTTGTGGAGGAGTTAGGGACCGTTGGCGAGGACTTCGGATCTAAGGAGGAGTAGGAATCCTTGGAGCATTGGTGTTATTGGGACGGAGGTTGAGAGCTTGTAGGACGGTTGCCTGGAACTGCTGGAACTCGGTACGGGTGATGGGTGCCTCATCGTTCCTAGGATGTTGCCAACTGGCAGGGGAATGTGGTCTCCTTCTGTGATGCTCGGGGGACTCTCTCCGCCCCCTTCGGATTGGGGACCTTCTGTAGTCTCGGCGGTGAGGAGATCGCTCATCCGGACGTTGTTGGCGGGAGGCTCCCTCTCGGGCCCGCTTTTCATCCAGACGGTGGCGAAGATCCTCATCCTTCTGCCGATTAGGGACTTTTTGGCGGAAGTCGGAAGCTCAGAGATTGTGGGAGGCCATAGAGTCTGTAGAGGCATTGTGGATTGAGACATGGTCCTGGTGGAGAGACTATTTCTGCGGGTTGAGACCCTTAGGGGGTGGTTGATTCTGAGGAGGAGGTAGGTCTTGTTGAAGAGGGTCTTCTGCTTGAGCGGGAAGTTGCCCCTGCTGTGGAGCGGGCGGGATGGGAACTTCTTGTTGCTGATCGGGGTTGGGTCCTCGGTTGGACCCTCTGGATCTGACTTTCCTAGGAGGCATGGCTGGAGAAGGTCTGACCAACGGGAAGAGGAGAGGCTGCTATTCGTTCTTTCCCACAGACGGTGCCAATCTGTTACCGCTAAATCTGGTGTGGGGGTAAACAGATAGTATTTGTGAGTTCTTGGGAAGCGTGAATAGCGAACCTGAACCTGTCTCACCGGAGTTTGATCGCTGGCTCCCGCCTTTCATCTACAAAAAGTGCGAGACACCGGGGTTGATCCCGGCGACGCACCCTCCGACGCTCAAGTCAGTAACCAGGGATGATTATGAAAGAGCGTAAATTGGAAAAAGATTGATTACCTCTTAATGGAGATGGATGGGGGGTATTTATAGGCGTCTTAGGGATCAAATTAGGCATGTAATTCCTGTGTATAGATAAGGAATGTAATCCCTAATTCCCAGTAAAAGGATAGATATGAATCAGGGCCGTTGATTAGGATTAATCAGAAATCCTAATTCTATTCTAATGGACCAGGTTCGCTGCGGGTTGAAACCTGCACCCAGCTGAGGTTGACCCGTTCGTGGGTTATTGGATCTTTGACGGAGAGATCCAGTACCCGCTTCAGGCCCAATAATAGGTAAAATTACCATTTTACCCCTAAGCTTTAAGATTCGTTCCTGATTTTGACGGTTCTGATTTAACCCCGTTTTTTAGCCATATCATATATATATATATATATATATATATATATATATATATATATATATATATATATATATATATATATATATACCATTGACGATACTATATGGTTAAAGTTATGCTTATACATATGTGATATAAATATAGTTTTATTAGTTTTATACCCTTGTGGTGAGGGTTGTGTACTTTATACATGGACTTAAAAGCGTGTATATGTATGGAGTTGTGCAATCATCTGTATGATGTGGATGGTGTGTATGTGCTCATAAAATTACTGGAGTTATATACATTTATGTTATAAGGAGAAATTATATTATAAGAAAGAGATTTTGTTATAAAGGAGAAATTCATGTTATAAATGGGAAATTTTACAGTAAGGAAAAATTATAAAGGAAATATAATTACATATGAAAGTATAAAGGTTATATATGACGATACTATATGGTTAAAGTTATGCTTATACATATGTGATATAAATATAGTTTTATTAGTTTTATACCCTTGTGGTGAGGGTTGTGTACATTATACATGGACTTAAAAGCATGTATATGTATGGAGTTGTGCAATCATCTGTATGATGTGGATGGTGTGTATGTGCTCATAAAATTACTGGAGTTATATACATTTATGTTATAAGGAGAAATTATATTATAAGAAAGAGATTTTGTTATAAAGGAGAAATTCATGTTATAAATGGGAAATTTTACAGTAAGGAAAAATTATAAAGGAAATATAATTACATATGAAAGTATAAAGGTTATATATATATATATATATAGGTTATATATATATATATATATATATATATATATATATATATATATATATATATATATATATATATATATATAATAAAATACAAAGAAAGCTATCAAGTGGCTCTCCTTCAATCTCCCCAAAAATTAAAGGTCCAAATCTAACCCTACAAAAAATATTTTCCCCCCAAATGTTCCCCCCCCCCCCCCCCCCCCTCCCCAAAACTCAAATTCAAATCCCCCACCCAAAACAACTCCGATATTTATTTAATTTTTTTCCTCTCTCTCTCCCTCCCTCTTTTATTCAAAAAATTAAGAAAATAAAAATTTTAAAATTTTTTAAAAATTTAAAATTTTAAAATTTAAAATTTTAAAAATTTAAAAATTTAAAATTTTAAAATTTTAAAAACTTTAAAAATAATTCAAAAAAAATCATATAATATGTTTTTTACTCTATGTTTGCTACTTCAATTAATTTGCTGAACCTCCAAAATTATTTTATATGATCAAACAAGGTGCATCGTTTCAAAGACGTGTCGTAAGCACGTGTCAACAGACAAACCTAGTATATATATATATATATATATGTATATATATATAGAGAGAGAGAATTGTGATGAACTATATAATAGAGTGCATGCATTATCTGAACCCATATGATGTAGCAATCTTATAAATTAAATAATATGGTGTAATAATCTGATAAATCAAATAACCGGGTTTATGCATATGTGTGATACAATGAGAAGATAAATAATATGGTGAATACTGAATATGTGTTAATAAGTTAAGCTAAAAGATGATATGTTATGTGATAATAATGTGAGATGATAATAATTCTCGTGGTAAATGGCAAGATGTGGCAATTTCTTGAAATGAAAGATGAGATGCTATGTGGTGATAAAATGAGAGGCAAAGATGAAATGAGAATGATAATAAGAAATATATTTTGTTGACCAGTACCTACAGAAATTCTGGGGGTTTCGGCTAGACCTCCTCATACCCAAGGACCGGCTTGGGGTGCGTGGTTATTATCCAAACTATGTTTGGGGTGCATGTTTTTATAGCTCAAGCTATCGGCTTAAGGCCCGGTTATTCCCTCAATGACAGCTATCGTGAGGAAGTACCCTAGTGAAACTAGGGATGCATGTTTCCCTCGCTGGCTTCGGCTGGGAGAAAGTACCCAGTTTATCTGGGGTGCGTGTTTTCCCTCTTTAGCTTCGGCCGGGAGGAAGTACCCAAGTTCTACTTGGGGTGCGTATTTCCCTCGCTGACATAGGCTGAAGAAAGACGTAGCCTCGGACGCGTAAAACCCTAGGGAGGCAGAGGTCTAAAGTTTACTGGGCTGTCGGCTTTCAGTATAATGGGATACTGTGGCTCACTGGTCGACAAATTAATAAAATGAATAGATGTGAAACGAGAATGAGAAAGTAAAGAAAGTGAAGTGTGAATGAGAAAGAAAAGAAAGTAATTGATATGAATGTTAATGACGCAGTAAATAAAGTATTTAATGTGAAGTGAAAATGAGAAAGTAAAGTAAGTGTATGAATTGAAATTAGGCTAAATTTAAAAAAAGTACACAAAAGTTTGGGTCAGTTTAAAAAAAGTACACAAAGGTTTTTTTTATAAAAAAAAAAGGACACAAAGTTTAAATTAAGTCCACTGAGTTAGTTAGGGTTAGGGTTAGGGTTAGTTCGGGTGGGTTTATTTAAACACCTGATTAGTTAAGTGATGTTTTTTTTAAACAAAATAAAAGACTAATGTGGTTTTTTTAAACAAAATGAAAGATGAAAGAAGTTTTTTTAAACCCTACCCTAACCCTAATCCTAACCCTAACCCTAACCCTAGTTAACCCTATGGACTTAACTTAAACTGTCTTTTTTTTATAAAAAAAACCTTTGTGCACTTTTTTTAAACTAGCCCAACCTTTGTGTACTTTTTTTAAATTTAGCCTTGAAATTAATATGAAAAGTAAAAGAAATTGTGAATGTATTATACAATGAAAAAGTAAAGGTGGTATGTGTTAATATGAATAGCATGAAGAAATTGTATTATGAAAAGGGTTATTAAAGTAAAATACAGTATGATATGAGTTGATGCAACTTGGAATTGTGTCGAGGAACTACCCGTCCACTATTTTCATGGAAATGGTGGAAACTACCTTCCTTGACACAACTCTCAGGGTGAGTTTGTGGGTTGTTAATCTGATAATGGTATTGTGAAATAGAAATAAAATGGGGTAATTGCCTTAGGTGATTATATAAGAAATAAGGTAATAAAAATACGAAGATATTTATGAGAGGAGGAACATTATGTATGCGACTAAATATGAAAAGTAAAAGAAATAAAAGAATTATATATGTGGATTAATACAGTGTTATGTCTTTGATTATAAAGTGAAAAAATTATCTACATGAATTGATATGATGTGGTGTATATGAGATTAACCATGAAGGATTTATGTGTGAAACATTAATGTGAATAATTCAAACAAATTGTGGTATGGAAAAGAGTACAAGAAGTAAACAAAGTGTGTATGTATGATATAATATTATGTGAATGTAAAATAAAGTTATATGTGAAATTAGTGTGATGCATATATTGATGTGTGTTAAGTTATGGATTTGTAGATGGGTGCAGATTAGAAGAGTACTTTGAAATAAAGTCACATTTATGATGTTTTTATGTTCAGATTTTAGGTTGAATCATATTATCTTGATATTTGTAACTTCAATCTATTTTCTTTATACAGTTTAATTTATTTGCTAAACTAGTTAATTATACTCACACCAGACATGGCTAATCCCTATTATTTTCTGGGGTTTAGGAGAGTCCCTCCCTAAGGGTGGACGACCCTAACTCTCATGCAGGTTTCGATAGCAGTGAGGTGAGATAGTTACTGTAGTTGGTATTTATACCTTTGCTTGTAGTAAAATGGAATATATGTATATATGTATTACATGTAGAAGTGGGAGTAGAATGATGTATTGTATTGTAATGTAGAAGATTGTGTGTATAACTGTAAGAGGTAATATATATATATATATATATATATATATATATATATATATAGTACTGTGAAGAGGTATGAAAGCCCGTACCCATCTCGTTGTGGTTTATTGGGTTCTGTGGTTGATTTTGAAAATGTTTTTCTAATGTTTTTTTTCCTAAAAACCATATATGTTTTCAAAAAGAATTTTTTGTTTTTAATTCGTATACTGCTTATTATGAAGTATTATGCCCCCAGAGCCGTTGATATTACTGCCTGTGTGATGTTGAATGATTTGGCCTGGTGATGATTGAAAAATATTACAGTTACTCTGTTTTATGTGATTGTTTGTAGATTTCCATAAGGAAATTCTGTAAAAGGGATAATATTTTAGGGAAAACTCTGCCAAAATTTTATTTGACATATACTATATTAGTTTATGTTTAAAGTGACATAGAAATTGAAAAAATTGAAATTGGAATTGTAGTTTAAAAAAAAAGAAAAAAAAAGGGTTTATGTTTGGGACGTTATAGGCTTCTTGCATTTGTAACATATGTCATCTTTGTCTTTTTCTATTCCTCCTTGAGACTTGCCATACTTTTTACGTTTCAGATACTTACAGAATTATTTAGTCAGCAGTGCGATATTTTCATCCGATTCTTCATTATCTGACTCTGATTTTGATGATCGTGAAGAATCTACTTTCAAGGCAATGATCTTCTCTTTAATTTTGGGTATAATCCCAATATTCTGACGGTACCTCTTGGTTTCGGCCATCTCCATTTTATACGTCTTCAATTTCCCTTGAAATGTGTAGCAGTCGAAACATTTCTCTTCAACTGTCTCCCTCATTGCAACAGCCTTGATATCTCATTCATGTTTGAGATAGCTTATGAGTTTTCTGATATTTCGGTCACCATCTAACTCCTTACCTAAGCTCTCTAGTTCATTTAAGATAATATCAAAGCGGGTTTGTATCTGATGTATGGTTTCTCCTGGAAGCATACGAAAGCAATCAAACTTATAAAAACATCAAGTAACTTTGGCATTTACCTCAGATACAGTTCCTTCATGACATTTTAACATGTTGTTCCAGATTTCATAGGCTATTTTTCAGTTTCGTCCACATCGCATCAGTTCTTCATTATTTAGACCTACATAAAGTGCTGTCATGGCTTTGGAGTTTGCAGTTTTCAATGATAGTTCAGTTGTTGTGAAGGTCCTCTTTCTATCACTGACAGGGATCTCTATTTTATTGACACAAAAATTTCATACTTCTTCTCCCAATATCTGCAAAAAGTGAGACATACGAACATTCCAAACATCATAGCATTTTCCATCAAAATAAGGAGAACGTGTTAGACTTGTTCCATTGGAGATGAATGACTCTGATGTGTACAAGTTTTCGGGAATATGGATTTCGGCAATTGGACCTTTGCTCTAGCTTTTAAACTATTTATGAGCACCTCGCTATGATACCACTGTAAATCACCCTATGTGGGTGAATAGGGTGATTGTGTAGAAATTAAAAACCTAAATAAAATGCATAACGTATGGAGATAGAGTTAGAGAAAGCAAACAGAGAAAGCACGCAAGATACAATGATATAACGTGGTTCGACCGCCATGTCTACGTCCATGCCACCTACTTGTAGCAATTTCCGCCGTAAGAGTTCCACTATACTTTAAACCCTTGTACAGTAATTCTCGAAATTCAAGCCGAGAGTCCTATTATACCCGCAAGACTTCTACAAACAAGTCCTGCAAAACCCACCGAAGTGGAAGAAAAGAAAAACTCTCAAGATGTATAACGATCTTGACTGAAGAAAATAATAGAAGCTCTCACACTCAGATCGTTGATTGAATGATTAGTTCAGAAGAATTATAATTCCAAGGGACGAAGAATACTCAGTGAATTCTCCTTTATTTATCGAGCAAGGTAATGTATCTTTCCAAAAATGAAAGATATTTCCGAATAGTCAAAACTGCACACGGATGGTCGACTGCTTTGTTGAGCAGTCGACCATTCATCTTTTAACACGAAAGTCGAACGATGACCGGTTGACGGACTCATATTTTCTACCATGATGAGCGGTCGACTGTTGCGACGGTCGACCGACATATTGTACAGTCAACTGCTATTGTGCAGATTTAACATTTATTTGGCAAATCCACTTTATATTCTTTCAAAATACTAATCAATTAATCAACGACTCTTTACATTGTATTTTATCACAAAAACATAAATAAATAATTGATTATTGGTGGCTTTCTTGAGGATTTGAAGCACATATTTCTTGAATTGATATCTTCTTGATATTTGCAATTTTTTTTGATACATTCATCTTTTGCTTGATCACTAATCTTTTTGTCTATTTGTTTTGAATTACCTTCTCTGTAAATCATGTAGATCTCAACTGAAAATATTAGTCGTAACAGTATGTTTTGTGCAAACCAAACTTAGGGTCAACAGAAGTGCACTGTAGCATTACTGTAGCGAATTTAAAAGTATTTATCTCTCCTACTTTTTTACTTTTTCCACTAAAATAGTTTCACCTAACCCTCTAAATTAAATTTCTTTCTCTGTCCTCTCTTTCTTACAGTACAATAAAATTACATCCAACCAAACTACTTTTTTAAAACTCAAATCTACAGATTTTTTCTCTCTGCAGTAATCTTACAATTTTAGAAAAGTTTTACATGCTACCCCTAACTCAGTTAGCTAATTTTAAGGATGACTTACTTTTTGGAAATATTTGTCAAAATGACCATGTTTTGAAAATAATTCCACTTATGACCCGTCTGGTTTTAAATTTCTGTGATACCTTTCCTATAATATTTTTTATAGAATGTGTGACCTTTTATTAAATTCTATTTTTTTTTTTGGTTTTAGAATAATTTCTAATAAGTTGAAGTTAATTGAATACATAGAAGAAGTTTCATTTGCTCAATGAATTTTTCCTCGCCAATCTACTTTTCAGATTAAATCTGTAGTTTATTATTCTACAGGCTATAAATTAGTGTTTGATCTAGAAAAATTGTTGAAATTAAGTAAAAATTACTTAATTGCTCTGAACTTGCTCTGATACCAACTTAACGCAAAGCGTGCAGTAGTAGTAATTACCTGTAAAGAAAAAAAAGTATCAAAATCTTCAAAGATGATAGTTTTTTGTAAAATAATAATCTTGAAAATAACATGCATCATTAATCTAAAAAATGCTAAAGTAATCTAGCATAACTTTAAAATCTCGCATAGCTTCTGATTCTGTTTTTGATACTTCACTACCACTATCATTTGGGGGGTCTTCGGGCTCTTCCATATGTTCATTTCTGTCCTCATTATGTTCATTTTCTTCCTCTATATATTCATTTTCTTCTAAAAATTGTCTAGATGTTGTTGTAGGACCCAAATATAGATACCAAATTCTCCATTTTCATAAAATAATAAAGATCATTCGTAAAAAGTTAAGTCATCAATTATTTGAACATTTATATTACTTGTTTCTTCAGGATTAATTTGATTTATAGTTATAAAAATAATTTGAATTCATAAAAATCATACATGTTTGTTCCTCTATGAAGATAACAAACATAAAAAACCCACATTCTATCACTTCCTTGATAGTTAGTCATTAATTCATATATTTCGAAGGCAAGACTAATACTATTATTATCCTTTCATCTTTTAAAACAGTAAGTATGAAATTAGGAGTGTGGAGAGATTTCCAAGGATACCGTAAAAATCAAGACAAAATGACTCATCATGCTTCCGACCTAGTTAAGCTTGTTTGAGCTGCTATGTACCAATTATTACCAGTGGATAAAATACCTCTGGTATGAACCCTGATTTCAGTGCTCCTTTTACGTTCCTCCCATCTAAGGACTACTATGCTTTTCAAGAGAGCTTCATCCAAGAGATACTTCTGAAACAACTAGTAGCACTTTGGTACAAGCAACCTCAACCTACCTCGTTTCCTGCAACTAGGTGTACAGCCTAACTGTAGAAGGTTACAAATGGATCTTTTTGCAAGATCCTTTAGACAGATCGTTACAAAACTCTCCCTAAGGGAAATAGAAAATTATATGGAATTTTTCCCTCAGAATTTTTTTGTCTTCTTCCTTACTCAGCCTCCCCTTTTATAGAGAAAGTGATGACTTTATATCAGTTAAAATCATTGTTTTGATTACATCACTACTTACATCATAGGTAAATAATTGAATCTAATATGTCACTGCTTACGTTATTTTAGAAGATGTTCTTTTCTAGCCAGCATCTCCACGTGATTCACATCAGAAATAACTCTTCATCAGTCTTATATTGTTCTTTTTTGCATTGTCCGCATTTATGTTGTGGTTCCATTCTCATCAATCTGCAGTATTGGACAGTTGTCTCTTCTGTCATTATCATGGCTCCTTTATCTATAATTTTATACCAGCTGTCAAAGACTTCTTTCTTTGACTGAGGTTGCTTAATCTTTGATATGCTGTAAATCATTATTTTTTGTGGGTCAGGGCTATCATAGATCCATATGTTACTGTCTCCATTTTGAATGTCTTTCAATTCACAATACATTATTCTGAATTCCATAACTCTTCTTTCAGGGATTAGTTTTTCAAATTCTTCATGTTTTTATGGTATGATATTAGTTGCTCCAAACAGGACTTGTGTAGTCATCCATATCTTTATAATATGCTCAGCAGGTAATTCTTCGTCATCTTCAAAGAATACTGGAATTGCTGAAAATACCCGGACATATATTTTTAAATGCTTTTGTAAGACCAAAATAACTTTTAGCAGATCTATATACTTCTCTTGGTAGCTGGCTAAGTTCTTCACATTCTCTGGATGAATATATACAGTGGATAAGCCCTCTTTTGAATAATACTCTTACTGTCTTTGGATTTGCTCCTGCTAGTATAATCGATTTGTTCATATGTTGCTGCGAAATAGTTTTGATAAATTGATTGACCTGAGTGGTCTGACATGATTTCTCATTATACTGTAAAAATAAATTCTTCTTGGGATATTTTGGAGGATCTAAGGGTAAACTCTCTTTGCAGGTATTTGGTTGTATGGATGTGGAGCTTCTCTCTTGTGTGACCATTTTTGTGATTTCACTTGTATTTTGTGGGTTAATAGGTTCACTCCCTTCACCAATTTTCTCAATATTTTTTGCAGTTATATGGTGGTAGAATATACTCTAAAGACCACATATTTGGAACTTTAATTGGTTAAATGCTCATTTTAATTGCTCCACGAATTCCTTTAAGAAGACTATCATGATCTATTTGCTGAATTCTATTTCATCCCGTAAAATCAAAATTATTAGTTTCTTAATAAGAAATCTGCTAGAATGTTATCTTTTCCTTTTATGTTTTCTATTGTAAAGTCATAATGTGCTAACTCTATTTACCATCTTATCAAACTTTTATTGGTTATAGTTGGGTCAATTATTTTGTTAATCCAACTTTTTGCTTGTGTATTATCTGTTCTTATTGTTAATTTTGTATGTATTATGAATAATTCAAACTTTTTTATATCTTTTAAGATTGGTAATAGTTCTTTTTCATTTATGTGGTAATTTTGGTGAGTCTGTGTGAATGATCCATCAGTATATCGGGCAAGTCTTTCCTCTTTTTAACCTATTTCAATAAATTTGAATATTTCTCCCCAATTATCTTTACTAGTATCTGTTTCTATTATAAATGGACATTCTTTAACAGGTAGTCTTAGTTTAATTAATTCTGAAGTTTGTTATTTCAATATTTTAAGTTTTTCTTCATCCTCTGAGATCCATTACCATTTCTTGAACTTTTTTAGTTTTTGTTGTAGCCAATTTATTTTTACTGACAAGTTTGGTATATATCCTCTTGTTTGATTTAATAGTCCGATTATGGCTTATACTTCTTTTTTTTCTTTTAAAACATTCGGAAATGTTTTTATTTTTCGGCAATATGTGGTTATAGTTCTATTCCTTCATTTGATAATTTTCTTCCTAAGAATTCTATCTCTGTTTTTAATAGTTCCATTTTCTTTTTTGATAATATAATTCCTGCATTCTTTACTATTTCTATGAATTTTACTAAAAGTTCTTTATGTTTTTCTTCTTTTTCGAATCCTATTATAATATCATCTACCTAAAATTATTGTATTTTTCAAATATCTTATCCAAATATTCTTGAAATACTTCAGGATTATTTTTATATCCAACTGGTAATATATTTTATTCATAAAATTCTTGTGGTGTACTGAATGATGTTAACTGTTTGGATTCTTCTGTTAGTTTTACGTGGTAATTCTTAATTTACAATCAAATTTTGAATATATCTTTCTTGTCCATACAATATTTAGTAGTATCTGCATATCTGGTAATGGATATTCAAATTTCTTAGTATTATTATTTAATTCCTTATAGTTTACTATCATTCTAGATTTAGCTCTTTTTTTCTTATGAGTGTTTTCTTACTATGAACGCTAGTGATGAATATGGACTTTGTGATTTTTTTATGTAATTATTTTCCGTTAGTTCTTTTATATGTATTTTGAATTTTTCTAAATCTGTTGGAGTGTGTCCTATGGGTTTAACTTTTATTACTTTATTTTTGTCTATTAGCTCTATATGAGCTGTAAGTTTACTTAAGTGCCATTGTGCTAAAGGATCTTCTTCACACAGCTCTTCTAATTGTTTTTGTGAAATTTCTTGAGTAATTGTTTCTTGGACTTGTTGTATTGTAGTTTTATTTGGTAAATACTTATATTCACTAAGCTGAGCTGAAGAAACTCTGATATGTGATAAATCTATCATAGAATAATGTTGTGTTATTCTAATTTCTATAGCTTGGTGTTTGCAAGGTGTCGTAAATATAACCTTTTTGTGTGATAATATTGTTGTAAAAAGTCAATTCCTAATAATACATAATTATTTGTCATCAAATTGATATATTATTGGTATTTTAACTTCCTATCTATATTGTAACATTATGTTGATACTTGTCAAGCGTAATAGTTATTGCTTTTTTATTAGTTTCGTCTTGTTCCATTTTGGTAGTATATTTTCACAGCATAAGCTCGTGCCTGCTCCAGTGTCTATTAGGCTGTGGAAATTTCTTGATTTGTATCCTTCGTATACAAATTCTGTTAGTATATATAATGTGTTCTTTGTTGCTCTTAATGAGTTCAATTGAACAATATTCTATTTATTACTACTTTCATTATTTAATATTATTATTATTTCGTCTTCTTGTATCGATTATAGTTGTACTAATATAAGAAAGTCAATTCCTAACAATATTTCATTGACATTGTGCTCTGGGTCTATATGTAAATGTAATAACATTTCATTTCTACCATTTATCCTTAGTGGTAATATTATTTTATGGACAATTGGATGCCTATTGTTATAGTAATCCAGATAATAATATGGGTTTTTAAAGTGTATTAATTCGTTTTAAAATGGTATTAATTCAGTTGTTTTTATATTTGTTTGTTTAATTTGTAAATTAGTAGCTCAAGTATCTACTAAGGCTTTGTTTCATTTACCATTGTCATAATATTTTATTTCTATCTTAAACTGATTATTATTTTGATTTTCTAATGTATTTATTATTGGTGTTAGTTCTGATGCATGCTGTTTATTTCTTATTGATAGTGATCTTCTACTAAACATTATTTGTGATGTTTTTCCTTTTGCAATATCTTTTGCTTGGTTAAATTCATATTCTATATAATTTGGTATATTCATTTTAGGATTTTCTCTAGCTGTTTTGTATCTTATAATTTCCCAGAATAGTGGTTCTATTTTAAAGTTATCAGTATTTCTGTTTTTTACTTCATGCTTACTAATAAAAGCATAAATATTTCTTATTTGTATATTCATAACCTTACTCTTTTCTATCATTTATATTCCTGATAATCTGTGATACATGACTAAATTTTTATCCTTATTTTCTTCTGTCATGCTAATAGAGAGATTATGTTTTACTGTAAATTTTATTTTTTTGGTACATTAAGTTTCCTTATACTATTCTAATTAAGGAAACTTGTGTACTTGATATTATTTTATCATCCATTAAGTATATTTGTAAGGGTATATTTATTCATTCCTTAAAATAAGCTTTTATTTTTGTTTGTGCTGCTCCTAAATATATATGCATTAATGTCTTTCTGGTTTTCTCACTTATTTTTTTTCATTTCTTGTCTTATTATTCTTTATGTTGTAAATGGACGTTTCTCACTTATTCTCACTTATTTTTTTCGTCAGATGGTGTTTAATCATGCTTTTTCATTGTTATTTAATAAAGTACCGACGTTAAACTAAATACTGTCTTGAATAAGGGGAGTCAGACCATGGACGAGTACGCTGCGAAATTTATCCTACTAAGTCGTTTTGCTACTTCTATAGTGGTGAATGATGAAGACAGATGCCATCATTTCTTATTGGGCTTGAATATTGAGATTCAGAATTGTCTTGCTGCCCTGCGAGTTCGTTCTTATGCTGATATCCTGGATGCTGCTAGAATTCAGGAGCATACTAGTATGAGGATGCGTGCCATTCAGCAGTCTGTTCTGCACCCTACTGCTACCAGGACTTCTAGAGGGCCTATTAGGAGGCCTGTTCCGACCCTTCCTGTTAGGGCATTGCCATACCCACCTTCTTTTCAGAGGCCACACTTGATCTGTTCATACTGTCACAAGACTGGGCACTTGCGCTAGGACTGCCAGATAGCAAATCGCATGTGCCTTCTGTATGGAGGCAATGATCACATGGTTCGTGATTGCCCTAAGTCCAGATCCCTTGCGCCAGTTGGAGGTTCCACTCCGCAGGGAGTGCTTGCTCATGGTCATGATGGAACACCACTCCCACCCCAAAGGCAAATTTTTGATCAAAGGAGAGCCGCTCCTAGGGGTAATCTTTCTACAAGTCTGGTCAGGCATACAACCTGACTGCGCAGGATGCTGAAATTGCTTTATGCATTGTTACAGGTATATCTTTAGTTGTGTTTTTCTTATTTATTTCCATGCTATCTTGTTATTCTAATCTGTTGCTTTATCATGTTATTCTACGATTCATGTCTGCTTCTTGCATTTTGCTTTTTGCATATTGTGTTCTCATTTTTGACTTCTTGCTAGGCATTATCCTTGTTCACTCCTTTTTTGCTCATGTTCTTTTTGAATCTGGTGCTACTCATTCCATTGTTTCCTTCTGCTTCGTCGACTTCCATCACTTGGCTAGCAGCGCTATGCCAACAGCATGGAACATTACTACAGGTGGAGGTGTTGCCATGTGTTCTCAGATTTGTGAGCAGAGTCCTTTGATTATTGGTGGTATTAATTTTGTTGTCGATCTGATTGTCATAAACAATTCTCTGGTTTTGATGTTATCTTGGGGATGGATTGGCTTGGTGTTAGTCATGCTGTAATTGATTGTCGTGTGAAGAAGGTGGTGTTCCGAATGCTAGGACGTTAGAAATTTGAATTCTGTGACGGTGAAACACCACTTGCTTGTGTGGAGAAGTTGGCAAGTTAAGAAGCTGGAGCGATGGAAGAAGTGTGTGCTGATGGTAATGTTGCACCGTTGGTTGTGCGAGACTTTCTAGATGTTTTTCCAGAGGAATTGCCGGGATTACCTCCAGATCGTGAAGTGGTGTTCAGTTTTGACGTTCAGCCGGGTACAACTCCGATCTCTAAGAGTATGTACAGAATGGCTGCTGTTGAGTTGGCTGAGTTGAAGGAGCAGATTCAGGAGTTGCTGGATAGAGGTTTTATCAGGTTGAGTGTCCCACCTTGAGGAGCTCTAGTACTGTTCGTCAATAAGAAGGATGGTAGTCGCATGTTGTGTATTGACTACCGTAAGCTGAATAATGTCACAGTGAAGAATTGGTATCCGTTGCCAATGATTGATGACCTATTTGATCAACTGGGAGGCACTTCTGTATATTCAAAGATGGATCTTCGTTCTGGTTACCATCAAGTTAAGGTAAAAGCCGAGGATGTGCAGAAGACTGCTTTTTGTACAAGATATGGGCACTATGAGTTCTTGGTGATGCCTTTCGGAGTTACTAATGCTCCAGTTGTGTTCATGAGCTTGATGAATCGGGTTTTCTCTCCCTTCCTGGAAAAGTTTGTTGTGGTGTTCACTAATGATATTCTCGTCTATTCTCGGAATCGTGATGAGCATGCTGAGCACTTGAAGGTTGTTTTGCAAACTTTGAGGGATCATCAACTGTATGGGAAGCTTAGCAAGTGTGAGTTTTGACTGGATCATGTGGCATTCTTGGGCCATATCATTTCTGGTGATGGAGTTTCTATTGATCCGTCCAAAATCTCTGCAATTAAGGATTGGCCAATGCCGAAGTCAGTATCTGAAGTTCGGAGTTTCCTTGGTCTAGTGGGGTACTACAGGAAGTTTGTTCAGTATTTCTTGAAGATTGCCGAGCCGTTCACCAAGTTGACTGGGAAGGATTGGAAGTTTGTGTGGGATGAGTCCTGTGAAGAAGCCTTCGCTGAATTAAAGAATCGGTTGACATCAACACCTATGTTGACTTTATCAGATGGATAAGGTGGTTTTGTAATTCACAGTGATGCTTCAGGAAGAGGTTTGGGTACTATTTTGATTCAACGAGGCAAAGTTGTCACATACGCATCTAGACAATTAAGGTCGCATGAGAAGAATTATCCTACTCATGATATGGAGCTTACAGCTGTGATCTTTGCCTTGAAGCTTTGGAGGCATTACTTACTTGGAGACCGAGTGGTGATTTTCACCGGCAACAGAAGTCTCTAGTACGTGTTCACTTAGAAGGAGCTAAATATGAGGCAGATATGATGATTGGAATTGATGGCGGATTATGATATCAGTTTGCAGTATCATCCTATTAAGATTAATTTGGTACCTGATGCTTTGAGCAGAAGACTGGTTGCCATGGTTCTAATTAAGCATGATTAGCTTGTGGAAGCTATAAGGAGATTAGATTTGGATATGGTTTTGCCAGGTTCCGAGTAGAGTTGTATGGTGCTTCAGTTAAAGTCGTCTTTGGTGGGTCAGATTAAGGAGGCACAGTTTGGTGATGTGCAATTGCAGAAGTTTTGAACTGAAGTGGAAGCTGGTTCAAGGACTGATATGGTGATTCATGAGGATAGATCTCTCCGGTTTGGGACCCGTCTATGTGTTCCGACGGGGGAAGTCAAGCAGAAACTACTCGAAAAAGCTTACCGTTCACCATATTCTATTCATCCCGGTGGTACGAAGATGTATCGGGATTTGAAGTTGCATTTCTGGTGGCATGGTATGAAGAGAGCTGTTGTAAGATTTGTTTCACAGTGTCTGATCTGTCAATAAGTGAAAGCAAAACATCAGGGGACTGCTGGACTTCTTCAACCGCTTCCTATTCCGGAGTGGAAGTGGGAGAATATTACCATGGATTTTGTGACTGCTTTGCCTAGAAGTCCCAAAGGTCACAATACCATCTGGGTGATTGTGGATTGCTTGACGAAGAGTGCTCATTTTATTCCCTTCAGAGTGGTTCATTCTACGGAGAGTCTTGTAGAGAAGTACATGCAGGAGATTGTCAGATTGCATGGGGTCACTGTCAGCATTATATCAAACAGAGACACTAGATTTAGATCTCAATTCTGGGAGAGTCTTCAAAATAGTCTTGGGAGTAAGCTGAGATTCAGTACTGCATTTCATCTGCAGATAGATGGGCAATCAGAGAGGATTATTCAAATATTGGAGGATATGTTGAGGTCCTGTGTTCTTTAGTTTGGAGTTTTCTTACAACAACAGCTACCAAGTAAGTCTTAAGGCAACTCCGTATGAAGCTTTGTATGGTCGTAAGTGTAGATCACCAGTGTGTTGGGAAGATATTGGTGAAATGAAGCATTTGGGGCCAAAGTTAATCACGAGGACTGTTGATGCAGTGGCCCAGATCCGAAAGTATCTACAGGCAGCTCAGGACAGATAGAGGAAATGGGCAGACATTCACAGGAGGCCATTGGAATTCAAAGTGGGGGATCATGTTTTCCTCAAGGTATCACCATGGAGAGGTGTTATTCGGTTTGGAGGAGGGGGCAAGCTAAGCCCTAAATTCATTGGTCCGTTCGATGTGGTGGAGCGAGTAGGCAAGATGGCCAATAGACTCGCGTTGCCGCCAACTCTATATCGAGTGCATGATTTCTTCCATGCCTCCCAACTTAAGAAGTATGTCAGGGATGATAGTCATGTTATCGACTACTCGGAATTGTCTGTTCGACCAGATTTGTCCTGTGAGATCCGTCCGACTTCGATTTTGGACCGACGGGAGAAGAGTTTGAAGAATAAGGTTATCAAATTGATTCGAGTTGCTTGGAATCTTCACTCGCCGGGTGAGTCGAATTGGGAGCTTGAAGAAGAGATTCAGAAGAAGTTTCCCATCTTTTTGTGTAGTTCTGTTCTTTTCTTTGGGGTTACCCTATTACCACTTGCTTAAATTTTGAGGACGAAATTTTATTGTAAGGGGGTAGAATTATAACTACCGTTTTCGTTCTTTTCATTTTTCCCTTCATTGTAATATTTTATTTGCATTCGAATAAAATACTTTATTTTTCCTTGATCATCTTAATTAAATTTTGTTCATGAACTACTTTTTTTTCTTCTTGTTGGGCTATTTTCTTGTTGATCTCTTTTTTTTATTGTGAGTATTTTATTTAAACCATATTGTCTTCAAATTCATCTCTTATTGAACCCAAAATGCAATTGCAATTATTTCTAGACCCAAACTCATTATTATTGGATCCTAGCCCATTAACCCAACAACCTAATTGCATCCTATAAATACTACCATAATACAAATCCTTAAAAACCTAAAACACTAGCCGTCTCTCTCTCTCTCTCTCCTCTCTACCGTCAGCCAAACCCCACCCCGATTAGCTCCCCCTGTCTTCCTCCCTCCCGACCCTCCGGCACCCTTCCGCGAGCGCCACCCAATGCCCAAGGACACCCAGACCCGATGCCCCCTCTGGTGCATCCCTTTCCCGTCGACAGTAGCAGACCCGAGCCCGACGCTGCCCTGTCCCATCGCTCGACGCATCACCAGACCCGTCGTTGGCTACTGTGCTGCCCCTTGCTGTCATTGTTGCCGCTCCTTTATTGTTGCTGTGTTGCTTTGGTTTCTTGTGCACGTAGTGTGCACGTGCTTCGCGGATTCGTGTTTGTTGCTCCGAGATTTTCACCCTGTTATTCTTTGGTATTCGAATTAATCATCCATAAGGCAAGTCACTTTTTCTTTTAAATTGAATATTGTATCAAATTCAAGTTTTGATTGAAATTCTTACAAGTAGATCCTAATCGTTCATCGTATCATATACTATTGTTCCTCTTTCGTTGAGTATATTGAGGGTTTACACGAGCTAACCCAAATATCCTCGACTTCGTGCCTTTGTTGACTCCAAAAACTGAATCTTTCATGCATTCATGTAGTATTGATAGTAGGGTTTATTCATACAAACAACACACAAATAAACTATCATAGAATTGAGTACTAGGTTGTGTGCTTGGATGATCGATTGATATTTCGTTGTTGTTAAATTAGTGTATGTGTGTATTCTTAATTATGTTTTTCATGCTATTGTACCTACCATGCTGATTATAAAATTTATTGACTAATTGAATTGAAACCCATCTTGTTAGATCGTTTATTTCATGAAATATATTAAAAATCTGTATGTTTACTGTCTGTCTGGAATTTGTGAGACTTCTTCGATCCAGTATTTGACATCAAAATTAATAACTTTCTGAATAAGTGTTGTAGCTCTATGTCTCTAGTTTTCAGAACATCTATTTTCTTTAAATTCCAAGTTGTATTGCAAAAGTTATGATGATTTTACTTCTGCTGCGTTCTAATTTCAGAATTTTAGATTAATGGATGTTTTCATGTTTAAACTATTAAAAAGTTAAGTTAATGTTAGAATAATGCTCTGATAATTTTCAGAATGATAGTAAACATGTTTATAAGCGTAATGAATATTTTTGATGAATTTATAATTGAGTTTTTGCTGATTCTAAAGATATAACAACTTAATGTCGATTTTCAGTTAGAACATATAATCTGTAAACAATGGTGTATTTTACCTAGCTACTGTTGTTGGATTTTGTATTTTAAATATGCGATGGAATCGTGTGGAAGTCTAGTTTCCAGAATTTCTGACGGTTTCAATTTTAGATTTATGTAGCAGTGGGAAAACTGATTTTTGTACAGTGACCTCGTGCTGTCCAAAATTGTGTTTTCCAGATTTCCTTAATATAATTATACATTTATCATTGTATTGTATGAATTAAAGTGTATGTATTGTATTGCATGATCCTAATGTGCTATTGTCATCATTCTATTTTTTCATCCAAATTTATCATCCTATTGTTCTTCTGTTGTTACTATCATTCATCTAATGTCTCTAAATTGCATGATGTATTGTTGCATCGATAAAATAATTAACAAGCCGGGGTTCAGGATATTGACTTGGATAGGGAAAAATATAAAGACTATGTCGACCAGTGTTTTATCGATTGATTGTTGGAGCGCTGACTATGACACTCCAATCTTTCGTGTATCATTTCAGTGTATCAGTGTATCATTATAGTGCATCGTACAACAATATTGTTATCGTATCAGTGACTATCGTAGCGACACATGATCTATAGAATTCACCACTAGAGTCTAAACGACATTGAGTGTATGCATCGAACCTGTAGTATGAGATGCAGTAGTACGTGCATTAGTTAAACTAAAAATTAATAGACTTACGAATTAACACAACATCGACATTGCATATTGAACATCATCGTTTCTATTGATATTGAATATTGTCTAAGTGTTATTGACATCGACCATTGAAAATTGTTATCGAATATTGAATTGTTATTTATAACCATTGCATCGACTATCATTGATATTGATTATTTCTATCGTTTCATGTTATCGATTTCTATTGATTTATTGAATTCTTTGTTATATCGTTATTCCATTATTCCCTTGCTTTCTCTACATGTTGTCCATGACTTGCTCTAAGGACAATTTTTCTCCTCGTTTTAGATGAAGTGTTCACAGGTGATCAAGGAGAATTACCTGTAGGAATTGAAGAACAAGCTTTCTAAATGTTTATTACAATCTAGTTGATTGTTATTTCATTAGACTTATTGTATTGAAACATATTATCATTATGTTTGGATTTATTATTGTATTGGGCTTATGACCCGGATATTATTATTTATTTCTAGATGTTGGATTATCGTATTTGTTTATTTCATATTATCTTATTCCAAGTATTATTGTTCATGTGATTGTTATTATTGCCTGTGCAATTATTTTGTATTGTTTATATTGTTGAGTTGAATGGGTAAACAGCTTATGGATGACGCAAGTCATTCACTGGGCCAATGTCACGTGCTTGTGTTCCGTCACTACAAAATAAATGATCTATCCCATTGTTTTTTGCCGGTGTTTAAGTAAAATGCCGCGATGGACCCCTGCAAAAATTGATGGGTCTAAGATGGCTATTTGTACCGACGTTTTGGGGAAACACCAAGATAGCTATTAGCTATCCCAACGTTTTCCCTCAAAATGCCGAAATAGATGTTATCTATCCCGGCGTTTGTCATGAAAACGCCGGGATAGAGTCCAAATTATTCAGAATCCCCCCCACCCCAAATATCTCAAAAGTCCCTCCAACCCCAAATTATTCAGAATCCCTCCCACTCCAAATATCTCAAAAGTCCCTCCAACCCTAAATCTCTCAATCCCTCAATCCAAATCTCTCATAATCCCTCCAACCCCAGATCTCCGAACCCCCAAAACTCGCAAAATCCCAAATTGAAGCTCGTAACAGTTGTCGTTGTCGTCACCGTCGTCGCTATTGATGTCGTCGTCACTGCCGATGTCGCTGTCGCCGTTGCCGTCTAGAGCTCGATGCCAACACCCCCTCGTCTCCTCTCCTCTCCCTTCTTTATGATTCCCAAGCCATCGACCTCCATCTCCACCATCCTCTATCGTGGTCCTTTGAAAGATTCCAGCTCCTCAAACCCTCAATCTCTCAAATCAATCTTTCTTTTAATTTAGCCAAAATGAGTTCTGTGATGCTTGGATCAGTTCATGGAAACTCCGTACCCCCCCCGCCCCCTAAATGTCAGTAATCATTCCTTCGTTCCTTCTTTCCTTCCTTCCTTCATTCATTCATTCATTCATCCATTCTGAATTATTATTTTTCTTCTTCCAATTAATTAGTTGTAGAATGGAGAGAGAGCGAGAAGCTCAAAATTGATGGGGAAATTTACAGTACGAGCCTCCGTGGCCTCGTCTCCTTCAGAATTACATCTTGCTGCGAAAGAGGAAAGGGGGAATTTGAAGGAAACAACAATTTGCATTGGGGTTTTGGGTGCTAGTGGCTATACCGGAGCCGAGGTATAGTTGTTTCTAAGTTATAGTTTAATTTTTATTTGAGAATGTAATTTGATGTATTAGTTGGATTATGCAGATAGTGAGGCTTCTAGCGAACCATCCTTATTTCTCTATTACGGTGTTGACTGCGGATAGAAAAGCTGGGCAGTCAATGGGATTAGTGTTTCCTCTCTCTCTCTCTCTCTCTCTCTCTCTCTCTCTCTCTCTCTCTATATATATATATATATATATATATATATATATATATATATATATATATATATATATATATATAATTTAAATGAACAAATTGCTTTGAACTTGAAATAGATTGGAGATTGCAATCACAGTCCGCAAATATTTGAACTTTAGATATTCCTGAACTCCTAAATTGGTTTCCACATTTTTTGCTAGCCTTGGTGCACCACTAGAGTAAAGCTTACTACTAGACTAGTAGGGCGCTTGCATAATGTATGTATTTGTGATTAATAATATTTATCGGAGATGATATAACAGATAAGTAACTTCTTTGTGATGAATAATAATAAGGCAAACTGTGGTCTGGGCAAAGAAAGTACGAACCTTAGATGAAATAGATTTAAAGAGAGGTATTGGACATTTTAATATATTAATGAGATTTGATACCTCAATTGCAGTGTTGGTTACTTAATTTTTTTTTTGGTGTTGTTTTCTTATTCACATCATGTCTGACACTTCTATTTGGAAGTCTTAGTCTAGTGTGTGCCATGTTGTTTTGCCATGTCCATGCTTCTTAGCTATTCAGTTTTTCAATTCCATGGCTTCTCAGTGTGCATTTCTATTGAGGATAGCTATGGTTTCCAAGTTATGTCCAAGAATCTGCGTACCGGATCCAACATATTTGTTTGCTTTATTGCATGCAATTGACAAGTACGTGCCAAATGGAATATCAGCTAATGGTTGACTCTCTAAATTTGCAGGATCCCTAACCAATATGATTAGTCCACAAGCACAATCACAATCACAATCCCTAACCAATATGATTGCCGTAAAAGATGCAGATTTTTCTAAAGTGGATGTTGTATTTTGTTGCTTGCCACATGGAAGACACAGGTTCATTTTGCCACCATGTTCTTTTTTTTTGGGGTCGAGTAAAACTGTTATCTGTACATATCACATAATCTTTGTAATGATATTATTCTTCTTGTTCTTCACTGCATTTTCTCTGAATCATAAAGTTTCCTTGCAGGAAATTATTAAAGGTTTGCCCAAGGAGCTAAAGATTGTTGATCTCTCTGCAGTATGGTCTCAGTACACCTTTTAAGCTCCTTAAATATTCAGTTAAAACCAATTGTTTGAGGGAATAATGCTATATTATCTAACACCGTATTAACAATTCTTCAGGACTTTCGGTTGCGTGACATTGATGAGTATGCAGAGTGGTATGGCCAGCCTCATAAAGCACCGGAGTTGCAGGTAAGCTCAATATACTTTAGTTAAAAACCATTTAATTATTTTCCATTATGACGAATAAAAAAAGTAACCTTGCGGTCAGAACTCACGAGTCTATTCAATTTTAAATTGTAATCAAGTTCTGTTACTCAAATATGTGAAACTAGACTGACTGAATTTTCTTATTTTTATCCTTTTCTTTCTCAAGGAAGAGTATTAGTTGGTTAGGGATTGTGCTTGTGGACTAATGTTTGATTCAATTCCTGGTATGCAAACAAAATACAAAACACACCCTAATTAATTCATTCATAGTACCTTTGAGAAGCTTTTTAAAAAAAACCTTTGCAATGCTAAAATTACAGGTGCTAAAATATTTGATATGGAATACGGTCGTTGGCTGGATGAGAACTACAGGCACATGGCGGAGCTGCAGGGAGGATTGTCGGTCCAGCTTCCAGATGGAGACCTTAGGATCATAGTCTTTGACTGCCTCTCCCATTATGATGATGTAACGCCCCGATTTCTGGTAACTGAGAAACCGTGACATAAGCCAGAATCTTTTCTTCAATTAGCCACAATACACAAAAAAACACGAAAATTTAAAACTTTTTATTCAACACAAATGTATTACAAATCCGAATATTTATAAAATTGCAATACATTACAACAGTGTTACAATAATATCTTTACAATCTCAAGTGTTACAACTTTCAACATATTACATCAGAGTACAATGAATAAAGAACAACACTTAGTATTTCACTTGGATGCTTTCTAACAAATAAATAGATTACAAAATTGTTACAATGGAATAATAGTAAACAATATATAATACAGCGGAAATAAAAACGACTCTTGCTCCTCTCGCCTTGAGTCCTCCTGAATCCTGTACATGTACTTCTGCAATCCAGTTTCTATTGAAATGGGGACGTCAGTACATATACTGAAGTTTTTAAGGCTGATAACAAGTAGCAATTCTCCACTTAAGCAAACAGATTGATGAAAAGATAAACATGTATATATAATTGATGTATCAGTGTATGCTATGCCTTAGACTTTAATACCTGGTTAACTAATGCGATCATGTTCTTATTCTAATGCAAGCAAGTCTCCGAAACAGTATGCAGCCCATACTACATACGCACCATCTCAAGCCGTTTCTTCATATATAGGGATTTGAACCTACGTTATGAATTCTACTTTGTACAAAATTCTATTCCTGATAATACGACGTGACTATGAGGTTGCAAGTAGGTCAAGTCCCACCAATGCAGTACGATTATGGTGTCTCCGTTTGCCACTACTACCCGGCGTACTGGACCTCACTCAAAAATAAGGTTGCAGGTACGGTCTAGTTCCGTTACTGCAGTCATATAGTGGTGTCCATGTTTGCCACTATTGCCCAGCGTACCGGGCCTCATTCGAAAATCAAAAAAACATAGGGTCCCACATGTGCAGGATAGCGCGAAGCCTATCCTGTGGCACCCCTGGGATCTCGCAAACGCAGGACTGTACGTAGCATCCTGTGGCACCCCAAGTCACGGTATTTCAGGAATTAACAGAAGAGATACGCAACCCGTGCTCCCAACTCGTGAGAAGACACCGTAAGTATCCCTTTGACGGGAAGGTACAACCCAATAACACCGCCTAGTGTCGGTCTATAGGACAAGTAAGATCATAAGGAATCACCCTTAACACCAACTCTTTCCCTTCGGCAAAAATGATAATAAGAAAAGTTTAAGTAGTAATAGCCATAAGTTACTACCCTAATGATGTCACTAAATCCCAAACAATCTCGCGGGGTTTTCAATAATTTTCTTATGATTATCCCGATCCAACTCATGGCCTATCGATCCAAGACACCGGTGACAGAAATTTCTCTCTTACTCATCATTACCCCTAACTCGGATCTCGTCAACATTCTCGGTCCACGATCAACCCACATCAGTTAAGATCCGTCGGTGCTCGAGGTGTGATTTATCCATAGTTTCTAAGGTGGTAAGATGCGATTCTTGATGGTCGATGGCCCCTACGGTAACTATGAGACATTATCACTACCCCTAACTCGGATCTGGTTAACACTCTCGGCCCGTGATTAACCCACATCAGTTAAGATCCGTCGGTGCTCGAGGTGTGATTTATCCACAGTTTCCAAGGTGGTAAGATGTGATTCTTGATGTTCGATGACCCCTAGGCTAGCTTTTATCTAGCTAACAATACTAGTGACTTTTCCAACCTTTATTTACTATATATTGAAGATGAAGCATGTGCACATCATATGGTCCCATTTCAATTAGAAACGCATACAACTAGAACTCATGGATTTTTTTTTCCCAAATTTGAACTAGGACAATATGCGACTAAGTTCATGGGTTCTTTCTCAAAGTTGAGCTAGAATCACCTAGAACCTAATTGCATGGGTTCCTCGCCAATTCGAGCTAGAACTATCATGGAGCTAGTTTCATGGGTTTCTTCTTAAAAATCGAACTATAGTAAATGTGGAACATGGGTTCATTTCAATAGTTCCATTGGATTAGCATGTAAGCTAAACTCATGGGTTCCACTATACAATTTAAACATGTATGGATTCTTTTGAATCTAAAACAACCATTCAAACTCACGCATGTATTCTTTTAAGTATAGAACAACTACACATCTCAATCATGGGTTCTTTACTAGAACTAGTACAATAACACAAGCATGTGTTCTTTACTTAGAACAACTAAAATAACTCAAGCATGGTATCTTTCTACAACTCAAGTGTGAATACAATTCAAGCATGGGT
Source organism: Hemerocallis citrina (assembly GCA_017893485.1). Lineage (NCBI taxonomy): Eukaryota > Viridiplantae > Streptophyta > Magnoliopsida > Asparagales > Asphodelaceae > Hemerocallis > Hemerocallis citrina. Next base: position 40,615,858 of record CM030363.1, read on the forward strand.
TTCCTTCTACAACAACTCAAGCATGGTATCTTTCTACAACTCAAGCATGGTATACTTACTATAATTAACTCAAGCATGAGTTTCTTACTATAATCAACCTACAACAACTCAAGCATGGTATACTTACTATAATCAACTCAAGCATGGGTTTCTCACTATAATCAACCTACAATAACTCAAGCATGATATACAACTTAAGTATGGGTTTCCTTCTACAACAACTCAAGCATGGTATACAACTTAACATGGGTTTCTTTACTACATCAACCTACAACAACTCAAGCATGGTATACTTACTATAATCAACCTACAACAACTCAAGTATGGTATACTTACTATAATCAACTCTAGCCTGGTATTTTTACTACATCTCAAGCATGATGGGTTTCTTTACTATAATCAACCTACAACAACTCAAGCATGGTATACTTATTATAATCAACTCAAGCATGGGTTTCTTACTATAATCAACTCAAGCATGGGGTTCTCACTATAATCAACCTACAACAACTCAAGCATGGTATACTTACTATAATCAACCTACAACAACTCAAGTATGGTATACTTACTATAATCAACTCAAGCATGGGTTTCTTACTATAATCAACCTACAACAACTCAAGCATGGGTTCTCTAGCAACCTAGATTAGTTTAGAACATGCTATAAAAGACTAACATAAATTATTACAAAGACTACTTCTTTAGGAAATTACAAGTCCCATATATTACAAAGACTACATTTTTTTTAGTCTACAAATTTTTACATACTCCAATCCACTTTTCTTCAATCCTACAAGTTCCTACATACAAAAAGAACAACTTTTTATAAACTAAGGTTAGCAAAGAATGATTTCTTAACAAAGTAGAGAGCAACATACAACAAAAACTTATCTTTAAAAAATAGCTAGATGGGTCTACAATTCCAAGAATGGGTAGTAAATATTTCTACTATCCTACTCTTTATATGCACATAGTTATAGTCCAAGTTGTTAACTTTGTGTTTAACAAAGTAACCAAAATAACAATCATAAACATAACAAGGTTAAAGATTCAACCTTTATGTGTTTTAATTAAGTTCCATCATCCATCTTTTCCATGGGATCCTTTTGATCCCTACAACCACCTTATGCTTAATACTTAGTCCAAGTCATTTTTAGAACACACATACAACAAAAGTGGACAAGAATCCACACAAATAAAAAGAGATAACTTCATCTTGATTTCCCACCGTTCTTATGCACAAATCTTAGTCCAATTAGTCAAAAATAATCATCATAACAACAACAACCATAGCAAGGTCCAATACTCTATTTTTATGTGATTTTGTTGAGTTCTACCAATCCATCTTTTTCATGGGATCATTTTGATCCCTACAACATGCTTATGCTTAGGAATTTGTCCAAGTTATTTAGGAACATAAATACACAATAACACATCATAAGATGAGTTCCTTTTAATCTACAACCATTTATATGCTTAGAAAATAGTCCAAGTTGTTATAGAACATACACCTACAACATCCACCAAAAAAAAGATGTGTTCTTTTTAGCTTAAGAGGAAATGAAATTGTAGGGTGAGGGAAGGGGGAATTTTAAGGAAGGCTTCGCTCGCTCTAACGCTCGTTTAGTAGACAGCGAGTGGAGGGCGTAGCAACAGCGCCTTACTACACGAGCTCGTAAGTCAAGCCCGGAACGAGCTGAGCCTTGTCTACGAAGCTTCGCTTCCTCGTCTTGCTTCTGGCGAAGCTTGACGCGCACTATAACATAGGCATTCTGGTATGGTAGGAAGACTCCTTTTAAGGCCATAGGAGCGATAACGAAGCCGTCAAAGACAAAAAAAGGCGAACAATCCTTATAGCAAACCAAACGGCCAACTTATAGCCCTCTTTTTTCTTATTCTGTTTAGTCGCTACTGAAGTCCCAAAGTTTACCATTCCATGAGACGTCCTTCACCCCAACAAGCAATGCCAGGTATATTAGTTCGAGTTAGCAACTTTATTTCATAGTTGTCTTGCTAGGTAGCCAGTCTTTACTTAACTCGGTCCAACCTTTACTTAGCCCAAGCAACGCCTCTCTACTCCCATGCCTTTCTTGGTCTGACCAACCCAACTGGCAATTTCCGACAAGTCATTCTTCATTTTTAGAGCAAGAAGCGGAACCAAAATTGACGCTTACTTCATATTTATGGATAACCAATCCATTTTCAAATATAATTGGGAGACTTTCCCCAAGAAATGGGTATATAAAATGGAAAGATCGGAACATGGGAATAGATCTTATACCAATACTGACTACCCATTTCCATTGTTGTGCTTTCTAAAATTGCATACCTATACACGGGTTCAAGTTTCGATCGATATTTGCAGAGTTGATCATCCCTCTCGAAAACGAAGATTTGAAGTTGTCCATAATTTACTGAGTACTCGGTATAACTCACGCATTAGTGTACAAACAAGTGCAGACGAAGTAACACGAATATCTCCGGTAGTCAGTCCATTTCCATCAGCCAGCCGGTGGGAGCGAGAAGTATGGGATATGTCTGGTGTTTCTTCCATCAATCATCCGGATTTACGCCGTATATCAACAGATCATGGTTTTGAGGGTCATCCATTACGAAAAGACTTTCCTCTGAGTGGATATGTGGAAGTACGCTATGATGATCCAGAGAAACATGTGGTTTCTGAACCCATTGAGATGACCCAAGAATTTTGCTATTTTGATTCTACTAGTCCTTGGGAACAGCGTAGCGACGGATAATTCAGAATCAACAGAGGTCCAGTCCTGGTCCTGGGGACAAATCAATAGGAAATGCTGTTTGCTTCTTAATATAATATAATAATAAAAATGCATTTCTATGAAATGAAAGAGTTTCCATGAGCGTCAGATATCATTGAACAATAGGAAGAAGTGTTATCGAACGATTTCCTTCCATTCGTGCTAGTATGGAATGGAATAAGTAAATAAAAAGTACTGCGTCTCGATCTATACGAAACGACACTGGTTTGTCTTTCGGTTTCATTGATAGCAGAAGAGTACGCTAGCTAGCTAGCGCACCCCACCCCTACGGACACTATTGCCTATGCTTGCTACTCACTCAGTGTCATTCAAAGGGAAGAAAGGCTTGACAGCGCCTTTCTTTTAGGAACATGGCTCGCCTTACGACTGTTGCACTTCACTTGCTGCTCCGTGGCTCGTTCATTCACTTGCTCATTAACTCGCTGCTTTGCCAGAAGCGACTAGTCGCCTCCTTTCCTCCGCCGAAAGATGCTTAGCCAGAAGTGACGAAGGATGGGAGCCGGGGAAGGCCGACGATGGCAATGAAGGGGAAGCTGTCGTAGAAGCTTTGCCCCTTGCTTTATAGAAATTGGGATGAACTGGACTAAATGATCTTATTCTCCCTGAATGCTAGATAATCTAATAGTTCCCTTCCATCTTCTTAACTTAATAAGAACGAACGCCGCCATCCTTCTTATTCAGGAACCCATTGAGGAGGGCGTCGGCCCGGGAAGGGGAGAGTGGCCGAGTGGTCAAAAGCGACAAACTGTAAATCTGTTGAAGGTTTTCTACGTAGGTTCGAATCCTGCCTCTCCCACTTGTTGTAGACTTAAAAGAAGAGAAAGTAGGCGTCAGCGTAGTGAAATAAGCACTCCCGGCCGAGCGCTTTCTTTCTTTTTTTTTGCCTAATATTTGGAACCTGATTAAGTGAAGTGAAATTGTATCGTATGCTAGTTAGAGAGGTTGGCGAACTACTACGATCTATAGAGATTCCCCATCTATATCCAATCCCAACGAGAATAAATAGAAGCGAGTCGCGAGGAGATGAAAGCTATTAAATTCGTCGGCTGTTACTTCTTCGACTATCTCTTTATGTGTAAAATACTGGAATGCATTCTCCTGCTCTGGTCCCCAACTGGTCTTGACCGACCAACTGCCGAAATGCCCTTGCTTGGGTCAGCTCTTCGAATAAGCCACCTATCGATCTCAATTATCCACCTGCTCCTGAGCCACAAGCGGGGCCTTTCCCAATGAAAGAAGAGGTAGAAAGGGAGCTTTTCACGTTTCTTTCTTCCTTTGGAAGTAGGGATGCTTGCAAAAATGGGATACGCATTTTAGGCAATAAGAAAACTTGACTTGAACGTCGCGTCTCCTGAAAAGCATGCTAAAATAAGCCAGCTTATGCAGGAACTTTAAAAAACAAAGTTTTCTTAGCTTCGTAAGCAGAAAACTTTAGTCCAAGAAATACAGAAATGGGAGAAGGGAAGGAGCAGCTGGAACTGCTTGTTGCACAGTGGATGATCGGATATAAGCAGATAACGAGAGTTGTGGACCTTCTCTTACTTACTCTTAGTGCTGTGCGAGCCAAGCTTAGAATGATCATTTCTTCTTCTTTTCTTATAAGGCAGCTAGCTAGGCCTGTTGAGAGCTCAGGATTGGCCATAGGGACTTGGCCCCTGACAATTGGACTATCGAACAGCTGTTAGTGGGGAAGAATCCCCTTTCCCTTGATTGCTGCGGGCCTTCATTGCTGAAACTGGACTAGCTAGGATCACTAGAGGGGACGACAGACTACCAGGACTAGTCTGCTTCCCAATAGGAAGAGCAAACAGCAAATATTAGTCCAACTTTCCGGGCTCTCATAACAGCCCCGGTTTGAGCATCTCCCTAGCCTACCTACTTTCCTCGCTTTCAGAAGGTAAAGTCTAATAGAGTAGAAGCAATCCACTCGAGAGGAAAGACCTCCACCGGTCAAGCTCAGCTTGCTTTCCTTTTGAACCGCTTCCCCCTCTTAGTCAAGCACAAGCTCCTGACTTGGCTCCTTTCGTGGGACACAAGGGCGGCTAGCCTGCCTACACCTATGTGATTTCGTCTTCGCATTTCCTCTAAGCCAGGATCGGATCCAATATTGGCTCTATAGCGGAAAAGGTATTTCATGCACTATATCCCATCCAAACCAAAACCTTAGCCCCAGGTCACAAGCTGGTAAACGTCTGGGCAGAGTATTCACTATTCACCGAAGCCCTAGTCACGTAGGATCAGGATCAACTAAAGAGCTAGCTTTAGACCTTCGGGGCACCTTGCTTCACGCCAGTAATCCACTCTCTTATGAAATACCTATTTCTTCTTTCAAGACGACAGATTTTGAACCTTCAGAGGTAGAGCCGTCTATCTCCTTTCCCTTATGGTAGATAGAGCCAAGTCCCTATGGCTAATCCCCCTTCGATGCGAGTTGCAGATTCTTCCTTCTACAGACCAGCGTGCTTGGCTTCTTACTGAGTTCGAGTGAGGGTCTTTCACCTGAAAGTTCTTGCTCAGGTAATTGACTACTAAGATAGACCGCTTTTGCTTCCCAGTTTCCTTGACCTTCAGGAAAGGAAGTCGTTTCAGTCAGACTAAAGTAAGTTGGCTACTCAAACTCTTGAACAAGCAGGGCATCTCCTCGAGTTGCGAAAGGGGCTACAGGTTCAATTGCTGATGGTCGTTATGCTTCTGAAGTGTCTCAAGCTGCTCAGTACTCCCCTTCCTTAAATACTTCTTAAGGTGAGAAAGACGTACCGATTGAAGAGTTAAAGTACCCCCTTAAGCTAAAGCCTTTTTTCTTTGCCTAACCTTATTGTAGGTTCAGATGGAGATCTTTCTTCTAAGTTGTTGGTGAGTAACCTTATTGTTCCAAGCTCAGCTAGTAGTAGCCCGGAAAGCGAAGCCAAGGATACTATTCTTGCGTGATCTAACTAACCAATTTCTTTCTTTAAACAGACAGACGGATACGTAGTGGAATAAGGTGCTGCCACTATAGGTGCGAGTAAGCTGACTGGGCTAACCTCATATTATAGGTCAATAAGTGAGCGCGAATATACCTTGGTTACTGCGGAAAGGCTAGAAAGCAAGTCCATTCCATTCTGCATTCCTTTACTTGGAAGACTAAACCCGCGCCTTACCTAGGGCAGCAAGTAAGGACTGAACATCTGGATTGGACAGCAAAGACTGGAACCAGTAAAGCGGAAAGTTGGCTTGACCGGGTGGAAGAGTAAAGATAGTAAAAGGCTGAATTTACATAAGAAGAGGATTCAATCTGGGCATATGGCTAGATGCCTAATACGAGCTGAACCTTCCATTTTCTATCAACCCGAATCGAGAACCATCGGGGTCTCACTAGACAGGTCAGTACAGGAAAGCGATGCAGGTCAGTAGCGAGCCAAAGCGGTAGGGGATTAGCAGATTAGCCCAACAAATAGTCTTTCTACCCCATATGCCCTGTTTCAGAGAGAAAGACAGATTGGTATTTGTACCCTTCCTCTTAAGGGAGTTCTTCCTATTGAGGAAAAAGAGTGCCCTCCTTTTAGTTTTGTTTTTTAGTCTAAGTGATTAAAGTAATGGTTGAATCCTTTCCAATCCGTACCTGTAGCTGTAGCTAGGGGTCGTAGTCTTGTTAATAGTGATTACAGCTAGAGGTGAGTGCAGGTCGGGTACGCCCCTTGTCTGTCTAAAGTGATGGATGGTAGCTAGAGGTGCTTGTTGGGATGGTAGTATGATTGGTACGCGCATTTAGTCTTTGGAACTTAAGGTAAGCTAAGCTGTTGAACTTGTTAGCTTGCTTCTTCCTTGCCCTACGGCGGTAGTAACAATCAGTAGGTACTTTCCAAAGTGATATTAGTGCTTTTATTAGGGGCAAGGCCTAATTAGTATAACCAACCTTCTATTAGGACAGAAAAGCTTTATTGTTCCTCGGCCTACGGATTCTGTAACAAGAGCTCTCCTTCCTTCGTTCCTAGCGTGATTGGTGGAAAGCACTTTTCTATCAAAGTCACCAAGATAGAAATGAAAAAGAACACTGCTTAGCACACAACCAAAAAGAGGGATTCCAACTTGAGGCATTGGAATCGGAACACCCTTAAAAGAAAGGAAGATCTTTAAGGTCCAAAAATAGCGATAGAAGACGAATAATAGGGGGACAGTCCAATACAGGAGCAAGTTTACACAAGAGATGGGAACGATAAACCTGAGAAAGATTCCCACTTAAATCCAGACGATATAAACCCTCAAATTTACCACCAGAAACCTGCACCTTCTAGTAGCAAGCACCGCCAGTCTTGAATGCCGTAGACTTGATCAATTAAATCAAAACTATAAGCATAGTTTATAGTTCTTGTTAAAAGATGAGAAAGCGCTAGAAAAACCAAACTATCCTCCTTAGTATTAGTAGAACGAAGAAAAAAAAAGATCCGAAAATTCTGAGAAAAGTATAGTGTGGTGTAACTTTGCTTTAGCACTACCCTTCGTAAAAAAGTCAACCAGGAAAAATGATAACTATTGGACAAAACATACCTTTGAATCTCACGAACACACGATTCACTCAAAGATGAAAGGGAAGAAGTCTCCTCATCAAGGCTCGTAGGAGAACCGCGAATGTACACATAAATTGAGCCAATTTCGAAACTCAGTTGTTCTAAAGAACAAGGAGCTAAGCCATTGAAAGAATTAGAATTAATACAGCTCATAGGACATACCATTAGAAATATGTTCCAACTAAGACTTCACCGCCGAAAATAATGATGCATTGGTGTGTTTTTGTTTGTCAGTCTGAGATATTATGAAATGAGAAAAAAGAAAATCCGCATTTATCATTTTTTTCGGACGAGCGTCCTATTATCAATAGCAATTGAAAACGAAGACGATGGCTGCTTTTATTTGAGTTCGTAAGCCATTAGACATGCGAGGCTGAATCTGCATCGGTGTGATTGCTTCAACTGCTGCATCGTTCACTGCATCAGCTTTAGCTTTACCCACCTATCCGGAGAGTAAACCTGCTATAGCTTTTGCACTCATTCCCTTCTCTTCACTCTCCAGATTACGATCTGAACTCTTATGGTACAAAGGACTAGACCTAAAGCATATATAGACTTGGTTCTTTCTTGTTCTTCAATTTCGTCATCTCTCTATTTAGTGGAGGCTATCCTCTTCGTGCCAATCATTCCATCCATTTGTTAATCCCAATCTCGATCTCCCGTTTGAGAATAGCGTAGCTAAGATAGACTCTCCAACGAAAGCGGATCCTTCCTTCGGGCGCCTCTACTAGACTTCTGTTCCGACTGGCTTTTGTTCTCTCGTTCGTAGCTTATCTTGATCCCACTTGCAACTACACTTTTGAGCAGATTGGGTTAGTGGTAAGTTCCCATCATGGCGGTCTCGTATGAGATTGATTTTATTGTGAGAAACAGACTTTGTCTCAAGTATAGGAGCTAGTCGATCGAGGAAGTAGCCCTTTTTCCTTTGTTTGTGCATCTTTCTTGTATCACCCTAGTGATTGCTTGCTCAGTTCGTGCTTGCCGTGCCATTCTAGAACACTTAGCATTTCATTTTGCATTTATAATTCAGAATGAGTGTGAGCACTGCTGCGTGAAAGTGGGCAGCTAGATTTGAGAGTTTCGCATGAAAGGAAGAGAAGAACGGACCGGTATTTTTCTCCATCGAATAGAACAGGAAGAGGCCCCGAAGGAAGGAGAATGAAAAAACAAAAACAACGTAATGAGTAAATTAGTTTTGACGTTGAGTCACGTGGTAGTTAGGAACAAATTGACTTGCAGATCGATTGTAGCACTTTGTAGATGGTGTCTTTTGGTAGTCTTATGCTATTTTTTGCTATTCTCAATTTAATAGCTTTGTTCCAGTGGGCAGGGACTTTCATCGGGATCTTTGATGTGTAGAAAGCTAGCCTGGGGGCTCATGCTATTCGCACTCTCGTGGTCCACATTTTTGGAGGGGGCACTTTCCAACCTCTCTATCTCCCTCTATTGCTGGATTCGCCGCCAAAGCACTGGTGGGCTTTTTTTCGGGGGATGCTTCTCTTTCAAAGGCAATGTTACCCGGGGAATCGTCGTCGGGGACCAGACTCGGTTTGCCCTCAAACTCGTCCTCGCGGACGGAGGATTCCTTTGAGATGCGGGTCTTGCTAGAGGTTTGCATTTTCTGAAACAGAAAAGGAGGAAACTGCTTTCTCTCAATCAGGGGATGAGAGCAATTCTGATTCCTCTTCGGAGGAGTGGGATGGGGATTCTGCTGTGAGTGCCGCGGCAATCGAGGCAGAGTCGCAAGTACCGGGGCCTATGCCTAGTTTTGAATCATACGCCAGGCAGAAGAAAGCGAGCTGTATGCTCGGGTACTAACCCTGCAAAATACGATGGGGCATAGGGTCCTCCCACAAACTGAGGAGGGGGAATATCTTTCGATATTCCGAACCTATTTGAATTGGGCAGTCGGAATCAGCCAAGAGGCTTTTTCTCTCTCGAGTCAGCGGTCCTCGAATTAAGACACTGAAGTCGACTGCCTCGAATTAAGACAAAGAATACAGGACAGCCTATTTGATAGGCTCATCAACGAGCCAAACCTACCGGAACTACTTCAGCAGGCCCCCATTACCCATATAAGGGAACAGAACAGGCCTACGACTTTATTGCCTAGGGGAGGATGATGAAAACAATGCCCGCAATCGGTCTGACTCAAATCTTCCAAGATTTGGAGCAGAATGTTTCATTCCCCGGTCTATATCGAGTTTCAACGCCAATTTCGGGATGGCGTTTAGTTAAAACTCGAGATCCTCCACTGAAAGTAGAGCAAACCTATTCTATTATCTTACTTACTACCTGTATCTCGGGAAAAAAAAATGACAATCCATTCTCTAGTTTGTACGAAATTACTTACTACGAACGCACATCTCGGCCGTCGGGTAGTTGCTCACCATTTCAAAGTCTATATCTGTGGTTCCAGAAATGGAATTGCTATTCTCGATTCAGACAAGACATTGATTTGTTTACGAAATGCTTTTCATTTTATAGGATCTCCCATTCGTCAAAAAGGCCGTTCCTTCCTTTTAAAGACCAATCATTTATTTATATATGGGATAATGGAAGAGATGGCGAGCCGTATCAATGATTCCCAATGGAGGATCGGGGCTTTTTTTACCGATTCTTGTTCAAGTCTGAAAAAAAATCCGTTCGAGAAAGAAGAAGATCAATTTAGGGTCGAACCAACAACCTGATTGTGTAGTTATTCTGGATGCAGATAGAAAGTCTTCGGTCATACTGGAAGCTGATCGATCACAAATACCGATTGTATCCTTAGTTGATTCTAAGATCCCATTGGGATCCTATAAAAGAATCACTTATCCCATTCCAGCGAATGATCCTATACAGTTCGTATATCTATTTCGTCATTCGATCACGAAAACAGTGATTCTTGAACGGGGAAGAATCGTTGCGATGAAGGAGACTGCGGGAGAAGAAACAACTCATCGATCGACCTTTTTAAATAATCATTGGTTTTTTTTAGTCAATCGGTCGAGTGGTCAAATACCCAGCTAGTGGGACTTGTTTATGGATTGAAGAAGAAGAGTATTCGGGCTGGGCTGGATAGAACAAGTGCAAGCCTTTGACAATCTTCCTACACAGCAGCCAACGTCCCGGGGCGGGGCACTCTGACGATGCAGAGAGCAAACAAAGGCGAGTTTGAAATCTTGCATTTGTAGTCTTGTTGCTAGATCATTCATTCCAAAGAGTCAGATAAGGCAAGGGGAGTGTGGTGGGCGGTCCCCTTGCCCCTATTTGTTTCGTAACAACAACAGTAAGGATGGATAAGATGAATGCAAGAGATAGAAAGATCGAAGTGGGTTAAAGGAAACAGAAAGCAAGACAACTGTTTTTTTTGGAATAAAGATTCCCATTTTTCTAAAAAGATATAAATATAAAATACGCAATTCGCGATTCGCGCGTGTATAACCACAATCATGGAAATGCGTAGGAACTTTCACCCTTGGGGTTCTGAATAGGATCATTTCTTGTGATCCAAGAGATAATGAAGGAAGGACCTAAGGTGACCTCAGTGCAAGAACCAGGGAATGGTTCCCCAAGAGGCTTTCCTATAAGGGATCGGCTTTATTTGCATTTATTTCATTTTAATGAAAGGTACAATATTGAGAGGTTCCCGCGCTATGCATGGGGACCGGCTCTGCTCACTTATCTATATGGGGCCATGGTTCTGAGGGTTGTTAATAGGTGGAAGCATCTTGGCGGCTGCATGGGCCTGTTGCAGGTGAGAATCCAACCTTTCTTCTACTTCTAACTTCTTTCTCGGTGCAAGCGCCTTACAAAAACTGTCCAGATACGTTCTTTTATGTACCAAACAAAGCCTAAGATAGATCGTGCTCTTGATCTTTGGCATAGCCAAAAATCGATGTCATGGTGAATGCAAGCTGAGAAGTGCCCGTTTAGCCCACTTCCTTTGCCTAGCCAACAAGTACTCTCCCTCGATGCTGACCAAAAACAGAGGAGCAAACAAGGTATGATACCAATCTCCTTCCATAGTCAATCCTCGCCAATCGCCTAAGCCCTCATCTGGTATAGATGGAGGAATATGATGACGGGAGCAAGACTCGGCTGTAAACCTATAACCCAGATGTACTCGATTTCAATGGTCTTCTTGGACCTATCCAGTAAGCTTTCGTTATCTTTTTTTGCATATGAAAAGCTATATAGTTTTTTTTAGTGTGATTTGATGTATATATATAATAGGGCATTCCTAACGACGAAGCTTTCGTAAGCCGTCCCTTCTTCTGATGAAGCGGCCGAAATGTGAGCATATTCAACTTTTAAACCAACCAGGTACACCCTGCAAGGCAGACTGAAGAGGCGGATGTGACAGCTTTCTTTAGCCCTGATCCAACTCCCTCCACGCATGCCGCCTATTGGACGATGGAAAGCTTTAAGGGCTTAACTAAATAATGGTAGCTGGACTACAACATGGCATGAAAGTAGCTTTCTAGAATTGGACTGTCTAGGTGGAAAGTGCTCTTTTTCGCCTATTTCTTTCTTTCCTCAACAAGCAACGAACTTTCTTTAATAACTATATTAGTTCGAGCTATCAATATTTGAGTAGTAACTAATATATCTGGCGTTAGCCACTTGATTTCATTTGAATATTGTCTTTGCTTTCTTGCTCCAATCCAATAAGGTAATCTTTCTCAATAATGAAAGAAGGCAGCTTGCTGCCAGTCTTTTTGAGTTCTAGTTCTTGAGCTTCTTTCTCTGACAGTGAAAGAAGTTGCTGTTGCTCTTCGATGAAAGCCGGAATGTAAGCCGTAGCGAGCTAGGCCCCTATCCCTCTATTTTAGGAAAGAATAGAAGAGGGCCTTGTCCTTTCCCGAGTTTGGCAGCTGGAGTTAGGAGTTAGCTGCTCCTTCTTTTATCAAGGCATCATGAAGGCAGGAATTCAAGAAAATAAAAAAAAAGGTTTAATGAGTTAAACAAGACAGAACTTTGTAGACAGAAGGCTAAAAGTGGTTTGAGTGTGGAATGGAAGGTGTCTTCAATTCATTCGTTTAAAGCCCTTCTGTTCAATAGGAACTTCATTGTCCTTCCATTTTCCTCCTTAAGGCTCTTTTCTGGTCTTGCTGAGGTCACTCTAATGCCTCTGCACTGCCTACCTTAAAGCGCCGGAGCGAGTGTAACGCCCCGAATCCCAAATACACTGAATTCGAGATGTTCTACAGGATCTTTTCACTTTCTTTAGTACAATTTTACAGGGAAATTTAAACTTTTCATCTTACATCAGAGTTTACATCAATATTACACTTTTCTTTTGAACAGCGGAAGTAAAATACAACAATTGAATAAATGTACAACCACATGGTACAATCTTTAAGCATCCATTCCTCTTTAACATGTCATTTACCTGCATATAAGACTGTGGGTACGTCAGTTTATTCAACCGACGAACATTATACACGGCCATCCTCTCTATGCCGGAAATAGTATAACTCAATTTTCCATATTTAGCAAACACAAACTTGTCACATTTCAAATAAAGGGACTACCCTATTGATGTCGTGTTGTGATTGTGCACTTAATCCTTAATGCATTTATTTATGTTACATGACACTAATGCGCACTTGTTTGGATTCTATGCATCCCATACTACATAGGTCCGAGGGCAAGTCCTTATTCGTTCTTCATCTTTATAGGGTTCAATCCCCCGTTATGACTTAATCTACTACTATAACTACGGTAGTGTCTTAGATGTCCTATGATCTACGAGCCCACATGTCCAGGCAGCCTGGAGGGGAATCCCACGCACTGACACGACGCATTGAGCAGGCAACCTATGGACAATTCAGCCTCCGCCATGGAACAATGGCACCACCTATAGCCACTCGAACATCCCACGAGCGTCGCCACCGGGACGATAATTCTGGAGTAGCACCCACGCCATGTCTTGACGCATCAAGCAGGCAGCCTGTGAATCGCTCTCACACCGCTATCCGATGGCCCCCATACTCATGTTTTTCTTCTACTTTCATCACGTCTCCACTATGTACTAATCCTTAGTCTTATTAAAAATCATGAACAAAAATTAATCTCTAGAGTTAGCCTTTCCACCAAACCGGACTTATTCATTTATTTCAACATGACCAACCTTGGTCTAATTTCATTTCATTTCATTTCATTTCTCAATGCCGGGGGAGACTTAGCTACTCTATTTCAATTTTCATTTCACAATCTTCAACTTATAAATTTCCATGTTGAGTTCTCATACTCACATGTATATTCTCTTTTCAATTCATGATTCCTAATTTGTTCACAAGTCCATAATTGTACATGAATCTCATGCACTTAAACAATTATCACAACGAATCAAATTTCACTGTATTAACAAATGTGCATACTTCATTTTGTTCCACAAATGAGAAATAAATTACATCAAGTCACACAACCAAGTTTCTTTTGCCAAATCACCTTCTAATACATCATTATTATTTATTCTTATAAGCTATATTTTTTTTTTCACAAATACATAATCTAGAACCATAGTTCTAATTATGTCTTTTGTTCACAAACCATAGTGTATTTCATTCAAATAGTGCCCAAATCACTCTTATAAAATTCCTTACATTTTTATGAGAATAACCATATTTTTTTCACAATTTTTGGACATCTAAAAAGCCCAAGAAATATTTTTTTATATATATGCCGAAGGTGAGAATCGAACCCAGGCACACGGGAAACAAGGCCAAGTGCACCCGCCAATAGGCCGAACTGTGCTAGCGTTATAAAGGGGGCGAAATTAGTACTTATTGCTTCGGGTCGAAAGTTATATGCTTTCAAAAAAATGTGTGAAAAAAATGTTGCGGATACAGGGATTCGAACCGATCGAACCAGAGAAGCCAACCACACACAGTGACCGCCTGAGCTACAAGCTCAGGTTGTCACAGTACCAAATTAAAACCCATATGAATCATTTTGCTACTGTTGTTAAAACCTCTCGATATTCAATTTAATCTTGGTTCATATTGCCTTTGTAAAAAATTACTGAAAAATTCCAGATTAAATCCCCTTCACATGATTTTCATATCAGCAAGTATAAAATAATTTTTGCACTAATAAAAATATATTTTTCACACAAATCAAATGAATTATTCATTAAAACTACTATATTTTTCATTTTCGACATTGGTTAACAATTAGTCTTCAAATCTTTTCCATCCAAATTTCGTATACTAATTTTCTGATATTAATCTTTCATTCAACATACAAATCTAATTTCTTTGAATTGGTCCAACCCCAAAATAATTCAAAAAGGTCTCTTCACAAATTAGCACTAACAAGGTATTAATTTTTACATACAATTAGTGATGGTAATAAGTGTATTTTCTTTAAATCAACATATACTTCTAGTTCAATCATGTACATCACAAAATATATAGCCACTTATCAATTATCATGTTCACACATCAAACATTCAAGAAAGTTACTCTTTCAAAAAGCGTGCTCTTTCTTAATCAATTTGCATGCTTCATTTTTTTCAATTAAACTAACATCCTCATTAGTATTCTCAAGCATCAATACTAGCATCATTCATTTATTCTAATAAGCATGGAGAATTTTACCCACAACTTAATTAACAATGTAATCACATGCAAATTGTTCATTAACATGCCAATCAATTTGTGAACTAACTTTCCATTAAAATGTATTCTTACTAACATTTTCCATGAATCATTTCTAATTAGAAACAAAGATAATTAACTCATTTTGTAGTCACATTCTTATGGCATACAATCACACATAATTCGCATATCAATAATTCAATCAACTAGAGATCATTTATTCAATTAAAGGCGCATTCTTATTAATCATTTTCATGCAATCTTTGCTAATGAAAATCTAGCATATATTCCTATATTAGAAATAAGGAAAATTCCACCCACCTTGTATGGAGAGAAATAAACACACAAAGCAACAAATCCTTGCGAATGAATGCACCTCCTCCTAGACGATTCGCGCACAAGCTCCACAATCACCACCACCGAATGCTTCTCCTTGTGATGGCCGGCCTCTCCTCCAAGCAAAATGCAAGCAATCCCACACAAATCTCACTCTTTTTTAACTCACACTATTACTAAAATAAGACTATAGTTTGGAAAGATATAATTGCATATGAATATAGCCATGGGAGGGGGGTATTTATACTAGAAATCAAGTGAAATGGAGGGCTAGGATTGATTAGTTGGTTGTAGGATGGAGGGCCAAGATTAGAGTAGGAGTTATAAAAACTACCCACATCCACATAACCACCTCCATGAACACCATGACCAATTTCAAAACTCCCTCCAAAAGAATGCAACCCGGCCAAGAAAAGGTGTGCAATGCACGTGTACGTGTAGTGCACGTGCATGCAACTAGGCCTAAAAATTGTACATTTTAATTTTGTACAAAAATAAAATAGTTTTGAAATAGTCTTCTACATGACAAGTTTAAATAAAAATAGTTTAATCCATGGGCTTTATTTTTGGGCCAAAATAGTTCTTTAAAAATAAAATAAATAAAATACATTTTGGGCTTTAAGAAAGAAAAGGCCTTTTCATTAAATTAAAATAAGGCTTTCTATTTGTTTAAAGAAAGGCTTTTTGTATAAAATAATTTGAGAACACATATTTAAATATTTATACACATCATAATAAAATAATCATAAGATTTAATTCAACCAAAAATATTGCACGTGCACACTACATGCAAAAATAAAAATAATCTTTCATTAATTGAAAAATCAGGGTATTACAGCACTCCCTCCTTAGAATAGTTCCGTCCCCGGAACTACAATCAAGAGCGAGGAAAACAAAAAAAAAAAAAAATACAACACACACACCAGAACAAAGAAATACAAAAATACAATCAAGCAAAAAGCTCAGGATAGTCCTTCAACATCCTCTCCTCAGATTCCTAAGTAGCCTCTTCAACCAAGTGGTTTCTCCAGACTACCTTGACCATCGGTATCGTCTTATTCCTCAAGACATTCTCTCGACGATCAACAATCTCAACAGGAGACTCGATGTAATTCAGGTCTAACTGCAAACCTTCCGGCACTTCAGGCAAATGATGACTCGGATCTGGAATATAACCTCTCAGCATAGACACATGAAAGACATTGTGCACCTGAGACAACTCTTCCGGTAATTCAAGCCGGTAAGCAGTTTTCCCGATCCTTTTCAATATCTTGTACGGGCCTATAAACCTCGGGGCTAACTTCCCGCCTTTGCCAAATCGAACCACACCTTTACTGGGCGATACCTTCAGAAAGACGAAGTCACCAACCTCAAACTCAAGGTCCCTTCTCCGGTTGTCTGCATAGCTTTTCTGCCTACTCTGAGCTTCCACCAACCTTTTCCTGATCAGATCAATCTTCTTAGAAGTTTGCTGTACAAGCTCAGGACCAAACAACTGACGCTCCCCAACTTCAAACCAACAAACAGGGGTCCTGCACTTCCTGCCATACAAAGCTTCGTACGGCGCCATCCCGATGCTAGCTTGAAAACTGTTGTTGTAGGCAAACTCTACCAAAGGTAAATGTCTTTCCCAACTGCCTCCAAAGTCTAGTATAAAACACCGAAGCATATCCTCAAGAATACGGTTGACTCTCTCGGTCTGCCCATCGGTTTGCGGATGAAAAGCAGTGCTGAAATCTGTCTTGGTACCCAAAGCTGTCTGAAGACTCCTCCAGAAATGCGAAGTAAACTGCGCATCTCGATCAGACATAATAGTTGACGGAATGCCATGAAGCCGGACAATCTCACCAACATACATCTCAGCCAACTTGTCCATCGAAGCAGTGAGTTTCATCGCCAAAAAGTGAGCGGACTTGGTTAGTCGATCGACTATGACCCAAATCGCATCATTGCCTTTAAGACTCTTAGGCAATCCCGTGATGAAATCCATACTGATGTTATCCCACTTCCATTCCGGAATAGGTAACGGCTGTAATAGACCTCCGGGTCTCTGATTTTCGGCTTTGACTTGCTGACAAACCTCACACTTCGCGACAAATTCAGCCACATCCCGCTTCAAACCTGACCACCAGAAATGCTGTTTGATGTCTTTATACATCTTAGTACTCCCAGGATGTACCGACAAAAGAGTAGCATGTGCCGCCTGAAGAATACTCTCTTTCAGGTCCGCCTGATTTGGAACACATAGCCTATCTCCGAACCACAGCACTCCATCCCTGATTTGAAATCCGGGCAACCTGCCAGCACCAACCTGCTCCTTCATCTCCAAAATATCAGCATCAACCTCCTGACTTGCAATGATCCTTGCATTCAGTGTAGGCTGAAACTTCAACTGAGCCAAAGATGCTCCCAATCCTTGCAAGACAACCTCAATACCTGCTCGGTCCAACTCCTCAATCAGATGCCTCTGAGTTGTAATCAAACAGGCTAAACTGCTCTTGCGACTAAGTGCATTAGCAACAACATTAGCCTTCCCAGGATGATACTTGATCTCAGGTCGCATATCCTCAAGCACTTCCAACCATCTCCGCTGCCTCAGATTCAGATCCCTCTGCTGATATATATACTTCAAGCTCTTGTGGTCCGTGTACATGTTCAACTTCTCACCGTACACATAGTGCCTCCATTGCTTCAGGGCAAAGATAATCGCAGCCAACTCTAGATCATGAGTCGGGTAATTTTTCTCATGTGGTCGTAGTTGCCTAGACCCATAAGCGATTACTTTTCCTTCTTGCATTAAGACACAACCAAGCCCACGATGTGAAGCATAGCTATAAACGTCATACTCAACACCTGCTCTAGGCAAAGCCAAAATCGGTGCAGTAGTCAGTCTATCTTTCAACTCCTGAAAACTCGCCTCACATTGCTCAGTCCACTTGAAGCTCACATTCTTCTTGGTCAGTCCAGTAAGCGGTACAGCTATCTGAGCATAACCTTGAATGAATCTCCTGTAGTATCCAGTCATTCCAAGAAAACTTCTGGCTTCCTTCACTGTAGTAGGCCTAGCCCAATCTCTCACTGCCTCTATCTTCTGAGGGTTAGTTGCCACTCCCTCCTTAGAAAGGATGTGACCTAGGAATGCCACTTCAGATTTCCAGAAATCACACTTGGATAACTTGGCATACAACTTCTGCTCTTCCAGCTTCTGCAAAACTGCTGCCAGATGCTCGGTGTGCTCCTCCTCTGACTTGGAGTACACGAGAATATCGTCGATAAACACCACGACGAAAGAATCAATGAATGGCCTCAGAACTCTGTTCATCAAATCCATGAAGATTGCGGGTGCATTCGTCACTCCGAATGGCATAACTAAGAATTCGTAATGCCCATGCCGATTTCTAAATGCAGTCTTGTGCACATCTTCAGCTTTCACTCGCACTTGGTGATATCCTGATCGAATATCTATTTTGGAGAATACAGCTGCTCCTTGTAGACGATCGAACAAATCATCAATTCGAGGAATCGGATACTTATTCTGAACAGTGACCTTATTCAGCTCCCGGTAATCGATACACATTCTCATCGATCCATCCTTCTTCTTTACCAAAAGCACTGGTGCTCCCCAAGGTGACGCACTAGGTTGAATAAAGCCTTTCTCCAACAGTTCCTCAATCTGCCGTTTTACCTCATCCTGTTCCACTGGAGCCATCCTATACGGTGCCTTAGAAATGGGTGCACTTCCCGGTTGAACAGTGATGCTGAACTCTACATCACGATGCGGGGGTAACCCAGGAAAATCTTCCAAGAACACTGTCGGATAGTCCCGAACCACAGGAATCCCTTGCACTTCCACAGGAGTCTCTTCCTTGCGGATAGTTGCCACCAACTTAGAACACTTCTGCTTCCCTTGGAAAGTGACTTCAGTTCCACCTGGAGCCTTCACTGTTACCGTCTTGGTCTTACACTCGATGCTTGCACTGTACACCGACATCCAATCAATGCCAATGATAACATCGACTCCCAAGATAGTCAGCTCGTTCAGATCAATGCCAAAGATTCTATCCCCAATCACAATCTCGCAATCAGCGTAATACCGATCAGTGGTTAAAGTTTCCCCTGACGGAGTAGCTACTGCCAAGATCTTGCCTGGGAAAATCTTCGGTTCAACTCCCAACACTTTAGCAAACTTTGGAGACACAAAAGTATGAGAGGATCCAGTATCGAACAATACAACAGCTTTCATTCCATTAAGATATAGTTCGCTTGTTACATAATACACACCATTACATAACAGTCTCACTAAACAACGGGAAAAGAAATGACAAAACTCTAAACACCAGCCCTCGTACCAGAGATGACCTGATCCGCCTCATCAGCATCAGCTTCCGTCAAGGCAAATACTCGCCCTCATTGGTACGGCCTCTTCCCAGCCTACTGCGTTGGTGCGTTGCTACTTCCACTCTGTAGTTTGGGACATTGAGATCGGTAATGTCCCGTTTCACCACAGTTGAAGCAAGTCACCGCAGGAGGTCTCACCACATTGTTTCTAGGTCCTCCAGCCACACCAATAGCGTTCGCCCCTGTCGGTTTGAACCTTTGTGCAGATGGTTGCCCCTTGAAACTCCCAGAATGTGCAGGCCTCTTTCCAGACTGCCAATTGTTCCTCCGGTTTTGAACAACTTGGAACTGCTCCATATCCGCCTCCGTCGCTGCCGCCCTCTTGACCAACTTGTCGAATCTCCTGATACCAAGAGGTATCATCCGGGACCTCAAGCTCGGCCTCAGCCCATGCTCGAACTTACGAGCCTTCTTAGCCTCATCCATCACCAGTTCAGGCGCATACCTAGAGAGTTGAGTAAACTTGGTCTCATACGCTCTCACCGACATGCTGCCTTGCTGAAGCGACAGAAACTCCATTGCCTTTTTCTCCTGGACGTCGGAGGGGAAATAATGACTGCGGAATTCTTCCAGAAATTCCTCCCAGCCAAGCACTATACCTCCCATGGTCCTCTTCATGGATTGCCACCAGACTGCCGCATCCTTCTCTAGTTGCAAAGTCGCCAGCTTGACCTTGCTACCCTCAGGGGTCTCTAACACCTCAAAGATTGTCTCCACTTGACGGATCCAGTTGTCAGCCGCATCTGGGTCTGACTTTCCCTCGAATACAGGTGGTTTCGTTCTCTTGAACGATTCCACCAGCTTAATCGCCTCGGGCACTGGATTCGCCGACCCCCTTCCTTGGTTCATGGCCACTGCATTAAGCGTCTGGTAGACCCTTGCAAGTTCGGTCTCCAGATCCAAACCTTCCCCATTCCTAGCTCCTCTTCTCGATATATTCTGATGCAAAAGATCCATTAAATTCGAAGTATAGGACAAGAATTTAAACCAACTTGTATTTCATTGAATTCCAAAGTTTATACATTCGAATTGAAAACATTTTTGACATCAGAATGGAAAATAAAAGAAGCTAAGACAGTCTAACTCCTACGGGTCCTCTTCGCTGCTCGAAGTTCTTCCCGTAGTTCACCAACTTCATCCTTCAGCACATCAGTCAGGTTCTTCCTCTTCTCGAGTTCTCAAACCCGATGACTGAGAACAGAGAAGTCGTCCTTCCGCTTCGCCAGCTGAGCCTCCAACAATCCGACTCTCTCTCGCAGTGTCTCAACCTGCCTCTGAAGAGAAGTCACAAGACCACTTGGAACTGGTTCTTCTTCTTCGTCAGAAGAAGAGTCATCAGATGAATCCGGAGGTGGGGTGATCTCTCGGGATTCAGGCCATTCTTCACCGTCAGAATCTGCTTGCCCTGGATAGTACTCGTCCTTGAAATCTGCCTGTCCAGGATGGTACTCTTCCTCAATGATATGCCAGTCGTAGTCTCCAGTAGGGTCGAAGTGGTCAGCCATCTTAGAAATAGAGAGGAAGAAGCATAAATCTTAGAGCAACACAAATGTAAGTCACTTACATTTAAATCTCTAGACTCAAACACACACTCTAATGTCCACATCTAGGGTGTCGTTCCCTATAAATTTGTACAAGTGTGGAAAGCGTAGAAAGCGTGGCTCTGATACCACTCTGTAACGCCCCGAATCCCAAATACACTGAATTCGAGATGTTCTACAGGATCTTTTCACTTTCTTTAGTACAATTTTACAGGAAAATTTAAACTTTTCATCTTACATCAGAGTTTACATCAATATTACACTTTTCTTTTGCACAGCGGAAGTAAAATACAACAATTGAATAAATGTACAACCACATGGTACAATCTTTAAGTATCCATTCCTCTTTAACATGTCATTTACCTGCATATAAGACTGTGGGTACGTCAGTTTATTCAACCGACGAACATTATACGCGGCCATCCTCTCTATGCCGGAAATAGTATAACTCAATTTTTCATATTTAGCAAACACAAACTTGTCACATTTCAAATAAAGGGACTACCCTATTGATGTCGTGTTGTGATTGTGCACTTAATCCTTAATGCATTTATTTATGTTACATGACACTAATGCGCACTTGTTCGGATTCTATGCATCCCATACTACATAGGTCCAAGGGCAAGCCCTTATTCGTTCTTCATCTTTATAGGGTTCAATCCCCCGTTATGACTTAATCTACTACTGTAACTACGGTAGTGTCTTAGATGTCCTATGATCTACGAGCCCATGTCCAGGCAGCCTAGAGGGGAATCCCACACACTGACACGACGCATTGAGCAGGCAACCTATGGACAATTCAGCCTCCGCCATGGAACAATGGCACCACCCATAGCCACTCGAACATCCCACGAGCGTCGCCACTGGGACGATAATTCTGGAGTAGCGCCCACGCCATGTCTTGACGCATCAAGCAGGCAGCCTGTGAATCACTCTCACACCGCTATCCGATGGCCCCCATACTCATGTTTTTCTTCTACTTTCATCACGTCTCCACTATGTACTAATCCTTAGTCTTATTAAAAATCATGAACAAAAATTAATCTCTAGAGTTAGCCTCTCCACCAAACCGGACTTATTCATTTATTTCAACATGACCAACCTTGGTCTAATTTCATTTCATTTCATTTCATTTCTCAATGCCGGGGGAGACTTAGCTACTCTATTTCAATTTTCATTTCACAATCTTCAACTTATAAATTTCCATGTTGAGTTCTCATACTCACATGTATATTCTTTTTTCAATTCAGGATTCCTAATTTGTTCACAAGTCCATAATTGTACATGAATCTCATGCACTTAAACAATTATCACAACGAATCAAATTTCACTGTATTAACAAATGTGCATACTTCATTTTGTTCCACAAATGAGAAATAAATTGCATCAAGTCACACAACCAAGTTTCTTTTGCCAAATCACCTTCCAATACATCATTATTATTTATTCTTATAAGCTATATTTTTTTTTTCACAAATACATAATCTAGAACCATAGTTCTAATTATGTCTTTTGTTCACAAACCATAGTGTATTTCATTCAAATAGTGCCCAAATCACTCTTATAAAATTCCTTACATTTTTATGAGAATAACCATATTTTTTTCACAATTTTTGGACATCTAAAAAGCCCAAAAAATATTTTTTTATATATATGCCGAAGGTGAGAATCGAACCCAGGCACACGGGAAACAAGGCCTAGTGCACCCGCCAATAGGCCGAACTGTGCTAGCGTTATAAAGGGGGCGAAATTAGTACTTATTGCTTCGGGTCGAAAGTTATATGCTTTCAAAAAAATGTGTGAAAAAAATGTTGCGGATACAAGGATTCGAACCGATCGAACCAGAGAAGCCAACCACACACAGTGACCGCCTGAGCTACAAGCTCAGGTTGTCACAGTACCAAATTAAAACCCATATGAATCATTTTGCTACTGTTGTTAAAACCTCTCGATATTCAATTTAATCTTGGTTCATATTGCCTTTGTAAAAAATTACTGAAAAATTCCAGATTAAATCCCCTTCACATGATTTTCATATCAGCAAGTATAAAATAATTTTTGCACTAATAAAAATATATTTTTCACACAAATCAAATGAATTATTCATTAAAACTACTATATTTTTCATTTTCGACATTGGTTAACAATTAGTCTTCAAATCTTTTCCATCCAAATTTCTTATACTAATTTTCTGATATTAATCTTTCATTCAACATACAAATCTAATTTCTTTGAATTGGTCCAACCCCAAAATAATTCAAAAAGGTCTATTCACAAATTAGCACTAACAATGTATTAATTTTTACATATAATTAGTGATGGTAATAAGTGTATTTTCTTTAAATCAACATATATTTCTAGTTCAATCATGTACATCACAAAATATATAGCCACTTATCAATTATCATATTCACACATCAAACATTCAAGAAAGTTACTCTTTCAAAAAGCGTGCTCTTTCTTAATCAATTTGCATGCTTCATTTTTTTCAATTAAACTAACATCCTCATGAGTATTCTCAAGCATCAATACTAGCATCATTCATTTATTCTAATAAGCATGGAGAATTTTACCCACAACTTAATTAACAATGTAATCACATGCAAATTGTTCATTAACATGCCAATCAATTTGTGAACTAACTTTCCATTAAAATGTATTCTTACTAACATTTTCCATGAATCATTTCTAATTAGAAACAAAGATAATTAACTCACTTTGTAGTCACATTCTTATGGCATACAATCAC
Source organism: Hemerocallis citrina (assembly GCA_017893485.1). Classification (NCBI taxonomy): domain Eukaryota; kingdom Viridiplantae; phylum Streptophyta; class Magnoliopsida; order Asparagales; family Asphodelaceae; genus Hemerocallis; species Hemerocallis citrina. The sequence continues at coordinate 40,639,813 of CM030363.1, forward strand.
ACATAATTCGCATATCAATAATTCAATCAACTAGAGATCATTTATTCAATTAAAGGCGCATTCTTATTAATCATTTTCATGCAATCTTTGCTAATGAAAATCTAGCATATATTCCTATATTAGAAATAAGAAAAATTCCACCAACCTTGTATGGAGAGAAATAAACACACAAAGCAACAAATCCTTGCGAATGAATGCACCTCCTCCTAGACGATGCGCGCACAAGCTCCACAATCACCACTACCGAATGCTTCTCCTTGTGATGGCCAGCCTCTCCTCCAAGCAAAATGCAAGCAATCCCACACAAATCTCACTCTTTTTAACTCACACTATTACTAAAATAAGACTATAGTTTGGAAAGATATAATTGCATATGAATATAGCCATGGGAGGGGGGTATTTATACTAGAAATCAAGTGAAATGGAGGGCTAGGATTGATTAGTTGGTTGTAGGATGGAGGGCCAAGATTAGAGTAGGAGTTATAAAAACTACCCACATCCACATAACCACCTCCATGAACACCATGACCAATTTCAAAACTCCCTCCAAAAGAATGCAACCCGGCCAAGAAAAGGTGTGCAATGCACGTGTACATGTAGTGCACGTGCATGCAACTAGGCCTAAAAATTGTACATTTTAATTTGGTACAAAAATAAAATAGTTTTAAAATAGTCTTCTACATGACAAGTTTAAATAAAAATAGTTTAATACATGGGCTTTATTTTTGGGCCAAAATAGTTCTTCAAAAATAAAATAAATAAAATACATTTTGGGCTTTAAGAAAGAAAAGGCCTTTTCATTAAATTAAAATAAGGCTTTCTATTTGTTTAAAGAAAGGCTTTTTGTATAAAATAATTTGAGAACACATATTTAAATATTTATACACATCATAATAAAATAATCATAAGATTTAATTCAACCAAAAATATTGCACGTGCACACTACGTGCAAAAATAAAAATAATCTTTCATTAATTGAAAAATTAGGGTATTACAGCGAGGGATTTCCATTGCCTCCACTTTTCCACCGGACATACATTCCACTCCCGTTTTTTATTCCGTCTTTCAGGAACTAGAAACCGGAGCTGGATGCATACCCCCAAGGGTATGGAGCCAGCGTCAACCTTGCTGCATGCAGCTGGCAGTGCCCGCATGATAACTTCTTCTGCCATCCAACTGCTATGACCGGAAATGGGTACCTGCATATCTGGCCCTCCGTAGGTCATGGACCAAATCGTAAACCATTGACTTCTCGTCTTGCTTCATCTTGGCTTTCTCCATCCCTTCTCCCAGTAACGGCCTCACGGTTTTACACCCTTCCCTAATAGATGATTATAGATTAGATGAGAGAGGGCATAGGACATTCTTGTGGTGTCATTGAAGTTACAGACTGTGATTCTTATAATGAATTTAAGTTACAGGTCTCGACCATCTCTATTAACTATTAGCCTTATCCTCTCCCTAAGGTCGAGTGGCTTCGCTCCTCTCAACAACTTCAGTTACAGATCGAGGGATTTCCCACTTTTCAGGACCTTCCGATCTGATTATGATCTTTATTCATTTTCTTTCGTTGGCTTAGTATCTCAAAGATTGATAAGGGGGGAATCTGGCACCTGCACTTCTATTCAGTCCATTACTTCATTCTATCTAGGAACTGAACAGCAAAGTCAGAAAGAAGGCGAGCATCTCCATTGAGTGCCTGTACCTGCTATCGTTTACCCTCCTATTTTTTTTATACCTATCTGTACCAGTAGCTTTCTTTTTCATTCTATCTTTGACTGGAGCGGTAATCTCGACGAATCAATCAGAATGGAGACAGGACATGGTAGTTAAGCCATCTTTCCTTAGCGTAGAACATGAGAAAGCTATCGGTTTCTCCTAGTAGGGATGAAAGAGCATGAAGATAAATGAGGGGACAAAATAATTGTTGGAGTATTAGTCATGATGCTTCTAGCTATTGAAGTCAAGTCGAAGTTCACAACTGGCCAAAGACCTTAAATTTGACACCCACGAATGAAAAGTGAACGAAAAGACCTGTCTGGTCCGATCATTTAGCGTAAAAAAAAGCACTTTGAAATAGCTTTCTTTTGCTAGGATTGTCTCCACTTTCATATCAGGCTTGCACCTGAAATATAGAATTCTGCCTTCAAAGACCCCGCGCATTCTCTCGAAGAGATACCTTCTTTAAGAGTAGGAATGGAAAAAAACACATAAATCCGCTTTGTAAAGAGATATAAATATACTCATTCATAGACGCTTTCCGCTTTTTATAGAACCAGAGGATGAACTACTTATGCGGGGTCTAGGAGCTGGCTCGTATGATTGTTCTATCAATCTACGCTCTCATGGTTGGGGCAATATAACGTTGATCTTTTTTGTCCTGTCCCCCAGTTTTTTTAAGCTGAAGCAATGCCAATGATTGTCTTTTTTAATCAAAAGTAGGTGTTGAAGGATTGTCGGGTGGAAGCAAGACCGGTGGTCTTTTTTTCAATAAGTGGGGACTTTCTCTCCTGAAAGACCAGATTCTAGGCCACAAGTTCTTTCACAGCTGACTTGCAGTCCTTGGATTGGAAGAAAGTTTAGAACAAAGAGTCCACCACTTAGTTATGAACTTCCAGACTAAAGAAAGACAGATCTTAATCGGTTCAGTCAAATCACTTCGTTTAGTCGACGCCTATGCCTCTGAACTAGGCTTACCTAAGAAAAAGACTGTCGTACAAAGTGAAGAGAGACGAAGTATGCAATCCGATCAGCGTGAGTAAGGTAGCCTTCTTCTTCATAGGATGGAGTAGACCACAACTAAGGGGGATGTCCCAACTGACTGTCCTGCTGGTCTTTAGCCAAAGGAGAGCTACTTTATTTTAAGGCCTATTTAGTCTGAACTAGGCTCTTAGACTACTTTTTATGTAGTTCGAGACAAGCCTTCCTAATCTAGGATGGTGTTTAGACTATCCAACGTTCGTACACATCTTCTCTTTCTTATGTTATGTCTGCTTATCGTCCCTTCTTCCTTTCAAATCCATTTCTAGGTCGGTATGCCAGCAGCTATGTTCTGATAAAAGAAATGTCCAACAAATATCTAAGCTCAACGAATCTTTTCCTGTCTTTCACTATCTTAAGGGGAGCTGCACCTTCGAGTTCTATTCAAGTATTCTTTTCCGGCAGTCACTTATGGGGGAGCTACTCTCTTTCCTACCGCCGGTTTGAAAGCCGTTTCCAGCGTCCTTTAGATGTTCTTTCTTTCTTTTCTTGTTTGATCTTTCTCTATCTTCCCAACAGACCCTTATCTCCCTGACGCACCTCTAGAAAGCATCGAAATAGTAATAGTATTTTAAAGGATGTGAGCTTGACTGGAGCGGGACTTTACGCCTTACTATGTTATGATCGATCTGATTAGAATCGTGCAGTTTTACTGGGCTTATGCTCTAGAGCTTAAAAAACTCTTGACTTGGTAGCATCCTTAAGTCGATTCTTTGCTTTCTTTCTGTGTTTTGGAATTGAATGCTGGTATATGGGGAAAAAGGACTTTCCTAGGTCTTTAGGATCATACAGTCCAAGAAAGTGCACTAGATTGGGAGTTAAGGAATGCAGGTATACATGTAGAGGGGGTTTTGCTATTCCAAGCTATTTTCACAGGATTTCTTAATGAAGTCCAAGCGACTCGATCTCCTTTTCAGAATTATGAAACTTCACTCACGACATCTTTGATCTTTCTACCGCTTTTGCTATTCTAGTTCACACTCGGGGGATCTTAGCTTACTAACTCGGACATAATGGAATTGACCACCCATGCTCTTTGCGGCTGCTGGAACGACCTCACTGCCCTCACCTGATTTCATACCATTGAGGCTGGAAGGCAATTGAGGTCTCGACACTTTTCTCATAGACCAAATATTCACTCAATATTTTCTCCATGAGGGACGGGCATCAGTGACTCAAATCACCGGGATATCAAACCATCACATTAACATCTGTTGATACTAGTATTGGAACAAAATAACAATAACATCAAAGCATAAAAAAAGAAATCACACATCTATCTGCAGCTCGGGCATGGTGGCAGCACACAATCCATGATGTTGACAATCCTCGCGTCGTAGGAGACTCGTTACCACGTCGCGAACAGGGTCGAAAAACGAAAATCAAAATACACATGGCCATAGGTGGAATATGTTCCTTGCTTGTCGCGATGCGATAGATATTGGTGAAAAAGCGCTTTGTTTTATCTTATTTGTCTTGTTTTTTCCATTCACGTACGTCAAGCTTACCTTTTCCATCTAAATGAACTTTGGCGGACTCAGATGGATTGACTCACTCCAATTGGCTTTCTCTGACTCAGAATCTGGATTCGGGTTCTTCAAGGACAGTGGAAGGGTAGACCACAGAATGAATATCAACACCATGTTGGAAAATTTCTTTTATTACTCGTTCCATCATGAGTTTAGGGAGTACTAAGAAGTTGTGCTGAAGCAGTGTTCATCTCTTCAGCTACTGAAAGACGTCTTAGAGCAACTTTTTCAGCTGAATAGATGCTTGATGCTGTCCAGAACGTCGAACTAGAAACATGAGATGGGCCGATCCTCCACGTGAACTGGCAGCCATAGCAATTGAACTCTGGCTTGAATGAAAAGGCCATCAAAGCCTAAACCCCTCATCAACTTGCTGTTGGGCAATGGACATGTGACCTGGCTTGGGGTGAAGTCCCTCTGGCACAGGAGCTAAATGGCCTTTCGCGTAAGTACTGGTATCATAAAATGAAGAACCAACCCCACCTCTATCTTTCTTCTAGAAGCAAGCAATGGAGCAAGCTTTATAGAAAGTTGTTGTTTCACGAAGCCACATAAGGCTTTGTTCAGCCATGCAGAAGGTGCTTGTTTGGTATAAAGTAGCCAACGAGTAGACGCACCAAATGCCAAAACAGCAAGAACTATTTGTTCGTACACGTTTTCTGACGAACGATCAGTCCGTGTGTGATTCTCGGCATCGCTCCGCATATAATCTTTGCGAAGATTATCTCTCCTCTCCTGTCGGTCGATGGATTTAGGTCGCTCAATGAGGATATTGACGACATAAAGGGATCCGATCTCAATGGAAGTACAATGATCGATCCTCTTATCCACGTCAAAACCACAGGGGAGATAAGGAATATAAGAAAGAACGTCAAACAGAGTCAAAATATAGATACAGAGATGAAGGGGTCTTTGTCGGAGCCCGAAATCCATAACAGATCGCGTTATGGATCGGCCATGAAGGGTCTTCAATCTTAGAAATTTATATTATAATTAATGCTAAAAATAAAGAGCACAGACGGTGGTGAACTTAGGATGGTGGTCACCCTGCGGGAAGGCCATTTCATCATGTTGTGCTGAATACGGCTTCTTATAACTCGTAGGAATTGGAATTCCCGGAAGTGTTCTTTAGTGAGGCTGAAACTACGGTGTCAATAGCTCTTTGCAGGCCTTCTGGTGACATAAACGGTCCTCCTTGTGATGGGCCAGCTGCTGCCTCTTTATTGTCACTCAGGTATAGCCGTAGACAAAGATGCTCTATTGGGGTCAGACTGTGGTGTGACAGGTAGGGGTCGGACTGTAGTATTGGACTGCGCTTGTCTAAGGACGCTCTAAAGTTGTAGAGAAAGTTCCTCAATTTTTGTCCTTCTCTCTCATTTATTCTCTCATCTGGGCAAGTTCACTAGCTTGGTCAGCGTCTGCCATCATTACTGCTTCGGCAAGATACTGTCGAGCTGGTGAACCACGCCGGCTTGGGAAAGAAATGGAACTATCCTCTGAGAATAGAGAACGAGTCTCATCCCCTGAGTCAGCAGATTCTTCTGTGCAGTGGAGCGCCTGGCTAGCTTTAGTAACCAGCCGGGTGCGTGCACCTGGACGAGTGGCGAAACTTATCAGCTCCTCTTCATTAGTAGGTAGTTGCTTGAAACCGGGAGAACCTCGTGGTAGGCTGTAAGCCGAATGAGAGACCTATTAAGCTTTAAGGTAAGAAGATAGGGAGTAAGCAGCACAGACAAGAATCCCGATGTTAAGTAGTCCGATAGCCAAGCAGAATAGTCCTATCATTCAAAAAAGTAAGCCGGTAAGCTAAGAATACTGGTGTCAGGTGGTAGTTCAGCCAAAGCCGTAGTGAAACCATAAGACTAAGGGAAAAGCAGCCAAGACCCGCTTCACAGGCTTCGGTAACGTCTCTGATGACTCTTCAATCTCTTGCCCTGGTCAATGAAGGACGAGATAGGGTGTGTGACCCATTAGTAATATAGCCTTTCCAACTATTAGTTAAAGAGGAGACCAGGTATGTCATTCTGTGGGAGAGTTCGCTCGAGCTTATGAGAAAGAGTCACGCTAGCCTAAGGTCCTTAACCAGTAGGAGTATACGGAGGGAAATGTAAAGTAGCTAATCATCCCGCTTTTCCAGCTTCTGTAATATTAGGGAAGCAAGCTACCTCAGTTCTGCTTTCATTTGTGGAAGGCCCGTGCATGAATGAAGTGAGGCTGCCCGACAAGTAGAATGAAGCACTTCGTTCGGAAACTCAATCAAAGAAGACCCGAAGGCCTCATCCTCTTACTAACCAACCGTGTACATTCTACATACCAAATGTAGCAAGGAGGAGAGGAAGGAGTTGCCCTAAGTTCCATGTCTCGTAGACCCGCGCGCAATCAGGAAAGACCTGTCAGAGGACATCTTTTTTTCACCCTCTGCTGTTATTACAAGACGAGGTGAGTTTAGAATGTGACCAGTAGCAGGTGTGGCTCCCTAGGAATTTGCTAAAAAGCTTTTTTTTAGCTATTTTATTTCATAGAAATATAAAGATATAACCATTCACTCTTGGTTCCCAGAATCTCTAAAGAGAAATTGAGTAGAGGAACTCTGGGTTGTTGTTCTCTGAGGGTGCTAGCATTGTGAAAAATCTTTGTTGATACTCAATCCGGGCAGGAGAGAAAGAACATACCTTGAGGGATTGGCCCATCGGGGACGCAACTACCTAACCTTAGCTTGCCGTAGCTCGCGTCTGATCCTAGATAAGCTCCATCCGCAAAGGGACTAGATGGTATACCCGTTGCTATAGGCGCATCGGAATATAGCAGGGGATTGTGATCCATGTATTTTTATCTTCTATCTAAATCACCTCACCTCAACAAGCAACGGACGAGCACAGGTATATAGTGAAAAGGCGCTGTTAAGCCGTAGTGCTACTATTCAAACTGCCTTCATCGAGCTTCCTTCTTTCTTTAAGTTCTAAATAATGGTATTAAAGCCCCATTCGTGAGGGCTAGGATCAAGGGCAGCATTCTATGTTCGGTAAACATCCAAAAGTCGGCCCTCCAATTCCATAGATCAATTGTTTGCTGCTGGGTATACCATTGATTAGCGGTAAGGACTTTGTTGACAAGTAGATGATGAATTGGACAGTAGTGAACGGCTTGACGAAGGTCTAGTGGCAAAGTCAGTGGTCTAGCCGCAAAAGCGAATGGTGCGCACCAACCCCTTGAAGGGCACCTTAGACTCAGGTACAATTGAAGCTTTCTCACATTGTTAGGGATTCGTTGATTAGCCCCTCTCTTCTGAGATAAGATGAGTTTCGTATTGATCGAATTGTTCAACCAACTTGCAACAACACCGATGGCAACGTACTGATCCTACTGTACACGACCATGAACTGTGTGTGCTTTGCCTAGGCACTGATGCGGATCTTCTCCTGTCTTGCTTTCTACCTATGGATCGGCTCTTTTTGGAGTCTAATTTAAATGGTGCAGTGGTGGCATATTGACTGGTGTCTTCGATCGACTTTTTTGGATTGCTTTGAGGAACCCTTCTTGTGAAGCAGAGGTTCCTAGCCAATGCAAATTTCACCCTATGCCAGCCAAGAATGAATAGGATCTTCCCGATGTTCTCTTTCTCCTATGCAGATGGAATGAAATCGTCTTCTTCTTTTTTCTTATTACTTCTTCTTGAAGACAAAACATCCCCTATGAATCCTACCATTCATTCTGAAACTACCGATTGCCTGTCATTCTTTCCCGACTTGACTCTATCGAAAGAGAACCATTCCAAGTAGTCTATCTTGATGACAGAGCTCAGGCTCAACGTGAGGGCAACTCTCAGCTAGTCATTGCCTCTTTGTTTCAGTCCAAGTCCACCTGGCCAATTGATAGCCAACCAGAACTAAAATAATGAGTTGCTTGATAGAGGTCTTATTCTATAGTATTATATATATAATACCATCTAAAACAAAGCGTAGATGAAAGAAAAGAGGATCATGAAAGTGCTTTCCCTCCTGATGAGTAGGGACCTCTTTCTGAGCTTTCTTTCCATTTTTTAGAAAGGGATGATGATGATCCACTCTCTATCTTCCGTAGCTTAACCAACCGACCTTCGCTACTATACTTTAGGGGGTGAGGTCACTCTATCAGCCTCAGTGGATTGGCGAAGTGGGCAACCTTTCCTCTCTGAACAAGCCGAATCAACATCGAGATGCAAGACCAGCAAGGGTTTCCACCACCTGGAAAGAACGGGAAGAAGCAGACTGCCAAAAGGGAAGAGGATACGGCTCACGTGCCTGCCCTCGATCCCTATGTGCTCTTTCTTCTTGTGCTGATCGACCTTGAGAGCACTTCAGAATCACCTTCTTGTCTTTAGACACATGATGCGTTTTGTTTTGTAGGGGCCCCTCTTTTCTTTGTCATTCTATGAGGAATGATTGATCGGTCATCTAACTCAGTGAGCAGACCATTTTTCCTAGTGAGTGGAATGGGGTCTAAACGTTAGGAAGGCGAGTCTTCACCCAACAACTCTCTTTAGCTAGGGTGGTAGACTGCAAGGAAGCGGGTTGTTGTCTACAGCTTGGATTGAGCCCTGATCTGAAACAGATGCCAAAAGCTATGATCACGAGATTCAAATTCTGTGTACACGGCTTTTTGAGATCGTGGTTCTTCGGTCGCTGCAACCATGGCAATCCAATCTCTCTATCTGCATTTTCCTTCTTGTGAACCTGCTTGCCAGCATCCTCTCTCTTCTGTATTGATGGAGGAGGGAGGGGTATAGCTACCTTTTTGAACTGTGATCCCCTTTCTCACTCAATCAGTGCTACATCATGCATGCTGACCCATTCTCAATCAAAGAGAAGCTCAATGCCAAAACTCCTGATTTAAGACCGATGTCAAGGTCAATGAGAGCTAGACCAAAGAGCTTTGACGGCTCAACCAAAAAGGGTAGGTAATGAGAACCAGGATGTCGGATTCGGATGGCTTCCTTTTTTCAATTGGCTCGGAAAAAATCGTTGGGAGAGGGGAAAGACGTTAGTATTAGACTGTAAAAATAGTCATGTTCATGGAAGGAGCTGTACTACGGCTATGACTACTGGGCCGAATCTCTGACTTGCTTTGCAAAAGAAAAACCGTTTACCAAACTCTCGGTTACCTTCTTGGGCTACTCGACTATGGCTGACCAACTACCGTTGAGAGCTCTGACTCAATTACTCTTTCCCAGCTTCAAAATGGATGCGCTACCGCGCCAAAGCTAATATCTTGTTTTCTCATTGGAAGGGATATTTTTTTTTCTTTATCCAGCTCGTAGTCAAAAGAAGGCAGCAGAGCTCGTTAGTTAACAGAGAAGGAAAGAACTACGCTACAGATTGGGCTACGAAACCAGGTACTGACGGCCGGCCTAACCACTACTGATTGCCTCATGTGGACTGGCTCACTTCACTGGTTGGGGAAAGCAAGACTGAAAACCTAAATCATCAAGTTCAACTCGTCTGACCAGCTATTTGACGACTGGTGGGCCCACGAACGAGGGTATTTTCGTATGACTTATCGCGAACTGCTCCTCCCAAGAGCTTTAACTACTTTACTCGATCTAATCATTCAACCCCCTATTTCCTGGCTTTTTATTCCCCTTTTTATTGTTGAAAGAATTTCCGAAAAGAGAGCTTACCCTACGCGATAGAAGCAGAGCTGGTTGGAACCGATTGATCCATCGATCGAGGTAGCAAGCCGGGGACCGGGCACAGGGATCGAGAAAATCATGGGAACCGTACCAAGGACCATTAAGAGATGCATATACCCCTTATTGCTAGGGCAGGGAATAAAGGAAGAGAGTACCTAACCGTCAGTGTCAGAGGTACCGTTTCGGGGAGCAGGAAAAGACTTTGAGAAACCAAGTTTAGCTCCGGAAAGAGAGGCAGGGATCCCCTTAGAACAAATATATATATATATATATATATATATATATATATATATATATATATATATATATAAGATATAGTAGGAATTTGACGTTAGACTTGAACGAATACGGATCTACTAATGGACAAGTCAGTCCTTCTTTTCACTGACTTTTTCACGGTGATTCCTTCAGGGTAGGATTCCTTTTTGAAGGAAAGGAGGATTGTCTCCAAGTCCACGGCAATCGCTACAAAAGTTGTCAGGTGATGGGTGGGGTCACCAATGCCGCTGTACTTGCTGAACTTTGTCGGTACCTTCATGCCAGAGAGTATGGTGACATCTGGATGATAGCGAAAATTGATGAACCCGAGTTTCAGGGGCTGGTTGGTGGTGGCACTAACAATAGCCCTGACCTTTTCTTTCAGGTCTTCTTCACTGTACACAGGGCGACGTCCAATCCCGGACCTCAGATATGGATCGTCGTGGCGCATAGGGACTGGGGGGGTCCGATATGCAGGAGTGAATGTCGGGTTCTGAAATGAGACCTCCGCCTGATCCCTCACTTCGCTCGCCTACTTTTTTTTAAGATACGAAAGGAGCAGCCAGAAATGGCTGTCCCTATTGTTTGATTTTCTATGGAGTAATCAAAAGGGCTCAGAATCTGACCTAGATTGATAGTTGCAGTGGTACCCACGTTCTTCCGTGCTCGTAGGTTGACTCCCCTATGCATCCCGACTAAGGTCTCACAAACGTGCATTTCCCTTATGCATGCAGCCGCTTTACTAATGTGAATAGGTTATACAGAAGGGTGGGTTGGTTATATACTATTATGCGCCTTCCTTCTTCGAACCTTTTGGTATGTATTTCCCCCTAACTATAGATCAGATCCACCGGACGAAAAACTAAATTCCGCACTGCTGCTAAGTTGTCGGACTTATCCACCTCAGGGATCCCTTTTATTTTATTTCCGTTTTTTAATTGTGTTGGGGGAAATCTACCAAAGCTAGGCAGATAGATAGACTCCTTTCCCGCTGCTAAGGGAGAGCAAGAAACTAAAGAAAATGATTGTTTTTTTAACCAGTGCCCCTTTTTTTTGCGGGTACTAAGAGTCCTCTCACTACCAACCAGCAGACATCATCATCTGGCTGGGTCTTGCCGGTATCAACAACGAGAAAAAACAATCAAATGGAAACAGCAACTAACTATGGCTCTTGGCCCAGAAAACGTCCTAGGTGTAGGGGAGATCAGAGCAACAGGGAACGCCTAGACGACGACGCCCGTCCTGGGCTACTGTAAGTAGATCGAGAGGTCGTTCCGCCCCTTGTCCCCGAAGATGGGTAATATGTTCTCATACAATGTTGCTCCAACTTTCTTCTAGAGGGCCTAGCTGGCGAGCGATCCCAGTCTGCGGCAGAGAACAAAACAGCAAGCGAGCGTACCCTTGTTCGCTTCTTCTCCACCAAGCACGGAAGTTTAAGGATAACTGTAGGTCGGTGGCTACCTAAGGAAACTCCGATTCGATCTGCCCCCCGGCTGGGAGGCATCTACCTTATCCCGATCACAAGGAGAGGTTCACCATGATGGGGGGTAAGGTACTTTCATTCTTTACGTTCCGGAAAGAATGAAATGCATAGGGGACCATCCTTTTTTTTCCGGCATGCTCAAAGATTTAAGGATTCGCAGGGGGCTATTCTCCCTACTTAGTTGACTGACAATGAAAAAAGCTTGCGAAACAAGGCAATGGAATCCCTGTAGCTATAGCTATGCAGCCTAAGCCGGAATCGCCTTTGGAATTGAATCTTTAGTAGTCTATCAGTGGTGCGAAGCGGCTTTGCCCCAGGGAGCGAAAGGTTATACCGTAGTAAGCGAACAGCGGTTCTTCTATGTAGGCGCTGGGCTTCACTAAGGTAGCTGACCTTGACTCTCTTAACGTCGAGCTAAGTGACTTTGCATAGCGTAGTAGAATAAAGGCTACGCACCGACGCTCTCTTATCTATTAGCCTATAGCCTAAGCGTCTTTGCTAACTCGCTCACCTACTTAAAAAAAAGTAGGCGAGGCTAACTCAGCCGCTGACTTTGACTGTACTGTAGTGGGCTTTCGTCGCCTTTTCCTTGATTTTTTTGAGTTTCTCATGTTCTTTCATTCATAAAGTGTACTAGTTGAGTGATTGAGTTGTAGCGTTGACAAACAAGAACAACCGATGAAAAGACAGCTATAATTGGGAATATATAGGCCAGCTTGACAAGCTACCTTTCCTCTTGATCTGAGGTGCGAAGAGAAACATCTCTTTTTTATGACTTCCACTTCTCGATCCCGGCCCAGAAAAGTGACCGACCAGGGCCCTCTTGATGAATGAAAGAAAGGGATTCCATCGCCTAGCCCTGTAAGCCCACACCTGTGTAGAGTAGATCGTTCAACACCTGCGGCACAAATCCATTTTTGACCAATTGGTCCGTCTATCATAGGCGACCGAACGGCCGGCCCCCTAATTACTAGACCGACCTGCTATAATAATTCCATAAACACCTAGCGAAGATATGGCAAACAAATAAAGTAGCCCTATGTTCGGATCTGACAATACCTTCCTTATGGATAGGAGGTACTGGATTCTCTTTCGGATAGGCCCTAAAAGGAGAAGGAAGGCTGGAATGCCAACAGGCGTCTGTCTATTCTCTAATTCACCCGACCCGATAGTACCTATTTTGGGAACGTCCAGTGCCAAAGTCACTGAATGGGTAAGTCGCCAATCCCTAGACTATGTAATGTACTTTATCCGCTGGGGTACGGGTACTGGTGGGTAGTTTACTAGAGGTTTCTATCAATCTACCCATGTGTGATTCCTGTTGAATCATATACTCGGGGAGTGGGCGCGAGGCGGACGATTTCCAAACGGACTCCGCATTCATTAGATAGAGAAGATCGCCAAGATTTCAACAAACAACCATCAAAGATGGGTTCTTTACTTACATAGAACCAAAAATAACCCTAAAGATGGATTCTTTTCTACATACAAAAATAAATAAAGAGAATAAGCAAACTAAAATTAGAAGTAGAGAATCCCCACCTTTGAATCTATGTAGGAAGGACTAGCTAGCTTTCCTTTTCCTTCCTCCTTAGCTTTCTACTACACTTGTATGAAGAACACTTATGAAAAATCCCAAATGAAGAATACTTAGGGTTTCCTTCTCTTTCTTTTCCTCTTTTTTTTCCTTTGTCAATGAGACAAAAGGTGAAGGGGATGGGTATTTATAGGACAAAAGAGAGGTGGAAAGTGCAAAATACACAACAATAATTGCACCAAACTCCTTGGGGTCATTTTGGCCGACCTTAGCATGGTGAGATGGAGGGGGTGGGGTGGAGGGGTGAGGTGGAGAAGAGGGTTCTAGTAATACACATATTAACTCTTATGTGTCCCTAATTAATCTTAACCATAGGTTTAAGCCTCCAAAAAAATCTTAGCCATCCAAATTTGATTAATCATGACAAAAATAAGATATTTTTGTCCAAAATACATACTACATGATTTGTACAGACGTACGAAATCGGTATAATACGCATACGTATGTATATATATATATATACCGATAATTTTCGTTTGTAAAACCGCATAATCCGTATAAAAATAATTTAATTCCGAAAATAATAATAAAATAAATTTTATTATCAGCCTGGAAGATTCCAGTACCAATTTGATACAATACAGATGTATACAGACTGGTATATATATATACGGATAACGTTTATTAACAAAACCGGGTGATATCCACCAAAAAATATTTCAATTCTGGAAATAAAAATAAAATAATAATTTTAAATACTTGCCAGGGATTTTCCAGACATTTTCTTCAAAATGCATTTTTCAGGGTTTTGTACAAGTGCACAAAAGTGATACCATACCTGTATATATTTACTAGTATATATGTCCAGGTAACTTTTTAAATGAGAAAACCAAGTAATTTTAATAAAAATACTTTTATTTAAAAAAAAAAATAATTTGTACAATATAATATTCGTATGGGATATTACAGATGACATCTTCCGACTGAAGAGCATTGCCGCTAAATTTGATGTGTTTCATCTCATTAACGGAATGTGGAAGTCTCCAGCTGAGCGCTGCTTCCTCTGAATAGGGGGATTCAAACCGTCTTATGTATAAGCAATATTAGAATAACTGAAATATTTCTTTACTTTTTTTTTTATTTGTGCATTGTAGGTTGAGAATTTGAGAAGGCAAACCCTACATCAGTTACGCCGAATCTTGACAATTTGACAAGCAGCAAAGTGTTTTTCTGGCAATTGGAGAGTACTACAACCGCCTTCGTGCTCTTAGCTCACTCTGGGCTTCTTGCCCTCGAGGGTATGTTTTACTTCCATGGCTATAAGTCTATGACTAAGATTTATATTTATTTTCTATTCAGAAAAATAATATGAATGATTTTGCATTAATTAATAGGAGCATGATCACAGAGGAGAGTTCTTACCCCACAACCCTACAAATCGTTCATCAGCCTACGAACAGTCATTTTTCGGCCTTCTGACTTGAATTATTCGACAAGTTAACCATCCTATCAGAATCTGAGAGAAAGAGAGATGTGATTTGGGAATTGTTCTTTAGATTAATGTTACTGAATGTATTGTACTACCAAGGAGAGAAAAAGTGCTTTGAATAAGATGTAAGGTGGCAGACATTACCTATTAGGAATTGTCTTAAAGTACATTTTAGAGGAAGGTAAAGACTTTTGAATTGTTTTAAGTTGCATTTCAACTTTTGAAATGTTTTGTTTCATCAAAAAAAAAACTTGAAGACGAATATATGAAATTTTATTTCATGGAGGGTAATTTTTTATTAAAAAATGTTTTAAAATTCAAAAAAAAAAAAAAAAAAAAAAAAACTATCTATCCCAGTGTTTTAGACAATACGCCGGGATAAGGTGTTTTTCTATATAAAAAAAAAATCAATAACATATACCGGCGTTTTTGACCAAAAAACGTCGGGATAGATTATATTTTCCTTAACACAACCAAACACTCTATACCGACGTTTTTCAAATAAATGTCGAGATAGATATAGGCTATAGCGGCGTTTTTCTAAAATGCCGAGATAGACCCTATAGCTGACCGACGCTCGCTATAGCGGCGTTTCAGACGGTGTTTTTAGAAATGCCACTACGGCCTATCCCGGCATTTATAAACGCCGGGATAGCCCAAAAAATTGCCGGAAAAGCCTGTGTGGTTTGTAGTGCGTATTTTTGGGAAGCGGGGCGTGATATAAAGTATCTACTTCTGGTTGGATTATCTGTAAGTTTTTTTATAATCTTGTCTTTTCTTGGTCCATTTTTATTTCTTCGTTTGTTATATCTAGATTTTTTAAGGTTTCTTCTACTTCCTCTGAACTGGGAATTGCCAATAAATCTTCTATTTCTAGAATGTTTATATTACGTTTTGTTATAACTTCTACCTCCTTCATACTTTCTTCTGTTACACCTAGTTCTTCCTCTGTGTCCTCTATTATATACCTACTTAGTTCTTTTACGTTTTTATTTATAATTTTTAAATCATTTCTTATAGTTCCTACAAACTTTGGATTATTGTAATCTTTTTCCAACTCTTGAATGTTTATCGTATGAATTTCTAATTTCATTTTTTAATTTACTTTTAGAATATTATCCATTCCAACTCAATTCTTATAATTTAATATAATGTATGATAAAAGATGTTGGTAATACCAACTTGCTGTTTTGTTTCTATAATCTAATACCTTGTATACTATTTCTTTTTGTATTTCCTTAAATAGTTTTCCAGTTACTTTATCTGTTATTAATAAATATTATGATGTTTCCTTATCAATTACATGTTGTCTTTGTACCAATCTTTTATCAGCGTGTCTTATTTTAAATTTTGAATGAGTTTTAAATTTTAGTATCTTTAATTTTTGTGAGTAATCCAGCTTTTATAAAGTTTAAGAGATATTATAGTTTATAATTTTTAAAGTAGGGTTATATAAATAAATTTATGTTTTAATTTTTATATTCAACTAGGTCGGTTGAATAAAATATTTTTAAAAAATTGGACAAGTTGGGTAATTTTTTTGAAAGGTATGTTAGTTTGAGAGCATCCACAGTCGTTTTTCTCATTTGCTATAAAATGGCAGCTACAGTGATAGAAAATATGATCGTTCGCTGCAGTCGTCGTTTGCTATATTGTTTCTCATTTTTTTTGAAAAAAGCGAGCGACGGTATATGATATACCGTCTGATCGTTTAAAATAAATTAAGAAAAACAAAATTACTAATTAACTATTAAACTAAATTAATTAACTAAATTAAATAATATAATAAAACTAAACCTAATTAATACACTACCTTAAACCTAATAAACAACTCCTAATATAAAACTAAACCTAATCACAGCAGCATTAAATGCCTCCCCTTTCATGGACGGGGTATCATACCCCGTCCGGGGTATGTATCCCCGTCCCACCCATTATTATTATTATTATTATTTTTCCTAATCGGCCAATCATGGCCGTTCAATCAATTAAAAAAAAAAATTCCCATTTGCAGACGGGGTATCATACCCCGTCCGGGGTATGTATCCCCGTCCGACCTCATTTTAAAAAAAAAAAAATTGAAAATTACTGAGACGGTATATGATCGTCCGTCTGATACGATTAAAAAATTATTATATCGAAGAGACGGGGTATCATACCCCGTCCTTTATAATTTGAGAAAGTTCAGTTCGTTTCTCATATTTGAGAAATGGAAATAGAAACTTTGCCAAAATATGAGAATATGAGAAACGACTGCAGCGCTACTTTTCTATACGCTTGCTATAATTTGAGAAAATGGGAATTATAGAAAATGACTGTAGATGCTCTGACAAATATTCAAGATGGGTCAGGGGGGTTACAAAACACACCAATGTCTGCTAGGTTGTAACCATTTTATGTGTTATGCTTGTCAATCACCGCTGCAAATATTGTAAGGTATTGCATGCAATATAGCAATACTCCCCAATTTATGATGGCCTCCAGCTTTTTGGCCATGGAAAAGTGGCTGCATAATGATGATGATGGTGTATCCTTTGATCAAAGAAAGAAAGTGGAGTTGGTGGAAACAGGACAAGCCCACCATTATGGAGGCACGGCATTTCATTGTGTTAAGCCTAAAAACTAGTACTAATTTCCTTTTTGACTTTTATATTTTATATACATTTTATGAGCAAGTGTTATATATATTTCTGTGCAAGTGTGAGAATATAAAACTATTCTCAGAGAGAGTGCTTCATCTAAAATGTCAGCATGATATACACAACATTCATTTGGATCTAGGTTGTTGTACTACTGTACTAGGATATATCTACAAATTTTATACTATTTGCATGGTCTACTAATTTAATCATATCTACAAATTTTGTATGGAAAAGAGAACTTAGTAACTTTTTCACGGATTTAGATGCTCTATAGTGAATTTAATTACTGGAGGCCGTGGTTTTGTTATTTATCCCACTATATATACACTTCAAAAATCTGTCCCTCCCATTCTGTCTTCTTCATATACGGTAGAATGGATCAGTGGACTCCTCCTCCAATTAAATTAAATTCACTGAGAAGATTTGAATCCATTTTTTCGCTTTTCTAGGTCATTGCACTACGACACACAATAGGTTTGGTAGCTTTTTTTAAAAAAATTTGCCGGCGTTTTAAAACACCGATGCTAATGCCGCCGAATAAGGCATCGCAGAATAGGGGGGTCTACATCGGCGTTTTTTACGAACGCCGGTATTTCTGTAAGATACACCGACGGTTGCAAAAAATGCCGGTGTATGGCGTATTCAAGACTGCCGTCTTCTTCCCCTAAAACCATTCTACACCGGCGTTTGCAAACGCCGGTGTAGGTATATAAATTTTAAAAAAAAAAATTACAAAAAAAAACATGCAGTACTCTTACAATCAAAACCAGAATATGGACTTCAAATTACAAAGAGTGGAAAAGAATACTTTCACTGTCAAATTCAGGTAAAAATGCAACTAACTGAAATGAAACTTATACTTTTATAATACTCATGAGATAACTGTCAATTGAAACCACAACATAAGTTCAAACAGAATTATTTCATCACTAGTCGCTCCTCTGTAAATCATAGTATGCAACTTCAGTTACATAATTCATCTCATCATCACTTAAAATCATACTGCAAAGAACAATCTCATTTTCAAACTCAAGGAACAAGCATGAACATTACGTTAGAAACTGATACTCATGTAGACATCATGATATAATTGTATATAAAGTTTAGATAAAAAATTTTCATCACTAGTCGCTCCTCAAAAAATCATAGTGTGCAACTTCAGATACATGATCCATCCCATCTCCAAATTCAGACAAAAAAGCAACTAACCCATCTCCAAATGCATAATAATTCCAGTTTACTCCGAACCAAACTAAAACTCAAATGCATAATAACCCATCTCCAAAAGCAACCAACCTATCTCCAAATGCATAAGAAAGCAAACTCAAATGCTGAAGAATGAAAAAAATAAACCTGCATGGTCCCAATTTTTGTTTTAATCATGATAAGCTTCAAGTATTGAACAGTGAAAAAAATGAAGCACATACTATACAAAGAACCCAAACTAAAGACCCTTTTCTTCAATCTAAAACTGAATATGAAGATCAAAGCTGGAAGTCCCCAAAAGCAAAATCATTTGCTATTATATATCCTGATTTTTCCCCCCCATCATTCATATACCCTAACATTACCTTTTGCATAACATCATAATAAAATGAGCCAAATATAATAGATTGCCAGCATGGAGAACAATAAAGCACTTCATTTTGTCATTCAATGTTACCTCAGTTCTCACTTAGTCTATACTTATCAATTAGATTAAGCAGCTAAGTTTACTCAGCACTTCATCTTCATCTTGTCATTCAATGTTACCTCAGTTCTCATTCAATGCCACATCATAATAAACCAAGCAGCTAAGTTTCCTGCTCTAATTGCAGCAAATATAACATACATATATAAGCTTGAAACTACATCAAACTAGAAAAGGCCCTCAATTTAATCATTACACATTGACACACTTCACTAAGAATCTAACTGTAACATAACAAAATGGTTACACAAGAGTCTTAAACAGATGCTTAAATAAGGTTCCAAACTCCCAATATCCTTTTCCAAATTAAGGAAATTTCATAAACACAAAGCACCACCACCATATGTAATAAGAACAACATCAACAACAACAAACAACAACTATAATATTAGCCTATTGATATATCTATATAGATCTACGTCAAGGAGCTGTTGATAAGCACTTGTAGGCCCATTAACATCACTCCAATAGTTGTATCCATAATCCCTCGCATTGCCATTCTCCACAGCTACATTCAAATTCCTCCATAAAATTGAGTATATTGCCACATTTTTGGCAAAACTCTAAATCTGAGTATATTGCCACATTTTTGGCAAATTGAGTTTCAAATCTCTCCTAAATTACTTCTTACAAAAACAGTGAAGCAAAAATGCCGAAGCAAAAATAGATCCAATCACTGAGTAAACAGAGATTCGAGATCCCCCCTAAATTGAGTTTCAAACCATTACCATCCAAAATTCCCACAAACATAAACAGAGATTAAATCCCTCAATATCTCAAGAACAACAAGTCAGTGAAGCAAAAATAGAGACGAGATTCGAGATCGCATGAGTTCTTCAGCATAGCCCCCAAAACAAAATGAAGAACCAGAGAGAGAGAGAGAGAGAGAGAGAGTACTTGCGATGAGAGAGAAATGAGTGAGCGGAATAAAGTGCGTGGACGTTGACGTGGGCACAGCGACGGCGGCCCGGAAGGGAAAATTGACGTGGAACCCACTCCGTTGGCGGAGGACTTGTCGGAAAAATCGAGGAAAGGAAGGAGGCACAGTGGCGGCAAAAGCGAAAAAATTAGGGTTAGGGAAAAAAAACCAAGCAGCGAAATGTAAGGATTTCGCTGTAGGATTGGAGATTTATCCCAGTAAATTCACCGCGTTTTTATTAATAAACGCCGGTGAATGGGAGAGGATTTGTGGGGTATATTGTCGCTTTCTATTTCCCGGTGTGTTTTTATAAAAACGCCGGTGAATGTTATAATTCACCGGCATTTTGTAGAGGCCGCCGGTGTATAACTATACAATTTTGCGATCCAATCCTGGTATTATCCTACACTGACGAGATTGGTAAAACACCGGAAAATATACGCCGGTGTAGTTCGCGATTCTAGTAGTGGAGGTACGTTGATTTTGTTTGTTTTTCTTTATTTTTTCTTCTAGTGTTTTAAAATTGTTTCGTTATTTTCTTATCAAAACAATATAGTAGTTATTCTCTATATTTATTTTAAAATACATATAATAAAAATTTACTTCACTTTTAGTTGTAGAAAGAGAACTTAAGTATGAACGCTAAAAGTTCAATGGAAAAGTCAAGACAGCTTAAGAATCAAGAACCATCTGCGTCTTGTAGAAAAGGAGTTGTGAGAGAAAACAGTTTTTAAGATTGAGGACCACTTGATAATTATATTGGACAGCTACATAAAGGCTACGCTAATACAATGCTTATTTAACAGATCTATATCCATGGATTAGACTAGCTCTTATCTGCATGATTTAACTATTTTGAATTAATTAACTAGACTCACAATAACTAGTGTCAAGTGCTTTACCAGCAGTGACCCTCAACAGTAGGTCTAGAAATATGATACCACTTGTACTGTTAATAGCGGAACACATATCACAAGAAACAAGATACATCAAAGATCTAGATGCACAAAATATAAGCCATCACAATAATTATAAGATCTCACAACCACACGAACAAATAATATGCAGAGATAACCAATACTTCTTAATTATTTCTCAAACAATACAAAGACTACAAAGAGATTAAAACTCTCAATCTCTTACTCACCTGTGAAATACTCGACACTCACATCTTTTGAAGTTGTACAATGATATGATTCACCAATTCTGAGTTACAAACTCCAGAGTCTACGACCAGTTATATAGCCCTCTAGTAAACCCTAAAAAATTAACAAAAATACAATTTATTGGATTCGAAATCCACAGCCAAAATAACATATAGCACCATTGCAATTACAATTGAGTCTCGCCAAATTCCGAGAGCCAGGCAGTCTCGCCTGCCTCTATCGTTTCTGCCTCTTGCTGTCTTCCCCTTCTTTTCTTCTTCTCTAATTTCAAGAATAAGAGCCTGCTGTATTTGATGTCACACTTCCTAAAAGTAAGACCCAGTCTTTCAATCCTAGCAAAGTATCATAATTAAATCAATCAATTAAATCGACTGCATTGTACAATATTCGCATATGGTCCACACGAGTATCCAATAAACAAAGGTTGGATTCAATAAGTTCACCGTATACAGAACTATGTGTCTTTTCATTGCTAAGATCTGATAAGCACATCTTAATGCACTCAGAGCATCTGTAGTCGTTCCTATATCTCTAAAGTTTAGAAAATATAACGAACCGGGACGCTCTACTCGTTTTCTATATTTTTAAATTTTGAAAAAAATAAACAGTACCCGCTATATTTGAGAGAAGTTATAGAAAATTCTCAAATATAGAAATCAAAAGATCATCTTGCTTCCATTTTAAAAAAATTATTTTGGACGCAAGATAATCTTGCGTTTGTGGAATATAGAACAAAAAAAAATCCTAGGCCGGACGCAAGATGATCTTGCGTCCAATCAAATTTTATTAAAAAAAAATTATGTCGGACGCAAAATCATTTTGTGTCTGACTAAAAAAAAAACAAAAAAATAATCATGGATGATGTTGGGTCCCAAAAAAATTCCCCCCTTTTGATATTTTAAATTCTATGGAATAGAGCATATAAGATTATTTATACATATAAAGTTAATTTGAGATTGGTTTGTTTATTTGATCAAGGGATGGGATGCGATGAAATGAGTTTATAGGAATTATTATGTGTTCATGTGCGTACAATTTTTTTTAATAAATTTTTTGGACTAAACTTTTTTTTAAATCAGTAACTGAGATTCAAAATTCAAACGATCATTCACTGTTGGATCAAATTTTGATTTCATCAACGACTTGAAGTTCAACTCAAAATTCATATTTCTAAAAGTTAAATGTAGAAAATTTTAAGTCGAACAACTACAGATGCTTTCACTTAATAAATACAATTTTTTTTATTACAAAATCATTAATAAGATATATATCTATATAATAAAACACAAAGAAAGCTATCAAGTGGCTCTCCTTCAATTCTCCCAAAAATTAAAGGCCCAGATTTAACCTCACAAAACATATTTTCCCGCCAGAAGTTTTCCCCCCAAAAATTAAAGGCCCAGATATATATCTATATAATATGTTTTTTGCTGGACCCCGAAAAGTTTCTCATATAATATGTTTACTACTTCAATCAATTTGCTGGACCTCCAAAACTATTTTATATGATCAAACAAGGTGCACCGTTCCGAAGACGTGCCGTAAGCACGTGTCAACGGGCAAACCTAGTGTATATCTCTACTACTATAATGGGAGAAGGCCTTAGTGTAATTTGTTCATATTCCAACCCGTACAACGTACGTGCTGGTAGATTTTTTTACTTTTTTTTTTGCCCTTTTCATTCCCTCAAATTTTCCCTACGTGCACGGCACTTATATATAATGCGAAGTGGATCTTGCAGAAAAACTAGTAAAGCTTTAGGTCAACTTCTATTCCCGCCAGCATAATGAAAATCTCTCCTTCACATGTAGATGTGACAAGGTCATTCCGGTCGGATCTTTCAAGATCAACATAGGGATCCGAACCGCGTGAAGCATGCATATAGGAGATTCACTGGGTTTGGGCCCAAACCCAATGAGAACCTCACCGACAGCTTAAGCCCTGGACCTGAAACAAGCCAGTTGGGCTGGGGCCAACTAGAATCCTTCTAAATAGGAAAGTGGACTGCTTACTTGACACGTGGACATAACTTTTTCTGTTTGGTGTTCGGAGACGGAAGTAGCGGATCTTAGCTTCCAATTATTCGGAAGTCCTATCTACCGGATATTCCTATGGAGCCCACACACAGTAATTCGTGAATTTTTGCTGTACTGAGAGCATCCACAGCCACATGTCATGGGACGACTTTTTTTCCTCAAGTCAGGCCGTGCGCCACCTAGCTTACTCCTTAGATCGAGGGCTAAGTCAGGCTAATTGAGGGTTAAGAAGGCAGAGGATTGAAGAGAAGTGAGCAAAGTAAGATGGAATAGAATTTATTCTTATAGAGAACTTTACAAGAGTGGCTTGGAATGCTTTTCCTTGGATTTCCTTGGATCCTTTGGATGGTTGGAGCAAATGAGGCTCCTCCCTATTTATAATGCTAGGATGATTCTTCTCCTCCTCAAGGGAAGGTTCTAAACTACATGAGTTCTACTATGTACAAGAGTTTACTAGAATACTCTATTACTATGTACATTCTTCCAACAAGGTTCTAGCTAGCACTAGAATGTGCCACAATGTCCTAGAGAACTCTAGGACGTTCTTGATCCTTCCGGGACATTCCGTAGTGTTCCGGACTCCTCTTGAACAATCTGGGTGCTTCTAGAACTTGTCCGTGACACCCTCCCCCACCTAAGCTCTTGACGTCCTCGTCAAGCCTTAGACTTGAATTCTTTAATCTTGTCGCGAAACTGCCATAGATCTTGTTATCGCTCCCAACTAGACTCGCTCTCGGGTTGATCCTTCCACCGCACATAGTACTCGGTCCAGTTAGGCGTGCCCCTCTTGCGAACAACTCGATCGGCTAGGATCTCATCGACATCCTTATCATATGAAACCACGTTTGCTGGTGGGGCTCGATGAGATTCGTTCCTCCTTGGGTCCTCCTCGTCCCTACTATAAGGTTTGAGAAGGCTAACATGGAAGACTGGGTGGATCTTCAGGTGCGACGGCAAAGCTACCTTGTAGGATCACGTGCCAACTTTTTCCACTACCTGGTACGGTCCCTCATATCTTCATGTCAAGCCTTTGTGAACTTGTCGCGTAGACTTGAACATCTTTTGGGGTAACTTCACCATCACCTCGTCACCTATGATGAATTCCCTTGGCTGCCTTTTCACATCGGCCCATTTCTTCATCCGTTTGGCCGCCTTGGTCAAGTAGCTTCGAGCAATGTTTATCTCCTCATTCCCCCCTTTTGCAAACTTGTAAGCTGGCGGGCTTGAACCAGTGTACCCTTTTGCTAGCTCTTGCGGTGTCATCGGTTATTGTCCAGTCACTAGTTCAAAGGGACTCCTTCCCGTAGCCTCGCTCTTCTGCAGGTTGTATGAAAACTGGAGCAACTTAGTCCAATCCCGCTGATTGGCACTCACATAGTGCCGAAGGTATATCTCCAATAAGTGGTTCACCCTCTCTATCTGGCCATCGGTTTGAGGATGAAAACTTGTGGAGAAGTGGAGATCCGAGCCCATCAACTTGAATAGTTCTCTCCAAAACTTACCCGTGAAGCGCGGATCTCGATCACTTATGATGGTCCGAGGAAGTCCCCAATACTTAGCCACATGTTTGAAGAATAACCTTCCTGCTTCCTCGGCCGTGCAATCTCTCGGGGCTAGGATAAAGGTTCCATACTTAGAGAACCGATCCACTACAACCATTATGGAACCGCATCCCTCCGACAAAGGCAACGCTGAGATGAAGTCCATGGATATACTTTCCCATGGAAGCTCCGGTACGGGTAGTGGTTCCAACAACCCAGCTGGCTTATCTTGTTCCACCTTGTCTTGTTGGCATATGAGACAAGTCTTCACATAAGCTTCCACATCAGCCCTCATGCTAGGCCAATAATAGGACCGTTCCACTAATGCCCGCGTACGGTGCGTGCTAGATGTCCAGCCCACCTCGAATCATGGCACTCTTTCAAGACTTCCCTTCTCAAGTTGTCCCACTTAGGAACATAGAGACGATCGCCAACTGTGAGGAGAAGTCCATCCTCCATTCAAAATTTGCGTGTCTTGCCCTCCTTAGCCATATTCACCACATTAACGGCTAAGGGGTCATGACTCAATCCCTCCTTGATACGTTTGGCAAGGTCGCACTCGACTTGGAAGATGGTCGCGAGCTCCGCCTTGCGACTTAATGCATCGGCTACCACGTTGGTCTTGTCCGGCTTATACTCCATCACATAGTCAAACTCGGCCAAGAAGTCTTGCCAATGTGCTTGTTTGGGGCTTAGCTTCTTCTGGTTTTGGAAGTAGCTCGTAGCCACATTGTCAGTCTTGATCATAAACTGACTCCCCAACAAGTAATGCCTCCATACCCGAAGACAATGGATGATAGCCGTCATCTCCTTGTCGTGCACCGGGTACCTCTGTTCCGTCTCATTTAACTTCCGACTCTCATAGGCCACTGGGTGATCTTCCTGCATGAGTACCCCTCCTATCGCAAAGTCAGATGCATCAGTTTGTACCTCGAACGGCTTCGAATAATCTGGCATCCTCAGAACTGGTTCCTCCATGATGGCCTTCTTTAAATCCTCAAAGGCTGCCCGGCAGTCATCCGTCCATTCCCACACAACTTTCTTCTTGAGCAGGTTGGTGAGTGGTGTGGCTTTAGCCGAGTATCCGAGAATGAACCGCCTATAATAATTTACAAGGCCTAAGAAAGACCGTAGCTCAGTCACGTTCTTGGGCAGTTCCCACTCCGCAATGGCCTGCACCTTGGATCCATCCATATAAATCTTCCCTCCGGCTACCTTGTGCCCTAAGAACCTCACTTCCTGCTGGGCAAAGGAGCACTTCTCTGGCTTGACGTAGAGTTCATTCTCCCTTAGTGCTTGGAAGACTTGTCGCAGGTGCTCAACATGCTCCTCCAACGTGTCTGAATACACCACGATGTCATCCAGATACACTACCACGAACTTGTCCAGGAACGGATGGAAGATATTGTTCATGAGGGTGCAGAATGTCGCAGGTGCATTGGTTAGACCAAAGGGCATCACCAAGAACTCAAACGACCCATACCTTGTCACACAAGTCGTCTTAGCTTCATCCCCTTCGCTATGCGTACCTGCCAATAGCCCGACCTCAAATCCAACTTTGAAAACCAACGCGCCTTACCAAGTCGGTCAAAGAGATCGGCAACCAACGGTATAGGATACTTGTTCTTCACCGTGATCTTGTTGAGTGCCCGGTAGTCTATACACATCCGTAGACTTCCATCATGCTTCTTTTGGAACAACACCGGGGCACCATAGGGAGCTTTGGAGGGCCTAATGAGTCCAGCATCGAGTAACTCCTTTAATTGCTTTCTTAATTCTTCCAACTCGGGCGGAGCCATCCGGTAAGGTCCCATGGCTGGGGGTCTTGCACCCTGTTCAAGCTCTATCACGTGATCCACTTCCCGTCTCGGAGGTAACTTCTTCGGCAACTCCGGTGGCATCACATCCTTGAACTCTGCCAACACTTCCTTCACTCCGGTCGACACACCTGTCTCTGTTGGATCATCTGCCTCCTTCAAGACAGCTAGATAAGTGGTCTCCCCCTTCTTTAGACCTCTTTTGAGTTGCATGGCAGATAAGCTCCTTGACTCCATCTTCCCTCTCTCCAAAGATACTATGTGGATAGTAGATCCATTTGCAATACGCATGGTTGAGTCTTTCTCAAACGATAAGGGACGTACCTTGTCCATAAACTCCATGCCCAAAACCATGCGGTGGTCATCCATAGGGACAACCGTCAAGTCAATAGTGCATTCCCATCCTCCAAGCTGGATAGGTACTCCACGAGCTACTCCCAGGATGGGTTGAGATGATGAGTTGACGGCCTTCACCCAACCCAACTCCTTGGCGTGCTTGATTCCTAACTTAGCAGCCTCTTCTTCAGCAATGAAGTTATGAGATGCACCTGTGTCCACTAATACCTTGGTGGATCCTCCATTCACCTTGGCCTCCACGTACATGAGACCACCGACCTTGGTCTCGTTTTTCTTGGACACCTTCACCTTCTTATCCTTGGCCTTAAGAGAGTTAAGGAGACGCATGGAACCAACATGCGTTTCCTCTTCAACTTGGCAAGCCATAGCATTAAGGGCCTTCCGTTTCGGGCAGTCTCGAATATAGTGCGGCCCGCTACACAAGTAACATTCCGGCTCCTTCTTCTTGCTTCCTCCCTCATTGGACTTGTCCTTTCTGAACGGCTTGTCATACTTCTTATCTTGTTTTACAAACTTGTGGGGCTTGTCTTCCACACTCTTCTTCTTGTTGCCGCTGAAGTCTTTCTTGAACTCCACAAGGTCCTCCGCCACGGCTATAGCTTCGTCTACGTCTTTGACGTTCCTCCTCTTGAGTTCTAAGTTGGACCAAGATTGTAGTCCATCCAAGAAGTAGAAAAGCTTATCTTCCTCATTCAAATCTGGTAACTCTAGCATCAAGGATGTGAATTCAGCAACATACTCCTTGATACTCCCGGTATGCCTCAGCCCACGTAGCTTTTTCATAGCTGCATCTTTGGTATTTTGGGGACAAAATTGCCTCTTGAGTTGTTGTTTGAACTCGTCCCAAGTATCCACTGTGGATAGCCCCTTGGCTATGTCACCATGCTTCCTTCTCCACCATAATGCTGCATTTTCTTTCAAGTAAAGGACGGCGGTATCCACTTTGGATTGATCGTCCTTAATTCCTACAGCATTGAAGTAGCATTCTAGGGACCAATAGAATTCGTCGAGTTCTTTGGGATCACGCTTACCTCCATACTTCAAGGGTTCCGGCGCCTTAGTGCGTGGCATCTCCCTTGCAATAGTTCCACATGCTATTGCTGCCTTGCACAACTTTACCTCCTCTCCTTGGGTGTTGAACGCCTCTTGAAGCTGCGCTATCTCTGCCTTGAACTTGGCCTTTAAGGTGTTGAGGACACCAAGGATCTCCTCCCTTAGGCCTCCAACATCCTCTCTGACACCGTCCATGGTGTCGTCCATGGCATCCATCTTTTCAATGGACTCCCCCATGGAGATCTCCACCTTAGCCAATCTCGAATCAAAGCTGGCCAAAACATCCATCGACTGCTCCCTCGCATTCTTGCTCTTGTTCTTCTTGGCATTTGTCTCCGCTCTTCCCCTATCACCAACCACCTCCACGTTGGTGGTGACATCACTCACGTTTCCCTTGCGTCCAGCCATAATCTCTGCCAAACGAAACCTTGGCTCTGATACCACGTGTCACGGGGCGACTTCTTTTCCTCAAGTCAGGCCGTGCACCACCTAGATTACTCCTTAGATCGAGGGCTAAGTCAGGCTAATTGAGGGTTAAGAAGGCAGAGGATTGAAGAGAAGTGAGCAAAGTAAGATGGAAGAGAATTTATGCTTATAGAGAACTTTACAAGAGTGGCTTGGAATGCTTTTCCTTGGATTTCCTTGGATCCTTTGGATGGTTGGAGCAAATGAGGCTCCTCCGTATTTATAGTGCTAGGATGATCCTTCTCCTCCTCAAGGGAAGGTTCTAGACTACATGAGTTCTACTATGTACAAGAGTTTACTAGAATACTCTATAACTATGTATATTCTTCCAACAAGGTTCTAGCTAGCACTAGAATGTGCCACAATGTCCTAGAGAACTCTAGGACGTTCTTGATCCTTCCGGGGCATTCCGTAGTGTTCCGGACTCCTCTTGAACAATCTGGGTGCTTCTAGAACTTGTCCGTGACACACAGCCGTCATAGTTAAAAAATTGCAGAAATTGATAAATGCATATAGCAATTTATCATTTCGCTGCAGTCGTCGAAAGCTATATTTTACCATTTTAATTTAAAATAATCTAAATCGGAGAACAGACGGTGCTTCACATTGCGTCGGAGAAAAAAAACAATTTAAAAGGTGGGACGGAACTTCGAGTTCCGTCGGATAAAAAAAAATTTAAAAAGTGTTAGACGGCACTTCCGTACAACCAAAAAATATATAAAAGCATATAGCTATATGCATTTAATACTAGTAAAGTTGTTTTTTATTTGTTTTTTAATTAGAAATTTTCATTTTTTTTGGAGGGACGACACTTCTAGTGTCGTCCGATGATTTTTTTTTTCTTTTTGTGCGATGGCACTTTGAGTTCCATCCTTCATATATGCACAATTCTTATATCGATTCTCATATATAGCTGGCTACTGTAGCGATATATGCAAATTATGCATATTTGGCCAACGACTGCAGCGTTATTTTTGATCAAATATGTATATTATGCATATTTACCTAACGACTACAGATGCTCTGACCATTTTTCTGAAAATATTGAGCGCTCCGACCTACTTTTGAAAATATTTACCCAATTGACTCAGTTTTGAATACGGAAGCATTAACCGTTATTAAAAATAACGGCATAAATTAATACAATGTCGTTGTTTTCAATAGCGACATCTGTTAAAAAAAAATTTCACATGTCGCTGTTGAGAGTAACACATTATAAGGAATTTGACATATAGTGACAGCAAAAATCCGTCGGTAAAAGGCGGAAAACCATAGGTATAGCCCGTAAAACCTATACCAACGGACATATTTTTCCGTAGTTTTTAATTAGCTATACCCACGGCACAATGCCGTCACTATAGCCTATAGCGACGGTTTTTTCACCCGTTGGACAATACCTCGGTGTTATACTCACGATTTCGTATCCGTTGGTATAGGTTTTAACGACACCTCTTGCTTTTCTATACCCACGGTTGAAACTCCATTGTTATAGGTTTTAGTGATGGTTTTCGCATCCAAATATTTAAATATATACCCATCGCTCTATACACGATTTTTCTTATTAATTACGCTTATGATAATTTAATATTTTCTTTTATAATATTAATCCAATAATAAACTAAATACACAATAAAATAAATAAATGTGTTTATGAAACAAAATTAAATAAAATTAAACTTCAATCATATTAAAAATTAATGAAGTATTACAAGCATGTCAAATTACAAAATAGTTTATAACCAAATACACAATTGAATTCATGTGTGCAGACATGAGAATCAATACTTTAAACTACGATCAACATATTCAATGGCATTATAAGATAACATTCAATTGACTCCTCACTTGAGATACGACACTAACAATTTTCTTATTTTACGACAACCAGATCTTGATTGATCTTGATTCTCTTGGCAGTAATCTCCTTTTAGCATCCTGCAAATCTCCTTTACAGCCTTCTTCACTTCATCGTCGGCAAACACAAACTCGGCTGCATTTTGAGCGAGTTTAATCATTTCTTGCTTGTTGAGAGTCCTTCACAAACAAAACAAAGCAAAAAGATCTAACTTTGGTCATCAACAAATAGTCAATATTCAGATAGCATGCAAAATGCATAAGTGTCATTCAGATTCAAAATGCCAGAGAAACGTAGATTTGCAAAGTACGTAACTCGATCGAGCATGTGCAACAGTAAATTGAGTTGGGTCCTTGATGACTGGGAATGAACAATCTGCAGTCCCATCCTTGCTCTAGAAACAAAAGTATTTTATTAATATTTAAAAGTAACCAACATAAGATTGTAAAAATAAGGTGTCACAGGCTCACATTTTCATATACGTATAGGTTTCCATCAGCATGAGCAGCTATAAAAGAACCATCACCTTCTGGTACCCAAGCAACACAAGTACAACGGCTGCAGATAAAAAAAATTGAAGAATAAATATTTGTAGTTCAAATAAGGGTATCAATCTTGCATTATTACATACATAAGAGAAGCAATTGAAAAGCCAGAATTGTCAAATCAACTGGTAATCATGAAGTTTTCATGATGACTTATATCTACGAGATACGACTCATTTCTTGTATGGATTTAATTAGAATTGTGCCTGTAAGTAATGAAGGCGTTCCCTAAATGTAGAAAATGATTGAGGGTCTTTCCAGAATATTGAGAATAAACTCAGTACAACATAGTCAAATGCTTAACAACCAAACTGTTTGTAATCAAACAAGAAACTTTACCCTAAGTGTTTTTAAATTTCCAATAGTTTCCTGAGAATGATGGCAATGCCCCATCACTCGATGCATAACAATCTCTTCACGCTTTCTTTGAAATAGAAGACAAACAATATAAGCATCAAACGAAATAGGAAAAGTCAGAAAACCAATAGCATGCCTACAAATCTGACAAACTGGGTTAGTGCAGAAAAGAATATACATGTTAAAGCTAATCAGCCAAGAAATAAAAATTATCTATAAGCTCATCAGTTTTAGGATATCAGTAGTATATCACGCAAATGCTTCATAGAAGGGTTAAAATGTAGTAATTGAAGATAGCAAGATTAGGATACCTTGACTTCTGTCTTCATATAAACTCGACACCTTGTTGCAGACGAAGATTCTGTTGGCTGCACAATAGGTAAAACCGAATCTTGAGGCATTTCCTTCTGTATTAGCCTCGATCTAGTATGCATGTCATTCTTCTGAAGCAAGTTTTTGGTAGAAAATACTCCTGCAGGGGTTTGGATAATAAGAACAGTATCTGGATTTGGTTCCCTGAATTGAAAATCATGGGGAGGAAATCATATTGTTGGCATGTTCCTAATGTACAAAACTTTCCACAGCTTTAAGTAATACACTTAATAATTTCAGTTTTCCAAGCATGAGTAGAGTCCTTTTGACATGAAAGAAAGATGAAATTTCACAGAAAAACCTTTTACCTATGATTTGCACAGTATGAGACCCATTTTGTAATTTTTTTCCCATTCTTTTCCAAACAATGTAACTGTAATTACCACAAGAGATAAAAGTTCCAGGATCACTCCCCCATGAAAAACTTCATATGCACAAATCAGTAAAGAAGCAAGCAAATTTACTTGAACCATTTAAGACTTTGAAAATAGAAACATCAAATTGGATTCAAATTTAAGGGCATTTACAAAGTCAAGAATTGTCTCAGTTGTAAATCATATAAAAGGAATTTGCTAGAAGTGGCTAAGTCACTATTAGAGAGTTCAATGTTATACCTCCATACGATATCCTGCCCTTGATGCACACATAGCATGATAATAAGTGGAGCACCTGTAGCATTATGTGCAAGAGCCATGCATTTTCTTGCATATCACACAAACCTGAAGGGTAAGGAGAGCATATTATAACCCAATTGATTTAACTAATGCTAGTATAAAATTGAAATACAAAAGAAAATTGTAAATGTTAATTAGTTGGTTCCAACATGAGATCTTCCACAAATATACTTCAGTATTAACCTTTGCAAAGGACGGTGATGAAATATTCAATATACCGACAGCAAGCTCCATTGTTTCATCGCTCTTGAAAGAGACTTCAAGCTGAAACCAGGCACAAGTGACGTGAACCCACAGATTGTCAACGTCTGTTGGCTTAAGAGCACCCCCTACGGGAATAATAAAATTTATGGTATTAAAATTCAAATTTTGAGAACCTCAACTCTTGACGAAAATTAGCTTTCAAAAATCATTAAAGTTATTAGATTATAATGAGTCTTTCTTTCTTTCTTTCTTTCTTTATTTCAATCTTCTTTTCTCCTATTTCTCTTCTCTTTATGCAGAACGAATTTTAGGTTGACTCGTTCATGAAATCATACATTGTAAATAATCAAGAGCCAGAGAACAAGAGAGGATTAAGAAACAAGGTACAAGATATATAGTCTATGTGACCTCACTCCTTTCCTAATTTACCCAATATGGGATTTAAGTGAAATACTCGAAAAATACTCGCACCATAAATATGTCTATGAACTGTTGCCAATAGGTCATATAACTATTAAAATAAAATTACCAGATAAATGTGTACAATATGAAATCACTTGCTTTTCATCCATATAGACAGACAAGGTTCACAAATTGGACATGAGAAAATAAGAAGGTAGGTTGGCGATTCCCTAACCCCCTTTTTTCACCATTCAATCCTCGTATTTTTCCATTTAATCATCATCTTTTCTGAAACAGGTTAGCAGCTGCTTCAGTTTAATTCCTTTACTCCCCTTTTTAGAATATTGTAAACAGAGACCACGTGACTGTGACTGGTGTGGACAATTCATAGGTGTGATTATTGGAGTTACTACAGTACCCCAAAAAAAAAAACACTTTGCCCCTGTTCCATGGTATCGAATTTCTCCTACCGCCCGTACTCGGTCTCTCAGGCTAGCATGAGAACAGTAAATAAGTATTATCATAGCGATGTGCAAAGGAAGTTAATTAGATGTCTACCTAAAGAATACTAAACAACTGAACAAAATTAAGCTATCACGACGATTGCTCCTCAAATAGTGAAGATACCATGGTAGTATCAATACAGAACCTTGCAAATACTAGTAGTATGTTTCAGCAGTTTAAAGGTAACAGTGCAACATAACTTGGCTATTTAAGACAAGCTTAAACTCTTGTTACATATGAAAAAAAGAGCATACATGCATCATAAGATAAACATACCGCTTCTGCACCATAGCAAGAACCACAGTATGTTTCATTGTGTTCAAGCCTTCCACCATGTCTTTGTAAACGTTTTTCTATCTTTCAAGAGAACAGTAAAGTCAAATACATAATATATGTATCAAGATATGCAAGAAAAAGAAATGCAATCAAGCCAAGTAAGTACAGTATTATGTATCATTTAAAAAGAAAAAAGCAGACTCAAGAATATATCTTCAGAACACATCTACAGTCTTGTAATTTGTATATTTATAAAAACAGATGTGAATATTATAAATCCTAGTTCCAATTAATCAAACAAAGAAAAAAAAAACAGAAAGTTGGAACACATTTACATAAACATTTCATATTTTAGGAAGAGTCAAATTAGACTCCTATAGTTAGAATACATTTAAGGTCAGAGTTTCAAGAACTATCAAGGATGATCAGTGGCTGCCTGCACAATGAAAACAGATTCTAATTTTTAACTACAGTAATTAATAGTTATCACTTATCACTTATCACCACTCAACTTTTGGATGGGCAGAAAGGAAACAGCAAATGTGAGCATTAGCCCTACAAATAAGAGACAATTCCAAGGTCTCTCAATTGTTTTGAACATTCTAGTTAGTGAATAGTGCCTACACTAAATATCACTTCATAGCCCTTTTGACAACAACAACAAAAAAAAAAGCAAAATTAACCCCCTCTGTTCAAGAACTGTCTACTTTCAGCTAAAAATCACTGTTACGTGCTTAAATTCAAAATTTGTATATTTCCAAACAGAGTTGAGAGCGTTTACTTACAGAACAGTACAGTTTCATGCTTCATGGGATACAAAGGAATATTGTTGAGATCTAAAGAGAAATTGTTACACCAAAAAAGGGGAAAGAAAAAGCCCTATTCTCTTATTACTTGTTGTTATATTGAGAATTATATGCCTTGGGTGTCCTTTATTCAATCTATTCTGACATCAGTAAATCATCCAAAAACCCACGCAGATATATATAATGAATATGCACCAGTGCACTAGAAGTATGAGAAATTTATAGTAATACTGGAATGTTAAAAAGAAGAGGACCTTCAGTACAATGGGAAAGCATGCATGGGAATATGTCATGAGAGATCATGACTTCATATCATGCCTTGCACTATTAGAGAGGAAATTAAATTTCAAGTCCAGTTTATTAAGAGGAGCAGTGGCATCTACTACTCATTTCTTCAGAAGGAACTTTGGATAAAATATTATCTTGCAACAAAATATCCAAAGAAGTTGTCTCGGAATAAATTTGCCATCAACGAATAGAATATGTAGATAAAAATGATTAAAAGAGATACGAAATCACCGCCAAGTAATTTCAAAATTGTTCAAAGGATATATGAAAGCATCTTACATCAACATAGAATCAAGTTAAAGTACAAATAAGAACATTGGAAAAAGGATTAAGACTTAAAAGCTTGATAAATTAAATATAAACCTGAACAAGTTGTGGTCCTGCTAACTTCAAGAAAGTTGCATTTGTTTGAGCTGCACATGCACGAGCCATCATTGTCTTCCCAGTTCCAGGAGGTCCATACAAAAGCACTCCTTTAGGTGGTCGGATACCTAATTTCTTAAACCTGTCTTTTTGGGTCATTGGCAACACTATAGCCTCAACAAGCTCTTGGATCTACAAAGATTCACAAATTATCAAGTAAATTTAAGTATCCATATACAAAATCTCAGCTACAGTCACCACAACCATTCATATATAGCACAATTATATAATACTGCTTAAGGATTATATACGAAATAAGAACTATTATATGATTCAAGGTAACTGAGATAACAAATTACCACAAACATCAATACACAATCAAAATCTGGTATCTTCAAAAATATCATGCTCCATATGACACTTCGGCATGGACCTCCTGGAATGTCTACAATAACATGCTCTCATTAAAAATATCGGGAGGGTTTCCACATCATTTTGTATGTCTAAAAGAATGTCATACTCCCACTTTAAACTTACAAGTCCATCAACTATAACCATTGACAACTAACTAATTCAAACATCAAGTTTTGGAATGAGAAATATTACGTTTGTGACACACTCTTTCTCAATAGCCAAATCCCCTAATTTACAATTTCTGGTTAAAATCAAGAATGCGAACCTGAGAATGAAAACTGAGAGAAACGAAGATAGCAGGAGAGGGATGATGGCGAAGTGGCAGCAAGACGACGGCAGAGGGGCGGGTCGAGGATTCGCGATCGAAAGAGAGAGATAGAGAGATCAAGGTAGGGTTTTAGATGTGGCTGGGGGCGGCAAGGCGGTGAGGAGGGGGGCACGACGGCATGAGGGGGGGCACGATGGCAGGAGGAGGGGGATTTGGAGATAGGGTTTGGTGAGAGGTGGGCGACGGCGATGGGTGGCGGTGGAGGAAGACGACGACGGTTGAAAGGAAGAAGGCGGCGTCGGTGGCGATGGACGAGCAACGGCGATGGTGGGAGGGGGGCGACGATGGCGACGTGGATGAATGACGATGGCGCTAACCAATGGGTCGGGGATTCGGTGAGAGAGAGAGAGAGGGGAGAGAGAGAGAGAGAGATGGGTGTGAGAGAGAGTGTATAAATTGGGGGATTTGGAATTTGGGGGGAAAATAAAAAAGTTTGGGGGAGAATAAATTATGGAATATACCCACAATGTTTTATTCCGTTAGTAAAACTTATAGTTACGGATTAAAAGCTCTAAAGCTATAGGATACCTATACCCACAGTTTACTATACGTCTATAGGTATATAATAGATATACCCATGGTTTTAGTGATCAGTCACTATAGATGTCCGTTGGTATATAGCAAATTTCTTGTAGTGACAACATCAGTTAACTTATTCTTAATCGACTTTCTCTGACTTGAAGAAAAAATAATACAAGTGTAAAAAATTCTATAGCTGATGTCGTCGTTTAGAATAGCGCCAACAACATTACAGATGTCGTTGTTAGAAATAGCGGCATTAGTTATAATATTCATTAATAGGGATAACTGATGTTGTTGTTAGGAACAGCAGCAACAGTTTATTTTATTACTTATACTTGGCTAATCTATTTCTTTGAACTGTTACTGCTGTTTCTAAAAACGGAAACAATTATCTCATGTTTTTGTTTGGAAAAACGATTGTGGAGGAAAAGTGTTTAATGAGTACTATAACTGATGCCGTTATCTCTGTAACACCCCGAATTCCAAAATATAACTGAATTCGAGATTCCACAGGATCTTTACACTTCTTTCGTACAATTTTACAAGGAATTTAAAACTTTTCACTTTACATCAGAGTTACAAGAAATCTTTACACTTTACATTTTACAGCGAAAGCAATTTACAACATTTATATAAAAGTACAACAATATTTGAATGATCTCTAAGCATCAGTTCTCCTTTAATCTTTATCAGGCCATTTACCCTGCATACAAAACTGTGGGTACGTCAGTTTATTCAACCGACGAATATTATACATGGCCATCCTCTCTATGCCGGAAACAGTATAACGATTCTCATCTCTTAACAATCACAAACTTGTTCACAAAACAAAACTAAAGAGACTATTCTATTGATGTCGTGTCGTGTTGTGCACTTAGTCCTTAATGCAGTTGTTATGTTACATGACACTAATGCGCACTTGTTCGGATTCTATACATCCCATACTACATAGGTCCGAGGACAAGTCCTTAATCGTACTTCATCTTATAGGGTTCAATCCCTCGCCATGACTTAAACTACTACGGTAACTACAGTAAGTATCCTAGATGTTCTATGATCTACGAGCCCATGTCCAGGCAGTCTGGAGGGGAATCCCACGCACTGACATGACGCATCAAGCAGGCAGACTATGGACAATTTATCCTCCGCCATGGAACAATGGCACCACCCGTAGTCACCAAAACACCACACAAGCGTCGCCACCGGGACGATAATTCTGGAGTAGTGCTCACGCCATGTCATGATGCATCAAGTAGGCAGTCTATGAATCACTCTCACACTGCCAATCCGATGGCCCTCATACTCGTGTTTTTCTCTTACTTTCATCACATCTTCACTATGTATTTAGTCCTTAGTTTATTAGAATCATGAACTAAATCAATTCTCTAGAGTTAGCCTTTCCACTATACCGGTATTAATTTTTTATTCAACATGATCCAAATCGTGGTCTTTTCATCTCAAATTTCATTTCAATTCATTTCTTTTCAATGCCGGTATGAGGCTTAGCTACACTCTAGTTCTCAATTTCAATTCACAATTACACAAGAATTGAGCCTTTCAAGCTTATAAGTTCATTTTTTATGATTACATCAAACTTTCCTTTTTCATGTTCATAGTATTCATAATCGTAAAACTTTTCATAAATTCAGCAGAATAATTCACTTCACTTCATATGCGATTTCATGTAAAGGTAAAATATAATTCACTTTCTTAATCCATCACATCAAATCTCCAGTCTTTCCATTATCAAATCTCTTTCAAACAGTATATATACATTTTTTTTATCACGAGACAGAAATTAAAATCTGAGACGTCAAAATAATCTGGACAGTCGACTCTCAAAACATAGCCAGTTAACTGTTCATTAAGAAATTAAAAGACTCCAAAAAATGGTCGGGACAGTTGGCTGCTAAACTTGGTCAATCGGCTGTTAAAAAAAAAAGATTTCAAAACTCGAAGGGTTCAGGGCAGTCGACTGTTACTCAAACCAGTCGGCTGTTCTGCCGTGGTTTTAACTCGAAGAATTCAATAATCAGGTTAGTCGACTAACTACACCTATTTGATCGTCTGATCAGTAATAAAATTTGAAGTATGGAATCGATTCTTCTTTCCTCTCGATTAGTACATGACATTTTTGTTTAGGCTACAATATATTCATTTCTCGAAACTAACAAGCAACTTTATTTGGATACCATTTCAACAAGCGTAGTTTACTAAAAAATGTGGAGATTCTTACGACTAGTATTTTCCACACAACCACGACCTCTAGAAAGAAGTATTTTTCCCATAATCATCATTTTTCTACAGTGATAAACATTTATTCCAATTTAGCATGCTAGATTAAATCGACGTATAATAACAGCAATCATATCAATCGATCAAGTTCACCCATTCTTTTCATGCAATTTCACTTGTGTTCCATTTTTACTTTAATCATGGTATTAACTAAAGGCAATTAATGTCCCTAGTTCATTCTTGCATAATTAGCACAAAACCTAACATGGTATCTAAATTAGAAGTCATGAGAAACACCCACCCTTTTTGAAGAAACACGAATAGAAAGTTCCTAGGAAATCCTTTAGAATGCACGAATAGATCCTTCTCCTCCTAGGTGTAGCAAAACCGAGCCTCTCCTAGTGTGATTCCTGCCCTTCTTTGGATGAACACTCACACAAGAATTCCTCGATCTTTTTCTCCCCAAAATTCTCAATCTTTTCTCACTCTAATTCTTTTATCTCTTTAATAAATTTTCTAATGTACTAAGATGAGAAGAAACTATGGGGTATTTATACATAATTTTGGGTGGATTGAATGGCTAGGATTAGATCAACTAGTTAGGGATTGAAGGTTAGGATGAGTTTGGAAGTTGCCATAACCACCCATGACTTGAGAAACTACCTCACCACTACTCCCATCTCTCCCTCTCTCTTGGATCCAATCCGGCCTAATAGGAAAAGTGTGCAATGCACACCCTATTGCATGCACGTGGCACCCTAGTGTCCCCATTCTTAAATTTGTTCATGCACTAGTTTATTAATTGTCTATCATTGAGTCTACACTACAAGTCACCATAATTAAGAGAGAAATAAACTAAATGGGTTTACTATTGGGCTAAACATCATGGGCCCAAAGAAAAAAATATTTAAATTAATCATAATGGGCTAGAATTAGGCCTAGGATGTTATTTAGGCTTTAAAAATAACTCTTGTAGGAAACAAAGAGAGGAATCAATATATAGGCTATGAAGAAAAATATTGGAATCTAGAAAAACATATGAAATCATGTATGCAAAATACATACGGTCTCAAATTCTCATAAAATGAAATATATACGAAAATATATATATAATAGATCAGGATGTTACAACCTCCAACAACGACATTAGTAATGCTAATGCCGTTCTTGGGGATAACGATATTATTTATAAGTTGTTTCAGCATTTGAAAATTTTCCAAGTCAGAAGGTTCATACTTGTATATGAAATATACTGATGTCCTTTTTTCAAACAGCGGCATGCTAAAAAAAATTAAAATAATTCTGCTTTTTGGAAAGTCGGCATGATATTAACATATGCTGTTATTTTCAATAACGGTTAATACTGACGTGTCCAAAACTGGGTCAGTTGGGTAAATATTTTTCGAAAGTGGGTTAGATCGCTCAATATTTTCCAAAAGTGGGTCAGTACGGAAAAAATTCGTAACACGTAGGAATGAGCAGTGTGGGGTCTAATGTCGGCCTTGAGCTCACGGGGTCAGAGGCAAACTCCCAAATTCCAACAAAAATTAAATTTGAAGGGCTCTAAAACTAATGTACAAATTATAATTTGACTTTATGTATAAAATACGTATGTATATATTTGTATAAGGAAAAAAATTTGGGGCACTAAAAATTTGCAAAAATCAGAGGCTCCAGGCGATGGTCTTTACCTCAAGGCCAGCCCTGGTGGGGTCCACAACATGGAAGGGGAACAATCAAGTGGTGCATGGAAAACTAATTTATTGCATTCTTAAGAAAAATGTGGGCATAATTGAGAAACCAATTTTGGAGTGTATTGCTCTGAATTTGTGGGCATAATTGAGAAACCAATTTTGGAGTGTATTGCTCTGAATTTGTATGAAATATATATATATATACTAGGTTTTCCC
Source organism: Hemerocallis citrina (assembly GCA_017893485.1). NCBI lineage: Eukaryota > Viridiplantae > Streptophyta > Magnoliopsida > Asparagales > Asphodelaceae > Hemerocallis > Hemerocallis citrina. The sequence goes on from CM030363.1 coordinate 40,680,278, forward strand.
GTTGACACGTGCCTACGGCACGTCTTCGGAATGGTGCACCTGGTTTGATTATATAAAATAGTTTTGGAGGTCCAGCAAAATAATTGAAGTAACAAACATATTATATGAGGAAGCAGTATATCTACCTTTAAGCTCAACCATCGCCTTCTTGATCATTAGCTTGAACTTACCTGGAATGCATATAGTTTATTAGAAACACTGCATGAAGTTTTTTTTAACTTCAGCATCACTTTTAGATGCTTGTAACAGTTATGCAAGGACGTCATTATCATATAGGTTTTATAAAGCTTACTCTAATCCCATAACCACTATGAGCATATCTAAATACAATGGTAACGCAAATGCAGGTGTGAAGGTATCTACAATACCAATAATCTAAATATTTGTTTGTTTGAGACTCAGTACCTCTTATTATTATTTCAACTAAAATGAAATACATGAAGTTCTCCAAACTCTAAACCAAGCTAAACATTTATTTTATCTCCACTTTGTCTCCCCATTGCACCTTTACAAAAAAAATCAAAATGGATTAATAACAAATTTACTTTAGCTGTCTTTCTTGAGTGAAGAGTTTGCACCCTTCACTGGTAAACTCCAGTCATCCCAATCCTATATATCCAAACATATACTAAAAGTTCTTATATGTTATGTTATCCATGGTTTCTAATAACCAGTTGAGGAAACATTTCACGATAGTATTTTCTCTTGTAGTAAAGAAATTAATGTTGCTTATTCGCCAAGCTATTTTAGGTTGCTGGTTAGCTTTCCTGTCCTGCTATGGTTTGGAAGTCCAAATTGAGGCCACCAAATAATCCATCTCTCACTTGCGTACACCTTAAATCAAAACCAATAAAAAACTCATCAAATAAATTACCAAATTAAAATTTTTTAAACCCAAAAATATAACAATCATACCTCTCTGAACTTAGATCCCATGCACACACAAAATTCGAGTCAGAAAAAAACTGAGTAATCCCCTGCACACACAAAATTAAAAATTAGAATGAGAATTCAGTTAATGAGATGAAATTAGAATCGTCACATTGCATATAGAGGCTCTCGATTCGGTGGAGGGGAGTCGCTGATACGGAGTCGCTTGATATTCACGCTCGATTTGGTGGAGGGGAGTCACCTACGGAATCAGCAGCAGATCAAATATCGGCGACGACCTCTTGATTGGAGTTCGACATTAGATTTGGATTTGCTATGAGATTTTCAAATTTTCAAAATTTCAAAATTTTTAGAATTTTAAAATTTTTTCAATTTTTTAAAATTTTTTAAAATTTTTTAAATTTACTTTTAATTTTTAAATTTTTTTTATATATAAGTTTTTGATTTTTTTTGAATTATTTTAAAATTTTTTAAGTTTTTAAATATTTTTTTCATTTTTCAAAATTTTTTTCCTTAATTTTTTGAATAGGAGAGAGAGAGAGAGAGAGAGAGAGTTAAATAAATAAAGGAGTTGTTTTGGGTGGGGAATTTGAATTTGAGTTTTGGGGGGAAATTTTTGGGAGAAAAAATGTGTTTTGTGATATTGGATCTGGGCCTTTGATATTTGGGGAACTGAAGGAGAACCACTTGATAGCTTTCTTTGTGTTTTATTATATATATATATATATATGTGTGTGTGCGTGTGTGTGTTTTCACTAATTTTACAAACTAAAATATAGTTTCTTCAACCCTTTGTGTGAACTTATGTTGGACTTTTCAAGTGAACATACTGAAAAGTAAACGCTCACAAAGTATACTTTAGAGCATTTTTTGGGAGTAACCTAATTTCCTTGTATTCACATATGCATTTTAGTAGGGAACAAGAATTTTTTTTTCAATATCAATATTTCTCTCTATATAGTTACTTCATATATACTTACCGATATGACTAAAAATGAGGTTAAATCGAAACCATTCAAAGTGAGCACGAATCTCAAAGTCCCAGGGGCAAGACAGTAATTACGCCTACAGATGGGTCCGAATTGGAAACCGGGTCCCTCCTCTTGGATCCGCTAACCCATGAACAGATCCGGCCAGTTGAGAATGGGTCTTAACCCGTTAGGGGCCAGTTTAACAGGATTGGAGGAAATCCTGGCTCCCCCTGATCTAGAGGAGGTGGTTATAACCACCCTTATCCTGCCACACCGGGAAGTAGGGATTCACTCTTATCCTGAAAGAGATCCCCTTGACGACTATAAAAAGCCCCCTACCTCTTATTGTCACATGTGATCACACTTTGCACACTTGAGCTCTTTTCCCTTCACTTTTTTTGTGTATTGACTTGAGCGTCGGAGGGTTCGTCGCCGGGATCCATCCCGGTGTCTCGAACGTTTGTGCAGGTTCAAGGGAGCAGCAAGGGATCAACCAGTCAACAAGGAAGAAGAAGGGTTCCGCCTGTTCGAGTTTCTCACGAACCTACAAATCTCATCAATTGTCCCCACACCAGAATCCAGCGGCAACAGATTGGCGCCGCCTGTGGGAAGTCACTCGGCAAGCAATCTCGTCTTCCTTCTTCAGCCCACATTACTCCCAGCCAGGCCTCTCAAGAAGAGACGTGCAAAATCCAACAGAAGGACAACCTCTTCTCATCCTCCTCCTCCTCCGCAGGGGGAACTCCCTCATCCCAACCAACCAACCCTGCAGCTCGATCTTATGGCTCCGTAGTCCATCCAGCAGCCTGTGGGACCCCAGACCACAGTAGGGGAACACTCTCGACGAAGCCGCCACAAGCAACCTGTCCATCAGGTTCGGGTATCCATCCACAATGCCGACAATGACTCCATGGCTTCCTATACTCCCCCTACTCCCAAGGATCTGCGAAATGTGATCAACAATCGGCAGACCGAGCACAGACCCGATCTCCATACCCATCTGGATGAGAGGCGGGCCCAAGAGGCGAACCCTCGCCGCGAGCATACCAGGGACCGTTCGCCCAAACGTCGCCCAAGACGTAGCCGCTCCCCGGCAGGCCGCCCTGCACCTCGGGCCCGTCATGAGCAGGATGCCCCCGTCACAAGGGCAGAATTCCAGCAATTCCAGGAGGCAATCCTCTGGGCTCTCAACGCTGCCCCCAACAATGGCCGTAGGGCTCCCAGTCCTCCACCGGCTCCTTACCACCTTCGCCGCTCCCGTAGTCCCCGACCGCCTCCTCACCATCCTTGCCACTTCCCAAGCCCTAGGCTTGCTGCGAGCTATCACCGCCCTTCTCCTGAACATCACCGCTGCTCCCGAAGTTCGCATCCTACTCCCAGTCACCCCCGTCGCTCAGTTAGTCCACCACATACTCTGAGCCATCACCGGAAGAGCCCCAGCCCTCCTCGACATGAGGATGAGTCTCGGGGCTTGGCCAGGCAAGACCGAAGGGAGGACTCAGTCTACCGTCGTCTCTATAAGATGGAGAGGTGCCTCGGCCAGCTCGACCGAGACGAAGAGCGACGGGCAAGGGACCTTCATCCAAGCAGGCCCCCATTCGCTCGCGCCATCATGGAGGCTTCAGTTCCCGACAACTTCAAGCCTCCACATTTCGAGACCTACATCGGGGAGTCGGACTCTGCAGACCACATTGAGAGTTTTAAAACTCTCATGATGATCCACCATGCATCCGACTTCCTCCTTTGCAAGACCTTCCCAGTCATACTTAAGGGGCCAGCTCGGGAATGGTACTCTCGGCTTGCACTAGCATCTATCTTCTCCTTCGACCAGTTTGAGGGCCTTTTTCTCATGTATTTCGTGAGCAGTCACCACACCGAGAAGACAAGCGACACCCTACTGTTCCTTAGTCAAAAGATGGGCGAACGACTGAGAGACTATGTTAAGCGCTTCACTGCTGAAGCCAGGTCCATTGCTTCCTTGGAACCCTCGGTCGCCACCATCGCCTTCCAGTCCAACGTCCTCAATGCCGACCTCAGGGCGTCCCTCACCAAGAAGCCCCCTCGGGACTTCTCGGAACTCCTGCTTCGATGCGAGAAGTACATCCGAACGGAAGAAGCTGTCCGCCGCCCCACCTTTGAGGCCTCGTCTTCTGCGAACAAGTAGAAGGGTGCAGAATAAGAAGGAGCTAAGAAGCTCCAAAAAGTTAATGGGGGACAGCGGCGTCCTCCCCCTCAGTTCGAGAAATTCACTCTGCTTAATGCGAGTGTATCGGCCATCCTCAGGGAGATCGGGAACGATGGCCTCCTACCGTCTCCCCCAAAGATGAATACTCCGGGAAAGAAGAGGGACCGGAGTAGGTGGTGCCGTTTCCATCAGGACCACGGGCATGACACCGATGAATGTCACGCCCTCAAAGACGAGATTGAGGGTCTCATCCAGAGAGGGCAGCTCACCCGGTTCATAAGGAGGGGCCGAGCCGATCTGCCCCCGCCGCCCAGGGGGGCTAACCGGCAAACTGAGCAGTGCACAGAGACTCCGTAGGCCGAAGTGGAGGGCATCTTGCACCTGATACATGGAGGCCCAATGCGGGGAGATTCTAACTCCTCCCGAAAAGCCTTCTTAAGGGTGGTTAACTCCGTGCAAAGCCATCCTCCCCCAAAGGGCCTCGGAGTCCCAGTAACGTTCTCCGTCAGGGACCTGGAGGGCGTCCGTACGCCCCACTACGACGCCCTTGTCATCAATCTCCGAATGGCGAACTTCGAAGTTCATCGGGTCTTGGTAGACAACGGTAGCTCCGTCAACATCCTTTTCTTGGAGGCCTTCAAAGGCCTCCTGCTGTCGAGGGACCAGCTCAAGCCCACAGGCTACACGCTCCACGGGTTCACTGGGGTCTCGATTACGGTCGAGAAAATTATAATCCTCGACGTAATGGCTGGAAAGGCCCCGGCAACTCGCACAAAGCCAATGGACTTCATGGTGGTCGACATCAAGGCCGCCTATAATGTCATCCTGGGTAGACCAGGTTTGGCCGCGCTTCAGGCTATCCCTTCAGCCTACCACATGAAGATGATGTTCCTCATGCCCTCAGGAGTGGGAGAAGTTAGGGGAAGCCAAGAAGCGGCTCGGAAGTGCTATATGACCTCGATGGGGGGTCCTATTCTATCCTTGGAAGCACTCAAACTGCCTCAGGAAGGCGGTCAGATTATTTTTGAGCCCGTGGACAAGTTGGAGGAAGTGGCATTCTCCAAAGAAGACACCACTAAGACGTTCCGCATCAGCAAGGCTCTCTCCCCCTCATTAAGCAAGACATCTCCAGGTGCATACGAGAGAATCACGACCTCTTCGCCTGGACTGCAGCAGACATGCCCGGGATTTCAGAGGAGCTCTCAATGCACCGTCTGAGTATCGCCCCTGGGATCAAGCCTGTCCAACAGAAGAGGCAGAAGTTTGCCCCCGAAAGGCAACAGGCGATCAAGGAGGAGGTTGAGAAACTCCTCAACGCCCGCTTTATTCAGGAGGTGAACTACCCTGAGTGGCCCTCCAATTAGTGATGGTTAAGAAGGCCAGTAGGAGTTGGAGAATATGCATTGACTTCACCAATCTCAACAAGGCATGCCCAAAGGACCCCTTTCCTCTTCCCAGCATCGATGCCCTGATCGATGCGACCTCCGGGCACGAGCTCCTCAGTTTTATGGACGCCTTCTTAGGGTACAATCAAATCAGGATGTTCCCTTCCGACATCCCGAAGACCTCGTTTGTGACGGACCAAGGCCTCTATTGCTACCGTGTTATGCCCTTTGGCTTGAAAAATGCGGAAGCTACCTATCAGCGCCTGGTGAATAGGATCTTCCGAGACCAAATTGGCCGAAACATGGAGGTCTACGTCGATGACATGTTGGTCAAAAGCACCCGAGGGTAAGAGCACACTCTCGACCTTCAAGAAGCCTTTGAGGTGCTCAGGAGACATAATATGAGGCTAAACCCGAACAAGTGTGCGTTCGGTGTCTCATCGGGCAAATTTCTGGGGTTTATGGTCAGCCAGAGGGGCATAGAGGCCAACCCCGAGAAGATCCATGCCATTCTCAAAATGGCTCCCCCCTCCAACGTCAAAGAGGTGCAGAGGCTCACAGGACGTCTCGCCGCGATCGGGCGATTCCTCTCCAAGTCCGGAGAAAAGTGCCTCCCCTTGTTCAAAGACCTCAGGGGGATAAAGGCTTCGAGTGGGGACAGCAGCAACATGAGTTCTTTGACAAGCTCAAAGAGTACTTGGCCAACCCCCCGCTCATGAGTAAGTCGGAACCTGGGGAGGTCCTCTACCTCTATCTCGAAGCTTCGGAGTAGACGCTGAGCACGGTCCTGGTAAGGGAAGAGGAGAAGACATAGAAGCCCATCTATTATGTGAGTAAGGTGCTCCGTGATGTCAAACTCAGCTATCCGAAGCTGGAGAAGATGGCTCTTGCCCTAGTCATGGTGGCCCGAAAGCTCTGCCCCTACTTCTGATCCCACTCAGTGGTCGTCCTTACCAACCAATTGTTGAAGCAAGTACTCCACAAACCTGAGACTTCCGGGCGGCTCATGAAGTGGTCCATCGAGCTGAGTCAGCATGGCATCAGCAACCAGCCCAGAACGACAATAAAGGTCCAAGCTCTGACTGAGTTCATCGTGAAGAACACCATCCCCGACTCATGCGAGTCGTATGCCGACCCCATCGTCTGGACCGTTTATGTGGTGGGTCCTCTTGCACCGATGGAAACGGGGCTGGCATCATCTTAACTGGCTCCGATGCCTTCGTCTTCCAGTATTTCCTCCGCCTCAACTTCCCAGCAACAAATAATGAGGCAGAATATGAAGTCCTAATAGTGGGGATCTGCTTGGCTCGCAAGGCAGGTGTCGAGCAAGTAAGGGTCTTCAGTGACTCCCAGCTAGTGGTCAACCAAGTGTCCGGGGAGTACGAGGCGATAGATGACCGCATAGCTAGGTACTTGGCAAAGGTTAGGGAGCTTCTAGCTCTATTCAAAGATGTTCAACTCCAGCAGGTTCCCCAAGAGAAAAATGCACAAGCGGATGCCCTCTCTAAGCTCGCCTCCTCATCCCTCCAAGGTCTAGAATGGACCGTCCTGATAGGGGTACTTCTCAAACCAAGCATCGACGAAGATGGCTCGGAGCCAATGGAAGCCTACCCCCTAACACTTAGGGAAAACTGGATGAAGCCCCTCCTCGAGTACCTCAGGGATGGAGCCCTTCCTGAGGATCCGAAAGAAGCAAGGAGGATCAGGACACGAGCAGAGCAGTACACACTTCTGGACGGGGTCATGTAAAAACGCTCCTACACCCAGGTTGATGGTCGGCCCTATCTGAGATGCTTCTCCCCGGAGGAAGTGCTCTACGCCTTGAAGGAGGCCCATGATGGTCTATGCGGCGTGCACTTGGGAGCGAGATCCCTCGCCCGCAAGCTTTTGAACTACGGCTACTTCTGGCCCACACTACTAAGTGATTCCGAGGAGTACGTCCACCAGTGCGACTCCTGTTAGAAGTTTTCCCTAATCCGTCACCTGCCACAAGCACAACTTGCTTCCTTAGCAAGTCCAATCCCCTTCGCAATGTGGGGGATGGATTTGCTCGGACCATTCCCTCCAGCACCGGGCCAGCTGAAGTTTTTAGTGGTTGCAATAGACTACTTCTCCAAATGGATAGATGTCGAACCTCTTTCAACAATCACCGAGCACAAGGTGCAGAAGTTCTTTTGGAAGAACATCATTTGTTGGTTCGGAGTGCCTCACATCCTTATAACCGACAACAGGACCCAATTTACGGGAGCGACCTTTCGAGACTTTTGCACCGACCTCGGGATTCAGCAGCGGTTCTCTTCAGTAGCACACCCCCAGTCCAACGGCCAAGCGGAGAACGCGAACCGTCAAATACTCTCTGGCTTGAAGAAGAGGCTGGATAAGTCCACGAAAGGGCTATGGGTCGGACAACTCCCCAATGTGCTTTGGAACTATCGCACACCAAAAGAACTCTAACAGGAGAGTCCCCTTTCAACCTCACGTACGGATCTGAAGCTCTCATCCCTTTGGAGGTGGGCCTGCCTTCACCTCGACTCATAACTTATAATGAGGCGCAGAATGCGAACCAGCTTCGCAACTGCCTAGACCTCATAGACGAGATCCGTGAGAGAGCCGCAATCCGCCAAGAGACCTACCGTCGTAGGATTACTCAAGCTTACAACAAGAGGGTACGTCCCTCCAACCTAAAGGAGGGAGACTTGGTGCTGAGAAAATTGTCAATTTCCAACCCGAGCAAGAGAGGCAAGCTGGCACCCAATTGGGAAGGACCATATAAGGTCTCCAGAGTTATACGTTCGGGTGCGTATCAACTCGAAGAACCAGGGGGCAGGAAGATACCAAGGACATAGAACGCAGAGCACTTGATGAAGTACCAAGAGAGTGTTTAAACACTGCTCCAAGCAACTTCCCCAGGATCGCTCCAGAAGACATATCTCGAACCCCTTACTTGTATTTTCTCTTTATCCAAATGTAAAAGCTCGCAGCTTAGAAGCGGCCACCCAATTGTTTGTAATAAAAGGAAATCTTTCCCTGCAACTTTTCTATCTCTTTGAGTAACCTAACTCTACTTAGCAAATTTTCTATTTTTGGGGTAGTCTAACTCTACTTGCAAAAAAAAAATTCTCTTTAAACGATGAGTTCGGAGTCCAACACTTGGCTCGATTCCGCTTCAAACTACTCGTTCGTAAGCGAGTAAGAAGTGGTTCGCCATTCGGAATTGCTCTCACAACTGTTGACTCTCTCTTTAAACGACGAGTTCGGAGTCCAACATTTGGCTCGATTCTGCTTTAACTACTCGCTCCTAAGCGAGTAAGAAGTGGTTTGCCATTCAGAATTGCTCCCACAACCGTTGACTCTCTCTTTAAATGACGAGTTCGAAGTCCAACACTTGGCTGATTCCGCTTCAACTACTCGCTCCTAAGCGAGTAAAAAGTGGTTCGCCATTCGGAATTGCTTCCGAAACCGTTGACTCTCTCTTTAAACTACAAGTTCGGAGTTCAACACTTGGCTCGACTCCACTTCGACTACTCGCCTATAAGCGAGTAGGAAGTGGTTCGTCATTCGAAATTGCTCCTACAACTGTTGACAACTGCAGACGCTAGCACACAAGCTCACGAAACAAATGCTATTTCATTCGAATTTGGGATTACAAGTCCAAGTACAAGGCCAACTGCCCATGTTTACATCGGGAAACAAAACTTGTAAAAAAAGTCTGCAACATCACAAGCGAGACGCCCTAATGCCTCCTAGGGAGTGGGATACTCCTCTGGAGCGATAAACGGGGTCGATGAACACCTTGCCACTACGAACTTACGCCCGTGGAGGTCTCTATGCCGACGAGCTGAGTTGTGTCATCGAGAGTTGCACCGATTGAGGCCCCGCTTGACGAGCCAGCCACTCCGCTCTGCGCGTCTTTGGGACGCCCAAGGTCGGAGGTGAACGTAGCGCCAATTCGTGAAATGACCGTCCCTGTGAATACTCTCCTCGGGGGCAAGAAGTGGTCCTAACGTTGCTTCCCTCTGAGAGACGTCGCAGCCGGTGAACCTCTGCCTCTAACACAAAGATTCGCTCCTTCAGCGAGTCGTCTGTTACCTCAACATGCAGCCGAGGCGTTCTACTCGTATTGCCTGCATGAGAAGCTTCAGAGATACTCCGTCGAAGTTGCACCGTCTCCAAACTCTTTTCAAGCACCACGTTCTTCAGACCATCTCTCTCGGCTCTAGCCTCGAACAAAGACTGTCGAAGGGTATCTAGCTTCTTGCCTAGCTTGCTGGACTTCGAAGAACTTCCCTCCTCCACTTTTCGAGCTTGCTCCTTCAGTCGGTTCAGTTCGGAGGTGCGACGCGTCAGCGTCAGCTTGTGATGACCTAGTTCTGCCTCAGTCTTAAGAAGCCTCTCTCGACTTCGAGAGAGAGCCAGCCTAGATGCTCCTAGGTCAGACCGAAGACGAGACACCTCCGCCACTTCCTCTGTCGAAGTTGCTTCGACAATTTGATATGGCTCGGCGACCTGAAAAGGCAAGGACACGACAACACTAAGCTCGAGAAATCCCCAACACTCCGTTTTTCGCCAAAAGACAGCCAAAAAATTCGACAAAAGAAATCCCCAACACTTAGCTGTTTTTCGCCAAAAAACAATCAAAGAATTCAGCAAAGGAAATCTCCAAAACTTGTTCAAAATATAAAACTTCATTCATTTAAAAGTTGAACACTGCAAAAGAGCGGTGGCCAGTCCGCTATAAGGCAATACAAGAAGCAAAAGCGACAAAATAAGACAGCTGAAGTCAGAGGGCCACCTTGAGTGGTAGCTCGGTGATGGGCTCCTCGGTGGACGCCTCCCCGACCTGCACTATCGCTGTCTGGGGGTCGGCCACGACCTCGTTGCCCCCTTCCTCCTTGCCTCCCTCCCCTTCGTCCTCCTCGCCTCCCTTAGGGTCGGCTTCGACTGTCACGCCACCGGCTGAGCCCCACAGACTGTAACCTGACCTATCGAAGCCGGAGAGGCGAGCCTCGACGTGCTCGAGGGCCATGGCGTAAGACTGTTCCATGTTCGCCGCCATGTGCTTCTTTGCCTCGGCCTCTATCGCCGCCCTCGCCGCTACCACGCCTCGTCCTTCTCCCTCTCCATGTCGCCTAAGGCCTTCTTTGCCTTTTCTCTCTCCTCGTCCGCCCGAGTTGCCTCCGAAGCTGCCTTCTCATTTGCCTCTGCCAGAGTCATCTCAAGATAGGTGACCTGAGCTGCTAAGGACTCCGAGCGGCATTGCTCTGCCTCGTAAAGCTTCGCGACCTTCACCCTTTCGGCTCGGTCGTTGTCGCACGACAGCTTCATCTTCTTCTCTTGCTCGGAGTATTGCTTAAGGAGGTGGCTGAAGTGGCACGTGATCTAAACAAAAGAGAAAGAAAAACAATGAGAAGCTGAGCAAAAGACTTAGAAATTTTGTGAAATGATCAACTAATCGATTTGGAAACTCACCGACATCGTCGCTCGAGCTATCTCAAGAGCGTCGTCGCCTGTGGTCCCCGCCTTCAGGGCTGCTCGGTCCTTCGGGGTCGACAAATTTTTCAAGGCCTGCATGCACATGGCCGAGTCCCCCAAGAAGCCATCTTGATTCATCACCCGCCAGTCGGGGACGAAGAGCTTCTTGTGCCCCTCGGTCAGGATTGCCTCGGGCTTCTCGGTGAGGGGAGGAACCTTAAGCGCCAACACCGCGGAGATGGAGAAATCTTCGGCTGCAGGCTCGGACGTGGTCGCTTGAGGAAGAGCAGCAACCGGGGCGGACCGCTGAGGAGACGCCAGATCCACGGTCTCGATCGCAGCGGAAGGCATTTTGGCGGGTCGGCCAGATGCCGGTCCCGCGATCGTCCTCTTCCTCTTCTTAGCGTCGGTGCCCTTTGCGCCGCTCACATTTTGCTCCGCCATCATTGCCTTGAAGTCCATGTTCGGAGCCTCTGCCAAAGTGAAAAAACAAAGTCAAGATGAGGAAGACGCAGTATAAAGAGAAGTTTAAAAAAAATAAAAAAAAAGATGTCCGGAGCGTACTCGGGTCGATCGGACTGAGACCCGACACGTGAAGGACCTCCTCGGTCATGTCTTTCCAGCTCAGGGTCAGAAGGTTAATCAGCTTCCACGCATCTTCTGCCTCGACCGGAGTCAACACCGGCTCGACCTTAGCCCACTTCGGCATATCTTCTTTCCACCTGGTTGGGAAGTCCCACCCCGTGGGGCGTCGGATCAAAAAGTACTTCCCCCTCCACGACTTGATAGAGTCCGGATTCTCTATCAACTTAATGCCTTTTGCGGCGACAAGTAGTACCGGTGCTCCATCTTGTTCATCCGGTTAATCCGATACATGCTCCGAAGAAGGACGAGCTGAGGCTCCACCTTCGTCGCCCGACACTGGAGCAAAAAGCCGAGCACGTGGCGCCACATGTTTGGCATGAATTGAATTGGACTCAACCCATACCATCGCAGTACTTCGGTCACGAAGGGGTTAAGGGGGAGGCGCAGAGTGCGTCGTAGGCGAAGATGCACGTATCGTCCGAGATCGCCGTACACGCTCGCACTCCCGGTCCGGGGAGGATTAGAGAATACTCCCGAGGTATCATGAAGCTCCTTTGGATTCAAAGCAAGTCCCTATCTGTTAGAACCGAGGGGATGTTATCGACCTCGGTAACCTCCTTCAGCTCATTCTCTGCATACGACTCCGACCTCCCGTTTATGGCCTTCGTCAGTAGTTCTCCAGTATACTGCCTGGTTCCCCCATGGCCTGATATCTCTGATGGCAGCGGACCCATCTCTCCTCCCCTCCGGATGGGCTCAACCACCGACTCGGCTATTACCGACTGAACCACCTCCTTCCTTTTGTCCTAGGCGAGTGGAGCAACTGCTACCTCCTTCCCCTTCTCCTGGCCTGACGGAGCAACTAGCGCACTCACTGCCGACCCTCCTACTTCTGCCCCCTTTTTTGGGATGAGCGGAGCCTCTAACGTCCGCTCACTCTCGCTCCCCGAGGAAGAGGCTTCACTACCCGAGGACACTCTAGACATCTTGGGAAAAATATATATCTACGTGAAAAAAAATATATATTTACCTTGATGTGACGTTCTCGGTCGGAGAAGTTTGACGGAAATCGCTTTGCCACGCCACGATAGCTAGCACAACCACCCAGGAGCGAAAATCACCGCTAGCGGAGCAACTCGAGAGCAAATTTTTTTTCTTGGAGTAAAAAGTGAAAGAATGAGAGAAGTGTTGAGAGGGGTGAGAACTTATAGTAAAAGAGCAACTCTTGGGCTTATAATGGTTTGGGCCCCACTCAGGCCCATTAAAGAATGTTAAACAACAGAATTCTCAAAGGCGGGAACAACATACGGCCGTACTGTCTCGAAGCACCGAACTACCGAGGCAGTAACATGCCGAGGTGCCCATTCGGAGAAGGATGCCCCCGAGCTACCGGGGCACCGACCTCCGCATTTGGGAAAAAAATGCCTCTGAGCCCCTTGGACCGTCTGATCGTCAAGACATTCGCGCCCACCTCCAATGGATGGCTCAGATTTCGCCACGTCTACAAAACGACAAAAACACGTTTTCTCGAGATCTGAGCCCACAAATTGACAAAATCACATTTTCTCATGATTTGAGCCTCTCGCATCGAGATTCGAGCCTCATGAACGTCTCAGATCTAGCCACGTAGCTCGCCAGCCATCGTAGCGCCGAACTACCGGGTCGCCGAGCTGTCGAGGTGCCCATTCGGAGAAGCATGCCCCCGAGCTACCGAGGCACCGACCTCCGCATTTGGGGAAAAATGCCTCCGAGCTCCTTGGACCGTTTGACCGCCCAGACGTTCGTGCCTACCTCTGATGGATGGCTCAGATGTCGCCACGTCCACAAAACGGCAAAATCACGTTTTCACGTGATCTAAGCCCACAAAATGAAAAAATCACGTTTTCTCGTGATCTGTGCCCACAAAATGACAAAATCAATGCCGAGGCTCCGAGCTACCGAGGTGCCCATTTGGAGAAAGGTGCCCCGAGCTGCGGTGGCGAGCTACCGAGCTACTACCCCGAGCTACCGGGGCACCGATCTCCGTATTTGGGGAAAAATTGCCGTCGAGCTCCTTGGACTGTTAAATCGTCCAGATTTTCGTGCAACGGCTGATGGACGGCTCAGATTTTGCCACATCCACAAAACGACAAAATCACGTTTTCTCGTGATCTGTGCTCACAAAACGACAAAATCATTGCCGAGCAACCGAGCTACCGAGGTGCCCATTCGGAGAAAGGCGCACCCAAGCTACAGCGCCGAGCTACCGAGCTACAGCGCTGAGCTACCGGGGCACCGACCTCCGTATTGGGGAAAAAATGCCTCCGAGCTACTCGAGCCGCCAGATCGCTCAAATAATCATGCCAGCCGCTGATGGGTGGCCCAGATTTCACCACGTCATTAATAAGGCAATAAATTCTTTTTATTATTTTATTAATTCGGATTATTTATTTAAAAATGATTAAAAATTCAGAAAAATTAATTAAAAATTCTGAAAAATAATTATAAATTCAGGAGAATATTTTTGAGCCCCCGGGTAATAATTATTGGTTAGAATGATTAATTAGTGCTCCCGGGGAGCAAATCATCGCTTTGCAAAATTGAATAAATGGTTCGAAAAAATAATATAAAAATTGGAAAAAATCACCAAAAATTCAGAGAGACGTGAGAGCAAACTTGGGCACATTACCAGCTGAGAAAAGCACCATCACCCCTCAGACGAGATTCGAACACCCGTTGAGAATTTTGATCAAACCCTACATGCCATTAAAACAACAAAACTACTCCCCAAAGACCGTAACACACAGTCTTTGGGAGTAGGGTACTCGTGATATGACTAAAAATGGGGTTAAATCGGAACCATTCAAAGTGGGCACGAATCTCAAAGTCCCAGGGGTAAGACGGTAATTTCGCCTACAGACGGGTCGGAATTGGGAACCAGGTCTCTCCTCTTGAACCCGCTAACCGATGAACAGGTCCGGCCAGTTGAGAACGGGTCTCAACCCGTTAGGGGCCAGTTCAACAGGATTGGAGGAAATCCTGGTTCCCCCTGATTTAGAGGAGGTGGTTATAACCACCCTTATCCTGCCACACCGGGAAGTAGGGATTCACTCTTATCCTGAAAGAGATCCCCTTGGCGACTATGGAAACCCTCCTACCTCCTACTGTCACAGGTGATCACACTTTGCACACTTGAGCTCTTTTCCCTTCACTTTTTCTGTGTATTGACTTGAGCGTCGGAGGGTTCGTCTGGATCCATCCCGGTGTCTCGAACGTTTGTGCAGGTTCAAGGGAGCACCAAGGGATCAACCAGTCAACAAGGAAGAAGAAGGGTTCCGCCTGTTCGAGTTTCTCACGAACCTACAAATCTCATCTATTGTCCCCACACCAGAATCCAGCGGCAATACTTACTAATATTTATGTTCGTATGTTGAAGGAGCTAATGCTCGTCACCTACAACAAGATCCATAGCAACCGCGCACATATTATTCTGTGTTGTAGCTGTAGGAATTTATCGGAACATGAATAAAGAATCAAATAGGATCAGAGTTATTTGAATCCCTCTCTACAGTTCATGCATACCTGTGATAAGGGAGATGAGAGTATAGCTAGTTCCCCAGTTGGAGTACTTACGAATGAATGATTGAAACTCCTACGATATAGATGCTTCAACTGATAATGCTGATCCCTTTCGAAAGAAAGAAAAAATAAAAAATAAAAATAAAAAATAAAGAAAAAAGAAAAAAGAAGAGCAGATTCCATAGGTAAAGTCGATGCTGCACACATTTCACATTGGTATCAATCACATCATAATAACTAATAAAGTGTTTAGGCTTTGCTGTGTGATGGGTTAACTGTATGAAAAGATTGATTAAATAAACAGTATGAAAGGGAAGCATATGGACCTCCACAAGCCATGTTAATATTTTGGGGGGCATTTGAGTTTGTTTGTAGACCTCCCGTATTTTTTTTAATGACAAACCCCATGCTATTGATTGCAAGAAATATCTACTATTAATTGCTAGGAATGCATCACATTCTCTCGTAATTTTGCTAAGTGCCAGAAGTGGCCTTTTTTTGGACCTTTGGAAAAGAACGAAGAAATAATTTGACGATGGATAGCGTGCTTCACTATTACTGAAATGTAGTATTAGAGAATCTACCCCACAACTCGTAGTGCTAATAATAAAAATACACCACAAACAATATAAACTATCAAGATTTAGATGAACCAAGAACAAACCACAACAATATATGCAAGATTTCACAAGAACACAATCAATATGCAGAGATAATCAATACTTCTTATTCCCTAAAAAATACAAAGATTATAAAGAGATTACAACTCTCAATTTATCTCTCTTGTTAGGATTGTGTCTTGAATACTCGTTGTTCCGATTAGAAGAAGGTAAGATGAAGCACGGATGTCAAAGCGTCGAAGTGAGTAGAAGGAAAAACAACAGCAGCAAGGTGCAGACATAGTTGTGGTCGACTGTCTCAAGTTGCGGTCGACCGCACCCCCCGACCGCTCGTAGTACAGGGATTGTCAGAGAGTGGTACGGTCGACCAGTCTTGTTGGAAGGTCGATCGACCGCGACGCTGTGTTCGTTTTTGGGCTTCGATTTGTTAGGTCGTTTCAGCCCAATCTTCAACTCCAAGTTAGATCGTGCGGCTCCTATTCAGTTACTTCTTTTCCAGGTTATATCGGACGACTGAGAATCAAGATTAGACATAAGTTTCTCTCTATTCTTCTATATATATTGTAAACTCTTCCAATATATGAGAGAGTACTTCATAGATTCTTTTCTCCATTGCAAAGAGAGGTTCGAGAGATAGATAGTTCTTGGTGGGTGATTTTAATTCCTTGTATTGAGTGAATCAATAACTCCTTGTAATTTCTTCTAGTTGAATATCAGATCTCCCTATATTTCCCCCCGGATTAAGCAAAAGCTAAGCAGGATAAGTCATCGTTGTGTTTGTGTTAGTTTGGTGGATCTACTTGCTTGCTCAATTTATTCGTCTCATCTACTTCGACTTTCTCATTGCTCTATTAGTTCCGTTGCGACAACGGGCATTGGTTGACGCCCCAATCCCAACAACTGGTATCAGAGCTTCAGGTTGCCGAGTCCCTTGATTAAGATGACATGCCACAATATTTTGAAGATCAAGCAGTTCGATAGAAAAATCAATTTCAATCTTTGGAAGACTGACATGTATGATGTTCTTGTTCAAGAACGTTTGCAGTTAGCCGTTAAGAAGAAAGAAAAGCCAAATGATATGAAGGATGACGGTTAGGAAGATATTCGTGAAAGAGCCATAAGTCTGATCCAACTATCCTTGGTGGATGAGCTCAAGTGCAGATTTCTTGAAGAAACTGATGCGGCGAGATTGTGGGAAAAACTCAAAGCTGACTACTCTGGTTCGTCGTTATTAGATCGGATGCATTGGAAGAGAAAGTTGTTCCGTTTATCAATGAAGGAAGGTACCGATCTCCAAGACCACATTACAGAGTTCAATAAGGTTTTATCTGAACCTAAGGCGATCAACACAGATATGTGTGAGGAAGATAAAGCTTCAACCTGATATATTCACTGCCGGATTCGTACGAGCCTATGATCACTACCATGCTACACGGTAGATTTGCTAAGGAGAGTATTTCGGTAGACGGTGTAATCAAAGTATTGAAGGAAAATCAACTTAGAAGGAGACCCATAAATCATCATCGTCTATTCCTACGAGTTGTCTAGCAGTGGATGGTCCTTTGGGGGGAAGACAAAGTGCTTTGCAAAAGGATTCGATCCATTGCCGATATTGCAAGAGGTCAGGACATATCAAGAAAGACTGTTGGAAGTTGCATAATCAGGAGAGCGCAAAGAATGGGAGTTCAGCCGCTAATGTGGTTAGTGCCTTTGATTCAGGCAATTCGTGTCTTCTTATTTCAAATTCTTTAGAAGTGGATTCTAGTTGGTTTCTTGACTCAGAGAGTTATTCTCATATTTGCTCCGAGAGGGAGTTGTTTTCTACTTATAAGTCTACTATGGGGCATTGTGTGACAACCAGAATTGGGGAGATTTGTGAAGTAGTGGGTGAGGGGATAGTTGAGTTGAAGATGCTAGGTCTAAATATGTTCATTTTAAGGGATGTTTTGCATATTCCTCTGCTGAAATGGAATCTGATTTCCTTGGGAACTCTTGATGCACGGGGCTGCAGGTACACAGCTCGAGGTAGAGTTCTGTCTATTTTTTAGGGTCGTCGTAAGGTGATTAGAGGTATGAGAGTGGTTGGGCCAAGCCAAAACAATCTCTACAAGCTTTGGGGAATTCGAAATACTTGCGCAAGTGTTGCTTATTTTCCCGTTATTCCCGTAAGCTCAGCTAGTTTGCCGTAACTAGATTCATTGAAACGAGACCACGACGTTCGAATATCATCGAGAGGTGGAAAAAGCCTAAGGGTAGGTGGAGTTCGTGCGGAGTTTGGAAGCTTCGTGAGTATATCTACGAAGATGTACCCTTGAAGGGGTATACTGGAATTTGTGAGATTGAGTAGAGATCAGTTCAACTAGAAGAAGAAGCTATTGCTCTAAGTTTTCTTTGCAAGTGAAATTTATTAGAGTTTGGAGATGAATAATACATCATATGATAGCACTCATATGCAATCCAAGGTGGAGTTTGTTTGGTTTGTGTCTTGAATACTCGTTGTTTAGATTAGAAGAAGGTAAGATAAAGCACGGAGGTCAAAGCGTCGAAATGAGTAGAAGAGAAAACAGCGGCAGCAAGGTGCAGGCATAGTTGCGACCGACTGTCCCAAGTTGCGTCGACCGTACCCCCCGACCGCATGTAGTACAGGGATTGTCAGAGAGTGGTACAGTCGACCGGTCTTGTTGGACGGTCGACCGACCACGGCACTGTATTCGTTTTTGGGCTTCGATTTGTTTGGTCGTTTCAGCCCAATCTTCAACTCCAAGTTAGATCGTGCGACTCCTATTCAGTTACTTCTTTTCCAGGTTATATCGGACTACTAAGAATCAAGATTAGACATAGGTTTCTCTCTATTCTTCTATATATATTGTAAACTCCTCCAATATGAGAGAGTGTACTTCATAAATTCTTTTCTCCATTGCAAAGAGCGGCTCGAGAGATAGATAGTTCTTGGTGGGTGAGTTTAATTCCTTGTATTGAGAGAATCAATAACTCCTTGTAATCTCTTCTAGTTGAATATCAGATCTCCCTATATTTTTCCCCGGATTAAGCAAAAGCTAACCGGGATAAGTCATCGTTGTGTTTGTGTTAGTTTGGTGGATCTACTTGCTTGCTCAATTTATTTGTCTCATCTACTTCGACTTCCTCATTTCTCTATTAGTTCCGCTGCGACAACGGGCGTTGGTTGACGCCCCAATCCCAACATCTCTCATCTTTGAAACACTCGGCACAATCCCCTCTTGAAGTTGAACAATGATAATGGCTCACCTCTTGATTACACAAATCAATTTATTCATATTACTAAATCCTAGAGTTTACGACCCACATATATCCCCCAAGTAAACCCTAAAAGATAAACACAAATCTATCAATTGGGCCTTTAAACTCGTAAGCTCAAAAACAATCAGCCGTCGAAGTCGGTCGACCGCACCCCCAAGGTCGGTCGACCGCAACGTGAAAGTCCAGACCCGTGAGCTGACTGGTCGACTGCACCCCCAAGGTCGGTCGACCTTCCTTTCCTCTGTTGGACTTTTACACTAGAAAAACTCTCAGAAAACTAGGTCAATCGACCGCACCCTCAGGTCGGTCGACCGCAACTCTCCAGTTTGCATTCTTCTACTCGCCGCTTGTCTTCTCATACTTCTTTGTCTCATCATCTTCTTCTCCAACTTCAAGTACTCAGTGCCTACGTGTATTTGAGGCCATAATTCCTAACAATCTCCCACTTTGACCAAATACACAATGCTTCAAAGTTATTACAATCTTCACCTCGCATTATCTCTGCCAATCTCCCACTTTCATGGAAGACTCAAGTACTCCCCACTCTCATGAAGGGCACCTCCGCCACCCCACCATGTGGAGTGCACCAACCACCCTTCATTGCCTCATGAAGGATGTGCTTCACCAATTGCATAGAGCACGAATACCGGAGAAACAATCTTCTGTGTCGGATTCCGTGTTATGAGACTCCCCAACTTGCAAAATCTCCATCAACACCAAACATGATTCAAAGCCTCTTAATGCACCTCTGCACTAGAAACCTTCCTGGACGACACCTCCACAAACTATGCAGACTGTACAACCCCTACAGTCCCAATTCGGTTACCCTCATCGACATCTCCCTGCATATCGATACCAATGCTCTCTATCACACAAGAGCAACTTGAAGCTTCAACTACCAATTCGCAAAGTACCCTCACCCAGCAACATCTTGGCCTCTAGGATCACTTCCATGGCTAGCAGCTCTCACTAAATTAGTAACCTCCCCTCCACAACTGAAAGAGCTTGGTTGCACCCAACACAACCTACTACTCGATTTTAACTGAGAGTCAACTACAGGAGAAATGCTCCTCATGTCTCTAAGAAAATACAGTGTTCCCTCACGCTTTCTTTTTGCATTCACCCTTGAACCTGCAGCTATACACCACTCTCCACTACCAACTGTAGTAGACAACCCCTCTTTGTCTAGCCTTTCAAATGAGATAAGATTTTCCTTCAAGTCCGGAACATGTCTTGTCTCCCGCAAGACAACCCTTTGATCATCAATGGTGTTCACGCGAATAGTACCAACCCCATGTATAGGACACCGATGACCATTCTCCACGATCACATCTCCAAAAGAACCCTCCTCGTAGTCATCAAATACCTCTCTCCTCGGAGTGCAATGAAAAGAAGCTCCCGAATCAATACACCAATCTTGAGTGCCCAACTCCTCTCGAGCTGATAAGCATAGATCCTCAACAAGCCCCACTTGAGCTTCCTTTGGGGTATCTTTTTTCGGTTTCTCCAGCTTCTTCTTCATATAAGCCTTGCAACTGCGCATCATGTGACCGTTCTTGTGACAATACCAGTACTCAGGCCCATGTCCCCCATCGCTGTCATCAGACCCACTCTCAGATGAACTACTATGATCCTTTTTTCTTCGACTGCTCTTAGATCTCACACGTCTCTTCTCAACATACATGGCAGAATCTCTAGAAGATGATGATGGATATTCCCTGTTTCTCACCTTTCTCACCTCCTTATTCAGAATGCTACTCACCACATCGTATAGAGTCGTCGAATCTATCATAATGCTTGTAATAGTCTGTTCTACCGTACCATAACTATCAGATAAAGTAGATAGAAGTAACAATAACTGCCCCCTATCTGAAAACTTCAAACCTACAGCTTCCATCTGGTTGTAAGCCATACAGTAATTGTTCACATGCTCTGCTACTGAACCCCCTTCCTTCAACTTCATATTAACCAATTTCTTCAGATGAAGAATTTGATTAGATGCCGATGGTTTCTCATACATATCCGTGAGAATCTCTATAGCCTCCTTTGTGGTCTTTGCCTTCGAGATATGAAATAATGCCTTCCTACTCAGCCCCAATTGAATCTGTCCCAGCGCCTTCTGATCCAAACAATTACAATCCGCCAAGACCTTCGCATCCTTGTCTGCACCTACCAGCTTCTCATCAAACAACGTACCTCAAGATCATTCTGACGAAGATACGCTATCATCCGAATCTTCCAAATCGCGAAGTCACTCCCATCGAATCTCTCGATCTTCATCTTGTTATCGGCCATCTCAAACCAACTGCTCTGATACCACTTGTTGGAGAATCTATCCCACAACTCGTAGTGCTAATAGCAGAAACACACCACAAGCAATAGAAACTCCTAAGACTTAGATGAACCAAGAACAATCCACCACAATATATGCAAGATCTCAAAAGAACACAATCAATATGCAGAGAAAACCAATACTTCATATTTCCCAAGAAATACAAAGACTACAAAGAGATTACAACTCTCAATCTCTCTCTCCGACCTTTTAAACACTCGGCACAATTCCCTCTTGAAGTTGAACAATGATAATGGCTCACCTCTTGATTACACAAATTGATCCATTCAGATTACTAAACCCTAGAGTTTATGACCATATATATAGCCCCCAAGTAAACCCTAAAAGATAAACACAAATCTAGCAATTGGGCCTTTAAACTCGTAAGGCCAAAAACAATCAGCCGCCGAAGTCATTCGACCGCACCCCCAAGGTCGGTCGACCGCAACGTGTAAGTCCAAACTCGAGAGCTGACCGGTCGACTACACCCCCAAGGTCGGTCGACCGTCCTCTTCTCTGTTGGACATTTACACTCGAAGAACTCTCAGCAGGCTAGCTCGGTCGACCGCACCCCCAGGTCGGTCGCCCGCAACTCTCCAGGCTGCATTCTTCAACTCACTGCTTGTCTTCTCTTGCTTTTTTGTCTCATCATTTCTTCTCCAACTTCAAGTACTCAGTGCCTACATGTATTTGAGGCCACAATTCCTTACATGTAGATGATGCGAATAAGATATGTTGGTATCGTATAGGTTACAGAAACATGTAAGTGTTATAAGAGAACAAGAACAATACCCTTAGGGGGCATTTGGTACAAGGATTTTTTTTGATTCCCAGGAATCATAAATCCTGGGATTTATGATTCCTGGGATTTATGATTCCTAGAAATCATAAAACATCTCTGAGAATGTTAGTTGGAAACTTAATTTCCTGTGTTTGGTTGAGCTACATATTTCCTGAGAATCTTAATCTTATTGTCCAAAATACCCCTCTCATCCTCAAATAACAAAACAAACTATTTGATGAAATACCTGAGTAAAAAAATGATGCAAATCTGGGCCACAGAATTAATACTTAGTACAAGTTCATATTCAAAACCATTACACAAGCATACAATCTATTTCCTACTGAGCAAACTCTGCAATTTCCCTCGGTTCCAGCTTCTCAACCAACTTCTTAGCCCGACACATTCAACTCGTAAAGCTTCTTCAGATACCCAACTGTTCCATAAGACACCATCAACTCCCTACATCTCTTACTTGTCGATAGCATCAATAAATAAGAAACCGGATACATTTTTGCTGTATTTTGTGTGCAAGGATCAAGCAACTGCTCCAGATTCAAAATAGACTCCTCAACCTTCCTAACCTCCCTACAGTTCTGAGCATAACTCATCAAGTTTGCAATTGCTTAGCACTGTTACTCTTTGATGACAGCAATCGAACTAACAATGGAATGCAGCCAAATTCCCCAACCAACCTCTTCACTTCCATCGAACTCCTTGAAACTATACAAATTATTGAGGCAGCAGCCCGTTGAGCTCCAATTGATCCATCATTGAGTACATGAACTAAACACGGAAGTAGGATATTGTTGTTCACTGGGGTTGAAGTTGAACTCATAAGATTTCTCAATGCACCAACTGCTGGTTCTTGAGGTAAAGGCCCATCAAGGTAAGCCAAGAGGCTTTGGATCCCTCTTTCAGCAACTGTGCACCTGCAAAGGCTCTCGTTACTAGCTGTCAAATTCTGCAGACAATCGCCAGCCTACTCTTTCAAACCCAAAGCAATCCCACAATCAAGAAGATTGATCATGACTTTGATGATCCCTTCATCAGCTAAATTCTGTCACACTTCCAGAATAGTCGATAGATTCTTTAGCATCCCTGTGGCTGCCAATTGAAAGATTGAATCACTTCCAGTCTGGCAGATCTGGACGAGTGGTCGGACCCCACCATGGGATCGTAGGCGCAAAGTGGGATCGACAGTTCGACGAGTTGAACGACGACGCGAGAGAGGCTCGGGGTCGACGGCGCGAGAGATGGTCGGGGTGCTCGGGGATCGGCGACGAAAAGTGGGAGCGACGGTGCGACGAGTTGAACGACGGCGGCCAAGTTCGGTGCTCGGATTTTTGGGGGAGAAAGAGGGGATGGGTTTATTAGGGAGGAAAAGGAGAAAAAATATGAAGAGCCGGGTTAAGGGTTTTGTTTATTTTAGGGGCAAAATTGTAATTTTAAAGAAATAACATTTCTCCAAGCACTTGGGAATCTAAGAATTCCACCCCCCTCCATGGAAAAATTTTTGTGGGAATTGTGGCAAAAAAATTTCCTAGGACTGGGAATTTGAATTTAAAAATTAACATACCAAACATGAAAAACTAAATTCTCAAGTTAAGATTCCCAGGAAACAAAAAAAAAATCCTTGTACCAAATGTCCCGTTAGTCTATCTAAATCTGTAAGGACTGAACAAGCTAAATCCCCTGAATTGAAATCTGAAGAGGGAAGGAGAGTCTTTATTCTTTAAGTATGAAAACAAACTGTTTGAAGGCAATTGAGAAATATACAAAACAAGATGGGAATGCCATCGAGATAGTTAAACAAAAGCTAACCTGGTTCAATTATATAAATCCAGAGTCGGGGGTTTCAAATATAGGTTGAGAGTCGCAATTCTATTCACATTTACTTCTGAAGTCACCATTAAAAAAAAACAAATTGTGTTTAAAGTAAATAACACAAGGATTCCATACCACGCAACAACTGAATTCTAATTAGCAAAAGAGTCCGTAAATTTCATTTGTGAAAGATATGACTAATCGTATCCCAAGTCTGGCAATGTCAATATTATTTCAAACTGTTGCTTCGGGTTTACTGCTGATATGATATAAATGATGTGGTCCCATCTGGACCTTCAGATCTTCTTAGATTTCGCTCCCCTGTGATCATCAAGTCAAACAGGTCCAACAGGCTTTAGTCAGTTCAGGCCCACTGGCAAAAGGGTCCGATCTGGTCCATTAAGGCCAGAGACCCGATAGCCCCTGCCTATAAATACCAAACCCCCTCCTTCATTCCATGGGTAATAAACTTTTTCCCTCCTGAACCCTGGCTACTGTTGCTTTCTCAGTGACTGACTAGATCGTGGGAGGGCCTGTCACTGGGAACTCTCCCGGTGTTTCTATGCATTATGTAGGTATCAAGATTCGAGCTGAGCCATCAAGATCTGAGCCGAGCTTTAAAGATCCGAGCCGAGCACTCAGCCTCTACCTCTCTCCTGCTACCCCCGAGCCGAACGTGCAGCCGAGGATCAGATCAACGCCAGTGTCGTGCTTTCCATTTCACAAATTACAAGAATTCACACTTGTTGCTCTCACACCGAAAAACAAGCGGCATTAGGTTGACGCCGTCTGTGGGAAATCACGTCACTGACATACGTTCGATCCCGGTCTAGGACGTCATCTCAAAGCAAGGCTTTCCCATGGCTTCCAAAGCCAGAAAACCCCTCACTGCTGGATGTCGTCCAGACCCTCCTCCTTCTCACAGCCATGTGCACACCCATGGCTCTGACCAACCTCGAGCCAATGGTGCGGCAGGACTCGAATCGAGCGCCTCATGCTCAGTCGCTGCTCATGACTTACGGCGAATAATCCAGGACCGGAGATCAGCCGGTCGAGGGGAGGGGCCGCTTCCAACTCGGCCCCGAATCACGGCAGGCAACCGACCCAAGAATAAGAACCAGCGTGCAGCCACTCACCCCGGGAGCCTCCACCTTCGCATGGACAAGTAGAGTAGACCCCGGTCACGAGAGCTGAGTTCCAAAACTTTACGAACGAGGTCCTCCAGGCTATCCGGGACGGTCCCCGGATCGAGGTGCACAATAACACCAATCCGCAGCCAGAAGCCCAAGGTAGCGAATTTCATGGTTCAACTCACCCACAGGAGCGAGACGATGTCGTCCTCTTGCGCCTCTAGGAGATGGAGAACCGCCTTGTCCATCTCGGTGAGGGCGGACCACAATCTGGGCAAGGGAACCGGCGGAACCGACCTATGTTCTCCTTTCAAATCCTAGACACCGAGATTCTGAGAAATTTCAGGCCACCCCAATTCGAGACCTACAATGGCAAGAGTGATCCAGCTGATCACATGGAAGGGTTGAAAACCCTCATGTCGATTCACAGTGCATCGGATCCTCTCCTATGCCGAGCCTTCCCTGCCACCCTGCGTGGTTCATCTTGGGAATGGTTCTCGAAGCTCACCCCGGCCTCGGTCTTCTCGTTCGACCAGCTAGAAGCAAACTTCCTAGCCTACTTTGTGACCTGCTGGAAGGTCGAGATGATGAGCGCGTCCCTTCTGGACCTCAAGCAGAAGGAAGGAGAACCCCTTCGCGAGTAAGTTCGGAGGTTCACCACCGAGGAGAGGTCGGTCTCCTCTCTCGACACGGGCGTCACTTTTGCAGCTTTTCGGCACAATGTTTGCCATGGCCAGCTGAAAGCCTTTTTAGCCAAGAAACCGCTCGTCGACTTTCCTGACCTCCTCAACAGGGTTGAGAAGTACATCCAGGCCGACGAGGCTCTACACCCCGATGGCATTAAAAAAGCTACTGTCGAGGGGAAGCAAAAAGTGGACGACTCCGAGCCCACCAAGAAGACCCCGAAGGATGAATCTGGCCAGAAGAGGCCACCTCCGGTCCCCCGTTTTGAAAGATATACGCCGCTAACCCAAAACGTGTAAGCCATCCTCTTAGAGATCGAGGACAAATGGATCGTCCGACTCCCTCCCCGACTGAGCAACAACAAAAGACGGGATTAAAGGTTCTACTGCCGGTTTCACCGAGACCATGGGAACGAGATGAACAACTGTCGCGCCCTTAAAGATGAGATTGAGACCCTCATCCAATGAGGGTACCTAAGGGAGTTCATCCGGACCAACCCAAGAGACCGGAGGGACCCGAGAAATCAGAGGCCTTCGCCTCCTCCTCGAACGATCAACCGAGAACCCGAGCAAGGCCCTGAGCCCGATGAGACCGGCGGGACTGTAACACCCCGTACTTAAGCGGATATATATATATATATCTATATAATAAAACACAAAGAAAGCTATCAAGTGGCTCTCCTTCAATCCCCCCAAAAATCAAAGGTTCGGATCTAACCTCACAAAACATATTTTCCCTCCTAAAAGTTTCCCCCCAAAACTCAAATTCAAATCCTCCACTCAAAACAACTCCTATATTTATTTAATTTCTTTTTCCTCTCTCTCTCTCTCTTTCTCTCTCTCTCTCTCTCTCTCCCTCCCTCTTCTATTCAAAAAATTAAGAAAATATTTTTTTTAATTTTAAAAAAATTTAAATTTAAAAAACCTTTTTTAAAAAATCAAAAAAATCATATAATATGTTTTTTGCTGGACCCCCAAAAGTTTCACATATAATATGTTTGCTGCTTCAATTAATTTGTTGGACCTCCAAAACTATTTTATATAATCAAACAAGGTGTACCGTTCTGAAGACGTGCCGTAGGCACGTGTCAACGGGCAAACCTAGTATATATATATATATATATATATATATATATATATATATATATATATATATATATAATAATAATAATAATAATAATAATAATAAAACACAAAGAAAGCTATCAAGTGGCTCTTCTTCAATCCCCCAAAAATCAAAGGCCCAGATCTAACCTCACAAAAAACATATTCCCCCCCCCCCCCCAAAGTTTCCCCCCAAAACTCAAATTCAAATTCCCCACCCAAAACAACTCCTATATTTATTTAATTATTTTTTTTCTCTCTCTCCCTCCCTTTTCTATTCAAAAAATTAAGAAAAAAATAATTTTAATTTTTTTTGCAAAATAAAAAATTAAAAAACTAAAAAAAATAGAAATTTAAAAACTTTAAAAATAATTCAAAAAAATCTAAAAAATCATATAATTTGTTTTTGCTTGACCCCCAAAAGTTTCTCATATAATATGTTTGCTACTTCAATTAATTTGCTGGACCTCCAAAACTATTTTATATGATCAAATAAGGTACACCGTTCCAAAGACGTGCCGTAGGCACGTGTCAACGGGCAAACCTAATATATATATATATATATATATATATATATATATGAGTGAGAAAAAGGTGGTGTTGGCCCATGGAGTTTCTATAGGGGGCTCGAATTTAATGGATTGATGATATGGCCTACAGAGATTATATAGGGCTTTGTGAAATATATGAAATAATGAATGGAAGGAAGGAAGTGGGTGGCTGCCTTGCTTGGGGTGACGAGGCCTTGGGCGTGGGTTGATAATCCTTCATCGCCAAGGATAAGAGAATAAGGGTGAGTTATATAGGATTTACCATATGATAAATGTACCTAATGGGTATACCCCCCCTTTTGGTGCCTATGATGGGCGTGGCTAGAATTTTGTGTCCGTTCTTTTGCATACATCACACGTAGTTGTATGCACAGCCGAGCCGGGCTCGGGGCGTTACAGGCATGGCCATCCTACATTGCGTTCATGGCAGACCCATGGCAGGGGAATCCAACACTTTCTGTAAGGCCTTCTTGAGGGAAGTAAATTCGGTCCACGACCATCCCCCTCCCCGGGTTCAGCAGCAGGCAGTCCCCTTCTCAAGAGAAGACCTGGATAGCGTTCGGCTCCCACATTGTGACGCGCTCTTCATCAGCCTCGTCATGCTGAACTTCGAAGTTCGCTAAATTCTCATAGATAACGGAAGCTCGGTCAACATCCTTTTCTTGGAAGCCTTTCAAAACCTCAAGCTCCCTCGCAAGAAGCTAAAACCGGCTGGATACACCATTCACGGGCTCTCCGACATCCCCATTCAAATTGAGGGGATTGTCACACTTGATGTCACCGTCGGGACGACCCCGATTATACGGACCGAATCAATGGACTTCATGGTGGTCAATGTCAAGGCCGCATACAATGCCATTCTCGGCCGACCCGGCCTCTGCTCATTTCAGGCAGTCCCCTCAGCCTACCACCTGAAACTGAAGTTCCCCACCGACCTCGGGGTCGGTGTCGTTTAGGGAAACCAGGAGCCCGCACGCTCATTCTATATGACCGTGATAGGGGGCTGGGTATTGTAATTATCATTTTCGTTCCTTTCATTTTCCCCTTTTATTATAATATTTTATTTGCACTTGAATAAGATACTCTTTTTTTTCTCTTTTCGTTGATCATCTTAATTAAATTTTATTCATGAATTACTCTTGTTCTTCTTGTTGAGCTATTTTCTTGTTGATCCCATTTTTATTCGATTGTGAGCATTTTATTTGAACCATTTTGTCTTGAAATCCATCTCTTATTGAACCCAAAATGCCATTGTAATTATTTCTAGATCCAAACTCATTATTATTGGATCCTAGCCCATTAACCCAATAACCTAATTGAATCCTATAAATACAACCATATTGCAAACCCTAAAAATAAAAAACTCAATCCTAAACTACACAGTCATTTTCTCTCTCCTCCTGACTTTCTCTCTTCACGACCTCCCATCTGTCTCTCCATCTTTCCGTTCAACCCTCTGGAGAGCCGACCACCGTGAACCCCCACCCTTCTCCAGTTGACGTCGCCAGCGCCCTCCTCCCAAATGCCGCCGCCTGCGATGCCCAGTACCACCGAAGACCCCCTCTGCTGCTCTTTGTTTTCCATCGACACCCAGCAGACCCCTGTCGCTGTGCCACCTTGCCTAGCGATGCCGCCTGCTGTCGTGTCCCTCCTTATTGTCATTTCTCTTTACTGTTGTCGTTGCTGTCTCTTGTTGCTTTGGTGTTTCTTGTGCACGTAGTGTGCACGTAATTCTTCATGGATTCGTTGCTCCGGGATTCTCATCCCATTATTCTTTGGTATTCGAATTAATCATCTATAAGGCAAGTCACTTTTTCTCTTGAATTGAATATTGTATCAAATTCAAGTTTTCATTGAAATTCTTGCAAGTAGATCCAATTGTTCATCGTATCGTATATTGTTCTTCACTTTTCGTTGAGTATATTGAGGGTTTACACGAGCTAACCCAAACATCTTCGACTTCATGCCTTTGTTGAATCCAAAAATAGAATCTTTCATGCATCCATGTAGTGGTGATAGTAGGGTTTATCCATACAAACAACACACAAATAATTTAATGTAGAATTAATTGCTAGGTTGTGTGATTGAATGATCGATTGATGTTTTGTTGTTGTTAAACTAGTATATGTGTGTATTCTTAACCATGTTTACCATGCTATTGTACCTAATATGCTGATTATAAGAGTTATTGACTAATTGAATTGAAACCCATCATGTTAGATTGCTTTATTTTACAAAAATATATCGAAAATCTGTATTTTATTTTCTATCTGGAATTTGTGAGACGTTTTTGACCCAGTAATTGATCTCAAAATAAATAACTTTCTGAATAAGAGTTATAGCTCTATGTCTTTAGTTTCCAGAACATCTAAGTTCTTTAAATTCCGAGTTGTATTGCAAAAGTTATTATGATTTTACTACTGCTGTGTTTTATTTCCAGAATTTCAGATTTATAATGTTTTCATGTTTAAACTATTAAATGGCTAAGTTAATATTAGAAAAATGCTATGATAATTTTCAGAATGTTAGTTAACATGTTTAGAGTTTAAAGAATATTTTTAGTGAATTTATAATTGAGTTCTCGCTGATTCTAAAGATATAACAACTTCATGTCGATTTTCTGTCTGAACATGTAATCTGTAAAGAATGATGTATTTGACCTAGTTACTGTTGTCAGATTTTGTATTTTAAATATTCCTTGGAATCGTGTGGAAGTCTAGTTTTCATAATTTTTGACGGTTTCAGTTTTTGATTTCTGTAACAACGGGAAAACTAATATTTTTACAGTGACCTATTGTTGTCCAGAAACTCGCTTCCCCGATTTTCTTTATATATATATATATATATATATATATATATATATATATATATCATTGTATTGCAAGAATTGAAGTGTATATGTTGCATTGCATGATCCTAATATGCTATCGTCATCATTCTATTCATTTTATCCGAAGTTATCATCCTATTGTTCTCCTATTATTACTATCATTCATCTAATATTTCTAAATTGCATAATGTATTGTTGCAGCAATAAAATAATAGACAAGCCGGGGTTTAAGGGATTGACTGGAGTAGTTGATGATATAGTGACTGTACTCGGAAGTATGGGCCATGTTTCCCAAAATAATGTGTGTCGACTAGTGTTATCATTATCGATTTATTATTAGATTACTGACTACAATATTCCAATTTATCGTGTATTGTTTTAGTGTTATTGTGCCGAATGTTCTCGTGCCGTGTACATGATTTATAGAATCTTCCACTTAAGTCTAAACGAAATTGATTGTATGCATCGAACCTGTAGTTATGGGATGCAGTAGTACGTACATTAGTTAGGATTAAAACTTGTTAGACTTAAGAATTGTCACAACATTGATATTGCATAATGTATATCATTGTTTCTATTGATATCAAATATTGTCTAAGTGTTATTGATATCGACCATTGAATATTGTTATCGAATATTGAATCATTATTTATAACTATTGCATCGATTGCTATTGATATTAATTATTGCTATTGTCCCATGTTATTGATTCCTATTGATTATTAAATTCATTATATCGTTATTCCATTGTTTCCTTGCTTTCTCTACTTGCTGTCCATGACTTGCTTTAAGGACAATTTTTCTTCTTTTTTTAGATGAAGTGTTCACAGGTGATCATGGAGAATTACCTGTAGAAATTGGAGAACAAGCTTTCTAAAGGTTTATTACTTTCTTTTTTATTATTATTGCATTGGACTTATTGTGTTGAGACTTATTACTATTGTGTTTAAATCTATTATTGTATTGGGCGTATGACCTGGATATTATTATTTTGTTTCCAGATGTTGGATTATTGTATTTGGATATTTCATATTGTCATATTCCAAGTATTATTGTTCATGTGGTTATTATTATTTCTTGCACAATTATTTTGTATTGTTATTATTGTTGAGTTGAATGAGTAAATAGTTTATGGATGACGCAAGTCAATCGCTGGGCCAGTGTCACGTGCTTGTGTTCCGTATTTTTGGGAAGTGGGGCATGAAAGTTATTCCCCCTTGATGCAATGGAACTTTTTCCTGAAAGAAACCAGTCCGACTCGAAGCCCGTGAACGAGTTGGAAGAGGTTTCCTTCGAGGCGTAAGATAAATCTAAACGGTTCCATGTGAGCCGGTCCCTATCCCCTGATTTGAGACCGACCCTCATCGAGTGTATTCACCGGAATATTGACCTCTTCGCCTGGACCCCGTCTGACATGCCCAGGATTTCCGAAGACCTCATCATGCACAAACTGAGCATCCACCCGGGCTCCAAGCCAATCCAGCAGAGGCGACGCAAGTTGGCTCCCAAGAGGCAACAAGCAGTGAAAGAGGAGGTGGACAAACTTTTGTCCGCCCGGTTCATATAAGAAGTCAGCTATCTCGAGTGGTTGTCTAACGTCGTTGTAGCGCCCCGAATTTCTAATATGAGAGCTTAGAAAATACGTGGCACATTCCCAGTGATCCACTTCAATATAACAATAAACACAACCAAATACCACTAAAATTTTCAATATTTATTACAACAAAACTTTTACATATCACAGCGGAAGACTAAACAACTCAAAATTAACTCAACAGGTCTTTACAAATTAACACTAAACACTTAATAGTCCATTTATCCCAAAGCTAACTCAAGCATCCAATCTCCAACTCTAGGCAATAACCTGCAACATGTGAGGCTAGAGTTGAACCCTAACCCCCAAACTAAAGGGGTCAGCCATAAATGGTGTGAGTGGTATAAAAATCAAACAACAACATAAATGAACTTAAATCGTAATGTCCAACAAGTAATATCCAAAATACCAAATAGAATAACAGGAGATACCAAAACCAAGTGTCAAATGTGGAAACAGGAAATCCGAATGCATAAAGATGAGTCAATAAAACACAAATGCTATATGCTGACAATGATGACTACTAAGAGATGAAGATAAACTATGAGAATTTGCCCATGCTTGATAATTCCGGGAATAGATCCCACATCTCAGGTGTTTTCCCTGGATAATTCAGGAGATCAACCCACATCTAAACATAGACTCATCATCACAATAATATCCCAAGAGCGTCGCCTCGACTCTGATCATTCCGTAGGTCAACCCCGCATTTCAAGATAATTACTTGGATAATTCAGAAGATATATCTCACATCTCAGGTTGTCTACCTGGATAATTCAGGAGATAAATCCCACATCTCAAGTTAACCACTTGGATAATTCAGGAGATTAAGTCCCACATCTAAAGCCTTACTGAGGTGCATAACTCATGTCCCCTTCGTCATGACACTACTAGTGCAAGTCCTTATTATTTTTTGGTTACTGAACAAATCTCCTAGAGTAGTGTACCCCACCGGACTAAAAATATGAATAACTGAAAATTCGCCTCAATGGGCCTCAACAAATAACTCAACACCGGTATACTAGGGTCACGTACCTCTAGAGACTCAAAATCAAATATCTAAACAAATTCCCACTAAACAAGTGGCTCAACTGAATATCTCAAAATCATGTTCTTAACCGAACATCTCAAAATCAAATACTGAACAAATATCTCAAAATCAAAAACTGAACAAAGATCTCAAAATCAATTACTGAACAAAATATCTCAAATCAAACACACAGATCCCTCAGTGCCAGTCGACTTATGCTGAGGTAAGTCGACTGTCCAGAGGACAATTCTCCAGAATTTCACAAAAACAATCTAAGGCATATCAGTCGACTTGGGAAGTCATCAGTCGACTGCCCCGAGACAAATTTCAATAATTCTCAAGAAAATATTCTAAGTATTTAAGTCGACTGAAAGGTTCATAGGTCGACTGTCCCGAAAGGACTGAACTAATTTTACAATCAGCAGACCAGTCGACTGAGAATAGCCTAGGTCGACTGTCCCGAACAATTTTCCAAAGACTGAAGATAATCAGTAGAGTCGTACCAGTCGACTGCACAGTAGGCCAGTCGACTGTCGGCCTACAGTTCTCAAAATAGATCTGGATACGAAAATCAAACTGAGGATTTCTAAAGAATCATGGTTCACTGTTTATCAAACAATAGTTCGTACACAAGCCAATGATAACTCTCAAATAATCTCCAATACGGATACATTACTCATCAATCAATTCCTCAAATCTCAACTTCTCAAGATCTAAATCACTATTCTTCCATTAGGGTTTCTCAACCAAATTTCTTCCTCAACTCATAAACAAATCCTGATATAAAATTATAAGATCTAGATGTCTATCATCCGATCACAATATAATCAATTCTTAACATGCTTTCCAACAATACGATTCCATAGATCAATATTTCCTCAATAAATCTTGATAATTTCTCATACATGGTCCAAATATCAACAAGTGTTCTCATCATCCATATCAAATAAAAGATCCATATCATGCATACAATGAGACAAACAAACAATATCATACCGATCCAAACAATTGTAACAAAAGACTTTACGTCATTCATCAATCAAAACAAACGAAACAAATCAAGCAAAACAAAACAACCCACTCACCTTGTTTGAAGAAAATCCACGAAAAAGCTCTTCTCCTTGCTAGATCCAAAAAGCCTCTTCTTGCTCCTCAAACAATTCTCAAAAATCTGAATATTTTGTAAATGACGGCTGGGAAAGAAATCCCTTATATATGCCGGATTATTATTAGGGTTTTACTCACATTTTGCAAAACAATCCTTCCCAAAATACAACTCACATATATATACATTAGTCTTGTAAATTCAATAAAACTCCTTTAAATTAGGATCTAATAGAAAATATACTTCTTAACCTCAGCCAATACTGCTCAAAACGTTCAGAATGCCAATTTTGCATTTCAGCCCTTGAAAATGTCAAATTTGCAAATAAGTCCTTCTTTTCTCGAAAATTGCAAATAGTATCAATTAATTTCAGAAAAATCTGGAAAAATACTACATAATTCCCAAATAATAAATAATGATTTTTCATAAAGAATTCTTAATTTTTCAAACTTCTAAAAAGTCATTTTCACGTGTTTTGCACGTGTACAAAAGATAAATTTCTTAGAAAATATTAATTAAATCTCCAAAAATCATTTAAATTCATTTTCAAATAATTAAAATAATATTTAAAAATATGGGGTTCTACATCACTCCCTCCTTAGAAGAGTTCTGTCCTCAGAACTACTACTAATGAGTTCAAACACATATCAAACAAAAGGAAATAGTGTTTCATATATATAGAACATAATCCGAACAATTTCTTATAATATCACAATCAAAAGAAAAGAATACATCATATGTCAGTCAATAGTACAATCACCCCCAAAAATTCCCATCACATACAAGAAATACACACATACAAACAATCCAGGAAATTCCTTCAGCATGCGGTCCTCTGGCTCCCAAGTAGCTTCTTCGAACTATTGATTCCTCCACAACACTTTGACAATAGGTATCACCTTGCTCCTAAGGACTTTCTCCCTACGATCAACGATCTCAACAGGCCGTTCCTTGTAGCTCAAGTTCACCTGTAGATCTTCGGAAACCTCTACCAACTGATGATTCTGATCGGCCACATACTTCCTTAATAGCGACACATGAAACACATCATGTACTTGCGCTAACTCCTCTGGAAGTTTCAATCTGTATGTTGTCTTGCCAATCCTCTCCACAATCTTGTACGGTCCAATGTACCTTGGCGCCAACTTGCCTCCCTTACCGAATCTGATCACCCCTTTGGTCGGAGAAACCTTGAGGAAAACTGCATCCCCAACTTCAAACTCCAAATCTCTTCGTCGAGTGTCAGCATAACTCTTCTGCCGATTCTGAGCCTCGACCAAACTCTTGCGAATCAGCTCAATCTGCTCTGACGTCTGCTGCACGATCTCAGGACCATACATCTGCCTCTCGCCAATCTCATACCAACAAACAGGTGTCCTGCACCTCCGCCCGTACAAAGCCTCATACGGTGCCATCCCAATACTTGCATGGTAACTGTTGTTATAAGCAAACTCAACCAATGCCAAGTATCTCTCCCAACTACCACCGAAGTCCATAACACAAGCTCTCAACATATCTTCCAGCACTCGATTCACCCTCTCCGTCTGACCATCTGTCTGCGGATGAAATGCTGTACTGAAATCAGTTCTGGTGCCTAAAGCTGCTTGTAGGCTCTTCCAAAACCTCGAAGTAAACCTTGGGTCTCTGTCCAAAACAATCGACACAGGAACTCCATGAAGTCTCACAATCTCCCCAATGTACAACTCAGCCAACTTCTCCATTGACCACCAAGTAATCTTCATGGCTAGAAAATGTGCCGACTTAGTCAATCGGTCCACAACAACCCAAATCGAGTCATTGCCCTTCGAACTCCTCAGCAAACCTGTGATAAAGTCCATGCTGATATTCTCCCACTTCCACTCCGGAATGGGTAACGGCTGTAACAAACCTCCAGGTCTCTGATTTTCTGCCTTGATCTGCTGACAAGTCAGACACCTTGCCACAAAATCTGCTACATCCCGCTTCATACCAGACCACCAAAAATGTGGTTTGATGTCCCTGTACATCTTCGTGCCTCCTGGATGAACTGATAACAATGTACTGTGTGCCTCCTGCAAGATACTCTCCCTCAACTCTGCATCATCTGGAACACACAACCTCTCACCCAACCAAAGAACTCCATCTTGGACACGAAATTCTGATAACTTGCCTTCTGAAACCTGCTGCAACATCTTCTGAATCTCTGAATCTGATCTCTGGCCTTCCACAATCTTCTCTCTCAAAGACGGCTGCAGCCTCAACTGAGCCAAAGATGCCCCTAAACCTCGCAGTACCACTTCGATACCTGCCTGATCGATCTCTGCTGCCAACTCCCTTCGAGTAGTGATCAATCTCGATAAACTACTCTTCCTGCTAAGTCCATCAGCCACTACATTCGCCTTGCCCGGATGATACTTGATCTCAGGACGAATGTCTTCCAATACCTCCAACCACCTTCTCTGTCGAAGATTCAAATCCCTCTGCTGATAAATATACTTCAGGCTCTTGTGGTCAGTGTACATATTGACCTTCTCACCATAAACATAATGCCTCCATAGCTTCAAGGCATAAATGATAGTTGCTAGCTCCAAATCATGCGTCGGATAATTCTTCTCATGCGGACGCAACTGCCTCGAACCATAAGCAATGACCTTGCCTTCTTACATCAAGACACAACCCAAACCTCTGAGAGATGCATCACTGTAGATATCATAATCCTTCCCAGCTTGCGGCAATGCCAATATAGGTGCGGTAGTCAACCTTTCCTTTAACTCAAGGAAACTCTCTTCGCACTTATCGGTCCATACAAATGCCACATTCTTCCGGGTCAAACCTGTCATCGGGACTGCAATCTGAGAATACCCCTGAATAAATCTCCTGTAGTACCCAGCTAATCCCAAGAAGCTTCTGACTTCCTTCACTGATGTCGGCCTGG
Source organism: Hemerocallis citrina (assembly GCA_017893485.1). Taxonomy (NCBI): domain Eukaryota; kingdom Viridiplantae; phylum Streptophyta; class Magnoliopsida; order Asparagales; family Asphodelaceae; genus Hemerocallis; species Hemerocallis citrina. The sequence goes on from CM030363.1 coordinate 40,717,105, forward strand.
GCCAATCCTTCACTGCTTCCACTTTCTGAGGATCAGTAGCCACTCCCTCCTTAGAAAGAATATGACCAAGGAAGGCTACCTCAGACTTCCAAAATTCACACTTCGACAATTTGGCATACAAACTGTGCTCCTGCAACGTCTGTAACACCGCTGTCAAGTGCGTCGAATGATCCTCTTCTGACTTCGAATATACCAAGATATCATCGATGAAGACCACCACGAAGGAATCAATGAACGGTCTCAACACCCGATTCATCATATCCATGAAAACTGCTGGTGCATTCGTCAACCCGAATGGCATCACCAAAAATTCATACAGCCCATGACGAGTCCTGAACGTTGTCTTACTCACATCTTCCTCCTTGACTCGCACCTGATGATACCCTGACCTCAGATCAATCTTCGAAAACACCGCTGCTCCTCGAAGCCTGTCGAACAAATCATCAATTCGCGGCAGTGGATACTTATTCTGAATAGTCACCCTATTCAACTCCCGATAGTCAATGCACATCCTCATCGACCCATCCTTCTTCTTGACCAACAACACTGGCGCTCCCCACGGAGAAGAACTCGGTCTGATAAGCCCTTTGCTCAAAAGTTCCTCAATCTGCTTCTTCACTTCATCTTGCTCTACAGGTGCCATCCTGTATGGAGCCTTGGAAATCGGCGCACTTCCCGGCTGAACATTGATGCAAAACTCTACATCTCTCTGCGGCGGTAATCCTGGAAAATCATCCAAGAACACCTGAGGAAAATTTCGAACAACCGGAATGCCCTTGACTTCATCCGAGATTGCCATCTTAGATACCATTGCAGCCACCTTCGGGATCTTCTTCTTCCCTTGGAAAGTTGCTGCAGGTCCACCTGGTGCTTTCACCAACACCTCCTTCTGCTTGCAATCAATTGTGGCATCATATATAGCCATCCAATCGATGCCTACGATGACATCCACTCCCAACACTTGCAGTTCGATCAAGTCGATGCCGAACATCCTTCCGCCAATCTCGATATCACAGCCCTCGTAATATCGATCCGCTATCAGCTCTTCACCTGACGGTGTTGCCACCGACAAAACCCTACCTGGAAATAACTTAGATTCCAAACCTAAGATCTTTGCAAAACTTGGCGATACAAATGTATGCGATGAACCAGTGTCAAACAAAACCTTTGCTTTAATTCCATTTATTAAAACAACTCCTGTTACAATAAGAATGATACTCAATCTTAAATTGTTCTGAAATAAAAGTTTTATTCATTACACTGATTCAAAAATGAAAGAAATCAAAATTCCTGCATACCCTGTATTACATCTTCCGAGTTTCTCGCATCCTCCTCGGTCAATGCAAACACTCGCCCTTGCCTCTTCGGGAATTTGCTTCCACCCGAACCATCTTCCTTCAATTTTGGACAACGGAGCTTGGAATGTCCAGTCTGCCCACACTGAGAACAAATATGCTCTGCCAACTTCGGACATGCTGACCTGTAATGTCCTACCTCCTTGCAGTAGTAACAGGTCACCCCCTGAGCTGCAGGTGCCTTCTGCACCGATCCACTGAACTTTGCCTGCTTCGCGGGGAATCTCTTCCCACTCTAGCCTGATGCTGGCCTCTTGTTCCGGTTCCATGTATCCTGCTTCTTCTGAAATAGGTCCATATCCTCCTCAGTCATCGCTGCTCTTCTGACCAGCTTGTCAAATCTTCTGATACCCAACGGAACCATCCTTGACCTCAAGTTTGGCCTCAAGCCCTGCTCAAACTTTTTGGCCTTCTTTGCTTCGTCCATGACCAGCTCTGGTGCATACCTCGAAAGTTGAGCAAACTTCGTCTCATACTCCCGAACAGTCATGCTGCCCTGCTGAAGGTTCATGAACTCGGTCGCCTTCTTCTCTTGAACATCCAGAGAAAAGAAGCGATCTCTGAACTCCTCCAGAAAAGCTTCCCATGTCAACTGCTGATCTCCCAAATTCCTCTTCAGTGACTCCCACCAGACACCAGCATCTTTCTCGAGCTGCATCGAAGCTAACTTCACCTTGCTAGCAGCCGGAGTCTCCGACACTTCGAAGATCGTCTGCATCTTCCTAATCCAATCATCTGCTGCTGTTAGATCAGCTTGCCCCTCAAAGACTGGCGGCCTCATCCTCTTAAAGGATTCGATCCGCTTGATGGGGTCGGCATTCACCAATCCATGTCCAGCTCCATGATTGGGCGGCGGATTCTGCTGCTGCTGAGCTTGCTGCTGTTGCGCCACGTTGATTGCCATCAACGTATTCAGTGTTTGATACACCTTGGCGAATTTAGCCTCTAGGTCAATCCCCGTTCCTCGAGAACTACCTGATCCATCCTCATTGTTGCCACCATTTCTACCTCTGGGTGCAACCATTTTGAATACTGCAAAATGAGGGTAAAGTTAGAGTAACACACACAATTCAAACTCATATCAATGCCCTATGGCAAAACCATAACCATGTCTCAAACCATAATTTCAAACCAAACATCATATTTTAACTCTATGTGATACTCACACTCTGATGTCCACTCCTAGGTACTCACTCTCTAGTGTCCACACCTAGGTTGGCTTTCTTACTATGTCTATTATTACCATTGAAGCAGAGCTCTGATACCAATCTCTGTAGCGCCCCGAATTTCTAATATGAGAGCTTAGAAAATACGTGGCACATTCCCAGTGATCCACTTCAATATAACAATAAACACAACCAAATACCACTAAAATTTTCAATATTTATTACAACAAAACTTTTACATATCACAGCGGAAGACTAAACAACTCAAAATTAACTCAACAGGTCTTTACAAATTAGCACTAAACACTTAATTTATCCCAAAGCTAACTCAAGCATCCAATCTCCAACTCTAGGCAATAACCTGCAACATGTGAGGCTAGAGTTGAACCCTAACCCCCAAACTAAAGGGGTCAGCCATAAATGGTGTGAGTGGTATAAAAATCAAACAACAACATAAATGAACTTAAATCGTAATGTCCAACAAGTAATATCCAAAATACCAAATAGAACAACAGGAGATACCAAAACCAAGTGTCAAATGTGGAAACAGGAAATCCGAATGCATAAAGATGAGTCAATAAAACACAAATGCTATATGCTGACAACGATGACTACTAAGAGATGAAGATAAACTATGAGAATTTGCCCATGCTTGATAATTCTGGGAATAGATCCCACATCTCAGGTGTTTTCCCTGGATAATTCAGGAGATCAACCCACATCTAAACATAGACTCATCATTACAATAATATCCCAAGAGCGTCGCCTCGACTCTAATCATTCCGTAGGTCAACCCCGTATCTCAAGATAATTACTTGGATAATTCAGGAGATATATCTCACATCTCAGGTTGTTTACCTGAATAATTCAGGAGATAAATCCCACATCTCAAGTTAACCACTTGGATAATTCAGGAGATTAAGTCCCACATCTAAAGCCTTACTGAGGTGCATAACTCATGTCCCCTTCGTCATGACACTACTAGTGCAAGTCCTTATTATTTTTTGGTTACTGAACAAATCTCCTAGAGTAGTGTACCCCACCGGATTAAAAATAAGAATAACTGAAAATTCGCCTCAATGGGCCTCAACAAATAACTCAACACCGGTATACTAGGGTCACGTACCTCTAGAGACTCAAAATCAAATATCTAAACAAATTCCCACTAAACAAGTGGTTCAACTGAATATCTCAAAATCATGTTCTTAACTGAACATCTCAAAATCAAATACTGAACAAATATCTCAAAATCAAATACTGAACAAATATCTCAAAATCAAAAACTGAACAAAGATCTCAAAATCAATTACTGAACAAAATATCTCAAATCAAACACACAGATCCCTCAGTGCCAGTCGACTTATGCTGAGGTAAGTCGACTGTCCAGAGGACAATTCTCCAGAATTTCACAAAAACAATCTAAGGCATATCAGTCGACTTGGGAAGTCATCAGTCGACTGCCCCGAGACAAATTTCAATAATTCTCAAGAAAATATTCTAAGTATTTAAGTCGACTGAAAGGTTCATAGGTCGACTGTCCCGAAAGGACTGAACTAATTTTACAATCAGCAGACCAGTCGACTGACAATAGCCTAGGTCGACTGTCCCGAACAATTCTCCAAAGACTAAAGATAATCAGTAGAGTCGTACCAGTCGACTGCACAGTAGGCCAGTTGACTGTCGGCCTACAGTTCTCAAAATAGATCTGGATACGAAAATCAAACTGAGGATTTCTAAAGAATCATGGTTCACTGTTTATCAAACAATAGTTCGTACACAAGCCAATGATAACTCTCAAATAATCTCCAATACAGATACATTACTCATCAATCAATTCCTCAAATCTCAACTTCTCAAGATCTAAATCACTATTCTTTCATTAGGGTTTCTCAACCAAATTTCTTCCTCAACTCATAAACAAATCCTGATATAAAATTATAAGATCTAGATGTCTATCATCCGATCACAATATAATCAATTCTTAACATGCTTTCCAACAATACGATTCCATAGATCAATATTTCCTCAATAAATCTTGATAATTTCTCATACATGGTCCAAATATCAACAAATGTTCTCATCATCCATATCAAATAAAAGATCCATATCATGCATACAATGAGACAAACAAACAATATCATACCGATCCAAACAATTGTAACAAAAGACTTTACGTCATTCATCAATCAAAACAAACGAAACAAATCAAACAAAACAAAACAAACCACTCACCTTGTTTGAAGAAAATCCACGAAAAAGCTCTTCTCCTTGCTAGATCCAAAAAGCCTCTTCTTGCTCCTCAAACAATTCTCAAAAATCTGAATATTTTGTAAATGACGGCTGGGAAAGAAATCCCTTATATATGCCGGATTATTATTAGGGTTTTACTCACATTTTGCAAAACAATCCTTCCCAAAATACAACTCACATATATATTCATTAGTCTTGTAAATTCAATAAAACTCCTTTAAATTAGGATCTAATAGAAAATATACTTCTTAACCTCAGCCAATACTGCTCAAAACGTTCAGAATGCCAATTTTGCATTTCAGCCCTTGAAAATGTCAATTTTGCAGATAAGTCCTTCTTTTCTCGAAAATTGCAAATAGTATCAATTAATTTCAGAAAAATCTAGAAAAATACTACATAATTCCCAAATAATAAATAATGATTTTTCATTAAGAAATCTTAATTTTTCAAACTTCTAAAAAGTCATTTGCACGTGTTTTGCACGTGTACAAAAGATAAATTTCTTAGAAAATATTAATTAAATCTCCAAAAATCATTTAAATTCATTTTCAAATAATTAAAATAATATTTAAGAATATGGGGTTCTACAGTCGTGATAGTGAAGAAGGCAAGAGGGAATTGGAGGATCTGTATAGACTTCATGAACCTCAACAAGGCATGCCCCAAAGATCCGTTTCCCCTCCCAAGCATTGACGCCCTGCTCGACGCGACGTCGAGTCACGAGCTACTGACCTTCATAGATGCATTTTCGGTCTATAATCAGATCAGGATGTTCCCTCTAGACATTACCAAGACAGCCCTTGTAACCGACCAGGGTCTCTACTGCTTCCGGGTCATGCCTTTCGATCTAAAGAATGCCGGTGCCACCTACTAGAGGCTCGTCAATTGAGTCTTCAAAGAATAGATCAGTTGGAACATGGAGGTATACGTTGACGACATGCTCGTCAAGAGCTACCAAGGGCAGGACCATGTGGCCAACCTCGAGAAAGATTTTGGTGTTCTTCGGCTCCACAACATGAGGCTCAATCCCGCTAAGTGCGCCTTTGGCATCTCCTCGGAAAAATTTCTCAGGTTCGTTGTCAGCCAGCGCGGCATAGAGGCGAACCGTGAGAAGATTCAGGTCATAATCGACATAGCCCCTTCTAGAAATATAAAGGAAGTTCAACAGCTCACGGGATGACTGGCAGCCATCGGCCGCTTTCTCTCCAAGTCTAGAGAAAATTCGCTCCCTATTTTCAAGGCCTTACGAGAGGCGAAAGGCTTCGAATGGGGAGACTCTCAGCAGTAGGTGTTCGATCAACTGAAAGTCTACCTCGCCAACCCTCCTCTTTTATGCAAGCTCGAGCCAGGAGAATCCCTCTCACTCTACCTACTGGCCTCGGAACACGCGCTCAGCGCCGTGTTAGTTAAAGAAGATGATAGGGTTCAGAAGCCGCTCTACTACGTCCGCAAAGCCCCACTTGCGGCCGAGACTAGTTACGCCAAGATGGAAAAGGTCGCCTACGCTCTGAACGTGGCCGCACGGAAGCTTCATCTGTATTTTCAGGCCCATTCGATGTAAATTTTCACGGACTAGTCCCTCAAGGCCGTCCTCCACAAGCCTGAGAATTCTGGCCACTTAATCACGTGGTCGATTGAGCTGAGCCAGTACGACATTAGCTACCAACCCAGAACAGCTATTAAAGGGCAAGCCCTAGCCAAATTCATCACGGAGTGCACCATTTCTGATCCTTCTGAACTTCGAGAATGGGAGCCAATTTGGGAGGTTTATGTCGACGGCTCGTCCTGTGAGGTCGGAAGTGGCGCGGGTGTCATACTCGAAGGTCCCGACGACTTCGTCCTTCAGTATTCCCTACACCTAAACTTCTCTACCTCCAACAATGAGGCGGAGTATGTGGCAATGATTGCAGGGCTCACATTAGCACATAAGGCGTGGGCAAGGTAAATCAGAGCCATCAATGACTCCTAGCTTGTAGTCAACCAGATCACCGGGGAGTATGAGGCTCGTGACACTCGGATGGTCCAATACTTGGCACTAGTCCAGCAACTCTTAACTGCCTTTGACTTCATCTCGGTAGAAAGGATCCCGAGAGAGCAAAATGCTCAAGCTGACTCTTTGTCCAAGTTTGTCTCATCGTCCTTCGAAGGCCTCGACCGCACCGTCGTAATCGAAGTTCTCCTAAAGCCTAGCATCGACATCCCCGAGGTCATTTGCCTCGCTGTTAAGGCTCAATCAGAAACTTGGATGGCTCCCATCCGAAAATTTCTGGCAGATGGTGAACTTCCTGAGGATCGGACCGAGGCGAGAAGGACCAGAATCCGCTCAGAGAGATTCACTTTGATCAATGGGACACACTTTAAATGCTCGTATACAAAGGTGGATGGAAGACCTTATCTCCGTTGTTGGGCCCCCGCTGGGTGGACGGTAGACCTTATCTCCGCTGGGTAGACGAGGCCAAATACGCACTGAAAGAGCTACACGAGGGGATCGGAGGATGCCACATGGGGAGCCTATCGCTCGCTAGGAAAGCTCTAAACCACGGCTACTACTGTCCGACCATGTTACAAGACGCTAAGGACCTCGTAAAAAAATGCGGTCCTTGCTAGAGATTCTCCTCGGTGAAACGACTTCCACAAGCCAACTTCCAGTCCCTGGCTAGCCCGACCCCCTTTTCCATGTGGGGGATGGACTTGGTCGGCCCCTTCTCAAAAGCAACAGGCCAAAGGAAATACCTGGTGGTAGCCATCGACTACTTCACCAAGTGGATCGAGGCGTAATCCCTGGCCACGATCACCGAGCATCAAACTCAACAATTTTTCTAGAAGCACATCATCTGTCGCTTTGGGATACCACAGGTGCTCATCACCGATAATAGAACCCAATTCATGGCCAAGAACTTTCGGAAATTCTGTGAAGACATCGGCATCCAGCAGCACTTCTCGTCGATATCTCATCCCCAGTCAAACGGCCAGGAAGAAAACTCAAATCGCGAAATCCTTGACGGGCTCAAGAAGCGGGTCAATAATTCTCCTAAGGGTCTTTGGGTTGAAGAGCTACCGAGCATCCTTTGGTCGCACCGAACAACTCAGAGAATCCCCACAGGTGAATCACCATTCAACCTAACCTACGGCACCGAGGTGGTCATCCCCTTAGAAATCGGACTCCCCTCGCCCAAGATCATGGGTTTCAATGAGGAGACCAACTGAGCTGAACTCAGAGCAAATTTGGATCTGATCGACGAGCTTAGATAAAAATCCACCGTTAGAAGAAGCATATACCAACAACGGATCGAGAGATTCTATAACAAAAAAGGTCCGCCCCTCCAACATCAAGCAAGGTGACCTCATGCTAAAAAAGCCAGCTCTATCCGACCCCAACAAGAAGAGAAAGCTAGCCCCCAACTGGGAGGGCACATATAAGGTCTCCGAAGTGGTACGCCCCGACACGTACCGACTCGAAGACCTAGGGGGCAGGGTAGTGAAGAGGCCCTGGAACGCGGAGCACCTCATCAAGTTCCTCGAAGGGGAGGACTAGACTTCTTCTGTAACCGAACTTGTGTAACCTATCCTTTGTAACCAGCAGTACATGCCACCCCTTTTGTGTAAACATAAAATAGTAGAAAGAATAAAGTGTAGTCTCATTTCTTTACCCTTTTTGTTCAAATATCTGTGTATTCTCGCAAACTGAGGGAGGCTCGACACTCGGCAGTGACTTCGAACAAGGCACTAACTTTCTAACAAGCTTGAACGCTCGATGCCCGGCATGTACCTCGAGCAACGCTCAGCTTTCTCATAAGCTATGGGGCTTGACACTCGGCATGTACAGCGAGCAATGCCCTAGCTTTCTCACAAACTGGGGGCCTCAATGCTCGGCATGTACAACGAGCAACACCCAAGCTTTCTCACAAGCTGGGGGCTCAACGCTCGACATGTACACCAAGCAACGCCCTAGCTTTCTCACAAGCTAGGAGGACTCGACGCTCGACATGTACAACGACCAATGCCCTAGCTTTCTCACAAGCTGGGAGCTAGACGCTCGGCATGTACAGCGAGCAACGCCTAAGCTCTCTCACAAGATGGGGGGCTCGACGCTCGGCATGTACAGCGAGCAACGCCCCAGCTTTCTCACAAGCTATGGGGCTCAACGCTCGGCATGCACAACGAGCAGAGGCCAAGCTTTCTCATAAGCCGGCATGCTCGGACATTGGCTGCTCACATCCTCTCCATTCGGCCTGGACTTCGAGCACCCACCAGGGATTCCTTAATCACTCAAATCCCAGCCCTCGGCTCGGACATCATCCGCTTATGTCCTCGCCAGTCGGCCTGAACTTTGAGCACCCACGAGGGATTCCTCAATCATTCAACTCCTATTCGGCATGCTCGGACATCATCCACTCACGTCCTCGCCACTCGGCGTGGACTTCGAGCACCCACGAGGGATTTCTCAATCACTCAATTCCCAACCCTAAGCTCGGACATGTGCACTCACATCCTCGCCACTCGGCATGGACTTCAAGCACCCATGAGAGAATCCTCAATCATTCAACTCCCAACCATCGGCTCGGGCATCACCCGCTCACGTCCTAGCCACTCGGCTTGGACTTCGAGCACCCACGAAGGATTCCTCAATCACTCAACTCCTAGCCCTTGGCTCGGACATCATCTACTCTTGTCCTCGCCGCTAGGCTTGGACTTCGAGCACCTAAGGGGGTTTCATAATTTTTTTTAAGTCTTAAACCTTCGTCCGGGACTTTAGCTAACCCCCCTGCCCAAAATTTTTGTTAAGATTTACGGCCCTCACCCACAGTGAGAACCACCGACCCCCGAGCCTGGATCAAGATCAGTCCCTTACACTATATAAATTACAAGAACTCACATCTGTTGCCCCCACACTGAAAAACAAACAGCATCATTGCCGTTACCCCCAATTGTTAGCGGGTGGCAGAGGAGCCACTGGCGATTGGAACTCACTGTGAGGTAAGAAAATTTCTGATGAGGGGGTGAGGGTTATATAGCCCTAAGGAAATGTGCATTTATGGCATTGGGAGTCGAAACGTCTGATAGCCATTAATGACATTGGATGACGAAACATCCTCCATTACCAGGCGTTCAGGATGGCTCGCCTTCATCATCGCCCTTTGGCTCAGACACCTCCCTCGGCCTGGATGTCGAGGACCTATCCCCGGAAGTCAGAAGTCCTAGCTTTCTTACAAGCTGAAGAGACTCAGTTCCAAACTCGAACGGGGCTTCTTAGCCACACGTCCCCGCTACTCGGCAAGGACTACAAGAGACAAACGGGAGATTTCTCAATCTCACTAGTTCTCAACCCTCGGCTCATTTCCTGAGCCAAACGGAGCGACGGACGAGAGATTTTTCGATCTCTCGTCCTCTCCCAAGCCCTTGACATTCGTTCTAAAAAACAAATCAAGATGGATTGAAAATATCATTTTTATTATAATGCCTTGGAAGGCTATGGTATAATAAGGTGTTATTACAACGGCTATTACCTCAGCCTAAGTTTTCCTCAGATGCTCTTCGAGTTAACACAAGCCAACTCGAGCCCCACTGAGCGCATTTGCTCTCCAACGAGCCCCCTGGCCCCGTCGGCATCACCAAGGTAGACACTCCGGCAACGAAGCTTTGGGCGTCCCCCAGCTTCGCCATTTCCTAACGTAGGGTCGGGGAGAGACCCTCGGTGCAGGGTCGACCTGCCCCAAGAGAACAGAATCGAGATCCGCCTGCACCTAGCATGATCTTCATCCTCTGGATCTCCAGCTCCTTCTCCACCATAACCTCATGAAGGAAAGACTCAGAGTTCGGCCGCCTGGTGTAGGCATCGGAAACCGACCACGCTGTCTTGGCACTCCCCCAGTCGCAGTCGGCGATAACCTTCTTCAGGCATGCTACCTCCAAGCCCAGCTCCTTAGACTTATTCATGAAATAGGTAACGGCAGTCTCCCGATCACTAACCTGTTTGCGATAGCGAATCAAGACAGACTCCTTAGACTCCAGCCTACTCTGAAGGAGCCTGACCTCGGCCGAACTAAGGTCGGCTCTGAGGGTCTCGTCCACCCGACATAAAAAAAAGGAAACAAAATTTCACTCCAAGCTTTCAAAACAACAAGTCATACAGTTCAGCCAAAAATATATATTCATTACCTCAAAAATTGTTACAAAAGGCGCTGGTCAGTCTGCAATCGGCAAGTACAAAAAAGAATATGGGATTTAGAGGAAATCAGCACCTCTTCGTCGGCTGCTCCCTGAGCCTCGGCGTCCGCTGCTCCTCCCGCCTCCTTCTCAAGGTTTGCCTCTATCTCCACCTGCTCGCCTTCCCTCCAGGCATCTTCGGATGGACGGGCGGCTCCCAGCCGTAATGAAGTTCGTCAATCTTGGCCTCGGGGTAAATGAACAAGAAGTGCTCCTTTGCCCGATCATAGGCCTCCTCCTGGGCGGCGAGTACTTCATCCCTAGCGGTAGCCTCCAGGTCTTTGTACTTCACGTCTGCCTCCACCCTGACCTGCACCAGGGTGCGAAGATGCTCATCCGGTTGAGTCGCAAGGTTGGCTTGAAGGGCCTGCTGGTGGCCCTGAGCCGCCCCCAACTCCAACTTTAGATCCTTCGCCTAACGCAAGTACCACCCAGCATTCCTCACCTTGTTCTTCACCTCCTTCTCATAGCACCTCTTCAGCTGCGCCCTGACCTGCGAACGAGGAGCCAAGAGTTGTAAATTTCAAACTAAACCAGTACCACTAAGTATGAAGCTAACGGACGAGCGGAACCTTACCATCACGTGGGCCTGAGCCCACCTCATGTAGCACGTCTCGACGGTCTCTGTCGCCAAGCTAGCCCGATCGCGCTGCGTGGCTAGGCAATCCATCACCTCGACCGATATGGACCCTCGGCCATAGTGTCAACCTCCTTCACCGACCAGTCAGGGGCCCATGGCTTGAGCCCCTCCTTACCTACCATCTCCCGAGTGTCGGGGCATAATAGGGGAATCTCGCCCTTCAAAGTCTCAACAACCTTTCGGCTACTGGAGCTCGGTTCCGGCACCTCTCTAACGGAGAGGGTCTTCGTCTTCTTGGGAGGTCATCCAGAAGGGCCTTTGGAGCCTCCCTGAGCGGACACTCCCTTTGACTTAGACTTCTCGACCCTCCTCTTCTAGGCCAGGTCCTTCAGGGCCTTTCTCGCGTCAAGCTTTGCCTGGTCCATTGTTGCAGAGAAAAAGGAAGGATGTTAACACGAAGGTAGAAAGTTACATAAAAAAGAAACGCTACATACAAGGGTCAACAGGGCTCAGTCTGATCCGAGCCAAGTGCAACTCTGTCACATTTGGCCAGCCGGTGTTGTTTCTGCCCACGATCCGATCGACATCAGCCCACTCCTCTTCCGTCAACTCTCTCCGCTTCGGAGGATTGTGGTTCGGCTTGTAAAAATTCCAAGCAGTAGGATTTTCCCAAGGCACCGGGCTTCGAACTACGAAGTATTTCCCCTTCCACCCGTTTATGGAATCCGGATGCCCGTGCACCACCTTCTTGTGGGGACAAGGCGATATATAGTATATGCACTCCTGCTCTCCCAACGAGCTCACCCCTAGAACGACCCGGAAGTACTTTAGTTTCAAGGGACTCCCCTTCTCCTCGCAGAGCAACATGAATCAAACCAAATGCTTCCAAGAGTTGGGACCATACTGCATCGGGCAGAGGGTCCCCCACCTCAGCACCCTCTTGATGAACGGGTGCAACGCCAGCCTTAACCCCGAGACGAAAGAATCCTCGGGAAACATACAGTAGCCAGGTGCCAACTCGGTGGTCGGACGAAGACCAGGGCTGGAAATCATCAGCTCATACTCCCTCCCTATGAAGTAATTAGCCTTTGTCGCAGGCAGGTAATCGGCCGTCAAGACACACTGAACTTTGTCCATCCGGATCTAGGTTCGGCCTGGCAAAGATATTTCCACCCCGAACCGAACCAAATCTTCGACGTCGTCAGGGTTCATCCAAATGGATCGAGGTGGCTTGAAGTATGGGACGTCGAGCCCATGCTTATGCGCAAACTCGTCTGGCATCCCCGGACTGTCTGGGAGATGTCATTTCTTCCTCCTCCTTCGGATACGAGGAGCCCTCGGAGGAGATGGTTTCTCCAAAGGCGGAAGAATGGGGGAAACTTCTCCAGCATCGTCCCCACTACCCTCTTCAAGGGCACCCTCGGCTCCCTCATCCATCACACCTTCTTCGACTTCTTCACCCTATACCATCGCCTCGCCCTCAGAATTGCTGGACTCCACCAAAAACGGCTTGCGGCTACGGAGTGGCACTATGTCCAAGACTTTTTCGCTCAGATCCCATGAAGTGGAGGCCGATTGATGATCCTCCTCATCCCTACTAGAGGCGCTCGCATCGGAACCAGGCTGAGATCGTGACATAACAAAAGTGATACTAACTTGGGTTTCGTGAATGGGATGTCACCGAAAAGATCGTCGCCAGCTGCTAGAGAGAGTAGCTCCAAAGTTTACTGAGAAAAAAAAGTGAAGAAATGAGGGGGGGGGGAGTTTTATATAAAGGAACTGTTGATGCCTCAAATTCCACGAAAGAATCCTAACCGTCCAATCTTAATCATCAAAATCTAACGGCTGATAAGATTCCAATGCCTCGATTCCCCCCCCCTTAATGTCAGCATCACACGTGCAGCTCACAAGCTGTAGGGGCTCGACGCTCGGTATTTACTTCGAGCAAAGGCCCAGCTTTCTCACAAGTTGGAAGTGCTCGACGCTTGGCTTGTACTTCGAGCAAAGGCCTAGCTTTCTCAGAAGTTCGAAGGGCTTGATGCTCGGCATGTACAGCGAGCAACGCCCTAGCTTTCTCACAAGCTAAAGGGGCTCGACGATCGGCAAATACCTCGAGCAATGCCTTAGCTTTCTCACAAGTGAAGGGGTTCGACGCTCGACATGTACATCAAGCAACGCCCTAGCTTTCTCACAAGCTGAAGGGGCTCGATGCTCGGTATGTACTTTGAGCAATGCCCTAGCTTTCTCACAAGCGAAAGGGCTCGACACTCGGCATGTACAATAAGCAACACCCTAGCCTTCTCACAAGGGAAGGGGTTTGATGCTCGACATGTACATCGAGCAACTCCATAGCTTTCTCACAAGCTGAATGGGCTCAACGCTCCGTATGTACCTCGAGAAACACCCTAGCTTTCACACAAGTGAAGGGGCTCGACACTCGACATGAATAGCGAGCAACGCCCAAGCTTTCTCACAAGCTGAAGGAGCTCACTGCTCGGCATGTACTTCGAGCAAAGGCCCAGTTTTCACACAAGATGAAGGGGCTCAATGCTCGGCATGTACAGCAAGCAACGTCTTAGCCTTCTCACAAGCTGAGGGGCTTGACGCTCGGCATGTACAACGAGCAATGCGCTAACTTTCTCACAATCGAAGGAGCTCGATGCTCGACATGTAATTCGAACAAAGGCCCGAATTTCTCACAAGTTGGAAGGGCTCGATGCTCGGCATGTACCTCGAGCAACGCCCTAGCGTTCTTACAAGCGAAGGGGCTCGACGCTCGGCATGTGCATCGAGCAACGCCCTAGCTATCTCACAAGCTGAAGGGCCTCGACGCTAGGTATGTACCTCGACCAATGTCCTAGCTTTCTCACAAGCGAAGGGGCTCGACGCTCGGCATGTACAGCGAGCAACTCCCTAGCCTTCTCACAAGCTAGGGGGCTCGACGCTCGGCATGTACAGTGAGCAATGCCCTAGCCTTCTTACAAGCTGGGGGCTCGATGCTCGGCATGTACAGCGAGCAACTCCCTAGCTTTCTCACAAGCTGAAGGGGCTCAACGCTCGGCATGTACCTATAGCAACGCCATAGCTTTCTCACAAGCGAAGGGACTCGACGCTCGGCATTACAGTAAGCAATGCCCTAGCCTTCTCACAAGCAAAGGGGCTTGACACTCGACATGTACATCGAGCAATGTCCTAGCTTTCTCACAAGCTGAAGGGGCTCACGCTCGGCATGCACCTCGACCAATACCCTAGCTTTCTCACAAGCGAAGGGGTTCGACGCTCGGCATGTACAGCGAGAAATGCCCTAGCTTTCTCACAAGCTGAAGGAGTTCGACGCTCGGCATGTACTTCGAGCAAAGGCCCATCTTTCTCACAAGTTGGAAGGACTCGATGCTCGGCATGTACAGCGAGCAACGCCCTAGCTTTCTCACAAGCTACGAGGCTCGACGCTCGGCATGTACAGCGAGCAACATCCTAGCTTTCTCACAAGCTAGGGCCTCGACGCTCGATGCTTGATGCTCGGCATGTACTTCAAGCAAAGCACTAGCTTTCTCACAAGCTAGGTGGCTCGACGCTCGGCATGTACTTTAAGTAAAGACCTAGCTTTCTCACGGGTTGGGGGGTCTCGACGCTCGACGCTTGATGCTCGACGTTCCGTGCTCAACATGTACTTCGAACAAAGCATCAGCTTTCTCACAGGCTATGGGGTCTCGACGCTCGATGCTCGATGCTCGACATGTACTTCGAGCAAAGATCTATCTCTCTCACAGGCTGGGGTCTCGATGCTCGACGTTCGACACTCGAAGCTCGGCGTGTACTTCGAGCAAAGCACTAGCTTTCGCAGAAGCTGGGTAGCTCAACGCTCGGCGCTCGGCGCTCTGTATGTAAACTTTCCAAGGGATTTTCCACCCTACCACCATAACCGCTCCCTCTCGCGAACGGCCTCGCTCATCACTTTATGCCTCGACTCTACTGGCGCTTGGCTCGGCGTCGACCCCAGTTACTTCTCAGGAACTCAATAATCCATCTTCGCTACTCTCCTCCGCTCTTCCTGCAAAGACAAAACTTCTCCTCCACGGATAGTTTACACAGCCCTCCAGGAGTGGGGAGCTCAGATATGGTATAAATGATGTGGCCCCATCTGGACCATCAGATCTTCTCAGATTTCGTTCTTCTGTGATCATTAAGTCAAACAGGTCCAACGGGATTCAGTTAGTTTAGGCACACTGGCTAACGGGTTCGACCCGACCCATCAAGGCCAGAGACCCGTTAGCCCCTGCCTATAAATACAAGACCCCTCCTTCATTCCAGAGGTAATAAACTTTTTTTCCCTTGAACCCTAGCTACTGTTGCTTTCTCAATGACTGACTAGATCGTCGGAGGGCCTGTCGTCGGGACTCTCCCGGTGTTTCTAGGCAATGTGCAGGTATCAAGATCCGAGCCAAGCCATCGAGATCCGAGCCGAGCTTCAAAGATCTGAGCCGAGCACTTAGCCTCTACCTGCTACCCCCGAACCGAACGTACAACCGAGGATCAGATCAACGCCAATATCGTGCTTTCCATTTCACAAATTACAAGAATTCACATATGTTGTCTCCACACCCAAAAACAAGCGGCATCAACTGCTAACCAGTACAACCTTCCGACCACCAAAATAGAATGAATCTTTTCTATCAATTTTGTAACAGTATGGTCTATTTTCAAGAAAATCAAATGCACATTCACAGCTGATTGGTCTATTAGAAAGACCCGAATATCATGAGCAGGGGCAGCTCTTCCCGGACCTTCAGGAGAATGGTCACTACCCACGGGAGGACCTGTGTCACCCTCATAGTATCCAACTACTCCAACTCGAATGGTGGAAGCATAATCTGCTAAAGTGGTAAATATCGAAGTTTTCCAATATCCTGCTGATCGTTACCGCTTCCGTTTGATTCGTTGAAATACAACAACCAGTCCAGAGTCTTTGCATCCTTCAGATAAGAACAAAAAGAAATATACGTGAGAATTAATGGTCCATATTGTATACAAGTTTCCACAATTTCCTTTTTTTTTAAAAGAAAAATCCTACATACCAACAGAACTACTTCTTGACAATTCTGTATAATTGCGCTCATGTGTGTACAAGGTAAAAAAGAAAATAGTTTATAATAACATTCAATTCTTTATAAAGAAAAGAAGAGCCTTACAAATTGAAGGTGACTGCATTCTGAGGTCCACCGAAGGTAGATAAGAAATGCATATGATCCCGTGGAACATACTCTGCAATGTTTGATAGTCAAAACCCTTGACACTTAAGATTAAGGCCTTCTGTTTCATTAACCTGATACATGAACGAACTCCTTGAAATTAACTTACTAATTCAACTAAAAAGTGAGTTAATAAAAATAAAAATAAAAATTAAGACTTACCATCGCAGATATGAAAAACAGATATGAAAAACAGAGTATCTTGATCACCATATAGAGATGGACTTACCTAAATCAATCAAAATAATTAATAGTTAAAATTTGAAATTGTAAATGTTTCAACAATTGCCAGCTGAAAATGTTAGAAAAAAGGACTTCAATTGTTGAACTCTTCCAGTAATTTTGTTTTTATTAAAAGCTTGACAAATTGTATAACTAATGCTGCTTGTTTTTGGGTGTAAGGGCAACAGGTGTGAGTTCTTGTAATTTATAAAACGGAAGGGACGACACTGACTTTGACCTGACCTTTGGTCTGAACGTTCGGCTCGGGGATAATAGGGAAGAGGTAGAGGCTGAATGCTTGACTCGGATCTTCGTAGCTCGGCTTGGGTCTTCATACCTGCACAATGCCTAGAAACACCAGGAGAAGTCCCACGGACAGGCCCTCCGACGAACTAGTCAGTCACTGAGAAAGTAACAGTAGCTAGGGTTCAAGTGGAGAAAGATTGATTACCTTTGAAAGTGAGGAGGGGGGCTGGTATTTATAGGCAGGGGTAAACGGATCTGAGACCCTAAAGGGCCGGATCGGACCCGTTTGCCTGCGGTCCTGAGCTGGTTGAAGCCTGTTGGACCTGTTTGACATGATAAGATAGCAGAATATAAGGAGATGGCCCAGATTGGGCCACGTAATTTATACCATATCATAAGCCTCGCACTCCTGGAGGGCTGTGTAACCCAGCCATGTAGGAGTAGTCTGTCTCTGTGGGAAGAGAGGAGGAGAGTATTTGGCGAAGATTTGTTGTTCTGAATCCTCGAGGAGTGTTTGGGGGTTTTCCGAAATTGGCCACAATTTAGGCAGAAGGCCGAGGGGCGACTTTGGTGGAAAGGTGTCGTAGGTCGTGTAATGCCCCGAATCCCAAAACAGCTGAATTCGAGAGTTCTACAGGATCTTTTCGTCTCATTCGGTACAATTTTACAAGGAATTGAAACTTTCCACTTTACATCAGAGTTACATGAAATTTTACACTTTACATTTTACAGCGGAAGCATATCTATATAATAAAACACAAAGAAAGCTATCAAGTGGTTCTCCTTCAATCCCCTAAAAAATCAAAGACCCAGATCTAACCTCACAAAACATATTTCCCCCCCAAAAGTTCCGTCCAAAACTCAAACTCAAATCCCCCACCCAAAACAACTCCTATATTTATTTATTTATTTATTTATTTCTCTCTCTCCCTCCCTAACCTATTCAAAAAACTAAGAAAATAAAATTTTTAAAAAATAAAAAATTTTAAAACTAAAAAAATTAAAAATTTAAAAGCTTTAAAAATAGTTTAAAAAAAAATCAAAAAAATCATTTAATATGTTTTTTGCTGGACCCCAAAAGTTTCTCATATAATATGTTTGCTATTTCAATTAATTTGCTCGACCTCCAAAACTATTTTATATGATCAAATAAGGTGCATCGTTCCGAAGACGTGCCGTAGGCACGTGTCAACGGGCAAACCTAGTACATCAATACTTTACAAATAATGACAGCAGAAACAGTTACTACTTTATACAAAAGATGCAACAATAAATAATCTTTGAGCATTGATTCTTCTTTAACCTTTATCGAGCAAATTATCCTGCATACAAACTGTGGGTACGTCAGTTTATTCAACCGATGATAATTATACATGGCCATCCTCTCTATG
Organism: Hemerocallis citrina; assembly: GCA_017893485.1. Taxonomy (NCBI): domain Eukaryota; kingdom Viridiplantae; phylum Streptophyta; class Magnoliopsida; order Asparagales; family Asphodelaceae; genus Hemerocallis; species Hemerocallis citrina. The sequence continues at coordinate 40,735,771 of CM030363.1, forward strand.
CCAGAAACAGTATAACGATTCTCATTTCTTAACAAATCACAAACTTGTTCACATATCAAATTAACCAAAAAGGGAAAATCTTAATGATGTCGTGTTGTGATTGTGCACTTAGTCCTTAATGCAATTATTATATTAAATGACACTAATGCGCACTTGTTCGGATTCTATGCATCCCATACTACATAGGTCCGAGGGCAAGCCTCTTACTCGTTCTTCATTTTATAGGGTTCAATCCCTCGCCATGACTTAATCTACTACTGTAACTACGGTAAGTATCTTAGATGGTCTATGAGTACAAGCACGTGTACAGGACCCTGGAGGGGAATCCCATGCCATGTCTTGACTCATCAAGCATGCATTCTGTGGCAATTCATACCTCCTCCCTGACACACGATCCTCTTGCAGTCACCAAACATCCCACAAGCATTGCTAAGGTCCGATCATTATTGAGTAATGCCCACGCCATGTCTTGACTCATCAAGCATGCATTCTGTGGCTCGCACCCGCACCGTAAACTCTAGCTCTCATACTTGTGTTTTTCTCTCACTTTCATCACATCTCCACTATGTACTAATCCTTAGTTATTATTAGAATCATGAACAAAATCAAAGCTCTAGAGTTAGCCTCTCCACTAAACCGGACTTATTCATTCATTCAACATGACCAACCTTGGTCTCTTATTTCAATTCATTTCATTTCTTTCCAATTTGCCGGTGGGAGACTTAGCTACTCTTTTGTTTCAATTCCAATTCACAATTTCCAAAGGTTGAGCATTTCCAGCTCATGAGTTCATTTTCATAATCTCAACAGATTCTCTTTTTCATGTTCCTAGATTTCATGTTCATACAATTTCACAATTTCTAACAAGTGATTCACTTCATATAAATTCATGCAAAGACAATTAGAGTTTACTGTCATAGCCAATATTCAACATAAGATTCATAACCTTTATCATAAACAAATCATAGGATTTCTGATATACCAAAAAGTACTCTGAACAGTCGACTTGGAGCTCATCCAGTCGACTTGTTCAGTCAAATAAAGTTCTTCAATAACTGTTCGGAAGAGTCGACTGCTGCACATGGCCAGTCGGCTGTTCCGCAGCTTTCCACGTCTAAAATGTCATTAACTGAGCAGTCGACTGTCATTCAAATCAGTCGGCTGTTCTAGGTAATTCAACTATACAACTTTTCATGCTCAATACAGTCGACTGTTACATGCATTCAGTCGGTTGAACTGGTTAAAATATTTTCAAATTAAGGAATAATCTTTCCCTTCTGTTCTTCAATTCACACACATCGTTTTTGTCACATTACAATATGTTCATGCTAACATACACATGAAATTCTTATCTGTTTATTAACATCACGACATAGTTTCGATTGAATGTAAGTTTCACATAACTAATGTTTTCTTTTCTCAAGGGAGATGCTAAGCATATATTTTTCTTCACTCATCATTTACTTACAGAGATGAATACTAATCCCAATTTAACATGCTAGAACATCAAGTTAACAATCCACATTAAAATACATTGTTTCATGGAATTCCGAAATGTACCTATTTTATTTCAATATACCAGTCGACTGCTCACATGACCGGTCGACTGTACAGGTCATTTCCAGTTCTCTAATTATCATTAGTTCTTTTTCATTCGTTCATATTTTCCACATTATATACAACATGAAGGATATCAATTTAGCAATCATTCTATCATTTCAGTTTGCACATACATACACAATTCAATCTTCAGTCTTAACATGAGTCCTAATTTAGAAGTCATGAGAAACACCCACCTTGTTGACGAAATAAACGAATCCCGCAAAGCCTTCTAGTTTGATAATGTGACTCCTCCTCCTTGCCCTTTGCCACCGAGAATTCTTCTGAAGTGATGAACGGCCTCCAAAGAACAATCACACACAACTCTCTTACAATATATCTCTCTTACAATGAAATTCTTAGTGTAAAAGACACTAGAAAAAGGGGGTATTTATACTAAATCCTTGGTGAAATTGAGGGCTAGGATTTAGTAAAGTTATGAGATGGAAGGCTAGGATGAGAGTAAAAGTTGTAATAACTTCCCACAACTATGTAACCACCCCTACACCATCTCCATCTCCTCCAAAAACCGGAAAAATGGTGCTCATGCATGTTGTGCAATCTAGATGATCTAAATAAATAGATAAACTAGATACAAATTAAAACCTCGTAAGTGTACGAATCGTTTAGAGAAGCGTAATGACGAGCAAGGGTTGATCCCACAGAGATTGTAGTATTTAACTTACTAATCAATAATAAAAAAATGCAAATCATAGAATTTGTTCTAAAGGTCTGATTGAAAAAGATGAAAAGATAAAAACCTAGTTAAGTAGCATCACAAATTGAGTCACGAATATCTATTAAAGAAGTTGGGTATTGATTTCCACCTATAGTCAGTAATGCTAAGTCGTATACTACTCCAATTGCTCATGTTTGTTCCTTTAAGGGCATGGTATCTACTCCTTAAAGTAATGTTTCCCTAAGCCAAGAATCAGGCATGGTATCTACTCTAATTCATTTCTTTCCTTAAGCATTTGGCATGGTATCTACTAAGTTGCACTTGAAGAAAGCATAGGAACAATGGAAACGAACAAACACTTGAAGTTCTAGAAATTGGTATCAGATCTAGATCCTTCAAGTTGATTAAACCAAGAACCCCGAAAGATTCCCTTGTTACAAGATATGAATACGAGATACGGGTCGTCTCAATATGCTCATATAACAGATTCAGATCTATACTACACAAACTTAATAATTTCAGATTCAGACCAGTCGACTTGCTGTCACCTCAGTCGACTGCCATTAGGACTCTGAACAAGTTTGATTATTATAAATCTATTCCAATTCACTCAGGTTTAACCAATAAGTAATAGAGTAGTATTCAGAAGAATATAAGCATTATATAACTACGGTTTCAATCTACCCAACTATGAAAGTTAGTTCCACATAATAAAACTTTTATTGATTGATAAAATAGAGTTCATGACTACAATAAAAATAAGATTCAAAGGAAGAACTGAAGAACACTGATTTGTATGATGTGGAAGTTGAGCCCAATCAGCAGTCGACTTGTTCTCCTTCTTTGATGCTTGCTGTCGATGGCTTTTCTTGTTGATGGATCCGGCCCCCCTTCTCTTAATGCCTCTTGGTTGATATTTATAGAGCACGGCTAGAGAATTAGGGTTTGCACTTTTTTTTTATAGAAAGGTCCTCTTCTTTTTATTTTTTTCCTTCCTTTTCTGCAGAGTTCCTCATTTCTTATCTTTTAACGCATAAGTCTGAGTCCACCTTCTTAATTAATGACGAGTTGTTACACGCACACGACCTGGGCTTGGATGAGGATGCATTTTCATATGTTCTTATCATCTGACTCCACCGACGACCAGTCGACTGTCTTGGGAAGCAGTCGACTGTGCCGAGCCCCATCAAACTCTCTGTCCAGTCGCCTGTTTGAAGAACTTGTCGACTGATCTCTGCTGTTCCCTGTATATTATCCTCTCAGTCTGTATTAGTCTGGAATCTGCTTTGTTTTGCTGCTTTTGGTTGTTTCCTATGAAAAAGAGAAAAGAAGAGTAAAATACCACATATAGAGCATTTAAATATCTAATTGCACTAAGATTATTACTCCTAAATGTGAATATTATTGAGTTCATCAATGCACGTGTATGTGAAATGCACGTGCATGCAAAGTCTCCATAAAAAAACTTGTACATATACATTTTTATAAAAATAATCTTGTTAAAATATGTCTACCTTACAAGTTGTTATTAAAAGAATTAATTTATGGGCTTAAATTGATGGGCCAAACTAATAGTTTTTACACAAAATAAATTAGATTTTTGGGCTTAGGTTTATTTGAGACAAAGGCCTTTTATAAAAATAATAATAATTAAAGGACACTTATACATATCCATATGCATATATTCATCATCCGTAAGGAAAATAATTACAAGATTTCACATTGCGAAAAATGGCATGTGCACACTACGTGCAAAATAAATAATAATTTTCATAAATGAAAATCGGGGCATTACAGGTCGAGCTTGTGGGGGTGGTGTCGAGCGTGCTGCGTGAGGGGTCGGTGCTGAGCACTCTGAGAGTGGCACTTAAAGAGAGGAACCAGGTTGGTGAGATCGCATTGAGTGAGGCATCTTCAAAGAGAAGCAGAGTGAGGCATCTTCAGAGAGAGGCTAAGTGGGTTCCCGAAGTCACTGCCGAGCTCCAAGCTTGGAGGGTCGGCTCGGAGCACTTTGGGTAAGGCAGTTTCAGAGACAAGCTGAGTGGGTGCTCAAAGTCACTGCCGAGCCTTGAAGCCTTGAGAGACAGCTTTGTTGGAAAAAGATGGTTGGGTACTCGCAATACTTGCCAGGCGTCGAACCTTGAAGCCTTGAAAGGCAGCTTTATTGAAAAAAGCTAGGGAGGTGCTTGGAGTCACTGCGGAGTTCGGAGCTTGGAGGGTGCTCGCAGTACTTGCCGAACACCGAGCTTCCAAGACTTGAGCTTTTGAGAGGTAGCTTTATTAGAAAAACCTAGGTGGGTTCTCACAGTGTTTGCCAAGAGCCGAGCTTTGAAGCCTTAAAAGGCTGCTTTGTTGGAAAAAGCTAGGTGGGTGCTCGCGGTACTTACCGAGCACCGAGCCCTGATGCCTTAAGAGGCAACTTTGTTGGAAAAAGCTAGGTGGGTGCTCCCAGTGCTTGCCGAACGCCGAACCTTGAAGCCTTGAGAGGCAGTTTTGTTGGAAAAAACTAGGTGGGTGCTCGCAGTATGTGTCGAGCGCCAAGTCCCCCACACTTGAGCTTTTGAGAGGCAACTTTATTTCAAAAAACTAGGTGGGTGCTCGCAGTATATGTCGAGCGCGAAGCCGCGAGGAGCAGCTTTGTTGGAAAAAGCTAGGTGGATGCTCGCAGTACATGCCGAGTGCCGAACCTTGGAACCTTTAGAGGCAACATTGTTAGGAAAAGTTGGATGGGTGCTCGCATTCACTGTCGAGCTCCGAGCTTGGAGGGTCGGCTCTGAGTGCTTTGGATGAGGCAGGTTTAGAGAGAAGCTGAGTGGGTGCTTGAAGTCACTGCCGAGCTCCGAGCTTGGAGGGTGCTCGCAGTACTTGCCGAGCACCGAACCTTGAAGTCTTGAGAGATAGCTTTGTTGAAAAAAGCTGAGTGGGTGCTCGTAGTACTTGCCGAGCGCCGAACCTTGAAGCCTTCAGAGGCAACTTTGTTGGAAAAAGCTAGGGGTGCTCGCAGTCACTGCTGAGCTCCGAGCTTGGAGGGTGCTCGCATACTTGCCGAGTGCCGAGCCCCCCAGACTTGAGCTTTTGAGAGGCAGCTTTGTTGCAAAAGGCTAGGTGGGTGCTCGCAGTACTTGCCGAGCACCTTGAAGCATTGAGAGGCAGCTTTGTTGGAAAAAGCTAGGTGGGTGCTCGTAGTACTTGACGAGCACTGAGCCCCCCAGACTTGAGCTTTTGAGAGGCTGCTTTGTTTTAAAAAAGTAGGTGAGTGCTCGCAGTATATACCGAACGCCGAACCTTGAGGCCTTGAGGGGCAGCTTTGTTGGAAAAAGCTTGGTGGGTGCTCGCAGTAAATGCCGAGCGCCGAACCTTGGAGCATTGAGAGTCAACTTTGTTGAAAAAAGCTAGGTGGGTGCTCGCAGTCACTGTCGAGCTCTGAGTTTCGAAGGTCGGCTCGGAGCGCTTTGGGTGAGGCAGGTTCAGAGAGAAGCTGAGTGGGTGCTCGAATTCACTGCCGAACTCCGAGCTTGGAAGGTGCTCGCAGTACTTGCCGAGCGCCGAGCCATGAAGCCTTGAGAGACAGCTTTGTTGGAAAAAGCTGAGTGGGTGCTCGTAGTACTTGCCAAGCGATGAACCTTGAAGCCTTGAGAGGCAACTTTGTTGGAAAAAGCTAGGGGGTGCTCGCAGTCACTACCGAGCTCCGAGCTGGGAGGGTGCTCGCATACTTGCCGAGCGCCGAGCCTTGAAGCATTGAGAAGCAGCTTTGTTGGAAAAAACTAGGTGAGTACTTGCCGAGCGCTGAGCCCCACAGACTTGAGCTTTTGAGAGGCTGCTTTGTTTTAAAAATCTAGGTGAGTGCTCGCAGTACATACTGAGCACCAAACCTTGAGGCCTTGAGGGACATCTCTGTTGGAAAAAGCTTGGTGGGTGCTCGCAGTAATTGCAGAGCGCCGAACCTTGGAGCATTGAGAGGCAACTTTGTTGAAAAAAGCTGGGTGGGTGCTTGCAGTCGCTGCTGAGCTCCGAGGTTGGAAGGTCGGCTCAGAGCGCTTTGGGTGAGGCAGTTTTAGAGAGAAGCTAAGTGGGTGGTCGAAGTCACTGCCGAGCTCTGAGCTTGGATGGTGCTTGCAATACTTGCCAAGCGCCGAGCCTTGAAGCCTTGAGATGCAGTTTTGTTGGAAAAAGCTGGGTGGGTGCTCACAGTACTTGCCGAGCACCGAACCTTGAAGCCTTGAGAGGCAGCTTTATTGGAAAAAGCTAGGGGGTGTTCGCAGTCACTACCGAGCTCTGAGGTTGGAGGGTGCTCGCTGTACTTGCCGAGCGCCGAGTCTTGAAGCCTTGAGAGGCAGCTTTGTTGGAAAAAGCTAGGGTAGGTGCTCGCAGTACTTGCCGAGTACCAAGCTCCCCAGACTTGACCTTTTGAGAGGCAGCTTTGTTGGAAAAAGCTAGGGTGGTGCTCGGTTTTTGGTGTGTCCGAAGTGTACTCCGAGCCTCGAGCATTGGGTTTTTAGGGATTTGGACCGTTTGTGGTCCAACAGGGTGGTGATGTAATGCCTCGATTTCCAAATAAGACTGAATATGAGATTCCACAGGATCTTTACACTTCATACAATTTTACAAGAAAATTTAAACTTTTCAACATACATCAGAGTTCTTTACAAATTGTTTACACAGCGGAAGATACAACAACGAAAATAATATACAACTTGTACAACTTATTCAATGTAATTAATCAACAACATCATAACATCTTTACTTCTCCATGAAAATGTCCATTACCTGCATAATAAGTGTAACACCCCGAATTCCAAAATACAACTGAATTCTAAGTTCCACAGGATCTTTACACTTCTTTCGTACAATTTTATAAGGAAAAAAAAGAACTTTTGTTACATCAGAGTTTACAATTACATTATATATTTACAGCGGAAGCAAATTACAACAATTTATATAAATTGAAATGTATAACACTTGAATCATTCTTTAATCAGCATGCATTTTTTAGTCTTGTTAACCACTTTATCCTGCATAGAAACTACAGGCGCGTCAGTTGCTTACAACCGACGAAATATTATACACGGCTATCCTCTCTATGCTGAAAATAGTAACGATTCTCAAATACTTAAACAATCACAAACATAACTACAAGGGGCTATCCTATAGATGTCGTGTTGTGCGGTGCACTTAGTCCTTAATGCAGTTATGTATATTATATGACACTAATGCGTACTTGTTCAGATTCTATGCATCCTATACTATATAGGTCTGAGGGCAAGCCCTTAACCGTTCTTCATCTTGTAGGGTTCAATCCCTCATCATGACTTACACTACTTTAGTAACTACGAAAAGTATCCTAGATGTTCTATGAGTACGAGCTCATGTCCAGACAGCCTGGAGGGGAATCCCACGTCATGTCATGACGCATCGTGAAGAACCTGTGGACAATTTAGCCTCCGTCATGAGACATGACACAACCTGCAGTCACCAAACACCCCACGAGCGTCGCCTGCGGTATGGACTCCTGGAGACATATCTGCATCATGTCACGACACATCGTGAAGACAACCTGTGAATACTCTCACACCGTAGCTCCGAAGCCCTAATACTCGTGTTTTTCTCTTATTTTCATCACGTCTTCACTATGTATCTAGTCCTTAGTTATTTGAATCATGAACAAAATCAATTCTCTAGAGTTAGCCCTTCCACTATACCGGTCTCAACCATTTCTATCACATGACCCAAATCTTGGTCGTTTCATTTCAAATCTCATTTCAATATATTTCTTTTCGATGCCGGTATGAGGCTTAGCTACACTCTAGTTCTCAATTTCAATTCATAATCACAATATTTGAGTTCTCATACTCATATAGTTCTTTTTCACAATTAACATGATTTCCATTCTTTCCAATAATTCAATGCTCCAATTCAATTCATAACATTCTCATTCAACCAAAATAAGTCTTAGTTTCCGTACTATTATTTCTTTTCCGCCAAATTTCAAAAATCATATTTCTCATTTACTTTTCAAAGCACACATTACCCAAAATAATAACAAAATTCATAATGAAACACACTTCAAGTTCTTTTTACACAAAATCCCCTTTTATAAATCTAGCATAACTCAATGAGTCACTTTTATACTTGTACTTGTGCAAAATATCGATTTTTATAAGGTTCTACTCAGTTTTTCCTCTCACGCTATTTAAATCAAGTCGAAATAGTGTACAATTATTTTTCATGAAGTCTACATATTTTTATAACAATTATAGGATTTTTTCCGAATTTTTAAAGTCACAAAATCACCAAAAAAACTAAAAACAAACAAAAGTTTTCGAATTGCTGAGTTCGGGTTTCGAACCAGCGACCACAGACAAAGCCAGCGCACACACTAACCAAAGGGACAGAGCGCAACCACGTCACAAAGACGGTTCGGATTCATTTGAGTCCAATCTCGAGTTCAGATTTCTCCAAAAGAAAATAAAATGAAAAAGTCTCTTGTTCGGTTTCGAACCTAAGACCAAGGCCAGAACCCACGCTACAGTAAGCGCGCCCAACACACCCACTAACCAATTAGGCTAAGTGGCCAACTGATATGGATTGGGTTTTTAGGGGGCTTGATCTTAGTTTCGGCTCATTGAACTTTTTATGAAAAAAGTAATTAATTTTAATTTTGTTTCTTCTCCATTTTCTTTCAAAAATTCCAGAACTTAACTTTTATACATTTCTAACATATCGGTAAATTAAATCTTGATTTTTGACATGAAAACCTCACTTTTTCTATTTGACTACAAATTTGTCTACAATTTCAAAAATGTACAACCAAAGTTGTTTCTTCTGTAAATTGGCATTCAAACTTCTCGTATTTCCTTCTTATTAGGACTATCAATATTACTTAATTATTTCAGTAACAAAAATCTCTTTTTTCTCATTTTTAACCATTGAAATAGCAAATTCACCACTAAGCATGATTAACATTTCAATCCAATTAAGCATACAATCATGTCTCCTTGAAATAGCACAATTCATCAATTAAAGCATGGTAGAAATGTCAAGATTAAACTAACTATCAAAATTTGCAACTAATTATCATTCTTTTCACACACAATCAAGCATTCTAATTTGTCTTATTCTTATAACATATTGCTAGAATAACTATGTCTCTTTTCAAATGCATCAACCATACTCTAGCATGAACCTAGTTAGAAGTGTAAGAGAATCACCCACCTTTGATGGAGAGAAAAACAAACAAACTCCTAATGATCTTCTACAACGATCGAGCGAAGCCGTCTCCTCCTAAATCAAGCCACCAAAAAGCTTCTCCTCCTAATGATGCCGCAATCCAAGCCTTGCCCCCTAGTGTAGTCTGGCCTCCTCCTTGGATGAAGAACAAAATAGCACACAATCTCACAACTCCTCAATCTTTTGTCTCACTCAAATTACTTCTCTTTCTTTTCTTTCTATTCTTTACTTTCAAAAATTCTAAGTGTGAGAATGAAGAGCATAAGGAGGGGTATTTATACACTTTTTTGGGGTGAATGTAGTGTTAGGATGTGATCAAATGGTTAAAGATCAATGGTCTAGATGAACTAGGGAGTTATAAAAACTACCCATGATACACAACCACCTCTCCACCACTTCCATCTCTCCCACATCCCTCCATCACAATCCGGCCTAGTGTAAAGGTGTGCAATGCACATCCTAGTGCTTGCACGTGCCAACTAGTACCCCCTCCTTACAAGTGTACATGTGCATAAAAATTTATTTGTTCATGAAAAGAGTCTACACTACAAGTTGGTTTGTTTAAAAGAGAAATAAGTTAAGTGGGCTCACTTAATGGGCCAATTTAATCATGGGTTTAAATAATTAAAATAATTAATTAATAAAGTGGGCTTAAAAGACAATTTGGGTTTTAGATTTTAAATAGGCTTTAAAAGAAAATAATTTTGGAAAAATAAGGGAGAACAAATACTATAAAAATATTTTATAGGAAAAATTATACAAATGAAATTATACCTGCAAAACACGTAAAATCATAAAAATCTCATAAATCAAATCTAGGGTGTTACAATAGGCTGTGGGTACGTCAGTCACTTACAACTAAAAAAACTGTTATACTCAGCCATCCTCTCTATACCATACATATAACGATCTCAATACTTTAACAAACCACAAATTGAATGAACAATAAAGTGTCAAAAGTGATTATTCTAAACCTGTAAGTGTATGCGATGCCTTAATGCGTAATGCACACATTTTATACTAGGATGACACTAATGCATACTTGTTCGGATTCTACGCATCCCATACTAGGTCTGAGGGCAAGTACCTACGTACTCCATATTTAAGGGTTCGATCCCTCGCCATGAAAACTACCCAGTAATAAGATAAGGTTTAGATCATTCCACGAATATGGATCCCAGTCCCGGAATCCTTTGCCCGACTGTTATAACAGATTCCTCATCGTGCGAATCATCCCGCAAGTGCTCCTCTGGCCCCGGTATACGTATATACATTGGAGAACAGTAAACTATCCACCCGACTACGCATAGTCCCAGATTTAAAATAAAAGGCCGTCTCCCACAAAGCAACCACAGTCCCGGAATCCTCCGCCCGACTGGGTCTATAGTCCCGGAATCCTTTGCCCGACTATATAAAGTGCCCCACTTTCGTTTGCCCAGGTTTACTACATCTTCACTTATGTGCCTAAATCATAAGTTCAAGACATGAATAAATTTCCATACCTAGAATTAGTTTTACCTCCTACCGGACTTAATCAACAAAATACGAGATAGCTCCATGGCCATATCTCAAAATATATCACAACTCTTTTCAATTCAATAGTGCCGGTACCCGAGGTCTCACTAACTCTAAATCACAACTTTTCATGTACAAGAATTCATGGGTACACATACCCTTCAATAAACATGTCTTAAACTTAGATATTTTCATCTTCAACTTATTCACAAAGTAATCATAGTCTTGTCACTATTCATGATCTATTTATTCAATCATAATCTTTGTAAGCAAATCATTCCTTTCACGAACACAATTTCATCACATGAAATTTTATCAACAAATTCAAGCTCTTACATTGTCTCACATCAAAATCTTTCTTAAACAAAAATAGAAGTGTAATCTCTCCACAAAATGATATTTTACTCTTCGTCACAAAGAAAGTTCTATTCTCAAATAATACGTTTTGAAGTCACGTTATTCATTTTTCTATCTCAAATAATCATTTTTATAGCCAAAATATACTTGAAAATTCTACAACTCTTTTTTTATAAACTTCATTTCATTCTAGTATTTTTCTCCAAATTTTATCTCATTAAAAACCATTGAAAAGGTCAAAAAATAAACCCGAAAGTGTAGTCAAGGGGTTTCGAACCCAGGACCGCACGGCGCTACAGTAACGCCCAAAGGCCCAAACCCACTAGCCAGAAAGTCCATATGGACTCTATGTCCAAATAAACACACTGAAACCCCAAATGTTAACTCTAGTGTTCGATTTTTTATTAAATGAATAAAAAATAAATGTGACTATCAAGTTTCGAACCCAAGATCTCTTACAAACAGTGCTCTGTGGTGCACTAGCTAACCAGTAAGTCCAACTGTAATTTCTGTTTAGAAGTTGTATTAATATACTTTTGTTCATACTATTCAGAAATTGGTTTTTTTTCACAAAAACTCGTTTATCAAAAAATCCAATCCTTTAGGATATTGAAATAAACTTTTCTTTTGACTAAGATGAAATTTAAAAGAGTAATCAACCAATTTCAAATTCATTTTAAAAATATATTTCTATTTTTAAATAATTCCTCTTCTCATTTTACACATAGACTTGTATTTTTCTCAAAACTTGAATTTAAGTATTGTATTTATAAAACTAGTTTATGTTCTCACTTATACAAATTAAAAATTTATAACAATAGCAACATGTTTCTCAATCACGAGAATCTCACAAAAACCTCTTTTATGCAAGAATTTATATTTTCAAAATACAACATGACAATATACATAGGTTAATACATTTCATGGCACTAACAAATTTTGTTTTGCTATCTTTTTTCTTTCTTAGTCATCATAATTCTAAGGCATAATTTGAATATAAAATTCTTCAACAAATTCTCATACAAATCACACATTGACATGGATAAATTTACAAGTATTCTAACATGATTCATATTATTAATTCTTTAGTCAAAATCTTCTTTTTAAGTAACATGGTAGCAATTATTTACTTAATCTCAACAAGACCATTTCATATTACACTAGCATGTATTTTATCCACAAATTTCACATCACTTTCAATTTATACTACTCATTTGTAATTTTTAGCATGCAATCTCTACATTAGAAAGTAAGAAATCACCCACCCAAGAAATGTTGATTTCTTGTAATTTGCACTCCTAGAATGAGAGCTCCTAGAAACTCCGCTTCACCTCCTCGAGAACCGTGCGCAAGAAAAAGCCCCAACTCCACTCGGCAAGTAACAGGAAGTCCTTTTTTTTCCATTTCGGCAATCACATGAAGCGAGCAAGGTTTCAGCAGAGCATAGTACTACATTTTTTTGTTTCATTTTTTCCTTTTGATTAATTACCTCTGATTAGAAGATGGGAGAGGGGGTAGTTTTATAAGGGAGAAGATTTAATGTGATTAACTTCCCACTAAAATAATTTAATTTCCCATTAATCTAAGTTAATTTCCCACTCACCTCTTCAAATTATTAACTCCTGGCCTCTCTCATCGTTCAACTGACCCAGCACAGGAAAGCCCACTCCCACTCACGTATGCATATATATTTATATGACCATATATACATAGATATATATAAGTACAAATAAATATAGGATATAGGTATAGTATTGTAGGCAACAGTGAAGGGGAACCATTTGCTGAGTTGGGTTGCACTGTTTTGTTCGGATGTAGACAAGTAAGGAAGGAAGTGAATTGGGGTATAGTTGTAAGCATAGGTAAAATATATATATAATATGTAAGAATTTGTTTAATTAAAATTATAATATTTCATGCAAAATTAAAATAAATACACATACTCCAAATATTTATTTTTGGAAAATGGATACGCTCAAATACGCGCACCGAAACAAACACTTGTGTCACACGTAAAATATCAAAATTTGAAAATTCGACGTTATCAATAGGAGAATGTTAAAGATAGTAAAAAATATAATATAAGAAAAATAAATTTTATATATTCCCTGACGTGATTGCTACGTACGTAGAAAACACATGCATTACACGTATAATAATATTTTAATCAAAATAAAGAAAATGAATTTCCATTTATAAAATGAATTCGAATGTGTAAAATAAATAATTGAGACACAGAAATATCACACATAGCAGTGGAAGAATACGAAATCGATACGTGTATCGAAAACACATAAAAAGCACGTAAAAATATAGAGATTGAAATATTATATTTTAGTTGACTCAAATAGGATAAAATCAATACGGAAAATGCATAAATAGTCAGAAATCACAATACATTACAAATATAACCAGTAACAGTACAAAATACACGTGCGTAACACACGAGAGCAAAATTGTCATTTCAAATTTTGCGGGGTGTTACAGGTGACATGTGTAATTGATGACGTCATGTTTTTTTACAGAATACGAGGTCTTGCTAGTTTTGCTATAATCCCCCCTCTTCCTATTTCCCATGTTTGTTTTCTCTTTTCATTTTTGTTTGCACTTTTGGTAATAGCCGAAAGTGGACTGGCCACCGCACTTTTATAAAATTACTTTTCTAAGCAATGAAAAGTGTTTTGGCCGAACCTCTTGACTTGGATGAATATGGATTTATGGCTTGATTTTTTAGCCAAGTGTTTTTTGCTCGGAGTGATATTTGTCTGTTTTTGGCAGATGACAGTGACCCCGATGGGGGACCTCGGTGGCTCGGAGATGAGCCGACTGGAAGGTAAGATCTTGGCTATGGAGTTTGGGTAACACCCCGTGTTACTTTCAAAAAATATAATATATATGTATATAATATATGTATGGAAAAGTTGTTGGTTGTTGGTGTATTTGGAATTAAAAAAGGTGATGAAATGATATAGTAAGTATGGTGGGGGCCACGTGAATTATACAGCATATAAGGTGCCATGTAAGTTGCTATTGTCTTTGGTGTGCTTTGACTTCGGTCAAAAAAAGGCCAAGTGACGTGGCTTATGCCATGGGGGGGCCCACCCGATATATGTGAAGAGCTTCTCACGGGAGAGAAGAGAAAACAGGTAAGTACAAATTGTACCACATCGGTAAGAATATAAAAAATAATAATATATAAATAGTATTAGCCAAGGATCAAGAGTCACCTAATTGGTTAACCAACTTTTGAGAGGCAGCCTGTGGTGGGCAGTTGTACTACATAGTATCTAATTTGTCTTATAAATTGTATAAATTGTCTGAGCTAGGGGCAGGGGCGTTACAAATGGTATCAGAGCCGACTTTCGACACCAAGTGTGGGTAAGAGTGGGTGAGATGTATGCCTGAGAGGGAGCGGGGTCGTGGCCAGGACGCCCGGTAAATCCACGGGGGTGGGCTAGGGGTCTGGACAACACGCAGAATCAGGGTACGCCCGGTAAATCCACGGGGGTGGGCTAGGGTACTCCACTCCACATCGGCTAGAAAGAAGATCCTGCACTATATTGTGCATGCCTCGTGCTCAGCGAGGACGCTGATTTCTGAAGGGGGGGTGTCTGTAACACCCCGTGTTACTTTCAAAAAATATAATATATATGTATATAATATATGTATGGAAAAGTTGTTGGCTGTTGGTGTATTTGGAATTAAAAAAGGTGATGAAATGATATAGTAAGTATGGTGGGGGCCACGTGAATTATACAGCATATAAGGTGCCATGTAAGTTGCTATTGTCTTTGGTGTGCTTTGACTTCGGTCAAAAAAAGGCCAAGTGACGTGGCTTATGCCATGGGGGGGCCCACCCGATATATGTGAAGAGCTTCTCACGGGAGAGAAGAGAAAACAGGTAATTACAAATTGTACCACATCGGTAAGAATATAAAAAAATAATAATATATAAATAGTATTAGCCAAGGATCAAGAGTCACCTAATCGGTTAACCAACTTTTGAGAGGCAGCCTGTGGTGGGCAGTTGTACTACATAGTATCTAATTTGTCTTATAAATTGTATAAATTGTCTGAGCTAGGAGCAGGGGCGTTACAAATGGTATCGGAGCCGACTTTCGACACCGAGTGTGGGTAAGAGTGGGTGAGATGTATGCCTGAGAGGGAGCGGGGTTGTGGCCAGGACGCCCGGTAAATCCACGGGGGTGGGCTAGGGGTCTGGACAACACGCAGAATCAGGGTACGCCCGGTAAATCCACGGGGGTGGGCTAGGGTACTCCACTCCACATCGGCTAGAAAGGAGATCCTGCACTATATTGTGCATGCCCCGTGCTCAGTGAGGACGCTGATTTCTGAAGGGGGGGTGTCTGTAACACCCTGTGTTACTTTCAAAAAATATAATATATATGTATATAATATATGTATGGAAAAGTTGTTGGCTGTTGGTGTATTTGGAATTAAAAAAGGTGATGAAATGATATAGTAAGTATGGTGGGGGCCACGTGAATTATACAGCATATAAGGTGCCATGTAAGTTGCTATTGTCTTTGGTGTGCTTTGACTTTGGTCAAAAAAAGGCCAAGTGACGTGGCTTATGCCATGGGGGGGGCCCACCCGATATATGTGAAGAGCTTCTCACGGGAGAGAAGAGAAAACAGGTAAGTACAAATTGTACCACATCGGTAAGAATATAAAAAATAATAATATATAAATAGTATTAGCCAAGGATCAAGAGTCACCTAATCGGTTAACCAACTTTTGAGAGGCAGCCTGTGGTGGGCAGTTGTACTACATAGTATCTAATTTGTCTTATAAATTGTATAAATTGTCTGAGCTAGGGGCAGGGGCGTTACAGTTTGCTTTGACTCGGTACCGTAAGGAGGCTTGTGACCATGAGGCTGCCATCAAATACTTTATGGACAAGTCCAAGGGGCTCAGTTTGGAGCTAACGTGATTCAAGAAGCTGTTATCCGATCATGACCTGGACCCCACTGGAGCTCCGTTTTCTATGGCTAGTACCTCTGCTCAGCGGCCGTCGTCTGAGTATTTCCTTCGCGAGGTTATTGTGGAGAAGGAATTGGAGGTGCAACGGTACAAGATAATGCTCGGGATGTCTGGGTCCCTGTTCGTTTCCTTCACTGGCCCTCGTCCCCCTGATGGTGCTTCATTGCCGACTCCAAGGATTGGTCCGGTAAATCCTTGTGATGCGCAGAGCTCAGTCGCCAGCGTGTCCACCTTGGCGAAATCGGGAGACCTTGCGAAGGAGCCGACTCTATCGGCTATACTAGAGCTCGTCTGTATTGATCCAGTGGCTCCGACACAGGAGCCCTAGGCTAGGTTTTCCAATGTAACAAAGCTTCTCTTTGTAATGATGCAATTTTCTTGGATGAAATAATAATGAGAAGACAATTGTCTTGCTTTGACTGTTCTTTTGTCTTGTGATTAATTCCGATCTCCGAGGGAAGGTTCTCGGCGTTTGAACCGAGCGAGGGGTTCGAGCCGAAGGGTGATAATGAGAGTGAGGGATCCTTAAAGCTTGGTAAAGGAGGACATTTCGTCTTCCAAGAATATTAATGGCCATTTAGATATTTCGACTTTCCACATCATAAATGTGCATCCCCTGAGGGCTATATAACCCCCATCCTCTTATCAGTTTATTCCACACTTCACCGTGAGTTCTTGCCGCCGGTGGCTCTCCTGCCACCCTCTGACAATTGAGGATAAGCTGCTATGAGAACTGTTTTACCTCTAGTTTCCAGCGAGTGAAAGAAGGGTCGATCTCGGAGTACGGGGCTCAGGGTGCTTACCGTAGACGAGTGCCCTAAATAAAACTTCCGTTCGGGAGTCCTGGACCAGTGGCTCTCCTGTCATCCTCTGACAATTGGGGGTAACAATTATGAGTGTTTCTTATCCCCAGTTGCCAGCAGGTGAAAAGTGGGTCGCTCTGTGGTTCGAGGCCCGGTGGCTCTCACCGTGGGTGAGGGCCATAAATCCAAGAAAAAATTTTGGGTCGGGGGGTTAGCCGAAGTCCTGGCTGAAGGTTTAGGACTTGGGAAATTTTTATGAAACCACCTTAGGTGCTCGAAGGGGTTGAGTGATCGTAGAATCCCTCGCGGATGCTCGAAGTCCATGTCGAGAGGCGAGGACGTGAGCATGTGACTTTCGAGCCGAGGGCTAGGGTTGAGGGATTGTAGAATCCCCGTGGGTGCTCGAAGTCCATGCCGAGTAGCAAGGACGTGAGTGTGTGATGTCCGAGCCAAGGGCTAGGAGTTGAGGGATTGTAGAATACCTCGTGGGTGCTCGAAGTCCATGCCAAGTGGCGAGGACATGAGCGTGTAACGTCCGAGCAGAGGGCTAGGAGTTGAGGGATTGTAGAATCCCCCGTGGGTGCTCGAAGTCCACGCTGAGTGGCTAGGACGTGAGAGTGTGCATGCCAAGCATAGAGCCCCATAGCTTGTGAGAAAGTTAGGGCGTTGCTCGCAGTGCATGCCGAATGTTGAGCCCCCCAGCATGTGTGAAAGCTAGGGAGTGGCTCACTGCATATGTCGAGCATCGAGCCCCTAGCCTGTGTGAAATCTAGGGCATGGCTTGGTGTACATGTCGAGCGTCGAGCCCCCAAGCTTGTGATAAAGGTAGGGCATGGCTCACTGTACATGTCGGGTGTTGAGCCCCCCAGCTTGTGAGAAAGCTAAGGCGTGGCTCGCTGAACATGTGGAGCATCGAGCCCCCCAGCTTATGAGAAAGCGGGTGCCTTGCTCGAGGTACATGCCGAGTGTCGGGCGTCCAAGCTTATGAGAAAGCTGGTGCCCTACTGAGGTATATGCCGAGCATCGGGCATCCAAGCTTGTAAGAAAGCGGGTGCCTTGCTCGAGGTATATGCCGAGCATCAGGCATCCAGGCTTGTAAGGAAGCTGGTGCCTTTCTCGAGGTACATGATGAGTGTCAGGCGTTCGAGCTTGTGAGAAAGGTGGAGCCTTGCTTGAGGTACATGCCGAGCGTTGGGCATCCGAGCTTGTGAGAAACCTGGTGCCTTGCTCGAGGTACATGCCGAGCGTCGGGCATCCCAGCTTGTGAGAAAGCTGGTGCCATGCTCGAGGTACATGCCGAGTGTCGGGCGTCCGATCTTGCAAGAAAGTTGGTGCCTTGCTCAAGGTACATGCCGAGCATCGGACGTCCGATCTTGTGAGAAAGCTGGTGCCTTGCTCGAGGTGTATGCCGAGCATCGGGCATCCAGGCTTGTAAGAAAGCTGGTGCCTTGCTCGAGATACATGCCGAGCGTCGAACGTTCAAGCTTGTGAGAATTTTGGGAGTGATTTGTACGAACTTTGAACAAAATATGCTGCTTTTATACCCTGGCCATTTGCTTACAAGTGAATTGGTGCATAGCGCTTACAACAGTGGACTCTCCCTCACTTTCCCTCTTGAAATTTGATGAGGTGCTCCGCGTTCCGGAGCCTCTTAACCATCTTGCCCCCCAGGTCTTCGAGGCGGTATGTGCCGGTACGTACCACTTGGGAGACCTTATACGGGGCCTCCCAATTGGGGGCGAGCGTGCCTCTGGCTGTGGGCTGGGAGATTGCTAGCTTTTGGAGCACGAGGTCCCCTTCCTTGATATTGGTTGGGCTGATTTTCTTGTTGTAGAGCATCTCGACCCATTGCTGGTATATGACCCGTCGGATGCTGGATTTTTCCCGTACCTCATCAATGAAGCCCGGGTTTGCCCCGAGGTCGCATGAGTTTGATTCTTCGTTGAATCCCATGTATCTCGGCAATGGGAGGCCGAATTCCAGAGAATGACCGCCTTGGTCCCGTATGCTAAATTGAAAGGGGACTCGCCAGTTGGAATTCTCTTAGTTGTCTGATGGACTAGAGGACTCTTGACAATTCCTCGACCCACAAACCCTTGGGAAATTGGTCCAGCTGCTTTTTCAGGACGTGGAGAATTTGGTGGTTGGTGTTTTCGGCTTGGCCGTTTGATTGGGGATGAGAGATTGACGAGAAGCGTTGCTGAATGCTGAGGTCGTCAAAAAAGTTCCGAATTTTTTACCGGCGAACTGGGTTCCGTATCGATGACTAGCACACGCAGGATCCCGAATCGGTAGACTATGTGTTTCCAGAAGAATTGTTAGGCCTGATGCTCGGTGATCGTAGCCAGGGGCTCCGCCTCGACCCACTTGGTGAAGTAGTCAATGGCTACAATGAGGAATCGCCTTTGGTCGGTCGCTTGTGGAAAGGGGCCGACCAGGTCTATTCCCTACTTGGCAAAGGGAGTAGGACTGGCAAGCGACTTCAGCTCGGCTTGGGGCGAGTGTTTAATGGGGGAGAACCTTTGGCAGGTGCTGCAGTTTCGGACGAGGTTTTTAGCATCTTGCAGCATAGTTGGCCAGTAGTAGTCGTGGTTTAGGGTTTTTCGGGCCAGCGACTTGCTGCCCAAGTGACATCCTCCGATCCCTTCGTGTAGTTTTTTCAGGGCATACTTAGCCTCGTCTGGTGTTTGGCAGGGAAGATAGGGTCTCCCATCAGACTTGGTGTAAGAGTGTTTGAAGAGCACGTTCCTAATTAAGGCGAACCTTTCTGACTGCACCTGGATACTTCGTGCCTTGGCCAGGTCCTGTGGCAGCTCGCCACCTGCTAGGAATTTGTGTATGGGACTCATCCATGTCTGAGTGGAATCACCGTTGGCGAGGCAGAAGACTTCAGGCTCTTCGATGGTCGATTTGAGGAGGACCTCGACTATGACCGTGCGGTCTAGTCCTCCGAGGCATGATGACGCTAGTTTAGATAAGGAGTCGGCATGATAGTTTTGTTATCCTGGGATCTGCGGGACATCTACCTGCGTGAAGAGCTGTAAGAGCTGCTTCGCACGTGCCAAGTACTGGGTCCTTCGGAGGTCACGGGCCTCGTACTCCGCGGTGATCTGATTGACTATGAGCTAGGATTCGTTGATGGCTCGTATTTGCCTCGCCCCTGCCCAGTAGGCTAGTGTAAGTCCTATGATCAGAGCCTCATATTCTACCTCGCTGTTTGTGGCTGGGAAGTTAAGCCGAAGAGAATACTGGAGGACGAAGTCGTCGGAGCCTCTAAGGATGACGCTAGCATCGCTCTCTTCTTCACAGGACGAACCATCGACGTAGACGTCCCAGGCCAGGGCGTCCTCCTGAATTTCTGGGGACTCGGGGATGGTGCATTCGGTAATAAATTTTGCGAGAGCTTGGCCTTTGATTGTTGTCCGAGGGTGGTAGTTGATGTCGTGTTGACTGAGCTCGATTGACCATTTGATGAGGCAGCTGGAATTTTTGGGCTTGTCAAGGACTGTCTTGAGAGGCTGATCTGTGAGAACGTGGACGGAGTGGGCCTGGAAATAGGGTCGGAGTTTCCGCGCCGCCATTACCAGTGCATAGGTGATTTTCACCGTCCTACGGATTGGGCCTGAAAATAGGGTCGGAGTTTCCGCGCCGCCATTACCAGTGCATAGGTGATTTTCTCCGTCCTCAGGTATCTGACCTCTGCATCTTGCAGGACCTTGCTAACATAGTAGAAGGGGCTTTTGCCACTCGTCCTCCTCTCTGACCAACACAGCGCTAAGCGCATGTTTAGTGGTGGCCAAGTATAGGAATAGGGGCTCGCTTGGCTCCGGCTTGCTGAGGAGTGGTGGGTTAGCAAGGTATTCTTTTAGCTGGTTGAATGCCTCTTGCTGGGAGGTCGCTCACTCGAAGCTTTATGCCCCTCTGAGGGCTTTGAAGAACGGAAGCGACTTCTTTCCAGATTTGGAGAGGAGACGGACAATTGCCGTCAGCCGTCCCATGAGCCTTTGTACTTCCTTGGTGTTTCTAGGGGAGCCATATCGAGGATGGCTTGAATCTTTTTAGGATTTGCTTCGATGCTGCGGTGGCTAACCACGAGTCTGAGGAACCTCCCCGAAGAGACGCCAAAGGCACACTTGGAGGGGTTGAGCCTCATATTGTGAGATCGCAGGACCCCGAAAGCTTCTTCGTGTAACGCCCCAAATTTCAAATAGGACTGAATTCGAGATTCCACAAGAGCTTTACACTTCGTACAATTTTACAAGGAAATTTGAACTTTTCATCATACATAAGAGTTCTTTACAATTGTTTACACAGCGGAAGATAAAATAAAGTACAATAATATACAACTTGCAACATATTTATCATGTAATTAATCAACAGTAGCATTTCAACTTTATTCCTTCTTGAAAATCCAACTCCTGCATATAAAACTGTGGGCACGTCAGTTGCTTACAACCAACGAAAAATATTATATACGGCCATCCTCTCTATGTCGAAAATATAACGATCTCAATACTTTAACAAACCACAAATTTGAATGCAAATAAAGTGTTAAATGTGACTACACTAAACATATAAGTGTATGTGATGCCTTAATGCCTAATGCAGATATTTTATATTAAGATGACACTAATGCATACTTGTTCGGATTCTATGCATCCCATACTACATAGGTCCGAGGGTAAGCATCTACGTACTCCACATTAAAGGGTTCGAACCCTCGCCATGAAAACTATCCAGTAATAAAACAAGGTTTAGATCATTCCACAAGTACGGATCCCAGTCCCGGAGTCCATCGCCCGACTATTATAACAGACTCCTCATCGTGCGAATCATCCCGCAAGTTTTCCTCTAGCCCCGGTATACGTATATGCATTGGAGTACGACAAACTATCCGCCCGACTATGCATAGTCTCGGATTTAAAATAAAATAAAATAAAAGCTCGTCTCCCACGAAGCAACCACAGTCCCGAATTCTCCGCCCGACTGGGTCTATAGTCCCGAAATCCACTGCCCGACTATATAGAGTGTCCCACTTACGTTTGCCCAGCTTTACTACATCTTCTTCTAAGTGCCTAGTTCTTAATTTCAAGACATGAATAGATTATCATACCTAGAGTTAGTCTTACCCCCTACCGGACTTAATCACAAATACCGAGATAGCTCCATGGCCATATCTCAAAAATATAATCCGCTCTTTTATTTTAACAATGCCGATACCCGAGGTCTTACTAACTATAAATCAAAACCTTTCATGTACAAGAATCCATGGGTACTCATACCCTTCAATAATTATATCTTAAACTCAAACATTCTCATCTTCAATTTATTCACAAATTGATCAATGTTTTGTCTTAACACTTGTTCACAATGTCTTATTTTAATACTACTCATGATTCATTTATCCATTCATAATCTTTAGAAGCAATAATTCTTTTCATGAACATAAATCCATCATTTGAATTAGCAATTTGAGCTTATAAAATGTCTCAACTCATATCAAAAATATTTCTTAAACCAAATAGGAGTATAATCTCTTCAAGAGAAATCACTTTACACAACAATATTTTTCTCTTCTTCACAAAATGAAAATCCTATTCTCAAAAAATAAAAATTCGAAGTCAATAATTCATCTTCTATCTCAATTTTTCCTTTTTAACTTCTCAAATACACATGAAAAATTCTACAACTATTTTAATAAATTCTATTTCATTTTATAAGAATTCTAGATTTTTTTTCCATAATTTTCTTTGCATTAAAATGCATCTAAAATCCACAAAACCCAAAATAAAAACAAAATAGCACCCTCAGGTTTCGAACCAGGCACCCCGCACAACACACAGCGCCCAAAGCCCAACCCACTAGCCAATAAGTCCAAGTGACTTGGCTGTTGAAATACTATAACGGAAACCCTATAAGCTAACTTCCAGGTTCGGGTTTAATTAAATGAAAACAAAATAAAAAGTGCCGAACAAGTTTTGAACCCAAGATCTCCTACAAGCACAGTAGCACTCTGTGGTACACCGGCTAACCGGTAAGTCCAAGTGTGATTTCTGATTAGGAATCACGCTACTGTAGTTTTGTTCACAACGTTCTGAAATTAGTTATTTTTTACAAAACTCGACATATGATCAATCTAATCTTCTTTAATGAACTGTAATTTTCTTATTCATACTGGTTTTATTTGAAAACAATGATTCACGAATTTCCAAACTTGTGTTCTAAACATTGTATTTATATTTCAAATTATCTCCTTCTCCTCAATGAACATAAGTTTCATTTCTCCATTTTAATCAAAAAGCATATTGTATCTCTTACAAATAATTTAAAAATGATTCTATGTGTATCAATTCAATTTCACCAAAAATTCATTTTTATCAAAAGGAAAAAAATCACAATAAGTGTTCCTTTCATTATATATTTCTATATTTTTGAATTAACATGCATATATGGCCATAACTCATTATCTCTTTTTCTTATTTCTAATTAACATGTTAATAACAAAATTTTACTACTATTCATAGTACAAACAATGACATGGATTTGTTCTCTTTCTTTTTCTCATTTTCAACCAACATGATGACTATAACAAAATCTCTACAATTCATGAATAGCATGGATTTGTTCTCTCATTATCGCATCAACTTTATCTTTACTACTCATGTAATATATTAGCATGCATGTCTTATATTTAGAAAAACACAAGATTACCCACATCACATCAAATTGATCTATATTACTAATATCATACTCTAGCATACTCAACCTATGAATTAGAAAATTTAGAGACCACCCACCTCTTATGAAGAATAAACCACCAAGATGGAGAGACACCACTTCTAGCTCCAACAAGCACTCCTAGTCCTTCTTCTCCTTGCAAGAGCTCTCCAACAAGCTTCCAAAGCACAAGAACACTCTTTTTCTCTCTTTCTTTTTCTTCTCTCTAAAATTGTTTATTTTAAGTGTGAAGTGAGAAGAAGAATGGGGGTGTACTTATAGTACAAAGTGAAGGTCTAAATTACAAAATTCTCCTCCCTAATAATTTACTCAACTCTTCAACTCTTCACATCCAAACCCCCAACCCTCCACCTTCAAAAACTGGCCACCCCTACCTCTTCACATTCACACGTGTACGTATTGTGCATTAGTGCACACACATACACAAAATTAAATACAATTCATATGATTCTAAAATGTGTATTAAAAGTTTTTACATGTCATGTGTGAGTCTATATACAACTTAAAAATAGATTTTATTAATGCGCTTATCTTATGGACTTTCTTTTAATTAATTAATTAATTCATTAGTCTAGTGGGCTTGCCTTTTAATTAATCTCATGGGCTAGAATCTATCATGGGTTTAATAAAAGATTAAATAAAATTAAAAGACTCATGCATGCTAAAATAATAAATGAGAGTAAGAAAATAGGGATGGAAAAATTAGCACGTGCATCATACGTGCAAAAATTGAAAAATGCATTTTTAATCAAATACGGGGTGTTACACTTCGAGGTCGGCAATGTGATCTTGGACCGAATGGCTCTTGCCAAGCATATCGTCAACATACACCTCCATGTTCTGCCCAATCTGGTCTTTAAAGACTTGGTTGACGAGCCTTTGATATGTGGTGCTGGCATTCTTTAGCCCGAAGGGCATGACCCGATAACAGTAAAGGCCTTGGTCGGTCACGAAGGTAGTTTTGGTATGTCTGGGGGGGGGAACATTCTTATCTGGTTATAGCCTGAAAAAGCATCAATGAAGCTCAGCAGTTCGTGCCCCGCTGTCGCATCTATGAGGGCATCGATGTTCGGGACCGGGAAGGGATCTTTGGGGCAGGCCTTGTTGAGGTCTGTGAAATCAATACAGATTTTTCAGGTGCTGCTCGCCTTTTTCACCATTACCACATTAGCCAGCCACTCTGGGTAGCTGACCTCCTGAATGAATCATGCTGAGAGGAGCTTGCCGACTTCCTCCGTTACGCCAGTTATCTGCAGGGCGAACTTATGCCTCTTTTGTTGGACTGGCTTTGAGTCCGAACAGATGCTCAGCCGGTGCATTATGATGTCTTCAGAGATTTCCGGCATGTCGGACGGCGTCCAGGAGTAGAGGTCGGAGTTCTGACGGATGCACTCAATGATCGTTCGCTTTAGGTCTGGGGCCAAGGATTGGCTAACCCAGAACCACTTGGACATTTCTTCCTCGAAAAAAGGAACCTCTTTAAGCACATCTATGGGTTCCGAGCCTCGCTCATAATGGAGTTCTACTGCATCGAGGGGAAAGACGCTGCCCCCACTGTGGTCATGTAGCACGAACGTGCCGACTCCTGATTACCTCGGACAACGCCCATCCCGTGATCGGTGGAAAACTTGAGCTTTAAGTGGTAGGCTGATGAACACATTATTGTTCACATTTAGAAGCAATAATCTTAGTGTAAATGCACATTTAAAAGCTCTATATGTGGTATTTAACTCTTATTTTCTCTTTTCAATAGGAAACAGCCGATAACAGCAAACAAAGCAGATTCCAGACCAATACAGACTACAGCAGAGATCAGTCGACTTATTCCTCAGCCAATCGACCGAACAGAGAATTTGCTAAGCCTCGGCATAGTCGACTTCCCCAAACACCAGTCGACTTGACCAAGAAATCGTGAAGCCACAGATGTCTCAGTACCATTCGACTTACATCCAAGGCAGTCGACTGGTATGCGGCAGAGTGAAAGGATAAGATGCAGCTGAATCTAAATCTAAATCTATCCAAACCAAGGCTATATGCGAATAATAACTTCTCCAACGAATCAAAGCCAGAGACAGGGGATTGGAAAGAGCACGTGGTTAGCAGATAAGGAATAAAAGAAGAAAAGAGAAAGATATAAATCGCCGATCAAATAAGGAAAGAAATAATAAAAAGAGAGGGACTTTCCTGAAAAAGGAGAAACCCTAATTCCTCAGCCGTGTTCTATAAATACCAACCAAGAAGCATGAAAGAAGGGGATCGGATCTTCTTCCACGTTCCTAATCACCGAATCACAAGAGTTTCTGAGCATTCAAGTCATCAACAAGAAGCACTTTTATCGGCATCAAGGAAGGAGATAGGAGATCAAGTATTCGAAGGCAGCCGACTGTGTGACAGCCAGTCGACCTCATTGCCGGACTTCATTAGTTTATTTCTTCTTCTTCTATTCTTTATGTTGATCATGTATTCGAACTTGTTGATTAATAAAAGTATTATTATGTGGAACTAATTTCATAGTTGGGTAGATTGAAGCCGTAGTTATGTAGAGCTATGTTCTTCTGAAATCTTCTATTTTACTTATTAATTGAATCTGAAGGAAGTGATATAGATTGATGATAATCAAACTTGTTCTCGAAGCTCTGAGAGCAGTCGACTGAGGTGAGAGCCAGTCGACTGACATACAGAGCTTGAGAATATCAAGTTTGCATTACCATTTATCTGAATCTGTTATATGAGCATATTGAGACGACCCGTATCTCGTGTTCATAATTTGTAACAAGGGAATCTCTAGGGGTTCTTGGTTCAATCAACTTAAGGGATCTAGATCTGATACCAATTTCTAGAACCTTGAGTGTTTGTTCATTTCCACTGATCTTATGTTTTCTTTAAGTACAACTTAGTAGATACCATGCTAAACACTTAATGAAAGAAACGAATTAGAGTAGATACCATGCCTAATTCTTGGCTTAGGAAAACAGTACTTTAAGGAGTAGATACCATGCCCTTGAAGGGAACAAACATGAGTAATAAGAAGAAGTTCAGAAGGTGACTTAGCATTACTGACTATTGGTGGAGATCTAAACCCAACTACTTCATAAATATTTGTGATTCAACATTTCTTATTTAGTTTTAATCCTTTAATTCCTTTTAGACCTTTAAAACAACCTTTTATGATTCTTAGTCTTTTTATTGATTAGTAAGTTAAAGTCTACAATCTCTGTGGGATCGACCCTTGCTATTGCTACGCTTCTATAAACGATTCGTGCACTTGCGAGGTTTTTAATTTGTGTCTAGTTTTATCTCTTTCTTTAGGTAACTAGATTGACAACAAGTTTTTGGCGCCGTTGTCGGGGATTGTCTAGTATTTTAACTTACAGATCAGTAGGAAGTTTTTATTTTCTTTCTTTTAATTTTATTAATCAGTATTTTTCTTTTAGGATACAGGATTTTGGTGGATGCACGGAAGGAGATCACTTCGTCCAGAGCTACTACCTATTGACGCAGAAACAGAACGCACTTTGCACAGACTAGGTAAACTGTTTGCAGCGCACCAGTCGATTGTCCACACGAACCAGTCGACTGTCCAGAGACCCAGTTCACATACAGCAATGGCTAAGGAAATGCCAAATCGAGTGCCAATGCAGGACACGTTCACGCCTAAGAACATCGAGCAACCTTCCTGCATTGCATATCAACCTAATGTCACATGGAACATGCATCTATCTCCTCAGTTACTTAGTATGGTTCCCCACTTTAGTGGCAAACCAGATGAAGAGCCTCATCTCCATCTGCAAGACTTTTTCGATCTTTGCAGGACACAAAGCGTCCAAGGGCTTACCCCTGAACAAATCAGGTTAATTTTGTTTCCTTTTTTCTTAAAACTTAACGCTAAACTATGGTATAATTCTTTGGAACCAGGATCAATAAACTCATGGGAGCAATTGGCGACAAAGTTCTTAAAAGAATTCTTTCCAGCCCAAAAGACCAAACAACTGAAAAGGGAAATTCAACTCTTTCAACAAAAGGATGGAGATTTATTTTTCGAAGCATGGAAGGATTTCAAGAACAAACTTCTCAAATGCCCTACGCACAATATGCCTAAAGATGATCAGGTACAAGCTTTTTATGAAGGTTTAAACGATACTAACAAGGCAATTGTGGATTCAGCTTGCAACGGGATCTTAATGAGGAAAAGCGGTGAAGAGGCCATTGAACTATTTGAAGAACTCAGCGAGAATTCACAACAATTCTCAACAAGGAGGGGCCCTTCGAAAAAATAGGGAGTTTACGAAATCTCTAATAACAATAACATTCAATTGGAAATGGTAAACATGAATAAGAAAATTGATATGCTTGTTAATGCAATGTCTATGATGGGTGGAGTTAAAAATCAAACAAATGAAATTTGTGCAATTTGTTCTCATGTAGATCATACAACTGATACATGTCTCATGTCTTCTTTCACAGATCAGGAGCATGCAAATTATGTAGGTCGAGGAGTGTTTCCACCAAAGAACAATCCATTCTCAAATACATACAACCCAGGGTGGAGGAACCATCCAAACTTCTCCTGGAGCAATAATCAGAATAATCAAGAGACTCAATTTACACAAGGACATGCACGGAACTTTCAAGTAGGAAGTGGGATTGATAGGCCAGTCCAAGAACAGAAGAAGTTGGATTTTGAATCCACCGTCCTTCAATTGCTCCAACAACAACATCAAACAAGCAACCAACAAGGGCAAGCAATTCAGAAGTTGGAAACACAGATTGGCCAAATTGCTAAAAAATTAAGCGAACGAAAGGCAGGGGAACTTCCTTCACAAACCATACCAAACCCTGGAGGCCAAGAACAGCTCAAGGCAATCACAACTCTCAGAAGTGGTAAGATAATTGACAACAAGGTTGGAACACACACCGAAGAAACAGAAGAACAACCATCAAAAGTTTTGGGTTCCAACAAGGTAAGTGAAAAAGTAAGAACAGTTGTGACACCATTCCCTCAAAGGTTAGTCAAACAAAAGAAAGATCAACATTTATTTGACATCTTTGAAACTCTCAGGAAGGTAGAAATTAATATCCCTCTACTTGATGCTATTAAACAAATTCCCTCTTATGCTAAATTTTTGAAAGAATGTTGTACTCACAAAATAACATTTCAGGTTAGGGAGGATGTGGCTTTGACAGAGGAAGTGAGCGCTGTATTATTAAGGAAATTACCTCCCAAATTAAAAGACCCAGGTAGTTTTACCATTCCTTGCAGGATTGACGAGCACTTCTTTGAGAAAGCATTACTAGACTTGGGGGCAAGCATCAATCTTCTCCCATACACCGTCTATGAAAAGCTAGGATTGGGGGAACTCCAACCAACATCCATCACGTTGCAATTGGCAGATCGCAGTATCAAAAGACCTAGAGGTATTTTGGAAGATGTCCTAGTTCAGGTAAACGATTTCATCTTGCCTGCTGATTTTGTTGTGTTAGACATGGAGGAATCTTCAATGCCATCTTCTCTACCAATCATTTTAGGTAGGCCCTTTATGAGTACGGCTGATATAAAAATTTGTGTTAAAAAGGGTACTATAAGCATGAAAATAAATGGAGAGAAGGTTGAATTTAAAATGTTTGATACACTGAAACTTCCACATGATGATCATGAATGCTATAATGTTGATGTGGTGCAGGAGAGTGTTGATCAAACATTTCAGGTACATAGCGTTGAACCACTACAAGCCACAATTACACAATCTCTAACTTTATCTAATGTTGAACAGGATTACGATGACTGGGGGATTGCAGAGACAATACATCACCTTGAAACTCCAAAGTCATACTCAAGTAAGTTTGCACCAGTATTTGAAACATTGGTGACTGATGACTCCTTTGTTTCTGCAGACGAGTCGACTGATGCCTTAGACAAGTCGACTGTGGGAGAGGATGAGTCGACTGACCAGACTGCTACCAGGGACCAGTCGACTGCACTGAGACCTCCACACTTAGAACTTAAGCAGTTGCCCGATCATTTGAAGCATGCATATTTGGGTGAGAACCAGACGCTACCTGTGATAATTGCTGCGAACCTGAGTGCACAGGAAGAAGATAAGTTGCTGAGAGTATTACGAGAACACAAGAGTGCAATAGAATGGACCATTGCAGACATCAAGGGAATAAGTCCATCCAAATGCATGCATAGAATACTCCTTGAAAACAACGCAAAACCAAGCAGGGAGGCACAGAGAAGACTTAACCCAAACATGAAGGAAGTGGTAAGAGCAGAGATTCTGAAGCTACTAGATGTTGGCATCATCTACCCTATCTCAGATAGCAAATGGGTAAGTCCTATACATGTAGTGCCTAAGAAAAGTGGAGTCACAGTGGTGACAAATGAAGAGAATGAGCTTATCCCCACTAGAGTGACCACAGGATGGAGGGTATGCATTGATTACAGGAAACTGAACAACGAAACCAGGAAAGATCACTTCCCTCTTCCTTTTATTGATCAAATGTTTGAAAGATTAGCAGGATATAGTCATTATTGTTTTTTAGATGGTTATAGTGGTTATAATCAAATTGCTACTGCCCCAGAAGATCAAGAAAAAACCACTTTTACATGTCCTTTTGGTACTTTTGCATACAGGAGGATGCCCTTTGGATTGTGCAATGCTCCAGCTACATTTCAAAGATGCATGATGAGTATATTCTCAGACATGGTGGAAAGGTTCATCGAGGTATTTATGGATGACTTTAGTGTTTTTGGATCTTGTTTTGATGAATGCCTTAACCATTTGCAGCTTGTGCTTAAAAGATATGAAGAATGCAATTTAGTGCTGAATTGGGAAAAGTGCCATTTCATGGTACAACAAGGTATTGTGTTGGGACACGTGGTGTCAAAAAGAGGCATAGCGGTAGACAAAGCAAAAATCGATATAATATCAAAATTACCCCCTCCCACTACAGTTAAGGGTGTTGGGAGTTTTCTAGGATATGCAGGGTTCTATAGAAGATTTATAAAAGATTTCTCGAAAATCTCCAAACCCCTTTGTGATTTGTTGGCTAAGGATGTTGAGTTTGTATGGACAGAAGAATGCACAAATGCTTTTAATACATTGAAAAATCTTCTCATTTCTGCACCTATTGTCATGGCACCAGATTGGAGCCATCCTTTCGAGCTTATGTGTGATGCAAGTGATTATGCTTTAGGGACTGTGTTAGGTCAAAGAATCAATAAGAAACTCCATGTTATTTACTATGCTTCTCGAACTTTAAATGATGCACAGCTAAATTATTCTACTACTGAAAAAGAAATGTTAGCTGTTATTTTTGCTGTAGAGAAGTTTAGATCATATTTGATTGGTTCTAAAGTTGTTGTTTTCACTGACCATGCTGCTTTGAGATATTTATTTGCGAAAAAAGATGCTAAGCCCAGGTTGATCAGATGGGTGCTGTTGCTTCAAGAATTCGATCTTGAGATTAGAGATAAAAAAGGAAGCGACAATGTTGTTGCAGATCACATGTCCAGGCTACTGCAGGAGGAAGGGAGAATTGTGCCCCCACTTAATGAAAATTTCCCAGATGAACATCTCTTTGAAATAAACTTATCCTCGGGACAGTCGACTGGTAGCAGGACCAGTCGACTGGTATCTCACTGTTTAAATTTTCCATGGTTTGCTGACATTGTAAATTATCTCACTGCTCATGTTTTTCCTCCAGGTATGACAAGTCAGGAAAGAAAGAGACTGGTGGCTATGTGCAAGTACTATTATTGGGATGATCCTTATTTGTTCAAATTTTGCCCTGATCAAATTATAAGAAGATGTGTGGCAGAAGAAGAACAAATGAGCATTTTACAACATTGCCACCAATATGCATGTGGAGGACATTTTGGACCAAAAAGAACAGCACTAAAGGTATTACAATCTGGATTTTATTGGCCTAAAGTATTCAAAGATGCTTTTTCTTTTTGCAGGACTTGTGACAAATGCCAAAGAACAGGAAACATCTCTTCTAGACATCAAATGCCACTGCAAAACATCCAAGTGATCGAGCTTTTTGACGTTTGGGGAATCGACTTCATGGGTCCCTTTCCTAACTCATTTGGTTATTTATATATACTTGTTGGTGTGGATTATGTGTCTAAATGGGTCGAGGCTGTCCCCTCAAAAACTAATGATCACAAAGTTGTTGTCAAGTTTTTGCAGGAGAACATTTTCACTAGGTTTGGTACACCACGAGCAATAATTAGTGATGGAGGGAGCCACTTCAATAACTTTCCATTTGCTTCTTTGATGAAGAAGTATGGTATCACACATAAAGTGGGCACCCCATATCATCCTCAAACTAGTGGGCAGGTGGAGATTAGCAACAGAGAAATCAAGAGCATTTTGGAAAAGACAGTCAACACAAGGAGAAACGATTGGTCGCTGCGCTTGAACAATGCATTATGGGCCTATCGAACGGCTTACAAAACACCCATCGGCATGTCACCATACCGTTTGGTTTTTGGAAAAGCTTGTCATCTACCAGTGGAGTTGGAACACAAAGCATATTGGGCCATCAAAAGGTTCAATTTTGATATGAAACAAGCAGGTGACAAAAGAAGGTTGCAACTGAATGAGCTTGAAGAGTTGAGGCACGACGCATACGAAAATGCAAAATTATACAAGGAAAGGACCAAGTTGTACCATGACAAACAGCTAGCAAGGAAGGAGTTTTATGAAGGACAGAAGGTATTGATATACAACTCAAGATTGAGACTTTTTCCAGGCAAGCTTATGTCACGATGGTATGGGCCATACATTGTCACAAGAGTCTTTCCACATGGTGCATTGGAGGTTCATAGCCAAGAAAAGAATCAAACATTTAAGGTGAACGGGCATAGAGCGAAGCCATACATAGAGATGAGTCTAGAACCGCAAGAGGAAGATGTGAATCTTCAAACCATTCAATACATCGCATGAACTCATCATGTCTAGCTGAAGACAGAAAACACAGCGCTTATTGGGAGGCAACCCAATTTTTCAGGGGAGTATTTACACTTTCCCTTTATTTTCTTTCATTTTATCTTTTATTTTCAGTCTCTCCTTACTAGATGTGACACATGCCTATTTTTAAATTTTCTTTCGAACATTGAGGACAATGTTCCATCTAAGTTTGGGGGTATTAGGGTTATTTTATAGAGTCTTTTGAATTTTTTTAGGATAAACAATTTCTTATAAAGTAAGAAGACGGATACTTATTTACTTTAGGATTGTTGAGTTCCATAGTTCCCTACAAAGTTATATAAGTCATGCGATTATACATAATAAACAAATGTGCTACCTTTTTCTGGTGATTATTCTCTTTAGATCTAGTCCTAAATTGAGTTTAAGTAAATAGAGTGATAAAATATATATATATATATATATTTGAATAAAGTCAATCTACTCCAATGTTTTGAGTGCTTAGTAACTAGGGGTATTCATCACCAATGTTTACCTTTACGTCAAACGGCAACTTGAAATATGAGTATGCAAAGCACTTTAGAGTTTGTGACTTGCTGAGTAACCGGGTGGATTCATCACCAATGTTTCGCATTCGCGTCAAAAGGCAAGTGACAACCTTAGAGAAGAGATTAAAAAAAAAAAAAAAAAAACTCTAGTTTGCTACTCGGTTTGTAGTAGAGAAAAGGGGATAATCACAGATTGAGTAGTCGCATACTATAACTACATTAATTGCATGACAAATATGATTGAGTCTGGGGATTATGACTAAACAATTGCACTAGAGAAAGTGGGTATGTGTAATTTTACTTTATCTGAAATTGTTTATAGTTAATATGTTGATGCTCACATAATAAGAACTCTAGGTGGTTAAGGCTGTCATTATTATAAAGATGCCCTTGTTCATAATTCTAGTTTGCTTGAGGACAAGCAAAAATATAAGTTTGGGGGTATTTGATGAACACATTATTGTTCACCTTTAGAAGCAATAATCTTAGTGTAAATGCACATTTAAAAGCTCTATATGTGGTATTTAACTCTTATTTTCTCTTTTCAATAGGAAACAGCCGATAACAGCAAACAAAGCAGATTCCAGACCAATAGAGACTACAGCAGAGATCAGTCGACTTATTCCTCAGCCAGTCGACCGGACAGAGAATTTGCTAAGCCTCGGCATAGTCGACTTCCCCAAACACCAGTCGACTTGACCAAGAAATCGTGAAGCCACAGATGTCTCAGTACCAGTCGACTTACATCCAAGGCAGTCGACTGGTATGCGGCGGAGTGAAAGGATAAGATGCAGCCGAATCTAAATCTAAATCTATCCAAACCCAGGCTATATGCGAATAATAACTTCTCCAACGAATCAAAGCCAGAGACAGGGGATTGGCAATAGCACGTGGTTAGCAGATAAGGAATAAAAGAAGAAAAGAGAAAGATATAAATTGCCGATCAAATAAGGAAAGAAATAATAAAAAGAGAGGGACTTTCCTGAAAAAGGAGAAACCCTAATTCCTCAGCCGTGTTCTATAAATACCAACCAAGAAGCATGAAAGAAGGGGATCGGATCTTCTTCCACGTTCCTAATCACCGAATCACAAGAGTTTCTGAGCGTTCAAGTCATCAACAAGAAGCACTTTTATCGGCATCAAGGAAGGAGATAGGAGATCAAGTATTCGAAGGCAGCTGACTGTGTGACAGCCAGTCGACCTCATTGCCGGACTTTATTAGTTTATTTCTTCTTCTTCTATTCTTTATGTTGATCATGTATTCGAACTTGTTGATTAATAAAAGTATTATTATGTGGAACTAATTTCATAGTTGGGTAGATTGAAGCCGTAGTTATGTAGAGCTATGTTCTTCTGAAATCTTCTATTTTACTTATTAATTGAATCTGAAGGAAGTGATGTAGATTGATGATAATCAAACTTGTTCTCGAAGCTCTGAGAGCAGTCGACTGAGGTGAGAGCCAGTCGACTGACATGCAGAGCTTGAGAATATCAAGTTTGCATTACCATTTATCTGAATCTGTTATATGAGCATATTGAGACGACCCGTATCTCATGTTCATAATTTGTAACAAGGAAATCTCTAGGGGTTCTTGGTTCAATCAACTTAAGGGATCTAGATCTGATATCAATTTCTAGAACCTTGAGTGTTTGTTCGTTTCCACTGATCTTATGTTTTCTTTAAGTACAACTTAGTAGATACCATGCTAAACACTTAATGAAAGAAACGAATTAGAGTAGATACCATGCCTAATTCTTGGCTTAGGGAAACAGTACTTTAAGGAGTAGATACCATGCCCTTGAAGGGAACAAACATGAGTAATAAGAAGAAGTTCAGAAGGTGACTTAGCATTACTGACTATTGGTGGAGATCTAAACCCAACTACTTCATAAATATTTGTGATTCAACATTTCTTATTTAGTTTTAATCCTTTAATTCCTTTTAGACCTTTAAAACAACCTTTTATGATTTTTAGTCTTTTTATTGATTAGTAAGTTAAAGTCTACAATCTCTGTGGGATCGACCCTTGCTATTGCTACGCTTCTATAAACAATTCGTGCACTTGCGAGGTTTTTAATTTGTGTCTAGTTTTATCTCTTTCTTTAGGTAACTAGATTGACAACATAGGCATAAGGAACTGCCTGGAGGGTGCAAAGGCCGGGTCTGCCGAGGATGGCATTATAAGCAGCCTTGACATTAACAACCATGAAGTCCATTTCATTGGTCCGGAGTGTCGAAGCCGTGCTGGCCGTTATGTCAAGCGTGAAAATACCTTCGATCTGGATGGAGATGCCAGAAAATCCATGGAGCGTGTACCCTGCCGGTTTCAACCTTTCGCGGGAGAGCTTGAGGCTTTCAAAAGCAGCCAGGAAGAGGATGTTGACCGAGCTACCATTTGTCCACGAGGATATGCCGGACCTCGTGGTCAGCCATGTCGAGGCTGATGACAAGAGCATCACAATGCAAGAGTCGGATGCCCTCCAGGTATTCTCCTGAGAAGGAGATGGTCTGCTGCTGAATCCTAGGGGCGATTGACCGTGGACCAAGCTTACCTCCCGCAAGAAGGCCTTGCGGGAGGTTTTGGAATCTCCTCTCATGGGCCTGCCGTGGACACAGTGTAGGATGACCTGCCCCCCATCTCTTCGGGCTCAGGATCTCGGTCGGGTTGCTTGCTGATCATTCGAGGAGGAGGCGAAGGCCTCGGATTCCTCTGGTCCCTCCAGAGTCTTGGTTAGTTCAGGTGAATTCCCTCAGGTACCCTCGCTGGATGAGGGCCTCTATCTCGACTTTAAGGAAGCAGCAGTTGTCCATTTCGTGCCTATGGTCCCAGTGAAACCGGCAATAGATCCTCTAGTCCTTTTTTTGTTGTTTCTAAGTCGGGGAGGGAGTCGGGCGATCTCTTTGTCCTCTATCTCTAAGAGGATGGCTGACACATTCTGGGTTAGTGGCGTATATCTTTCAAAATGGGGACCGGAGGTGGCCTCTTCTGGCCGGATGCATCCTTCAGGATATTCTTGGCGGGCTCGGAGTCGTCTGCTTTCCGTTTTCCCCTGGTAGAGGCTTCTTTAACGCCCTCGGGATGTAGGTCCTCCTTGGCCCGGATGTACTTCACGACCCTGCTGAGGAGGTCGGAGAAGTCGACAGGCGATTTCTTGGCTAGGGAGGCTTTCGGTTGGCCATGGCGAACATTGTGCCGGAAAGCTACTGAAGCAACGCCCGTGTCAAGGGTGGAGACCTCCCTTGCCTCGGTGGTGAAACCGCCGAACGAACTTGCGAAGTGGTTTGAGGTCCATAAGGGACGCGCTCGTCTTCTCGACCTTCCGGCTGATCATGAAGTGAGCTAGAAAGTTCGCTTCTAGTTGATCGAACGAGAAGACCGAGCTGGGAATAAGCGTTGAGAACCATTTCTGAGCTGGACCGCATAGGGTGGCAAGGAAGGCACGGTATAGGAGAGGATCTGATGCGCTGTGAATCAACATGAGGGTTTTGAACCCCTCCATGTGATCACCAGGATCACTCTCGCCGTTGTAGGTCTCGAATTGGGGAGGCCTGAAATTCCGGGGGATCTCGGCATCTAAAATTTGAGAGGATAACGGAGGTCTGTTTTGCCAGTACCCTTTCCCAGTGTCTGGTCCGCCATCGCCGAGATGGGCGAAGCGGTTTTCCATCTCTTGGAGGCATCGAAGGATGGCATCGTCTTGTTCCTGTGGGCGAATCGAACTGTTAGATTCGCTGCCTTGAGCTTCTGAACGAGGATTTGGCACCTTGGTCCTAGGACCACCCCAGATAGCTTGGAGGACCTCATTCCTAAAGTTTAGGAACTCGCGCGGCTCTCATGACTGGGGTCTGCTCTACCAGACTACGCGAGGGCAGAGGTCCTCAGGGTGATTGGTTGTGCCCCGGTTCTAGTTCTTGGGTCGGCTGTCTACCATGGTTTGGGAACGAGTTGGAAGCAGCCCCTCTCTTAGACCGGTTGATCTGGCAGTTATGGATCACATGGCGTAGGTCAGAAGTAGCAACCAAGCATGAAGTGCTCGATTCGGGTCCTGCCGCACCATTGGGTCGATGTTGATTAGGGCCCTAGGCGTTCACGTGGCTATGAGAGGGAGGAGGATCTGGACAACGTCCAGAGGTGAAAGCTTTTTTGGATTTGGGAGCCATTGGAAAGCCTGGCCTTGGTGACGTCCTCAGTCGGGGTTGGGCCAGTGTCAGTGCTGTGTTTCTCACAGATGGTGCCAACCTGATGCTACTTGTTTTTGGGTGTGGGGACAACAGTTGTGAGTTATTGTAATTTGTAAAACGGAAGGGACGACACTGACTTTGACCTGACCTTCGGTCTGAACATTCGGCTCGGGATAGTAGGGAAGAGGTAGAGGCTGAATGCTCGGCTCGGATCTTAGCAGCTCGGCTCGGATCTTGATACCTGCACAATTCCCAGAAACACCGGGAGAAGTCCCGGTGATAGGCCCTCCAATGATCTAATCAGTCACTGAGAAAACAACAGTTGCTAGGGTTTAGGTGGAGAAAGATTAATTACCTTTGAAAGTAAGGAGGGAGGCTGGTATTTATAGGCAGGGATAAATGGGTCTGAGACCCTAACGGACCGGGTCTAACCTGTAACACTCCAAGCCTAGCTCAGATGTGCACGCGACTACACGTGCGCGCAATACGCGAACAAATAAAATCCTAACAACTGCCCACCACAGGCTGCCTTCAAAAGGGTGGTTAACTGTTGGGTACCCCTATCATATGGCAATTACTATATACTCTCACTATTTTTTCTATACCCCAACGATGTGGGATATAAATTCACCCCACAATGCCCACGTCATCCAAATGCATGCAGCCACCTTCCTTTATTTCCATTTAATGCATATTATACCTAAGCCCCATAGAACATGCTATAGGCTTCTCGTCAAATCCAATTAATCCAAGCCCTATAGAAAGTCCTATAGGCCAACAATCAATTCTTCTCACCATATTATATATATATATATATATATATATATATATATATAATATACCTGCTTAAGTACAGGGTGTTACACACACACCCCTTAAGAACTCAGCGTCCTCGCTGAGCTCGGGACTTGCAATATGATCCAGGATCCCTTTCTAGCTGATGTGTGAGAGAATTACCCTGATTCTGCTAGTTGTACAGTCCCCTACCCGGACAACATGTACCAACCTCGCTCCCTCTCAGGCGTACATCTTGCACACACTCGGTGTTGAAAGTCAGCTCTGATACCATTTGTAACGTCCCGAGCCCGACTCAGGTGCACACCCGACTACACGTGCGCGCAATATGCAGACAATAAAATCCTAATAACTGCCCACCACAGGCTACCATCAAAAGGGTGGTTAACCGTTGGGTACCCCTATCATATGGCAATTGCTATATACTCACTCTTTTTCCTACACCCCAACACTGTGGGATATAAATTCACCCTGCCATGCGTCATCCAAATGCATGCAGCCACCTTCCTTTATTTCCATTTAATGCATATTATACTTAAGCCCCATATAACATGCTATAGGCTTTTCATCAAATCCAATTAATCCAAGCCCTATAGAAAGTCCTATAGGCCAACAACCAATTCTTCTCACTATATATATATATATATATATATATATATACCCGCTTAAGTACGGGATGTTACAGGACCCGTTTGCCTATGGGCCTGAGCTGGTTGAAGCCCGTTGGACCTGTTTGACCTGATGATTATAGGAGAGTGGAATATGAGGAGATCTGATGGCCCAGATGGGGCCACGTAATTTATACCATATCAATAAGATTTCTAACATCTTAAAATTTTAAGATATTTAGTTTGTAAAATAATACTTTTGTAGAAATTTGTGGTCAGCATATATCTTAAGTCTAAGCCAATCAAAAGTGTAATCAAAACAATTTTCCTGGATTGGGAATGTCTACAGTTGATTGGGAATATTCAGATGAAGCACTAGAGCTTAAAGGATTTGGAACAAAGTGCAGAATGTGGATAAGAATGTGTGTTAGCGGAGGGAAATTATTTGTACAACTCAATGGTCTGATGGGCTAGGAAATTCGGTGTTGTTAGGGTCTTAGACAAGGACCCCTTGTCTCCTCTTCTCTTTACATTGATTGCAGATTGACTAACATAAATGATCAAGAGTGGACGAGAAAATAACATTATTCGAGGTCTAGCAATTAAAACAATACCTGAAACGGTAACTATCCTTTAGTATGTGGATGACAACTTAGTGTTTGGTGCAGCATGAGTCGAGGAAGTTCTGGCAATGTGGATGGTACTTAGATGTTTTGAATCTTGGTCAAGGTTGAGAGTTAATCTTAACAAGAGTTGTGTTACCCCATTTGGAGAAGATATTTCTACTCCAATTGTAGATATTAAGGCCTACCTAGGATGCGACATTGGGGATTTCCCCTTGAAGTAAATGGGTACGCCAATTTGACATTGAGGTATGCCCGGGGGGACCGGATTTCGTTAGTAGAAAATGTTGAAAAAAGGTTGGCCAGATGGAAGGGACGGGTTTTGTCATTATGAAGTAGAATGACGCTTATTAATTTGGTTTTGAGCAGCCTTCCTACATATCTTATGTCAATCTATGAACTCCCGAAATGGGTCATTGGTAGAATCGATAAAAGTGGGAGCAAGTTCTTATGGAGAGGAACAAATGAGGATAGTAAAAGGTTTCACCTAGTTAATTGGGGAAAGGTGTGCAAGAGGATGGAATTCGCCGCGGGGGGGGGGGGGGGGGGGGGGGGGTGTTCTAGGGATATTGAATTTGAGAGAGATGAAATTAACTTTTAATGAGCAAATGGTGGTGGAAAATTCGGAGGAAACGAAATAACAGATGGTGCACAGTCATATACATTGTACAGAAGGAGGAAAAAGTTTAGGTATCGGAGGAGAAAAGTATATGGTAATGTCTCTAGCCTATGAAAAGGGGTGGCAAAAGTAGGTGAAATTTTCCATACTAACACTAATTGCGAGCAGGCCAATGGAAATGATACTAGATTATGCAAGGATAAATGGTGTGCCAACAATACACATGAATTAAAGAAGTTATAATTTCTCTCTCTAGAAATTCTAGAGATATAAACTTTCACCCCCAAAAACCACGAACTCTAGATCTAAGCTAGAGCTGTGGGGGCAGCGACTAGGGTTTGCCCCCCCCCCCCTCTTTCACGCCTCCCTAATACATATGTGCTCCTTCCCGTCGAGCTCATCGCGTTGTCCCTCAAACCATTCTTCCGATCGAGCATCGACGAGAGGGGCTTCACGCTGTCCCTCACGTCGCTTCAATGGCATGACAATGTAGAGCCCTCAAGTCGCTCTTCCGTTCGATTGTCGATGTCAAGTCCCCTGCCCCAACCCCTTTCCATCGTCGCTTCGAGGGCACACCGATCTTCTCCCGGTTAACATTGTCGCCCTCACCGCCTTAATCGAGAACCATGCGTCCTCATCGTCATTGACAACCTCCTCTTCGGCCCCAGAAATGGCTCCATTGCCGTCGCCACCATGTCTACCTCGTTACCAATCATGACGATCTGCAGCTATGATTTGGATTATGAGGTGTTGGTTGAGTGTGCGAAGAAGTTAGGTTTGGTGTTGATGGTGGAGTAGGAGAAAGAGGTTGGAGCTCATGCAAAGTTTAGTTGGGAAGTTATGGAGATGGGCAGCGGCAGCATTTCGAGCTCCTTCACCCGACGATCACAATCTTCGAGGCAGCACCGCCACTATGCCCTCATCATTGAACTAGACGTCCAACGCCACTGCCCGTTGTGGTGAGAGGAGAATGTGATGTTTTAGTTTGTTGTGATTTGTTTTAGGTTTTTTGCTTGAGTGAGTGAAGATGTTGCTCCTCACTATTCTATTTTGGTGTATATTTGTGTATGTGAGAAATCACTGGAGAGAGCAAGAGCATGAGAGAGGCGAAGGTATCATTTTCACGACTCTCTCTTTGACTGATTTTGGTTGGGGTGAGTGTGATGTTTGCGCAATTGTAGAAGGAGAGAAGCAGAAGGCTTGGTTCAGCGGTTGTCAAAATTCTGCCTGATTCGCTTCAGGTGGGTGTGCGCCTACTGTTGAAGCGGGACACGAAGTTACACTGACGTACAAATAATTATGATGGGTTGAGCACTGTGATTGGGACTAATAGGGAGTCCATTACAGTTTTAAAGGAGATGCATCAAGGGGACTCCTCGATAGTGGTGAAGACTATCGGTTTGTCGACCCGCCTTCCAAGGTTTGTTGGAGGGATCTCTTGTTGTCTGTACGGGTCATGTTGCTTCATACTTTATCTTTTATTCGTAGTTTGTACTATGACCCAGTACTCTGGGTATGTTTTGTTAATTCCTAATTAATGAAACTTGGTGGCTTTATTCCACCTTTTTCTTCAAAAAATAAAAAATACACATGAATCTCTGTTCCTGTAAGTTACTAAGGATTCCATCAGTGTTGATACCTTAGTAGCTGAAGTTTAGAGAAATGGGAGGATTAAAATTCAACTACAAAGTCAACCATCTCAGGAATGTCTAAGAAAACTACACATCACCAGAAAGAATTCATTGGGGGGAAAAGGGGAGCGCTTTAACGAGGTGGAGGACGTGAGATACTGGAGCTTAGAAACGAGTAAAAAAAATTCGGTGACTTCGATGTACAAGTGGCTTAATGACGTAAAAGCTTGATGCGGGGAGGCCAAAACAATGTGGAGTACCAATCCTCCTATGAAAGTGAAAGTCTTCATATGGTTGGTTGTTAATGACGTGATTCACTCTAAAAATAACCCGAATAAGTGCAACATCTCGGTGGATGATAGATGTTCTAGATGCTTGTTAGAAATAGAAGACACAAAATATATTTTATTCTCTTGTCCTAGAGCTAGTTAGTTCGGGAGGTTGTGTGTTCAGGTTTTGGACTAGTTGTGTGCCCGACATCTACTCGAGATGTGGGGTCAATGGAGAGTGAGTGTGGTGAGGAAAGAAAATTGATTAGTGTGTGACATCTCTGTTGCTGCTCATATGTGGGGTATATGGCTAGTCTGAAATGAGTTGTGCTTTCGTTAGATTAATAATAAATTCTCGGTCATTATGTATAAAATTTGTGCCTTTATTGATACTTGGGCAGGTCAGGCAGGCACAAAGAAGATGCTACGTATAGAGATGGAGGAGTAGACCACAGATGGAGCAGTTCATGCAGGGGCAGTCACATGATGGATCTATAGGCCTCCACAGTATCTATTACTTTTGAGTAGTGATTTGGTAGATGTAGTTTTTGTAACTGATGTATAAGATCTTTATGTGATATTTGAACTTGTGAATATGTGATATGTGATGTTATCTACTATAGTTTATTTCATTAACATTTCGTTAATGAAGCGGTGACGATGTCACTTTTATCTTTAAAAAAATATTTTTTCTGATTTTCGTGCAACCTAAACATGATATAACTTTAACTTTTTTTTTAATTCTTTTGAAATGAATATGCATGCACTAATTGTGTTCCAACCATTATAGAGTTAAAATCTTGACCATGACCATTAGCAATATATAATGCTACACTACTACTCTAATGATCACGAGCTTGAGGCAGACCGTAGTGTAGTAGTATAATCACGAAGACCAATCCATATAGAGGTCAGACAATCGAGAGACAAGTGACCCAACCTAGCCATCATCAAGTGCATCCCTATATACTGTCTTACCTCATGAGAACAAACAAAATTCCGTGATCAACCAGTTACAAATAAAAGCATCAGGTCAAGTGGAAACGAAAAAAAAAAGGAAACTAGACACCACAACAAGTAT
This sequence comes from Hemerocallis citrina, assembly GCA_017893485.1. Classification (NCBI taxonomy): domain Eukaryota; kingdom Viridiplantae; phylum Streptophyta; class Magnoliopsida; order Asparagales; family Asphodelaceae; genus Hemerocallis; species Hemerocallis citrina. The sequence continues at coordinate 40,778,986 of CM030363.1, forward strand.
ATTATGAATTAGCTACAGCCTTGTTCACCTACCAAAACAGAAAAAAACAAAAAAAAAGAAAAGAAAAAGGAAGTTAACGTGAGTACCTAGCCCATTCACCCGTTGACTAAGGAAGCTCGAAGCCATCGTCAGGAGAATCAAGCAGAAGTCTCACACAATGTCGAGAGCTTGCTCAAACAGTTCAGAATTTCATGTCATTTCAATAGAAAATACTAATTTAATTTTTTTATTTCTAATTTTAGCTGGTCTTTGTTGATTAGATTGAAGCTAGTGGAGGCGGTGGAGGCGCTGAGAACAGGGCTGGAGAGCCCACCGATTGATATCAAGGATGAGAGGTATAAGGATTGCTATCTCTACTTTATTTTTGATGCATTTTTTAATTATATATTTATTATTAAGATTCTTATATTTCGTGATGTAGTCGGCGAATTGAATCGTGGGGCATCGAGCGATGATGTCGGTAAAGGATGCGGACGGAATGTTCTCTTGTATCCCGAGTACTACGACATTCTCATTAAGTGAGGTTCGCTTACTTTTTACCTTGCTTTTTGATGACTATTTTAGTATCGGTGGTTTATATATGGTAAGGATTAGTCTATCAAGAAAATTTATGGTAGGGATTAATGGATGATGGACATTCTTCTTTGTTGTGTTGGGTTTTTAAGTTTTACATGCTAGATTCGATCTGAAGAGAAAATGGTGAAGCGAAAAGATGTTCGAAACGGAGATTGGAGGCAGGAGGAGTTCTTGTTCAGGCTCTAGATGCCTTAAAGTCCATAGTAGACTGCTCTTATGAGCAGTCGACCGCACCCAGCGGCAGTGGCTGTTGGGCCCAGTTTTAGGGTTGGAGCTCAGCTTTATTCTCCAAGTTAGAACGTACGACTCATATCATGTGGCTCTCTCTCTCTTCAGGGTATATCTGACGGTTATTGTATCAAGACTACAACCTAGGATTTCTGTAGATCTTTATGCAATATTGTAATGGCTTTCACTGAGTGGGTACTTCATCAGAGAGTTTTTTGTTGTATACAACAGAGTATCATATAGCGAGGAATGAGAGAGATAGATTCTTGATGAGAGTGATTGTAACTCTTGTATCTTCTCTAGCTGAATAATATATCGATTATTTATTTCTCTAATTTATGTGCTTAGTTGATTTGTTGTGATCGGTCATCGCTTCTCTACAATACCCCCCCGCCCCCCCCCCCCCCCCCCCCCTCGTGGGGCAAAAAAAAACTAATTTCCTAATAACTGGTATCAGATCAAAGGTTGATGGAATTCCTTAGTGATGTTGGCAGGTCAAAGTTTCACTATGATCAAAAAGTTTGACGGTAAGATCAACTTTAATCTTTTTCCTAACATAAACGGCTTGCATATTGCTTTAGAAGGAGATAAAGAAAAGTCATCCAACATAAAGAAGGAGAAGTGAGATGAGATTTGCTTAAAAGCCTTGAGTTTAATTCGGCTATCATTGGTGGATGAAGTCAAGTGTCACTTATTTGAGTATAAGAGTAAAGATTGATGAAGTTCCTTGGTGAAGATAATAGATCAGAGTTTCACGAAGATCAAGCAGTTCGACGGTACAGGGTACTGGTCCAAAAGGACTTGCATCTTGTCTTAGAATGAGATAAAGGGAAGTCATCTGACATAAAGAAGGAGAAGTAAGATGAGATTTGTTGAAAAGCCTTGAGTTGAATCCGGCTGTCATTGGTAGATGAAGTCAAGTGTAAATTTTTTTAGGAGAAAAGCGCGGCGAGTCTGTGAGCAAGATTCGAAATTGACTACTCAGGATTGTCGTTACTGGATCGGATGCACTGGAAGAGAAAACTGTTTCATTTCAAAATGAAAGAAGGTACCGCTCTTCATGACCATATAGCGGAATTCAATAAAATGTTATTTGAATTGAGGGCGATAAACACAAATGATCTAAGCAAAGAGGATATAGCTTTTAACCTGATATATTTACTGCTAGATTTGTACGAGTATTTGATAACTACCATATTATACGGAAAATCTGTCAAGGATAAGCTTTTGATAGCCTGTGTGATCAAGGGCTTGAAAGATGATGATCAATTTATGAAAGATACTGAGAAATCGTGATCTATTTCTATGAGTTGCTTGGCGGTGGACGGAACTTCATTTGGAAGGGATAATGTGCATAAAGGTGTAATATGTTGCCACAATTGCAGAGAAATTGTGCATTACAAGACAGATTGTCGCAAGTTGTTGAATCAGAAGGGGGACAACATAGTCAGTGCCGCTGAATCAAGTGTTAACTTAGATTGCCTTCTTGTTCAAGTTCTATAGATATGGATTCTGGCAGGTTTCTTGATTCAGGTAGTTTTTCTCATATTTGCTCCAAGAGGAATATGCTTACTTACAAATGTACAGTAGGTCATTTTATGTGGACGGGGACTAGTGAGATTTGTGATGTAGTGGGTGAGAGAAAAGTTGAGTTGGAGATGCTAGATGAAAAGAAGAGTACAGTGGAGAAGGTTATGTATATTCCTTTGTTGAAACAAAACCTAATATCCTTGGGAACTATGAAAGCATGGGGTTACTGGAACACAGCTTAATGTGGAGTTCTATCAGTTTGAGAAAATCGGTGTAAGGTGATGAAGGGAAGGAAGGGGTTCAGCACAACCTCTACAAACTTTGTGAGAACGAAAAATCTTGACCAAGTGTTTCTAAGCCCAGCATTCCTAAAGCATTATCTAGTTCGCCACCACTAGAATCACCAAAGCTAAAACACGACATTCGAATATTGTTGGGAGGTGGGGATGTCTCGGGGGAGGTTGAGTTCGTGTGGAGGGTGGCACCTTCGTGTTGATGCCTACTGGGGTATGCTCTTGAGGTCGCACAATTGGAGAAATAACATATACAAGTAATTTTGACTAGCAGAAGAAGCCACCAAATCATGTTATTTGCAAGAGGAGAAAGGTAAGAGTCTAGAGGCATTAAATCACACAGGTATAGAAACATGAGTATACAATCTAAATTGGAGATTGTTAGATTTATCATTTATGTCTTAATACTAGGTTCGATGTGAAGAGAAGATGTTGAAGCAAAAAGATGTTTGAAGCAAATATTGGAGGCAGGAGGAGTTGTTGTTCAGGTTGTATCAGACTGGGTATCAGATGACAATTGACTACCATATGGGGGCAATCAACCTCAAGCATCAGGTATGCTCTTTGGATTCCTTCGAGTCCGAAGTAGTTGACTGCATGTGTGGATATGTATGAGCCCATGTTCGTTCTCCAAGTTAGATCGTACATCTCTTATCGTGTGGCTTTCTTTTCAGGGTTAATCGGTACAACCTAGAATTTCTCTAGATCTCCATATAATATTGTAATGACCTCCATTGAGAGTGTGTACTTTATCTGAGAATTTTTCATCGTAAATAGCAGAGTATCTTCTAGCGAGGCTTGAGAGAGGGACAGGTTTTTTACGAGAGTGATTGTAATTCTTTTATCTTTTCTAATTGAATAATATCTCGGTTGTCCCCCAGATTAGGTTTGCCCGAGCTGGATCAAAATTGTGTGTTTGTGTGCTTGGTTTAGTCTACTTTTTTGGTTGTATCGTTGTGATCGGTTATAGCTTCTCTACAACCCCGCTGCACTTAGTTCCCTACAGGTTAGTGGTCACATGGCGTTGTTCTTTTTTCGAATGGATGGTCATGTTTGATGGGAATTTAGAACTACGGGAAGTTAACTGACAGATATAGCTTCTAGTTAGGAGATGATTGCTTATTTACGAGGGAATTGTTTAGAGTATTAAATTGCTAATGAATGGAAGATGACCATTTGTTTTAGGAAGATTGCAAAAAAGATTTGACGAACATGGTAGTTTTATTAATTAACACATGCACTGCCTGTGTATTTTTGGATAATCATTGGGAAGGAAAAGAAATAGTCATTTGGACAGAGTTTTTATCTTTAGAAAATATGTAAAGTAGAGTTCGAGGAATATACATGAAACAAAAGTGCAAATTTGTGTTCAATAATTATTTGAGAGCCTACTGGATGAAAGAATTTTTAAAAAATATATAAAAAATGAAAGTGATGTATGTAGTAATTTGGGATTTTAAAAGTATGGTTTAAATTTAATAGGAGACACATGGATGTCCACAATCCACACCACCGCTAGGTCTAACGAACATCTCCAAATACGATATTGAGTTTAAATTTACATGAATGTATCAGTACAAAATGAAGGATGAATCTTGTGGGTGGCTGCGAGTTAGCCAGCTCTACTTTAGGAGACCTGTATTGCCCCCATAAATGCATTAAAAGCATTTGAGTCCGTTAATCTTATGGAATTCTCGATTACTGTGCCCGTATTACACATGGAATGACGAGGGATGGGTACAAATTAATGAAAGAGATATACTTGAATAAGTGGTAGGATGAGAGTCGTGGTTTACTGGCAGTGATCAAAGAAATCAAGAGGCATTCAAAATGTTTGATATAGACAGTGAAAGAAGAAAACAGTAACGGAAACGAATTTGGGGTGAGAGAGCAAGAGAGCAACTGACGAGATAAATAGGTTTCTTTTAATTAATTCTTATCGGGTATCTTTGTATGTTATCTAAGTTTAGCGCTTATAGAAGAAAGGCAAAACAACATTGCTGAAGATGTGTTGTTTCTCTCTCTAGAAAGATGAAAACCATCATAGCAAATGAGTTTCTCTCTCTAGAAAATTTTAGAAAGAGAAACTAGATCTGAAAAAAAGTACCAAAAAACCCATAGATCTAAACCACTAGGGGCGGCGGCTAGCCCTCAGCACCCCCCCCCCCTCGCCCCCACTGTCCATTCCTCCCTTCCTTCGACGGAGCTCCACGGTGTTGAAGACGATGTTCCATTGCGTCGACGGAGCTTCACGGCGTCCCCTGACGAAGCTCCATGACGGAGCTCCACGGCGTTGAAAACGATTCCTGACGAAGTCGACGACGCCCAAATGCTCGACCAGACGACGGAGCTCCACGCCGTTGAAGACGATGTTCTTGACGAAGTCAACGACGCCCAAACGCTCGCGCCTCCCTAGATCTGCGATGTTCCGCCGCCACCGATGCCCCCTGTTTGCGCGACGATGCTACGGTGCGCCACCTCTAATGACGGCACCCATGTCGATGGCGCCTGAGCTCGTCGTGTAACGCCCCTGCCCCTAGCTCAGATAATTTATACAATTTTAGAAGACAAAATAGATACTATGAAGTACAACTGCCCACCACAGGCTGCCTCTCAAAAGTTGGTTAACCGATTAGGTGACTCTTAATCATAGGCTATTATATTTATATATTATTTTATTTTGCTATATTACCGATATGGTACTATTTATACTTACCTTTTTCCTTTTCAATTGCCGTGACTAAAGACCAAGTCAACAGCCCGGGTGGGCCCATGGGCCACGTCACCTCATGACGTCATCAGCCCATTAGAAGTAGCAACAGCACACACACTTGTACATGCTGTTTTTTACTCACGGGTGGGCCCGCCCCCCATCATACACAATTCAACATCCCATTTACTAATACATTTTCAAATTATTACCATAATGTCATTGCATTATTCCAACAGCCAACATTGTGTACTCTTTCAACATATATATACTATTTTTATATTCTTTAAAAACTACGGGGTGTTACACATGCCCCCCTTTAGAAATCAACGTCCTCGCTAAGCACGGGCATGCACAATCTAGTGCAGGATCTCCTTTCTAGCCGATGTGGAGTGGAGTACCCTGATTCTGCTAGCTGCACCGTACCCCGATTCTGCAGGTGGTCCATTATTTCAGGCCGCCACCTTGCTCCCTTTCAGGCATACCCGTACATCTGCTAGCTCCATCTCAGGCATACATCTCGCCCACTCTTACCCACACTCGGTGTCGAAAGTCGGCTCTGATACCATTTGTAACGCCCCTGCCCCTAGCTCAGACAATTTATACAATTTTAGAAGACAAATTAGATACTATGTAGTACAACTGCCCATCACAGACTGACTCTCAAAAGTTGGTTAACCGATTAGGTGACTCTTGATCATAGGCTATTATATTTATGTATTATTTTATTATGCTATATTACCGATATGGTACTATTCATACTTACCTTTTTCCTTTTCAATTGTCATGACTGAAGACCAAGTCAACAGTTCGGGTGGGCCCATGGGCCACGTCACCTCATGACGTCATCAGCCCATTAGAAGCAGTAATAGCACACACACATGTACATGCTGTTTTTTACTCACGGATGGGCCCCCGCCATCAGACACAATTCAACATCCCATTTACTAATACATTTTTAAATTATTACCATAATGCCATTGCATTATTCCAACAGCCAACATTGTGTACTCTTTCACATATATATTCTATTTTTATATTCTTCGAAAACTACGGGGTGTTACACGTCGCACCTCCCATGGCAGCCATGTCGTCGAGCCCGGTTCGGATCTGGTCGACTGGTGCGCCCCCCCTCCCCCCCCCCCCGGCGACTAGTGCTCAGACCCTGAGGTTGAGTAGTTGTTGGCACGGGGTTGGTGTCGCTTTTGGTGTGAGAGGTGTTGTATTGCACGATTGTGGGGCTTGGGCCGGAGATGGGGTCCTTCCATGATGTGTGTCACCTGTTCGGATGACCTCCTCCACCAAAGCTTCGCCGCCGTAGTGCCAGTGATCCGCCGTCGTCGCCACCTGAGCAACACCCGGGTTGGTTGGCCTTACTAGATGTTTGCTGGGATATTCTTCGTGCTTGCCACCATGTCCACACTCTCGGGGCCAATCACGGCGATCTGCGACTATGATTTGGTTTTTGCGAGGGTTGGTAGTGCGTGTGAAGAATCCGTGTGTGCTTCTCTATCTGTGAGTCGCTATGATGAACGGGTTATAATGTTTTGCACGATTATGGAGCTTGGGCCCGATGATGGGGTCCCTCCGTGGTGTACGCTTACTTGTCTCCACTTTCGGGGCGCTTGTCTCAACTGTCGCGGAGCGACTATGTCGCGCCAGAGCATCCTCCCGCGCCTGTTGTCGCGAACGCCATGGATCTGGAGTTCAAGTGTGATCAGGGCGATGGCGAGGTGCCCCCCTCCCCCCCAAAGTACGATGTCTTGCACGATGGTGGAGCTTGGGCCCGAAGATGGGGTCCCTCCATGATGTGCGCATTTAAGTGTCCTTCGATGTTGCCGGTGCAGTCTTCATAGAGCCTACTATCAGGCTATTGAGCTTCCTCCAGCTTAGGCTACTGGCTCGTGACAGCGTCGCCTCTTCCCTCGGATTGGGAGTATGAGCCGAGATAAGTCTGTGTGATGAAAAACCACTGGAGAGAGCTAGAGCGTGAGAGAGGTGAAGGTATCCTCTCCACGGCTCTCTCCTGGAGCGTGGTGTTTGGTGGGGTGAGCGAGATAGTTGTTTGGTGAGAAATCGCCTGAGAAAGCGCTATCGTGTGAGAGGTGAAGATATCCTCTTCACGACTGTCTCTTTGGTAGCGGCTGTGGAAGCTATTGGCGCATTTGTAGGATGAGTGGTGGAGATGGTGGGAGGGTGCGATCGCTGTGCGTGTGCCGTGGGGTCAGAATTCGATCTACGGGACTTGGGCCCTAGGATAGGGTCCCCCTAGCGAGGTGAAGGCAGGGATCGGCGAGTGATAAAATCCTGCCATACTTGTTTCAGGTGGGTGTGCATGTGCCGTGGAGGCACTGTAGACGTACTTACAATTTTGCTGGATGGAGCTTGTTTGTCGGCCCACCCTCCAGGGTTGTTGGAGGGATTTGTTGTTTGTATGTGTCATATTGCTTCATGTATGTTTTATTTTCTGTCTGTAGCTTGTACTTTGGCCCAGTACTCTGGATTTGTTTCGTTAAACTCTTATTAATGAAATAGGGTGGCCATATTCGACCTTTTTCTTCAAAAAAAAAAACATTGCTGAAGATGTGGAAAGATGTAACTCACACATTTAATTGCCATCCATCGGCATGTTATTGTGTCTAGGATATTCACACCGAACTTGTGTACGTACAGTCGACAACTTCTATAATTGCATTGTAAGTGAAGTAATGCAAATCATATTCACCGGCTAAGTGCACATAAGTTGCCAAATAAGACATGCTCTTAGAAAATATTTGTTGCTACTAATTTTTTATGGGAGCAAAAAAAATATTCTGAGTTCTTTTTACAAAAACAATAAAAGTCCTCACATTTTGCTTTTTGCCAATGTTAATCGCTGTAAACTGTTCTTGACTTTGACATCTGACTTCCAGAGACTATTGTGATCGATCCGATTGACCTGAGAAACCTGAAACATTAGAGTTGGCCCCGGTGACATATTACTGGTATAAATACCCGATACCCAGACCTGACCCGGACTCGATTTGGACCCGGCATTGGACCGGAACCGACCCAATCTATACGGATCCGTGTCCGAATCCTAAAATAAGACTCGTTGCAGTTTCGGATCCAGGTCCGAGTCTGCTCAAAATAGACCCAAACCGGACCCGTTAAAAAATACCCCAAAAATATGGAATTTGAATAATATGGTTATTGGGATATACATGTAAATAGTAATTGTTGAAGATGGATGTGTAAATATAAAATTTATTCACGTAATTAATTTTATTTTAAATAGGAACCAGACCCAGCGGATAAGGTTATCTTAGGTTGGACCCGGACCCGGACCCGGTTCTCATGGGTCGAGTCCGGATCCAATTTTTGGACCCGCAGAGTATCGGGTCCGGATTCTGGTAGTGCAGGACCTGAATCGATAAGACTCGATACCAGCCATAATCAACAGGTATTAATATATGAAGAGTTTTATGAGCAAAAATTGTGATTACATGGTTTCTGAAGAGATCAACATTTATTTATAGTCGCTTGGGGGCTAGTTTCAAGATATTATATTTATCTCTACTTTCCGGTGTTTTGATAATATTTGCTACCCTCTCCTATGTAAAGAGATCGAGTTAGGACTCTTCTCTTTATAAAGAGATAGAGTTTTTAAGCCCTCTCTTATGCATGGAGATATCGAAGTAATTACCCTCTAGAGATAGAGAGTTTAAACTAGCGTTTTTGGATGAATCTAGACTCCTTCACGTTAGACTATTTTGGCAACCCCTTATTGTAGGCCGGGTCGATTCAATGGGTCTAATAGTGGCCCAACATCCTCTTACGAGCTTGTATCTGCAGAAATTTACCGTGTTACCCCTAAGAGCTTTATGATTCGTGCCCGATTTGAACGGTCCTGATTTGATTCTATTTTTACCCATTCTAATATTATAAATATTTTTCAGAAATTTTAAATTAATTTTCCAAACATATAATTATTTTTTAGACTTTTCAAATTAATTTTCCAAAATTGTAACTATTTTCAAAATTTTTTGAATGATTTTTTATGAATTTAATAATTAATAAATAAACTTTAACCAAAAATCAAACTTGCACGATATTTGGAGAGACTAGACCGTTGAACGGGTGTGTTGCAAATTTTGAGGAGATGGAATGGTGTCGAAGGAGTGAGGCAACGCACTTCCTTGCGCCGGGGGGGGGGGGGGGGGGGGGGGGGGTGGCGGCGGCGAGGGGATTAGATCTTGGTTGGTCCTCGGTTTATACATATCTTTTATTTATTTCTTTTGTTTTTGTTACCGCTGATTCTGGTGTGGGGGTAAACAAATGAGATTTGTGAGTTCGTGGAAAAACTTGAATAGCGGATCCAAGCCTGCTGATTCCTGCCGCTCACCTGCAAGGAAGTGCGATACACCGGGGTTGATTCCGGCGACGCACCCTCCGAAGCTCTTGTCAGTAACCAGTGATGATTAAGAAAGAGCTTAAGTTGGAAAAAGAGTGATTACCTCGTCACAGTAGTAGGTAGGAGGTATTTATAGTCGCCATGGGAGTCTGATTAGGGACCTGATTTCCTGTGAAACCGTTAGGAGTAAAATCCTCATAATTGGTTTAGGAAACTGATCCCTGATTCCTGGTGAGAGAATAACTGCAAATTAGGCTCGTTGATTTAGTCAAATCAGTGACCCTGATCTCCTCTTGCTGGTCTGAGTTTGTCTTGGGTCGGGACCCGTACCCAGCTGGAGTGGATCCGTGTCGCGGGCTATTGGATCTGTGAAGGGGAGATCCAGTGCCCGCTTAGGGTCCATCTATATGCGAAATTACCGTTTTACCCCTGAGCTTCAAGATTCGTTCCCAATCTGGACGGTTTCGATTTAACCCCATTTTTAGCCATATCACGAGCCCCCCACTCCTAAAGACTGAGTGTGATCAGCCTTTGAGGAGTAGTTTAGCTGTTTCAGTGGCCAGTGGAGTTGTATCGGAGTCCGAATGGAGGGTTTTGAATCTCGAAGGGGGTAGTAAGGTGATTTTTGAAACTGTAAGCTGTTCCGAAGCCTTGTTGAATATTCGACGGTTTTTATCTATTTTTTCGGATTATTTATTTAATTTTGCGATGTGTTAACCAATCGTTCGGGGGCCTTAACAGTACATTCTAGGCAATAATTGTTCGTTCAGGGGCTCAAAAATATTCTCCCGAATTTATAATTATTTCCTAGATTTTTTAGTTAACTTTCCCGAATTTTTAGCAATTTTTTTGCAATTTTTAAATAAATAAAACGATTAAATAAATAAAAACTAATTTTTAATACCTATTTATGGCGTGGCTTGATCTGGGCCCTTGATCTCGCGCGAGCGCGAATATCTGAAAGATCTGGCGGTTGTAGTTGCTCGGCAGTCATTTTCTCACTTTTGGAGCTCGGATGGGCACTTGCTCGGTTAGCCGACCGGGGGTATAAGGGTTCGGCTGTCCGAGCGACGTGGCGCAATCTGAGCCGTTGGATGGTGGCGCGAATCTTAAGACGGGCTCCGTTCCCAAGAAAATGCTATCTTGTCGTCTAGCGCACGTGGCACGATATGGATCGTCCATCATCAGAAGCGCGAATTTCTGGAAGATCCAACGGTCGTGGTCGCTCGGTGGCTTTTTTCTCTATTTTGGAGCTCGGATGGGCACTTGCTCGGTTGGCCAACCGGAGGTGTAAGGGTTCGGCTGTCCGAGCGACGTGGCGCAATCTGAGCCGTTGGATGATGGCACGAATCTCGAGACGGGCCCAGTTCCCAAGAAAATGCTATCTTGTCGTTTAGCGACGCTGGCAAGATCTGGGCCGTCTGATCGAGATCTTACACGAACATTGAGGAGAAAGTGAATTTTCTCCGTTTTAGGGCTCGGATGGGTAGTTGCTCGGTTAGCCGACCGTAGGTATAAGGGTTCGGCTGTTCGAGCGACGTGGCGCGATCTGAGCCGTTGAATGATGTCATGAATCTCGAGACGGGCCCAGTTCCCAAGAAAACACTATCTTGTCATTTAGCGACGCTGGCGAGATCTGGGCCATCTAATCGAGATCTTACACGAATGTTGAGGAGAAAGTGAATTTTCTCCGTTTTAGGGCTCGGATGGGCACTTGCTCGGTTAGCCGACCGGAGGTCTAAGTGTTCGGCAGTCCGAGCGTGGTGGTGCGATCTGGGCCGTTGGATGGCGGAACGAATCTCGAAACGGTTCAGTTCCCAAGAGCATTAATGGCGCCCCAGGATTTGCGCGGCGCCCCCACTTCCCAGGGTCATTAGGAACGGTGTCTTCTATTTAATGCGAGGCGTTTCAGCTCCCTAGGCGTGACTGCTGGGCTTCCGTCGTTTGGCCTCCCGTGGGCCATAATGGCTGGTCTTTGGGGGGAGGTTATAAATACCCCACTCCCCTTGTAGTTTCAGTCACAGCAATGTTGATTTTTAACCATCGGAGGTGTCTGCCTTGGGCAGATGCCTGTTTTTTTGAAAAATTCTAACCCCGAGAGCGTCGGAGGGGTGGTCACTCTTCCGCCGTGATCTTCTCCTGATTCTAACGGCCCCAGTGCGGATGTCAGGGCCAGGGGGATCAGGGCAGAAGTGTTGACGACCGGAGTCCGGACCCGGGGGACAAGGTGCTTCGGAAGGATGGGTGGTCATTCTTCCGCCATGATCTTCTCCTCATTCTGACGGCCCCGATGTGGGTGTCAGGGTCAAGGGAGATCAGGGCAGAAGAGGTGACGACCGAAGTCCGGACCCGGGGGACAAGTTGCTTCGGAAGGATGGGTCTCCTCCGATCTCTGTCTTCCTTCTGGGCTGACGGCTTCTAATGGTTGTCAGCCCGAAGGATCTAGAGATGGGAGGCGTGCCGATCTGCTTTCTGACCGGGCCCCATGCGATGGTAGTTTTTCTCCAACCCTTGAACGATTCGTGGTTTTGGCTTCCGAGGTCGTAAGCCTCGAGTTGTTCACGGGTGAGAGGGGAATCGACCGAGTCCTGGGGCCCGGGGGGCTCACCGAGGGCGGTGCCTTAAAACTTTTAATCCAAATTTTCTCTCGCTTCCTGGGACAGATGCGGGGTGTCCGGGTCCGAAGTGCTTCATCCGGGCGACGTGGCACGATCTGACCCGTTGGATGGCGGCGCGAATCTCGAGACGGGCCCAGTTCCCAAGAAAATGTTATCTTGACTTTTAGCGACGCTGGCAAGATCTAAGCCGTCTGATCGAGATCTTACGCGTTTAGCCGACCAGGCCCTTTGATGAGAAAGTGAATTTTCTCCATTTTGGGGCTCGGATGGGCACTTGCTCGGTTAGCCGACCAGGCCCTTTGATGTTGGGGTCTGATCGCACGTCGCTCGGATTTTGATCCCGTGTGTGCCGAGCTACTTGACTTGTATCGAAACGTTTTCTTTTCGCCAACAGTTGCTGCTTGGTCACAAAGTCGTTTTGGGCTTTCGTAACGTTTCAATAGCAGGCCAAGAGTCGCGCCCTTACGTTAGTAAGCCCAAGAGACTTTTTGTTTTACTATAAATCTTCACTCCCCCACCCCAAACCTCATTATTCACTTTTACTTTCTCTTTCAAGTTTTTACTTTTCACCATCGAAGTTTTTAGCTCCTGGGTGGTGCTGCTAGCTGTCGCGGCAAGGCGTTTCTTTGCTCCGGCAAACTTTTCCGACCGTAACAATCACTTCAAGGTCAGTCTCTCTCCTTTCTCTTTAGAAAAAAAATGGTTAAGATTACTTCTTCGGATGAGACCCCCGCCTCGGACCAAGTCGTTAGCCGAGCAGGTAAAGGAAAGGAGGTGGTAGAGCCGACCGAGCAGACCATTGTTCGGCCGAGCAAGAGTGGTGAGGTCGCCGAGCCACCCCAGGAGGTTGTGGCGAAGTCCCAGAAGGGTAAAGGAGTGGTCACGATCATTGAGCAGCCGAAGACGGCAGGGGAGTTCGGTCGGCAGCCTATCGTTCTGTCGAGCGTGAGGGGTGTTCGGAGCTACTTCGAAGAGATGCTGGAGAAGGTGACCCAGGGCACTGCCAAGTCGGTAGAAGAGAACGAGCCGAGAGAGTTGTCCGAGGTGGACCAGATCATTTCGTCTCTTACGGAGGCTGATCTGCATCGGATCCGGACCGGATACCAGATCCCTGCCGAGTACGGGCTACTTCTCCCTGGACCGGGATTCCGAGCCTGCACGTCGTCTTCGGCTGACGCGTGCGTTTTTCCCCTCGACTCCTTAGCCGCCGGGCTTCGTTTTCCGCTTCATCCATTCATCGTCGAGGTTCTTAATTGGTACGGTTTGTGCCCTGCCCAGTTGATGCCGAACACTTGGAGGCATGTCTTGGCATTTGTTCTTCAGTGTCAAGAGATCGGCGCCGAGCCAAGCATGTTTCTCCTTCGGACCTCTACCGCCCTTGCCAGCCGAACAGGAACGAGCAGAGGTTCTACCTTTCGCCGCGGACAGGCATGAAGTTGATCGAGAACCCGGACTCGATCAAGCATTGGTAGGAGAAGTATTTCATTGTTCGAGCTCCGGTACCCTGGGCAATTCCGATAGCTTGGTCGAGGGAAGGCCTGCCCAAGTGAGCGAAGAAGGAGCCAGTGCTGAGTGACGAGGAGACGGAAGTCCTCAAGAAACTCCTCAGCATGCCGACACTAAGTTGGAAAGACATTACCGAGGAGGCTTTGTTCCGAGGGGGTCTCAGTCCGATCGACCACAGTACGCTTCTGGTATTTTTACTTTTTGCTTGAAGTTCATGAAAATTTTTCTAAGTTTTTTCACTCGGTTTGTGCAGATTCTTCTAAGATGGACTATAGGGCGTTGATGGCGAAGGCCAAGGTGGCTAGGGAGCAGGAGACGAGAAAGAAGAGACCCTTGACAGGGCCTCAGGGCGGCCGAGCGCCGAAGATACCTTCGGTCCCGAAGACCGCCGACCTGCAGGGGGTCGTTGTTCCGGATGCCGATCCCGAGCAGGAGAAGGTCGTTGCCTCCGATCCTCCTGTCTCGGATGCACCGATTCTAGTGGCGAAGGCGGATGCTCCCGGCTCGTCGAGCGGAGCGTTTAATGTGAGCAAGGTGTTATCCCTCCAAGTTCCGCCCCTCACTGCCGAAGCGGAGAAGATTCTGACCGAGGGGCACAAATAGATCTTCGTCCCCGACTGGCAAGTGATGAAGGTCGACGATTTTTTGGGCGACGGCAACATTTGTATGCAGGCGGTGAAGCACCTGCCGACCCCAAAGGACCGAGCGGCCCTTAAGTCCAGGGAGGTCGGGGACGCCACAATGCAGATTGCTCAGAACACGATGTCGGTGAGTGGACCGAACACTTTCTTCTTGAAGCATTTGTCTGAAATTTTCTAAGTTTCTAGGTTCGGACCTTAACGGTTTGTTCTCTTTTCAGACCCTCTGCCACTTCAACTTCTTGCTCAAAGAGTTCGCGAGCAAAGAACAAGAGCTGACGGCGCAGTACAATCGGGAGAGGTCGGAGCGCGCAAAAGCAATGAAGTTGCTCGATGTTGAGCAACTCCTCTCGGCAAAACGCGGAGCCGAAGTGGCAGGGTTGGAGGCGTAGCTGGCCGACGCCGTTCAGCAGTCGAAGGACGAGGCAGCCAAGCTCGAGGCCTCGGAGAAGGAGAATGCCGAGCTGAAGGAGGAGCTGGCCAAGGTTCAGTCGGAGGCGGAAAAAGCTCGGAAGAAGACCGAGAAGATCATGGCCAAGCACCGGTCGAAGGTGGCGAAGGCGTAGAGGGTTGTCCAGGATGAGGCCGAGCAGCACATGTTTAAGAACATGGAGGACGCGTATGGCCGAGCCCTGCTTCATATCGCCGCTCGGAACTCGGGGTTCGACACATCTTCCTACCACTTCTACGACCCCGTGGAGGGGGAGGAAGAGCTTCCCTCGGCAATGCTCAGCCCCGAGGGACAGGCCGACAGTGTCGAAGGCCCGGGCAAAACTGAGGCCGAGGGTGAGGGGGAGGACGACTCTGAGGAGGAGAGCGAGGGCGAGGACGAGGACGAGGTCGAGGACGAGGACAAGGCCGAGGGGTCGACAGACCCGAGCGACAAAAAGGTCCACCCCTGACTTGGTTGCGTCTTTGGTCTTTCTTTTTTTTTTGTAAGGCCTGACTGTGGACTGGCCACCGCTTTTGTAACGCTTTTTGATTTTTGAATGAAAACGTTTTTTGTTTGGCCAAAAATTCTCCAAGTGTTAGTCCCCGGATTTTGTGTTTGATTAGTCGTTTAATTTCTCCAAGTGTTGGGCGTTGGATTTATCTCTACTTTTCAGGTGAAGTTTGGTCTGATCACAGAGGTTTCGTACCTTCGTAAGGAGCTGACCAAAATGAAGCAAGAGCTTTCCCTTAGCCGAGAGAGGCGGTTTTACATGTTCTTGAAGCTGGAGGAGATAAAGGTAGCTGCGAGGGGGTATTGTCGCGAGTTGAAGCAACTGCGGAAGCAACCCCAAGCTCCTTGTCCCGAAGGTGAGACTGAGCGGCTTCGTAGGGAGCTTTCCGTCGTCGAGCAAAAGAATAACGAGCTCTTGGCCGAGATCCGTCACTTGGAGTTAACGGAGAAAGAACACTCGGCGGAAGAAGAGAAGCTAGCTTCCGAGTTGGAGAAGGTGTCATCCGAGCGCCAAAAGTTGTTGGCCGAGGTCGACAAGCTTAGGAGGATTACGATAGACAGGGGGATCGAGGTCACCCATTATCGACGACTCGCGACCGATAGCGCCAATGTCTCGGGCTCGTCAAGACCTCCTCGTTTGAAGATGTCGGCGAAGGATGATGCTCTAAGATATAGGATTATCGAGTTGGAAGAAGAGGTCGCGTTGCTCAAGCCTCTGCCTGAGAGGGCCAACGTTCGTAGTACGTCGTGTACTCGCGAAGAGAGCGAGAGAGGGATTACCTTCTACGAACTTGCGATTCGTTTGCCTGCGGCGAGGCGGAGTCCTGTTGATGCTCAGAGTAGTGTAGCTGTCTCGTCTAACGGTGCCTCGGTCGGTGCCACAGTTGGAGTTAGCGGCGAAGGGGGATCTCACTTCGCTGGTTTGGAATCGAGCTCGGAGGTCAGGCATCGCCGCCCCCGCGTTTCCTTGAACCAAAGCGTACCCCTTCCGAAGAGGCACTAAACAAGTTGTCTTATGTTCCTTCTAGCTATTGTAAAACCCTGTTGTAGCGTCGGTCTTGTTGTATGTAGAGTTACTTTATTTGAATAAAAGTCTGAAAGTTTGTTTTGAAAATTCTTGAAGTGTTGGACTTCGGCAATGTTTGAAATTTTGTTGTTCGTCTCTTCCTCTTTTCAGCTCGTGGTGGTAGCTCAAGACGCCGACCCCAATCGCTCGGATGACCACGCTCGAACCGAGGTTGGCTCGGGGGTGACGAGGTTGCGCTCGGCGAGGTGCCGAGAGCGGCTCTATGAAGTCGAGCTGGGATTGCGCCGAGCCGCAAGCGAGCAGGGCCACCTTCAGTTCATCCTAGGTCAGCGAGACGTCGAGATCCGGCGTCTGGAGAGCAGGATCGCCGAGATGACCCCTATAGGAGAGGACGAAGATTCGCCGACCGCCTTTAGCAACGCCCTTCGGATCCAGTGCGTTCGGCACAATTTGTCGAAAATAATAGCCGAAAGGGACGATCTGCTCTCTGAGATCCGTCACTTACAGACTATAGAGGCGGAGCTTCGGACAGAGGAAGGGGAACTGGCGGCCGAGGTTGCCAAACCGACGACCAAAACGGGACGTTGATGATTTTTCTTTTAAAAACTAAGTGTAGTGGGTCGGCATTGTAACTTTTGTTCTTTAAGGCCTTATAACCTTGTTGTATGGAAGAGTCGCTTTGTACTGTGTCCCAATTATTAATAACATTTCTTTCTCGAACTAGCACGTCCTTTGTAGCTTTGCGTAGTTGTTTCGTTTGTGACTGTGTTCATCGTGCCAAGGTCTCCGAGCCGGTCCCTTTCTTGTTCGCGGTCCAGCGCCATAAGCCTTTGGAACATTTGTCCAATCTCTTCTTGATACCAGAGAGGATCTGCCGGTTAGCGTTCTCTGCCTGGCCATTCGACTGTGGGTGGGAGACGAAGGAGAAGCACTGTTAGATGGCAAGGTCTTCACATAGAGCTCGGAACGCAGCCCCAGTAAACTGAGTTCCGTTATCTGTTACGAGGACACGGGGGACGCCGAATAGGCAGATGACGCTCTTCCAGAAGAATTGAAGCACCTTGTTCTCGGTGATAGTGGCTAGGGGCTCGGCCTCAATCCACTTCGAAAAGTAGTCGATGGCTACGACTAAAAACTTGAACTGGCCCGGAGTTGGAGGGAATGGCCCTAGTAAATCCATCCCCCACATTGCGAAGGGGATAGGACTTGATAGGGAGGCGAGGTTGGCTTGGGGGAGGCAACGAATGTTGGAATGTCTCTGACAAGAGCTACATTGCCGAACGTGTCGCTCGGCGTCTTGGAGGAGAGTCGGCCAGAAGTATCCGTAATTCAAAGTTTTCCGAGCCAAAGACCTAGACCCTGAATGTGCCTCGCCGATGCCTTCGTGGAGCTCCTGTAAGGCGTAGTCGGCCTGTTCTGGGGAAAGGCACCTCAGGTACGGTCGGCCATCAATCTGCGAGAAGGAGCGCTTGTACAAGATCCCCTCGACCAGGATGTACCGCTCAGCCCTGGTTCTTACTCGGCGTGCTTCCTTGGGGTCCTCGGGGAGGAGTCCGTCCCTTAAGAATTCCACTAACGGCTTCATCCAATTATCTTGCAGTAGGACCGGTAATGACTCCACTGAGTCGAGGGTCTCGTCTTCTATGCTCGGTTTCAAGAGGACCTCGATCAAGACGGTCTGCTCGAGACCTTGGAGGGAGGATGAGGCCAACTTGGAGAGGGCGTCGGCTTGTGAATTCTCTTCTTAAGGGACTCGTTGGATGAGTGCCTCTTCGAACCGGGCCATGAGGGTTTGGCTTTGGCGAGGTACTTCGCCATCCGTTCGTCTCGTGCCTCGTAATCGCCCAAGACTTGGTTCACAACCAGCTGAGAGTCACTATGGATTCGGAGGCGCTGCGCCCCGGCACTTTGGGCAAGTCCGAGGCCCACGATTAGTGCCTCATACTCTGCTTCGTTGTTTGAGGCCTTGAAATTCATGCAGAGGGCATACTGGAGGACGAAGTCATATGGACCCGTCAGGATGATACCAGCGCCGCTTCCCTCGTTGCAAGAGGAACCATCCACAAAAACTGTCCAAATAGGGGGTCCGTTCGGGACATGGATGACCTCGGGAATGGTGGTCTCGACGATGAAGTCCGCAAGGGCTTGAGCTTTGATCGCAGTCCGAGGCTGGTAGGAGATGTCGTGTTGACTCAGCTCGATGGACCATTTCATAAGCCGGCCTGAGGTCTCCGGCTTGTGGAGGACCTGCTTCAGCGGTTGGTCGGTGAGGACCACAACCGAGTGAGACTGAAAGTATGGGCGGAGCTTCCTTGCCGCCATAACCAGGGCGTAGGCCATCTTTTCTACCTTCGGGTAGCGGAGCTCGGCGTCCCGAAGCACCTTGCTCACATAGTAAATGGGTCTCTGAGCCCGGTCCTCTTCCCTCACCAAGACGACACTTAAGGTCTGCTCGGAAGCAGCTAAGTAGATGAAGAGGGTTTCCCCTGGAACGGGCTTACTGAGCAGGGGAGGATTGACCAAGTAGGCTTTCAGTTGTTTGAACGACTCCTGTTGCAGTTCGCCCCACTCGAAACCCTTGGCCCCTCTGAGAGCCTTGAAGAAAGGGAGGCACTTTTCCCCAGACATCGAAAGGAATCGCCCAATAGCGGCGAGGCGACCCGTAAGCCTTTGCACTTCCTTGACGTTCCGGGGCGGGGCCATGTCCAGTATGGCCTTAATTTTTTCAGGATTTGCTTCGATCCCTCGCTGGCTGACCATGAAGCCGAGGAACTTTCCTGAGGAGACCCCGAACGCACACTTGTTCGGACTAAGCCTCATATTGTGCCTTCTCAGTACGCCGAATGCCTCCTGTAGGTCGGCCACGTGGTCAGTACCTCGGACGCTCTTCACGAGCATGTCGTCGACGTATACTTCTATGTTGCGGCCTATCTGGCTTTGGAAGACTTTGTTGACGAGGCGCTGGTAGGTGGCTCCAGTGTTCTTCAATCCGAACGGCATAACTCTATAATAGTAGAGGCCTTGGTCGGTAATGAAGGAAGTCTTCGGAATGTCCATTGGCTCTGTCCGGGTGGTAGGGGTCTTCCCAGCAGTTACGTCCAGGGTGATAACCCCTTCGACAGTTACTGGTACCCCCGTGAACCCGTGGAGCGTGTAGCCAGCCGGTTTGAGGCGATCCCGGGATAGTTGCAGTCCTCGGAAGGCCGAGAGGAAGAGGATGTTCACAGAGCTCCCTTTGTCTACCAGGATCCTCTGCATTTTGAAGTTCGCCATGCGGAGGTCGATAACAAGTGCGTCGCAGTGGGGAGTCCGGACCCCCTCGAGGTCTTCATCAGAGAAAGTTACTGGGACGTCGAGGCCTTTGGGGGGAGGGGCGCTGTGAACTGAGTTGACCTCTCGGACGAAGGCCTTCCGAGAGGAGTCGAAAGAGCCCCCCATTGGGCCCCCATGGATAAGGTGCAGAACACGTTCCTCCTCGAACTCGGGGGTTTTATCTCGTCGCTCGGAGCGCTTGTTAGCCCTCCGAGGCGGAGGAGTGGTGCGATCTCCCCAATCATTTGCCTTCACAAACTTAGCCAACTGCCCCCTCTGGATGAGGGCCTTTATCTCGTTCTTCAGTGCCCGGCAATCGTTGGTGTCGTGGCCATGATCCCGGTTGTAACGGCAACACTTCTCCTTGTTCCTCCTCTTGGCCGGGGTGTTCATCCTCAGAGCGGGAGGTATAACTCCCTCCTTCACGACTTCCATCAGGATGGTGGAGACGTTGGTAGTGAGGGGGGTAAATTTCTCGAACCTGGGAGGAGGACGGCGCTGACCGCTGATGAACCCAATAATATTCACATTTAGGAGCAATAATCTTAGTGCAATTAGACATTTAAATGCTCTATATGTGGTATTTTACTCTTTTTTTCTCTTTTCCATAGGAAACAACCAAAAGCAGCAAAACGAAGCAGATTCCAGACTAATACAGACTAAGAGGATGACATACAGGGAACTACAGAGCAACAGTCGACTAGCTCTTTACCAGTCGACCGGACAGAGAGATTGCTGGGGCTCGGCACAGTCGACTTCTCCAATATCAGTCGACTTGACTAATGAATCATGAAGCTACAGATGTCTCGGTGCAGTCGACTTACATCTAACA
Organism: Hemerocallis citrina; assembly: GCA_017893485.1. Taxonomy (NCBI): domain Eukaryota; kingdom Viridiplantae; phylum Streptophyta; class Magnoliopsida; order Asparagales; family Asphodelaceae; genus Hemerocallis; species Hemerocallis citrina. The sequence continues at coordinate 40,799,592 of CM030363.1, forward strand.
CCAGTCGACTGGTATGCGGCGGAGTCAAAAGATAAGAACAGCGAAGATTCATCCTTATACAAAGCAAGATTTAGTTATCCAAACCCAGGGTATATGCAAATAACAACTTCTCCAACAAATCAAAGCTAGAGACCGGGGATTGGCATGAGCATGTGGTTAGCAGAAAAGGAAGAAAAGAAGAGAAGAGAAAGAAATAAAACGCCGATCAAATAAGGAAGGAAATAAATAAAAGAAGAGGACTTTTTTGGAAAAAAAAGTGCAAACCCTAATTCTCTTCCCGTGTTCTATAAATATCAACAAGAAGAGGCGTTAGCGAGGAGGAATCGAATCACGGAATTTCTGAATCATCAAATCATCAACCAAGAGGAGTATTCTATCAGCATCGAAGAAGAAGGAGATCGAGTCAACTGAAGCAACAAACCAGTCGACTGAGTGACAGCAGTCGACTTCTCAGACCAATCATCTTCAGTTTATTTCTTCTCTCTCTAGTTTTTATTTTCATCATGTATTCGAAACTGTTAGTCAATAAAAGTTTTATTATGTGGAACTAATTTCATAGTTGGGTAGATTGAAACCGTAGTTATGTAATGCTTATATTCTTCTGAATGCTATTCTGTTACTTATTGATTAAACTTGAGAGTATTGGTATAGATTTATAATAGACAAACTTGTTCAGAAGTTCTAAGAGCAGTCGACTGAGAGTGACAGCAAGTCGACTGCCATACAAAACCTGAGATTATCAAGTTTGCATGTGATAAATCTGAATCAGTTATATTAGTATAGAGACGACCCGTATCTCGTGCTCGTAACTTGTAACACAGGAATCTTTAGGGGTTCTTGGTTTAATCAACTTGAAGGATCTAGATCTGATACCAATTTCTAGAACTTCGAGTGTTTGTTAGTTTCCATTGTTCTTATGTTTTCTTTAAGTGCAACTTAGTAGATACCATGCTAAATACTTAAGGAAAGAAACGAATTAGAGTAGATACCATGCCTAATTCTTGGCTAGGAAAACAATACTTTAAGGAGTAGATACCATGCCCTTAAAGGAACGAACATGAGTAACTAGAATAGTGAAGAAGGTGACTTAGCATTACTGACTACAGGTGGAAATCAAAACCCAACTACTTAATAGATATTTGTGATTCAGAACTACTAGATATAGTTTCTAATCTTTTTATTTCTTTAGAACAATACCTTAAGATCCTTATTTCTATTTTATTGGTTAGTAAGTTAATTGTCTACAATCTCTGTGAGATCGACCCTTGCTCGTCACTACGCTTCTATAAACGATTCGTACACTTGCGAGGTTTTAATTTGTGCCTAGTTTATCTATTTATTTAGATCATCTAGATTGCACAACAAGTTTTTGGCGCCGCTGCCGGGGATTGTTAGTATTTTGACTTACAAATCAGTAAATCTTTTATTTTATTTTATTTTATTTTATTTTATTAATAAATATTTTCTCTTTTAGGTTACAGGATTTTGGTGGATGCACGGAAGGCGATCACTTCGTCCAGAGCTACTACCTATTGACGCGGAAACAGAACGCACTCTGCACAGACTAGGTCGGCTGTCTGCGACCAACCAGTCGACTGCTACAAGGAACCAGGCGACTGCACAGAGACCCAATTCACGAGCAACAATGGCTAAGGAAGTACCAAATTGAGTACCAATGCAGGACAAATTCACGCCTAAGAATATTGAGCAACCTTCCTGCATTGCTTATCAACCTAATGTCACAGGGAATATGCATCTATCTCCCCAATTACTCAGCATGGTTCCCCACTTTAGTGGCAAACCAGATGAGGAGTCTCACCTCCATCTGCAAGACTTCTTTGATCTTTGCAGAACACAAAGCGTCCAAGGGCTTACCCCTAAACAAATCAGGTTAATCTTGTTTCCATTCTCTTTAAAACTTAATGCTAAATTGTGGTATAATTCTTTGGAACCAGGATCAATTAATTTATGGGAGCAATTGGCCACAAAATTCTTGAAAGAATTCTTTCCAGTCCAGAAGACCAAACAACTGAAAAGGGATATTCAACTCTTCCAACAAAAAGATGGAGATTTATTCTTCGAAGCATGGAAGGACTTCAAGAACAAGCTTCTCAAGTGTCCTACGCATAACATGCCTAAGGATGATCAGGTACAAGCCTTTTATGAGGGTTTAAATGATACTAACAAGGCAATTGTGGATTCAGCCTGCAACGGGATCTTGATGAGGAAAAGTGGTGAGGAGGCCATCGAATTATTTGAAGAACTCAGCGAGAACTCACAGCAATTCTCAACAAGGGGAAGATGCATTTCTAAAAAACAGGGAGTTTACGAAATTTCTGGTAGTAATAACATACAATTCGAAATGGTAAACATGAACAAAAAAATTGATATGCTTGTTAATGCAATGACAACAATGGGCAGTGTAAAAATCAAACAAAAGAAATTTGTGCAATTTGTTCTCATTTTGATCATACAACTGACACATGTTCTATGTCTTCTTTCACAGATCAGGAGCATGCAAACTATGTGGGACAAGGAGTGTTTCCACCAAAAAACAACCCATTCTCGAACACATACAATCCAGGGTGGAGGAACCATCCAAATTTCTCATGGAGCAACAATCAAGGCACTCAATCTTCGCAAGGACATGCACGGAACTTCCAGATGGGAAGTGGGTTTGATAGGCCAGTTCAAGAACAGAAGAAGTTGGATTTTGAATCCACCGTCCTTCAATTGCTCCAACAACAACATCAAACAAGCAACCAACAAGGGCAGGCAATTCAGAAATTGGAAACTCAAATCGGGCAAATGTAACGCCCCGATCTCCCCGTTGCTGGGAAACCGTGACACATGCCAAGATCTTCTCTTCAATTAGTCACGATACACAGAAAAAGCTGGAAAATTTAAAACTTTTTATTCAACACAGAGTTACTATGCAGTAATTACAAATATCAGTTTGTAATACCAAACTGTACTGCCTGCCCCTTTTCTTTTCTTTTTGACTCCAAAATCAATTCTTCCAATTTCTATACCACTTTAAACATAAACTAAAATAGTTATGTTTCAAAGAAAATTTGGGCAGAGTCTCCCTTGTATTTTTTGCCCAAAACACAGAAAAGCTTACGGAATTTTGCTCTAAATTCCGTAGCTTACATCACAGGCAATAATAATACGGGCTCCCCAGGCCAAAATGAGCATCATCACACAGGCAATATATATATATGCTCTGGGGGCCAAACTCATAACGGTTTAACAAATATCAATTAAAAAGCATAAATTCCTTTGAAAACGTAGTAAGTTTTTAGAAAATAACCTGTAAAAACCTACCACGACGCCCGGCACTCCACAACGAAATGGGTACGGGTCCAAACCATATCCTGCTGCCTCACACTATACTCTTCGTCATCATCCTCATACTTATACATCAAAAATACAATTTAAAGCATAAATCTTTACTATTTACAATTAAACATAACAACGAATTATAACTGGAGCTTCACTCCACGGAACCTGTACCTACACCTCACCTCTGCACTGCTGAGGACCTGTAACAGTGGGACCTAGGGTAGCCCAGGGACTCCCTAACCCCCAAACACTAAGGGGTTAGCCATTTCTGGTGTGAGTATAATTTATTAAATAAGTAAATAAATTAAACTTACAAGTAAAACATAACGAACTCACAATTTCCAAGATAAACAAATCTTACTTGACATCTGAATATGTAAACATCATAATTAAGATTTTACATCAAAATACTCTCTGAGTCATCACCTGTATGTATATCTATACCCGCTCATAACCTACTTATATTTAGTAACCATTTGAATAACCAATCTCATAAAACAATATTGATTTTATTTCCTTATCTCATGTATCCCATCATAAACATATGCCTTCATCCTCATACTACCACATTCATTCATGTCCAACCTCACATCTCATTTCACCTTACCATTTACTTGCATTTTATCACAATACACCCCATATCCCAACATAGTTTGGTAATAACACAATCACATCCCAAGCCCATAGCTTGGTTATTAATCTACTCCAACTATCACACTCGCAATTTATCTCGAATGGAAAGGACACGTGTACATATAATTTGTGCCAGTGTATGTTATGACTTAACTCTAATGCAAATTACCAATACAATGATACTCTTATTCTAATGCAAGATTACTAATGCGATGATGCTCTTATTCTAATGCCAGCAAGTCTCCGAAGCAACATGCAGCCCATAAATACATGCGCCCCATCTCAAGCCGTTTCTCCATATATAGGGATTTGAACCCGCGTTATGAATTTCTAATTGTACACAACCTGTTCCTGACAGATACAACATGACTGATGAGGTTGCACATGTGGTCAAGTCCCACCAATGCAGTGGGCTCATGGTGTCTATGTTTGCCACTACCACCCGGTACACCGGACCTCACTCAAAAACCAGACGAACATAGGGTCTTCCGAACCCATAACTCATAGACCCCAATCTATGGCCTGTTCGCTTCCCTCTGGCCAAGGACCCGACGAAGTTCCGGGGTCCATCCCCCTAGCTTCGCCGCCTTATCATGGCACTTCAGGAATTAACAATCAAGATACGCAACCAGTGCTCCCAACTCGTGCGAAGACACCGTACGTATCCCTTTTGACGGGAAGGCACAACCCAATATCACCACCTAAGGCCTGCTTCGAGGGACAAGTTGGTCGTAAGGCGCTACCTACAACCAACTCCTCTCTTTTTGGCAAAGGGTCGAAGTAAAATGATCTTCATAAGTCACTACCTTAATGATGTTCCTAACCCTGAACAATCCTAGGAATGACAACATTACACAGCATGCTAGGTCTTAAATTAGACTTCGCAAGATAACTCTATTAGGCTGCTCAACCTAAACTCACCAGAATCCTTCAGGATCTGGTTCATGGCCTATCGATCCAAGACCCCGGCAATACGAACGTATTCGCATGCTACTATCCTGAACTTGGATTTCGTCACACTCCGGTCCGCAATCAACCAACGGTTAAGATCTGACGGCACCCGCGAAGTGACTCGTCCACAGTCCCTTAGGAGTAAGCTAAACACACGTCTTAATGGTCGATAGCCCTAGGGCAATGATATCACCCTAGATGAGCACAACAAACTGCGTATTAGCCAAGAAGCTACATACGAGTAACCAAAAACACATACGAGCTAAACAGCTACGTATGGGACCAACAGCTACATACGGACCAGTCGAGCCGCGTATGAGACAACAACATGCATACGAGCCAAATAAGCTCCGTATGAGACCAACATTTACATACGGGCCAGTCGAGCCGCGTATGAGGCAACAACACACATACGAGCCGAATAAGCTGCGTATGAGACCCACAGCTACATACGGGCCAGTCGAGCCACGTACGCGCAAAACCACATACAACAATCATACAGGTAATCAAACCTAGAAACAACCAACTGTGCTTACTAGCAAACTTGATCTTCTATAATTAGAAGCAACAAAAGAATCTACTATAATCAACTTAGCATGGGTTTCTTCTAAAATCAACTCATCATGGCATACCTACTATAATCGACTCAAACATGAGTTTCTTTCTAAAATCGACCCAAACATGATATTCTACTACAACTTAACCATGGGTTTCTTTCTACAACAATTCAAATCCATAGGATGGGTTCTTTTTACTCAATACTACTAACAACTAAAATGAGTTCTTTTTGAGACTCTTAGCTAAAACCACTACTATACTCACTTAAGCATTGTTTCTTTGAACCTTAGAACAACTACTCATCTTAGCTATTTTCTCAAGTTCTACCATTCATACTTTTTATAGGATCCCTTTGATCCATAAATTTATATATCAATACTTTAGTTTATTCGAACTTCTTCAAAACATCAAAATACGTATATAAACCATACACCCATATTTTGATATCATCATCTAAAAATAACTCATCCATTATATAGGTTTTTATATACTCAAAATAGTTAATAAACACCATATTTTTACAATCACAAAAATATGTAAAATAATCAATACTCACATATTCCTTAACCCACAAAATATATTAATATACTAACTCACATATATTTTTAAACCACAAAAATATATAAATAATATAACTCACATATTCATCAAACTACAAAAATATATAATAAACCAACTCACATATTTCTAAAATCACAGAAATACATATAATAAACTAGTACTCACATATATCTTTAACACACCAAAAACACATAATAAATTAACTCACATATTCATCAACCCACAAAATATATAAATATACTAACTCACACATATCTTTAAACCATAAAACACACAAATCTATAAACAAACTAACTCACATATTTCTTAAACCACAGAAATACGTATAATAAAATAGTACTCACAAAATTTGCGAAGGTCCCAAGCGTCACCAAGCCATCTCGCGTCCCAAGTCGCAATATACATCCTATCATCAATTTCAAGCAATTAAAACTCAAATAATTTAAACCAATCATAAAAGCTAATAACACTATCCCCAAATATCACACAAGCGTTTACTGAACGCTTGGGACATACACGTGCGATGCACGTGATAATCTAATGCTTACGGTATTTTCGTTCCCAATTAATTACTAAAATCACCCCCAAATAATCTAATAGTCCAACTATAATTTCCACTGCTATACGAGAATTAATTCACATCCATATAATTCTCTTTTACAAACCCCAAACCTTATTTTACTAACAATTCACCAATTCCCTAATAATCCGCTAATTTCTCACATCTACAATTTCTAATATCTCTAAATCTCTCTACCCTAACATTCCTACTCAATAAAAATTAACCCAACTAAATTCTATACAATAAAATAGTTAGGGTTTTACCTTCCCGAATCCAATCGAAAATCCAACGCTACCACCATGTAGAGAATCCCTCACTTAGTCTTCCCCTCATTTTAATTTGGAGTTGATGAAGAAATGGAGGAGATTTGAAGTGGGGAGAGTGTCCTTCGATGGGTTCTGTTCGGGTTTGTTTTGATCGGGATGAAGAAGCAGAACGAAGGAGGAGGAGGGAAATGGGTCGGGGTCTCTTCGATTGCTGGCGTGGACGGGAGAGGAAGGGAGGAGGGAGAGGAGGTCGGCTTCTTTTGGGTTCGGCATCGAACAAGAAGGGAGAAGGAAGGAGGAGGAGAAGAAGAAGGGAACGGGAGGTGGGGGGATTTCTTCCGATCGGTTGGGACGAACGGGAGGAGGAAAGGAGGAGGGCTGGGGTCTTCTTTTGGGTTCGGTCTGGGAACGAAGGGGAAGAAGAAGAAGGGAAGAAGAAGGAGAAGAAGGAGAGAGAGAGAAGGGGTTTTTTGTAAAAATGGGGAATAGAAAATAATAGATAGAAAATATCTAAGGGAATGTTTCGTATAAGCCCTCTAGCTTTACTACATTTCCAAATAAAGCCCAACTTTCTATTTTAACATTCTACACAATACAAAAATACATTAAACTACTTCGTAGATAATCCGTATAAAAATAATTTAATACGAAAATAATAATAAAATAAAATCGACAATATATCTTATATTTCTCAATTAAAAATAATTTTTATCAGAAAATCCATGATCGCGCGAAATTCTCAATCGCGCACACATTTCGATGCAAAATAGCCATATGCTATTTTCCGGGTCGTTACAGCAAATCACAAAAGAGTTGAGTGAAAGAAAGGCAGGAGAACTCCCTTCACAAACCATACCAAACCCTAGAGGCCAAGAACAGCTCAAATCAGTAACAACTCTGAGAAGTGGTAAGACAATTGACAACAAAGTTAGAACACACAGACGAAGAAGATACACAACCATCAAAAGTTTTGGGTTCCAACAAGGTAAGTGAAAAGGAAAGGACAGTTTTGCCACCATTCCCTCAAAGGTTAGTCAAGCAAAAGAAAGAACAACATTTATTTGACATCTTTGAAACTCTCAAAAAGGTAGAAATTAATATCCCCCTACTTGATGCTATTAAACAGATTCCTTCTTATGACAAATTTTTGAAAGAATGTTGTACTCACAAAAGAACATTTCAGGTTAGGGAGGATGTGGCTTTGACAGAGGAAGTGAGCGCTGTTTTGTTAAGGAAATTACCTCCTAAATTGAAGGACCCAGGTAGTTTTACCATTCCTTGCAGGGTTGGTGAGCACTTCTTTGAAAAGGCACTGCTAGACTTGGGGACAAGCATCAATCTTCTTCCTTACTCTGTTTATGAAAAGCTAGGATTGGGGGAACTCAAACCAACATCCATCACTTTGCAGTTGGCTGCTGCGCTGATCGCAGCATCAGAAGACCAAGAGGTATTTTGGAAGATGTCCTAGTTCAGGTAAATGATTTCATTTTGCTTGCAGATTTTGTTGTGTTGTATATGGAGGACTCTTCAATGCCATCTTCTTTACCAATCATTTTAGGTAGGCCCTTTATGAGTACGGCTGATATAAAAATTTGTGTTAGAATGGGTACTATAAGTATGAAAATAAATGGAGAAAAGATTGAATTTAAAATGTTTGATACACTAAAATTACCACATGATGATCATGAATGCTATAATGTTGATGTGGTACAGGAGATTGTCGATCAAACATTTCAGGTACATTGTGTTGAACCACTACAAGCCATAATTACACAATCTCTAACATTGTCTCATGTTGAACAGGAATACGATGAATGGAGGATTGCAGAGACAGTATATTACCTCGAAACTCCAAAATCATATTCAGGTAAGCTTGCACCTGCATTTGAAAATCTTGTGTCTGATAACACTTTTGTTTCCTCTGTTACCAGGACACCAGACGTGGAGCTTAAGCTGCTGCCTGAACACTTGAAGTATGCATATTTGGGTGAAAACCAGACAAAACCTGTGATAATCGCTGCAAACTTAAGTGCGCAGGAAGAAGAGAAGCTGCTGAGGGTGCTGCGAGAACACAAGGGTGCAATAGGATGGACCATTGCAGACATCAAGGGAATAAGTCCATCCAAATGCATGCATAAAATACTTCTTGAAGACAATGCAAAACCTAGCAGGGAAGCACAGAGAAGGCTTAATCCACACATGAAGGAAGTGGTAAGAACAGAGGTCCTGAAGCTGCTAGATATTGGCATCATCTACCCTATCTCAGATAGCAAATGGGTGAGTCCTATACATGTAGTGCATAAGAAAAGTGGAGCCACAGTGGTGAAGAATGAAGAGAATGAACTTATCCCTACAAGAATGACCACAGGATGGAGGGTATGCATTGACTACAGGAAGCTGAATAACGAAACCAGGAAAGATCACTTCCCTCTTCCTTTTATTGATCAAATGTTAGAAAGATTAGCAGGATATAGTCATTATTGTTTTTTAGATGGTTATAGTGGCTATAATCAAATTGCTATTGTTCCAGAAGATCAAGAAAAAACTACTTTTACATGTCCTTTTGGTACTTTTGCATACAGGAGGATGCCCTTTGGATTGTGCAATGCACCACCTACATTTCAAATATGCATGATGAGTATATTTTCAGACATGGTGGAAAGGTTCATCGAGGTATTTATGGATGATTTTAGTGTTTTTGGATCTTGTTTTGATGAATGCCTTAACCATTTGCAGCTTGTACTTAAGAGGTGTGAAGAATTCAATTTAGTGCTGAATTGGGAAAAGTGCCATTTTATGGTACAACAAGGAATTGTCTTGGGACATGTGGTGTCAAAAAGAGGCATAGAGGTGGACAAGGCAAAAATTGACATCATATCAAAGCTACCCCCTCCTACTACAGTTAAGGGTGTTAGGAGTTTTCTCGAACATGCAGGGTTCTATAGAAGATTTATAAAAGATTTCTCAAAAATCTCCAGACCCCTTTGTGAATTGTTGGCTAAGGACGTTGAGTTTGCATGGACAGAAGAGTGCACAAATGCTTTTATTACATTGAAGAATCTTCTCATTTCTGCACCTATTGTCATGGCACCAGATTGGAACCATCCTTTCGAGCTTATGTGTGATGCAAGTGATTATGCTTTGGGAGCTGTTTTAGGTCAGAGAATCAATAAGGTACCCCATGTTATTTACTATGCTTCTCAAACTTTAAATGATGCACAGCTAAATTATTCCACTACTGAAAAAGAAATGTTAGCTGTTTTTTTTGCTGTAGAGAAGTTTAGATCATATTTGATTGGTTCTAAAGTCATTGTTTTCACTGACCATGCTGCTTTGAGATATTTGTTTGCTAAAAAGGATGCTAAGCCTAGGTTGATCAGATGGGTGTTGTTGCTTCAAGAATTCGATCTTGAGATTAGAGACAAGAAAGGAAGTGACAATGTTGTGGCAGATCACATGTCCAGATTACTGCATAAGGAAGAAAGAATTGTGCCCCCACTTAATGAAAATTTCCCAGATGAAAATTTATTTGAAATAAATATACAACTTCCATGGTTTGCAGATATTGTAAATTATCTTACTGCTCATGTCTTCCCTCCAGGTATGACAACTCAAGAAAGAAAGAGACTGGTGGCCATGTGCAAGCACTATTATTGGGATGATCCTTATTTGTTCAAATTCTGCCCTGATCAAATTATAAGAAGATGTATGGCAGAAGAAGAGCAAATGAGTATTCTACAACATTGCCACAAATATGCATGTGGAGGACATTTTGGACCAAAAAGAACAACACTCAAGGTATTGCAATCTGGTTTTTATTGGCCTAATGTATTCAAAGATGTTTTTTCTTTTTGCAGGACTTGTGAGAAATGCCAAAGGACAGGCAACATCTCCTCTAGAAATCAAATGCCACTGCAAAACATCCAAGTAATCGAGCTTTTTGATGTTTGGGGAATCGACTTCATGGGTCCCTTTCCTAACTCATTTGGTTATTTATATATTCTTGTGGGTGTGGATTATGTGTCTAAATGGGTCGAGGCTGTCCCCTCAAAAACTAATGATCACAAAGTTGTTGTCAAGTTTTTGCAGGAGAATATTTTCACTAGGTTTGGTACACCACGAGCAATAATTAGTGATGGAGGGAGCCACTTCAATAACTTTCCATTTGCTTCTTTGATGAAGAAATATGGGATTACACATAGAGTGGGTACTCCATATCATCCTCAAACTAGTGGGTAGGTGGAGATTAGCAACAGAGAGATCAAGAGCATTTTGGAAAAGACAGTAAATACAAGGAGAAAGGATTGGTCGCTACGCTAGAACGATGCATTATGGGCCTACCGAACGGCATATAAGACACCCATCGGCATGTCACCATACCGGTTGGTTTTTGGAAAAGCCTGTCATCTGCCAGTGGAGTTGGAACACAAAGCCTATTGGGCCATCAAAAGGTTCAATTTTGATATGAAACAAGCAGGCGACAAAAGAAGATTGCAACTGAACGAGTTTGAAGAATTGAGGCACGATGCATATGAAAATGCAAAATTATACAAAGAAAGGACCAAGATGTACCATGATAAACAGCTAGCAAGGAAGGAGTTTTATGAAGGACAGAAGGTATTAATATACAACTCAAGATTAAGACTCTTTCCAGGCAAGCTTATGTCACGATGGTATGGCCCATACATTGTTACAAAAGTCTTTCCACATGGAGCATTGGAGGTTCATAACAAAGAGAAAAATCAAACATTCAAGGTGAACGGGCATAGGGCGAAGCCATACATTGAGATGAGTCTAGAGCCGCATGAGGAAGATGTGAATCTTCAAACTATTCAATACATTGCATGAACTCATCAAGTCTAGCTGAAGACAGAAAACACAGCGCTTATTGGGAGGCAACCCAATTTTTCAGGGGAGTACTTACACTCTCAATTTATTTATTTCTTTAATCATTTTTTTTATTTCGTTATTTTATTTTCTTTCCTTCAAACTAGTTGGTAACACATGCCTATACTTTAAGTTTTGTGCGAACATTGAGGACAATGTTCCATCTAAGTTTGGGGGTAGTTATTTACATTTGGAGTCTTTTGATTTTTTTTTGGGATAAACAATTTCTTATAAAGTAAGAGTAAGTATACTTATTTACTTTAGGATTGTTGAGTTTCATAATTCCTTGCAAAATCATAAGAGTCATGTGATTATACATAAAAAAAAATATGTGATGCTTTTTCTAGTGATTATCCTCTTTGATCTAGTCCTAAACAGAGTTTAAGTAAATAGAGTAAAAATGAAAAGAATATATATATATAAATAAAGTCAATCTACTCCAATGTTTTGAGTTGCTTAGTAACTAGGGGTATTCATCACCAATGTTTACCTTTAAGTCAAACGGCAACTTGAAATATGAGTGTGCAAAGCACTTTAAAGTTTGTGACTTGTTGAGTAACCGGGTGGATTCATCACAAATGTCTTGCACTCGCGTCAAAAGGCAAGTGACGACTTAAAGAAGAGACTGAAAAAAAAAAAAAAAACTCTAGTTTGCTACTCGGTTTGTAGTAGAGAAAAGGGATAATCACAGATGGAGTGTTACATACTATAACTATAATTAATTGCATGACAAGTGTGATTGGGTTTGGAGCTATGAATAGACAATTGCACTGGAGAAAGTGGGTATGCTTGTTTTTACTTTATTTGCAATTGTTTATGTTGAAATTTTGATGCTTGCATAATGAGAGTTCTTGGTGTGATGGGTTGAGTCTATTATTATTTTCCCCTTGTTCATAATTTTACTCTTTGCTTGAGGACAAGCAAAAGCTAAGTTTGGGGGTATTTGATGAACCCAATAATATTCACATTTAGGAGCAATAATCTTAGTGCAATTAGACATTTAAATGCTCTATATGTGGTATTTTACTCTTCTTTTCTCTTTTCCATAGGAAACAACTAAAAGCAGCAAAATGAAGCAGATTCCAGACTAATACAGACTGAGAGGATGACATACAGGGAACTACAGAGCAACAGTCGACTGGCTCTTTACCAGTCGACCGGACAGAGAGATTGCTGGGGCTCGGCACAGTCGACTTCTCCAACATCAGTCGACTTGACTAATGAATCATGAAGCCACAGATGTCTCGGTGCAGTCGACTTACATCTAACACCAGTCGACTGGTATGCGGCGGAGTCAAAAGATAAGAACAGCGAAGATTCATCCTCATACAAAGCAAGATTTAGTTATCCAAACCAAGGGTATATGCGAATAACAACTTCTCCAACAAATCAAAGCTAGAGACCGGGGATTGGCATGAGCACGTGGTTAGCAGAAAAGGAAGAAAAGTAGAAAAGAGAAAGAAATAAAACGCCGATCAAATAAGGAAGGAAATAAATAAAAGAAGAGGACTTTTTTGGAAAAAAAAAGTGCAAACCCTAATTCTCTTCTCGTGTTCTATAAATATCAACAAGAAGAGGCGTTAGCGAGGAGGAATCGAATCACGAAATTCTGAATCATCAAATCATTAACCAAGAGGAGTATTCTATCAGCATCGAAGAAAAAGGAGATCGAGTCAACTGAAGCAACAAACCAATCGACTGAGTGACAGCAGTCGACTTCTCAGACCAATCATCTTCAGTTTATTTCTTCTCTCTCTATTTTTTATTTTCATCATGTATTCAAAACTGTTAGTCAATAAAAGTTTTATTATGTGGAACTAATTTCATAGTTGGGTAGATTGAAACCGTAGTTATGTAATGCTTATATTCTTCTGAATGCTATTCTGTTACTTATTGATTAAACCTGAGAGTATTGGTATAGATTTATAATAGGCAAACTTGTTCAGAAGTTCTAAGAGCAGTCGACTGAGAGTGACAGCAAGTCGACTGCCATACAGAACCTGAGATTATCAAGTTTGCATGTTATAAATCTGAATAAGTTATATGATTATAGAGACGGCCCGTATCTCGTGCTCGTAACTTGTAACACAGGAATCTTTAGGGGTTCTTGGTTTAATCAACTTGAAGGATCTAGATCTGATACCAATTTCTAGAACTTCGAGTGTTTGTTCGTTTCCATTGTTCTTATGTTTTCTTTAAGTACAACTTAGTAGATACCATGCTAAATACTTAAGGAAAGAAACGAATTAGAGTAGATACCATGCCGAATTCTTGGCTAGGGAAACAATACTTTAAGGAGTAGATACCATGCCCTTAAAGGAACGAACATGAGTAACTAGAATAGTGAAGAAGGTGACTTAGCATTACTGACTACAGGTGGAAATCAAAACCCAACTACTTAATAGATATTTGTGATTCAGAACTACTAGATATAGTTTCTAATCTTTTCATTTCTTTAGAACAACACCTTAAGATCCTTATTTCTATTTTATTGGTTAGTAAGTTAATTTCTACAATCTCTGTAGGATCGACCCTTGCTCGTCACTACGCTTCTATAAACGATTCGTACACTTGCGAGGTTTTAATTTGTGTCTAGTTTATCTATTTATTTAGATCATCTAGATTGCACAACAACCGCTATTATCCTTCTGTAGCTTCTTGGCCCCTTCCTTTTTCGTTGTCTTTCTCTTCGACCCGGAAGCGGATCCTCCGAAGCCCGGGAAACACTCGGCTTCCTCCGCCCGAATATATTTCTCGCATCTAAGGAGAAGGTCGGCGAAGTTGTGCGGGGGCTTTTTGGCGAGGGACGACCGAAGGTTAGAGTTGAGGACGTTGGACTGGAATGCGACGGTCGCCACAGACTGGTTGAGGGAGGCGATGGACCGGACCTCCGCAGTAAATCTCCTCACATAGTCCCTTAACTTCTCGCCCCTCTCCTGTCGGAGGTGGAGTAAAGAGAGGCTGGTCTTCTCCGTTCGTCTGCTGCTCACAAAGTGAGTTATGAAGAGCATTTCGAACTGCTCAAAAGAGAAGATGGAAGAGGGAGCGAGCCGGGAGTACCATTCCCGCGCCGAACCCTTGAAAGTGGCGGGGAAGGTTTTGCAAAGCATGGCGTCGGAAGCTTGGTGGATTAGCATCAAGGTCTTGAAGCTCTCGACATGATCAACAGGGTCCGACTCCCCCGAGTACGTTTCAAACTGCGGAGGCTTGAAACCCCTCGGGATGGGAGCCTCCATGATAGTCCGAGAGAAGGGGGGTCTGCTGGGGCGGACGGCCCTTCCTCTCGACTCCTCCTCCTTGTCCATTCGACCGATGCACCTCTCCATCTCGTAGAGACGATGGTAGAGGGCATCGTCCCTTCGGTGGTAGTCAAACGATCCCCTGGACTCGTCTTCATAGGAAGGGTAGCGGGGACTACGGCGTCGGTAGTCCTGGGATCGGCGAGGACTATGAGGGTGTTGCTGGTGACTAGGAGCCGGGGGAGGACTTATGGATCGGTGGTGAGGACTTGGGACCCGTGGGGGTGTTGGAACCCTTTGGACATTATTGTTGTTGTGGCGAAGGTTGAGGGCATGCAACACCGTCGCTTGGAATTGTTGGAACTCGGCACGAGTGATGGGTGCCTCATCGTTCCTCGGATGATGTCTACCAGTAGGGGAATATGGCCTTCTCCTACGATGCTCGGGAGATTCCCCCCGTCCTCTTCGATTCGGAGACCTCCTGTCATCTCGGCGATAAGGAGATCGCTCGCCTTGATGTTGGCGGGAGACTCCCTCTTGGGCCCGCTTCTCA
Source organism: Hemerocallis citrina (assembly GCA_017893485.1). NCBI lineage: Eukaryota > Viridiplantae > Streptophyta > Magnoliopsida > Asparagales > Asphodelaceae > Hemerocallis > Hemerocallis citrina. The sequence continues at coordinate 40,815,147 of CM030363.1, forward strand.
TCTAGGCGGTTGCGCAGGTCCTCATCCTTCTACCGATTTAGAACGGTGTTGCGGAGGTCGGAAGCTCGGGGATTATGGGAGGCCATAGAATCTGAAGAGGCATTGTGTACTGACACATGGTCTGGGTGGAGAGGTTGCTTCTGCCTCCGCTGGTTCTGACCAGTGGGACCATTAGGGGGTTGTTGATTCAGAAGAGGGGGCTGGCCCTGTTGGAAATGGTCTTGGACCGGGGGAGGAAGTTGTTCGGGCTGCGGAGCAGGATGTATGGGGACTTTCTCTTGTTGATCGGTAGGGTTGGGTCCACGGTTGGAACCCCTGAACCTGACCTTTCTGGGAGGCATGGCTGGAGAAGAGCTAGTCGACGGGAAGAGGAGAGGCTGCTATTCGTATGGTTTCCCACAGACGGCGCCAATCTGTTACCGCTGATTCTGGTGTAGGGGTAAACAGATGAGATTTGTGAGTTCGTGGAAAAACCTGAATAGCGGATCCAAGCCTGTTGATTCCTGCCGCTCACCTGCAAGGAAGTGCGATACGCCGGGGTTGATTCCGGCGACACACCCTCCGACGCTCTTGTCAGTAACCACTGATGATTAAGAAAGAGCTTAAGTTGGAAAAAGAGTGATTACCTCGTCACAGTGGTAGGTAGGAGGTATTTATAGTCATCATGGGAGTCTGATTAGGGACCTGATTTCCTGTGAAACCGTTAGGAGTAAATTCCTCATAATTGGTTTAGGAAACTGATCCCCGATTCCCGATAAGAGGATAACTGCAAATCAGGCCCGTTGATTTAGTCAAATCAGTGACCCTGATCTCCTCTTGCTGGTCTGGGTTTGTCTTGGGTCGGGACCCGTACCTAGCTGGAGTGGATCCGTTTCGCGGGCTATTGGATCTGTAAAGGGGAGATCCAGTGCCCGCTTCGGGTCCATCTATATGCGAAATTACCGTTTTACCCCTGAGCTTCAAGATTCGTTCCCAATCTGGACGGTTCCGATTTAACCCCATTTTTAGCCATATCAGTTTTACTTTGTAAATTCTTTATTTTCCTTTTAAAAAAGGAGATTTTAAAATTAATATAAGGTGTTAATGAAATATTTTGGCAAGATTATATATAATAAATCAAGATTTATTGTATGGATCAATAATAGTGGTAAACTTTAAAAGGTAATTTTGGAGTTATTTATTTTAAATTAAGTTTGATTAAAATAATGAAATGGGATGGTTTAAATTTAGATTTATTCTAGATTTTTATATTGTTCAAAAATAAAATTTCATTTGGAGCTTACGTACATTATTCAGATTGACGAAAAAAAAAAAGAATGAAAAAGTGATAAAGTAGATGTATGACATTGGGAAGATTTTATCAAATTTGAAGTGTTATTGAATAAGAAGCCAAATATGTGTTTGAGATTTTGATTTAAAGAGAATGAATAAAGGAATCAAATGATTTATACTGAATGAGAACTTGTAAATGAGGTAAGAATAACCTAGATGATCTATGTGGTTGAAATGTGTAGGTTATAGAGGCCGAGCGAGACCCAGAGTGCTGACAAATTATAATTTGTGATATTTTGAGAAGTAGTCAATGTAGGTTAACCATCCCAGTGATTTGGTTTAAGTCCAGTAGGGTAAGCTGGCTCTAGGTGATAATAACTAAATTAAATCTAAGGACAGGCACTAGATGGAGATGTGACGAAGTGAGAGAAAATATGGGTAGGGAGGCCTCATATGATTTGCGGTGGGAGATCGTCTCAAGAATTATCGGGGTGTGAGGAAGATATCCAAAATCACTTGCGGTGTGAAATTTATCTCAAGAATTATTAGGGTATGAGGAAGATATCCAAAATCACTTGCGGTGTGGAATTTATCTCAAGAATTATCGGGGTCGTGAGGAAGATATCCCAAATCACTTGCGGTGTGGGATTTATCTTCAGAATTATCTGGATGAGGCAACGCTCATGAGATGTTTGTGTGATGAGGTACCATATAGCTTGCGGTATAAGTTTCATCTCCAGATTTATCGGGGTGTGCGGAAGGCATCCAAAATCACTTGCGGTGGGAGAATGATTCTTAAGGATTACCAGGGCGTGGGCCAGATACTCATAGAATATCTAGATCTTACATTAGTCACCAGTGTGGGTTTGCATAACGAGGGATTGAACCCTACAATGTGGAGGGCTTGCCCTCGGACCTATGTAGTATGAGATGCATAGAATCCGAACAAGTGCTCATTAGAGTTGCATCATAGTATGAATGTCTGCATTAGTCATTAAGTTCATATCATACAGTGACATAATTAGGATAGTCACTTTTCATTTCACATTCAAGTTTGTGATTGTTATATTGAGGAATCGCTGTATAATAGCATTGCGTCAGTTATATGCAACTGACGTGTCCATAGGTTTCAATTTAGAGGACTCGAATTACCGAGCGACGTGGACATGAGTTTGACGTCAATGGGTGCTGTAAGATTGAAGATATTTGATGTTATAAATTTTAATTCTTGTATGTAAATTTCGCTGCGAATTGTAAATAATCACATTGTAATGAAAAAGTTTTAAATTCCGTATATTTTTGTACGAAATTAAAGTAAAGATCCCGGTTGTGCTACGAATTACCTATGATTGGAATTCAGGGCGTTACATTCTCGAGGCTTGCTTCAATCCATATAGAAATATATGTAGGCGACACACCACCTTCTCCCCTTGTCGGTTGTAACCTGGTGGAGGTTGCATATACACCTCCTCGTCAAGATTTCCATATACGAAAGCATTTTGAACATCCATCTGGTGAAGTGACCAGTTATGAGCAGCAGCAAGTGCTAGTAGGCATCGAACAGTGACTATCTTGGCTACAGGAGAAAAAGTTTCCTTGTAATCCATCCCTTCAACTTGCATGTATCCTCTGGTAACTAACCGAGCTTTGTAATGCTCAATAGTTCCATAAGAATGATACTTGATTTTGTAGACCCACTTGCAACCAATGGGTTTCTTCCCTGGTGGTAAGCTGGTATAACTCCAGGTTCCATTCTCTTCAAGTGCTTTAATCTCAGCATCCATAGCTTATCTCCATTTTGAATCATGTTCAACTTGAGAATAAGTGGTTGGTTCGAGTATGTTTGAAACCGAGGTACAAAAATTGAAAAAACCAATATTTTTACCATGACTGCAATTGAATGCTTTATGAGAAGGTGAGATATGCTCATATGAAATATAATTGGTTAAGGGATATTGAGTACCTTTGTATTTACCAGACTATGACATCAAAGAAGAGTCTTGGCAGGTTGGCAAAATAGTGGTCTGGGAACATTGGAAATCACGAAGCCAAGAATAGGGTTGTCTTATCGCTCAGATATTTAAGAATATGTTGAGATGACTATGTATGAGTGTGTAAAGGACTTGTTGGAGTAGTAGAGAATGAATATGTGGTGGTTAGAGTTGAGGTAGGCAAGGTTGTGGGAACTTCTATATGAGAAGGGGATTGTAGGTCTTGAGTGTAATCAGGCAGTGGTAAGACTGTAGTTTGAGCTTCAATGGTAGTAGAAGGGTAGGGAAAGATAGACTCATGGAAAATGACATCCCTACTGGTGAAGAGTTGTTTTGTTTATAAGCCATAGATCTTAGAAGCCTTTTGACCTGAAGGAAAACTGACGAAAATATTTTTCTAGCACGCTTGTCAAATTTGTTAATAGGTTGGATATTTGTAGCAAAGCAAAGACAACCAAAATTTTTGAGATGATCATAAGTAGGGGGGGGGGGCTTTTATAGAGCAGTTCAAATGGTGTCCTTTTAGATAGAGGGGGTGTAGGTGTTCGGTTGAAGAGATAAACTGCATGCTGAACACTCTCACTGTAACCCCTGTTCCCTGTATTTGTATTTCTCTATCGTATTTTATTCCAATGTACTCTATTTATTATTTTGAGAATCTGTATTTCGTTTCCAGTTCTAAAAAGATTCATTTCTTTTGTTTCAACTCAATTTTGTGCCGATATATGTTTCATTTGCTCTTTCCTATCAGCTCAAATTCGTCGTTCTCCATGGGGATTTGACTGTTTCATCTCAACTAATTCATTTTTCCTAATTATAGTGAATTTTGACTCAATCTCTTGTTGGATCCCACTCAAACCCGCTATCCAATAACCCACAACCAACAACCCTATACTATATAAACCTAATTAACCCCTAACCCTAGATTAACCCTAAACCTACCACTGTGCTAACCTATTACTGTAGCCGCCAACCCCCTTTTGCATTGTTCATCTTCCCCAATCTTCCGACCCTTCGTCTTCCGTCTGCCGCCTCGACCTCCACTTGTCTCCGTCACCGCCTCATCACATTCTCCTCGTCCTCATCCCCGTCTCCTCACACCCAGCCATTAAGTCGCCACCGCATCATCGAACCCATTGCCTCGTCATCCTCCGAACCCATCACCCCATCGCCTGTGCCCATCCTCGTCGTCATCCCCTACCTCTACTCACCCTCGTTGCCTTACCATTGCCGAATCCCCGAAGCTTCTCCCTGCCATCGCTCTGTTTTTTCCCCCCAAGAACAGAGCTCTGCTCCGTCGCCACCACTTCATTGTCGACGTCGTCGCCGTCGACTTCCTACGTCGAGCTCCCCTCGACGCTGCCACCAGTCGCCGCCACGGCCGCCCACAGTCGTCGCTCGCGTCGCCTCAGTCGAAGCTTCCTCTGTCGCTGTAAGTGAAGAAGGAGGGAAGAGGGAGATTGATCAGATCAAATCTCGGCCAACCGATCCTATCAAGATCGTGATCTGATCTGATCTGATCTCCATCATCTTGATCAGATCTGAGCCGTCCGATTGTCTTGATATCTTGATCGCCATCAAGATCCACGCCGATTCGATCCATCCGATCTCGGTCGTCGATCAATGTCCTCATCCAATCAAGGCAAGTATCTTCTTGCACAATTTATTATTCTAGTACAAGTGTTTAATTGAAAATACTGCAAGTAGATCGTAAATGTGACTCCCCTTTGGCTCATCGTTTGTTAATCTTATTTTATTTCTTACCAATTCCATGATCTTAAGAGTCACAACTCTTCATTGATATATATTTGTTTCAAAATTAGTTGGACCCATTTTATCTCCTAATTATTCGAACACATGAAACTAAGAACCATCTAGACTTGTAGATGTGTGTTGTATGATGTATGTGTTGATCTTACCTTCTTGAGTTGAGAAATAAATGTGACTTGCTGATTTGATACCCATTACGTCCCTTTTGTATCACACACTAAATTAGACTCATAATATTCATTAATCATGCAACTTTTATATAAAAGGAATTTACATATGCTGATATTCCTGTCTTTTCTTGCTGGTTTGACCCCGATAACATCAGAATCTGGACTTGAGTTCTAAATATGAAATTTAGCCCTAGATGTCTAGTTTACTACCCTTTTTATGGAATTGAATTCTGAGTTATGGTTTGTGAGTTATCGCAATTTTACTGCTGCTGTGTCTATAATCGCAGATTCATAAAAACTGCTGCATCACTTTGTTTTACAATTAATTTAACTATGCTACCTATAAGATAATGACTTGAAATTTTGTACGATGATACTAGACACACTCGAGAACATTCTCTAATTTTCTTGTAATTAATTAATGAAGTTTCAAACCTGTTTCATATATATAAACTCAGTTTTACAAATTCTGGCTGAACACAAATCATGTGTAGTTTGCTATTTTGACACCTGATGCTACAACTTTTATGTCTTATTTATATGCGCTGGATTCGGTAGAGAGTCTAGTTTCTAGACCTTCTGACGGTTCCAGATTTATATTCTTGTAGTGGCGGAAATCTCAATTTTGGTGCAGCAACGTCATGCTGCCCAGATTTGGGATTTCTCGTCGTTCTTGATATTTAGATTTGTTTTGACCCTCGAACATATATCCTACCTAGCCTAAACTTATTCCCTATTCTTGATCATGTTTACTTGACCTATTTCGCACACTTTCATGCTTGTTTGATGATAATAATAAATAATAAGCCGGGGTTTAAGGGAAAAACCATAGTAGTGAACAATATAGGTAAGTGTACTCGGAAGGGGTCCCGTGTTTCCCACTTGATACATGCTTCATGAACTAGTTATATTATTATTCGATTCATGAACTAGTTACTATTGATTCATGAACTAGTATATGATTATTCGATTTATGTACTTAATATTACTTGATTCATGAACTAGTATATTATCGTTTGATTCATGACTTGTCATGTTATTACTTGACACATGAACTAGTTATATGATTACCCGATTCATGAACATGCTTGCTTGATACTTGATGCCTGAGTACACCGTCCTATAAAATTCACCACTAGGCCTAAACGAAATTTGTTTGTAAGTAGCAACACTGTGGTAAAAGGATGGACGCATGAAGTGTTACCTAGATAGAATTAAACATTAGACTTAAGAATAACTTGTTACTTGTTCACACTTGACACATGTCTTACTTGATACTTGTTACTTAATGCTTGATACAATTACATGCTCGCTTGCCACTTGTTCCTGCTACAACTACTTGTTACCTAATCCTATTACTTGAGTTGTCTTACTTGCTAGCTAGTCTCTTGAACTCCGCTACTTGTTGCATCCCTATTATATCATGTTATACATTCTTGATTCCAAATCTTGTTTCATATTTTCTCGCACTTATTTTCATACCCTTGCTTGTACTACTTGCGGCCCTAACTTGCACTAAAGGCATTTGTCTTTGTTTCTCCATTTCTCCTTTTTATATATATACAAACTTTGGAGACGAATTGCCTGCTGGAATTGGTGAGCAGACGTTCTAGGCTTCGCTTGGGGAAAAACTTGCTTTAACTATTTTGTATTTGAGTTATTTATTTCTGTTGCTACATGAAACTTGTAACGGGCTTGTAGTCATGAAGTTCTTACTTTTGATCCAGATCTGGAAATTATTTGGGATATTTATATTTTGTTTCAATTGTTTCCTATTGATTAATAAATTATTCATGCATGTGTGGTTGAGTTTAGTTACTATATTTCTTGTTATGATGCAGATTCGATCCTACAGCTTATGAATGATGAAAATTATTTGCTGGGCTTTGTCACGTACTCGTATTCCATATTCCTTTGGGAAGCGGAGCGTGACACTCACCCTAGAATTTAAGTGGAAAATTTGCTTGAAAATGCAAAGCTCTAGCATTGTTAAGGATGCGTCGTTGCTTTCGTTCTACAACCCCAATTTTTCGATCGTATCTGGCAGGGAGATGATTCTCCGGTTTTGTTGAGCTATTCTTACATGATGCTTGCGCGTCGAATGTTGTGATGCCTATTCGCGGAATATTCTGGATCTTGTTCTCATCACCGTAGAAGGATTAGTTGTATAACGAGGAATTTAACCCTATAAAGTGGAGAACGATAAGGGCTTGCACTGGACTTATATATTGTGGGATGCATAGAATCCGACAAGAATGCATTATAGAGTCAGCATATAGCATTAATATTTTCTCAATTTGGTTTTATGCATGTTGTTTTCTGTAATGCCCCAATTTTCATTTAATGAAAATTATTTTATTTTTGCACGTAGTGTGCACGTGCAATATTTTTGGTTGAATTAAATATTATGATTATTTTGATCATGATGAGTATAGATTTTTAAATATGTGCTTTTATATGAAGCCCTCTTTCAAATAGATAAAAGCCTTTTCTTTTTAAAAGCCCAAAATGTAATTCATTTGTTTTATTTTAAAATAATTATTTTGGCCCATAAACTAAAGCCCATGAGTTAATTTATTTTTAAATACAACTTGTAATGTAGAATACAATTTGAAGTTTATTTTTATATAAAATAAAATGTACAAATTTTGGAGGCCAAGTTGCATGCACGTGCATTGCACGTACACGTGCAATATGCACTTCCTTTGTAGGCCGGGATTGCTTCTTTTTGGAGGGAAACCAAAAATTTGAGTGGAGATCATGCTTGGTGATTACTTGATTATGGGTGATTAGTATAACTCCTCCTTAAATTTAAACCATTTGTTCTTAACTCCTACTTTAATCCTAGCCATCCATTTTCCTAGTTTTTAGTATAAATACCCCCCTCCATGGCTAGTTATTCTTGTGCTTATTACTTTCTACAAACCTATAGTCCAAATTACATTGTCTAGTAGTGATTTTGTGAGTTAAAAGATTGAGAGTGTGTGGGATTGTACTTGCAACATCAAGAAGAAGAGGAGGCCGGCAATCAACTAGGAGCTCTCGGTTTTGGTGCTTGGGAGGCTTGTGTGCGCGTGTTCAAGGAGGAGGAGCACTCTCGTTGCAAGGACATTCGTCTAGGAGGTTGCTAAATTGTATTTTTCTCTCCAAATTAAGGTGGGTAAATTTTCCCTATTCCTAAATAGGAATGTATGCTAGATTTAATTAGAAAAATGATGCATGAAAATGATTAATAAGAATGCATATTTAATTGAAAATATGATCTCTAATTGATTGAATTGTTGATATGCCAATTATATGTGTTTCTATTATTAAAATTCAAGTTGTGTGCAATATAAATATGGTTATGAATTGTGTAAAGAAACCTTCGTTAGTAGCATGAAAAATTATGTGCAAAGATTAGTATGTTGACGATGTCACTTTGTGTGCTAAATTGGAAATTTTGTTATGACGTTGTAACGAATAAATTAAGATGTAGTCATTATGTTTATGAGATGAATAAGGCCAGAAAATTAGTATAGAGATTAATGAAATTTTAATGTCGAAAAAGGAATGTATTAGAGGTAGTATATCAAATTAACCAATTTGTATGGTAGAAATGTGTTATTTATTGGGAAAAATATGTTTAATTATTTGAGAAAATTATTTTTATATACTGGAGTAGAATTCATGATGGAAATGATAAATCTGGAATTTTTACAGTATATTAGTAAGAGCAAATTGAAGTAAGATGTTGATGAACATCGATGTATTCTAAATAAACAGAGAATAATTTGTTAAATAAAATTCGATTTGTACTAGTGACAACCCGAGCCCATAGCTCGAGTGGTCGGATCACTCTTAATCGCTACAGTATATATGCGGCTCTCTGAGGTTGAGGGATCGAATCCCGTTGACACCATTCTTTTTAGTTTCGAACATTTTAAATAAAACAGTGCGGCTGAGAGCACTTAATGCTCTCGCGCCCTCTTCTATGCGTGGGCAGCACTCGGCCTAGTGGTCTGTGCTTTGGTTGTTTCTCCTAGTGGTCGCTGGTTCGATCCGTGGCCTTCGGCTGTGTTTATGTTGTGGAAAAAAACATTTTTTTGGGGTGTTTTAGTGATCAAAAAATGTGGAAAAAAATATATTTATTATTTTAAAAATATGTGGAGTTTATGAAAAATAATTTGAGGATGTTTAAGGAATAAAAGTATAATTTAGAACTATAAGTTCCACACTTGCATTTGTATAAAGTGGTATTTTACAAAAGATTTAAAGTGGAATATTAGAAAAAGAAAAATGCAAATAAGATGTGAATTATATGATGTGATGTGAATTATTCTCAATGGAGAATGGTGTGACCATTCATGATGTATAAATATTCATCTTTGATTAAGTAACTAGTGATGTGGTTTTTTTTTAATGTGAAAATAATATTGCATGAGTTACATGATGAATAGTTGAATTTAGTGTATAATTATGGACTATTGGATGATTTGGAAATCATGATTTGATAGTAGAAATATTTTGAGTGTGACAACTCAACATGTAAACTTATGAGTTGGAAACACTCAACTTTAGAATTTGTGAATGGGAATTGAAACAAAAGAGTAGCTAAGTCTCCCCCGGCATTTGGAAAGAAATAAATGAAATATGAAAGACCAAGGTTGGTCATGTTGAACAAATGTATAAGTTCGGTTTAGTGGAGAGGCTAACTCTAGTGCTTTGGTTTTGTTCATGATTCTATATCATTAGAATTAAGGATTAGTTACATAGCGAAGACGTGTTGAAAGTAAGAGAAAAACATTGAGTATGAGGGCCATTGGATAGCGGCGAGAGCGCATCCCAGGATGTCCCATGATGAGTCAGGGCGAGGATACTGCTCCAGAGTACCGTCCCGGTGGCGACGCTCGTGGGATGTTTGAAGACTGCGGGTGGTGTCATGTCTATGGTAGGAGCTAAATTACCACAGGATGCCTGCATGATGAGCCATGTGTCAGTGCGTTGGGATTTCCTCCAGGGCGCCTAGACATGAGTTCGTATGTCAGAAAACATCTAGGATACTTACTGTAGTTACAGTAGTAGATTAAGTCATGACGAGGGATTGAACCCTACAAAGATGAAGAACGATTAAGGGCTTGCCCTCGGACCTATGTAGTATGGGATGCATAGAATCCGAACAAGTGTGCATTAGTGTCATGTAATATAAACAACTGCATTAAGGACTAAGTGCACAATCACAACACAACATCATTAGGGTATTCCCTTTAGTTTGATATGTGACAAGTTTGTGTTTGCTAAATATGGAAAATAAGTTATACTATTTCCGGCATAGAGAGGATGGCCGTGTATAATGTTCGTCGGTTGAATAAACTGACGTACCCACAGTCTTATATGCAGGTAAGTGACATGATAACGATTAAAGAGGAACAGATGCTTAAAGATTATACAATGTTGTTGTACATTTATTTCATTGTTGTAAAGTTTACTTCCGCTATGCAAATGTAAATTGTAATGTATTCATGTAAACTCTGATGTAAAGTGAAAAGTTCAAATTTCCTTGTAAAATTGTACTAAATGAAGCGGAAAGATCCTGTAGAACATCTCGAATTCAGTGTATTTGGAATTCGGGGCGTTACATTTTCTGTTTTTCTACACTTGACACTTAGCCTAGTTTCACTTGATGTTTTCATGTTTTATTTATTTTTATTTCTTATTTCATTTATTCTTGATGTTGATACATGTTATTTATGATTCTATGGCTTATGTTTTATTCATGTTGTATTTTAGTTCTATGTCACTCACACCGTTATGGATGACCCCTGTAGTTTTGGGGGTTAGGGTTATATCTAGCCTCATATTTTACAGGTAGTTGCCTATATCTTTGGGATTGGATGCTTGAGATAGATTGGTGTTATGGCTTATGTAAATTGTAAAAGAATGTGTTGTAAAAGAGAAAAGATTGTAATTCAAGATATTTATTTTTCTGTTGTGTTTTGTAAAGAATTGATATAATAAAAGTTGAAAAATATATTTGTGTTTTGACTATGTTTACTATTACAATTGAGGTTGATGCTGAGAATTGTGCCACGTATTTCTGAGATATCATATTGGAAATTTGGGGCGCTACATTTAAAGTTCTATATTAATGACGATATACAAGATCAGGCATGAGATGTCAAATGCGGATTATTAATCATTTTATTAATCTATCTAGTGCATGTACTACTGCGTCCCATGTATTCCATACCACAGGTTCGGTGCAAGAAAACAGTGAACGCTTTAGACTGATGATGAATTCACGGATCGTGTACTCGGTAACAAGTTGACAAGATATCATGATAGAGTGACCACACAATGACAAGCATTTCTCCACCTTCCATGTAATAAATCATGCAAGCAAGAAGGCCTTTACCGAGTACATTTTCCGATAGTTCACTATCAAGTCAACCCATAATACCCCAGCTTGTTAACATTTTATTTCATCCTATGTGAGCATGCAAGTGGGTTTCAGGGTTGTATTATGCTAGGTGTGACTAATTCTACTCGTTACAGACAAATCAAGCAGCAAACATATTAATTAAACACAAATCACACAATCTGGACAGCATGACGTTACTGTACAAAAATATAGATTACCGCTACTACAGAAAGAAAAATCTGGATCCGTCAGAAATTCTAGAAACTAGACTCTCTGTCGGTTCCAGTGAATATATATACGACATATAAAAGTTACAGAAACTAGGTCGAAATTCCTATTCTTTCCAAATTTTATGTTCAGGCAATAGGTTATAGATTGTATAAACACACATGAAACATGTTAGAAAACTCATCAATTAAATCAAAAAATATTCAAGGTGGTTCCTACAAATGTCTAGTCTCAGCCAAATTAATGTCATATTTTTATTTTACACTTATCATGTTCTATTTATTTATGAAACAGAAAAATACGCATGAATTTGTGAATCTGGAAATTCAGACACAGTTGTACTAAAAATAAGATATCTCACAGATTATAACTCAGAATTCAAATTCGTCAAAAGTTCTGGAAAATAGACTCATGGGGCTATAATTCATATTCAGAAAATTATTTCAAATTACAACAGTAACAGGGTTAAAAAATCTAATACAAAACGACACAACCAGAAAATAATTTGATATGAATATCCAACAACTTTACATACAACTATATAATTCATGATAATTAATAATCAAAGTGCTATTGGATGATTAACATGCAGGTTTCTAGATTTATGATGCAATTTCACAGTCATAGTAATCAATTCATTAAATCAAATTCAATCGACATATTCAATTCATCAAATAATCCTATAACGTTTATCTAGTTATTTTTCATGTAAACCTGCATATGCAATGTGCAAGAGGGACTAGGTATTAGATCAAAGATGTAGGGACGATGTTAATAATATATTGGGTTTGCTCATGTAAATCCTCAATATACTTAACGGAATTCAAATAGCAATACGATAAAGATGATTAGGGTCTACTTGCAGAGATCAAAGAAATTTTTGAACATAAACAATAAACTAGTTCAAGAAAGAGACTTGCCTGTTAGATGATAGTTTGGAATATATCAAAATAACGAGATGAGAATCTCAGGCGACGACCCACGAACGGAAAATACGGAAACACATGCGAGCTATGTGCAAAACAGCAACAACAACCAAATCAGCAAACACCAAAACTCCAACTCCCCCACACAAAATAGCATACACCAAAACTCAAATCCAAACACCGAACACCGAACTCATGTGGGGTAGTTGGTGTTAATTTGGCTGAGACTAAACATGTGTAGGAACCACCCTGAATTTTTGTAGATTTAATTGATGAGTTTTCGGACCTGTTTCATATGTGTTTATACAATCTATAACCTGCTGTCTGAACATAAAATCTGAAAAGAATAGAAATTTCGACCTAGTTTCTGTAACTTTTATATGTCGTATATATATTCGCTGGAACTGGCAGAAAGTCTAGTTTCTAGATTTTTTGACGGATCCAGATTCGCCTTTCTGTAGTAGCAGTAATCTGTATATGTGATTTGTGTTTAATTAATATGTTTGCTTCTTTTTTTGTCTGTAATGAGTAGAATTAGTTACACCTAGCATAATACAACCTTGACACCCTCTTGCATGCTCACATAGGATGAAATAAAATGATAACAAGTCGGGGTATTATGGGTTGACTTGGTAGTGAACGATCGGAAAATGTACTTGGTAAATGCCTTCTTGCTTGTATGATTTATTATATGAAAGGTGGAGAAATGCATGTCATTGTGTGGTCATGCTATCATGATATTTTGTCATCTTGTTACCGAGTACACGATCCATAAGTTCACCATCAGTCTAAAGCGTTCACTGTTTGCTTGCACCGAACCCGTGGTATGGACACATGGGACGCAGTAGTACATGCACTAGATAGATTAATAAAATAATTAATAACCCGCATTTGACATCTCGTGCTTGATCCTATATATCGTCATCAATATAGAACTTTAATTGACATTACTAATTAAATGCATGCTTAAATATAGACCTTTGATATTATTGCCAATCTTTGACTTTGTTATTGACTTTGATCCCGTCCCTTTTCTTGATATACTATGTTCCTATTACTCCCTATTTTCTCTACTTGCTATCCATGACTTGCTCTAAGAACATTACTTTCTTTCTTTTTAGATCAAGAATTTATAGGTACCGAAGGATCTCTACCAGCAGGAATTGATGAGCAATGTTGTTAAATCCAGCTATCTAAATAAATAGATAAACTAGACACAAATTAAAAACCTCGCAAGTGTACGAATCGTTTATAGAAGCGTAGTGACAAGCAAGGGTCGATCCCACAGAGATTGTAGAAATCAACTTACTAATCAATAAAACAGAAATAAAAATCTTAAAGTGTTGTTCTAAAAGAAATGACAAGATTAAAACTAGATCAAGTAGTTCTAAATCACAAATATATATTAAGTAGTTGGGCTTTGATTTTCACCTATAGTCAATAATGCTAAGTCACCTTCTATACTTGTAGAACCCCGTATTTTCAAATATTATTTTAATTATTTGAAAATGAATTCAAATGACTTTTGAGAAGTTTGAAAAATTAAGTTTTCTTTAAGAAAAACCATTATTTATTATTTGAAAATTATTTAGTATTTTTCCAGATTTTTCTGAAATTAAATGTGCGTATTTGCAATTTTTGGGAAAAGAAGGACTTATTTGCAAAATTGACATTTTGAGGGTTTAAAGCGCAAAAATGCATTTGCTGGACATTCCGATTAGTATTTGTTGAAGTTTAAAAAATATATTTTTCTATTAGATCCTAACTTAAATGATATTTGATTTAAATTTCAAGAATAGAATTATATATGCAAGATGTATTTTGGAATGGAGTATTTTGCAAAAGAGGGAATATAACCCTAATATTCTATCCGCCATATATAAGGGAAATCCTTTTCCCAGCCGTCATAGAGAACTCACAGAATTTTGAGATTATTTTGAGGAGCAAAAAGGAGGATTCTTGGATCTAGCAAGGAGAAAGCTTTTGGCGGATTTTCATCAAATCAAAGGTGAGTGGTTTGTTTTGTTGTTTTGTTTTGCTTTGCTTGTTTTGTTTGTCTTGATTGATGAATGACGTAAGATCTTGTTATGCTTGTTTGTGATCATTATGCCATTATTTTGTTAGTCCCATTGAATGTATGGTATGGATCTTTTATTTGTTATGGAGGATGAGAACGCTTGTTGATATTTGAACCATGTATGAGAAAATATTAAGATTTGTTGAGGAAATGTTGATCTATGAGATCGTATTGTTGGGAGACATATTAAGAATTGATTTTGTTGTGATTAGATGGTAAACACCTGGACCTTATGGTTGTAAATCAGATTTGGATTAAGTTATGGAAGACATTTTGTTGAGAAAAACCCTAATGGGAGAATTAAGAATTGAGATCATGAGATTATGAGATTGGAGAAATTGATTGATTGAGTAATGTAATCATGATGGAGATTATTGAGAATTGTTTATTTGCCTGGATATAAATTAAAATTTTATGATCGATGAATCTTTAGAATACTCCCGTTTGATTTGTGCTCAGACCTATCTTTTGGGAATCTGTAGCCGACAGCCGACTGTCTTGCGAAACAGTCGACTGGTACGAGCCTACTGTGCATTTTCAGTCTTTGAGTTTTGTTCGGGACAGTCGACCTAGACTGAGGTCAGTCGACTGATCCTCTGTTTGTAATTTGTTCAGTCCTTTCGGGACAGTCGACCTATGACCTTTCAGTCGACTCAAATACTTAGATTATTTTGATGAGGATTATTTGAATTTGTCTCGGGGCAGTCGACTGATGACTTGTCAAGTCGACTGGTCATGCCTTAGATTATTTTTGAGAAATGTTGGATTATGACCTCTGGACAGTCGACTGATCTGATGTGCAGTCGACTGGTCCTGAAGGATCCTTGTATTTGTTTTTGAGATCTTCTGTTTAGTGTTTGATTTTGAGATGTTTGTTCAGTCTTTGATTTTGAGATGTTCAGTTAAGAACATGATTTTGAGATATTTTGTTGAGCCACTCGTTTAGTGGAAATTTGTTCAGATATTTGTTTTTGAGTCTCTAGAGGTAGGTGACCCTAGTATACCGGTGTTTGTTCAGTTAATTGTTGAGGCCCATCGAGGCAAATTTTCAGTTATTCAGATTTTTAGTCCGGTAGGGTACACTACTCTAGGAGATTTGTTCAGTAACCCAAACTAATAAGGACAGGCATTAGTAGTGTCATGACGAATGAGAACTTGAGTTATGCACCTCAGTATGGCTTTTGATGTAGGATTTAATCTCCTGAATTATCCAAGTAGTTAACTTGTGATGTGTGATTTATCTCCGGAATTATCCAGGCAGTTAACCTGTGATGCGAGGTATTTCTCCTGAATTATCCAAGTAATTATCTTGAGATGTGGGATTGAACTACGGAATGATCGGAGTCAAGGCGACGCTTTTGGGGTATTATTGTGATAAGGAATCTATGTTTAGATGTGGGATGATCTCCTGAATTATCCAGGGAAAATACCTGTGATGTGGGATCAATCTCCAGAATGATCAAGCATGGGCAAATTATCATAGTTTATCTTCATCTCTTAGTAGTCATCGTTGTCAGCATGTAGTCATGATGTTTTCTTGAATTATTGTAGTCATGATGCATTCGGATTTCCTGTTTTTACACACTTGGCTTTTGGTTTTGGTATCACCCATTATTCTTTTGTCGTACTTCATACTTTAGTGTTTGATTATTATTTGTTGGATATTATGTTTTAAGTTCATTTATGCTATTGGTTTGATTTGTTACCACTCACACCATTTATGGCTGACCCCGTAGTTTTGGGGTTAGGGTTCAACTCTAGCCTCACATGTTGCAGGTTATTGCTTAGATTGGAGGTTGGATGCTTGAGTGGGCAGTTTGAGATAATTGGATTATTTAGTGATTGGTGTAAAACTGTAAAGGATATTTGAGATCATTATTGAGTTGTAAATAAAATATTAATTTGTGTTGAGATGTTTAGACTTCCGCTGTAATTGTAATAATCGTTGTAATAAAGAAGAAAAAATTTAGTGGTGTTGTTGGTGTTTATTGTTGTATTGAAGTGGATTGCTGGGATTTCGCCACTTATTTTCTAAGCTCTCATATTAGAAATTTGGGGTGCTACAATACTACTCTAATCACTCATGTTTGTTCCTTTAAGGGCATGGTATCTACTCCTTAAAGTTAATGTTTCCCTAAGCCAAGAATTAGGCATGGTATCTACTCTAATTCGTTTCTTTTCTTAAGTATTTAGCATTGTATCTACTAAGTTGCACTTAAAGAAAACATAGGAACAATGGAAACGAACAAACACTCGAAGTTCTAGAAATTAGTATCAGATCTAGATCCTTCAAGTTGATTAAACCAAGAACCCCTAAAGTTTCCTGTGTTACAAGTTATGGGCATGAGATACGGGTCGTCTCTATGCTCATATAATAGATTCAGTTTTATAATACGCAAACTTGATAATCTCAGGTTCTGCATGGCAGTCGACTTGCTGTCACTCTCAGTCGACTGCTCTTAGAACTTCTGAACAAGTTTGATTCATATTATAAATCTATACCAATACAATCAGGTTTAATCAATAAGTACTAGAGTAGCGTTGAGAAGAATATAAGCATTACATACCTACGGTTTCAATCTACCCAACTATGAAATTAGTTCCACATAATAAGACTTTTATTGACTAACAGTTTCGAATACATGATTAAAATAAAAACTAGAAAGAGAAGAAATAACACTGGTGATGTTCAGCCCAAGAAGTCGACTTGCTGTCACTCAGTCGACTGGATCGTTCCTTTCAGTGTACTTGATCTCCTTTCTTCTTCGATGCTGATAGAATAATGCCTGTTGGTTGACGACTGATGATTCAGAGATTAAGCGATACTCTCAACTCCTTATTCCAGCTTTTTTTATAATTTCTTTGGCCCACATCTGCAGATTTCAATTCTATCTCTTTACACATCGGATATAGGTCTGAGTCGATCTTCTCACTTGCCAATCCTGGTTCTCTAACTTGATTAATGAAGAGTTGTTATTCGTAGATGACCTGGGTTTGGATAACTTAATCTTGCTTCGGATTTGGATGAGGATGAATCTTCAACTGTTCTTATCTTCTAACTCTGTTGAATGCCAGTCGACTGGTTTTGTACTCAGTCGACTGTGCCGAGACATCTGTAGATTCATAATTAATCAGTCAAGCGACTGTCTTTGGTATAAGTCGACTGTACTGAGCAGCTTCAACCTCTCTGTCCAGTCGCCTGTTTGAAGAACCAGTCGACTTATGCTCTGCAGTTTCTGTGTATCATCCTCAAAATCCTGAATCTGCTTCGTTTTGTTGTTTTTAGGTTGTTTCCTATGGAAAAGAGAAAATAAGAGTAAAATACCATATATAGAGCATTTAAATGTCTAATTGCAGTAAGATTATTGCTTCTAAATGTGAATATTATTGGGTTCATCAAATACCCCCAAACTTAGCTTTTGCTTGTCCTCAAGCAAAATTAAACTACAAGCATCTCTTGAACATCTTTACCCTTCCAACATTTACCTCAGAGAACTTGCTACATTAGGTGTCAAGGTTAGAATAAGCATTTAGATAGGTCTAAAAAGTTGTAATTCAAATGTTAATCACTTATTCACGAGAATACTTAACTTGAATATCAAATAATAGTGTGGCCAATGCCTCTGCAACATAATCATGATTAAGGTTAGCAAGCTCAACTATATTTTAGCTCCAAATTCTCACTATGGCATACACTCACAAAAAAAATAGCTCTCATTGACATGGGACATTCAAGTTAGATCTTGTGACAATTTATCATTACTTGGATGAAACCATATGCTTGATCTTGCTACTACATCTTCACACCATTGATTTGCACGCTACTTGGATCAAAAGGTCTTTATATAGGTTGTAATGGGGCCATGGGTGAGGGTTTAAACAATTGAAAGGAAAAGGAATACAAAATTCTAAAGGATTAGTAGAGCAACTTGCATTATTCTAAGAGTTTTTTTTATTTATTTTTATTTTTATTTTATTTATTTTTATTTTTTTTATGTGACAAATTCTTCAACTTTTCTTTATATTTTCATCCCCTTCATCTTGACATACCACATCTCTTTTACAATTCTTGCTCTACTAACTCAATAGATATATGTAAGGTAACCTATTCATCTAGGCTTGGTTAAGGATGATGTGTCTTACAAAAAGGAAGCTTTTATAGGCTTCAAAGGGGTAACTAGTGGATAATTGATGTTGGGTAGGCTATTTGTCTTTGGTGGTAGAATCTTAGGTGCCTTAATCATTTTCAAGTTTTTGTGCAAAAATCAAAACAAGTTTCGAAAAGTAGCAAAAACAAATTCTAGATCATCTCAAGAATGCAGTCAACTGAGATATTCAAGTGTATGACTCTCTCAAAAGAAATAAATAAGGCTCAAAAACTCACACTTTGTGTAATTAAGTCTACTCACAGTTGAGCTTGCTATTCTCTATCAAAATTCGTTAAATTGACATAGCCAAATGAATGAAAGTTTCAAGCATGATCCATATGATAAGTTATTAACATTTTTAAAGATAAAGACCACACTTAATACTTATTCTCCACTCTCTACCTATAGTAACTGAGCTCATTTCTCATCATTGTTGTTAGAAAAGACTCAACATCAAGAGACTCCAAATGTGAATAACTACCCCCAAACTTAGATGGAACATTGTTCTCAATGTTTGAAATAAAAATTTAAAATAGGCATATGTTACCATCCGGTTTGAAGGAAAGAAAAATAAAAAAAATGAATAAAGAAATAAAAAGAAATAAAGAGAAAGTGTAAGTACTCCCCTGAAAATTGGGTTGCCTCCCAATAAGCGCTGTGTTTCCTGTCTTCAGCTAGACTTGATGAGTTCATGCAATGTATTGAATTGTTTGAAGATTCACATCTTCCTCTTGCGGCTCAAAACTCATCTCAATATAAGGTTTCGCCCTATGCCCGTTCACCCTGAATGTTTGATTTTTCTCTTTGCTATGAACCTCCAATGCTCCATGCGGAAAGACTTTTGTAACAATGTACGGGCCATACCATCGTGACATAAGCTTTCCTGGAAAGAGTCGTAATCTCGAGTTGTATATCAATACCTTATGTCCTTTATAAAACTCCTTCCTTGCTAGTTGTTTATCATGGTATATCTTGGTCCTTTCTTTGTACAACTTTGCATTTTCATATGCATCGTGCCTCAATTCTTCAAGCTCATTCAGTTGCAATCTTCTTTTGTCACCTGCTTGTTTCATATCAAAATTGAATTTTTTAATGGCCCAATAAGCTTTGTGTTCCAACTCCACTAGAAGATGACATGCTTTTCCAAAAACTAGACGATATGGTGACATGCCAATGGGTGCCTTGTATGCGGTTCTGTAGGCCCATAATGCATCATTCAAGCATAGTATTTACTGTCTTTTCCAGAATGCCCTTGATCTCTCTGTTGCTAATCTCCACTTGCCCACTGGTTTGAGGATGATATGGAGTACCCACTCTATGTGTAATCCCATATTTCTTCATCAAAGAAACAAATGGAAAATTATTGAAGTGGCTACCTCCATCACTAATTATTGCTCGTGGTGTACCGAACCTGGTGAAGATGTTTTCCTATAAAAACTTGACAACAACTTTGTGGTCATTAGTTTTTGAGGGGACAGCCTCGACCCATTTAGACACATAATCCACACCCACAAGAATATATAAATAACCAAATGAGTTAGGAAAGGGACCCATGAAGTCGATTCCCCAAACATCAAAAAGCTAGATTACTTGGATGTTTTGCAGTGGCATTTGATTTCTAGAAGAGATGTTGCCTGTCCTTTGGCATTTATCACAAGTCCTGCAAAAAGAAAAAGCATCTTTGAATACATTAGGCCAATAAAAACCGGATTGTAATACCTTAAGTGCTGTTCTTTTTGGTCCAAAGTGTCCTCCACATGCATATTGGTGGCAATGTTGTAGAATACTCATTTTCTCTTCTTCCACCACACATTTTCTGATAATTTGATCAGGGCAGAATTTGAACAAATAAGGATCATCCCAATAATAGTGCTTGCACATGGCCACCAATCTCTTTCTTTCTTGACTTGTCATACCTGGAGGGAAAACATTAGCAGTGAGATAATTTACAATATCTGCAAACCATGGAAGTTGTATATTTATTTCAAATAAATGTTCATCTGGGAAGTTTTCATTCAGTGGGAGCACAATTCTTTCTTCATCATGCAGTAATCTGGACAAGTGATCTGCCACAACATTGTCACTTCCTTTCTTGTCTCTAATCTCAAGATCGAATTCTTGAAGCAACAGCACCCATCTGATCAACCTAGGCTTAGCATCCTTTTTAGCAAACAAATATCTCAAAGCAGCATGGTCAGTGAAAACAATGACTTTAGATCCAATCAAATATGATCTAAACTTCTCTACAGCAAAAATGACAGCTAACATTTCTTTTTCATTAGTGGAATAATTAAGCTGTGCATCATTTAAAGTTCGAGAAGCATAGTAAATAGCATGGGGTACCTTATTTATTCTCTGACCTAAAACAGCTCCCAAAGCATAATCACTTGCATCACACATAAGCTCGAAAGGATGGTTCCAATCTGGTGCCATGATGATAGGTGCTGAAATGAGAAGATTTTTCAATGTAATGAAAGCATTTGTGCACTCTTCTGTCCATGCAAACTCAACATCCTTAGCTAACAATCCACAAAGGGATCTAGAGATTTTGGAGAAATCTTTTATAAATCTTCTATAGAACCCTGCATGTCCAAGAAAACTCCTTACACCCTTGACTGTAGTAGGAGCAGGTAGCTTTGATATGATGTCAATTTTTGCCTTGTCCACCTCTATGCCCCTTTTTGACACCACATCTCCCAAGACAATACCTTGTTGTACCATAAAATGGCACTTTTCCCAATTCAGCACTAAATTGCATTCTTCACATCTCTTAAGTACAAGCTGCAAATGGTTAAGACATTCATCAAAACAAGATCCAAAAATACTGAAATCATCCATAAATACCTCGATGAACCTTTCCACCATGTCTGAAAATATACTCATCATGCATCTCTAAAATGTAGCTGGTGCGTTGCACAATCCAAAAGGCATCCTCCTGTATGCAAAAGTACCAAAAGGACATGTAAAACTGGTTTTTTCTTGATCTTCTGGAGCAATAGCAATTTGATTATAGCCACTATAACCATCTAAAAAACAATAATGACTATATCCTGCTAATCTTTCTATCATTTGATCAATAAAAGGAAGAGGGAAGTGATCTTTTCTGGTTTCGTTATTCAGCTTCCTGTAGTCAATGCATACCCTCCATCCTGTGGTCATTCTTGTAGGGATAAGTTCATTCTCTTCATTCTTCACCACTGTGGCTCCACTTTTCTTATGCACTACATGTATAGGACTCACCCATTTGCTATCTGAGATAGGGTAGATGATGCCAATATCTAGCAGTTTCAGGACCTCTGTTCTTACCACTTCCTTCATGTGTGGATTAAGCCTTCTCTGTGCTTCCCTGCTAGGTTTTGCATTGTCTTCAAGAAGTATTTTATGCATGCATTTGGATGGACTTATTCCCTTGATGTCTGCAATGGTCCATCCTATTGCACCCTTGTGTTCTCGCAGCACCCTCAGCAGTTTCTCTTCTTCCTGCGCACTTAAGTTTGCAGCGATTATCACAGGTTTTGTCTGGTTTTCACCCAAATATGCATACTTCAAGTGTTCAGGCAGCGGCTTAAGCTCCACGTCTGGTGTCCTGGTAACAGAGGAAACAAAAGTGTTATCAGACACAAGATTTTCAAATGCAGGTGCAAGCTTACCTGAATATGATTTTGGAGTTTCGAGGTAATATACTGTCTCTGCAATCCTCCATTCATCGTATTCCTGTTCAACATGAGACAATGTTAAAGATTGTGTAATTATGGCTTGTAGTGGTTCAACACAATGTACCTGAAATGTTTGATCGACAATCTCCTGTACCACATCAATATTATAACATTCATGATCATCATGTGGTAATTTTAGTGCATCAAACATTTTAAATTCAACCTTTTTTCCATTTATTTTCATACTTATAGTACCCTTTTTAACACAAATTTTTATATCAGCCGTACTCATAAAGGGCCTACCTAGAATGATCGGTAAAGAAGATGGCATTGAAGAGTCCTCCATATCCAACACAACAAAATCTGCAGGGAAAATGAAGTCGTTTACCTGAACTAGGACATCTTCCAAAATACCTCTAGGTATCCTGATGCTGCGATCAGCCAACTGCAAAGTGATGGATGTTGGTTTGAGTTTCCCTAATCCTAGCTTTTTGTAAACAGAGTATGGAAGAAGATTTATGCTTGCCCTCAAGTCTAGCAGTGCCTTTTCAAAGAAGTGCTCACCAACCCTGCAAGGAATGGTAAAACTACCTGGGTCCTTCAATTTAGGAGGTAATTTTCTTAACAATACGGCGCTCACTTCCTCTGTCAAAGCCACATCCTCCCTAACCTGAAATGTTCTCTTGTGAGAACAGCATTCTTTCAAAAATTTGGCATAAGAAGGAATTAGTTTAATAGCATCAAGTAGGGGAATATTAATTTCTACCTTTCTGAGAGTTTCAAAGATATCAAATAAATGTTGTTCTTTCTTTTGCTTGACTAACCTTTGAGGGAATGGTGGCAATACTGCCCCTTCTTTTTCACTTACCTTGTTGGAACCCAAAGCTTTTGATGGTTGTGTATCTGATTCGTCTGCGTGTGTTCCAACCTTGCTGTCAATTATCTTACCACTTCTTAGGGTTGTCACTGATTTGAGCTGTTCTTGGCCTCTAGGGTTTGGTATAGTTTGTGATGGGAGTTCTCCTACCTTTCTCTCACTCAACTCCTTTGCGATTTGACCGATTTGGGTTTCCAATTACTAAATTGCCTGCCCTTATTGGTTGCTTGTTTGATGTTGCTGTTGGAGCAATTGAAGAACGGTGGATTCGAAATCCAACTTCTTCTGTTCTTGTACTGACTGATCAAACCCACTTCCCATCTGGAAGTTCCGTGCATGGCCTTGCGAAATTTGAGTGCCTTGATTGTTTTAATTATTGCTCCATGAGAAATTTGGATAGTTTCTCCACCCTGGGTTGTACGTGTTCGAGAAGGGGTTGTTCTTTAGTGGAAACACTCCTTGTCCTACATAGTTTGCATGCTCCTGATCTGTGAAAGAAGACATGGGACACGTATCAGTTGTATGATCAAAATGAGAACAAATTGCACAAATTTCTTTTGTTTGGTTTTTTACACCACCCATCGTCGACATTGCATTAACAAGCATATCAATTTTTTTGTTCATGTTTACCATTTCTAATTGTATGTTATTACTACTAGAAATTTCGTCAACTCCCTGTTTTTTCGAAATGCCTCTTCCCCTTGTTGAGAATTGCTGTGAGTTCTCGCTGAGTTCTTCAAATAGTTCGATGGCCTCCTCACCACTTTTCCTTATCAAGATTCCGTTGCAAGCTGAATCCACAATTGCCTTGTTAGTATCATTTAAACCCTCATAAAATGCTTGTACCTGATCATCCTTAGGCATTTTGTGCATAGGACACTTGAGAAGCTTGTTCTTGAAGTCCTTCCATGCTTCTAAGAATAAATCTCCATCTTTTTGTTGGAAGAGTTGAATCTCCCTTTTTAGTTGTTTGGTTTTCTGGGCTGGAAAGAATTCTTTCAAGAACTTTGTTGCCAATTGCTCCCATGATTGAATTGATCCTGGTTCCAAAGAATTATACCACAATTTAGCATTAAGTTTTAAAGAAAATGGAAACAAGATTAACCTGATTTGTTCAGGGGTAAGCCCTTGGACGCTTTGTGTTCTGCAAAGATCAAAGAAATCTTGCAGATGGAGGTGAGGCTCTTCGTCTGGTTTGCCACTAAAATGGGGAACCATGCTAAGTAATTGAGGAGATAGATGCATATTCCCTGTGACATTAGGTTGATAAGCAATGCAGGAAGGTTGCTCAATAATCTTAGGTGTGAATTTGTCCTGCATTGGTACTCGATTTGGTACTTCCTCACCCATTGTTGCTTGTGAATTAGGTCTCTGTGCAGTCGACTTGTTCCTTGCAACAGTCGACTGGTTTGTTGCAGACAGTCGACCTAGTTTATGCAGAGTGCGTTCTGTTTCTTCGTCAATAGGTAGTAGCTCTAGATGAAGTGATCGTCTCCCGTGCATTCACCAAAGTTCTGTAACCTAAAAGAAAAATATTTATTAATAAAAGAAAAGAAAATGAAAAAGATTTTACTGATTCGTAAGTTAAAATACTAAACAATCCCCGGCAACGGTGCCAAAAACTTGTTGTTAAATCCAGCTATCTAAATAAATAGATAAACTAGACACAAATTAAAAACCTCGCAAGTGTACGAATCGTTTATAGAAGCGTAGTGACAAGCAAGGGTCGATCCCACAGAGATTGTAGAAATCAACTTACTAATCAATAAAACAGAAATAAAAATCTTAAAGTGTTGTTCTAAAAGAAATGACAAGATTAAAACTAGATCAAGTAGTTCTGAATCACAAATATATATTAAGTAGTTGGGCTTTGATTTCCACCTATAGTCAATAATGCTAAGTCACCTTCTATACTACTCTAATCACTCATGTTTGTTCCTTTAAGGGCATGGTATCTACTCCTTAAAGTTAATGTTTCCCTAAGCCAAGAATTAGGCATGGTATCTACTCTAATTCGTTTCTTTCCTTAAGTATTTAGCATGGTATCTACTAAGTTGCACTTAAAGAAAACATAGGAACAATGGAAACGAACAAACACTCGAAGTTCTAGAAATTGGTATCAGATCTAGATCCTTCAAGTTGATTAAACCAAGAACCCCTAAAGATTCCTGTGTTACAAGTTATAGGCACGAGATACGGGTCGTCTCTATGCTCATATAACAGATTCAGTTTTATAATATGCAAACTTGATAATCTCAGGTTCTGCATGGCAGTCGACTTGCTGTCACTCTCAGTCGACTGCTCTTAGAACTTCTAAACAAGTTTGATTCATATTATAAATCTATACCAATACCATCAGGTTTAATTAATAAGTACTAAAGTAGCATTGAGAAGAATATAAGCATTACATGACTACGGTTTCAATCTACCCAACTATGAAATTAGTTCCACATAATAATACTTTTATTGACTAACAGTTTCGAATACATGATTAAAATAAAAACTAGAAAGAGAAGAAATAACACTGGTGATGTTCAGCCCAAGAAGTTGACTTGCTGTCACTCAGTCGACTGGATCGTTCCTTTCAGTGTACTTGATCTCCTTCCTTCTTCGATGCTGATAGAATAATGCCTGTTGGTTGACGATTGATGATTCAGAGATTAAGCGATACTCTTAACTCCTTATTCCAGCCTTTTTTATAATTTCTTTTGCCCACATCTGCAGATTTCAATTCTATCTCTTTACACATCGGATATAGGTCTGAGTCGATCTTCTCACCTGCCAATCCTGGTTCTCTAACTTGATTAATGAAGAGTTGTTATTCGCAGACGACCTGGGTTTGGATAACTTAATCTTGCTTCGGATTTGGATGAGGATGAATCTTCAACTATTCTTACCTTCTAACTCTGCTGAATGCCAGTCGACTGGTTTTGTACTCAGTCGACTGTGCCGAGACATCTGTAGATTCATAATTAATCAGTCAAGTCGACTGTCTTTGGAGTAAGTCGACTGTACTGAGCAGCTTCAACCTCTCTGTCCAGTCGCCTGTTTGAAGAACCAGTCGACTTATGCTCTGCCGTTTCTGTGTATCATCCTCAAAATCCTGAATCTGCTTCATTTTGCTGTTTTTAGGCTGTTTCCTATGGAAAAGAGAAAATAAGAGTAAAATACCACATATAAAGCATTTAAATGTCCAATTGCAGTAAGATTATTGCTCCTAAATGTGAATATTATTGGGTTCATCATGCAACAATTCTAGGAGATGGAACCAAAGATTGCGCTGCTTAGTTTACTTTATTGCTAGATTTGCTTCCTCTGAACATTGTCATGACATTAAACTTTGTTTGGGCTTTTATCCCGTCGTTTATTTATATTTCCTAGATATTGGACCTTATGTTGGATATTTTTTTGGATTATTTCTGTATTACTGAAGTTTATCTTTGATTCATATGACTATATCTTTCTTGTGTGGTTGTGTTTATTGTTCATATTGCTGAGTTAGTCAGGTACAACTTATGGATAGTGTTTACATCATGCGCTGGGCCTACGTTACGTACTCGTATTACGAATTTTGGGAAGCGGGACGTGTAATACCCTGACTTTTTAATATATGGAAGATTATTCATTTTTATATAGTATACTTGTGCAATATTATTGACTAGTATTTTTCAAACATCGTTTTATAAAGCATTAATTTACTTATTTCTACAAAATAACTAGTTGGCCCAAATTGATTTTAAGCCCATGAATTTGAACCATCCTACTATTTTCTACAACTTGTATTGTAGCATTTCTTACTCCTTTTATTCCCGGGTATTTATAGTACATATTGTAGTGTGGCTTGTGCCTACACGTGCACTTTATGTACACGTGCAATAAGCACACTTCTTGACCGGATTGTGGAGTGATGGGTGAGATCATGGGTGGTTACATTTTGAGGAGTGGGTAGTTTCTAAACTTCCGATTTAATCTCAGCCATTGTTTCTTCAACTCCCAAATAAATCTCAACCCTTCATTCTATCTATCTTCTAGTATAAATACCCCTTCTAATCCCTATCTTTTTACACTTAAAAATTTCGTGAGATTTTAAGAGAGTATCTGTGAGTTGTGTGGGAGCTCTTCGGCGGAAGCAAGCAGCATTGCTGGAGATTTTGGTGTGGAGCAAAGGAACAGGAAGTGCTGCGCTATATTGAAGGACTTGCGGGATTTCGTTATTTTCTTCATAAAAGGTGGGTGTTTCTCAGGACTTCTAACGTAGGAGTAATACTATAATTATCATGATGGATACCATGTTACAAAAGAGAATTGAATGTGGTAGGAATTGCTTGAACATGCCATTAATTTGAGGCTAGACTGTCGGTACAGTCGACTGCCATATGAGCCAGCCGACTGATACGAGACATTTACTTTTATAAAGTGCTGATAAAATGTGTATGAATAGCCATGATAGTGTGATTATTAAATGCATGTTTTTCCCTATGACACATATGATGGAGGGAAGGTAGACAAACAAAAAGAACTAAAGGTGATAAATATCTGAAGTTGTCGGCTCAGTCGACTGACTTGGGGTTAAGTCGACTGGTGCTCGTTCTGAAAGTGACTGTTTGTTGGTTCCTCGAATAAAGATATTCTATTTATGTAGACCCATGATGATGACTAGAAACTTATATCCCCATTGTTGTATGTAAGTATGAGAAATGTGAATGCATGTTTAGAGTAATTTTCTCTAAAAGAGCATGTTAATAACTGGGAAAATTGTGCTGTGAACGCTACTGAACCAGAGGATCTCTGTTTATGAAACATGAATTGGTATATATTGTTAATTGATATCATGATGCAAGTATATGTAAGAAACTGTAAGTAAATTCCCAAATTAAAATGGATCTGTCCAGTCGACCGATGCTTGTGGCAAGTCGACTGATCTGGACGTAGAAATATTGCTGTTGAAATCTCCAGGACAGACGACTGATGTGTGAAACAGTCGACTGTCATGTGGTTAATATTGTGAACATGGAAGTTGCGGGACAGGCGACTGGTCGTGTATACAATCGACTATCCCGAGCATTATGATAACCCTGTATGACTGTATAAGTCGACTGGTGTTCTTCCAAGTCGACTGTACAGAGTGTATTTTGGTATACTTGAATTCATGTTATTTGCTGTTAGTAATGGTGAACTTTGTGATTTAAGTCAATGAACTCTGTTTATGGATGCATGAATTGTGTAAATGAATCATAGATGAGAGAATTAAACGAAATTATGAAATGTGAAATCATGATGAGAAAAGTCAGTGAGACTCAAAAATGAATGATGAGCTGATAATGCTCAATTGGATATTGTGAATTTGGAATTGAACGAAGGAGTAGCTAAGTCTCCCCGGCAGTGAATGAAATGATATTGAGAATTAGACCAGGTTGGTCAAGTGAAATGAAATGATAAGTCCGGATGATGGAGAGGCTAACTCTAGAGCTTGATTTTATTCATGATTCTAATGTAACTTAAATACATAGTGTGGAGGTGATGAAGGTGAGAGAAAAACATGAGTATGAGAGCTAGGGTACGGTGCGGGTGTGTGAGCCGCAGAATGCATGCTTGATGAGTCAAGACATGGCGCGGGCACAACTCAGTAATGATCGGACTCTAGTCACGCTTGTGGGATGTTTTGGTGACTGCAAGAGGAGTGTGTTCAGGGAGGAGGCTGAATTGTCGCAGAATGCATGCTTGACGAGTCAAGACATGGCGCGAAATTCTACTCCAGGGGCCAGGACACATGCTTGTACTCATAGATTCATCTAGGATACTCATTAGAATTACAGAAGTAGAATAAGTCATGGCGGGGGATTGAACCCTACAAAAGAATGAAGAATGATTAAGGGCTTGCCCTCGAACCTATGTAGTATGGGATGCATAGAATTCGAACAAGTGCACATTAGTGTCATGTTAATTAAGTAAATTGCATTAAGGATTTAAGTGCACAATCACGACACGACATCATTAAAAGTTCCCCCCTTATTTGCATGCTTATGTTGAACCAAATTGTGATTTGTAAGAAATGAGATTCATTATACTGTTCCTGGCATAGAGAGGATGGCCATGTATAATTATCGTCGGTTGAATAAACTGACGTACCCACAGTGTTTTATGCAGGATAATTACATGTAAGAGGAATGGATGCACAAGAGTTTATTATGTTGTTGTTCTTTTATGTAAATATTGTATATTTTGCTTCCGCTGTGTAAATTCAAATGTAATATGTTGTAAACTCTGATGTGAAGGTAAAGTTTTTAAATTCCTTGTAAAATTGTATGTGAAGAAAGCGAAAAGATCCTGAAGGACATCTCGAATTCAGTAAATTGGGATTCGGGGCGTTACAGAGTGGTATCAGAGCCAGGTTTTCTATGCTTTCATACTCGTACAAATTTATAAGGGACGACACCCTAGATGTGGACATTAGAGTGTGTGTTTGGATTTAGAGATTTAAATGTAAGTAACTTACATTTGTGTTGCTCTATGATTTATGCTTCTTCCTCTCTATTCTATGATGGCTGATCACTTCGACCCTGCTGGAGGCGACGACTAGCACATTATTGAGGAAGAGTACCATCCTGGACAGGCTGATTCTGAGGACGAGTATCACCCCAGGCAAGCTGATTCTGATGATGAGGAGTACCCTGAATCTCGAGAGATCACCCCACCGCCGAACTCACCTGATGATTCTTCTTCTTCCGATGAAGAAAAGGGACCAGCTCTGGGTAACGCTGTAGCTTCTCTGCAGAGGCAAGTGGATACCTTGAAGTATAGAGTTGGAGTTTTGGAGGCTCAGCTGGAGAAGCGGAATGCTGACTATTCTGTGCTTAGCCATCGGATTTGGGAACTTGAGAAGAAAAAGAACCTAACTGATGTGCTGAAGGATGAGGTGGATGAACTGCGGGATGAACTTCGAGCAGCGAAGAGGACCCGTAGAGATTAGATTGTCTTGGTTTCTTTTTCTTCTGTTCTGATGTTAAAATGTTTTTTTTTAAATTCGAATGTATAAACTTTGAAATTCAATGAAATGAAAGTTTGTTTAAATTCTTGTTTTATACTTCGAGTTTAATGGATCTTTTGCATCAGAATATGGCGAGAAGGGGAGCCAGGAATGGTGAAGGTTTGGACTTGGATGTCGAGTTTGCAAGGGTTTACCAGACGCTGAATGCAGTGGCTGCAAACCAAGGAAGGGGGCCGGTGAATCCAGTACCCGAGGCAATCAAGCTAGTGGAGTCGTTCAAGAGAATGAAACCACCAGTGTTCGAGGGAAAGTCTGACCCGGATGCGGCCGATAACTGGATTCGGCAAGTGGAGACAATCTTCGAGGTGTTGGAAACACCGGAGGGCAGCAAGGTCAAGTTGGCGACTTTGCAGTTGGAGAAGGATGCGGCTGTTTGGTGGCAGTCGATGAAGAGGACTATGGGCAGCTTGTTGCTTGGCTGGGAGGAATTTCTGGAGGAATTCCGCAGCCATTATTTCCCCTCCGACGTCCAGGAGAAAAAGGCCATGGAGTTTCTGTCACTTCAGCAAGGCAGCATGTCAGTAAGGGAGTATGAGACCAAGTTCACTCAACTCTCCAGGTATGCTCCAGAACTAGTGATGGATGAGGCGAAGAAGGCTCGCAAGTTCGAGCATGGTCTGAGGCCGAGCTTGAGATCTCGTATGATACCCCTTGGTATCAGGAGATTCGATAAGCTGGTGAAGAGGGCGGCGGCAACGGAGGCGGATATGGAGCAGTTCCATGTTGCTCAGCACCAGAGGAGCAACTGGCAGTCTGGGAAGAGGCCCGCGCCATCGGGGAGTTTCAAGGGGCAACCATCTGCACAGAGGTTCAAACCGACAGGGGCGAATGCCGTCAGTGTAGCTGGGAGACCTGGAAATGATGCAGGGAGACCTTCTGCAGTCACTTGCTTTAACTGTGGTGAAGTGGGACATTACCAATCTCGGTGTCTCAAACCACGGGCTGGCAATCACAATGTGCCAATACAGCAGACTGGGAAGAGGTCGTACCAGTCAGGGCGAGTATTTGCTTTGACAGAAGCTGATGCTGAGGAGGCGGATCAGGTTATCTCTGGTACGAGGGCTGATGTTTAGTGTGATTTCTTTTTCATTTCTTCTTCCCGATCATAGTGTAAAACTGTTATGTAATGATGTATGTTATGTAACAGGAGAACTCTATATTAATGGAAAGGAAGCTGTGGTGTTGTTTGATACTGGATCCTCTCATACTTTTGTGTCTCCAAAGTTTGCTAAAGTGTTGGGAGTGGAACCGAAGATTTTTCCAGGCAAGATCTTAGCAGTAGCTACGCCATCAGGGGAAACTTTGACCACTGATCGGTACTATGCTGATTGCGAGATAGTGATTGGGGGACGAATCTTTGGCATTGATCTGATCGAACTGACTATCTTGGGAGTCGATGTTATCATTGGCATTGATTGGATGTCGGTGTACAGTGCAAGCATCGAGTGTAAGACCAAGATCGTAATAGTGAAGGCTCCAGGTGGACCTGAGGTCACTTTCCAAGGGAAGTTGAAGTGTTCTAAGTTGGTGGCAACTATCCGCAAGGAAGAGACTCCTGTGGAATTGCAAGGGATTCCTGTGGTTCGGGACTATCCAACAGTGTTCTTGGAAGATTTTCCTGGGTTACCTCCGCATCGTGATGTAGAGTTCAGCATCACTGTTCAACCAGGAAGTGCACCCATTTCTAAGGCACCTTATAGGATGGCTCCAGTGGAACAGGATGAGGTGAAACGGCAGATTGAGGAACTGTTGGGAAAAGGCTTTATTCAACCTAGTGCGTCACCTTGGGGAGCACCAGTGCTTTTGGTAAAGAAGAAGGATGGATCGATGAGGATGTGCATCGATTACCGGGAGCTGAATAAGGTCACTGTTCAGAATAAGTATCCGATTCCTCGAATTGATGACTTGTTCGATCGTCTACAAGGAGCAGCTGTATTCTCCAAAATAGATCTTCGATCAGGATATCACCAAGTGCGAGTGAAAGCTGAAGATGTGCATAAAACTGCATTTAGAACTCGGCATGGGCATTACGAATTCTTAGTTATGCCATTCGGAGTGACGAATGCACCTGCAATCTTCATGGACTTGATGAACAGAGTTCTGAGGCCGTTTATTGATTCTTTCGTCGTGGTGTTTATCGACGATATTCTCGTGTACTCCAAGTCTGAGGCGGAGCACACCGAGCATCTGGCAGCAGTTTTGCAGAAGTTGGAAGAGCAGAGGTTGTATGCCAAGTTATCCAAGTGTGAATTCTGGAAATCTGAAGTGGCATTCCTAGGTCACATCCTTTCTAAGGAGGGAGTGGCAACTGACCCTCAGAAGATAGAGGCAGTGAGAGATTGGGCAAGGCCTACTACAGTGAAGGAAGTCAGAAGTTTCCTTGGGATGACTGGATACTACAGGAGATTCATTCAAGGTTATGCTCAGATAGCCGTACCGCTTACCGAGTTGACCAAGAAGAATGTGAGCTTCAAGTGGACCGAGCAGTGTGAGGCGAGTTTTCAGGAGTTGAAGGATAGACTGACTACTGCACCTATTTTGGCTTTGCCTAGAGCAGGAGTTGAGTATGATGTCTATAGCGATGCTTCACATCGGGGGCTTGGTTGTGTCTTAATGCAAGAAGGTAAAGTAATCGCTTATGGGTCTAGGCAACTACGACCGCATGAGAAGAATTATCCAACTCATGATCTAGAGCTGGCTGCGATTATCTTTGCTTTGAAGCAGTGGAGGCACTACGTGTATGGTGAGAAGCTGAACATGTACACGGATCATAAGAGCTTGAAGTATATCTACCAGCAGAGGGATCTCAATCTAAGACAGCGGAGATGGTTGGAAGTGCTCGAGGATATGCGACCTGAGATCAAGTATCATCCTGGAAAGGCTAATGTTGTTGCTGATGCACTTAGTCGCAAGAGCAGTTTGGCCTGTTTGATTACGACTCAGAGGCATTTGATTGAGGAGTTGGACCGAGCGGGTATTGAGGTTGTCTTGCAAGGATTGGGAGCATCTTTATCTCAGTTGAAGCTTCAGCCTACCTTGAATGCAAGGATCATTGCGAGTCAGGAAGTTGATGCTGATATTTTGGAGATGAAGGAGCAGGTTAGTGCTGGCAGGTTGCCCGGTTTTCAGACCAGGGATGGAGTGCTGTGGTTCGGAGAAAGGCTGTGTGTTCCAGATCAGGCAGACCTGAAAGAGAGTATTCTTCAGGAGGCGCACGCTACTCTTTTGTCAGTACATCCTGGGAGTACTAAGATGTGCAAAGACATCAAGCAGCATTTCTGGTGGTCAGGTTTGAAGCGGGATGTGGCCGAATTTGTCGCGAGGTGTGAGGTTTGTCAGCAAGTCAAAGCCGAAAATCAGAGACCCGGAGGTCTATTACAGCCGTTACCTATTCCGGAATGGAAGTGGGATAACATCAGTATGGATTTCATTACGGGGTTGCCTAAGAGTTCTAAAGGCAATGATGCTATTTGGGTTATAGTCGATCGACTTACCAAGTCCGCTCACTTTTTGGCGATGAAACTCACGGCTTCGATGGACAAGTTGGCTGAGTTGTATGTTGGTGAGATTGTCCGACTTCATGGCGTTCCTTCGACTATTGTGTCTGATCGAGATGCGCGGTTTACTTCGCATTTCTGGAGGAGTCTTCAGGCAGCTTTGGGTACCAAGACGGATTTCAGCACTGCTTTTCATCCA
The DNA here is from genome assembly GCA_017893485.1 of Hemerocallis citrina. Lineage (NCBI taxonomy): Eukaryota > Viridiplantae > Streptophyta > Magnoliopsida > Asparagales > Asphodelaceae > Hemerocallis > Hemerocallis citrina. The sequence continues at coordinate 40,849,406 of CM030363.1, forward strand.
CAGACCGATGGGCAGACCGAGAGAGTCAACCGTATTCTTGAGGATATGCTTCGGTGTTGTATACTAGACTTCGGAGGCAGTTGGGAAAGGCATTTACCTTTGGTGGAGTTTGCCTATAACAACAGTTTTCAGGCTAGCATCGGGATGGCGCCGTATGAAGCTTTGTATGGCAGGAAGTGCAGGACTCCTGTGTGTTGGTATGAGGTTGGGGAGCGTCAGTTGTTTGGTCCTGAGCTTGTACAGCTGACTTCTGAGAAGATTGATCTGATCAGGAAGAGGTTGGTGGAAGCTCAGAGCAGGCAGAAAAGCTATGCAGACAACCGGAGGAGGGACCTTGAGTTTGAGGTTGGTGACTTCGTCTTCCTGAAGGTATCACCCAGCAAAGGTGTGGTTCGGTTTGGCAAAGGCGGAAAGTTAGCCCCGAGATTTATAGGCCCATATAAGATATTGAAAATGATCGGGAAAACTGCTTACCGGCTTGAATTACCGGAAGAGTTGTCTCAGGTGCACAATGTTTTCCATGTGTCTATGTTGAGAGGTTATATTCCAGACCCGAGTCATCATTTACCTGAAGTGCCGGAAGGTTTGCAGTTAGACCTGAATTACATCGAGACTCCTGTTGAGATTGTTGACCGTAGGGAGAAGGTCTTGAGGAATAAGACGATACCAATGGTCAAGGTAGTCTGGAGAAACCACTTGGTTGAAGAGGCTACTTGGGAATCTGAGGAGAAGATGTTGAAGGACTATCCTGAGCTTTTTGCTTGATTGTCTTATTGTTTGTATTTTGTATCTGTATATTTTTGTATCTCTTGTTGTGGTATTTCTTCGTCTCGTTCTTGGCTGTAGTTCCGGGACGGAACTATTCTAAGGAGGGAGTGATGTAATACCCTGACTTTTTAATATATGGAAGATTATTCATTTTTATATAGTATACTTGTGCAATATTATTGACTAGTATTTTTCAAACATCGTTTTATAAAGCATTAATTTACTTATTTCTACAAAATAACTAGTTGGCCCAAATTGATTTTAAGCCCATGAATTTGAACCATCCTACTATTTTCTACAACTTGTATTGTAGCATTTCTTACTCCTTTTATTCCCGGGTATTTAATGTACATATTGTAGTGTGGCTTGTGCCTACACGTGCACTTTATGTACACGTGCAATAAGCACACTTCTTGACCGGATTGTGGAGTGATGGGTGAGATCATGGGTGGTTACATTTTGAGGAGTGGGTAGTTTCTAAACTTCCGATTTAATCTCAGCCATTGTTTCTTCAACTCCCAAATAAATCTCAACCCTTCATTCTATCTATCTTCTAGTATAAATACCCCTTCTAATCCCTATCTTTTTACACTTAAAAATTTCCTGAGATTTTAAGAGAGTATCTGTGAATTGTGTGGGAGCTCTTCGGCGGAAGCAAGCAGCATTGCTGGAGATTTCGGTGTGGAGCAAAGGAACAGGAAGTGCTGCGCTATATTGAAGGACTTGCGGGATTTCGTTATTTTCTTCATAAAAGGTGGGTGTTTCTCAGGACTTCTAACGTAGGAGTAATACTATAATTATCATGATGGATACCATGTTACAAAAGAGAATTGAATGTGGTAGGAATTGCTTGAACATGCCATTAATTTGAGGCTAGACTGTCGGTACAGTCGACTGCCATATGAGCCAGCCGACTGATACGAGACATTTTCTTTTATAAAGTGCTGATAAAATGTGTATGAATAGCCATGATAGTGTGATTATTAAATGCATGTTTTTCCCTATGACACATATGATGGAGGGAAGGTAAACAAACAAAAAGAACTAAAGGTGATAAATATCTGAAGTTGTCGGCTCAGTCGACTGACTTGGGGTTAAGTCGACTGGTGCTCGTTCTGAAAGTGACTGTTTGTTGGTTCCTCGAATAAAGATATTCTATTTATGTAGACCCATGATGATGACTAGAAACTTATATCCCCATTGTTGTATGTAAGTATGAGAAATGTGAATGCATGTTTAGAGTAATTTTCTCTAAAAGAGCATGTTAATAACTGGGAAAATTGTGCTGTGAACGCTACTGAACCAGAGGATCTCTGTTTATGAAACATGAATTGGTATATATTGTTAATTGATATCATGATGCAAGTATATGTAAGAAACTGTAAGTAAATTCCCAAATTAAAATGGATCTGTCCAGTCGACCGATGCTTGTGGCAAGTCGACTGATCTGGACGTAGAAATATTGCTGTTGAAATCTCCAGGACAGACGACTGATGTGTGAAACAGTCGACTGTCATGTGGTTAATATTGTGAACATGGAAGTTGCGGGACAGGCGACTGGTCGTGTATACAGTCGACTATCCCGAGCATTATGATAACCCTGTATGACTGTATAAGTCGACTGGTGTTCTTCCAAGTCGACTGTACAGAGTGTATTTTGGTATACTTGAATTCATGTTATTTGCTGTTAGTAATGGTGAACTTTGTGATTTAAGTCAATGAACTCTGTTTATGGATGCATGAATTGTGTAAATGAATCATAGATGAGAGAATTAAACGAAATTATGAAATGTGAAATCATGATGAGAAAAGTCAGTGAGACTCAAAAATGAATGATGAGCTGATAATGCTCAATTGGATATTGTGAATTTGGAATTGAACGAAGGAGTAGCTAAGTCTCCCCGGCAGTGAATGAAATGATATTGAGAATTAGACCAGGTTGGTCAAGTGAAATGAAATGATAAGTCCGGATGATGGAGAGGCTAACTCTAGAGCTTGATTTTATTCATGATTCTAATGTAACTTAAATACATAGTGTGGAGGTGATGAAGGTGAGAGAAAAACATGAGTATGAGAGCTAGGGTACGGTGCGGGTGTGTGAGCCGCAGAATGCATGCTTGATGAGTCAAGACATGGCGCGGGCACAACTCAGTAATGATCGGACTCTAGTCACGCTTGTGGGATGTTTTGGTGACTGCAAGAGGAGTGTGTTCAGGGAGGAGGCTGAATTGTCGCAGAATGCATGCTTGACGAGTCAAGACATGGCGCGAAATTCTACTCCAGGGGCCAGGACACATGCTTGTACTCATAGATTCATCTAGGATACTCATTGGAATTACAGAAGTAGAATAAGTCATGGTGGGGGATTGAACCCTACAAAAGAATGAAGAACGATTAAGGGCTTGCCCTCGAACCTATGTAGTATGGGATGCATAGAATTCGAACAAGTGCGCATTAGTGTCATGTTAATTAAGTAAATTGCATTAAGGATTTAAGTGCACAATCACGACACGACATCATTAAAAGTTCCCCCCTTATTTGCATGCTTATGTTGAACCAAATTGTGATTTGTAAGAAATGAGATTCATTATACTGTTCCTGGCATAGAGAGGATGGCCATGTATAATTATCGTCGGTTGAATAAACTGACGTACCCACAGTGTTTTATGCAGGATAATTACATGTAAGAGGAATGGATGCACAAGAGTTTATTATGTTGTTGTTCTTTTATGTAAATATTGTATATTTTGCTTCCGCTGTGTAAATTCAAATGTAATATGTTGTAAACTCTGATGTGAAGGTAAAGTTTTTAAATTCCTTGTAAAATTGTATGTGAAGAAAGCGAAAAGATCCTGAAGGACATCTCGAATTCAGTAAATTGGGATTCGGGGCGTTACAGGACGTGACAGGTTTTGAGTGACAGGTTTTGATAGGTTTTGATTGTAAACCTGTTTCACAAGTTCCACAATATCGAATGGACTGATAAATCGAGGACTCAACTTGCCTCCACCTCCAAATCGAATAACACCTTTACCAGGCGACACCTTGAGGAACACATGCTCGCTTGCCTCAAACTCTAGTGGTCTACGACGACAGTCAGCCCACCTATTCTGCCTATCCTGAGCAGCCTGCGAGTGCTTCTGGATCTGAGCCACGACATCAACTTTCTTTGTGATCAACTCAGGCCCCAAAAACTTCATTTCGCCGATATCATCCCAACAGACTGGCGATCGACACTTGCGCCCATACAAATCCTCAAATGGTGCTTCCTTGAGACTCGCATGGTAACTGTTATTATATGAGAACTCGGCTGTATGCAGATGATCTTCCCACGAACCTTCAAACTGAAGAACGCAGGATCTTAACATGTCATTTAGGGTCTGAATCATTTTTTTTGACTGCCCATCTGTCTGAGGATGGAACATTGTACTGTAGCTCAACTTGGTACCTCTTCTGCAGACTCTCCTAGAACTGAGACCTGAATCTTGTATCTCTATCCGATACGATGCTGACAGGAACTCCATGCAGACGAACAACCTCCTGAACATACTTCTCAGCCAAATTCTCTATGGACTGACCCACATGGAAAGGAATGAAGTGAGAACACTTCGTCAACCGATTCATTATCACCCAGATAGCATTATGACCCTTGGGACTCCTTGGCAAAGCCATCACAAAATCCATCGTCATAGTCTCCCATTTCCACTCTGGGATTGGAAGAGGTTGCAAGAATCTTGCGGTCCTCTGATGCTCTGCCTTCTCCTGTTGACAGATCAGGCACTGAGAGATATATATAGCCATAGCTCTCTTCATACATGCCACCAGAAATGTTGCTTCAAGTCTGTAATATCCCGGACGGATATTATATATATATAATCATTATTTTTAAAGTTAAAATATTTTTAAAGAAATTACTTGGTTTTTCTAATAAAAAGTTATCAAGATATATATACTAGTAAGTATATACAGGTATTGTATCAGTTTTGTACACTTGTACAAAATCATGAAAAATGCATTTTTGAAAAAATGTCTGGAAAATCCCGGGCAGATATTAAAAAATTATTATTTTATTATTATTTTATTTTTATTTTCAAAAATGAAATATTTTTGGGGGATATTACCCGGTTTTGTTAATAAACATTATCTGTATATATATACCAGTCTATATACATCTGTATTGTATCAAATTGGTACTGTAATCTTCCGAGCCAATAATAAAATTTATTTTATTATTATTTTTGGAATTTAATTATTTTTATATGGATTGTGCGGTTTAACAAATGGAAATTATCGGTATATATATTAATACATACGTAGGAGTATTGTACCGATTTCATACGTTTGTACAAATTATGTAGTATGTGTTTTGGACAAAAATATCTTATTTTGTCATGATTAATCAAAATTTGATGGATAGGATTTGTTGGAGGCTTAAACCTAGGATTTAGGATTAATAAGATACATAAGAGTATTAATACCCATCTCCTTGTCGTATACATAAGAGTATTTGATTAAAACCTGGGTGCATTTGCACTCTCCCCCTTCTCCTTGTCCTATACATACCCCTCCCCTTCACCTCTTGTCTCATTTACAAGAAGAAAAAAAATAGAGAGGAAAAGAAAGAGAAGAAACCCTAAGTGTTCTTCATTTGGGGGTTTTTCATAAGAGGTTTTTCTAAAGGAGCTAGGAGGAAGGAGAAGGTTTGCTAGCTAGTTATTCCTACAAAGAAAATCAAGGTGGGGGTTCTCTACTTCTCTTGTTGTATTTTTTTTCTTCTCTTTTATTTTGTGTTGTAGAAAGAACCCATCTTTAGGGTGGCTATTTGTTCTATGCGAGTAAAGAACCCATTTTATGATGTTTGGTTGTTGTAGGTTAAAAAGAACTCATCTTTATGAGGTATGGATGTTGTATGTTGTTAAAACAACTTGGACTAAGATCATGAGCATATAAATGGTAGTAGTAAATAATCACATAAAGGGTGGAATGGTAAAACTCAACAAAATAACATAAAGATAGAATTTTGAACCTTGCTGTGGTTATTGTTGTTATTATGATTATTTTGAACTACTTGGACTAAGATTTGTGCACAAGAATGGTTGAAAATCAAGGTGTTCTCTATTTTATTTGTATTGATTCTTGTTCTCTTTTGTTGTGTGTGTTTTGTTGTATGTTCTAAAAAATAACTTGGACTAAATCTTAAGCATAAAGTGGTTGTAGGGATCAAAATGATCCCATGAAAAAAGATGGATGGTAGAACTTAAATAAATAATATAAATATGGAATTTTTAACCTTGTTATGATTATTATTTTTATTTTGGTTGTTTTGTTAACACAAAACTACAACTTGGACAATAACTATGTGCACATAAAGATTAGTAAGTGAGAATATTTACACACCCATTTTGGGATTGTAGAACTCAACTAGATATTTAAAGATAAGTCTTTTATTGTAGGTTGCTCTCTACTTTGTTAAGAAATCAATCTTTGCTAACCCTAGTCCGTAAAAAGTGAACCTTATTGTATATAGGAACTTGTAGGATTGAATAAAAGTAGGTTTTGTAATATGTAGAATTTGTAGATTCAATAAATGTAGTTTTTGTATTACGTAGAATTTATGGATTAAATAAAAGTAGGTTTTGTAATATGTAGGAACTTGTAGATTCAATAAAGTTAGATTTGTACAATAATTAAGTCTTGTAATTCATAAAAGAAGTAGTTTTTGTAATAGCTAGATAAATTCCTTAGTAGTCTTTATGAGTAGTATGTGTTAAAGAACCATGTTTAAGTTGTTGTAGTTGTTGTAGTAATGAAACCATGCTTGAGTTGTTGTAGTAAAGAACCCATGCTTGAGTTGCTAGTAAAGAATCATGCTTAAGTTATATGTTGCAAAAGAACCATGCTTAAGTTGTTGTAAGTTGTTGTAGTAAAGAACCTGTCACGCCCCACTTCCCAAAATACGGAACACGAGTAGTAACGCAGGCCCAGCGAATGATGTAAATACCATCCATAAGCTTTACCAGACTAACTCAGCAATAAGATCAACAAATATACAACCACGCAGGAGATATAACCACATGAATCAATGATAAAATTCCAAAATAATGAAATAAACCAAAAGTATAAATATCCAACATCCGGGATCAAACAAAACTACCGGTCATAAAGCCCAAAACAAAGTACAAGAGATAACAGTGTTCAGAAAATAAATCTAGCAACAATTAATAAACTACGCAGCAGAAACTGGATCCATTACTAGAAACGTTGGTCAGCAATTCCTTCGAAAACAGATTCTGCAGTACCTGTAAATTACTGGTCTAAAAAGAAATAAAAGAGTGCCTTTAGAGCAAGTCATGGGTGGCAAGTAGAGAAAACAAACGAAAGGAACATGGTCAAAGACAAAGAACAAAACAAAGAGTAAGCAATATCAAAGGGTTACATTAATCACACATGAAATGCGTGATGTCAAGTCAATGTCAATACAAGATCAAGTATGCAGGTTGTTAAGTATTTTATTAACCTATCTAGGGTACGTACTGCTGCATCCCATACTACAGGTTCCATGCAAGTACATTGATCGTTTTAGACCGATGGTGAATTCACGGTTCGTGTACTCGGCATAACTAGAAAATGTGATATCAGGATAACGAGATATCAAGATAACGTGATAATCTTCTTCCAAGACAATCTCCTCCTTCTATGTCAAGTATTCATGCGAGCGAGAAGGCCTTACCGAGTACATTTCTCGATTGTTCACTACCAAGTCTACCTATAATAACCCCGGCTTGTTAATAGTTTATTTTCATCCTATGTGAGCATGCAAGAGGATGTCAATGTTGTATATTACTATGTGTGACTAATTCTAAGCGCTACAGACAAAGCATGATTCGAACACATCATATAAACACATTTCACAAAATCATGATAGCATGACCTTGCTGTACCAAAACATAGATCATGGTCATTACACAATAGCAAAACTAAATCCGCCAGAAGATCTAAAAAGTAGACTTACATACGGTTCCAGCGAGTATAATTAAGGCATATAAAAGGCATAGGAACTAGGGTAAAAATTCTAATCTAATCAGGTTTTATGTTCAGTCAGCATGCAGTAGGTTATGTTCTATTAATTATTTCGGGCCAGAAAACTCATTATTAAAATCTACAAAAATTCAGGGAAGTAGCTATACATGTCTACCAGCATGATTTATTTCAGATTTTTTCTTTACTGATAATAGGGTCAAATAAAATAAATAACAGCAGCATACGCATGAAATTATGAGTCTAAAAAATTACTAACACAGTTACAGTAAAGTGATGATATCTAACAGATGGCAAATTGGAATTCAAAATCAGACCAGGGAAAAATTATCTAGACATCAAGGGCTACATTTTATGTTTAGTAAGTTTTCTCAAATTATGTCATTAGCAGGGCTAAAAGGCTGATTCAAAGTGAAACATACAGCAGTCCAGAAATCAACTTAACATAAAAAGATAATAAATAATTCACACGATCACATCTAGCATGCAAATTGGTAATCAAAGCAATCCTAGGTATCAACATGCAAATTTCTGAGATTTAAGATACATTTATCATGGTCATGGTATCAATTCATCAATTAAATCCAATTCTAGCATGTTCAATTTTAATGTCCAATCTATCAAGCAGTCCTATGCATGAATCTAGTTGTTTAATGTGCAAATACATGAAACAATGGGGACTAGGTTTAGATCGAAGAGAAGCACGATGTTACGAGTATGTCGGGTTAGCTCGTGTAAATCCTCGATAATCTTAACGGAATTTTCAAAAGTAGTTTTTGATAAATAAAAGGACAGGATCTACTTGCAGGACATCAAAGAAATCTTGAACACAAATAATAAAAAGGGTTCAAGAAGAGACTTTCCTGTATTGCAGATATAATTAGAATAGGAATAACGGGATCAGAATCCCTGGAAAAAACTCCCAAAATAATACACGAAGAATCAACCGCAACAGCAAGATCCTAGAGCAATTCCCACACACCAGATCGGAACAGAACGCAGAACACCAAACTCGGATCTGGCGCACACACATGGAACACCAAAATCCAGCTAATCAGAACCTCAGCTCCATACCGGATCTAGCCAAAACAGGGGACAGCAAAGATCAGATCTGGCATAGCAAAACACGGGACAGCGAAATCTAGCCAATTAGATCTAGACCTCACACCGGATCCAACCGAACAGGAAACAGTGGCTTGGGATCGGGTGTGGCAGAACAGCAAACAGTGGACTCGGCCAATCAATGCGCGTTTCCTAACTCTTGACAGCGAAAGAGAGAGAGAGCGGCAGATTGGCACGGTGCGACGACTGCAGCAGCGACTGCGGTGCCGGAGCGGCATCGTGACTACGGTCGGGAAGCGACGGCAGCGACAACAACTCCGGCGAGGGGTTCTCTCGGTCGAAAAGAGGGGACGACGGTGCTCGACGATCGGGGACTTGACGACGGTGCAAGGGGGGTCTCGGTGGAGCGGCGAGGGATGAAGGACGCAACGGTGAGGTGCACGGCGAGGAGTATGGCGACGGCGATGAGTTATGGCGACGGGAAAAACTTCGGTGGTTGGGTTCGATGGGTAATGGCAAGGACGGAGGCGAGCGGCGGTGATGATGATGAAGAGGAGATGTAGACGGTGACGGTGGTGATGGTGAGCGTGAAGGATGGTCGGAGGATGGACGGGGGTCGAGGGGTTACGGTTTGGGTTTGGGGTGTTTAGAAACAAAGAAGAGAGAGGGGTACGGGGAGAGGGAAAGCGGCGGAAAGAAAGAGAGAGAGTATATTAATTAGGGTTAATTTATGGGGTATTTATATGGATCAGGAAATTAGGATTTTGGATCAATATATTGGGTTCTGGGTATCAGTTTTGGCTCTAGAAAGAGACTAACAAATTCAATGAGATGAGACGAACACAAAGGAGAACAAATCGAATTCAAAATAGAAAAGAGCCGAATCCAAAAAAGATATAATCCAATCAAAAGAACACATATTGGTCCAGAGAGAACAAAAGAACCCAAGAAAGACAAAATGCACCATAATAAGTGAGTTCAAATACAATAATCAAAAGAATACAAAATACAATAAAACCTGAAAATAGGGCTTACAGAACCCATGCTTGAGTTGTAGTTGTTCTAAGTAAAGAAACCCATTATTGAGTTGTTGTAGTAAGAAACCCATGCTTGAGTTGCTAATTATTGTAGTAAGAAACTCATGCTTAAATTGTATGTGCTAAAGAACCATGCTTAAGTTGTTATAGGTTGTTATAGTAAAGAACCCATGCTTGAGTTGTAGTTGTTCTAAGTAAAGAAACCCATGCTTGAGTTGTTGTAGTAAGAAACCCATGCTTGAGTTGCTAATTATTGTAGTGAGAAACCGATGCTTAAGTTGTATGTGCTAAAGAACCATGTTTAAGTTGTTGTAGTTGATGTATTAATGAAACCATGCTTGAGTTGTTGTTGTAAGAAACCCATGCTTGAGTTGCTAATTATTGTAGTAAGAAACTCATGCTTAAGTTGTTGTAGGTTGTTGTGGTAAAGAAACCATGCTTGAGTTGCTAATTATTGTAGAAAGAAACTATGCATGAGTTGTTGTAGTAAGAAACCCATGCTTAAGTTGTATGTGCCGAAGAACCATGCTTAAGTTGTTGTAAAATGTTGTAGTAAAGAAAGAAATTCATGCTTGAGTTATTGTAGTTGTTCTAGTAAAGATCCCATGCTTGAGTTGTAGTTTTTCTAAGTAAAGAAACCCATGTTTGAGTTGTTGTAGTAAGAAACCCATGCTTGAGTTGTTGTAGTAAGTTCCATGCTTGAGTTATTGTAGTTGTTCTAGTAAAGAACCCATGCTTGAGTTGTTGTAGTAGTTCGAGTAAAGAACACATGCTTGAGATGTATAGTTATTCTAGATTTAAAAGAACCCATGCTTGAGTTTGTATGCTTGTTTTAGATCCAAAACAATCCATGCATGTTTAAGTTATATATTGTAGTGGTGTTAGTTAAATTCTAAAAGGAACCCATAATTTTAGCTTGCATGCTAATCCAATTGAACTATTGAAGTGAACCCGTGTTCCATATTTGTTCTAGTTCAATTTTTTAGAAGAAACCCATGATAGTTCTAGCTCGAATTGGCGAGGAACCCGTGCATTTAGGTTCTAGGTGGTTCTAGCTCAATCTTGAGAAAGAACCCACGAACCTAGTCGCATGTTGTCCTAGTTCAAATTTGGGAAAAAGAACCCATGAATTCTAGTTGTATGTGGTTCTAATTGAAATTGAACCATATAATGTGAACAAGCTTCATCTTCAATATATGGGTAATAATGGTTGGGAAAGTCACTAGTGTTGTTAGCTCGATCAAAGCTCGTCTAGGGTCTTATAGTTACCCTAGGGGTCATCGACCATCAAGACTCGCATCTTACCACCTTGGAAACTATGGATAAATCACACATCGAGCACCAACGGATCTTAACTGTTGTGGGTTGATCGCGGGCCGAGAGTGTTGACGAGATCCGAGTTAGGGGTAGTGATGAGTGAGGGAGATCCCGTCACCAGTGTCTTGGATCGATAGGCCATGAGTTGGACCAGGACGATCTTAAGAAAGTTCTTATTCAAAGCCCAGTAAGATTGTTTGGGTTTAGTGACATCATTAGGGTAGTAACTTATGCCTATTACTACTTAACCTTTACTTCTTATCATTTTCGCCGAAGGAAAAGAGTTGGTGTTAAGGGTGATACCTTATGATCCGACCTGTCCTATAGGCCGACACTAGGCGATATTATTGGTTGTACCCTTCTTGTCAAAGGGATACGGTCTGTGCCTTCTCACGAGTTGGGAGCACGGGATCTGTACTCATATGTTAATTTCTGAAGCGCCTTGATAAGAGGGGAGCGATTCCTGTCGGAGCCAGGGGATGGACCCCCGAAACTCTGTCATGTTCTATATCTAAGGGCGAGAAGCCATAGACTACGGTCTGGCTAGGGGGCCATAGGGGATGCTTCGAGCTAACCTACACTGTAGAAACTCCAATGATTCGTCAGATTTTTGAGTGAGGTCCGATACGCCGAGTAGTAATGGTAAACATAGACTCCACGATCTGACTGCGAATGGCGGGATTAGTCCGTTTCAGAGCAACCTCATCAGTCATGTCATATCTTTAGAAACAAGTCGAGTATAAGAGTAGAATTCATGACACGGGTTCAAATCTCTATATATGAAGAAACAGTTTGAGATGGGGCATATGTAGTATGGGATGCATACTGTTCCGGAGACTTGCTTGCATTAGAATAAGAGCATCATTGCATTACTTATTCTGGTATTAGAGTCTAGGTCATAGCATATACTGACACATTAATTATATATACACATTTCTCTTTTCATCAACCTGTTTGCTTAAAGTGGGGAATCGCTGCTAGTCATCAGCCTTAAGCGTCAGTATATGTACTGACGTCCCCATTTCAATAGGTACTGGATTGCAGAAGTACAGGTACAGAATTCAGGAGGACTCAAGACAAAAGAAGCAAGAGTCGATTTTATTTTTCGCTGTAATATATATTGTTTACTATTGTTCCATTTGAAACAATTGTTGTAATTTATTTAATTGTTGGGAAGCATCCAAGTGAAGTACCAAGTGTTGTTCTTTATTCATTGTACTCGGATGTAATTTGTTGAGAGTTGTAACACTTGGGCTTGTAAAGGTATTATTGTAACACTAATGTAATGTATTGCAGTTTTATAACATTCGGACTTGTAAAACATTTGTGTTGAATAAAAAGTTCTAAATTTTCCAGTTTTTCTGTATATTGTGGCTAATTGAAGGAAAGATTCCGGCTTATGTCACGGTTTCCCAGTATATGGAAATCGGGGCGTTACAGAGTTGTATCAGAGCTGACTTCAATTTATAGTCCAACACATTAGGAAAATTAAACTTGGATGCCTTTTAGGAGTCAGGTTTTAACTTTTTGTAGACAATTATAATCTATGCCTTTCGAGGCTTGGTGCATGCTGCCTGATAATGACCTGCCTCTCCACAGTTGAAACAAGTCACGTATTGAATTGCGGGTGCCTTCTGCACTGGCCCACTGAACTTGACCTCCTTCACTAGGAACTCCTTCCCACTCTGACTATCTGCTGGCCTCTTATTCTTGTTCCAGGTCTCCTGCTTCTTCTAGAATTGATCCATATCTTCTTCTGTTATAGCTGCTCTTCTGACCCGATTATCAAACCTCCTGATGCCCAAAGGAATCATCCTCGACCTCAAATTCAGTCTCAAGCCCTGCTCAAACTTCTTGGCCTTCTTCGCTTCATCCACAATCAGCTCCAGCGCATACCTTGACAGCTGAGCGAACTTCGTCTCATATTCGCGCACTGTCATGCTGCCTTGCTGCAGATTCAGGAATTCTGTTGCCTTCTTCTCCTGAATATCTAGAGGAAAGAAACGATCCATGAATTCATCCAGAAAAGCCTCCCAAGTTACTTGCTGATCCCTAAACGTCCTCTTCACTGACTACCACCAAACGCCAGCATCCTTTTCTAATTGCATCACAGCCCTATCTGGATCAGACTACCCCTCAAACACAGGCAGCTTCATCCGCTTGAAGGACTCAACCTACTAGATAGGATCAGCATTAACAAACACTGGTCCAGCCCTTTGATTCTGATTCTGATTCTGCACCATATTAGCTGCCATAAATGTGTTCAAGGTCTGATACTGTCATGTCCCGCTTCCCAAAAATACGAAATACGAGTACATGACAAAAACCCAGCGAATGACTAACGTCACCCATAAGCTATTTAATCGATCAACTCAACAATATAATCAATACAGAACAAATGCGCAGGCAATAATAATAATCTCATGAACAAATAATACTTGGAACGAAACAATATAATATCCAAATACAATAATAATAATCCAACGTCTGGAAACAAATAAGTCTCAATAGATTAAGTCATTTATTGTGATAAGCAAATTAAAAGCAGAAATCTTCAAAAGGTTTGTTCTCCAATTCCAGCAGGTAATTCTCCTTCATTACCTATAAATATTTCATCTAAAAAGGAAAAAATAATTGCTCTTAGAGCAAGTCATGGACAGCAAGTAGAGAAAGCAGGGAACAATGGAATAACGGTATAACAATGAATCAATGAATCAATAGGAATCAATAAAATGAGACAATAATCATGATAGTGAAGGGAATGGCTATAATAATGATGCAATATTAATAACAATAATCAATGATCAATAACGGTAACACTTAGCCAATATTCAATATCAATAGGAACAATGTGCAGTGTCGACGTAGTGTGATCCGTAAGTCTATTAATTATTTTAAATCCTAACTAATGTAGCACTTCATGCGTCCCATCTATTTACCACATGGTTGCTACATGCAAACAAGTTACGTTTTAGACTTAGTAATAGGCTTTATAGTTCATGTACTCAGCACAATAACAATGTCTCATCCATAACGGTAATTTATCAATAAGATGCTACAAGATCACAAGATCACAAGAACACAAGATCACAAGATAACAGTATAGGTAACCACGCGCCCCTAATCTGAGTACAGTTCCTATATTGTCCACTACTTGAGTCAACCCTTAAACCCCGGCTTGATTAACAATCTTATTAATGCAACAATACAACATGCAATGTAGAACATTAGATGAATAATAGTAACTATAGAGGAACAATAAAGTAATAACATGAAGTAGGGCAATCAGGAGAATGACAATAGGACACTAGGATCATGCAATGCAACATAAACACATTAATTCATGCAATACTACTATATAGGAACAATTAATTTATTAAAAAGTGGAATCTAAAATTCTGGACAGCATGCGCAGCCTGTAAAAAAATGCAGTTTCCCGCTGACTCAAAAGTCAAAAGTTGAATCCGTCAGGAAATCTGGAAACTAGACTTCCACACGGTTCCAACGCATACTTAAAGTTCAAATTCCGACAACAGTAGCTAGGTCAACACATATTTCTTTTCAGGTTTATGTTCAGGCAGAAATTTGGTATCTTGTTGTTTTAATTTTTGAATCGGCAAAAACTCAACATTAAAATCAGTAAAAATATACTCTAGACTTCTAAACATGTTGGGCAACAGTCTGGAAATTTTCATAGTAAAATTCTATCATTTGATCAACCTTTTTACTGTTTAAACATGAAAGGTTCGAGAATCTGAAAATCTGGAATGTAAAAACACAGTTGTAGTAGAATGAGCATAACTTTTGCTACAGAACTCGGAATTCGAAAATTCTGGATGCTATTGACAACTAGACATTCGGGGCTACATTTCATATTCAGAAAATATTTTAATTTAAGGTCATCTACTGCTTCGAAAACAGAAATCAAGTTCAGGTCAGCAACATGTATAATTCTTAAGGTATTTTTCTTGGAAATAAAATTAGTTAAACATGATGGGTTTCGATTCTATAGTCAACAATTTGTGTAACTAGCATCATAGGTGCCCAAACATGATAAATAAAATTTGGAACACACACATATACAAGTCTAACATCAATCAATCACCAAACAATCACCCGACATACAACCTAACGATTGTCTCTACAATAATTTATTTGTGTTGTGACTTGTTTGAATAACCCTATTAACAATTCTATATGCATTCATGAAAGATCCAAACTTAGAGTCAAAGTGGCACGATGTCAAGAATATTGGGGTTAGCTCGTGTAAACCCTCAATAGACCCAACGAAAGAGATAACAAATGATAATACGATAACAAAGAGATATACTTGCAAGAATTTCAATAACATTTGAATTTGATACAATTAGCAATTCAAGAGGACGATGACTTGCCTGCTAGATGACGGAAATGAATACCAAGAATAACGGGATAAGGATCCCGAAGCAACGATCTCACGAACTAGCATAATCCCAAAACAGCACGTGCAATACACGTGCAATCAAGTTCAAAATCAATAATCAGCACACAAAAGAGACATCAACAATTGCAGAGCCAGCAGCGATGCCAGTGGGGAAGAGAGAGAGCACGGCCAAGAGGGCTCGTCGGCGTCGATGCTGGCAAGGCATCGCAGGCGACGCGACGGGGACAGGCAGCGCTGGCATCTCCGGCGATCGAAACAGGAAGAGGAAGGACCGGTGCTAGGGTTTTGGCTGTGTTAATGTCGAGGTCGGTGGAGAGGGAGGCCGGAGTTGGGGGTTTCGGGGATGGCGCTAGGAGGCGGCGCCGGGAGGGCGATGAGGGGTGGTCGGAGGTGAGGAGCGCCGAAGATGGTGAACGGGGAAGATGATCGGAAGGTTGGGGATTTGGGTTCCAAACGGGGAGAAAGAAACGGGAGAGGAGAGAGAAAGATGAGATAGGAGAGAGATTAGGCGACTAGGATTTCGATTTGTGTGCCAAATTAGGGTTTGCAGCAGAGTAGTATTTATAGGGTACAATTACGGTACTGAGTTGATGTATTAGGGTCAAATAATAGGGGATTTGGGTCAAGACCACATCAAATTGGGTTTAGGGTTCAATATGAGATAGATCAAAATCAACAGGGTTCAAATAAAAATACCCACAATTAGGTAGAAGAAAATAGAATTAACTAAATAGTCCAATCACGAAAACAAAGAATTCCACGAACAAAAATTTGAATCCCAATAAATAAATAAACAACACAAGTGGCTAGAATATAAACTTGGCTTGAAAATAATTTGAAAATTCGCAAACAAAATTAGATCCGGTATAGTAATAAAATAATCTAATATATGAATTTTAAATAGAAAATCATGAAATAACAATTTATAATCATAATAGTAATAAATTATACAATAACATAGTACTCGGGTTTAGCAATTTTATTAAAATAATCCAATAATTATAATATATTTGTTTTAAGCTCAAATATAAATAGATGATCAATAAGATGTAGAAGATAAGATCAAAATACAAGATCAGTCGAAATAAATAAAATTTTTGTTTAGAAAATACTTTAATAAAGATCCAGAATGAGTTTAACACAAAATAAATTTACAAAAATTCAAATTATAGAAATTACGCAGAAAATACTAATTATCGGAAATAGGGGTTACAGATACACCCTGACAATCTCAGTCTCAAGATCAAGTCCTGCTCCATGAGAACCTTCTGCCCCATCACCATTACCACCATTTCTGCTCCTGGGTCCTGCCATTCTACTGAATACTGCAAAATGAGGGTAAAGTTAGAGCATCACAACACAATTCACATTCATATCCATATCCCATGGCAAAACCCCAACCATACCCCAAACCAAAACATCATGTTCTAACTCCATGTGATACTCACACTCTAATGTCCACGCCTAGGTATTCACGCTCTAGTGTCCACACCTAGGCTTGTTTTCATACTATGTCTATTATTACTATTCAAGCATACTCTGATACCAATCTCTGTAGTGCCCCGAATTTCCAATATGATATCTCAGAAATACGTGGCACAATTCCCAGTATCAACTTCAATTGCAATAGTAAACATAGCCAAAACACAGATAATTTTTATTTCAACTTTTATTACATCAATTGTTTACAAAACACAGCGGAATACAAAACACCTTGAATTGCAATCTTTTTCTTTTACATCTTTTACAATTTACATAAGCTTTTTTAACATTCTAGCACAAGCATCCAAATCCCAAGCTATAAGCACCTACCTGTAAAATATGAGGCTAGAGATAACCCTAATCCCCAAAACTACATGGTCAGCCATAACTGTGTGAGTGATATACAAAGAAAACAACATAAATAAAACATAAGGCATAGAGTCATAAACAACATGTATTAACAATAAGAATAAATGGAATGAGAAATAACAATAAGTAAAGCATGAAAACATCAAGGAATATAAGATAGTAAATAGTAGAGAATGAAAACAACAAGTGAAACTAGATTAAGTGTCAAGTGTAGGAAAACAGAAAACAAACATGCATAAAACCAAGTCAAGAAAACACAATTGCTATATGCTGACTCTCTAATGCGTACTTGTCGGATTCTATGCATTCCATACTATATAGGTCCGGTGCAAGCCCTTAACGTTCTCCACTTTATAGGGTTAGATCCCTCGTTATGCAACTAATCCTACTACGGTGATGGAAAACAAGATCCAGAATACTCCGCGAATAGGCACCACAGCCCTCAATGTGCAAGCATCACGTAAGAATAGCTCAAAAATCGGAAAATCACCTCCCAATCATGTACCCCACGAATAGGCTTGCAAGGCCTTCGACGTGCAGATACACCAGGTACATTCCGTGAATAGGTCTTCCGACTCTCGACACGCAAATGCACCCTGCATGCTCCGTGAATAGGCCTGCGACCCTCGACACGCGAACATACAAATGTCCTCTCGGGACAGAACAACAACAGTCCTGGAACGCATCCGTTGGACTAACAGACCAGAGCATATACTTACGTTTCCCAAGTTCTATCACATCTCCACTAGTGTCTGTCCTTAGGTTGGTTATTATTAAAAAACACAAAACTTCCGCTCTCTAGAGTTAGTATATCCTGCCGGACTTAATTCCACAAAACAAACCCAAGACCCTGCAAGTCTAAATCCAAAAATCTCATCTGTCGGTTCACAGGACTCCCACTCAACTCCTAGAGATTCACAACTCATCCATCAAAACCAAAACTTTCAATAAAACTCACAAATCCATCGTCAAAACGATTATATGAAGAAACCTCTTAAATCAACAAAAATCCAAATCTTATATAAAATTCCAGAATCCAAATAAATATTAGATTTATTAAATAACTGAAAACCATATTTTTAAGTTGTAGAATATCACAAAACATCAATTCCTTTGAAAACACGTGTAACTCAAATAAGGTCCAAAAAAATACATTTAAAACTCTATCGTAAATAAAATATAACTCTCTGTAAACATTGCAAAACTTCATTTAAAACAATATAATATTGAAAGAACAATCGTTCAAAAGAAGCATCGGAAACTCAAGAAAATATCAGTCAGAGCAGTAGCAGTCGACTTCATAAAGTAGTCAGTCGATTGTCCCGCGTGAAACCCAAACTCAAGAAAAACATCAAGCAGCGCAGTGACA
Source organism: Hemerocallis citrina (assembly GCA_017893485.1). Taxonomy (NCBI): domain Eukaryota; kingdom Viridiplantae; phylum Streptophyta; class Magnoliopsida; order Asparagales; family Asphodelaceae; genus Hemerocallis; species Hemerocallis citrina. Next base: position 40,868,271 of record CM030363.1, read on the forward strand.
GTCGACCGCATACTGTATCCAGTCGACTGTCCCGTGAAAAAATTCGAAAACTCAAGAAAACCACAATCAGAGCAGTAGTAGTCGACTGTGTAATCTGGATAGTCGACTGTCCCACAGGAAAATCCAACACTTAAAGAAAACATTAATTCAGAGCAGAGACAGTCGACTGTATAAGGTAGTCAGTCGACTATCCTGCAGAAAAATTTGAGACTCAAGAAAATACTTCAGCCAGGACCCCGACAATCGACTGTCGACATTGGTCGGTCAACTGTCAGACCTCCAGACTGCAGTTGAAAGGTTGTGCATGTTTTAACCAATACACGATTCCACTTTGTAAAAAAACCACAAATTTTAAGAACTAGTTTCCTGAGATAATTAATTGTAACTTGTATAACATATATGAGTTATTAAAATACATCAAAACATATCAAGATCTCGAAATAGGAGTTTTACCCAAAAATCTTTCAAAACAACATCTTATATACATATATGTTTAAATACGAATTTTAACATCAGTTTAGACTTCAAAAATCCATCAATAAGAGTAGTAAAGAGTTTAAAACTATCTCAGACCCAAAACAATTGAAATTCGATCAAAACTCCATCAAAACACACGAAACCCCAATTTCTTCGAAAACAACGAAATAAGATATATGTACACATGTTTGTGCACCAAGAAAACTTCAAAACTCATCAATTAGAAATAGTGAAATATTTAGATTTAATCTCAATACTTAAACCAATCATATCCAATTGAAAACTTCTCAAAACTTTACAAAATCACGAAATCCCCAAAATGATCATAATGCATAGATCCAAATCTAAACTCCCTTTTTCTCAAAACTCCAAGATTTAATTCTTAGATCCAATAGCCATTAAATTCATCCAAAATCATCCATAATAAATTATCCATGCATATAAGCATCATAACAATCACTAATCAAGATTCTACTCAACGAAAAACCCCCAAGTAGAGTTATGCATTTATACCCAAGTAAATGTAATCTTTTTATCCACCTTTATGCAATATTATCATACAACACATCATGATAAGTTAAAAAAGCAAATATATGAAGGAAAGCATCCTACTCATGATTTCTATTCAGTTCTTTAACAATCTCAAGTCAACAAATTAGGGTTTCAATTATCAATAATATAGTTTCATGAAAGGATTCACTTTTAATTCATCTACTCATCAAAACTACATATATCATCATAAAAACTCCTAGCATGCTTTCTAATCTATAGTTCATCACAAACAACACATATAAAATAAAACAAAACAAAACATGTCACTCACCTTGTTGAAGAGATCAAACGAAGATAATAAAGCAATACGAAAAATCCCTCATTCGCAAGAAATCCAAGATCTTTTGCTTTAAAACTCCAAGAAATAATAATAATAAAATCCTTTGTGTTGTGCAGCAAAAGACGGCTGCACTCCATCTTTTAAATAGGCTGGAATATAGGTTTTTAGGGTTTTGAACATATTTGCAAAATTACTCCTTTTAAAACACATCTTTACATATATAGATCCATATACTTGGAAACTTGATAAAACCAATTTATTTGATATTAAAAAAAAACCATCATAAAGTCAGCCGGCACTGTTTTAAAAGCCCAGAAAATAAATTTGCACTTTTACCCCTCAAAATGACAATTTTGCAAAAATATCCTCTTTTATCAAAACTTGTAAAATAAATTAAATTCATCAAAAAAAAGTAAACTTTTTAACCCTGAGTTGACTAGGCATTATACCCAGCCCAAAAATCTGAAAATCTGGAGTTTTCACTCCCATTGGCAATTTTGCACAAAAGTCCTTCTTTTTGTAATATTTGCAAATAGGTCCAATAATTATCGGAAAATTCTACAAAAATCACAAATAATCTCAAATAATAAATAATGAGTTTTCTCAAAAATAATTTTTGACTTTGAACTTTTCAAGAAAACATTTGCACATGTTTTGCACGTGTAAGAAGATAAATTTTCAGAAAAATATTTATTAAATCTCCAAAAATAATTTTAATTCATTTATAAATCTTAAAAAACAATATTTAAAAATACGGGATACTACATCTCAGATGGAAGCCCATGTCTGTTACAAATGTGGAAAAATCCGACCAGATTGTCCCCAGTTTCAGAAGAGTAGCAGCAGATCAACACCGAAGATGAACAATAAAGGAAAGGAGCTTGTTCACCAAGAGTAAGAGTTCGCGCTTACTAAATGCAAGCCGAAGAAGGCAGGAGAGCCAGTACCAGTATGTGCATATGGAACTGCAACTAAGTTTAAAAGTTGTATTTTGAAATTTATTTTAGACTTAGAAGTAATATATGATGTAACACTTTTGTAACCAGTTGAATTTATATATATATGAAATCTAGGCAACCGTTTTGTTCAATTTTGTTTCAACATATTCTTTTTCTGAACTATTTTTCAAGAAGTTGAGATGCGTGCAGGAGGCAACTCTAGATGTGATTTTGTTGATTACACCATCTGGAGCATCAGCTTTGAGCAAATTATAGGAGTGAATTCTGAAAGTCTGAAGTGGCGTTCATAGGCCATGTCCTATTCTAAGGAGGGAGTGGCTACCTAACTGCAAAAGATCGAGTTAAGTGAAGAATTAGCCTCAGCCAAGGACCATGAAGGAAGTAAGAAGCTAGATGATGAGATCAGGCAAGCCAGTATTAAAGTGATTACTCAAGATTAGAGCTCAGTTTTGTCACGATGAAAACTGCAATCCGAGTCTAAGTGAGCAAGTCAGAAGGCTAAGGCAGAAGATGCAGGAATTGAAGCACTGAAGCGGCAAGTTGATGAAGGAAAATATCAGAATATCAGTATGGACTTCATCACAGGATTACCAGAAGTTCGGAAATGTATGACTCAAGTTGGGTTATTGGGGACACGGTTGACGAAAGTCTACACATTTTTCTGATAAAGATGACTTAGACGCTAGAGAAATTAGCGGAAGTCCACATTGAAGACATAAGGAAGCGACATGGAGCACTAGCGTCAGTAGTTTTGACCAAGATTCGAGAGTTATGTCTCGACTTTGGCAGATTTTTCAGGCAGCTTTAAGATCAAGGTCGGGTTCTTTGGAGAAACAGTTTGTGGATGAGTCACTTGAGAGCCGGAAAACCGTATAAGCTTTCTTTCCCCGAGTTATTTAGAGTATGAATGTTTTTCTGTTTTCTTGACTTAACGTAGTTCTAAGGATAGAACTATTCTAAGGAGGGAGTATTGTAATATTCCGGACGGATATTTTATATATACAATTATTATTTTCAAAGTTAAAATATTTTTATAGAAATTACTTGGTTTTTCTAATAAAAATTTATTTGGATATATATACTAGTAAGTATATACAGGTATTATATCAGTTTTGTGCACTTGTACAAAATCTTTAAAAAATGCGTTTTTGAGAAAATGTCTGGAAAATCTCAGGCAGATATTAAAAAAAATATTGTTTTATTATTATTTTATTTTTATTTTCAGCAATGAAATATTTTTGGGGGATATTATCCGGTTTTGTTAATAAACATTATCTGTATATATATACCAGTCTGTATACATCTGTATTGTATTAAATTGGAACTGTAATCTTCCGAGCCGATAATAAAATTTATTTTATTATTATTTTCCGAATTAAATTATTTTTATAAGGATTGTGCGGTTTAACAAACGGAAATTATCGGTATATATATTAATACATATGTATGAGTATTGTACCGATTTCGTATGTTTGTACAAATCATGTAGTATGTGTTTTGGACAAAAATATCTTATTTTGTCATGATTAATCAAAATTGGATGGCTAGGATTTGTTGGAGGCTTAAACCTAGGGTTTAGGATTAATAAGATACATAAGAGTATTAATAAGTGTAATCTACTAGAAGTCTTTCCTCCACCTCACCCCTCCATCTCTTCAATCCTTGGCCGGCCAAACCCTTGCCCAAGGGGTTTTTTAATTAAAACCTTGGTGCATTTGCACTCTCCCCCTTCTCTTTTGTCCTATACATATCCCTCCCGTTCACCTCTTGTCTCATTTACAAGAAAAAAAAATTAGAGAGGAAAAGAAAGAGAAGAAACCCTAAGTGTTCTTCATTTGGGGGTTTTTCATAAGTGGTTTTTCTAAAGAAACTAGGAGGAAGGAGAAGGTTTGCTAGCTAGTTATTCCTACAAAGAAAATCAAGGTGGGGGTTCTCTACTTCTCTTGTTGTGTTTTTTTTCTTCTCTTTTATTTTGTGTTGTAGAAAGAACCCATCTTTAGGGTGGCTATCTGTTCTATGTGAGTAAAGAACCCATCTTATGATGTTTGGTTGTTGTAGGTTAAAAGGAACTCATCTTTATGAGGTATGGATGTTGTATGTTGTTAAAACAACTTGGACTAAGATCATGAGCATATAAATGGTAGTAGTAAATGATCACATAAAGGGTGGAATGGTAGAACTCAACAAAATAACATAAAGATAGAATCTTGAACCTTGCTATGGTTATTGTTGTTATTATGATTATTTTGAACTACTTGGACTAAGATTTGTGCATAAGAATGGTTGAAAATCAAGGTGGGGGTTTCTCTATTTTATTTGTATCGATTCTTATTCTCTTTTGTTGTGTGTGTTTTGTTGTATGTTCTAAAAAATAACTTGGACTAAATCTTAAGCATAAAGTGGTTGTAGGGATAAAATGATCCCATGAAAAAAGATGGATGGTAGAACTTAAATAAATAACATAAAGATGGAATCTTTAACCTTGTTATGATTATTATTGTTATTATGGTTGTTTTGTTAACACAAAACTACAAATTGGACTATAACTATATGCACATAAAGATTAGTAAGTGAGAATGTTTACACACCCATTTTGGGGTTGTAGAACTCAACTAGCAATTTAAAGATAAGTCTTTTATTGTATGTTGCTCTCTACTTTGTTAAGAAATCAATCTTTGCTAACCCTAGTCCATAAAAAGTGGACCTTGTTGTATGTAGGAGCTTGTAGGATTGAATAAAAGTAGGTTTTGTAATACGTAGAATTTGTAGATTCAATAAATGTAGTTTTTGTATTATGTAGAACTTATGGATTAAATAAAAGTAGGTTTTGTAATATGTAGAAACTTGTAGATTCAATAAAGTTAGATTTTTGTAATATTAAAGCCTTGTAATTCATGAAAGAAGTAGTTTTTGTAATAGCTAGATTAAGTTCTTAGTAGTCTTTATGAGATGTATGTGCTAAAGAACCATGTTTAAGTTGTTGTAGTTGTTGTAGTAATGAAATCATGCATGAGTTGTTGTAGTAATGAACCCATGCTTGAGTTGGTGGTAAAGAATCATGCTTAAGTTGTTATAGGTTGTTGTAGTAAAGAACCCATGCTTGAGTTGTAGTTGTTCTAAATAAAGAAACCCATGCTTGAGTTGTTGTAGTAAGAAACCCATGCTTGAGTTGCTAATTATTGTAGTAAGAAACCCATGCTTAAGTTGTATGTGCTAAGGAACCATGCTTAAGTTGTTATAGGTTGTTGTAGTATCCATGCTTGAGTTGTAGTTGTTCTAAGTAAAGAAACCCATGCTTGAGTTGTTGTAGTAAGAAACCCATGCTTGAGTTGCTAATTATTGTAGTAAGAAACTCATGCTTAAGTTGTATGTGCTAAAGAACCTTGTTTAAGTTGTTGTAGTTGTTGTAGTCATGAAACCATACTTGAGTTGTTGTAGTAAGAAACCCATACTTGAGTTGCTAATTATTATAGTAAGAAACCCATGCTTAAGTTGTTGTAGGTGTTGTAGTAAAGAAACCATGCTTGAGTTGCTAATTATTGTAGAAAGAAACCCAAGCTTAAGTTCTATGTGCTAAAGAACCATGCTTAAGTTGTTGTAAGTTGTTGTAGTAAAGAAACCATGTTTGAGTTGTAGTAAAGAAAGAAATTCATGCTTGAATTGTAGTTGTTCTAAGTAAAGAAACACATGCTTGAGTTGTTGCTGTAAGAAACCCATGCTTGAGTTGTTGTAGTAAGAAACCATGCTTGAGTTATTGCAGTTATTCTAGTAAAGAATCCATGCTTGAGTCGTTGTAGTAGTTCTAGTAAAGAACCCATGCTTGAGATGTGTAGTTGTTCTAGATTTAAAAGAAACCATGCATGAGTTTGTATGGTTGTTTTAGATTCAAAAGAATCCATTCATGTTTAAGTTATATATGGTGTAGCGGTGTTAATTAAATTCTAAAAGGAACCCATGAGTTTAGCTTGCATGCTAATTCAATTGAACTATTGAAGTGAACCCATGTTCCATATTTGTTCTAGTTCGATTTTTAAAAAGAAACCCATGAAACTAGCTCCATGATAGTTCTGTTGGGTTTCGGGGCACAAACGCAGCGAAAAAAAAATCTGAAACCCTAACCCTAGGATCTGTGTACAAGACATGGCTGATTATGGAGAAACGAAATTTTACCTTTTAAGAGCTTTACGAAGGCTGAAAGATGGAGGTCTAATCACCACGCAACCCTTGTAGCAAGATCCGTGTCTCTAAAGCAGTCCACACGAACGTCCGATCGTCCAACGATCAAGGGAGCCGGTACTAGCCGATGATGCTTGCCTCTGTCTCTCTCTCTCTCTTGTCTCTCAACAGTTGGAGCGGCTAGGGTTTTCTATGGAAAACGAATTTGCCAAAAGATAAACCCTAAACCAATACATCTCTATGTATTTATAAGAGAGAATGAGGTGGGCTTAACCCTAATCGGTTTGGCCAAACTGATTTGGTTTAATGATAACTGATTTGGTTTAATGATTTAAATTCGAATTATACTTTAATTAATCAAGTCCAACTCAATTAAATAACTAATTTCGAATTTATAATTATTTAATTTAAATTCCGAATTTAAATTAAAACTCCTTTTAAACATTCTAAGTGTGTGACCCTTTAGGTTATTATTACGTTGGCAATAATTTTATTATCTAATAATAAAATTATAAACAATGAGCGACATCTAGTAATACATCATTGCTACCCAAGTAATAATAATAATTGGTGATTCAATTAAACCTTTCGTGACTAATGTCTCCGTGTAATATAATCCTTTTAACCTTGATATTATAGATTAAACTAGAGGCATGGTTCGTGTCATCCTCTTAATAATTTAATCTTTATTTTCTTGATCGATGAGTAGACTATTCAAACAAATCAATATTTGAGCATGGCCATGCATTTCATAGTCTCACTCAAACAAGTGGCCAATAATATCGCTCCTAAAATTAGGAGGGTTAAATTCCATCTAGATCATTCACATTTCTCACACGATTCATAATGAACCCAATACTATCTTTATCATTACCCGATTAAAGATAACTTTTGATAGAATCAAAGTACATTAATTCTTGTGTAGAAATATAATGATTTCAGGTCAGAGGACCATTACACCATTATCACAGTGAGATTACTTATGACACTTATCCATGTTGAATCTCACAGTGGGTCTGTCCAGTACAATGTACTCTTACATTTACCTATGTATTGATTTTAGTATCTCTATACTAATGACCCATGAGAGGTGGTCATCAATCAATCAACATACTAGTCTCAATGTATTATTACTGTCCTAATTATAATAATACTCGACTAGGGACATTTAAGATTATTATACTATATATAATCTCATGTTCATATAGTTCGTATAAATAATCTAAGGACATTTATCATGCTAACATTTATAATGCAGTAAATACGAAGCATAATAAATCATTAATATAATCAAATAGAACATAATGTCAATAATACTGATTACATAATATCATTGTATTGCCTCTAGGGCACCTACACTAACAATCTTCCACTTGTACTAGAGCCAATCACTCATGTATCGAATACCAATAGAACTAGTGTGACCCTCGTGCTTCTGCTGCGACAAAGCCTTAGTCAGTGGGTCAGCTACGTTATCATTTGTTTGCACTTTACATATATGTATATCTCCTCGTTCATTAATCTCACGAATAAGGTGATATCTTCTAAGTATATGTTTTGCCCTGGAGTGCGATCTTGGTTCCTTTGCTTGTGCTATGGCTCCGCTGTTATCGCAATAAAGATCGATAGGATCTGCGATCGATGGAACCACACCAAGCCCTGTGATGAAATTTCGGATCCAAACTGCCTCCTTAGCTACTTCGCAAGCAGCAATATACTCAACCTCCATTGTAGAATCAGCTACTGTTTCTTGCTTTGAACTTTTCCAGCTTACAGCACCTCCGTTGAGACAAAACACGAAACCAGACTGGGATATAGAATCATCCTTGTCTGTTTGGAAACTAGAATCAGTGTAACCTTTTACCACTAGTCTCTCTTCTCCCCCATATACCAAGAATGAATCTTTAGTCCTCTTCAAGTACTTAAGAATATTCTTGACAGCTGTCCAGTGACCTTCACCTGGATTAGACTGGAACCTGCTCGTCATACTCAAAGCATACGACACATCAGGACGAGTACATATCATTGCATACAAGATAGATCCAATTGCAGAAGCATATGGAATCTTACTCATGCGGTCCTTTTCATCCAATGTTTTAGGACTATTGTCACTCGAGATCGATATCCCATGAGACATCGAGACAAATCCCCTTTTAGCATCTTGCATCCCAAAACGATGCAGTACTTTGTCAATATATGTACTCTGACTTAGGCCGATCAATCTTCTGGATCTATCTCTATAGATCCTGATCCCTAATATATAGGTCGCCTCGCCTAAATCTTTCATGGAGAAATTTTTTCCCAACCAAGTCTTAACAGCTTGTAGAGAAGGTATGTCATTCCCGATAAGTAATATATCATCAACATATAATACTATGAATGCCACGTGGCTCCCACTAACCCTTTTGTAAACACAAGATTCATCTTCGTTTTAAATAAAGCCAAATTCCTTGACTGTCTGGTCAAAACGAATATTCCACCTCCTTGAGGCCTGCTTCAGTCCATAAATGGATCGACGCAACTTACATATCCTTCTAGCATCCCTTGGACTGACAAAACTTTCAGGTTGTGTCATGTACACATCCTCTTCAAGGCTCCCATTAAGGAAGGCTATTTTGACATCCATCTGCCAGATCTCATAATCATGATAAGCTGCTATTGCAAGCAAAATCCTAATGGATTTGACCATAGCTACAGGTGAAAAAGTTTCATCATAGTCAATACCATGAATTTGTTTGAAACCTTTTGCAACCAACCTAGCTTTATAGGTCTGAACATTTCCTTCCATGTCGATTTTCTTTTTGAAAACCCATTTGCACCCTATAGGTTTTACCCCTTCAGGTGGATCAACCAAAGTCCATACTTGGTTATCATACATGGAATCCATTTCAGATTTCATGGCTTCTAGCCATCTCTCAGAGTCAGGACTGTTCATAGCATCTTGGTAGGTGAGGGGCTCATCTTGATCTATGAGCATCAAATCACCATTTTCTATTAAGAGAAATCCATAATATCTCTCAGGTTTTTGGCGAATCCTACCAGATCTACGAACAATCTGTGTTTCTTGAGCAGTGTCATCTTGAATATTATCTTGAATATCCTGCTCCAGTTCCAATTCAGGTTCAACATTATCTTGTGGGTCTCGAGCTACATCGAGTTCTATTTTCCTCCCACTGTTTCTTTTGGAGACTAGCTCTCGTTCAAGAAATACAGCAGTGCGAGAAACAACTATTTTGTTCTCGGTCGGATTATAGAAGAAGTAACCCTTAGTTTCCTTCGGGTACCCCACAAAATAACACTTGTCTGATTTTGGTCCAAGCTTGTCAGAGATCATACGTTTCACAAACGCTTCACATCCCCATATTTTCATAAATGACATGCTTTGACGTTTCTCAGTCCATATCTCATATGGAGTCTTTTGAACCGCTTTAGTTGGAACTCGGTTTAGTGTATATGCAGCCGTTTCTAGGGCATAACCCCAGAAACTTATTGGAAGATCAGCATGACTCATCATCGATCGTACCATGTCCAACAAGGTACGATTTCTCCTTTCAGAAACCCCATTCCATTGTGGTGTTCCAGGAGGAGTGAGTTGTGATACTATACCACACTCCTTTAAGTAATTCTTAAAATCATGGCTTAAGTATTCACCTCCTCGATCAGATCGAAGAGTTTTAATACTTCCGCCTATTTGCTTTTCTACTTCAGCTTTAAATTCTTTGAACTTTTCAAAGGATTCAGATTTGTGTTTCAAAAGATACACATATCCGAATCTACTGAAATCATCAGTAAATGTTATGAAGTAATAAAAGCCACCTCTTGCCATAGAACGCATTGGACCACATACATCACTATGTATCAGTTCTAATCGTTCGTTGGCCCTTTCACCTTGTTTAGTAAAAGGAGCTTTTGCCATTTTACCAAGTAAACAAGCATCACATTCATCGTATGATTCAAAATCAAACTTTATCCAAAAATCCATCTTTATGTAGTTTGGATATGCGATTCTCATTTATATGGCCTAATCGACAATGCCAAAGGTATGTTTGATTTGAGTCATTTGCTTTAAGACGTTTATTCATATTATAGACGGGAGTATAATCAAGATCAAGAACATATAAACCATTAAATAAACGCGCTACACCATAAGTTAAATCATTTAAACCAAAAGAGCAACAATTGTCTTTTATTATGAACGAAAAACCCTTCTTGTCCAAACAAGAAATAGAAATAATGTTTCTGCAAATCGCAGGCACGTAATAACAGTTCTCAAGTTCTAAAATAAGCCCAGAGGGCAACGATAAATAATAAGTCCCTACGGCCATAGCAGCAACCTTTGCTCCCTTGCCAACGCGTAGGTCGATCTCTCCCTTTGCCAAAGATCTACTCCTTTGAAGTCCCTGCACATTAATACAAATGTGAGAACCACATCCAGTATCCAATGCCCAAGATGTAGGAGTAGATAAATTGACTTCTATAACATAAATACCTGAATCAGAAATATTCAGAGATTTCACGCTCTTCAGACTTTCCAAATAAGCTGGACAGTTTCTCTTCCAATGACCTGGTTTCTTGCACCAGTGACAATCACCCTTATCAGGTTTAGCAACACCACCTTTAGGCTTGAGAGCCTTCTTGAAAGTGGGCTTGGAAGGAGCAACTGCATTAGATCCAATCTTTTTCTTGCCCTTCCATTTCCCCTTTCCCTTAGCACCTTTATTGCCCACCATCATTATGGGAGCATTCTCAGGTGCCTTTTGCATGTTGGCTTCGGTGGTTCTTAACAGTGCCAACAATTCAGTGGGTGTTTTATCTTGCTCGGTCATGGTGAAAGTCATAATAAACTGGGCATAGTTGCTGTTCAAAGATTGCAAGATAATATCTATTTGAGCCTCTCGAGAAAGCCCGGAGCCCAAACGGTCTAGGTATTCAAAATACCCAATCATCTTCAGAACATGCGGTCCAACCGGGTTATTTCCTTGCTTGCAGTTAAAAAGTGCTTTGTACGTATTAAACCTTTCTTGATGAGCCTGTACTTGAAACATCGTCTGAAGATGCTCAAGCATAGCATAAGCATCCATATGCTCATGCTGCTTCTGAAGCTCAGCACTCATAGTTGCAAGCATGAGACAAGCAACATCCGTCGCATCATCAATATGCTTCTGGTAAGCATTTAGTTGAGCACGAGTTGCACCGTCACCAGGATGGACCGGTGGAGGAATTTCAACAACATGGAGCTTACGCTCCTGCCTGAGGACAATCCTCAAATTCCTAGACCAGTCAAGGAAGTTTGTTCCTGTCAGCTTGTCCTTCTCAAGGACTGATCGCACGGAGAAAGAGTTGTTTGTGTTTTGCGCCATTTAGTATCTACAATGTTTAAAATGCATAAGATAAGTTAGATTGTCAAATAATTAATAATTATGTTCAAGTGATTTTGGTACATTCAACTTAATATACCTCCCACTATTTTGTTCAAACTAATAGCCCTTACTATCAATTCGGAAACTAATTTTCTAGTGAGCCAAGATCCATATTTCATTATGCCTTGAGTCAGCGTTGGCCAATTCTCCCAAAACATAACTATTTAGGTAGACAATATTTGTCAATTATATCACATATAATTCTTGGATAGTTTGGTGAACAACTATTGTTCTAATTTATCTAATAAATTCTTCGCCAAACCCTATGCTTCTAAGTTCACTATCCACAATCCTATTGTGACGACTTAGTTAAGTTGAACCCAATGATTAACATGACGAATATCACATTTATTCTTTCGCACCTAACCACAATTAAAAGGAGTGCTCTACTTTGGCAAACCCACCCCTTATGAACTAGGCTTTGATGAGTGTTAATTCATTGGAAAGCATCTAATTAACTTAATATTTTGTTAAGGGGTTTACTTATAAACGATCATGATCCCATCATAAAGAGATTCCCAATTTGTCTTGGAACTAAATATTTCAAATCAAAAATTCGTTGAATGAATGATTTCCAGATCAGAGGTTAATGCACAGACGGCATTATTGGCACCCCTTTTCTTACAGATTCGTAATCGGTTGTTGACAAAATCATTCAATCGTTGAATCAATGAAAATTCATATTTAATTGCCGTGTTTCATAAACACGAGAATCTCATGATCGTTTGTTTAATGTTCATCTTAAATCGTTACAGATTTTATCTTGCTTAAGCAGGCATGGCATGGGTGATGTATCTAATACATACATTAATACATTATTAATCTAATTGAAGCATGCATCATAATGTATTCTACACATGCATTCATACATCAATATGTAAAGTGCAGTATGTAAACGTGCTTGGTTATGGCCTTTATTCTACATGATCCTTTCAAGCTAATGAAAGGATCGAGGTCAATCTATGGTGGAAAATATAAATACAATTACATGTCTTCATTCTCCTTGATTGCTCCACTTCTTGGATCGTCCTTCAATCTTCAAGTACATTACATTGAATAATTGAAAACAACCTATACTAATGTACTTACATAATAAAACTCGAGTTACATTCGAGATTAGACAATTACAAGAATGAAGAAAGCGACATGCAAGTCGTATTTATAAAACCAAAACCATAAACCACTAATCTAAGGGTCTTAAGGCCATAACCAGCACCATGCTCAAGTAAACAATTAAGAACACAAAAAAAAAAAAAAAAAAAATACAGCAGGGGTCCGGGGGCGGCAGCCCCTGGCTGGGGTCGAGCTGCCAGGTCAGCTCGAAATCAGAAATTTTTTTAATTCCAGAAGACTATCCCTATTCAGAAATCATCGATTTCGAACAACAGATCATATCTTTTAGTCTCTGCCGCCACTGCATCATATACAGTTCCGGAACCATGTATCATATACATTCATATCACATCCCAGTTTACAGATCGTGTCCAAACACAATCTGTCCATCAGTTTATATCACCATATAAACCAAACATCATGCATAACATACAAAATCGCTTACTGATCAGTCATGGCAGATTGTAAAACATACCTGTATCATCAAATCACAATATATAGCATAACAGAATCATATATGATCGACATAACATATTATAATCGACATATCATATAACCGTATCAAGGCAGATTCATAAAACATGCATACATGCATCGAATGCAGTAAACACATAACCAAATCAGCCCCTTATACATGCTGCTCTGATACCATTGTTGGGTTTCGGGGCACAAACGCAGCGAAAAAAAATTCGAAACCCTAACCCTAGGATCCGTGTACAAGACATGGCTGATTATGGAGAAACGAAATTTTACCTTTTAAGAGCTTTACGAAGGCTGAAAGATGGAGGTCTAATCACCACGCAACCCTTGTAGCAAGATCCGTGTCTCTAAAGCAGTCCACACGAACGTCCGATCGTCCAACGATCAAGGGAGCCGGTACTAGCCGATGATGCTTGCCTCTGTCTCTCTCTCTCTCTTGCCTCTCAACAGTTGGAGCGGCTAGGGTTTTCTATGGAAAACGAATTTTTCAAAAGATAAACCCTAAACCAATACATCTCTATGTATTTATAAGAGAGAATGAGGTGGGCTTAACCCTAATCGGTTTGGCCAAACTAATTTGGTTTAATGATAACTGATTTGGTTTAATGATTTAAATTCGAATTATACTTTAATTAATCAAGTCCAACTCAATTAAATAACTAATTTCGAATTTATAATCATTTAATTTAAATTCCGAATTTAAATTAAAACTCCTTTTAAACGTTCTAAGTGTGTGACCTTTAGGTTATTATTACGTTGGCAATAATTTTATTATCTAATAATAAAATTATAAACAATGAGCGACATCTAGTAATACATCATTGCTACCCAAGTAATAATAATAATTGGTGATTCAATTAAACCTTTCGTGACTAATGTCTCCGTGTAATATAATCCTTTTAACATTGATATTATAGATTAAACTAGAGGCATGGTTCGTGTCATCCTCTTAATAATTTAATCTTTATTTTCTTGATCGATGAGTAGACTATTCAAACAAATCAATATTTGAGCATGGCCATGCATTTCATAGTCTCACTCAAACAAGAGGCCGATAATATCGCTCCTAAAATTAGGAGGGTTAAATTCCATCTAGATCATTCACATTTCTCACACGATTCATAATGAACCCAATACTATCTTTATCATTACCCGATTAAAGATAACTTTTGATAGAATCAAAGTACATTAATTCTTGTGTAGAAATATAATGATTTCAGGTCAGAGGACCATTACACCATTATCACAGTGAGATTACTTATGACACTTATCCATGTTGAATCTCACAGTGGGTCTGTCCAGTACAATGTACTCTTACATTTACCTATGTATTGATTTTAGTATCTCTATATTAATGACCCATGAGAGGTGGTCATCAATCAATCAACATACTAGTCTCAATGTATTATTACTGTCCTAATTATAATAATACTCGACTAGGGACATTTAAGATTATTATACTATATATAATCTCATGTTCATATAGTTCGTATTAATAATCTAAGGACATTTATCATACTAACATTTATAACGCAGTAAATACGAAGCATAATAAATTATTAATATAATCAAATAGAACATAATGTCAATAATACTGATTACATAATATCATTGTATTGCCTCTAGGGCACCTACACTAACAAGTTCTAGCTCGAATTGGCGAGGAACCCGTGCATTTAGGTTCTAGGTGGTTCTAGCTCAATCTTGAGAAAGAACCCACGAACCTAGTCGCATGTTGTCCCAGTTCAAATTTGGGAAAAAGAACCCATGAATTCTAGTTGTATGTGGTTCTAATTGAAATTGAACAATATAATGTGAACATGCTTCATCTTCAATATATGGGTAATAATGGTTGGGAAAGTCACTAGTATTGTTAGCTCGATCAAAGCTTGTCTAGGGACTTATAGTTACCCTAGGGGTCATCGACCATCAAGACTCACATCTTACCACCATGAAAACTATGGATAAATCACACCTCGAGCACCGAAAGATCCTAACTGATGTGGGTTGATCACTAGCCAAGAGTGTTGATGAGATCCGAGTTAGGGGTAGTGATGAGTGAGGGAGATCCCGTCACCAGTGTCTTGGACCGATAGGCCATGAGTTGGACCGGGACAATCTTAAGAAAGTTCTTATTGAAAGCCCCGTGAGATTGTTTGGGTTTAATGACATCGTTAGGGTAATAAGTTATGGCTATTACTACTTAACCTTTACTTATTATCATTTTTGCCGAAGGAAAATAGTTGATGTTAAGGATGATATCTTATGATCCGACCTGTCCTATAGGCCGATACTAGTCGATGTTATTGGTTGTACCCTTCTTGTCAAAGGGATACGGCCTGTGCCTTCTCACGAGTTGGGAGCACTGGATCTGTATCTCGTCTGTTAATTTCTGAAGTGCCTTAATAAGAGCGGGAGCAATTCCTGTGGAGCCAGGGGGTGGACCCCCGAAACTCCATCATGTTCTATATCTAAGGGCGAGAAGCCAGAGACTACGGTCTGGCTAGGGGGCCACAGGGGATGCTTCGAGCTAACCTGCACTGCAGAAACTCCATGGATTCGTCAGACTTTTGAGTGAGGTCTGGTTTGCTAGGTAGTAGTGGTAAACATCGACACCACGTTCTGACTGCAGATGGCGGGATTAGACTGTTTTAGAGCAACCTCATCAGTCATATCGTATCTTCAGAAACAAGTCGAGTACAAGAGTATAATTCATGACGCGGGTTCAAATCCCTATATATGAAGAAACGGCTTGAGATGGGACGTATGTAGTATGGGATGCATATTGTTCCGGAGACTTGCTTGCATTATAATAAGAGCATCATTGCATTACTTATTCTGGAATTAGAGTCTAGGTCATAGCATACACTGACACATCAATTATATATACACATTTTTCTTTTCATCAACCTGTTTTCTTAAAGTGGAGAATCACTACTAGTCATCAGCCTTAAAGCGTCAATATATGTATTGACGTCCCCATTTCAATAGGTACTGGATTGCAGAAGTACATGTACAGGATTCAGGAGGACTCAAGGCAAAAGAAGCAAGAGTCGATTTTATTTTCTGCTGTAATATATGTTGTTTACTATTGTTCCATTTGTAACAATTGTTGTAATTTATTTAATTGTTGGGAAGCATCCAAGTGAAGTACCAAGTATTGTTCTTTATTCATTGTACTCTGATGTAATTTGTTGAGGGTTGTAACACTTGGGCTTGTAAAGGTATTATTATAACATTAATGTAATGTATTGCAGTTTTATAACATTCGGACTTGTAATACATTTGTGTTGAATAAAATTTTTTAAATTTTTCTGTTTTCCTGTGTATTATGGCTAATTGAAGGAAAGATTCTGGCTTATGTCACGGTTTTTCAGTATATGGAAATTGGGGCGTTACAAAGTCCATATACATCTTAGTACCACTTGGATGAATAAAATACGGGGATCGATGAGCTTCCTCAAGTAGCTTCTGCCTAACTTCTCCCCTAGGTACACACAACCTAGAGCCAAAATGAAGCGACCCATCTGCATGAATGACCAAATCGGTCCTCAAACCAGCTTCCCCTTCATTACGGAACTTCTACAACTGCTGGTTACCCGGTTGGGCTTCCTTAATCTGCTCTACCAAAAAAGACTGCAACTGCAACATCATGAACTGCCGAGCTGATCCAGGAAGTAACACATCCAACTCTAGCCACCTCATATCCTCCACTATTTCTTTCTACTTAGTGAGGAACATAGCGGCGGCCTCCTACTCAAAGTATCAGGCACCAAGTTCACTCTGCCCGTGTGATACTGCAAAATGATGTCAAAGTTTTCCATCAATTCCAACTATCTTCTTTGCCTTATGTTCAATTCCTTCTGCGTGAACACATACTTGAGGCTCTTATGATCTATGAATATCTCCACTCTATCCCCAAGCAGATAATGCCTCCACAACTTCAAGTCAAAAATCACGGCCGTAAGCTCTAGATCATGCGTGGGATAGTTCTTCTCATGAGGTCTCAATTGCCTCGATGCATCAGCGACAACCCTGCCTCGCTGCATCAGCACTGCTCCCAGACCTCTACCCGATGCATCACAATGGATCACAAAACCACCCGAACTGTCGGGTATAGTCAGCACAGGCACTGACGTCAACCGATGCTTCAATTCGGCAAAAGCTTCATCACAAGCTTCATCCCAAACAAACTTCTGGTCCTTCTTTGTCAAACTGGTCAGAGGCCCAACAATCTTCGAGAGATCCTGAACATTCTGCCGATAATACCCGGCCAAACCAAGAAAGCTTCGAACCTCAGAAACAGACTTCGGAATCGGCCAATCCTTGATCGCAGAGATCTTCGATGGGTCAACAGAAACCCCATCACCAGAAATAATGTGACTAAGAAAAGCAACCCGATCTAGCCAGAACTCACACTTATTGAGCTTCCCATACAGCTGGTTCTTGCTAAAAGTCTGCAGAACAACCTTCAAATGCTCAGCATGATCTTCCCTGTTCCGAGAGTATACCAATATGTCGTCAATGAAGACCAAAAAAAACTGATCCAAGAACGGCGAGAACACCCTGTTCATCAGATTAATGAACAGAGCCGGTGCATTTGTAACTCCGAAAGGCATCACCAAGAACTCGTAATGCTTGTACCTCGTTCGGAATGCAGTTTTCTGAACATTTTCTGACTTCACCTTAACTTGATGATACTCGGAACGAAGATCCAACTTTGAAAACACAGAAGCACCACCCAATTGGTTGAACAGGTCGTCATTCCTTGGCAATGGGTACCGATTGTTCATAGTGACATTATTCAACTCTCTGTAGTCAATGCAAAGTCTGAGGCTGCTATCCTTCTTGTTGAAGAACAGAACCGGGGCTCTCCAAGGTGAAACACTAGGCCTAATGAAACCCTTATCCAACAACTCCTGAACTTGCACCTTCAGATCCTCCAATTCAACTGGTGCCATACGATACGGACTCTTCGAGATAGGTGTCGTACCCGGCTGAACATCAATGCTGAACTCCACATCTCGGTCTGGCAGTAAACTAAGCAATTCCTCTGGAAAGACATCAAGGAAGTCTCGCACAACTAAGGGTGCAACAACCCCATCAGAGCCCAACGACACAAGCGAAATAGCCTTATGGTTCAAAGAGTTCTTAACAAGCCCTGACGGTGTCTCACCCACATGGAACACAAGCTCTGGTTGACCAGAAAGCCTGAAAGTCACCTTCTTCTCTCGGAAATCAATCACGGCACAAGAAACACCCAACCAATCCATGCCCAGAATGACATCGAAACCGGAATTAGGAATCACAATCAAATCAGCCAAGAAATCCACACCAATAATCAGCAACGGACTCTACTTGCATACCCTAGAATAGACAATGACACCTCCACCTATGGTGATGTCCCAAGCTGTGGGCTTAGCATCGCTTGCCAAACTAAGCTATTCAACAAAGCGGGAGGAAATGAAAGAGTTGGTAGCACCGGAGTCAAACAAAACATGAGCTGGAAGGGAGAAGACTAAAATAACACCTAGAAGATGATCAAACAAAAGATAAGATGCTAGCAGGATATATGCACGAATAATTGTACAAAAGAAGAAAATAACATGCAGAAAACTGAAATAAAGAAAGTGAATAGTACAACTACTGTGATATACCTGCAACCACTCCAAAAGCTGCCTCTGCTTCCTCAGATGTCAGGTTGTAAGCCTGACCACGACTCCTAGTCTGACCTCCTCTAGAGGCCACACACCTCTGATCAAAGGCTTGCCTATGCAGTGGAAGAGGCGGTCAACCCTGACCACGAGTTGGCACTCCTAGCTGAGCAGCACCAGCAACCGGTGCAGAAGTCCTGTTCCTCGGACAGTCACGACCATATGGTCACTGCTCCCACACACTAGACACAGTCGATTGGCCATCCTGCAGTCTCGCTGTGAATGCCCAGCCTTATGACAATAGCCACAAGTCTCGACAGTCCTCGGAACAACAGGTGCGTACGTCTGTACACTCACGGGAGGGGGTGGAACTGGCCTCCGAATAGGCCCTCCAGTAGGCCAAACTACAACAGAGTGCAGAATAATTTGCTAAGGAACACCTGAACTGCTAAGGGTTTGCTCTTGGATCCGAGCAACATCCAGAACGTCGGCATAGGCACGAAGCTGAAGAGCAGCCAAGCGGTCCTGAAGGGGAATACTCAAGCCCAAATGAAATCTGCGAGCCATATCCTCATCAGTGGCTACTAGGGCAGGAGCGAAGTGTTTGAGCCAAGTAAACTCTGTAGCATACTCGTCCACGGAACGGTTTCCCTGGTTAAGACAATGCTCAAATTAATATTGTCACATGTGAAGTAGGCAACAACAATGACATTTAAGAACACTATCTAGCTGACCTGGGTTAGGGAAATGAATTGTCGTTCCATCTCTGCCTTGGTAACACTGGGAAAGAACATCGTCCAGAAGCTCTCCGAGAAAGTAGCCCACTCGATAGGTCTCACCATCCTCTCGGTTTTAGCCTTCCACCAGATGTGGGCGAGATCCACCGATTCGATGCTAACCACATCCACACGATCAACATCAGCAACACGGGCAGCGATCAACAATTGCTCCATCCGAATAAGCCATTGCTCGGCCGCCAGCGGCGATTTAGTGCCCGAAAGCTTGTCCGGGTGTAGCCTCATAAAATCTGCTACTGTACCGGGCCTTGGTGGCAGTGGCCCAGGTGCAGGTCTAGCGGCAGCTCCATTAGTTGCCAAAGTGGCCCTCATCAATTCATTGTGCTTCTGCTGAAGGGCCATCATCTGCTGAATTATCTGAAGAATAACAGCGTTGTCAGGCTGCTCATCCCTCGGACGGGAAGAGGAAGAAACTCTACAAGCCATATCCTGAAACACGATCAAATATGGTCAGTACCCAGATTATATGTTGGTTATTATGTACACATTCATGTGATCAACGTGGTGTGCACATCGCTGAGTTAACCTGGCTAAAGCCAAACTTGACTAATATATCAATCAAAGCCAAACCTCCATAAACTTGACTAATAATACTTTCCAACAATCCCCACAAGAAAGTAAATATCAAAAATATTTCTTTTGGAAAATGAGGAATATAATTTGGTCTAAAATTTGGCATATTCCTTATTGGCACATACATTTATGCAATCGGTGCAGGTAGCTATGCTTTGAACCTATACTTAGTGACTTTTGTTGCAACTTGAGGAACCATAGTGGACCATCCTGGAACTATGTCCTTGAGCAAGATATTAATAAAAGCACACATAAAATGCTTACATCATTGGATCATAGGTTGGAGCATTATGTCCATTCTTACTACCAAAGAATTTTATGAGTATTTCTAGGGATCAGTCGTAATTCCCCCAACCGTGGCTGCGTGGCATCACAGATCCTCTCATAAAGGTAAGTCCTACTGAGCTAAGTGTGATTGGAAAAAGTACCATCGCATTTCACGTATTGGACTTATTAAGAGTTTAACTCAACCTAACCAAGTTACTTTTATGAGCAGTGTATCATCATAGGAATAGGGTTCACAAGTTTGGCTTATAGCCTTTCACTTTTAATTCACTCTTGAGGTATAATTTCTTCATGTAAGGTCATTTAAATTTTTACTTCCAACTTCCGGCATTGATAATCAATACAATAATTCTTGAAAGGAAGTTAGACACATAATCATGATATAAGGAAACAAATAAGTTTCAAAAAATAACTTTCTCATACCATAAAAAAAGTATGATAATCACAAGAATATAGTTAAAGCAGAATCCTCTCCATTTGGTAACATATTTATACATGATACAAATAGAGTCACAAATGCACCATTTTTAGTGACTACAAATAAATCAAGATATTTTTATTATACCTAAAATGTTTAGTATCCTCGTTTTACCTCATATCGAGATAATGAAGATATATGCTCAAAGAAGCATTTATATATATTGATGTTATGACTGTGACTGCAGGTGTTTGCTTACAAAAATATAAGACATTCAATCTTGCCTCGCCAATTCTTTGTTTTTCTTATATCTGATGTATCTACTTTCTTTGAGAAAACCATCATTTAAATTTATATGAAAACTTACTGAAAAGTAACTATGCAATTGATCCATCTTAATATTATAACTTTAAGATTTGAGATATGGATATGAATTAAGCATATGTCAAATAAAAAATATTAAGCAATACAGTAAGCACGTGAGAATCAGAATTATGTGATGTTCAGATTTAAACCAAAATCTTCTTGCGATATCCTTGCATTCATTTATTATATGTAGACTATTTGTATTTCTCATGATATTAGATAAATCACTTAAACAATATGGGTAAGTCAAAATAATCAACTTTGGCTCTATATAATACTATGATGAAATAAAATAAATGAGAGAAATAGTCATCAAGCACATGTGTAGAAAAAACCACATTAATGGTAGACTTCCATATAGTAAATTATACATCAACATAAAAATAAAAAAAAATAAAAATAAAAATAAATAAAAATAAAAACATTAACACCTTAATGTGAACGTTCAATAACTCTATATTCATTCATCATATCATTAAAGAGATTGTAAATGAAATATTAGCTAAAATTTTAGTTACAAACACAAATATTTAAGTAACCACTAGTAACAATAAATTTTATTAGCCAAATTGTATAAGAGAAAGTCAATGGACATCACATAAACAATAATGACTAGTAAAATGTGAAGCTGATAATAAATACATGATTATCACTAACTATATAAAATTACTATACTAAGCACATATACAATATTTAATCAACACATTATTATCATGATGCAAAATATCTTTGGTCTCTAATAAATATCAAGGTGCAAGATATATAAAAGAATAAAATAAAATATAATAATTGTATTAGCAACGTATTCTACAAATATATAAGCAATGATGATTTATATGCAAAATTTTATAGACATTCAAAACAAGTATGAAATTCTCAATGTAATTGTAATACCCTGTAGCTTATATATATATGGGAAAAAGGGTATGAGAAACTTGCTCATTTAGTAAATAAGCAATTGATGATGTGACATACATGTGATTGAAAAATCCTTAAAATGATTAGTTGTCCAATGTATTATATGCATGCCACATAATCAACTGCTCATTTACTAAATGAACAAGTTGCTCATATCCCTTTTACCCATATATTTAAGATATAGGGTATTACAATTACATTGAGAATTGTATATATATATATATATATATATATATATATATATATATATATATATATATATATATATATATATATATATAGGATATATATATATACGGAATTTTAGAAATGGGCCTATAGGGTATTGTTATTGTTGAAGAATCTACCACAACTCGTAGTGCTAATAGCAAAAGTGCACCACAATAAATAGAAACTACCAAGTCTTAGATGAAGCAAGACAAGCTACCACGATATATGCAAGATCTCACAAGAACATAATCAATATATATAGATAACCAATACTTCTACAAAGATTACAAAGAGACTACAAGTCTTAACCTCTCTCCCTCACCTTTTAAATACTCGGCACAATCCCATCTTAAAGTTGAACAATGATAACGGCTCACCTCTTGATCTCATCATTGCTACAAACTGTAGAGTCTACAGCCATATATATAGCCCTCAAGTAAAGCCTTAAAGATAAACACGAATCCAGCTTATTGGGCCTGAATTTTGTGAGCCCAAATAACACACAACGTCGCTGATGGTCG
This sequence comes from Hemerocallis citrina, assembly GCA_017893485.1. Classification (NCBI taxonomy): domain Eukaryota; kingdom Viridiplantae; phylum Streptophyta; class Magnoliopsida; order Asparagales; family Asphodelaceae; genus Hemerocallis; species Hemerocallis citrina. The sequence continues at coordinate 40,891,470 of CM030363.1, forward strand.
ACCGCACCCCCAGGTCAGTCGACCGCTACGTGTAAAGTCCACTCCTGAAGTCCTGGTCAGTCGACTGTCCCACTCTCTATTAAACCCTGTACACTCGAAGATACTTAGCAGCCTAGTTGTGGTCGGGTGGTCGGTCGACTGAACTCCAGGAAAGTCGACCGTAACTCTCCAGCTACACTTCTTCTAGCTGCTGTTGCATTCTCTTGCTGTATTTGTCTTCTCCTCTTCTTCTCCAACTTCAAGTACTCCTTGCCTAAGTTTTTTTGAGTCCACAATCCTAACAGTCTCCCACTTGGACCAAATACACAACGGTTCAAAGTTATTGTAATATTTACCTCGCATTATCTCTGCCAATCTCCCAATTTTATGGAAGACTCAAGTACTTCCCACTCTCATGAAGAGAACCTCCGCCACTCTCCCACATGGAGTGCACCAACCACCCCTCATTGCCTCATGAAGGATGTGCTCCACCAATCGCATAGAGCACGAATACCGGAGAAACAACCTCCCATGTCGGATTCTGTGTTACAAGATTTTCCAACTCGCAGAATCTTCATCAACACTGGACATGGTTCAAAGCCTCTCAATGCACCCTCTGCACTAGAAGTCTCCATGGATGACACCTACAAAAAATCTGCAGAGTGTTCAACCCCTATAGTCTCATTTCGGTTACCCTCATCGACATCACCTTGCATATCGATACCAATGCTCTCTACCTTACAAGAGCGACTTGGAGCTTCGAATGCCATATTGCAAAGTACCCTCACCACAGCAATGTCTTGCCCTCTAGGATCACTTCCATGGCCAGCAGCTCCCACTAAATTAGTAATCTCTCCTCCACAACTGAAAGAACTTGGTTACACATCACACAACCTACCACTCGATTCTGGCTGAGAGTTAACTATAAGAGAAACGCCTCTCACATCTCTAAGCAAATATAGCATTCTCTCACGCTTTCCTTTTGCAATCACCCTTGAACCTGCAGTTATACGCCACTCTCCATTACCAATTGTAGTAGATATACCCTCTTTGTCTAGCCTTCCAATCGAGATAAGATTTGCTTTCAAGTCTGGAACATGCCTTGTCTCCCGCAATACAACACTCTGATCAACATTGATTTTCACGCGAACAGTACTAATCCCACGTACAGGACACCGGTGACTGTTTTCCATGATCACATCTCCCAAAAAATCCTCCTTGTAGTCATCAAACACCTCTCTCATCGGTGCAATGAAAAGAAGCTCTCGAATCAATACACCAATCTTGAGTGCCCAACTCCTCCCGAGCTGATAAGCACAACTCTTTAACAAGCCCCACTTGAGCTTTCTTTGGGATATCTCTCTTCGGTTTCTCCTGCTTCTTCTTTATATAAGCCTTGCAATTGCGCATCATGTAACCCTTCTTGTGACAATACCAGCACTCAGGCCCATGTCCCCCATCGCTGTCATTAGACCCACTCTCAGATGAACTACTCTGATCCTTTCTTCTTCGAATGCTCATAGATCTCCCACGTCTCCTCTCAATAGACATTGCGGAATCTCTAGAAGATGATGATGGATATCCCTCATTTCTCACCCTTCTCACCTCCTTATTCAGAATGCTACTCACCAAATCCTGTAGAGTCATCGAATCTATTATAGTGCATGTAATAGTTTGTTCCACCCTACTATAACTATCGGGTAAAGTAGATAGAAGTTATAATGACTGCCCCCTCTCTGAAAACTTCAAACCTACAGATTCCATATGGTTATAAACCATACAGTAATTGTTCACATGTTTTGCTACTGAACCCCCTTCCTTCAACTTTATATTAACCAATTTCTTCAGAGAATTTGATCAGATGCCGACGGTTTCTCATACATATCCAGGAGAATCTCCATAGCCTCCTTTGTGGTCTTTGCCTTCGAGATATGAAATAACGCCTTCCTACTCAGCCCTAACTGATTCTGCCCTAGCGCCTTCTGATACAAATAATTTCAATCCATCATGACCTTCGCATCCTTATCTCTACCTTCCGGCTTCTCATCAAACAACGGAACATCAAGATCTTTCTGACGAAGACATGCTATCATCTGAATCTTCTACATTGCAAAGTCACTCCCATCGAACCTCTCGATCTTCGACTTGCTATCGGCCATCTCGAACCTAGTTCTTTGATACCACTTGTTGAATAATCTACCACAACTCGTAGTGCTTAAAGCGGAAGTACACCACAAGCAATAGAAACTATCAAGACTTAGATGAACCAAGAACAAACCACCACGATATATGCAAGATCTCACAGGAACACAGTCAATATGCAGAGATAACCAATACTTCTTATTTTCCAAAAAATACAAAGATTACAAAGAGATTACAACTCTCAATCTCTCTCCCTCACCTTTGAAACACTTGGCACAATCCTCTCTTGAAGTTGAACAATGAGAATGGCTCACCTCTTGATCTTATCAAAGATACAAACCCTAGAATCTACAGCCATATATATAGCCCTCATGTAAATCCTAAAAGATAAACACGAATTCAGCTTATTAGGCCTGAATCCCGTCAGCTCAAATAACACACAGAGTCGTTGACGGCCTACCGTACCCCCAGGTTGGTCAACCGCAACATTTAAAGTCCACTCCTGAAGCCCTAGTCGGTCGACTGTCGCGATCTCTATTGAAACATGTACACTCGAAGATACCTAGCAGCCTAGTTGCGATCGGGTGGTCGGTCGACCGCACCCCAGAATAGTCGACTGCAACTCTTCAGCTGCACTTCTTCTAGCTAATGTTGTATTCTCTTACTGTCTTCGTCTTCTCCTCTTCTTCTCCAACTTCAAGTACTTCGTGCCTAAGTGTATTTGAGTCCACAATCCTAATAATTATGGGTTTTGTTGTATAGGTTTAGGCCATATATAAGGTATGAAGAAGAAAGAGTGTGGCCGGCTGTGTGGTGTTGTGTTATGTGCTATGTGTGCACAATGGGGCCCGAGTGGTGTTGTATTATATTGGGTTTGCTTGCACATACATGTGCACGTGTATGTGTAAAGTGAGTTGTGGTGATATGGGTGATTAAGTCCCACATCGGTGGGGAAAGAAAGATAGAGATTATATAAATAATAGTTGCCCATGATCATTAGCCACCTATAAGCTATAGCACATTTTGTGAGGCAAACATGTGGTGGGTCGTTGTTAAGATCTATTTTTCACGTGTGCGCAGCTGAGCTTGGCTAGGAGCATTACAAAATGGCATCAGAGTCGATTTTCGACACCGATTGAGATGCTATAATGGTTGCAAGGCTAGTGCAGATGGCGTAGGACCAGTACGGATGACATAGAAATAGTATCCATGCATGAGTCACATCAGCTAGAAATGCGATCATGTATTAGATTGTATAAAGAAAGAGTGTGGCCGGCTATGTGGTGTTGTGTTGTGTGTGCACAGTAGGGCCCGGGTGGTGTTGTATTATATTGGGTGTGCTTGCACATACGCGTGCACGTGTATGTGTAAAGTGAGTTGTGGTGATGTGGGTGATTAAGTCCCACATCGGTGGGGAAAGAAAGACAGAGGGTGTATAAATAATAGTTGCCCATGATCATTAGACACCTACAAGCTATAGCACCACCTTTTGTGAGGCAAACCTATGGTGGGCTATTGTTAAGATCTATTTTTCGCATACGCGCACGTGTAATCGTGTACGCAGTTGAGCCAGGCTCGGGGCGTTACAGTATCATTATAATTTTATGACTCGGAGAGTCACAAAAAATTATGACAATGTAGTCTTACAATATAATATCTCTTGCACATGTCATGAGGGTGTTAGATATTAGATTAATAATATCCACAAATATATCATAAATCAATTTAGTAACTTTCTAAGGACGTGTGGATTAAATTTTTTCGGATATAAGTAATTATTAAAGATCAAATCACTTTGGGCCGCAAAACAAAATAGGTCAAATAAATAAGTATTTGATTTCATTTGAGACAAAATTAAGATATCTTATTTTAATATGAAAAATATTTGACTGTCAGTTGCATTAAAATGATGAAGATGCACACTAAATACAATATTAAGAATTTTTCATATAAGATAACTATTCATCTACTTAAGGCATGAAATTCTAGATATCACATCAAAGAAAAATTTCTACAACTAGTAATTACAATGAAATTGTCTAATATTGAAAATAAAATGTGTGCATATATATTCCAATGACAATTTAATAGTAGGCATAAAGATACAATGATTCAATTTGGTAATTCTCTATGTCGGCAATCTTATACATAGAATAAATCCTTCAGATTGCTGGATAAAATTGAGGAAAATATAATTACCTACAAAATATAAAATAGAATAACATAGTTTACCATCCTCGGAATACGCGTGTATTAACACTGCCCTAAGAGCATCCACAGTCGTGTGCTATATTTTAATTTTTTCCATTTTATAGCATATGTACCTCTGCAGTCGTGTGCTATATTTCCATTTTTTGCCTCTTTTTTAGTAGTAGAATGCTATATTTGACAGAAGATTTGGCAATATGGATATTATAGAGGACGAAATATGATGTTTCATCCCAAATATTTTATAATATTTTTAATCCATTTGACGAAATTAGATTTTATTTATTTTGAAAAAACCCAAAAAAGAAAAATTCGAGGTTTAAAAGCAAAAATTTTGACGTTTTTTTTTATTCTATGGGTTGATTGGATATGATTTTCTATGAACTATTGATTGGGACGGTTACACTGACATTAAAAGTAACACCTAAATTTACAAAAAAACAAAATCCCCAGACGAAACATCATGTTTTGTCCAAGGGAATGGAGGGCTATTTTGCAAAAACTTTGGCATTTTTTGCGATTCTATAGGTGGGATTGTATATGATTCTCTATGGATTTTTAATTTGGACCGTTGGATTTACCCTAAAATAATACATAAATTAAATGGAAAAAACCAAAAATTTTGGACGAAACATCGCATTTTGTCCGAGAGTTTTGCTCATTTAAAAATATAAAAAATTAAATCCTTTCGTCGAACGAAACATTATGTTTCGTCTGTTCAAATTTTCTCTAACTTTGCTATATTTTTTCATTTTGCCACTACAGCAAAACAACGAAATGTTATTTCTATTTATCGATTTTGCCATTTTTTTTATCATGCACAATTGAGGATGCCCTAAATGACTTATTGCCAACCTTGTGTGGCGCTCCATGACAACTTGTCCAATACAGGTACAAACTCTTATTCACCGATATCCATTGTCTGCACGACCATGAAAGGAGAGTTGACCTCGAGATGTACCTCTATTGGACAAGTTGTACCTCGAGATGTACCTCTATTGCCATTTTTTTTATCATGCACAATTGAGGATGCCCTAAATGACTTATTGCCAACCTTGTGTGGCGCTCCATGACAACTTGTCCAATAGAGGTACAAACTCACCGATATCCATTGTCTGCACGACCATGAAAGGAGAGTTGACCTCGAGATGTAAGCTAGAATATGCCCAATAAAGAAGATAAATATATATGGTATAAGTTTTGTTTGGAGATGAAGAAAATCATTCTTGTTCATCTCATTTTCTCTTCTCCTTCTCTTATTTTCTCTCTTCATGATCTTCTCATGAAAATGAGCTAGTATTTATAGAAGTCATCTATTAACCCTAATAATAAACAACTTAAAGATCCATAAAATCAAACAATAATTATCTTATTTATAAGAGTAATTAAACAAAAACTTATGAGTTATAACTAACTATAATGGCTAGTTTGATCATGACTAAATAAAGCTTGACTTGATCAAAATCAATACTAAATTAATTCATACAAATGTTTTAGAAATTAATTTTTTCCCATAACTCTTTCCAACAGTTATTGCTATTGTTGATGCACCATATGGCTGTAAGCAAAGCAATATTACTTTATATTTGTAGACATCTGCAAGCTTCTGGTTCAGCTTTTGAATCTCTTTACCGATTTTGCTAGAGTGGAATCGTGGGCAGTTTATAACAACAAGAAAAGAGGAGGGTTAAGCGACGAGGTTGAAGTTCTCCTTCTCCTTCTCCTTGTTGGAGTAGTTGACAGCCCTTGACTCTACAGACATCAATGATGTCGCCAGCATCCTACATTATATCGCTCAGCTGGGGCAGCCAGTGGTAGATGGCTGGATCGTCAATCTTCCTTCGCTCCGTTTGCACAAGTACGGTGCTGATGATCACCATCTTTTTTTGAAGCCTTCCGAGCTCACCCTTCACACCCAGTATGCACACCACCTCCGCCTTCAGCAATTGCTCCAGGATGCCAAGGCCTCAACGAATGCATCAACAACCATTGTCATCACACACACACACACACACACACACACACACATAACGCTCAACACTCTCTCTCTCTCTCATACAACAATGATAACATTTTGGTTGAATATTGGATGTAATATTCTCATGTTGTTTTAATACATTTTTTGATAAGTCCCCAGCGAAATGTATTAAACAAAAAAATATTCTTCAGATACAATCTAGATATCATTTATAAAAAGTGATAAAATAACATATCCAACATCATAGAAAGTCCTCAAACAGAGATAAGCTGAATAACAATACATTAGAATAAAAGGAACACTAAAGAGTAAAGATAGATGGACTACACTACTACTCCCAAGCTTGAATTATCTCAGCATAGTTGTCTTCGTGAAGTGTAAGAGAGCCATTATCAGCAGCTGTAGTAAGCAACTCTCCACTAGTCTCAATATCCAAAGCATTATCTTCCACCACACTAGTTACTTCTCGAGAATCAGGTACCACCACTCCGGTAGAAGGAATCCCTTGATTAGTAGCAGAACTAATTGTATTTATTGCAATGAAGTGTTGAATAGTATCCTGCAGCACAGAAAAAATCCACCTTTCTTTTCTTTGATGTAGGCAGAATGTCTGTCCAATAGGAAACAAAATAGAAAATTGAATCCAAAATTTTAACAATATCAGATTCAGTTTTTCTGAATTAGTCTAAGGTATGTTTCCTTCTAGAAAAGGCAAACAATAGCCATCATCGACATATCTCATTGCAGTCTAATATCTGAATGGATTCTCTGCTTCCTCCACAAACCCCACCATGATTTAATAGAGGATGGATAACCTCTAATTCTCCATGCAGTCTTAGAAAGAATCCAAATATGTTTGACAAAGCTGCATCCAATAAAAATGTGATATGTTGATTCATTCCCAGTCTTGCACAATACAGTCAAAAGCTTATTATGAACTAGCAAGCCATACTAGAATCCTAACTTTAAGGGAAGCTATATTTTGCCAAATATATCTGTGCATATCACACCTCCAAAACTAAAAATTTATAAAATGATTTCACGGTGAAAGATCAACCAGAATTTCATCTCCATCTAACTTCATTTCAAGGTTTATAATCATAATTATTGAGAAGATGAAGAATATTATTGAAATGATGTGTTTGTTCAAGAGAGAGAACTTCTAAATGAAATATTCCATATATACCTTACCATATCTATTGATAGAATAAAGAGAATAAACAGTGGCATTATTGAAATCATGTGTTTTTTTTCTTCTTTTTTGGTTGTTGAAAAGATTAGCGAGTTGAGGCTTTGATAAAAAAAGTGTGAGAGAAATAAGGTCTCAAAGCGGGGCGAAAGGTTCATTGGGAGGTCAGTGATCCTTCTTGAAGTTGGCCAAGTGAGTATTGAGCAATTGAAATAGTGATTTGTGAGTAAATTATAAGGAATTTATAAAGTTTGTTAATGTGTTTTGTGGGGGAAAAAACCTTTATTTGTTAGCAAATATTTTAAGCTATAAGAAATTCTAGAGTTACAACTAAAAAATTGTTGCTGCTAATTTTGGTGTGGGAGCAAATAGATGATTTTTGTGAATTCTTTGGAAACCAATAAAATCAACATTTTTACTACTTACTGATGTTGACCGTTCTCAATGTTGCTATTGACCTGCAAAAAGTTTGAAATACAGGGATTGATTCCGGTGACGAACCCTACGATGCTCAAGTCAGTAATATGAAAGATTATGAAAGAGCTTTTGTATTAAAAAAAATATTGATTACCTGTTTCTGACGGCGGTAAAGGGTATTTATAGTCGCCTTTGGGACCAGTTTCGAGATAATCATTTATCTTTACTTCCTAGTGTTTTTGGATAAGAAATAGAGTTTAGATTCTTTCATAATAAGAGATTTGGTTTAAACCGTCTCTTAGGGATAATCATGAATTTAAATAACTCTTTAAATGACCTGAGTTTATTTATTATGGGCTGTCACCCTAACACAGTAAGGAAGATCCGTTTTTAGGGTATTGGGCTTGGAAAAGACCCATTTCCCATTTTCAGACCTGATTGTAGTGAAAATTACCGTTTTACCCCTGAGAGATTTGAGATTCGTGTCCGATTTGAACGGTCCCAATTAGGTTCTATTTCTAGCCATATCACAAGCCCCCCACTCCCGAAAACTGAGTTTCACAATCTTTGAGTAGTTCGCCTGATTTTAATTGCATACAAAATTTAACAGAGTTCTCGGGGACGTTTGAACCTCGCTTGGGGTGTAATAATAATTAGAATTAATTTTAGAATTTTCTAAGATTTTTTCAGATTTTTTTTAAAAAAATCCAATTTTAAATCATTTTTCAAATTTTTGTTCAATTTAAGAATTTTAATAATTAATTTTTGAAATTTTAATTAATTATTCTAAACATAAAATTATTTTTCCTAGGAGAAAAAATATTTTCCAGAATTAAAAATTATTTTAAGAATTTTTTAATTAATCATTTCTATTTTTTATTATTTTCCAAAATTTTTAATAATTATTTCGAATTAATATTTAAAATAATTAATTAATTAAAAAGAAAATGCTTTGATTAGATCACAGCCATTCTTCACGATCTAGCGTGAAGATCTGGGAGATCGGACGGAAAGCGCTTCTGATGAGGTCGGATCACATGTAGCGCAGAATTGCCCCGAGCTGGTGCGGCGCCGAACCCACATAGACCATTGAGGAGGCACCACGTGGCGTTGACTCATTTGACCAGTCAACATTGACCATTGACCAATCAATCAACGTTGACCATTGATCGGGGTGAATCTTCTCAGATCTTGGTCGTTGATCTTGACGGCACGATTTTTTAGAAGATCGGACAGCAGATGCTTCTTATGAGATCAGATCAAGGGTAGCTCTAAGTTGCCCCGAGCTGGTGCGTCACCAAACCTACGTGGACCAGTGAGGAGGCACCATGTGGCGTTGACTGGTCAAATGTTGACCAATCAACGTTGACCATTGACCGAGATGAATCTCCTCAGATCTTGGCCGTTGATCTCGATGGCACGATTTTTGAGGAGATTAGACGGCAGACGCTTCTCTCAGGGTTGGATCGAGGGTAGCTCGGAGTCACCCCGAGCTGGAGCGTCACTGAACCCCCGTGGACTAGTGAGGAGGCGCCACGTGGCATTGACTGGTCAAATGTTGATAGTCAACATTGACCGTTGACCAGGGCAAATCTCCTCAGATCTTGGACGTTGATCTTGATAGCATGATTTTTTAGGAGATCAGACGACATATGCTTCTCAAAGGGTCGAATCGAGGGTAGCTCAGAGTCACCCCGAGCTGGTGCATCACCGAACCCCCGTGGACCAGTAAGGAGGCACCACGTGGCGTTGACTGGTCAGATGTTGACAGTCAACATTGACCGTTGATCGGAACTAGCTCCTTTTTAATCTCGATCGTTGTTCTGGATGGTGCGATTTTTTAGGAGATCAGACAGTAGATGCTTTCTATCAGCTCAGTTTGGCACCTGCTCGGATCGATTCCGAGCTACTTTGGTCCCAAGATGACGTGGTCCAATACGAGTGTGCCACATGTCGCTGACTGGTCAACATTGACCATTAACCGAAGTGTCTCATATCAATCTCAATTGTTGATCTTTGATGGCATGATTTTTTAGGAGATCGGACAGTAAACATGATCGTCATAGTCGGATTGTCACTTGCTCGGATTTGTTCCAAGCCGCTGTGACCTCGACCCATCGTGGCCTAATAGGGTGGTTCCACGTGTCATTGACTGGTCAAAGTTAACCCTATCCACGTTGACTTCATCAATCCTTCGGTTTGCCCTGGTGCAGCTGCATTGTAACTGGCTTTTCCGATGCTACAGAAGTTAGATTGGAGTGTGTGAACCCTCATTTCGAAGCTGACTCGAAGATCTACAATTTCTATTCAGAAGTCAGTTGAAGAATCATCTGTATTCGCGGTCAAAACATGCCTGCGATATCTTTGCCTCCATGAAGTTGAGAAGAGCTTTGTATGACTCTTGGGAAGATCCATCATTGAAGGCAAGTTTGGGGAGCATCTCTAGATGAGTTAGGCTCCGAACTTGAACAAGAGGGTCGCTCGGGGAGTGAGCGAGATGAAGAGCATCGACGGGTTCTAGGAGAGAGCCGTTCGGGAGGTGAGTTTGAGAAGCAACTTTATAGGTGAGTTGAGCTCCGAACTCGTTTGGAAGAAGACCGCTCGGGAAGAGAGCGGGACGAAAGGCATCACCAGGCTCTAGGAGAGAGCCGTTCGGGAGGTGAGTTTGAAGAGCAATTCTTGGGGTGAGTTGAGCTCCGAACTCGTCTGGAAGAAGACTGCTCGGGATGCGAGCAAGACGAAGAACATCACTAGGCTCTATGAGAGAGCCATTTAGGAGGCGAGTTTGAGAAGCAACTCTAGGGGTGAGTTGAGCTCCGAACTTGTTTGGAAGAAGGCCGTTTGGGAGGCGAGCGGAACGATGAGTATCACCAGGCTCTAGGAGAGAACCATTCGGGAGGCGAGTTTGAGAAGAAACTCTAAGGATGATTTGAGCTCCAAACTTGTTTGGAAGAAGGCTTCTTGGGAGGCGAGCAGAACAAAGAGCATCACCAGGCTCTAGGAAAAAGCTGTTCGGGAGGCGAGTTTGAGAAGCAACTCTGGGGACGAGTTGAGCTCCGAACTCCTTTGAAAGAAGGCCGGTCGGGAGGTGAGCAGAACGAAGAACATCACCAGGCACTTAGAGAGAGCCCTTCGGGAGACAAGTTAAGGGAGAAAATCTAAGGGTGAGTTGAGCTTCGAACTTGCCGTTTGAGCCATGTAAATTTATAGAATCAACCCGAGGAGGGGGTTGACACCGACCTTGCCTTCTGGACCCAACATGCTTGTTGAGGTGACTCCATGAGGGAGCTAGCGCCGACCTGACCGTTTGGACCCAATAGGCTTGCAGGCTTGTAGGAGTAACCGAGAAGGGGATTGTAGCGCCCCGAATTTCCAATATAATATCTCAGAAATACGTGACACAATTCCATGCATCAACCTCAATGTAATAGTAAACATAGCCAAAAAACAGATAATTTTTTCAACTTTTATTACATCAATTCTTTACAAAACACAGCGGAAAATTAAATACCTTAAATTACAATTATTTTCTTTTACAACGCATTCTTTTACAATTTACATAAGCCACATTATCATTCTACCACATGCATTCAAATCCTAATGCTATAGGTACCTCCTATAAAACAAGAGGCTAGAGATAACCCTAACCCCCAAAACTACAGGGGTCAGCCATAACGGTGTGAGTGACATCAAAAGAAATACAATATGAATAAAACATAAAGAATAAAATTATGATGAACACCTACCAATAGTAATAACGAATGAAAGATGAAAAACAATAAATAAAACATGAAAATATCAAATGAAACTAGACTAAGTGTCAAGTATAGAAAACAGAAAACATCATGCATACGACCAAGTCAAGGAAACACAAATGCAGGATGATGACTCTCTAATGCATACTTGTCGGATTCTATGCATTCCATACTACATAGGTCTGGTGCAAGCCCTTATCGTTTTCCACTTTATAGGGTTCAATCCCTCGTTATGCAACTAATCCTACTACTGTGATAGAAACAAAATCCAGAATACTCCGCAAATAGGCATCACAACCCTTGACGCGCAAGCATCATGTAAGAATAGCTCTGACCCCCAAGAAGAAATCACCTCCCTGACGTGCACCCCATGAATAGGTTTGTGAGACCCTCGACATACTGGTACACTAGTACATCCCGTGAATAGACCCGCCAACTCTCGACACGCGAATGCACCTATATGCTCCGTAAATAGGCCTGCAGACCCTCGACACGCGAACATACCAAATGTCCTCACGAGACAGAACAACACACAGTCCTAGAATGCATCCGTTGGACTAGACCCCTAGAGCATATACTTACGTTTCCGAAGTTCTATCACATCTCCGTTAGTGCCTGTCCTTAAGTTGATTATTATTAAAACACAAATCCCCCTTTCTAGAGTTAGTGTATCATGTCGGACTTAATTCCACAATAACAACCCCAAGACCCATCTGGTCATAATCCACAAAATACCATCTTCTGGTTCAAAGGAATCCCACTCAACTCCTAGAGACTCACAAAACGAATATCAACACCAAAACTTTCAATAAAACTCTCAATTCCATTATCAAAATTTTTATGTCAAGAAAAACTTCTTAAATCAACAAAACAAAATTTATTCAGTATACTTACAAATTTTCAGAATTGAAATAAATTTTTTAATCCATTAAATAACTGAGAACCGTATTTTTAAGTCGTAGAAAGTCACAAAACATCAATTTCTTCGAAACTGTATATATTTCTCTTTATAAAGTCATGGAAATACAATTTAAATTCTATTAGAATCAAAATATAACTCTCTGTAAAATACTGTAATATGTATTAAAAATATCATCTAAAATAGTAGATCAATAATCCATAATATCGAAGAAACGATCGTTCAAGAAAAATGAAGAAAACTCAAGAAAAGTAGTCAGCCAAACAGCTGCAAGTCGACCGTCAAATCAGTTCAAAAAGCAACAGTCGATTGACGTCCAAAAATTCCCAAATGAACTAATTGACAGTCGACTATCAGTTCATGTGTAATATCTTGACAGTCGACCGACAATTCCAAAATTTGATGGTTTCAATATTCGTGCACCTTTTTACTGATACCTCGTTTATTCTTTGTAAAATCATAAATTTGCAAAGTAAATTTTCTAAGATGATCAAATACAACTTCTATCACATACTTGAGTTTATAAAACAAATCAAAACTTCATCAAATCCATATATGAGAATTTTTTCGACAAAACTCTTCGAAATAGCAATATATATATATATATATATATATATATATATATATATATATATATATATATATATATATATATATATATGTTCATATAGGTGTTCAAGCATCGGTTATAGCATCAAAACTCGTCAAATAGGAGTAGTATAATGTTCAAAACCAATTCAGTATCAAAACAACTCAGATCCAATCGAAGATTTCATGAAAACATCAAAATCAATTTCGGCAAAATCTTCAAAACAGAACATAGGAATATATATATATATATATATATATATATATATTGTAACATTCATAGACCCTAATTCTTGCAAAATCTTCAAAACAGAACATAGGAATATATATATATATATTGTAACATTCATAGACCCTAATTCTTGTTGAGTTTACTAATATATATATATATATATATATATATATATATATATATATATATATATAGTAAACTCAACAAGAATTAGGGTCTATGAATATTACATTGTCCAATTCAAATCTTAGTATTATATAAAATCAAAACCCAATTGAAAAGCCTCACAAATATTCGGTCTGCATACATCATACCTGAAAATTAACCCTTTTTCAATACTTCAAAATTTGATCTTTTGATCCAAGAACTACTTCTACAACTTGTTATACACATCTACAATGAGTTAGATTAGTTGTCCATGTTTATATGCAATTATAAAATGTAAATAATCAAGTTATACCCATCAAAAAATGTCAACAGTGTGTGTACATACATATTCAACAGTAAAGGTTAAGTATTGTTCACTTTTCGTGATAAACATCATACAACTCATAATATACATTCAAAACAGCAAGATTATGAAAGAAAACATCATACTCATGATTTCTTTTTAGGTTCTTAACAATCTCAAGTCATCCACATAGAATTTTAATCATCAATAGCATGGTTCTCATGAAAAGATTAAAATTTTATTCATCCATCCATCACAATTCATTATATCATCATACAATCCTCTAACATGCTTTCTAATAGACAAATCATCACATACAACATGCATAGAACAATAAGAAATTAAACATATGTCACTCATCTTATTGAAGAATCAACCGAAGTAATAAAAAGAATAAGAAAAGTCCTTTTCGCAAGAAACCAAGATGCTCGCTTCGAAACTCCAAGAAATCAATAAATAAGAAAACCCTTTGTGTAGTGCAGCAAAGAGACGGCTACACTCTCTTTTAAATAGGCCGGAAATTAGGTTTTAAGGTTTTTGAATAGATTTTGCAAAATATCCGTTTTGAATATATCTTTACACATATAAATTCTTATACTTGGAAATTAGATAAAACAATTAAATTCAAATTTAAAAACAAAATAACTACTCTAGATTCTGGCTGGCACTGTTTGTAAACCCTGAAAATGAAATTTGTAATTTTTGCCTCTAAGTGGCAATTTTGCAAAAAGACCTTTCGTTAAGAAATTTGCGAAATTAACCAAATCTATTAAAACAAAAAGTAAAATTTTTACCTCTGAGTTGGCTAGCAATCATGCTCAGCCTAAAAATTCAAAAATCCAAAAATCTGGAGTTTTCACTCCAAGTGATAATTTTGCACAAAAGCCCCTCTTTTTGTAATATTTGCAAATAAGTCAAATAAATATCAGAAAAATCCAGCAAATTCACAAATAATACCTACTAATAAATATTAGGTTTTTCCAAAATAATTTTTGACTTTGAATTTCCCAAGAAAATTTTTTGCACGTGTACAAAGATAAATTTCTGAAAAATATTTTTTAAATCATCAAAAATCATTTTAATTCATTTATTAATCTCAAAAACATTATTAAAAAAATCTAGGGTGTTACAGGGATTGACGCTGACCTTGCCGTTTGGACCCGGCTGGCTAGTAGAGGCGACCCGAAGAGGGAGTTGGACTCCAAACTTGCTACTTGAACCCTGCATGCTTGGGGAGTCAATCTTGAGGTGAAAATTGGCCTCTAAACATATTGTTTGATTCCAACAAGCTTGTAGAGGCAACTCGAGGAGTGAGTTGCATGTCATATCCGATGCTTGAAGGTGAACTGGTTGCAGGAGAACCTCTTCGGATGAGCTGGGCTCCAACACCATCGCATGGAGTGAAGGAGTTGCTGGTGTGGCTTGAAAGAGGAGATGAGCACAGAGCTCATTGATGAGGGTTGTCGAGCTGAGGGAGTAGCTCCAGGGGCGAGCTAGGCCCTAGATTCAGTATATTTGAGTCAAATTTTTTAAATAGCCCTGGAAAAGAGCTAGTCTTCGAACTTGCTTGTTGCAAAATTTAACAAGTATGTGGAGTAGTTTGAATGGTCGTTTAGATCCCTGAAAGTGTGTACTTACAAGCAGTGAAGGTAATTTCGAACCATGATTGTGAACTTCGAACTAGTTGTTTCGAAGTTATCAACGAGTTGTAGGAGCAATTTCGAATGTTAAGCCACTTTGCACTTGCTTGTTTGCAAGTGACTAAAGCGACGTCGAACCAAGTGTTGAACTTCAAACTTGTTGTTTGAATCTTTCAACGAGTTGTAGGAGCAATTTCGAATTGTGATATGCTCCACACTTGCTTGTTTGCAAGCGGCTATAGCGGTGTCGAACCAAGTGTTGGACTATGAACTTGTTGTTTAAGAGTTTCAACAGTTGTGGAAGAAATTCTGAATGGTGAGTTGCTTCGTACTTGCTTGTTTGTAAGTGGCTAAAGCAGCGTCAAACCAAGTGTTGGACTCTGAACTTATTGTTTGAGGGAGGTAACGAGTTTACGAAGAGTCACCTCGGTGGCGAATCAAATTCCAAACTTTACTCGCACATAAGCTTGTTTAGAGTGAGTTTTAGTCGCGATTATGGACTCCAAACAGGTTGAATCCAGGGATAACTTGTTGTGGGAGCAGATTAAATGGTGAGTCATGCTCTTATGTGCATATTGTTAGAGCAGCATGCGAGCCACAATTAGGGACTCCGAACACGTTTTAAGTATCATCTTATTGTAGGTGCATGCCGCAAGGCGAGCTATACCTCTCTCCTTACTTGGCAAGTAGGTAATGAGATTTCGGCCCAAGAGCATGGACTCCTCACAAGTTGTCCCCCATTTATCCAAGTGAGAGGAGTGGTTAGACTCTTGACTTGGCATCGAGAGAGTTTATTCTAGAACCCGATGAGTCTCCGGTGAAGTTAAGTAGGACGAGATGAGCACCGAACTCATTGCTTAAAGTGGTTAAGTTGTTAGTGTAGCTTGGACGAGAAGCTGAGCACCGAACTTATTGCTTGAAGTTGATGAGTTATTGGTGTATTCTGGAGGAGGAGCTGAGCACCGAACTCATTGTTTGAAGTCAATGAGTTTTTGGTGTAGCTCGAAGGAGGAGCTGCGTAACACTCCGGCCCCAACTTAGACAATTTATTTATTTATTATTTAGTAAAACTGCCCACCACAGGTTGTCTCTCAAAAGGTGGTTAACCAATTAGGTGACTTTTGATCATAGGCAATTATATTTAATTATTAACTATTCTTGCACCCTACTGATGTGGGATCTTGCACCCTACCGATGTGAGGCTAAGAGAGCCCAACACACTAGCAGCCCCCTTCCCCTACGTGCTTTCAAAGCACAACCGGGCCCCACCACACGTCACCCCACGTGCAACAGCAGCCACAGCCATCCCATCTCATTTAAATCTCATCATTATTACCATATTGTCATTCCACATTATTACCATTATGCCATCCTCTCTCCCCCCCCCCCCCCCCCCCCTCTCTCTCTCTCTCTCTCTCTCTCTCTCTCTCTCTATATATATATATATATATATATATGTATATGTATATGTATATGTATATGTATATATAGGAAAATCTTCCATTGTGCACCACTCCTTCATATGCACTCGTGTGCCCTCGGCCTTCCTGCCTTTGTATCGACGTCCGAACCGTTCACATTGATCTACACATATAAATTAGTCTAAAAATGTAAAATCAAATCATTTGAAATTCATTTTCCCATCCATCATGTGACTATAAAAAACAATGATTTTCAGTCATACAATTTTGTAACACTTCAATGGATGGGCAAATGAATTTCAAATGATTTGATTTTACATATTTAGACTAATTTAGATGTGTAGATTAATGTGAAAGGTTCGGATCGTCGATACGAAGGTAGGAAGGCCAAGTGCACACGCCGTATGCACCATAGGTGGTGCGCAACGGAAGACTTCATATATATATATATATATATATATATATATATATATATACACACACACTATATTATACTAGTATATTATACCTCCAAGAAATACAGGGTATTACATACCCCCCCCCCCCCCTCTTCTCCACCTTTTAAGAAATCAGCGTCCTCGCTGAGTACGGGACATGAAACCTACCGCAAGATCTCCTTTCTAGTCGATGTAGAGCAGAGTACCCTGATCCATCTAATTCTAGGCCAGCACACGGACCTCAGCTCCCTCTCAGGCATACATCTCGCTGATGTAGAGCGGAGTATCCTGATTCAGCTAATTCTAGCGTACTGTCTCTAGCCAAACAGCCAGCGTACTGACTTCAGCTCCCTCTCAGACACACATTTCACCCACTCTTACCCACAGTCGGTGTTGAAAGTCAGCTCTGATACCATTTGTAACACCCCGGCCCCAACTCAGATAATTTATTTATTTATTATTTAGTATAACTGTCCACCACAGGCTGCCTCTCAAAAGGTGGTTTACCAATTAGGTGACTCTTGATCATAGACAATTATATTTAATTATTAATTATTCTTGCACCTACCAATGTGGGGTCTTGCACCCTACCGATGTGGGACTAAGAGAGCCCCATACACTAGCAACCCCCTTCTCCCACGTGCTGTCAAAGCACAGCCGGGCCCCACCACACGTCACCCCAAGTGCAGCAACAGCCAAAGCCATCCCATCTCATTTAAATCCCAACATTATTACCATATTGCCATTCCACATTATTACCATTATGCCATCCTGTATATATACACTAGTATATTATACCTCCAAGAAATACGGGGTATTACAAGCTGAGCAATGAACTTATTGCTTGAAGTGGATGAGCTGTTGGTGTAGCTTGGAGGAGGAGCTGAGCACCGAACTTATTGCTTGAAGTTGATGAGTTGTTGGTGTAGCTTGGATGAGGAGCTGAGCACTGATCTCATTGATTGAATTGGGAGAGTAATACAAGAATTTTCGAAAGAAAATGTTGAACTATTTCTTAAGATGACAAACTAGTCGGTTGTTATGGTTGCGCGCCTTTATTACAAATTCTAAACTACGTGGCTACTTCAATTGCTAGCCTTTATTACATGCTGTGACCGAATAAGTGTTTGTCGTTATTACATGTTTGAACTAAGGGGGCGTTTGGTACGTGGGAATGTACAAGGGAATCACATATTCCCTCTTAGATTACCTTGTTTGGTATGTGGAAAGTATAGTTTTGGAATGAATGATAGATTCCCAAGGGAAATATCCTTTATTGGGAAGGATTTACATTACCCCTAAAAACCATGGGATTTGAGAATTTCCATGGAATTTCCATAACAAACAATAAAATAATCCAAAAAACTAGAATAAAAAATATATTCCTCCCTAAGAGCATCTCCAACCATACTAGCTAAAATGGCTAGCCAAATTGTTCAAATAGTGTTTTTGCCTAGTGAATTTGGCTAGCTATTTTGCTTCATCTCCAACCATGCTTCTTCCTCTATATTTTGCCTCTTGCTCTCCATTTTGCCTCTTCATGTTCATGGCTAGGCAAAATGCCTAGCCATTATGCCTAACCATTGGAGATGCAAAATGAGTGTGACTCTCCAAATATGGCTATGCCTCTTCATTTTGGCTAGCCGTTGGAGATGCTCTAAAATCATGTGATTTGAGCATTCTCATGAGATTTTCATAACAAACAATAAAAAAAACCCCAAAAGACTAGAATAAAAAATAACAATAATAAAGGATTCCCAGGAATGCAATGTAGTATACCAAACGTGATAATACAACATTCCCGAAAATTTTCATTCCCACCCTCACATTTCTGGGAATCCTTTCATTCTTAGGAATTTTCCAATCTGTGTACCAAATGCCCCCTAAGGGGACATGAAGGAGAGCATTAAGCTTTTTCACTAAACTTCATGAGGTGCTTAGCGTTCTCAGTTCTTGATATCTTCTTCCCCCCTAAGTCTTCAAGTTGGTAAGCACTTGGACAGACAACTTTTGGAGACTATGGTCCTTGTTCTCACTGATATGTCTGACAATTGGTTCTTCGAGTTGGGGGGAGATTCTCTTACTCACACGCAGGCTCTTGGTCTTATCATGTTTGAAGCATGGGGTGTCTTCAAGGTCGTCAACTGGCTCGGGAGCATTGTGGCTTTTCTCTGAGGGAGATTCCACAGCGTCGAAGGGCAGGACCGAGCCCTCTATTATAGTGGTGTAACATGCTCAGGCCACTGCTTGACTTTCTTTACCTCCCCTACCCCGGAGGATGTTAGTAATTTCATCTTCATGTGGAAAGCTGAAGGTACAGCGTGGAGAGGTTCGAGGCTGGGACGGTCGAGGATGGCATTGTAGGTGGCCTTCATGTTGATGACCATAAAGTCCATGGCCTCGATGCGAGTTGTTGGGACCTTACCTACTGTTACATCTTGCGTGACTATTCCATCTATCTGAATGGGGACTCCGGAGAAGCCATGTAGATTATATCCTACGGGCTTAAGGTGGTCTTGAGAGAGCTTAAGCTTTCGAATGTATCTAGGAAGAGTATGTTGAAGGAACTACCATTGTCGACCAGGATTCGACGCACCTTTTGATTGGCCATGTGGAGATTAATTACGAAAGCATCGCAATGAGGCATTCGGACGCCTTCTAGGTCTTTGTATGATAAGGTCACAGAAACTCTGAAGCATTTGGATGAAGAGAGATTCTGTATAGAATTGACTTCCCAGATGAAGGTCTTTCGGGAGGAGTTCAATTCCCTAACTGTAAAAGAGACTGTAAAAGAGAGATTCTGTACCGTATTGATTCTCTAACTTTGTGTGACTGTAAAAGAGATTCTGTAACACTCCCAAATTCTTTTTTTTAACTATTTATTTTATTCCTATTATCTTATTACGAATTTCAATAAAAAATTTGGCAGTCTCCCCTGAAATATTAGCCATTTCGCAGCATTTCCTTACGGAAATCTGCATTTCAAAATTCACAGCACAATACAGGTAATATATTCATAATCACCCTAGGCCAAGTCATTGAGCTCATCACAACAATCATACAAATATGCTCTGGGGGATAAATAGATGCATAACCATCAAGATACAATTTAAAAGCTAAAAATACGTTTGAAAACATAAGAGATTTTTAGGCAAACTTTAGAAAAACCCGCAAAAATCAAAACACAAAACCCAATACACCAGAACGAGGTGGGTGCGGGCTTTCATACTTTATCACAGCACTATATATATATTATCTTTTACAGTCATACACACAACCCTCCATAATACAAAATTTTACATCATACTATCCCCATCTCTACATATACTACATACATATATAAGTCCCATTCTACTACTAGCAAAATTATAACTACCAAAACCCAACAACATCTATCTCACCTTGCTGCTGTCAAACCTGCAGGAGAGTTAGGGTCATCCACCCTCAGGAAGAGACTCCCCTAAGAGCAGCCACAGACGTTTGCTATTTTTGCCATTTTCTCATTTTATGAGAAATGAGCGGCTGCATGCATTTGCTATTTTGCCATATTTTGGCAAAAAAGCTACAGTCGCTTCTCATATTTGAGAAACGAAATCAACGATTATCAAATTGTAGGGGACGGAACATGTTGTTCCGTTCCTATTTTTTTATATTTTTTAATGGGATTAAACAAAACATGTTGTTTCGTCTGACCCTTTTTTTTAATGATCAAACGGTACATGTTGTATTAAATAGGTAGGTTAGTATATATTATAATATTTAATTAATTTAATTAACCTATTTTTATATCTAATCATTACTTAATTAACTGTAAATAAAAAATAAAAAAAAAAATGGACGAAACAAGATGTTCCGTCTTTCTCAAATTATAGCAAATGACGACTGCAGCAAATTGCGATTTTTGCTATATGCTATTTTGCCATTTTCTCAAATATGAGAAACACCATTGTGGATGCTCTAACCCCCAGAAAACAATAGGGGTTAGCCATGTCTGGTGTGGGTATAATTTACTGGTTTAGCAATTAAATTAAACTATATAAAGAAAATTGAAAGACTTACGAATATCATGATTAAATTAACATGTAATTGAAATATAAAAACATCGTATAAGTGACTTTACACAATTACTCTTTTAAATCTTCCACCATCCACCTATCCATATTTACTCTCCCTACCTTGAAGTTGTGTCTCGGCAAGTAGTTCCCACCATTTCCATGGAAATAGCGGGCGAATAGTTCCTTGACACAATTCCAAGGCATATCAACTCATATCAACTCATACTTTTAGTTTCAAAATCATTCTCATATTCATCACATAATATACTTTACTTCACGTTTCACCCTCGTATTACATATGACTTTACTTTTTATTCACTTAATATTATATCATACATACACTTTCCCTATTTCTCATACTCATTTCCGAACCGCAATTTCTTCAATTTATACATATTAATTCACATACATAATTCCTTGCCTTTTTATATTTAATCAAACAGCATAATTGCTTCTCTTTCCGTAGGTGTAAGTAAAATCTCCAATATTAACATAAACAACGTAAGTAGATGTCTTTAAAAATAAATAGACGAACATGAACCATAACTTTAAATGGAACAAATTAAAAATAACTGATACATTAATCATTTTGTCAGCAAAACTTTCTCTCCTGAACAACTCATAAGCCTTTGATACATGCCCAGGCAGGTAGTTCTCCTCATTTCCATGGAAATGGGAGCAGTAGTTCCTAAGCACTATCGAAGGCTTTTGCCAACCGTTATAACTTAATTTTACCTCTTATATCAAATATCACCACTTTATAAATAACCTCCTTTCTAATTCACAATAAGCATTCATATAAATATCAAATTCCATTACAATATATTTTCAGACTTAACTCCCACCATGTCATATACGAACACACACACTCCCCCATTATCATAGAAGCAAAACTCCGATAATGTCGCATAATCTACTTTATATTTATCTCAATACAAACACAACAGATTTTTCCATTCAATAAATATTCTCACCAACATCATGTAAATACTTAACTTTTTTATCTTTGCTAACACCAATAACTCCACATATATATATTCTTTATACTCCTTTATTAATACTCCACATATGTTACTCCATATATATTGATTCTCTATGTACTCCTTTATTGTACAATTACTTTATTTTACTCCTTTTCAGTGCCCACACAACTGACTTCCTCGTACAACACAGAGACCTTTGTGCCTCCACCCCCCCCCCTACATTTCATTCCCGCTAACCCACCATATCACCCAGATCCAGGTGTCCTAAGCATCTATCATTTGTGGGCTGGATCGAAAGTACGGTTGCGCGCATGTCCAACCAAGACTAAAGCCAAAAGGCCAGTCAAACAAATATAATATGCGGATCGACGCTCCATAGGAGTCTTACACATCTGAGACTACATCTTCCTCCTGGCCCTATACCAACGAGGGAAACTCCTGATCCCCAAATATAAAATTTGGGGCAATATATAACTCTTGTTCCTGGGTGTACCTAAGCCTGTGGGGTCTAGCCCAAACCCATGGGAGATTGTGCGGCACTGCAATATTAAATCATATCTTTTAAATCTCTATATATACATATATATCTCCTTTATCATATAACTCCTTTATAATATAACTCCTTTACAATATATATATATATATATATATATATATATATATATATAACTCCATTAATTTCATAAGCATATACTTGCCATTAATATCATACATATAATACACAACTCCCACCACAAAGTTATATAACAATATTTACATCACAGATGTATAAGCATAACTTTAACCAGATAGTATGATCAATGTGTAAATATTGAGATATATATATATACTAGGTTTGCCTGTTAACACGTGTCTACGGCACGTCTTTAGAACGGTGCACCTGGTTTGATTATATAAAATAGTTTTTAAGATCCAGCAAATTAATTTCTAGGTGAAGCGATGGCCAAACTAGCTGAAGCGATGGCAATGTTGTCATCGTTACCAGGAGCAGTAGCGACATTGACGGAAAAAGTTAATGAGATGATGTTGATTAGTCATAATGCAAATCCAAATCGAGGTAATCCAACTTTCTTTCCATCGAATCCTAATGGAAGTGGTGATATTCCCAATCCTGTACATAACACCAGTAGAACAAGAAGTGAGTCCATGAGTTTTCCTCGAGTGCCTTTTAAAATGGAGTTTCCTCTGTTTCAATAAGCTGATCCAACTGAGTGGATTTATGGATCTGAACAATTGTTAGATTTTTATGAGATAGAAGATTCACAAGAATTAAGATTTGCAACCTTAAACCTGAAGGGTAAGGCTTCTCAGTGGTATAGGAGGCACATTAAACACAGAGGTGGTACCATCGCGTGGAAAGAGTTTCTAGGTGAACTCATAACCAGATTTGGATCGTCAGAGTTTCAGGATTGTGAAGGAATCCTCACGAAACTTAGCCAAAAGAGGGATATTGAGAATTACATACAAGAATTTAATCGCTTGTCCAATTTTGTTGAAGATTGGACCGAAAAACATTTCTTGAGTACTTTTATTAGTGGATTGAGAGACGAAATTCGTTGGGATGTAAAAGCGTAGTGTCCCAGCTCTGTCAATGAGGCAATGGGATTAGCTAGGGGATATGAAGAGAAGCTACAATGCACAAAGAAGTACAGTAAACCACCATTCACTTCAAAAACTATGCCTTCAACTGCATCTCACTTTCCCAATCATACGTCTGCACAGAAGAGTAATGAAACCACCGAAAAAACTATGGCAACTACCTTTATTCCTAAGAGATTAACTCCCTCTGAACTAAGAAGAGAAAAGCTAAAGGGCTTTGTTTTAATTGTGATGAACACTATGAGAAAGGCCATAGATGCAAATCTCAAAGGTTTTATTTCTTGGAAATGTTTGAGGAGGAAGAGAGTAAAGAATCTGATAGAGAAATAGAAGAAGTTGTTGCAACTGGAATGAGCATGGAGAGTTGTTTGATGGGAATTTCACTTCATGCCTTAACAGGATCATCTTGTTACCCCTATACACTTAGAGTAAAAGCGTCTATTATTGGAAGAGAAGTGAATATCCTAATTGGTATGGGGTCTACACATAATTACATAGATCCTTTAATTGCTAGTAAGACTGGGTTGCATATTTTTCATGATCCTAAGTATAAGGTAAAGGTGGCCAATGGGGAGGAGATGCTAAGTGAAGGAAAAATTGAGAATGCTATGTTTACAGTACAAGGGGTACACTTGACAGCTAAATTACTCATACTTCCCTTGGGGCCTGCTCAGATGGTGTTAGGGGTTCACTAGCTAAGGTCTTTGGGAAGAGTCACTATGAATTTTACTTGTCTAACTATGGAGTTTTGCATACATGCAGTGCCAAGGATTTTACAAGGCCAGGTGGAGGGAAATCTGCAATTCATTGAAGCTGAAGAATTACCCAAGACATTGGAGTACTCCAATCGGGCCTTCATGATACACCTGCAGTTCAATGGAGCTCAAGGTGAACCGCTAGTTCCAGAACTCAAGGCTGTTAAATCATCCCAGAATAAACCAATGATTCCTTCACAGATTAAGCAAGTTTTGGGCTTATTCCCTGAAGTATTTGCTCCGCAAATTGTGATGCCACCTCAAAGGAGTATAGATCATCAAATTCCTTTGGTAGAAGGGGCAAAACCAGTATGCATAAGACCTTATAAACAACCTTATTACCACAAAAATGAGATTGAAAGAAAGGTTAAAGAGATGTTGGATGCAGGGTTTATCCAAAACAGTAGTAGCTCTTATGCTTCTCCAGTGATTCTGGTTAAAAAGGCAGATGGTAGTTGGCATTTGTGTGTAGACTATAGGGCTCTCAATTCACAAAAAATCAAGGCTAAGTTTCCAATTCCTATGACTGATGAACTATTAGATGAACTCCATGGAGCCAAGTTATTTTCAAAGATTGACTTGCGATCGGGCTATCATCAAATAAGAGTTAGTGGAAATGATATACACACGACGGCATTTAGATATCATCAAGGGCACTATGAATTTTTGGTAATATCATTTGGGCTCACTAATGCTCCGGCCACTTTTCAGAGCTTAATGAATGATATTTGTGAAGATTACTTGCGCAAATTTGTGTTGGTATTCTTCGATGTCATACTAATCTATAGTAGTGACTTGGAGAGCCATACTACTCACCTGAAACTAACTTTGGAAGTGTTGAAGCATCAGTTAGTAGCTAAAGAAAGTAAGTGCAGATTTGCAAGAGAATCAGTGGGATATCTAGGACATATTATCAGTTCAAAGGGGATTGCTATAGATCCTGAGAAGATTTCATTTGTGGTTAACTGGCCGGAGCCCAAAACCATTAAATATCTAAGGGAATTTTTGGGATTGAATGGGTATTATAGAAAGTTTGTACGAGGGTATGGTAGTATAGCTGTCCCTCTAACGCAACTTTTGAAGAAAAAATGCTTTAAATGGAGTATGTTAGCTACTGAGGCCTTCGACAAACTCAGGGAAGCTATGAATACTACTCCAGTATTGCGTTTACCTGATTTCTCTAAAAGCTTTGTAGTAGAAACTGATGCTTCCAAGGTGGGAATTGGATCAGTATTAATGCAAGAGCAACAGCCTATAACATTTATGAGTCAAGGGTTGAAAGGTAGAGCTCTTTCTTTGTCTACATATGAAAAAGAAGTCCTGGCCATTCTAACAGGTGTTAAATATTGGCGTCAATACCTCCTAGGCAGGGTCTTTGTGATTAGAATAGATCAAAAAAGTATTAAGTATATACTAGAGCAACGCATTAATACGGAGATATAAGAGAAATGGTTATGAAAGTTGTTGGGGTACAATTTCATTGTGGAGTACAAGAAAGGGAGAGGTAATACAGTTGCAGATGGGTTATCTAGGAGAGAAGAAGATCAAGTCTCTCATTTTACAGTGACTCTAATAGTTCCCCAATGGGTGGAGAAGATCAAAGAGGAAATTCCAGATGATCCTTATTTCAAAACTTTGGCAGAGAAGGTATCAAGTAGTGAGTTGTCTTCAACTGATTATAAACTTTATGGGTATATTTGGTATTATAAAGGCAATATTCTGTTGAGCCCTGATTCTGAGTTGAAGAAGGTAGTGTTTTTGGAGGCTCACACCACTAAGGAGGGAGGTCATACATGGTTTCACAAGACTTTGCATAAGATCAAAAGATCTTTTACTTGGCAAGGAATTAGAAGGGATATCAAAAGGCTGGTTCATGAATGTGTGGTGTGTCAAAGGAGTAAGGGTGAGACTTTATCACCTGCAGGGCTACTCAATCCACTACCTATTCCCAAATTGATTTGGAGCGACATCTCAATGGATTTCATTGAAGCTCTTCCTAAGAGTATGGGTAAATCTGTGATATATGTAGTGATTGATAGACTAATTGATATGGCTAAAAAAGGGGTTAAATCTGAACCGTTCAAATTGGGCACAAATCTTAAAGTTACAGGGGCAAGATGGTAATTTCACCTACAGACGGATCCGAATTGGGAACCGGGTCTCTCCTCTTGGACCCGATAACCCCTGAATGGATCTGTTCAACTGAGAAAGGGTCACAACCAATTAAGGACCAGTTCAACAGGAAATGAGGAAATCCTGGCTCGTCCTTTTCTACTTGAGGTGGTTTTAACCACTTCTATCTAGTCACACCGGAAAGTAAGGATTCGTTCTTATCCCGAAACAGATCCCCACGGCGACTATAAATACCCCCTACCTCCTACCATTACAAAGTGATCACTCTTTGTTTACCTAAAGCTCTTTCCTTTTCTTTTCTGAGTATTGACAAGAGCGTCAGAGGGTTCATTGCTGGGATCCATCCCGGTGTTTCGAATGTTTGTGCAGGTCCACCGGAGCACCAAGGAGTCAGCCTATCAACAAGGGAAGAGGTCAGTTTAGGCCCATTCAAGTTCCTGTGAATCCACAAATTCTATCTATTGCCCACACACCAGATTCAGCGGCAATAGATTGGCGTCGTCTGTGGGAAGGCTCGAATAGCAATTTGACCCACCTCCTTCAGCCAAAGCTACTCCCAGCAATGCCTCCCAAGAGGAAGTCCGCGACCTCCAACTGTAGAACGACCACCACTATTCCTCCTCCTCCTCCTCCACCGGAGGATCTCCCTCCGGCCGTCCAACCGGCCCTACAACTCGAACACCTGAATCCTCAATCTATTCAGCAGCCCCTAGGGCCCCAAGCAACTGTTGGTGAGCCCTCTCGGCGAAGCCGCCAGAAGCATCCTCTGCACCAAGTTCGGGTTTCCATCCACAATGCCTCCACAGATTCCATGGCATCCCATAGCCCTCCAATGCCAAAGGATCTGCGGGATGTGCTCAACAACCGGCAAAAAGAGCCCAAGCCCGACCTTCGATCCGTCTGGACGATAGGCGAATCCGCGATGTGAACCCTCGCCAAGAGCACCAGAGGGACCGGTCTCCCCACAGAGGGTCTAACTCTCCTCGGAGGCGGAGAGAGTCACCCCAGCATCGCCCAAGAAGAAGCTGCTCCCCGGCTGGCCGTCCAACACATCGAGTCCAACGGGAGCAGGAGGCCCCCGTCACGAGGGCAGAATTTCAACAATTCCAGGAGGCGGTCCTTCGGGCACTCAACGCTGCCCCCATCAACACCCAACGAGCTCCTTGTCCTCAGCCGGCTCCCAGCCATTGTCGCCCCTCTCATGATCATCGCTGCCGCTATCGAAGTCCACGACCTGCTCCGAGCCATCACCATCGCTCCCTCAGTCCTCAACTAGCTCCGAGCCACCCCCGTCGTTCTATCAGTCCACGACCCACTCAGAGCTATCGCCGCCACAGCCCTAGCCCTCCTCTACGTGAGGACGAGTTTCGGGGCTCAGCGAGGTACGAACGAAGGGAGGACTCAGTCTATTGCCGTCTCCACAAGATGGAGAGGTGCCTCAGCCAATTGGACAGAGATGAAGAGAAACGGGCGAGGAACCTCCGCCCGAGCAGGCCCCCTTTCTCCTGCACTATCATGGAGGCACCCGTTCCTGACAACTTCAAGCCTCCCCACTTTGAGTCCTACACCGGGGAGTTAGACCCCACCGATCACGTCGAGAGTTTCAAAACTCTTATGATGATCCATCATGCATTTGATGCCCTCCTCTGCAAGACCTTCCCGGCCACACTTAAGGGGTCGGCTCGGGAGTGGTATTCCCGACTTGCACCGGCATCCATCTTCTCCTTCGACCAGTTCGAAAGCCTCTTCCTCACACATTTCGTGAGCAGTCGCCGCTCCGAGAAGACGAGCACCTCACTACTCTTCCTTAACCAAAAGAAGGGCGAAAGGATGAGGGACTATGTCAAGCGGTTCACCGCGAAAGCCAGGTCCATCGCCTCCCTGGATTAGTCAGTAGCTTCGGCTGCTTTCCAATTCAATGTCATCAACCCCGACCTCAGGGCGTCCCTGGCTAAGAAGGCTCCTGGGGACTTCTTCGAGCTCCTCTTCAAGAGCGAGAAGTACATCAGAGCTGAAGAAGCTCTCAATTACCCCACTCTGGAGGGGTCGTCTTCCAAAAACAAACGGAAAACTACTGAGGAAGAAGGAGCTAAGAAGCTCCAAAAGGATAACAGAGGTCAGCAGTGCCCTCTCCCCCGCTTCGAAAAGTTTCCTCTGCTTAATGCAAGCATTTCCACCATCCTGATGGAGATTAGGAATGAAGGTATCCTGCCGCCACCTCCGAAGATGAATACCCCCGGGAAGAAGAGAAACCGGGATAAGTGGTGTCGCTTCCACCGGGACCATGGGCACGACATAGACGGCTGTCGTGCCCTGAAGGACGAGATCGAGGCCCTCATCCAGAGAGGGCAACTCGTTCGGTTCATAAGAAATGACAGAGCCGATCCGCCTCCACCGCCCAGGGGGGCTAACAGGCGAACAGAACAGCACATGGAGGCCCCGGATGTCAAAGCAGAGGTCATCTTGCACCTTATACATGGAGGCCCAATGGGGAGAGATTCTAACTCCTCCCGAAAAGCCTTCATTAGAAAAGTCAACTCCGTGCAGAGCCATCATCCCCAAGGGCCTGGGAGTCCCTGTGACGTTCTTCGATAAGGACTTGGAGGGCGTGCGCACACCCCACTGCGATGCCCTCGTCATCAACCTCCGGATGGCCAACTTCGACGTGCATCAGGTCTTGGTGGACAATGGTAGCTCGGTCAGCATCCTCTTCTTAGAGGCGTTCAAAGGCCTCTAGCTATCAAGCGACCGGCTCAAGCCAGCTGGCTACACCCTTCATGAATTCACTGGGGTGCCAGTGACGATCGATGGAGTTATAACTCTCGATGTCATCGTTGGCAAAACCCTGGTCACCCGCATGGAGCCAATGGACTTCATGGTGGTGGATGTGAAGGCTAGCTGGCTACACCCTCGCCACACTCCAAGCTATCCCTTCGGCCTATCACGTGAAGATGAAGTTCCCCACCCCCGCAGGAGTGGGAGAAGGGAGAGGGAGTTAGGAGGCGGCTCGCAAGTGTTATATGACCTCAATGGGAGGCCCGATCCTCTCCCTAGAATCCCTTGAACTCCCACCGGAGAGTAGCTAGACCATCTCCGAGCCAGTGGACGAACTAGAAGAAGTGGCCTTCTCGGAGGAAGATGCCACCAAAGCGTTCCGGGTCAGCAAGGCCCTTTCCCCCTCCATCAAGGAAGACATCTCCCAGTGCATTAGGGAGAACCGTGATCTCTTCGCCTGGACCGTAGCCGATATGCCTGGGATCTCAGAGGAGCTCCTAATGCACCACCTCAGCGTTGCCCCAGGAGTCAAGCCCGTTCAGCAGAAGCGACGCAAGTTCGCTTTCAAGCGTCAACATGCGATCAAAGAAAAGGTTAAAAAGCTCCTCAATGCCCGATTCATCCAGGAAGTGAACTACCCTGAGTGGCTATCCAATGTGGTGATGGTCAAGAAAGCCAACGGGAGCTGGAGGATATGCATTGATTTCACTGACCTCAATAAGGCATGCCCGAAGGATCCATTTCTCCTTCCAAGCATCGATGCTCTGATTGATGCGACCTCTGGGCACGAGCTCCTCAACTTCATAGACGTGTTCTTGGGGTACAACCAGATCTGGATGTTTCCTCCCGACATCTCGAAGACCTCGTTCGTGACGGATTAGGGTCATGCCGTTCGGCTTGAAGAATGCGGGAGCTACTTATCAACACCTCGTGAACAGGGTCTTCCAAGACCAGATTGGCCGAAAAATGGAAGTCTATGTAAACGATATGTTGGTCAAGAGCATCCGAGGGCAGGAGCATGTTCTCGACCTCTAGGAAGCCTTCGGGGTGCTTAGGAGGCATAATATGAGGCTGAATCCGAGAAAGTGTGCGTTCGAAGTCTCATCCGGCAAGTTCTTAGGGGTCATGGTCAGTCAGAGGGGCATAGAGGCCAACCCCGAGAAGATCCAAACCATTCTCAAAATGGCTCCCCCCTCCAGTGTTAAAGATGTATAGAGGCTCACTGGGCGCCTCGCGGCAATTGGGCGATTCCTCTCCAAATCAGGGGAGAAGTACCTCCCCTTCTTCAAGGACCTCAGGGGGGCTAAAGGTTTTTAATGGGGGCAACTGCAACAAGAGTCCTTCGACCAGCTCAAGGCATACTTAGCCAACCCCGCACTCTTGAGCAGGCCAGCACTTGGGGAGGTTCTCTACCTATACCTCGCCGCTTCGGAGCAGACCCTCAGTACGGTCCTTGTAAGAGAAGAGGATAGAACGCAGAGGCCCATCTACTAAGTGAGTAAGGTCCTCCGGGATGCTGAGCTCCGTTACCCGAAGCTGGAGAAGATGGCCCTTACGTTGGTCATGGCGGTAAGGAAGCTCTGCCCGTATTTTCAGTATCATTCGGTGGTCGCTCTACCGACCAACCGCTGAAGCAGGTGCTCTACAAGCCAGAAACGTTGGGCCGCTTGATGAAGTGATCCATAGAGCTGAGCCAGCATGACATCAGCTATGAACCCAGAACTGCTATTAAGGCACAAGCCCTAGCAATATTCATCGTGGAGAGCACTATCCCCGACCCTTGCGAATCGGCTGTCGAACCCCTGGTCTGGACCGTTTATGTGGATGGATCCTCTTGTGCCGATGGAAGTGGGGCTGGCGTCATCTTGACCGGCCCAGATGCTTTCTTCCTCCAATACTCCCTCCGCTAAAACTTCTCTGCATTAAAAAACGAAGCAGAGTATGAGGCCATCATAGCAGGGCTCTGTATGGCTCGCAAAGCAGGATCCAAGCATGTCAGAGTCTTCGGTGATTTGCAGTTAGTCGTCAACCAAGTGTCTGGAGAATACGAACAAGGGACGAGCGCTTGGCCAAGTACTTGGCGAAGGTTAAGGAGCTACTAGCGTTATTCGAAGACGTTCAACTCTAGCGGGTCCCTCGAGAGGAAAATGCACAAGTGGATGCCCTCTCCAAGCTCGCCTCCTCGTTCCTCCAAGGTTTAGAACGGACCGTCTTGATAGAGGTCCTACTCAGACCAAGTATCGATAAAGATAGCCCGGAGCCGATGGAAGCCTTGCCCCTGACACTTGGGGAGAACTAGATGAAGCCCCTCCTCGAGTACCTTAGGGACGGAGTTCTTCTCGAAGACCCAAAAGACGCGAGGAAGATCAGGACCCAAGCCGAGCGGTACACACTCCTTGATGGAGTCATATACAAACGCTCTTACACTCAGATCGACGACCGGCCCTACCTGAGGTGCCTCTCCCCCGAGGAAGCACTCTATGCCTTGAAGGAAGCCCATGACGGTATGTGTGGCGCGCACTTGGGGGCGAGATCCCTCGCTAGCAAACTCCTAAATTACGGCTACTTCTGGCCCACGCTCCTAAGTGACTCCGAAGAGTAAGTTCGTCAGTGCGACTCCTGCCAGAGATTCTCGCCAATCCGTCGCCTACCGCAAGCCCAACTCTCATCCCTGGCGAGTCCAATCCCTTTTGCAATGTGGGGGATGGACCTGCTCAGACCCTTTCCTCCACCTCCAGCATCGGGCCAGCTGAAGTTCTTAGTCGTGGCGATAGACTACTTCTCCAAGTGGATCGAGGCTGAACCTCTTTCGACGATTACTGAGAACAAATTCTAGAAGTTCTTTTGGAGGAACATCGTTTGTCGGTTCGGGGTACCCGCATCCTCATAACCGACAACGGGACTCAATTCGTAGGAACAACCTTTCGCAACTTCTGCGCCGACCTCGGTATCCAGCAGCGGTTCTCCTCGATAGCCCACCCTCAGTCCAATGGCTAAGCGAAGAACGCAAATCGACAAATCCTCTCCAGCCTGAAGAAGAGGCTTGCTAAATTTACCAAAGGGTTGTGGGTCGAACAGCTCCCCAACGTGCTTTGGAACTATCGCACCACCAAGAGAACTTCAACAGGGGAGTCCCCCTTCAACCTCACATATGGTTTCGAAGCTCGCATCCCCTTAGAAGTGGGCCTGCCTTCACCCCAAATGATATCCTACAGTGAAGCACAGAATGCGAACCGGCTTCGCAACTGCTTAGACCTCATAGACGAGGTCCACGAGAGAGCTGTCATTCGACAAGAGACCTACTGTGGTATGATCACTCAGTCTTACAACAAGAAGTTACGGCCAGCTAATCTTAAAAAGGGAGACCTACTACTCCGGAAGTTGTCGATCTCCAATCTGAGCAAAATGGGCAAGTTGGCACCCAATTGGGAAGGACCGTATAGGGTCTCCAGAGTTATTCACCAGCTGCGTATCAACTCAAAGACCCGGGGGGCAGAAGAATACTGAGGACATGGAATGTGGAGCACTTGATGAAGTACCAAGAGGGTGTCTAAACACCGCTTCAAGCAACTTTTTCAAGAGCGCTCCATAAAACATGTCAAAAGTTTTTATTTGTATTTTCTTTATCAAAGTGTAAGAGCGGCTCGCAACTTAGAAGCGGTCGCCTAATATTTGTTGATAATCTAGCTACCTAAATAAATAGACTAACTAGACACAAATTATAAAACCTCGCAAGTGCACGAATCGAATCGTAGTAATAGCAAGGGTCGATCCCACAGAGATTGTAGACTTCAACTTACTAATCAATAAAACTAATAATAAAAGAGAATAAGAGTTGTTATAATATTCTAAAAGAACTAAAAAATTAAAACTAAGATGAGAGGTGTTGAATCACAAATATCTCTTGAATAGTTCGGTTGTTGATCTCCACCAATAGTTAGTAATGCTAATTTGCCTTCTGAATTTACTTCTAATTACTCATGTTGTTCACTTCAAGAGCATGGTATCTACTCCTTAAAGTATTGTTTCCCTAAGCCAAGAATTAGGCATGGTATCTACTCTAATTCGTTTCTTTCCATAAGTATCTAGCAGGGTCTCTACTAAGTTATACTTAGAGAAAACATAAGAACAGTGGAAACGAACAAACACTTAAAGTTCTAGAACTTGGTATCAGATCTAGATCCTCTAAGTTGATTGAACCAAGAACCCCTAAAGATTCTTTTGTTACAAATTATGAGCACGAGATTCGGTCATCTCAATATGCTTCATATAACAGATTTAGATAAAGGATAACATAAACTTGATAATCTCACGTGCTGTATGTCAGTCGACTGGCTCTCACCTCAGTCGACTGCTCTCAGACTTCGAGATCAAGTTTGATGATCATTAATCTATGTCAATTCAACCAGATTCAATCAATAAGTAATTAGAAGATCTCAGAAGAATATAGCACTACATAACTACGGTTTCGATCTACCCAACTATGAAATTAGTTCCACATAATAATAACTTTATTGCTTAACAAGTTTGAATACATGATCAACATAAAAAGAATAAAGAGAGAAGAAGAAATAAACTAATGGATTCCGGCAATATGGTCGACTGTCTGTCACACAGTCGACTGCCTTCTGGTTGCTGGATCTTCTCTCTCCTTCTTCGATGTTGATGGAGTGATGCTCTCGATGCTTGTTCAGGAACTTGGTGATTGAGTTGCTTTCCAGAGATATATCTGATCGTCCTTGGATGGAGTCGTGGAGTGTAGAGAGCGGAGCGGTGTTCTGGAGATGGTATTCTGATATTTATAGAACACGGCTGAGAATTAGGGTTTCCACTTTTTCAGGAAGATCCTTCTTTATTTGATTTGATGATTAATATCTTTCTCTTTTCTCCTTTCCTTCCTTATTTGTTTACCACGTCCACTTGGAAAATACCCTGTCTTTATATTTGATCCGCTGCATAAAATCTTGATTCAAATAGATTTGAAATCAGATTCAGGTGTATCTTCGAATATCTTATCTGTTTACTCCGCCGCAGACCAGTCGACTTATCTTCGAACCAGTCGACTGAGTCGAGACTTATGTAGATTTCCTATTTGTTCAGACCAGTCGACTGTCTTTTGGGAGTGAGTCGACTGTATCGAGAGTTGTGGAAAATCAGCTTCTCCTGTCCAGTCGCCTGTGTTGGGGAACCAGTCGACTGATCCTCTGCAGTTTGCTGTGTATTATCCTTGAAGTCCTAAATCTGCTTCGTTTTTCTGTTATAAGCTGTTTCCTATGGAAAAGAGAAAATAGGAGTTAAATACCACATATAGAGCTTTTAAATGTCTAATTATATTAAGATTATTGCTCTAAAAAGTGAATAATAATGTGTTCATCACCTAATTGTTTTCAATAAAAGCAATCTTTTCCCGCAAGTTCTCTATTTTTGAGCAGTCTAATTGTACTTACAAAAAATTTTGTATTAAAACGGCATGCTCGGAGTCCCAACACTTGGTTCGATTTTGCTTCAAATACTCGCTTTTAAGCGAGTAAGAAGTGGTTCACCATTCGAAATTGCTCCCACAGTTGCTGAAATTCTTCACACAACACGCTTGGAGTCCAACACTTGGTTCGATTCCACTTTAACTACTTGCTTTTAAGCAAGTACGAAGTGGTTCACCAATCGAAATTGCTCCTACAGCTGTTGATATTTTCTAAACGACACATTTGGAGTCCTACACTTGGTTCGATTCTGCTTCAGCTACTTGCTTTTAAACGAGTACGAAGTGGTTTACCATTCGAATTTGCACCTACAGCTGTTGATATACTCTAAATGATAAGTTCGGAGTCCAACACTTGGTTTGACGCGACTTTTGCTAATTACAAGTGAATACAAAGTGGCTCACTATTCGGAATTGCTCCTACAACTGTTGACAATTGCGAACACTAGCAAAACACACAAGTTCACGAAGCAAGTACTATTTCATTAAAGTTTGAGATACAAGTCTAATTACAGACCAAGAACTCATCTTTACATCGAGATACAAAACTTGTAAAACAAAGATTACAAGTTTATAGAAAACTACTTCAACCCCTCCTAGGGAAAGGAACACTTCTATTGAGAGATAACTGAGGTCGACGAGCGCTGTGCAGCGGTGGCCTCCCTACCGTGGAGATATCTAGACCTGAAAGCCGAGTTGCATCTTCGGCGCCTAAAAGCCTGAGTGTCGCCCCGGCAGATGCTCCACTCGATAAGCTGGCCACTCCACTTTGTACATCCCCGGGGTGCCTCGAGACAGGGGGCGAGCATAACGCCAACTCGTGGAACGACCTTCCTTAGGAGTATTCACCTTGGGGACAAGAGGTGGTTCGGATGTTGCTCCCCTCGGACACTCGTCGTAGCTGATGGTTCTCTACCTCTAGCTGCACGACCCATTCTCTCAGTCAGTCGTCCGTCACTCTAATTTTTAGCTGAGGCATTCGGCTAAAGCTGCCATGGCGAGAAGCATCGGTAATAGCCCCCCCGAAGGTGCGCCGCTTCCAAGCTCTTCTCGAGCACGACGTTCTTTAACCCATCTCGTTCGGCCCCTACCTCGAACAAGGATTGACAAAGATGCTTGAGCCGCAGGCCTTGGCTGAAGGCCATCGAGGGACACATCTTCTCTCCATCGGAGGGCACCTCGCTGGTCTTCTCTTTGAGACGCTTCAGCTCGGAGTTACGATGAGTTAACGTCAGCTTAAGGTGCTTCTGCTCCGACTCGGCTTTGAAAAGCCTCTCTCAAGTCCGAGCGAGACCCAACCTCGTCACCTGTAGACCAGACCTGAGGCATGCTACTTCGGTCGTCCGAGGCACTTCGACAAGTTGTAATGATTTGGCGATCTGAAAAAGAAAAAAAAAGGCCAGAACACTAAGGTGCTGAGTTTAAACGACTCCTACCGAACGACTCAAAGACAAAGCTCAATGCGAATGCAAACATTTGGTCAAAAAGTTCTCATTTCATTGAATATCAATATGTGGTGGCCAGTCCGCAACAAGGCAATACAAAATCAAAGGAAAAAAAAAACGAAGTCAGGGAGCCACCTCGAGGTGCTGCTCCGCACTCTGGCTCGGCATCGTCACGAGCGCCCTCTTTGGATTGGCCACCTCCTCATCAACTCCTTTGCCTTCTTCCCCCCTCCTTTTGGCTCGACATCTGCTAAGGGTATAAACTCCTCGCCTTCGACCAGGTCATAGAGGTGATACCCCGAGCTGTCGAAGTCGGGGATACGAGCCGTGACATGCTTGATGGCCCGAACGTAGGACTCCTCCATATTTGTGAGCATGTGGGCCTCCGCCTCTACTTGGATGGCCGCCTTCGCCTCGGCCACCGTAGCGTCCCGCTCCTTCACCACCTCCTCCAAGGCCTTTAAGACCTTCTCCAGCTCCACCTCGGCGCGAATCTTCCCCCTCTCCAACTCTTCTGCCCTCGCCGCTTCGGCCGCTATGCGCTCATGTGCCTTGGCCAGGGCCGCCTCTAGGATGGCGATCTCGGCAGCTCGGGACTCCGAGAGCCGTTGCTCGGCCTTGAACATCTTCACCGCCTTAGCTCACTCCACTCGGTCTCTGTCGCTCATCACCTTCAACTCTTTCTCATGCTCGGCGAACTATTCGAGCATGTGGTTCAAGTGACAGGTGATCTGAAAACTGAAGGCAAAGGACGTGAGAATCAAAAACCACATACTTCGAAATTCAGAAGAGCATTGCAAGAACACTTACCGACATCGTGGCCCGGGCAATTTCGAGTCTGTCGTCGCCCATAGTACTGGCCTTCAATGCCGCTCGATCCTTTGGAGTCGGCAGGTGGCGCACGACCTGCATACTCATCGCCGCATCGCCGAGGAAGCCGTCGAGCTTCATTACCCTCTAGTCTGGGACAAAGAGCTTCTTGTGCTCCTTGGTCAAAATGGTCTCTGCCTCGGCGGTGAGGGGGCGGAACCTCGAGTGCCAGCTTGGCTCTGACAGAGAATGCCTCGCTCGAAGACTCGGGAGCCGCGGTTGAGGGAAGCGTAACTTGGGGAGCGGAGGGGGAGTCGATGACCAAATTGACAACGGCCGTAGGGGCCGAGTATGTCTGAGCAGCTCGGTCGGACGGAGGTTCCGTCGTCGTCCTCTTTCTTTTCTTGTTGTCTGCCCCCTTCGCTGCGGCCGCGCTCCACTTCGCCATCAAAGCTTTGAAGTCCATACCAGGGGCCTCGGAAGAAGAAAAAACAGAGAGAGTTAGCAATAGAAAAGCAACATATAAACAAAAGAGATAAAATTAGACGGAGCGTACTAGGGTCGATCGGAATGAGACCCCCACCGAAGAGGACCTCCTCTGTGATATCTTTCCAACCCAGGGTCGGAAGACCAAGGATCTTCAACACAACCTCGTCTTCCTCCTTGGTCAGCACTGGCTCAGCCTTCACCCACTTCGGAACATCCTCCTTCCACCTCGGAGACAGATAGTACCGGTACTCCATCTTGCTCTTACGGCAGATTCGGTAGAGGCTGCGGAGTATGACGAGCTAGGGTTGGACGCCCACTGCCTGACTTTGGAGGATGAATACGTGCCGCCACATGTTCGACATGAACTGGACCGGGCTCAGGCCATACCATTTCAGCACCTCGACTACGAACAATGGCAGAGGCGGCCGAAGACCGGCGTTGAGTGCATCGTATGGGAAGACACAAGTGTCGAGCAATGTCTCCGTGCATGCTCGGAAGCCTGAACCGGGGAGGAGCAAGGCATACTCCTTCGGGATCTGGAACCCCTTCCTAATACGATGAAGATCCGTCTCAGTCAGAACCGAGGGGATTTCATCTACCTCGGAAGGGTCTTTCGGACGATTCTCCTCGTAGGCGGCAGACCTCCCGTGTACCACCTTCGACAGAAGGTCTCCAGAGTAACTCCTAACCTTCTCGAGGTTCGACAGCATGGACGGGTAGCCGGCCCAATGCACCAGCCCCCTTCACATTCTCCACGATGGTCTCAATGACGGCTAACCTCGCCACTTCCTTCCCCTTGCCCACTACCGGGGGGACCTCTAAGGGTCAGTCGCTCTCTCAGTCTGAGGTGGAGGTCTCACTCCCAGATGACACTCTAGACATCTCTAGATACAAGTTAAGACAATTAATTACCTTGATGTGACGGCTACGCTCAAAATAGTTCGCCGAAAAATTGAATTAACTGGCTACGATAGCTAGCGGCGCTGCTCGAGAGAAAAAAACAACTGAGAGTGAAAGTGAAAAGTGAGAAATGAGGAAGTGGGGAGAGCGGTGAAAACTTATAGCTTTAAAAGGTATTTGGGTGGGCTTTTCAGATGTTTGGGCCCCCACAGAGGCCCACCAGAAACCTAAATGCCTATTTCATCGTCATCCATGCTGCTTGCATCGTGATTCGAGCAGATCTTCATCCAATGGCCCAGATTGTGCCACGTCGCTCAGAACCCAAATCCGAGTAACTGTGATACCGAGTTGCGTAGTGGAGAAAAACAACTTTCTCCTTGTGATTAGCACCTGATCTCAATCAGGTAGCTCAGATCTCACCGCGTCGACAGAAACCACTTTCTTCTCGTGATCCATGCCACTTGCATCGTGATTCACGCCTGATTTTCACAGATGGCCCAGATTGTGCCACGTTGCTTGGAACCCAAATCTGAGCAACTGTGACATCGAGCTGCATAATGGAGAAAAACAACTTTCTCTGCGTGATTCATGCCTGATCTCAATCAAGTGGCTCAGATCTCGCCGCGTCGATAGAAATCACTTTCTTCTCGTGCTCCACGCCGCTTGCATCGTGATTCGCTCCTGATCTTCATCCGACGGCCCAGATTGTGCCACGCCTTCGGAACCCAAATCCGAGCAACTGTGACACCGAGATGCGTAATGGAGAAAAACAACTTTTGCCTCGTGATTCGCACCTGATCTCAATCAAGCGGCTCAGATCTCGCCGCGTCGACAAAAATCACTTCCTTCTCGTGATCCACGCCGCTTGCATCGTGATTCGCTACTGATCTTCATTCGACGGCTCAGATTGTGCCACGTCGCTCGGAACCCAAATCTGAGCAACTGTAACACCGAGCTGCGTAGTGGAGAAAAACAACTTTCTCCTCGTGATTTGTGCCTGATCTCAATCAGACAGTTCAGATCCACCGCATCGATAGAAATCACTTTCTTCTCTTGATCCATGACGCTTGCATCGTGATTCACGCCTGATCTTCATCCGACGGCCTAGATTGTGCCACATCGCTCGGAACCCAAATTTGACCAACTGTGACACCGAGCTACGTAGTGGAGAAAAACAACTTTCTTCTCGCAATTCGCGCCTGATCTCAATCAGACTGCTCAGATCTTGCCGCGTCGACAGAAATCATTTTCTTCATCGTCATCCACGCTACTTGCATCGTGATTCGTGTCTGATCTTCATCCGACGGCCCAAATTGTGCCACGTCGCTCGGAACCCAAATCCGAGCAACTGTGGTACCGAGCTGCATAGTGGTGACAAACAACTTTCTCCTCGTGATTCGCCCCTGATCTCAAGCAGACGGCTCAAATCTCACCGCGTCGACAGAAATCACTTTCTTTTCATGATCCACACCACTTGCATTGTGATTCGTGCCTGATCTTCATCCGATGGCCCAGATTGTGCCACGTTGCTCGAAACCCAAATCTGAGCAACTGTGACACCATGCTACATAATGGAGAAAAAACAACTTTCTCCTCGTGATTCACACCTGATCTCAATCAGGCAGCTCAGATCTCGCCGCGTCGACAGAAATCACTTTCTTCTCGTGATCCACGCTGCTTGCATCGTGATTTGCTCCTGATCTTCATCCGACGGCCCAAATTGCACCACGTAGCTTAGAACCCAAATTTGAGCAACTGTGACACCGAGATGCGTAATGGAGAAAAACAACTTTCTCTTCGTGATTCATGCCTGATCTCAATCAGACGGCTCAGATCTCACTGCATTTACAGAAATAACTTTCTTCTCGTGATCCACGCCACTTGCATCGTGATTCGCGCCTGATCTTCATCTGATGGCCCAGATTGTGCCACGTCGCTCAGAACCCAAATCTGAGCAACTGTGACACCGAGCTCCGTAGTGGAGAAAAACAACTTTCTCCTCGTAATTTGCACCTTATCTCAATCAGACTGCTCAGATCTCGCCGCGTCGACTGAAATCACTTTCTTCATCGACATCCACGCCGCTTTCATCGTGATTCGTGCCTGATCTTCATCCGACGACCCAGATTGTGCCATGTCGCTCAGAACCCAAATCCGAGCAACTGTGACACCGAGCTCCGTAGTAGAGAAAAACAACTTTCTCCTCATAATTCGCACCTGATCTCAATCAGACTGCTTAGATCTCGCCGTGTCGACAGAAATCACTTTCTTCAATGTCATCCACGTCGCTTGCATCGTGATTCGCGCCTGATCTTCATCCGACGGCCCAGTTTGTGCCACGTCGCTCGGAACCCAAATCCGAGTAACTGTGACATCGAGTTGCATATTGGTGAAAAACAACTTTCTCCTCGTGATTCGCCCCTGATCTCAATCAGACTGCTCAGATCTTGCCGCGTCGATAGAAATCACTTTCTTCTTGTGATCTACGCCGCTTGCATCGTGATTCGTGCCTGATCTTCATCCGACAGCTCAGATTGTGCCACGTCGCTCGAAACCAAAATCCGAGCAATTGTGACACTTGTGTCGTGAAGAAAAACAACTTTCTCCTCGTGATTCGCACCTGATCTCAATCAGACGGCTCAGATCTCGCCGCGTCGACAGAAATCACTTTCTTCTCGTGATCCACGCCGCTTGCATCGTGATTCGTGCCTGATCTTCATCCGACGGCCCAGATTGTAATGCCCTAAATTCAAAATAAGGCTAAATTCGATATTTCACAGGATCTTTACTTCACTTCGTTCAATTTTACAAAGAATTTAAAACTTTTTCAACAACAATTTATCAGAGTTTAAAGACAACTTTGTTTTACACAGCGGAAGAATGAAAGTTTACAACATTGAACACAATAATACGGCTTGTACAACTTTATCAAATAAGTCATCAAATGCATCATAACAGCTTTATTTCTTCAAGAATAGTCCATTATCTGCATATCAACCTGTGGGCACGTCAGTCACTTACAACTGACGAAAGTGTTATGCTCGTCCATCCTCTCTATGTCGTACATATAACGATCTCATTACTTTAACAAAAAAAATTACAACAGATTGAATGAATAAATAAAGTGTAGAATGTGACTACGCTAAACATGTAAGTGTATGCCATGCCTTAATGCCTAATGCACATATTTTAAACTAGGATGACACTAATGCACACTTGTTCGGATTCTATGCATCCCATACTACATAGGCCAGAGGGCAAGCGCCTACGTACTCCACAATAAAGGGCTCGATCCCTTACCATGATAACTACCCGGTAATAAAACAAGGTTCAGATCATTCCACGAATTTAAATTCCAGCCCCGAAGTCCACCGCTGACTATTATAACAGATCCCACATCGTGCGAATCATCCCGCAAGTGACCCTCTAGCCCCAGTATACGTATATACATGGGAGTATGGTAAAACAAAACTATCTGCCCGACTACTCAAGATCCCAGAGTCCACCGCTGACCCATCCTCATAGTCCCGGATTTAAATATAAAAAGCCCGTCTCCCACGGAGCAACCTCAGTCCACCAACTGGGTCTATAGTCTCGGAGTCCACCGCCGACTATATAGAGCACCCCGCTTGCGTTTGCCTAGATTTACTACAACTTCACTTAAATGCCTACTTACTTTATT
The DNA here is from genome assembly GCA_017893485.1 of Hemerocallis citrina. Lineage (NCBI taxonomy): Eukaryota > Viridiplantae > Streptophyta > Magnoliopsida > Asparagales > Asphodelaceae > Hemerocallis > Hemerocallis citrina. The sequence continues at coordinate 40,933,931 of CM030363.1, forward strand.
TCTAGTCATGAATAATTTTCCAACCTAGAATTAGTTTTTGCCTTCTACTGGACTTAATCAACTTTTATCAAGATAGCTTCATAGCCATATCTCAAAATCACATCTCAACATCTTTTATTTCAATAATGCCGGTAATGAGGTTTCACTAATTCTAAATTTTAGTTTTCATGTATAAGCATCATGGGTATTCATACCCTCTATAGTCAAATGTCTTAACCTCATCATAATTCATCTTTTAATTCATTCACAAAAATCATATCTTGCCACTATTCATGATCTATTCGATCAATCACAACCACAAGTTCACTACATGAATTTGTTGCAAAAAATCTAAGTTTTATCACAATATTTCAATTCACAAACTATTTCTTAAACATGATTCAAGTGTAATTATTCTTAAAAGATCGAAATTCTACCTTCCATCACATGATTCTATTCTCAAAAATTTATTTCTTTTTTACACTTCAAAAAAAAAAATATACAAGAATTTACCTCTTAGTATTTCCATATCATTTTTATATTAAAACTAGACTTTATACTCTAAGATTTCTTTTATTCAATTCTTAATATATGCAAAAAGAGTTTTAGAAAAAATCAAAGAGGTGCTCAGGTTTCGAACCTGCTCCCTCTGGTCAAACCCAGTCAAAGCCCAGACCCAAACCTGACTAGCCAAAAAGTCCATTGGACTTTGGTGTCACTATTCTAAGCCGAAATCTTCATATATTGATTCTCTTTTTGGAAATTATAAAAAGAGAAATAAAATAAAGATGTGACTATCAAGTTTCAAACCCAAGACCTATCACAACAGTATTTTATTTGCAGTGGTGAACCAGTATGTCTATATGTATTTTCCGTTTAGAAAAAGCACAAATGTTCTTTTTTTCAACTATCCATAAAGTGTTTCTTTTTCCATAAAATGTGTTTATTCAAAAGATCAAAATCTTTCTAAAAATTTTAGAAATAAACTTTTCCTTGATATTAGATAAAAAGATAGTAACCAATAAAATTTTCAATTCATTAAAATACTATTTTTCACTTATTTAAAAAAAATTCCCTTTTCTAAATTTTTTTCGCAAAACTTAGATTTTTCTTTAAGAAATTAAAATCTTACAAAAGAAAGGAAACTAGTGTCCATGCCAATTGGTTAGAATCTCATTTCGACATAAATTACATTTTATAACAAATATTCTTGAATAAAGATGCTTTTTCATGCAATAGTTCTCATTCTTTTAAAAATAGAACCTACATATGTCGACCCATTATAACTAACGAAATTTCATTCTTTCTTCTTTCTTAATGATAAAACCTAATGTGGTCAACAATATTATAAACACAGAATTTTGCAACTTACTAACATGGTTTATACAAGAATTCTTTTCTTTCATTAACATGGTGTTTGTCATAAAAACTACTTTCACATCCTATTTTACTAGCATGATTTTCATTCATAAATTTTACATCGAAATTATTCTCTTATGTTAACACTATTGTAAACACAAGATTATTCAAGCATATTAGCATGGTTCATAACATCAAGTAATTCTTTCTCTTTAGTTAGCATGGTATATTTCCTTTTTTTTCTACTTAATCACAACAACAACATATCATTCTATACTAACATGAATTTTATCTACTCATATCAAGATTCTTCTCATATTAATTATTTTTAGCATGCAATATTCTACATTAGAAAATAAGGAGATCACCCACCTTATGTGAAGCTTGAACAAATTGAAAGGAAAGAATGTGTCACTACTTCTAGCTCCAAGATGACTCCTAGCAATGGCTTGCTTCTCCTAGCAAGCTCCTTCTCCTAACAAGCTTCTTCTCCAAAGCAAAAGAACTCTCACTCTCTTTCTTTTTCTTTCTTACTTTCTTTTCTTTTCTTTCTCTTTTGATTTTGTTTTGGTGCAAGAGAAGTGTAGGGAATAGGGCTCTATTTATAGGATTTTGGGAGGGTTCTTTAAGCATAAAAACCACCCTAATAACTCTCCAAATTAATACATATGACCCTTTACTTTCCTAACTCCTAAAACCTACAACCCTTCATCTCCCCATTCTTCATGAACTAAACTCCCCCTCTTCCTCTCCCTCTCCAAAAACCGGCCTCCCCCCTTGACCACATTTAGGTCCAAATACATTTGTGTATGCATGCACACATGCATAAACAAATATGCATACATTTCTATAACTCTAAATGTATACTAACATTTGTAACTTGTCATGTATTTGTGCATGATTAACTAAAATGTGATTTTATTAGTGGGCTTGCTACATGGGCTCATTTCTTAGTTAATTAATTTAATTATCTAGTGTGCTCTTCTCATAATGGGCTAGATTCTAATCTTTTGGTCCATGGATTAATTAAAAAGGTTAAATAAGCTATGCATGCTAAAAATAGATAATGAGAGTAAATAAAATGAGAATAAATTTGCACGTGCATCATACCTACAAAAATAAAAAAATGCATTTTTTTATTTGAAATAAAATGTGGGGTGTTACACAGATTGTGCCACGTCGCTCAGAACCCAAATCCGAGCAACTGTGACACCGAACTGCGCATGTGGATAAAATACTTCTGAGCCATACGAGCCGTCAGATCATCTCAAAATTCGTGTCACAATCTGATCAATGTTCCAGATGTAGCCATGTTGCCAAGCACAGATCTACCTTCTGATCGTCCCAAATCTCGCGTCGACGGCAGATGGATGTCCCAAATTGCGCCACGTCGCTCGGAATCCCAATCCGAACGACCCAAGCACCGAGCTGCTCATGTGGAGAAAATGCTTCCGAGCCATACGAGCCGTCAGATCCTCTCAAAATTTGTGTCACAATCTGATCAACGTTCCAGATGTAGTCACGTTGCCAAGCACAGATCTACCATTTGATTGTCCCAATATTCACGCTGATGGCAGATGGACGTCCCAGATTGTGCCACGTTGCTCGGAATCCCAATTCGAACGACCCAAGCACCGAGCTGCTCATGTGGAGAAAACACTACCGAGCCATACGAGCCGTCAGATCATCTCAGAATTCGTGTCACAATCTGGTCAACGTTCCAGATGCAGCCACGTCACGCCGATGGCAAATGGACGTCCCAGATTGTGCCATGTCCCTCGGAATCCCAATCTGAACGACCCAAGCACCGAGCTGCTCATGTGGAGAAAGCTCTTTCGAGCTATGGGAACTGTTAGATCCCCTCTGAAGTCACGTCACGATCTGATCAATGCTCCGGATGCAGCCACGTCGCCCAGCACAGATCTGCCATCTAATCGTTCAGATTTTTGTGCCGACGACTGATGGACGCCTCAGATCGTGCCACGTCATAAATAGGGTGATTAATTCCTTTTCTTATTTATTAATTTGAATTATTTATTTAAAAATTACAAAAAATGATTAAAAATTTAGGAAAAATAATTATATATTCGGGAAATTATTTTTGAGCCCCCGCGTAAATAATTATTAGTTAGAGTAATTAATTAATGCTCCCGGAAAACAAATCATCCCTTTGCAAAATTGAATAAGTGATTCGAAAAAATAATTAAAAAATTGGGAAAATCACCAAAAATCCAGAAGAGCCTAAGAGCAAACTTTGGCATGCTATCGGCTCGGAAAAACACCCTTACCTCTCAAACTATATTCGAACCCCCTTTAAGAACTCCGATAAAGTCCTATACACCATTGAAACAACAAAACTACTCCCCAAAGGCTGTAGTACTCAGTCTTTGGGAGTGGGGGGCTCCTCATATGGCTAAAAAAGGGGTTAAATCGGAACCGTTCAACTTGGCACGAATCTTAAAGTTACAGGAGCAAGATGATAATTTTACCTACAGACGGGTTCAAATTGGGAACCGGGTCTCTCCTCTTGGACCCGATAAACCCTGAACGGATCTGTTCAACTGAGAATGGGTCACAACCCGTTAAGGACTAGTTCAACAGGATATGAGGAAATTTTGGCTCGTCCTTATCTACTGGAGGAGGTTTTAACCACTTCTATCTAGTCACACTAGGAAGTAGGGATTCATTCTTATCCCGAAACAGATCCCCACGGCGACTATAAATACCCTCTTACCTCCTACTGTTATAAGGTGATCACTCTTTGTCTACCTAAGTTCTTTTCTTTTCTGAGTATTGACAAGAGCGTCGTCGGGATCCATTCCGGTATTTCGAACGTTTGTGCAGGTCTATGGGAGCACCAAGGAGTCAGCCTATCAAAAAGGGAAAAGGTCAGTTTAGGCCCATTCGATTTCCTGTGAATCTACAAATTCTATCTATTGCCCCCACACCAGATTCAGCGGCAACACTAACCAAGTATGCTCATTTTATAAGTATGGCTCATCCATACACAGCTGAAGGAGTAGCACAATTGTTCTTAGATCATATCTACAAACTCCATGGTATGCCTACAAGTATAGTAAGTGATAGAGATCCAGTGTTTTTGAGTGAGTTTTGGAAAGAATTTTTTAGGTTGCAAGGCAACCAGTTGAAGTATTCTACAGCTTACCATCCTCAAACAGACGGCCAAACAGAAATTGTGAAAAAATCAATTGAGATGTATTTGAGATGTATGTGTAGTATGCAGCCTAGGGATTAGGTTAAATGGTTGAGTTGGGCTGAATTTTGGTTTAATACCAATTGGCATTCAACCACTAGAGTAACTCCCTTTGAAGCTGTTTATGGCCGCAAACCCCCTTGTCCTTCTCTATATGTTCCAAGTACTGCAATTGTGCAATCTGTTGAGGAAAGTTTGAGAACTAGAGATGTGGTCCTAAAATTACTCAAAGATAATATCAAGAATGCCCAAGAAAGAATGCAATATTTTTACAACCAAAAGAGAACTGATAGGGAGTTTGCAGTGGGTGACTTAGTATTTTTGGAACTATAGCCATATAGGCAGTCTTGCATAAGGGGTTCTCTGCCTCAGAAAATATCTCTGAAGTTTTTTAGACCATATAGAGTCTTGGAAAGGATCGGGAAGGTAGCTTATAGGCTAGACCTACCAGATAATGCTTACATACACCCAGTTTTCCATGTTTCCAAACTTAAAAGGTTCCATGGTGATCAAGTTCCTAATGTTACTGAAGGTCTTCCTTATTTTTGGGAGTCACCTAAGATAAGAGAACCTGAATTGGTTTTGGATAGGCGCATATTCAAAAAGAATAACAGAATGGGTATACAGTTGCTTGTACAATGGAAGGGTTCTGCAGCTGAAGAGGCAGAATAGGTGGATATTGATACATTTAGATAGCAACATCCAACTTTCGAACTTGAGTCAAGTTCTATCTAAGGGAGGAGGAGTTATTAGGGACTCATCTGTGAAGCTGGTGAAGATCCTAAAACTGATGTTGTAGTTGATGCTGATGTTATTGATGCTGATGAAGTAGGTTGCTGGTGAAGAGAAACATCAAAGGTTGTTTGAGTAATAGTTGCAGTTCAATCAAATTGGGATCATACACTGTAGCATCTGAGAAGAGTGGTATCAGTCCTTGTATCTATTTTTCACGTGTACAGCTCACTAAAACTTCATATATTTTCTTGGCGAGAAAAGCTCTATTTTTTGGTTTGGCGCCAGATGCCTAAAAATATCCAATTGTAATCATCACGTGTTCTTTTGAAATTGTAATAGAATTGTAATCTTCTATAAATAGGTCAAGAATGAATAAGAAAATATCAAGCATTCAATATTCATCGTCTTCCTCAAAATTGTTCTTTTCGTTTCTTGAAATTGCCATTAATGGGGAGATCCAAGCAAGGCTTCACTGGAGCTCTTAACAAAACAAATGACGATGACACCTTGAAGAGCACCTTTCAATTACTCAAAACCCTAAAATTTCTGTGAAGATCGGTGGAGATTTGGATGAAATTTTGGAAACCCTAGGGTGGGGGTTGAAATGGGTTTTTGGTCGGGAACGGGGGGGCGCTCTGGACGAAATGAAGGGGGAGGGAAGAAAAGGAAAAAGAACATGGAAAATTAATTAGAAACCCTTCCACACCAAATAGTTATTATAAGGTCCTCTTAGTTCAATTTTTGCAATAATTTCAATAAAACCTGCACCACCAATTAAATAATTAAATTAAGAAATATATATCAGATAAAATTGTAAATTTATACATAATAATAACAATAACAGTAAAGTCTAATAGTAATAAAAGAAATACAATAATTATTGTAAAATTATTAAAAACAAGGACATGTTACAAGTATGTTGAATGAACTACCATTGTCGATCAGGATTCGACGCACCTTGTGATTGGCCATGTGGAGATTAATTACGAGAGCATCGCAATAAGGCATTTGGACGCCTTCTAGGTCTTTGTCTGAGAAGGTCTCGAGAACTCCGAAGCTTTTGGATGAAGAGAGATTCTGTACCGAATTGACTTCCCGGATGAAGGCCTTTTGGGAGGAGTTCAATTCTCCCCCCATTGGTCCTCCGTGGATAGAGTGGAGGACTGGCTCTGAGTGAGGATCGATCCGTCCTTCTTGACAAACTTGGCTAATTGTCCTTGCTGAATGATGGCTTCAATCTTCTCCTTGAGGGCCCGACAATTATCTGTATCGTGGTTGTGGTCCCTGTAAAAGTGGCACCACTTGTCTATATTCCTTCTCTTACCGGGGGTATTCATTTTCAAGGGTGGATGGAGCAGTCATTCCTTTTCTACTTCCATAAGGACAGCTGAGATGTTGGCATTGAAGGGGGAGAATTTTACAAAACGAGGAGGAGGGCGGCGCTAGTCGTTATTGTTTTTTTGGAGCTTCTTGGAACCTTCTTCATCTGCACCCTTCCATTCTTTCCCGGACGAGGGCTCCTTCTGATCACAGGGATGCAAGGCCTTTTCAACCCGGATGTACTTCTCACTCCTTAATAGGAGTTTCGAGAAGTCCCGAGGGGGCTTCTTAGCGAGGGATGCCTTCAGATCGGCATGGTTGATGCTGTGTCTAAATGCTGCAGAGGTCACCGATTGGTTGAGAAAGGCAATAGAACGAGCTTCGGCGGTAAAGCATCGAACATAGTCTCTTAGGCATTCACATTTTCTCTGACTAAGGGCTAGCAAAGATGCGCTTGTTTTCTCGGCTTGGCAGCTGCTGACGAAGTGGGTGAGGAAGAGCTCCTCGAACTGGTCAAACGAGAAGATGGAGGCTAGGGATAAACGGAAGTACCATTCTCTCGTTGGGCCCTTCAACGTGGCCGGAAAGGTCTTGCAGAGGAGCGCGTCTGAGACTTGATGGATCATCATGAGAGTTTTAAAATTCTCAATATGATCGGCTGGGTCAGACTCTCGTTGTAGGATTCAAAGTGGTGCGGCCTGAAGGTCTCGGGGACCGGGGCTTTCATGATGGCCTTGGAGAAGGGGGGGTCTGCTTGGGCATAAATTCTTGTTCTGTTGACCTTCTTCAAGGTTGTTTTTGCTAAGGCACCTCTCCATCTCTCGAAGGTGGCGATGGACTGAGTTGTCCCTCTGGTCGGATCTAATCGACCCTCGGGATTCTCCTTCATGAGGGGTGGCATGGCGAGGGCTATGTGCATGTCGGTCGTGACTTGGAGTGATGTTAAGGGCTCACAGGATGTCATCTTTGAAATTTCAAAATTTTGCCTTGGTGACCAATGCCCCTCCATCCTGGTGAACTCTTGGAGCTAATCAGCTCGTAGCTGTGTGGCTCCTTCGCTGGCGGCAGGGAGGAGACCCCCTTCGCTCCCTTGGGGAGGGGGTCCTTCTAGATCTCGGCCTTCGGGGAGAACGGCCCATCGGGGTTCTCTGGTGTTCTAGGTTAGGGACCTCATCACGTGTGCACCTCTCATTCAAGAGGGTTTAGAGGTCGACTCCTTGTTGACGTTTGACGATGACTTGACGGAAGTCTCTTGACCCCTGAGGACCTTGTGAGGTAATTGAGTTGGTGGAAGAATTGTGGACCCAAACATGGTCATGGAGAGGATGCTATTCTTGACGGCTTCGACGGGAGCCCCCTGCGCAGCCCCTATGGATGCGGGACGAGCCTGTTGAAGAGGCGGCTGTTCAGGTTGAGGCTGCTGAACTTGTTGATCTTGTTGAGGGCGCTACAAGAAATTTGACATATAGTGACAGCAAAAATCCGTGGGTAAAAGGAGGAAAACCGTAGGTATAGCCCGTAAGACCTATACCAATGGACATATTTTTCTGTAGTCAATAATGAGCTATACCCACGGCAGAATGCTGTCACTATAGCCTATAGCGACGGTTTTTTCACCCGTTGAACAAAACCTTGGTGTTATACTCACGGTTTCGTATCCGTTGGTATAGGTTTTAAGAACACCTCTTGCTTTCCTATACCCACGGTTGAAACTCCATTGCGATAGGTTTTAGTGATGGTTTTCGCATCCAAATATTTAAATATATACCCATTGCTCTATACACAATTTTTCTTATTAATTACGCTTATGATAATTTAATATTTTCTTTTATAATATTAATCCAATTATAAACTCAATACACAATAAAATAGATAAATGTGTTTATGAAACAAAATTAAATAAAATTAAACTTCAATCATATTAAAAATTAATCAAGTATTACAAGAATGTCAAATTACAAAATAGTTAATAACCAAATACACAATTGAATTCATGTGTATAGACATGAGAACCAATACTTTAAACTACGATCAACATATTCAATGACATTATAAGATAACATTCAATTGACTCCTCACTTGAGATACGACACTAACAATTTTCTTATTTTACGGCAACTAGATCTTGATTCTTTTTGCAGTAATCTTCTTTTAGCATCCTGCAAATCTCCTTTACAGCCTTCTTCACTTCACTGTCGGCAACCACAAACTCGACCGCATTTTGAGCGAGTTCAATCATTTCTCGCTTGTTGAGAGCCCTTCACAAACAAAACAAAGCAAAAAGATCTAACTTTGGTCATCAACAAATAGTCAATATTCTTTTTCGTTATCACACATTCAAATAATGGGAGTGATGCCTACCAAATGTGATCGTTGCCAGGTAGTACTCAGAGGAGAGACTAGTCGAGAAGAGGACTGCATCATCAGTTTAATTTGTGCAAAGCAAAAAGGAGCTAGTAAAATACCATATGACACAATCGTTACAAATGGTTAAGTTTCAGAACCTACTCACAGTAGGATAATCCCACAAATATATAGAAATTTTTGCATATGCTCAATGTAGAAATTTGGATGATATATATAGTCAGAAACATGCAACAGGTGAATGAAGAGAAAAACAAGTATATCTTAAGAAAAAAATGCATATGCCATTTTACCATCAGATTGCGGTACTGTACCAAGTCGGTTGCTTCAGGTTCATTCAGCTCAGCAGCAAAGGGTCTGTGGCCAATTGTGCGGACACATGATGTCAGCCTGACTGAATATAAACAAGAGAGATATAATGAGATGCTTGTAAGAGTGTCAAGAAATTAATAACTAAACATAATAAACTCCCACATTCGTTCAGTTCTCTTGGCCTTTCGCTCACTTCACTGAGCAACTCAGTGATATTTCGAACGACGTCTATATCTGTTTATTGTGAGTTTGACCATAATTATACTAGTATCTTTAAATAGCGTAGCTGGTGATACCATGAACGGCCTCTATATGCTCGCTATTGTGAGTTTGACCACATTTATACCAATACTTTTAGATCGTGTGCTATCCCTATGAGCATGTGAAATACTCTTAGGCCTAGCAAACTATACAGTGCTGGTTATCTTTTCCCTTTGTTTTGTTGTATTCAGAAAGTTCATTTTTTTTATGTAATTAATACTCATTTTCGGACCCGTTTTTGGGTTATTGGGCTTGGAAAAGATCCAGTTCCCATTTTCGGACCCGTTTATAGTGGAAATTACCATTTTACCCCTGAGAGCTTTTAGATTCGTGACCGATTTGAACGATCCCGATTTGGTTCTATTCCTAGCCATATCAAAAGTAAAGAAAAATACTTATTGTTTGCAGCTGAATAAATTTTGCTTGAGGTACAACTAGCTTCTAATTGCAACTATATTTACGAGCAGATAGACACTTCAGTTTTATTTGAATATTCAGTGAAATACAAAAGTGGCACATGCGTACGTAACTAGACGGATAAGGCGACAACTACATATGATCTCAGGACAGTAGCATCATGCTAAATGAGCAAGTTATTTTAGTAATGACAGTAGCATCATGCTAATTGAGCAAGTTATTTTAGTAATTGCGATCTCTGGTGGTCTACTTACGAAGAGCTGATTTAGTCTTGTTCTCATCCATGTATTTGGTTGGTACTTGCTTATTTATGTTTGATTACTAGTGTGTCGTTCCTTGTAAGACACCTGGTATATTGTGTTCTGGATACTATATATATATATATATGGGTAAAAGGGATACGACCAACTTGCTCATTTAGTAAATAAGCAATTGATTACGTGACATGCATGTGATACATTGGATAACTAACCCCTTTAAAAATTGTTCAATCACATGTATGTCACATCATCAACTGCTTATTTACTAAATGACCAAGTCGCTCATATCCCTTTTTCCATATATATATATATATATATATATATATATATATATCGGTTGAGAACTAATTTTGGTGAGAATTCCGTGAGAACTCACGGAGTAGACCCCCATGTATATATATATCCCTTTCGGTTGAGAACTAATTTTACTGAGAACTTCGTGAGAACTCAAGAAGTAGACCCTCTATGAAAAATCCGAACCAGCCATCTCGCTCTACACACCTTAGATAGCATAACATAAAAAAAATTAAGTAATTTGAAGTTCATTTGCCCATGATTTACATCATCGCAAAATTGTTATATATATATATATAGTGACTGGAGCTGTTCCTTATTATCACAAAAAAATGTTGCACGTAGGCTACTTCATCAGGAACTTCCATACGAATAATCCTAGATATGTTTAAACACTTCAGGGTCTGTTTTCGATCCCAAACACACCTTCTGTCATTATGCTCAAAAGAAAAGGATAAAAAAAAGAACCCCTCAGTCATCACTCTTATTTGGGATTTATCTCAATCATAACTCAATAGTTCTGCATTTCGAGCTCTCAATAAACCAAGCTCTAAAAAGGCCATTACTAAGAAAATCCACATTGAATTCCACTTCACCTGCAATTTAAAGTATCCTTGTCGGAAATAAAATTACAACTTGTTAGATATTTTTATAGTCCCATATTGGTTGTAGAGTTATTTTGATATTTGTTCTCCTCCTATATATAAGTAGTATTGTACTTGGTTGAACTCAATTCAATATTCAGTATTGTTTTCATCCGTCTGATTTATCTTAACATGGTATCAGAGCCAATTACTCAAATTTTCTTCTCTAAAAATTTGCTCATCCAAAAATCCTAAATAAAAAAAAAATCGCAGCAGCAGCCATCGTCATCACTGCAGCAACCCATTGAAATCCACCATCTTCAACACCAAGATCCTCTTCGAAATCCTTCCCTATCGAAATGCTCATCATCTTCAGCAACCCATCAAAATCCTCGTCGAAATCCACCATCTGAACCACCAAGATCCTCGTCGAAATCCTTCTCTATCGAAACCCTCGTCATCTTCAGCAACCCATCGAAATCCTCGTCGAAACCCACCATCTTCAACAAGATCCTTGTCGAAAGCCACCCTCGTCGCCCCTGTGACTACCGTCAGCCGCCGCCCCCATCCCCCCCCCCCCCCCCAACACAAAATTTCTGAAAACCCTAATATTTTTTTTCTTTTCCTTCTACTACCCGAAACCCCTTTTTTTACTTGAAACCCATAAACCCACAAACCCAATACCCTATTTTTTTTCTTCTTCTTTCTTCCCTGTTAAAAAAATAAAATAAAATAAAATAAAAATAAATTAAAAAAATCCAGGAAAAAAAATTCCGAGAAAGAAAAAAAATAAAAAAAAAATATTATTATTATTATTATTATTATTATTATTATTATTATTATTATTATTATTATTATTATTATTATTATATATACAGGTACTACTACTTGATGGAATCTCAGTCTCTCCCACATATTTTCGCCTCCACTGACTTCTCCGATACAACCGCCTATCATTTCTCCTTCAGATTCAAACAGCAGCAGCGCCACTTTCAGTCTGCCTCCGGCCTCCTACCTTCTACTAACATCATTGCTCACCCTACCTCACCTCTACTTCCAACACCGGTAGCACCGTCCTGCTCCCTACCCCGATTCAGACACCAGTAGCATCTCCCTCCATATTGTGCTCTCAGTTACAGCAGCTATCGCAGTGCGTCGTCCCTCACATCCTCGGCCATGTCTGTCACTCCAACCTTGCCGTCTCCTGCTGATTGGGCTAATCTTCAGCAATGCCTTACTCAGCTGGAACAACAGTTCATGGGTCAGTCTATCAATGCTGCCTCCTCTGCTCCTGTACTTTCTGCCACTCGCAGTATGAATTCGTTCTGGATTTTAGATTCTAGTGCATCACATCATCTAACTAGTAATCATACACTATTCACCACCTGCACAACACTTCTCTCTCACTCTCCATCTCTACACACAGCTGAAGGCTCACCACTTCTTATTACACACTCAGGGATAATTAGCTCTCCCATTCTCACATTACCATATGTTCTTTATGCTGCTCATTTATCAATAAACCTTATTTCTATTAGTGCATTGTGCGATAGTGGTTTTGTCCTTACTTTTGACAATTTATGTTATTCTATTACTGATTCCTCCACCGGTGAGGAGTTTGGGCGTGCTAATCATCAGGGTCATCTATATTATCTAGATTTTCTTCATGCACATCACTCTCCTTCTTGTTTTTCCGATATTATTTCCTCTGATACTGATCTGTGGCACAGACGTTTAGGTCATATTAGCGCATCATGACTCCAGACTATAGCTCGCAGTGGTGCCCTTGGTTCTCTCACTTTTAAACATTTATCTGATTGTCAGGATTGACATTTGGCCAAACACATTTCCCTACCCTTTAGTGACAAAAGAACTTCTGAAACCACTCATTCTTTTCAACTTGTTCATTCTGACATATGGGGACCTTCTCCCGTACCTTCGTTGAAAGGCTATCTCTATTATGTTGCCTTCATCGATGACTTCACTAGAAATACATGGATTTTTCTTATGCGTTAGCGATCTGAGATACCTGATATTTACCGATTCTTTACAACTATGATTCACACTCAGTTCGGTGTGCACATTAAGAATTTTCGATCGGACGGTGCACGTGAGTACCTTCCACCACTATGAGATCGATCTTTAAGTCTTACGGCATCCTTTTTTAGAAATCATGCACTCACACACATGAGCAGAATGGTGTAGTTGAACGCAAGCATTGTCACATCCTTGAGACGGCTCATGCTCTTTTACTCTCCTCTTCCGCTCCTCGTTCTTTCTGAGCTGAAGCTATCATGACCTATGTTAGTCTCATCAACATTACTCCCTCGTCTGTCCTAGCTGGTACGACGCCTTATGAGGCTCTTTATTATTCACCTCCCACCTACAGTATGCTCCGTACCTTTAGGTTCACCTGTTACGTCCTTCTCCCTCCTACTGAGCACACGAAGCTCTCTGCTCATGCTGCTAAGTGCATTCACCAAGGTTTCAGTCCTGAACACAAAGGTTATCGTTGTTTTGATCCATCAGCGGGTCGTGTCCGCATTTCTCTATATGTATCCTTTGTAGAAGACACCCCTTACTACCTGACTCCCCCCGAGGATAATAAATTTCTCGATCCCCCAGTTGTTGCTAGTCCCCCCAACTTTATCTTCCCGCATTCCTTTTGATCCCACTCATCTGGCTCTATTCACATCTCCTGCAGTCCTTACACCTGTTGTCCCCCTTACCGAAACACCTCCTGCATCTCCACAGCAACCAGCACCCATCCCACCTATTTCTCCACCGACACATGCACCTACTCCACCATCCTTACCCCTACATCTTGTCAGTCCACCACCTCTTCTTCAGTCTACCCGTTCCACTTCTAGTATTCCTCCGGCACATTATACACCTGATGCCACTGGTCCTTCTGACTAGTTTGGTTTTGCCACACTAGCTTCCTACTCACCACAGTTTTATGTATAACTCACTGCTATACACTCTACAGGTGAACCCAGAACCTATCAACACGCAATTCAATATCATGAATGGAGGAAAGCTATTGCAGAGGAATTCAGTGCATTTGACCAGACTAGCACTTGGGATGTTGTTCTTCTGCCAGAGAGCGTTCATCCTATTAGCTGCAAGTGGATCTTCAAGGTCAAATATCAACCTGATGGATCTATTGAGCGGCACAAGGCTCGTCTAGTAGCCCGAGGATTTACTCAGGAGCATGACATTAATTATGATGAGACCTTTGCTCCCGTTGTCCCGTTGCACAGATGACTACTGTTTGCACTCTTCTTGTTGTTCTAGCCATTCGCCAATGGCCATTATACCAGATAGACGTGAAGAATGCTTTTCTTTATGGTACCTTATTTGAGGTTGTTTATATGGATCCTCCTCCTGGCCTCCCTACTCCTCCTCGTCATGTTTGCCGGTTGCATCGAACTATATATGGTTTGAAGCAGGCCCCTCGAGCCTGGTTCAAGTGTTTTCACCTTGTCATCACCAAGGCTGGTTTTAGTCAGAGTTCTCAAGACCATTCTATGTTTATGCGGTCATCACCGCAGGGGAGGGTAATTCTACTACTCTATGTTGACGATATGATCATTACTGGGGATGACTCTGTGGGCATTACATCCACCCAGAAATACCTTCATCAGCAGTTCCATATGAAAGACCTTAGCAGACTACGTTATTTTCTGGGCCTAGAGATTGCTCATTGATCTTAGGGGATACTCATTTCTCAATAGAAATACACATCAGATATTATCTCCGCTGCATGCCTTTCTGACAGTAGATCAGCCGATACACCCTTAAAGCTTCATGTGAAGCTACATCTCACTGATGGTGAGCTCCTTCCTGATCCCACTAGATACAGACAGATTGTTGGATAGCTTGTCTACTTATGCATGACCAGACCCGATATTGCTCACGCAGTTAATATTGTCAGTCGGTTTGTTTCTGCTCCTACATCAGTTCACTACGGTGCTTTTCTTCGGATTCTCAGATATCTTCAAGGCACTATTACTCACTCATTATTCATGCCTGCTACATCTAAACTAGAGCTGAGTGCATATTCTGATTCAGATTTGGCAGGTGATCCTACTACCAGACGGTCTACCACAGATTTCTTTCTATTTCTTGGTGATTCGCTGATATCATGGCGAAGTAAGAAACATGCAGTTTTTGCATGTTCTTCGACTGAAGCTGAGTACAGAGCAATGGCAGCTACTACTAGAGAGATTGTTCATGTTCATTGGCTGTTATCAGATATGGTGCACTAGTAGAAAATCCTACAGTCGCAATAGAAATTTTTCTTGTAGAAGAGTACAATTCCATGGTTAGTGTACATTTGTAAGGGATTTTTCTTCATTCCCTTGTAATTGTGCTGTTGCAAAATCTATCCTGATTAATGTACACATTCGCAACAGAATTTTAACTATCCCTTACGAATATTAGCCACAATAGAATATTTGCAATGGAAGTTGTACTTTGCTATCCCCATATATAAGAGAATATCTACAACAAATTCGTCTCTTGCAAGTGTGTTTTAAAAGGAATTTTTTCCGTTGCTGATGAACTATTACTATAGAGATCTGCAAGATACTGATTCCCTTGCAATTGCTACCTCGCGAATGCAATTGCACACATTTTTTCTTCATTACTAATTATATTTGAATGGCTTAACCAAATTTACAAAATTAAAACAATGTATTTTGATAATGAAGAACATATAATTATTTCACATATTAATTTACACAATCATATAAAGAAAACACAATAATGCAAAATAAGTTTGAATATTATATAATTCAGAACATTCTCATTACAAAAATTTTTGTTCGTTTCACAGTGCCAAAACAACAATACATTCTAGAAGAAAAGATAAGTTGTGAAACTCCAAGAAACAAAATAAAATATTTTCAAAATAACTTTTAACCCGCTACTGCTTCCATGTATCCCCAACTTCACTTTTCACGTAAGGTCTTCTGCATGTTCCTCATTACCCACTGTCTCATAGTCATCGCCACTATATATAGACTACATGAAAAAGAAACAATACAAAATTAGAACTCGTTATTCAATATATATAAATAATAATATATTATCCAATTGAGGCAATTAAATATATGGCTACCTCTTGTCGTATTTGACTATTGGATGAGTCGACAGTAGTATTTTCCAACCTTTGTCTCAAGGCTTCCATCTTATCAGGATGCAGCTCACAAAAAAAAGTCGTATATATCACCTCACTGCAAGATATAGGTGATATTTAACCAAATAAATAGATATAAGATGAGAGACACTCAACACTGTTATTTAGCCCAATAAATAGAGATCTAAATCGTTTATAAACTGACAAGTAGATATTAGTTTGGCTGGCTTATCCAAATGAAGTTTATCCAACTTCATTTGGATAAACTTCTTTATACAGACAATGTAGGTATTTTCACTTCAAAATGGATAGCTAGCAGTACAAAAAAGTCCATAGCATCACATAAAAGTACCATCTACAACACAAAAACTCTTTGCAAACAAAATTTCCCGAGTCTCTGACAAATATTAACACTCCATCAGGTGACCATTGATTGTACAGATAAATTACTATTTTGCAAAATGTTCATTGTGTGATAACATAGTGGAAGGGTAAAACACATCAAATATTCATGAAAATTTAGTTCGTCTGTTTTTCATGTTGTAGTTTTTAATATGAATAGCTGATAATTCGAATTCGGGTGATATCATTTGCATTTTTGAGACTATTGAAAGAAAGCAAACCCAATTATGAATATACGAATATAAATAGATGGAGATGTTGTAGAACCTTGCAATCTAAGAAGGGATCGTTGACCATCAACTTTACTTGAGAAACAATCCCAGCTTGCTGAAGTCTTGCAACTCGAGCAGGCGAGCCAACACTCTTAGGATGAGTTAGGTTTACTATGCACCACACGGCGGTTGTTCTCAACAGACTATGTGTAACGCCCTGAATTCCAAAATACACTGAATTCAAGATTCCACAGGATCTTTACACTTCATTTAGTACAATTTTACAAAGAATTTAAAACTTTTCACTTTACATCAGAGTTACATAGAATCTTTACACTTTACATTTTACAGCGGAAGCAAATTTACAATATTTATATAAAGGTACATCCACATTTGAATAATCTCTAAGCATCATTTCTCATTTAATCTTTATCAAGTCATTTACCCTGCATACAAAACTGTGGGTACGTCAGTTTATCCAACCAACGAACATTATACACGGCCATCCTCTCTATGCCGGAATCAGTATAACTGATTTTTCATATTTAACAAACACAAACTTGTCACATATCAAACTAAAGGGAATACCATATTGATATCGTGTTGTGATTGTGCACTTAGTCCTTAATGCAATCATTTACATTACATGATACTAATGCACACTTGTTCAGATTCTATGCATCCCAAACTACATAGGTCTGAGGGCAAGCCTCTTAATCATTCTTCATCTTATAGGGTTCAATCCCTCGTCATGACTTAATCTACTACTGTAACTACGGTAAGTATCCTAGATGATCTAGAAATAGGGAGGAAGAAGCATAAATCATAGAGCAACACAAATGTAAGTGACTTACATTTAAATCTCTAGACTCAAACACACTCTAATGTCCACTTCTAGAGTGTCGCTCCTTATAAATTTGTACAAGTGTGAAACGGGGTCCTGATACCACTCTGCAACACCCCGAATTCCAAAATACACTGAATTCGAGATTCCACAGGATCTTTACACTTCATTTAGTACAATTTTATAAGGAATTCAAAACTTTTCACTTTACATAAGAGTTACATAGAATTTTTACACTTTACATTTTACAGCGGAAGCAAATTTACAATATTTATATAAAGGTACATCCACATTTGAATAATCTATAAGCATCATTTCTCCTTTAATCTTTATCATGTCATTTACCCTGCATACAAAACTGTGGGTACGTCAGTTAATTCAACCGAC
Source organism: Hemerocallis citrina (assembly GCA_017893485.1). Lineage (NCBI taxonomy): Eukaryota > Viridiplantae > Streptophyta > Magnoliopsida > Asparagales > Asphodelaceae > Hemerocallis > Hemerocallis citrina. Next base: position 40,952,018 of record CM030363.1, read on the forward strand.
GAACATTATACACGGTCATCCTCTCTATGCCGGAAACAGTATAACTAATTTTCCATATTTAACAAACACAAACTTGTCACATATCAAACTAAAGGAAATACCCTATTGATGTCGTGTTGTGATTGTGCACTTAGTCCTTAATGCAATCATTTACATTACATGACACTAATGCACACTTGTTCAGATTCTATGCATCCCATACTACATAGGTCCGAGGGCAAGCCTCTTAATCGTTCTTCATCTTGTAGGGTTCAATCCCTCGTCATGACTTAATCTACTACTGTAACTACAGTAAGTATCCTAGATGATCTATGAGTACAGGCTCATGTACAGAAAAACTGGAGAGGAATCCCACGTCATGTCACGATGCATCGTGAAGACTATCTATGGACAATTCAGCCTCCTTCATGGCACACGATCCTCTTGCAGTCACCAAACATCCCACAAGCATCGCCACCGGGACGATAATTCCGGAGTAGTGCCCACGCCATGTCCTGACGCATCAAGCATGCATTCTGTGGCTCACTCTCACACCGCCAATCCGATGGCCCTCATACTCGTGTTTTTCTCTTACTTTCATCACCTCTTCACTATGTACTAAATTCTTAATTTAATGAAATCATGAACAAAATTAATCTCTTAGAGTTAGCCCTCTCACTACTACCGGTCTTATTTCTTCAATTTCACATGACCAACCTTGGTCTTTTCAATATTAATAATCTTATTTCATCACTTTTCACTTGCCGGTGTAAGTTTTGGCTACACCCTAATTTCCAATTTCGATTCACAAATTCACATGTTCGAGTTGACATACTCAATAACATTTCTCTTTTCCAATCACATGATTTCTAAATTATTCATGAGTCAAAATAACCATTCATGGAGTTCAATTATACATCGTGTATTTCACAACATTTATTTCCACATTAAAATCATATCACCAAATATATTGCCAAAATGAATATTCACAAACTCATTAGTGTCACACTATTCTTTAATAAGAATAATCCATACCAACTTCACAATATATACTTTCTTTCTTAGTTATTTTTCTTTTCTAGCATTTATCTCAAGTCCTTTGAAAAAACGCATTTTTCAAAAAATATACAAGTGTAAAACTATAGTTCCAACCACATTTTTATTCCCAAATATGCTTTATTTTATCCCAATAACTCCCAACTTATTTTTCATAAGTCACACATGTTTTTAGAATAATAATAGTAATTGTTTTCCATAATTTTTACACATCAAGAATCCACAAAAGTCATTTTTTCCAAAAAGATATTATTCTGGCCGAGGCCAGGATTCGAACCAGCAACCCACAGGAAGCAAGCCGCACGCTCTGGCCATGTGGCCAATTGTGCCGTTCGATATGAAAGGGGATTGAGAGTATTAAATGCTCTCGGGTTGGAAATTCATTAAATTTTTGCAATCTCACATAAAAATTTGGGTTTCTCAAGTATCGAACCAGCGATTCAAGGGAAAAAGCCACACACATTGTAGCATTAGAGAGCCTCCCGACCAATTGAGCTATAGGCTCAAGTTGTCTTGAATACAACTTGCATTTTAATTAAATCCATCATCTGTTCAATTAGAACATTTCGATGTTCAAAAGCTCTCATTTGAGTTTTTCTTTTTACTAAATTTTTTGTAAATCTCCAGAATGTCTAATTAAACATAGTTTAACACTCCAGTAATTTAAAAATAATTTTTTCAGTAATTAAACACATATTTTTCATACAATTAACTTAAATTGTATACTATTACTACCACATCTCATTTCGATATTTCTTATACAACTTAACATTAATACTTCCTATATTAATTCCCTGTTTATCTTCCTTTTATAAACTCAAAAACATACTTTAAGTTACTCATTCTAAACATTATCACGAAAGTCCATCTAATCACATAAAGCAACAATTCCATCTCCGAGCATTTGAATTTAGTTTTGATACTGATATGGCTAAAAATGGGGTTAAATCGGAACCGTCCAGATGGATCACGAATCTTGAGGCACAGGGGTAGAGCGGTAATTTCACCTTCTGACGGGTCTGAAGCGGGTACTGGTTATCTTCCCCGAAAATCCACTTACCCGCGAACGGATCCACCTTAATCGGGTACGGGTTTCAACCCGCAGCAAACCCAGCTCAGAAGGGATAGAATTAGGGTTCCTGATTCATATTAATCAACGGCCCTGATTCGTGCTTATCCTTTCACCGGGATTTGGGATTAAATTCTTTATCTGATTACAGGGAATATACCTTATCAGATTACATTCCTAATCTGTTCACAGGAAGAATATTCCATATCAGATCACAAGGATTACATTCCTAATCCGTTCCCTAAGGCGCCTATAAATACCCCCCGCCTATCTCCATTAAGAGGTAATCAATCTTTGACCAGTTTTTGCGCTCTTTCATAGTCTGCCAGATTACTGACTTGAGCGTCGGAGGGTGCGTCGCCGGGAACAACCCCGGTGTCTCGCACTTTTTGCAGGTGCACGGCGGGAACGACGATCGAGGCCCGATGGGACAGGTACACAGGTTTTTCTATTCAGTTTCCCCAAGAATCCACAAGTTCTATCTGTGTGCCCCCACACCAAATTTAGCGGCAACCGATTGGCGCCGTCTGTGGGAACCTAACGAATAGGGACCTCTCCTCTTCCCGGTGAACGGGTTTTCTCCAGCCATGCCGCCTCGCAAAGTTAGGTCTAGAGGCTCCAACCGAGCGCCCAACCCTGACCAGCAAGAAGTCCTTCCTGATCCCGCTCAGCAACAAGGGCAACTCCCCCCACCATGGAATAGCCGCTCCAACGGAACCCTCCACCTCCTGATCCAAAGGGTCCTAACCCCCAGAAACAGCCTCTTCACCAAGAGAACCTCTCCATCCACAACGCCTCCAGTGCCTCCATGGCCTCCCATCATCCCCGAGCCTCTGGTCGCCACAATGCCCCTCCCAAACGCCCGGAGGATGATGACCTTCGTCGCCATCTGGATGAAAAGCGGGCTCGGGGGGAAGCCTCCCGCCAGCAAGAGCGATCCCCCCGACACCGAGAGCACAGGAGGTCCCCCGTCCGAAGAGGGAGAAAGGACTCCCCCGATCACTACCGAAGGAGGCACTCTCCAGCAGGTTGGCAGCAGCCTAGGAACAATGAGGCACCCATCACCCGTGCCGAGTTCCAACAATTCCAAGCAATGGTACAACAGGCCCTCAACCTCCGTCAGAACCCCAATGAGCCGAGGGCCCCATCCCCTCCTCCGGTCCGGAGCCCTCGCCAACGGTCCCCTTCTCCTCGACCCGCTCCTACCAATTCCAGGCGCACCCCAAGTCCTCGTCGCTCTCGAAGCTACCATCGCCGCAGCCCTCGCTCCCCCTCATACGAAGACGAGTCCCGTGGCTCGGCAGATCACCGTCGGAGAGATGACACCATGAACCGCCGTCTAAACGAGGTGGAAAAGCTCTTGGGACAGATAAACCGAGAAGAGGAGCTTAGGGGGAGGACCCTACGTCCTAGCCGACCCCCGTTCTCCCGGACCATAGTAGAGGCCCCTGTTCCGTTCGGTTTCAAACCTCCCCAGTTCGAGAACTACACTGGGGAGACCGATCCAGTTGACCACATCGAAAGCTTTAAGACTTTGATGCTCCTCCATCAAGCTTCCGATGCCCTCCTCTGCAAAACATTCCCTGCAACTCTCAAAGGCCCAGCTTGAGAATGGTACTCTCGCCTTGCCCCGGCGTCGATATTCTCCTTCGAACAGTTCGAAACCCTGTTCATCACCCATTTCGTCAGCAGCCGAAGGGCCGAGAAGACCAGCATCTCACTATTGCACCTCCGCCAACAGAAGGGGGAGAAATTGAGGGACTACGTGAAGAGGTTCACAGCAGAAGCCAGAACCATCGCGTCCCTCGACCAATCCGTCGCTACCGCGGCGTTCCAATCCAGTATCCTCAATTCCAACCTCCGCTCCTCCCTCTCCAAGAAACCGCCGCACGACTTTTCTGACCTCCTCCTCCGCACTGAAAAGTACATCCGAGCTGAAGAGGCCGAGGAACAGCCCAACTGGGAAGGAACCGCCTCCGGGTCTAAGAGGAAGGGAACGGAAGAAGAGGGAGCAAAGAAGTTCCAGAAGGATAATGCTGGCCAGCGCCGACCTCCCCCTAGATTTGAAAAGTTTACTCCCCTCACCACAAACCTCTCCGCCATTTTCATGGAAGTCGAAAAAGAAGGGGTCTTACCTCCTGCTCCGAAGATGAACACCCCTGCTAAGAGAAGAGATAGAGAAAAATGGTGCCGCTATCACCGGGACCATGGGCATGACACCAACGATTGCCGTGCGCTAAGAAACGAGATTGAGGCCCTTATCCAGAGGGGGCAGTTGGCAAAATTCGTGAGAAAGGACCAAGCCGAGCTTCCTCCCCAGCCTCGGGGGGCTAACAAACGTCCGGAGCGAGAAGAGACGCCAGAGTTTGAGGAAGAACGAGTCCTCCACCTCATCCACGGGGGTCCAATGGGGGGCTCCTCGAACTCTTCTCGGAAAGCTTTTATTAGAGAGGTAAACTCGGTCCGAACCACCCCACCTCCCAAAGGCCTCGGAGTGCCCGTCACCTTCTCTGACGAAGATCTCGAGGGTGTCCGTACCCCTCATTGTGACGCACTCGTCATCAGCCTTCACATGGCCAATTTCAAAGTCGAGAGAATCTTAGTGGATAACGGTAGCTCCGTCAACATCCTCTTTCTCGACGCCTTCAAGGGGCTGAAGCTCTCCCGAGACAGACTCAAGCCTGCCGGCTACACGCTCCATGGGTTCACGGGAGTGCCGGTGACGATTGAAGGGGTGATCACCCTCGATGTCACGGCCGGCAAAACTCCTACTACCCGCACGGAGTCGATGGATTTCATGGTCGTAGATGTCTCAGCGGCCTACAACGTCATTTTGGGTCGGCCCGGCCTAGCCGCCCTTGAAGCCGTCCCTTCTGCCTATCATCTCAAAATGAAATTCCCCACTCGGGCTGGAGTGGGAGAAGTAAGGGGCAATCAGGAGCAGGCCCGCAAGTGCTATATGACTTCCACCCTCGGACCCGTCCTCTCCTTAGAAACACTCGAGATCCCCCAAGATGCTGCTCGGCCAACTTCCGAGCCGGTAGACGAGTTGGAAGAGGTACTCTTCTTGGAGCAGGAGCCGACCCGCAGGTTCTTTGTCAGCAAGACCCTCCCATCCGCACTATACGCGGATATTGTAAAATGCATCCGAGCCAACCAAGACCTCTTCGCATGGTCAGCTGCAGACATGCCCGGTATCTCCGAAGAACTCTTGGTCCACCGCCTCAGTGTTGATCCGGGGTCCAAACCGGTCCAGCAGAAGAGGCGCAAGTTCGCTCCCGAACGTCAGCTCGCTATCAAAGAAGAGGTGGACAAATTGTTGAAGGCCCGGTTCATACAGGAAGTGAATTATCCTGAGTGGTTGTCAAACGTAGTAATGGTGAAAAAGTCCAACGGAACATGGAGAATCTGTATTGATTTCACTGACCTTAACAAGGCCTGCCCTAAAGACCCCTTCCCTCTGCCGAGCATCGACACTCTGATTGACGCAACCTCGGGACATGAGCTCCTCAGCTTCATGGACGCTTTCTCGGGTTACAATCAGATAAGGATGTTCCCCCCGGATATTCCGAAGACATCTTTTGTGACCGACCAAGGACTCTACTGCTACAAAGTCATGCCGTTCGGCCTAAAGAATGCAGGGGCAACATACCAGCGCCTCGTTAACAAGGTATTCCAGGCACAGATTGGCCGAAACATGGAAGTGTACGTGGATGACATGCTTGTGAAAAGCATCCGAGGCATTGATCACGTGGCCGACCTCCAAGAAGCGTTTGATGTTTTGAGAAAACACAATATGAGACTCAACCCGAACAAGTGTGCATTCGGCGTCTCATCAGGCAAGTTCCTCGGCTTCATGGTTAGCCAACGAGGAATAGAGGCAAATCCGGAAAAGATCAAAGCCATACTGGACATGGCCCCGCCTAGAAACGTCAAAGAAGTTCAGAGATTGACTGGTCGATTAGCCGCCATCGGGCGCTTTCTATCGAAGTCTGGGGAGAAGTGCCTCCCGTTCTTCAAAGCCCTCAGGGGGGCTAAGGGATTCGAGTGGGGGCAGCAACAACAAGACTCCTTCGACCAGCTTAAGGCTTACCTCGTCAATCCACCTCTTCTCAGCAAACCCATACCGGGCGAACCACTCTACCTCTACTTGGCAGCCTCCGAACAGACGCTTAGTGCGGTCTTAGTCAGAGAAGAAGAAAGAACTCAGAAGCCCATTTACTACGTCAGCAAAGTGCTCCGGGATGCCGAGCTCCGGTACCCGAAAATTGAGAAAATAGCCTACGCCCTGATAATGGCTGCGAGAAAGCTTCGGCCATACTTCCAGTCTCATTCGATGGTCGTTCTTACCGACCAGCCGCTGAAACAGATCCTTCACAAGCCAGAGACTTCCGGCCGCCTCATGAAGTGGTCGATCGAGCTGAGCCAACATGATATTACTTATCAGCCTCGGACCGCAATCAAGACGCAGGCGCTGGCCGAATTCATAGTTGAAACAACTATCCCCGACACCGAACAAACAATGAAGGGACCGCCTGTCTGGTCGGTATATGTCGATGGATCCTCTTGCAACGAGGGGAGCGGGGCAGGAGTCATCCTCGCGGGCCCAGACGACTTTGTCCTCCAATACTCCCTCCGGATAAACTTCAAAGCCTCGAACAACGAAGCCGAATACGAGGCACTCATAGCCGGCCTTGGGATGGCCCGAAACACAGGGGCGCGACGCCTGCAGATCTTCAGCGACTCTCAGTTGGTCGTCAACCAGGTCCTCGGCGAATATGAAGCCCGCGATGACAGGATGGTAAAGTACTTGGCTAAAGTAAAGAGCCTCATGGCGCTCTTCGAGGAGGCCCTCATCCGAAGAATCCCCAGAGAAGAAAATGCCCAGGCCGACGCCCTGTCCAAATTAGCTTCCTCATCCCTTCAAGGCCTCGAACAAACTGTTCTGATAGAAGTCCTCCTCAAGCCAAGCATAGAGGACGAGGCTCTCAACTCCGTCGAAACACTGCCACTCCCCCTCGAAGACAATTGGATGAAGCCCCTCGTCGAGTTTTTAAGAGACGGACTCCTCCCCCGGGATCCGAAGGAAGCCCGAAAGATAAGGACCCGAGCCGAGCGTTACATATTGGTCGAAGGCATTCTGTATAAGCGCTCCTTCACCCAGGTGGATGGTCGACCCTACCTAAGGTGCCTCTCCCCCGGACAAGCCGACTACGCCCTGCAAGAGCTCCATGAGGGCATCAGCGGAGCCCACTCCGGCTCCAGAGCCTTGGCGCGCAAAGTGTTAAACTACGGGTATTACTGGCCCACTCTCCTACGGGACGCCGAACAACACGTTCGGCAATGCACCTCCTGCCAGAAGTATTCCGACATCCGACGCCTTCCACAAGCACCACTCTCCTCCTTATCAAGTCCGATCCCCTTCGCAATGTAGGGGATGGATTTACTGGGGCCATTTCCACCGGCCCCCGGACAATTGAAGTTCCTAGTCGTGGCAGTCGACTATTTCTCGAAATGGATAGAGGCCGAGCCCCTGACTACAATTACCGAACATAGAGTTGTTCAATTCTTCTGGAAAAATGTAATCTGCCGATTCGGTGTTCCTCGGGTCGTAGTCACAGATAACGGTACGCAGTTCGCTGGGGCTGCCTTCCGAGCCTTATGTGAAGACCTAGCCATACAACATCGCTTCTCCTCTGTCTCTCATCCCCAGTCAAATGGCCAAGCCGAGAATGCCAACCGACAGATCCTCTCCGGCATCAAGAAGAGACTCGACAAGTGCTCCAAGGGATTGTGGGTCGATCAGCTGCCCAATGTGTTGTGGAATTACCGAACCACGAAGCGGACCCCGACAGGCGAGAGTCCGTTCAATCTCACCTATGGGTCCGAGGCCCTCATCCCACTAGAAGTTGGGATACCCTCTCCTCATTTGATAGCTTTTGAAGAAGAACAGAATGCCAGGGAGCTCAGAACAGGCCTAGACTTGATAGACAAAATCCGGGAAAGAGCAGCCATACGGCAACAAAGTTACCGGAGAAGAATCGAACTCGCCTACAACAAACGGGTCCGCCCAACCGACCTGAAAGAAGGGGATCTGGTCCTCCGAAAATTGGCCATCTCGTTCCCCGGACAGAAAAGCAAACTGGCCCCAAATTGGGAGGGACCATACAAGGTCTCCAAAGTGATCCGCCCCGGTGCATACAAGCTAGAAGATCTTGAGGGCAGAGAAATTCCTAGGACTTGGAACGCCGACCATCTTTTGAAATACCAAGAGAAGGCAGCCACGCCTATCTAAGTAACTCGAGATGTCGGACCACTCCTCTCCTGCTGCTAGTAATTTTTCCTTTGTTCTTTTTTTTTTTTTCATTGTTATAACGGCTAGCAACTTTAGAAGCAGCCGACCATTAGATATTAATAAATAAAGTTTTTCATACTATCGCATACCTCAGCCTTTAATTTTCTAACCACACGATGGTTCGGAGTCCAGCACTCGGCTCGACTCTCCCTCCTCGGCACGTCTATAGACGAGTCGGGGGTAGATCGTCGTTCGAAATTGCTCCTGCAGCTGTTGAATGGATCGGAGTCCAACACTTGGTTCGACTTTGCTTCGCAAGTTCGCTCCTAAGCGGACTAGAAGTAGCTCGCCATTTGAAACTGCTCCTGCATCCCTTAAACTACCCACACGATGGTTCGGAGTCCAGCACTCGGCTCGACTCTTCCTCCTCGGCACGTCTATAGACGAGCCGGGGGTAGATCGCCGTTCGAAATTGCTCCTGCAGCCGTTGAATGGATCGGAGTCCAACACTTGGTTCGACTTTGCTTCCCAAGTTCGCTCCTAAGCGGACTAGAAGTAGCTCGCCATTCGAAACTGCTCCTGCATCTCTTAAACTACCCACACGATGGTTCGGAGTCCAACACTCGGCTCGACTCTTCCACCTCGACACGTCTATAGACGAGCCGGGGGTAGATCGCCGTTCGAAATTGCTCCTGCAGCCGTTGAATGGATCGGAGTCCAACACTTGGCTCGGCTTTGCTTCGCAAGTTCGCTCCTAAGCGGAATAGAAGTAGCTCGCCATTCGAAAATGCTCCCGCATCCCCCAAACTAAACTAATCTAACGATCGGATCTCTCCGACGACTTGACCCAATCTTTCCGACTCACCCTCGGTCGGGCCAGGATTAGGTACAAATCACAGCCCTCGCGCGCCGAGCCGAGGTACCGGGTTACCGACCCTCGTATATGGCAAAAAATCACTTCGAGGCGAAGCCACCGTCAGATCGCCTCAGAAAGTGCGCTAGGGCGTGATGAGCGGATCTCATTCAGCCACGTGTCCACAAAACGACAAGATAGTGTTTTCTTGGAAACTGGACCCGCCTCAAGATCCGTGCAAACATCAGACGTCCCTGATTAGGCCACGTGGGCACAATCGGGAAGCAACTACGCGCCGAGCCGAGGTACCGGGTTACCGACCCTCGTATATGGCAAAAAATCACTCCGAGGCGAAGCCACCGTCAGATCGCCTCAGAAAGTGCGCTAGCGCGTGATGAGCGGATCTCGTTCAGCCACGTGTCCACAAAATGACAAGATATTGTTTTCTTGGGAACCGGACCTGCCTCGAGATCCGCGCGAACGTCAGACGTCTCTGGTCAAGCCACGTAGGCATAGTCAAAAAGCAACTACGCCCTAAGCAGCCAAACCGAGCCGATAGCTCATAAGCACAGCGAAGAAGGAAAATTCGAGGCCAAGGAGTTCGGCGAAGCGAACACCAGCCTCGTGGTTCGTCTCAAGCCTACCCTAGTCGGCATAAACATGGCACAGATAAGGAGACAGCCAATTACAGTTCGGGTAAAACAACTCCGATCGCATTAATAAGTTGGATAAAAATTACAAAGCGGATTACAACAGCAAAAACTTGCAAGTAGGATTACAACACAAGGACACGACCAGCCCGTTACTTCCGAGGGAGGGGAATGCTCCGTTTTAGAGACACTTTGGGTCGACGCTTCTTGACCTCCGAGCTCGAATCTAGGCCGACGAACCGAGACGCCTCCTCACCACTAACTCTGACGGTTGCTCCTACCGAAGCACCGCTTGAAGACACCGCCACACCGCTTTGGGCATCGGCGGCTGACCTGCCTACGAGGGGAGTCCGGCTCGCCGCTTGATAGAACGTGATCCCCCGCTCGATCTCCTCGCGGGTGCACGAGGTGCTCCGGACGTTGGCCCTCACCGGCTGAGGCTTGAGCCGAGCGACTTCTTCCTCCAGCTCGACGATGCGATCTTTCAAAGTGTCATCCTTTACTATCACCTTAAACCGAGGGAGTTTCGCCGAACCGGGGTATTCGGCGCTGTCAGAGATAACGCGACGCAAGTGGGTCACTTCGATGCTCTTGTCGACAGTCACCCTCTGCAACTCTTCCACCTTCTTCACCAAGCCGTCCCGTTCGGCTGAAATCCGAGCCAGTTCCTCTTCCCTAGCAGATAACTCGGCCTCGACTATTCGCAGGTGGTGCAGCTCAACTAAAGCATCGCTATGCCTTATCTCCAAGTTATGAAGTATTTTCCTCGTCAAGTGAACCTCACCCTCGAGACGATCCTCCCGAGATCGCTTAAACAGCTCGGCTCGGCGCTGTTCGGCCGAAGTGTTACAAGCCGGCTCGGCAATCTGAAATAAGAAAGAGATAGCATTGGATACTTTTCATTCATTACCGAGCCAAACACTTAGACAAATTCCGGAGTCAAAATACTTTTCATTCATTGAAAGGCGGTGGCCAGTCCGCAAAAGGCATTACAACGATCGAAACACAAAAAAAAAGAACTACAAAAACCGAGGGGATCAAGGGTCCACCTTCGTCGCCGCGTCAGCCACAGGTGCATCGACGGAGGGTCCCTTGACCTAGCCATCTCCCACAGTCTCTCCATCCCGTCCTTCCTCGCCTTCGCCTTCAGCCTCGTCCTCTTCGCCTTCCTCCCCTTCATCGTCCGAGGTCGGCGTTGGAAACAATTGATAGCCGACCCGCTCGAAGCCGGGGACTCGCTCCTGAACGTGGTCGAGGGCCATCTGATAGGACTTCTCCATATTTTCGGCCATGTGCTTCTTTGCCTCTTCCTCGACCTCCTTCTCCACCTCGGTCCGGATCCTCGTCGCCAGGGCCTCCTTCTCCGCTCTCTCCTCGGCCAAGGACTTCAGCGCCGCAGCTAAGTCCTCAGCAGCCTTGGCGGCCTTGGCAGACTCCGCGTCGAGCCGCTCCTTGGCCTTCTCCAAATCCGACCCAAGATCCGCGACCCGGACTTCCAAGGCCTCAGCTCTCCTCTGCTCGGCCTCAAGTTCTTTGACTGCCCTGACCTTCGCCAACCTGTCCTTGTCGCTGGCGGACCTCAGCTCCTTCTCCTGCGCGGCAAATGTCTCGAGGAGGTGGCCGAAGTGGCAAGTGGCCTACAGAGACAACAGTCACTAATACAGATGCCGAGTTACAGACTTAAAGAAATTTGCAATACGCTTACCGAAACGAGTGACCGGGCGACTTCGTAGGTATCATCACCGACCGTCCCCGCCCTCAGCGTGTGTAGAACCCCGTATTTTCAAATATTGTTTTAATTATTTGAAAATGAATTTAAATGATTTTGAGGATTTAATAAATGTTTTCTAAGAAATTTATTCTTTGGTACACGTGCAAAACACGTGCAAATGACTTTTTAGAAGTTTGGAAAATTAAGTTTTCTTTATTAAAAATCATTATTTATTATTTGAGAATTATTTAGTATTTTTCCAGATTTTTCTGAAATTAATTATGCGTATTTGCAATCTTTGAGAAAAGAAGGACTTATTTGCAAAATTGACAATTTCAAGGGTTAAAATGCAAATTATAATTTCTGGGCATTCCGATCAGTATTTGTTGAAGTTTAGAAACATATTTTTCTATTAGACCCTAATTTAAATTATATTTGATTTAGTTTTCAAGGATACAATTATATATGTAAGATGTACTCTTAAAAGGATTATTTTGCAAATTAGGTGAAAACCCTAATATTTTAATCTGGCATATATAAGGGAAATCCCTTTCCCAGCCGTCATTCACAATATTTAGAATATTGAGATTTCTTTGAGGAACAAGAGGAGAATTCTTGGATCTAGCAAGGAGAAAGTTTGTGGATCTTTTCTTCAAATCAGGTGAGTTGGTTTGTTTGTTTTGCTTTGTTTTGTTTGTTTTGATTGGTAGATGACGTGAGATCCTTGTTATGTTTGTTTGTGATCATTATACCATTCTTTGTTAGTCCCATTGTATGTAGGACATGGATCTTTAATTCAATATGGATGATGTGAACTTTTATTTGATATTTGGACTATGATGAGAAAAGATTTAGATTTGTTGAGGATATGTTGATTTATGAGATCATGTTGTTAGAAAGCAAATTTAGAACTGATTATGTTAAACTTGGATATTAAACATCTGGATCTAGTGATTGCAAGCCAATTTTGATTATGTGTTGAGGAAGACATTTAGTTAGGTTGAGAAAACCCTAATGGGAGAATTGAGAATTTAGATCATGAGAATATGAGATTGGAGAAATTGATTGATTGAGTAATGTAACCATGATAGAGATTGTTGAGAATTGTTCATTTACCCGAATATAAATTAACTTTATGATCAGTAATTCTTTAGAAAACTTCAAGATGATTTTGTGTTCAGATCTGTAGCCGTCAGTCGACTGATCTGATGTGCAGTCGACTGGTACGAGCTTACAGTGTACTTTTGAGTCTTGAGATTTGTTCGGGACGGTCGACCTAGACTGTGGTCAGTCGACTGACCCTCTGCTTGTGGTTTTGTTCAGTTCTTTCGGGGCAGTCGACTGACTTCTTGGGTAAGTCGACTGGTCATGCCTTAGATCATTTTCGTAAAATGTTGGGATATGTCCTCCGGACAGTCGACTGGTCCATTGTACAGTCGACTGGTCCTGTAGGATCTTTGTATTTGATTTGAGATATTTTGTTTAGTGTTTGATTTTGAGACATTTGTTCAGTACTGGATTCTGAGATATTGTTCAGTATTTGATGTTGAGATATTTGTTCAGTGTTTGATTTTAAGATGTTCAGTTAAGTATTGGTTTTTGAGATATTCAATTAAGAACATGATTTTGGAAATATTTTGTTGAGCCACTTGTTAAGTGGAATTTGTTCAGATATTTGTTTTGAGTCTCTAGAGGTACGTGGCCCTAGTATACCGGTATTTGTTCAGTCATTTGTTGAGGCCCTTTGAGGCGAATTTTCAGTTATTCAGATTTTTAGTCCGGTAGGGTACACTACACTAGGAGATTTGTTCAGCAACCCAAACTAATAAGGACAGGCATTAGTAGTGTCATGACGAATGAGAACTTGAGTTATGCACCTCAGTATGACTTTTGATGTAGGATTTAATCTCCTGAATTATCCAAGTAGTTAACTTGAGATGTGTGATTTATCTCCGGAATTATCCAGGTAGTTAACCTGAGATGTGAGGTATTTCTCCGGAATTATCCAAGTAATTATCTTGAGATGTGGGATTGAACTACGGAATGATCGGAGTCGAGGCGACGCTTTTGGGGTATTATTGTGGTTATGAGTCTATGTTTAGATGTGGGATGATCTCCTGAATTATCCAGGGAAAATACCTGTGATGTGGGATCAATCTCCGGAATGATCAAGCATGGGCAAATTATCATAGTTTATCTTCATCTCTGAGTAGTTATCGTTGTCAGCATGTAGTCATGATGTTTTCTTGAATCACTTTTATGCATTTGGATTTCCTGTTTTCGGCACACACTTGGCTTTTGGTTTTGGTATCACCCCTTATTCTTTGTTGTTACTTCATACTTTAGTGTTGATTATTATTTGTTGGATATTATGTTTTATGTTCATTTATGTTATTTGTTTGATTAGTTGCCACTCACACCATTTTTATGGCTGACCCCTTTAGTTTGGGGGTTAGGGTTCAACTCTAGCCTCACTTGTTGCAGGTTACTGCTTAGAGTGGGAGGTTGGATGCTTAATGTTGCATTTGAGACTATTTGGACTATTTAGTTTTGTGTAAAATTTGTAAAGACATATTGTGTGGTTATTGAGTTGTAAATGTAAAGAAATATGTGGGTTGAGATGTTTAGACTTCCGCTGTGATCTGTAATAATTGCTGTAATAAAGAAAGAAAATGTTAGTGGTGTTGTTGGTGTTTATTGTTCTATTGAAGTGGATTGCTGGGATTTCGCCACTTATTTTCTAAGCTCTCATATTAGAAATTTGGGGCGCTACAGAGATTGGTATCAGAGCTCTGCTTCAATATAATAATAGACTTAGTATGACAACCCACCTAGGTGTGGACACTAGAGAGTGAGTACCTAGGTGTGGACATCAGAGTGTGAGTATCACATAGAATTTAAAATATGATGTTTGGTTTGAAATTATGGTTTGGGTATGGTTATGGCTTTGCCATAGGGTAATGATTTGAGTTTGAATTGTATGTGTGCTCTAACTTTACCCTCGTTTTGCAGTATTTAAAATGGTTGCACCCAGAGGTAGAAATGGTGGCAACAATGAGGATGGTTCTGGTAGTTCCCGAGGTAATGGGATCGACCTTGAAGCTGAGTTTGCCAAGGTATATCAGACGTTGAATACGCTGATGGCACTCAATGTGGCGCAGCAGCAAGCGCAGCAGCAGAATCCGCCGCCCAATCATGGAGCTGGTCATGGATTGGTGAATGCCGACCCCATCAAGCAGATTGAATCCTTTAAGAGGATGAGGCCGCCAGTCTTTGAGGGGCAAGCTGATCCAACAGCAGCAGACGATTGGATTCGGAAGATGCAGACGATCTTCGAAGTGTCAGAGACTCCTGAAGCTAGCAAGGTGAAGTTGGCTTCGATGCAGCTGGAGAAAGATGCTGGTGTCTGGTGGGAGTCATTGAAGAGGAACTTGGGAGATCAGCAGCTGACATGGGAAGGTTTTCTGGAGGAGTTCAGAGATCGCTTCTTTCCTCTTGATGTTCAGGAGAAGAAGGCGACTGAGTTCATGAACCTTCAGCAAGGGAGCATGACTGTTCGGGAGTATGAGACGAAGTTCGCTCAACTTTCGAGGTTTGCACCAGAATTGGTCATGGATGAAGCAAAGAAGGCCAAAAAATTTGAGCAGGGCTTGAGGCCGAACTTGAGGTCAAGGATGGTTCCGTTGGGCATCCGAAGATTCGAGAAGCTGGTCAGGAGGGCCGCGATGACTGAAGAGGATATGGACTTGTTTCAGAAGAAGCAGGATTCTTGGAACCGGAACAAGAGGCCAGCATCAGGCCAGAGTGGGAAGGGATTCCCCGCGAAGCAGGCGAAGTTCAGTGGACCGGTGCAGAAGGCATCTGGAGCTCAGGGAGTGACCTGCTACTACTGCAAGGAAGTAGGGCATTACAGGTCAGCATGTCCGAAGTTGGCAGAGCATGTTTGTTCTCAGTGTGGGCAGACTGGACACTCAAAGCCCCATTGTCCACAACTGAAGAAAGATGATTCGGGTGGAGGCAAGTTCCCGAAGAGGCAAGGGCGAGTATTTGCATTGACCGAGGAGGATGCGAGAAACTCGAAAGATGTAATTCAGGGTATGCAGGAATTTTGATTTCTTTCATTTTTGAGTCAGTGTAATGAATAAAAGCTTTTCTTTCAGAATAATTTAAGATTGAGTATCATTCTTATTGTAACAGGGGTTGTTTTAATAAATGGAATAAAAGCAAAGGTTTTGTTTGACACTGGTTCATCGCATACATTTGTATCGCCAAGTTTTGCCAAGATCTTAGGTTTGGAACCTAAGCTATTTCCAGGCAGGGTTTTGTCAGTGGCAACGCCGTCAGGCGAGGAGCTGGTAGCGGATCGATATTACGAGGGCTGTGATATCGAGATTGGTGGAAGGATGTTCGGCATCGACTTGATCGAGCTACAAGTGTTGGGAGTGGATGTCATAGTGGGCATCGATTGGATGGCTATTTATGATGCCACGATTGATTGCAAGCAGAAGGAGGTGTTGGTGAAAGCACCAGGTGGACCCGCAGTAACTTTTCAAGGGAAGAAGAAGATTCCGCAGGTGGCTGCAATGGTATCTAAGAAGTCTATTGCAGATGAAGTCAAGAGCATTCCGGTTGTTCGAAAGTTTCCTCAGGTGTTCTTGGATGATTTTCCAGGACTACCGCCGCAGAGAGATGTGGAGTTTTGCATCAATGTTCAGCCGGGGAGTGCGCCGATTTCCAAGGCTCCGTACAGGATGGCACCCGTAGAGCAGGATGAAGTGAAGAAGCAGATTGAAGAGCTTTTGAGCAAGGAACTTATCAGACCGAGTTCATCTCCGTGGGGAGCGCCAGTGTTGTTGGTTAAGAAGAAGGATGGGTCGATGAGGATGTGCATTGACTACAGGGAGTTGAATAGGGTGACTATTCAGAACAAGTATCCATTGCCGCGGATTGATGATTTGTTCGACAGGCTTCGAGGAGCAGCGGTGTTTTCGAAGATTGACTTGAGGTCAGGATATCATCAGGTGCGAGTCAAGGAGGAAGATGTGAGTAAGACAGCTTTCAGGACTCGTCATGGGTTGTATGAATTTTTGGTGATGCCATTCGGGTTGACGAATGCGCCAGCAGTTTTCATGGACATGATGAATCGGGTGTTGAGGCCATTCATTGATTCCTTCGTGGTGGTCTTCATCGATGATATCTTGGTGTATTCGAAGTCGGAAGAGGATCATTCTAAGCACTTGACAGCGGTATTACAGACATTGCAAGAGCACAGCTTGTATGCCAAATTGTCGAAGTGTGAATTTTGGAAATCTGAGGTAGCTTTTCTTGGTCACATTCTTTCTAAGGAGGGAGTGGCTACTGATCCTCAGAAAGTGGAAGCAGTGAAGGATTGGCCCAGGCCGACGTCAGTGAAGGAAGTGAGAAGCTTCTTGGGATTAGCTGGTTACTACAGGAGGTTTATTCAGGGGTATTCTCAGATTGCTGTTCCATTGACAGGTTTGACCCGGAAGAGTGTGGCGTTCGTATGGACAGATAAGTGCGAGGAGAGTTTCCTTGAGTTAAAGGAAAGGTTGACTACCGCACCCATATTAGCATTGCCGCAAGCTGGAAAAGATTATGACATCTACAGCGATGCATCTCTCAGAGGTTTGGGTTGTGTCTTGATGCAGGAAGGCAAGGTCATTGCTTATGGTTCGAGGCAGTTGCGTCCGCATGAGAAGAATTATCCGACGCACGACTTGGAGTTAGCAGCTATCATTTATGCCTTGAAGCTATGGAGGCATTATGTCTATGGTGAGAAGGTCAATATGTACACTGACCACAAGAGCCTGAAGTATATCTATCAGCAGAGGGATTTGAATCTTCGTCAGAGAAGATGGTTGGAGGTATTGGAAGACATTCGTCCTGAGATCAAGTATCATCCGGGCAAGGCGAATGTAGTGGCTGATGGACTTAGCAGGAAGAGTAGTTTGTCAAGGTTGATCACTACTCGAAGAGAGTTGGCAGCAGAGATCGATCAGGCAGGTATCGAGGTTGTACTGCGAGGTTTAGGGGCATCTTTGGCTCAGTTGAGGCTGCAGCCGTCTTTGAGAGAGAAGATTGTGGAAGGTCAGAGATCAGATTCAGAGATCCAGAAGATGTTGCAGCAGGTTGCTGAGGGCAAGTTATCAGAATTTCGTGTCCAAGATGGAGTTCTTTGGTTGGGTGAGAGGTTGTGTGTTCCAGATGACGCAGAGTTGAGGGAGAGTATCTTGCAGGAAGCACACAGTACCTTATTGTCAGTTCATCCTGGAGGTACGAAGATGTACAGGGACATCAAACCACATTTTTGGTGGTCTGGTATGAAGCGAGATGTAGCAGATTTTGTGGCAAGGTGTCTGACTTGTCAGCAGATCAAGGCAGAGAATCAGAGACCTGGAGGTTTGTTGCAGCCTTTACCCATTCCGGAGTGGAAGTGGGAGAATATCAGCATGGACTTTATCACGGGTTTGCCTAGGAGTTCGAAGGGCAATGACTCGATTTGGGTTGTTGTGGACCGATTGACTAAGTCGGCACATTTTCTAGCCATGAAGATTTCTTGGTCGATGGAGAAATTGGCTGAGTTGTACATTGGAGAGATTGTGAGACTTCATGGAGTTCCTGTTTCAATTGTGTCTGACAGAGATCCGAGGTTTACATCAAGGTTTTGGAGAAGTTTACAGGCAGCTTTGGGCGCCAGAACTGATTTCAGTACGGCATTTCATCCGCAGACAGATGGTCAGACGGAGAGGGTGAATCGAGTGCTGGAAGATATGTTGAGAGCTTGTGTTATGGACTTTGGTGGTAGTTGGGAGAGATACTTGGCATTGGTTGAGTTTGCCTATAACAATAGTTACCATGCAAGTATTGGGATGGCACCGTATGAGGCTTTGTACGGCAGGAGGTGCAGGACACCTGTATGTTGGTATGAGGTTGGCGAGAGGCAGATGTATGGTCCTGAGATCGTACAGCAGACGTCAGAGCAGATTGAGCTGATTCGCAAGAGGTTAGTTGAAGCTCAGAGTCGGCAGAAGAGTTATGCTGACACTCGACGGAGAGATTTGGAATTTGAGGTTGGGGATTCAGTTTTTCTCAAGGTTTCTCCGACCAAAGGAGTAATCAGATTTGGTAAGGGTGGCAAGTTGGCGCCGAGGTATATTGGTCCGTACAAGATCGAGGAGAGGATTGGCAAGACAGCTTACAGATTGAAACTTCCAGAGGAGTTAGCACAAGTACATGACGTGTTTCATGTGTCGCTACTGAGGAAGTATGTGGCCGATCAGAGGCACCAGTTGGTGGAAGTCCCCGAAGATCTACAGGTGAACCTGAGTTACAAGGAACAGCCTGTTGAGATCGTTGATCGTAGGGAGAAAGTCCTTAGGAGCAAGGTGATACCTATGGTCAAGGTATTGTGGAGGAATCAGCAGTTCGAGGAGGCTACTTGGGAGCCAGAGGATCGCATGCTGAAGGATTTTCCTGAATTGTTTGTATGAATGTACTTCTTGTATGTGAATGGAATTCTTTGGATGATTGTATTGTTGATTGACAAATGATGTATTCCTTTATTTTGATTGTGATGTTATATGAAATTGTTTGGGTGATGATCTATTTATGAAGTATTGTTTCCTTTTGTTGGGATGTGTTTGAACTCATTAGTAGTAGTTCTGAGGACAGAACTCTTCTAAGGAGGGAGTGATGTAGAACCCCGTATTTTCAAATATTGTTTTAATTATTTGAAAATGAATTTAAATGATTTTGAGGATTTAATAAATGTTTTCTACGAAATTTATTCTTTGGTACACGTGCAAAACACGTGCAAATG
Source organism: Hemerocallis citrina (assembly GCA_017893485.1). Lineage (NCBI taxonomy): Eukaryota > Viridiplantae > Streptophyta > Magnoliopsida > Asparagales > Asphodelaceae > Hemerocallis > Hemerocallis citrina. The sequence goes on from CM030363.1 coordinate 40,971,471, forward strand.
ACTTTTTAGAAGTTTGGAAAATTAAGTTTTCTTTATGAAAAATCATTATTTATTATTTGAGAATTATTTAGTATTTTTCCAGATTTTTCTGAAATTAATTATGCGTATTTGCAATCTTTGAGAAAAGAAGGACTTATTTGCAAAATTGACAATTTCAAGGGTTAAAATGCAAATTATAATTTCTGGGCATTCCGATCAGTATTTGTTGAAGTTTAGAAACATATTTTTCTATTAGACCCTAATTTAAATTATATTTGATTTAGTTTTCAAGGATACAATTATATATGTAAGATGTACTCTTAAAAGGATTATTTTGCAAATTGGGTGAAAACCCTAATATTTTAATCCGGCATATATAAGGGAAATCCCTTTCCCAGCCGTCATTCACAATATTTAGAATATTGAGATTTCTTTGAGGAACAAGAGGAGAATTCTTGGATCTAGCAAGGAGAAAGTTTGTGGATCTTTTCTTCAAATCAGGTGAGTTGGTTTGTTTGTTTTGCTTTGTTTTGTTTGTTTTGATTGGTAGATGACGTGAGATCCTTGTTATGTTTGTTTGTGATCATTATACCATTCTTTGTTAGTCCCATTGTATGTAGGACATGGATCTTTAATTCAATATGGATGATGTGAACTTTTATTTGATATTTGGACTATGATGAGAAAAGATTTAGATTTGTTGAGGATATGTTGATTTATGAGATCATGTTGTTAGAAAGCAAATTTAGAACTGATTATGTTAAACTTGGATATTAAACATCTGGATCTAGTGATTGCAAGCCAATTTTGATTATGTGTTGAGGAAGACATTTAGTTAGGTTGAGAAAACCCTAATGGGAGAATTGAGAATTTAGATCATGAGAATATGAGATTGGAGAAATTGATTGATTGAGTAATGTAACCATGATAGAGATTGTTGAGAATTGTTCATTTACCCGAATATAAATTAACTTTATGATCAGTAATTCTTTAGAAAACTTCAAGATGATTTTGTGTTCAGATCTGTAGCCGTCAGTCGACTGATCTGATGTGCAGTCGACTGGTACGAGCTTACAGTGTACTTTTGAGTCTTGAGATTTGTTCGGGACGGTCGACCTAGACTGTGGTCAGTCGACTGACCCTCTGCTTGTGGTTTTGTTCAGTTCTTTCGGGGCAGTCGACTGACTTCTTGGGTAAGTCGACTGGTCATGCCTTAGATCATTTTCGTAAAATGTTGGGATATGTCCTCCGGACAGTCGACTGGTCCATTGTACAGTCGACTGGTCCTGTAGGATCTTTGTATTTGATTTGAGATATTTTGTTTAGTGTTTGATTTTGAGACATTTGTTCAGTACTGGATTCTGAGATATTGTTCAGTATTTGATGTTGAGATATTTGTTCAGTGTTTGATTTTAAGATGTTCAGTTAAGTATTGGTTTTTGAGATATTCAATTAAGAACATGATTTTGGAAATATTTTGTTGAGCCACTTGTTAAGTGGAATTTGTTCAGATATTTGTTTTGAGTCTCTAGAGGTACGTGGCCCTAGTATACCGGTATTTGTTCAGTCATTTGTTGAGGCCCTTTGAGGCGAATTTTCAGTTATTCAGATTTTTAGTCCGGTAGGGTACACTACACTAGGAGATTTGTTCAGCAACCCAAACTAATAAGGACAGGCATTAGTAGTGTCATGACGAATGAGAACTTGAGTTATGCACCTCAGTATGACTTTTGATGTAGGATTTAATCTCCTGAATTATCCAAGTAGTTAACTTGAGATGTGTGATTTATCTCCGGAATTATCCAGGTAGTTAACCTGAGATGTGAGGTATTTCTCCGGAATTATCCAAGTAATTATCTTGAGATGTGGGATTGAACTACGGAATGATCGGAGTCGAGGCGACGCTTTTGGGGTATTATTGTGGTTATGAGTCTATGTTTAGATGTGGGATGATCTCCTGAATTATCCAGGGAAAATACCTGTGATGTGGGATCAATCTCCGGAATGATCAAGCATGGGCAAATTATCATAGTTTATCTTCATCTCTGAGTAGTCATCGTTGTCAGCATGTAGTCATGATGTTTTCTTGAATCACTTTTATGCATTTGGATTTCCTGTTTTCGGCACACACTTGGCTTTTGGTTTTGGTATCACCCCTTATTCTTTGTTGTTACTTCATACTTTAGTGTTGATTATTATTTGTTGGATATTATGTTTTATGTTCATTTATGTTATTTGTTTGATTAGTTGCCACTCACACCATTTTTATGGCTGACCCCTTTAGTTTGGGGGTTAGGGTTCAACTCTAGCCTCACTTGTTGCAGGTTACTGCTTAGAGTGGGAGGTTGGATGCTTAATGTTGCATTTGAGACTATTTGGACTATTTAGTTTTGTGTAAAATTTGTAAAGACATATTGTGTGGTTATTGAGTTGTAAATGTAAAGAAATATGTGGGTTGAGATGTTTAGACTTCCACTGTGATCTGTAATAATTGCTGTAATAAAGAAAGAAAATGTTAGTGGTGTTGTTGGTGTTTATTGTTCTATTGAAGTGGATTGCTGGGATTTCGCCACTTATTTTCTAAGCTCTCATATTAGAAATTTGGGGCGCTACAGCGTGGCCCTGTCCTTCGGGGTCGCCAAGTGTTTGACGACCTGCACTGACATCTGGGAATTGCCGAGGAACCCGTCATGGTTCTTCACTCGCCAATTCGGCACAAACAGTTGCTTGTGCTGCTCTGTCAGAATCTCTTCGGCGGCCTGGGTCAGCGGTGGTGCCTCGATCGACAGCACTGCGTTCACATCGAAGATCCCCTCGATCACGCCAGGGACCGAAGAAGACGGGGGCTCCTCAGCGACGATAACTTCCGAGGGCACCTCCACAGCAGGGGGAGGCGGAGAGATGGTCGAGGCGACGGCAGGTGCCGGGGTCGACGAAACAGTCGTAGCCGCCCTCTTCCTCTTCTTCCCCCCGGCCAGCTTAGACCTGTCCGCCATCATGGAGTTGAAGTCGATCTTCATTGCTTCTGCAACGAGTCAAAAAAAGGGGGGGGACGAGTTAGCAGCCCGAACCGAAAACTTAGAAGAAAAATAAAAAAAAACGAGATGTCAGGAGCATACTCGGGTTGATGGGGCTTAGGCCGCACCCGAACAACACCTCCTCCGTCAAATCCCTCCAACTCAGTATCGGAAGGGCCATTATCCTCCTCGTCACCTCTTCCTCGGCATCAGACAAAATAGGGTCGGCGCGTGCGAAATTCGGCACCTCCACCTTCCAACGGGTCGGGATGGGCCTGATCGCCTCGCCCCTCACTATAAAAAACTTTTCCTTCCAACCCTTAATCGAGTCAGGGTTTTCTACAATCTTGACACCCTTCCTCGACCCCAAGTAGTATCGGTACTCCGTCTTGTGCTGACGGTTTACTCGATACATTCCTCGGAAGACCGTGAGATCCGGCTGCACCTCGGCTCGGTAGCACTGAAGCATAAAGGCGTTCACATGGCGCCATGTGTTCGGCATGAACTGGGTTGGCGCGAGGCAATACCAGCCGAGGATCTCGAGGATGAATGGGTGCAGAGGGAAACGCAGCCCGGCATGAAAGGAGTCAACGTCGAACATGCACATGTCCGAAGATGGCAACTTAGAATTCGCTCGTATCCCGGGACCTGGAAGAATCAGTTTGTACTCCGGAGGGATAGCGAAAGCCCTTCTAACCCGGAGCAGGTCCTCCTCGGACACCAAAGTGATGAGCTCATCCGCTTCGGTGGCAAGCTCAGGATTGGGTTCTTCGACGATCTTGGACTTCCCATAGATCGCCTTCTCCAGCAAGTCGCCCTGGTACTGCCTGACCCCCGAGTGACCGGACAGAACGGAAGGATACCGTCCTATCTCGGGTGCCTGCTTCGGATTCTCCACAATCACCTCCACAATGGGGGATTGGGTCTCTACCCTCCTCTTCTTCTTCCCCTTCTTCGTCTCGACTACAGACGGTTCAGCGGCTTGCTTACCCTTCCTCCTAATCTCCGACCTTCTCCTCTCCTCAGCACTCTCGTCGCCCGAAGACGAGGCCCCACTCCCCGAATCTACTCGAGACATCTCTAGGAAAATTATTCAGACTAAGTAAACTGACCTTTTGAAGTGACGTCTACGGTCGGAATGCTCTTGCCGGAAATCGCCTGGCCCACACGACAGCTAACGGAAATGCCTTAGAGAGGAAATCGCCGCTAGCAGAGCACTTATAGAACGAAAGTAAGAAACTTGAGTTAAAAGTGAGAAGTGAGCTTTGAGAGTAAGAGTGAGCGCTTTTAACCCCTCCAAGTTGGGCCTCCTTGGGAAAAGCAAAAAGCCCAACAGGGAGCCAAAGCGACAGGCGGAAGCGGAAAAAATACGGAGCCTACTCAGAGCAAGAGACCCTTAAAAATACCAAGTCAACGTCTCGGCCACCCACAAGAAAGCCATAGGACGCCCCGGCTACATGACTCAGTGCCTCGGCCAGTCAACCTCGATGCGCCGAGCCGAGATTCCGGGGTACCGACCCTCGTATATGGCAAAAAATCACTCCGAGGCGAAGTCACCGTCGGATCTCCTTAAAACTCGCGACAAAATCTGATGGACGGTTCAGATCGTGCCACGCCCACAAAACGACAAGATAGCAATTTCTCGTGATCTGAACCCCATCCTCGAGATGCGCTTCAAGATGGACCGTCCAGATCCAGCCACGCGCCCCTCCTTGCTGCCTGCCATCGGTTCGCCCAGCCGAGCTACCGAACAGCTCAGCCGAGCCACCGAGCCACTAAGTGCCGAGGAGGTGACCCCTCAGGAAGCACCTCCTCCAAAACACACAACTTTGTGCCTCGGCCAGTCAACTTCGATGCGCCGAGCCGGGGTACCGGGGTACCGACCCTCGTATATGGCAAAAAATCACTCCGAGGCGAAGTCACCGTCGGATCTCCTTAAAACTCGCGACAAAATCTGATGGACGGTTCAGATCGTGCCACGCCCACAAAACGACAAGATAGCGTTTTCTCGTGATCTGAACCCCATCCTCGAGATGCGGGTCAAGATGGACCGTCCAGATCCAGCCACGCGTCCCTCCTTGCTGCCTGCCATCGGTTCGCCCAGCCGAGCTACCGAACAGCTCAGCCGAGCCACCGAGCCACTAAGCGCCGAGGAGGTGACCCCTCAGGAAGCACCTCCTCCAAAACACACAACTTTGTGCCTCGGCCAGTCAACCTCGATGCGCCGAGCCGGGGTACCGGGGTACCGACCCTCGTATATGGCAAAAAATCGCTCCGAGGCGAAGTCACCGTCGGATCTCCTTAAAACTCGCGACAAAATCTGATGGACGGTTCAGATCGTGCCACGCCCACAAAACGACAAGATAGCGTTTTCTCGTGATCTGAACCCCATCCTCGAGATGCGCGTCAAGATGGACCGTCCAGATCCAGCTACGCGTCCCTCCTTGCTGCCTGCCATCGGTTCGCCCAGCCGAGCTACTGAACAGCTCAGCCGAGCCACCGAGCCACTAAGTGCCGAGGAGGTGACCCCTCAGGAAGCACCTCCTCCAAAACACACAACTTTGTGCCTCGGCCAGTCAACCTCGATGCGCCGAGCCGAGATACCGGGGTACCGACCCTCGTATATGGCAAAAAATCGCTCCGAGGCGAAGTCACCGTCGGATCTCCTTAAAACTCGTGACAAAATCTGATGGACGGTTCAGATCGTGCCACGCCCACAAAACGACAAGATAGCATTTTCTCGTGATCTGAACCCCGTCCTCGAGATGCGCGTCAAGATGGACCATCCAGATCCAGCCACGCGTCCCTCCTTGCTGCCTGCCATCGGTTCGCCCAGCCGAGCTACCGAACAGCTCAGCCGAGCCACCGAGCCACTAAGTGCCGAGGAGGTGACCCCTCAGGAAGCACCTCCTCCAAAACACACAACTTTGTGCCTCGGCCAGTCAACCTCGATGCGCCGAGCCGAGATACCGGGGTACCGACCCTCGTATATGGCAAAAAATCGCTCCGAGGCGAAGTCACCGTCGGATCTCCTTAAAACTCGTGACAAAATCTGATGGACGGTTCAGATCGTGCCACGCCCACAAAACGACAAGATAGCGTTTTCTCGTGATCTGAACCCCGTCCTCGAGATGCGCGTCAAGATGGACCGTCCAGATCCAGCCACGCGTCCCTCCTTGCTGCCTGCCATCGGTTCGCCCAGCCGAGCTACCGAACAGCTCAGCCGAGCCACCGAGCCACTAAGTGCCGAGGAGGTGACCCCTCATGAAGCACCTCCTCCAAAACAAACAACTTTGTGCCTCGGCCAGTCAACCTCGATGCGCCGAGCCGAGATACCGGGGTACCGACCCTCGTATATGGCAAAAAATCGCTCCGAGGCGAAGTCACCGTCGGATCTCCTTAAAACTCGCGACAAAATCTGATGGACGGTTCAGATCGTGCCACGCCCACAAAACGACAAGATAGCGTTTTCTCGTGATCTGAACCCCATCCTCGAGATGCGCGTCAAGATGGACCGTCCAGATCCAGCTACGCGTCCCTCCTTGCTGCCTGCCATCGGTTCGCCCAGCCGAGCTACTGAACAGCTCAGCCGAGCCACCGAGCCACTAAGTGCCGAGGAGGTGACCCCTCAGGAAGCACCTCCTCCAAAACACACAACTTTGTGCCTCGGCCAGTCAACCTCGATGCGCCGAGCCGAGATACCGGGGTACCGACCCTCGTATATGGCAAAAAATCGCTCCGAGGCGAAGTCACCGTCGGATCTCCTTAAAACTCGCGACAAAATCTGATGGACGGTTCAGATCGTGCCACGCCCACAAAACGAAAAGATAGCGTTTTCTCGTGATCTGAACCCCATCCTCGAGATGCGCGTCAAGATGGACCGTCCAGATCCAGCCACGCGTCCCTCCTTGCTGCCTGCCATCGGTTCGCCCAGCCGAGCTACCGAACAGCTCAGCCGAGCCACCGAGCCACTAAGTGCCGAGGAGGTGACCCCTCGGGAAGCACCTCCTCCAAAACACACAACTTTGTGCCTCGGCCAGTCAACCTCGATGCGCCGAGCCGAGATACCGGGGTACCGACCCTCGTATATGGCAAAAAATTGCTCCGAGGCGAAGTCACCGTCGGATCTCCTTAAAACTCGCGATAAAATCTGATGGACGGTTCAGATCGTGCCACGCCCACAAAACGACAAGATAGCGTTTTCTCGTGATCTAAACCCCATCCTCGAGATGCGCGTCAAGATGGACCGTCCAGATCCAGCCACGCGTCCCTCCTTGCTGCCTGCCATCGGTTCGCCCAGCCGAGCTACCGAACAGCTCAGCCGAGCCACCGAGCCACTAAGTGCCGAGGAGGTGACCCCTCAGGAAGCACCTCCTCCAAAACACACAACTTTGTGCCTCGGCCAGTCAACCTCGATGCGCCGAGCCGAGATACCGGGGTACCGACCCTCGTATATGGCAAAAAATCGCTCCGAGGCGAAGTCACCGTCGGATCTCCTTAAAACTCGCGACAAAATCTGATGGACGGTTCAGATCGTGCCACGCCCACAAAACGACAAGATACCGTTTTCTCGTGATCTGAACCCCATCCTCGAGATGCGCGTCAAGATGGACCGTCCAGATCCGGCCACGCGTCCCTCCTTGCTGCCTGCCATCGGTTCGCCCAGCCGAGCTACCGAACAGCTCAGCCGAGCCACCGAGCCACTAAGTGCCGAGGAGGTGACCCCTCAGGAAGCACCTCCTCCAAAACACACAACTTTGTGCCTCGGCCAGTCAACTTCGATGCGCCGAGCCGGGGTACCGGGGTACCGACCCTCGTATATGGCAAAAAATCGCTCCGAGGCACATCAGCCGTTGGATCTTGCCAAAAAGCACGCTCGTCATGATGGACGGTCCAGATTTGGCCACGTCCACTAAACGACAAGATAACGTTTTTTGGGGATCCACGCTGAGATGGACGGCTCAGATGATGCCACGTACCTCGGAACCGTCGAGCCGAAGCACCGACCCAACGAGATACAGACAGATTGTTGGACAGCTTAAAGCTTCATGTGAAGCTACATCTCACTGATGGTGAGCTCCTTCCTGATCCCACTAGATACAGACAGATTGTTGGACAGCTTGTCTACTTATGCATGACCAGACCCGATATTGCTCACGCAGTTAATATTGTCAGTCGATTTGTTTCTGCTCCTACATCAGTTCACTACGGTGCTTTTCTTCGGATTCTCAGATATCTTCAAGGCACTATTACTCACTCATTATTCATGCCTGCTACATCTAAACTAGAGCTGAGTGCATATTTTGATTCAGATTTGGCAGGTGATCCTACTACCAGACGGTCTACCACAGATTTCTTTCTATTTCTTGGTGATTCGCTGATATCATGGCGAAGTAAGAAACATGCAGTTATTGCATGTTCTTCGACTGAAGCTGAGTACAGAGCAATGGCAGCTACTACTAGAGAGATTGTTCATGTTCGTTGGCTGTTATCAGATATGGTGCACTAGTAGAAAATCCTACAGTCGCAATAGAAATTTTCCTTGTAGAAGAGTACAATTCCATGGTTAGTGTACATTTGTAAGGGATTTTTCTTCATTCCCTTGTAATTGTGCTGTTGCAAAATCTATCCTGATTAATGTACACATTCGCAACAGAATTTTAACTATCCCTTACGAATATTAGCCACAATAGAATATTTGCAATGGAAGTTGTACTTTGCTATCCCCATATATAAGAGAATATCTACAACAAATTCGTCTCTTGCAAGTGTGTTTTAAAAGGAATTTTTTCCGTTGCTGATGAACTATTACTACAGAGATCTGCAAGATACTGATTCCCTTGCAATTGCTACCTCGCGAATGCAATTGCACACATTTTTTCTTCATTACTAATTATATTTGAATGGCTTAACCAAATTTACAAAATTAAAACAATGTATTTTGATAATGAAGAACATATAATTATTTCACATATTAATTTACACAATTATATAAAGAAAACACAATAATGCAAAATAAGTTTGAATATTATATAATTCAGAACATTCTCATTACAAAAATTTTTGTTCGTTTCACAGTGCCAAAACAACAATACATTCTAGAAGAAAAGATAAGTTGTGAATCTCCAAGAAACAAAATAAAATATTTTCAAAATAACTTTTAACCCGCTACTGCTTCCATGTATCCCCAACTTCACTTTTCACGTAAGGTCTTCTGCATGTTCCTCATTACCCACTGTCTCATAGTCATCGCCACTATATATAGACTACATGAAAAAGAAACAATACAAAATTAGAACTCGTTATTCAATATATATAAATAATAATATATTATCCAATTGAGGCAATTAAATATATGGCTACCTCTTGTCGTATTTGACTATTGGATGAGTCGACAGTAGTATTTTCCAACCTTTGTTTCAAGGCTTCCATCTTATCAGGATGCAGCTCACAAAAAAAAGTCGTATATATCACCTCACTGCAAGATATAGGTGATATTTAACCAAATAAATAGATATAAGATGAGAGACACTCAACACTGTTATTTAGCCCAATAAATAGAGATCTAAATCGTTTATAAACTGACAAGTAGATATTAGTTTGGCTGGCTTATCCAAATGAAGTTTATCCAACTTCATTTGGATAAACTTCTTTATACAGACAATGTAGGTATTTTCACTTCAAAATGGATAGCTAGCAGTACAAAAAAGTCCATAGCATCACATAAAAGTACCATCTACAACACAAAAACTTTTTGCAAACAAAATTTCCCGAGTCTCTGACAAATATTAACACTCCATCAGGTGACCATTGATTGTACAGATAAATTACTATTTTGCAAAATGTTCATTGTGTGATAACATAGTGGAAGGGTAAAACACATCAAATATTCATGAAAATTTAGTTCGTCTGTTTTTCATGTTGTAGTTTTTAATATGAATAGCTGATAATTCGAATTCGGGTGATATCATTTGTATTTTTGAGACTATTGAAAGAAAGCAAACCCAATTATGAATATACGAATATAAATAGATGGAGATGTTGTAGAACCTTGCAATCTAAGAAGGGATCGTTGACCATCAACTTTACTTGAGAAACAATCCCAGCTTGCTGAAGTCTTGCAACTCGAGCAGGCGAGCCAACACTCTTAGGATGAGTTAGGTTTACTATGCACCACACGGCGGTTGTTCTCAACAGACTATGTGTAACGCCCTGAATTCCAAAATACACTGAATTCAAGATTCCACAGGATCTTTACACTTCATTTAGTACAATTTTACAAAGAATTTAAAACTTTTCACTTTACATCAGAGTTACATAGAATCTTTACACTTTACATTTTACAGCGGAAGCAAATTTACAACATTTATATAAAGGTACATCCACATTTGAATAATCTCTAAGCATCATTTCTCATTTAATCTTTATCAAGTCATTTACCCTGCATACAAAACTGTGGGTACGTCAGTTTATCCAACCAACGAACATTATACACGGCCATCCTCTCTATGCCGGAATCAGTATAACTGATTTTTCATATTTAACAAACACAAACTTGTCACATATCAAACTAAAGGGAATACCATATTGATATCGTGTTGTGATTGTGCACTTAGTCCTTAATGCAATCATTTACATTACATGATACTAATGCACACTTGTTCGGATTCTATGCATCCCAAACTACATAGGTCTGAGGGCAAGCCTCTTAATCATTCTTCATCTTATAGGGTTCAATCCCTCGTCATGACTTAATCTACTACTGTAACTACGGTAAGTATCCTAGATGATCTAGAAATAGGGAGGAAGAAGCATAAATCATAGAGCAACACAAATGTAAGTGACTTACATTTAAATCTCTAGACTCAAACACACTCTAATGTCCACTTCTAGAGTGTCGCTCCTTATAAATTTGTACAAGTGTGAAACGGGGTCCTGATACCACTCTGTAACACCCCGAATTCCAAAATACACTGAATTCGAGATTCCACATGATCTTTACACTTCATTTAGTACAATTTTACAAGGAATTCAAAACTTTTCACTTTACATAAGAGTTACATAGAATTTTTACACTTTACATTTTACAGCGGAAGCAAATTTACAATATTTATATAAAGGTACATCCACATTTGAATAATCTATAAGCATCATTTCTCCTTTAATCTTTATCATGTCATTTACCCTGCATACAAAACTGTGGGTACGTCAGTTAATTCAACCGACGAACATTATACACGGCCATCCTCTCTATGCCAGAAACAGTATAACTAATTTTCCATATTTAACAAACACAAACTTGTCACATATCAAACTAAAGGAAATACCCTATTGATGTCATGTTATGATTGTGCACTTAGTCCTTAATGCAATCATTTACATTACATGACACTAATGCACACTTGTTCAGATTCTATGCATCCCATACTACATAGGTCTGAGGGCAAGCCTCTTAATCGTTCTTCATCTTGTAGGGTTCAATCCCTCGTCATGACTTAATCTACTACTGTAACTACAGTAAGTATCCTAGATGATCTATGAGTACAGGCTCATGTACAGAAAAACTGGAGAGGAATCCCACGTCATGTCACGATGCATCGTGAAGACTATCTATGGACAATTCAGCTTCCTTCATGGCACACGATCCTCTTGCAGTCACCAAACATCCCACAAGCGTCGCCACCGGGACGATAATTCCGGAGTAGTGCCCACGCCATGTCCTGACGCATCAAGCATGCATTCTGTGGCTCACTCTCACACCGCCAATCCGATGGCCCTCATACTCGTGTTTTTCTCTTACTTTCATCACCTCTTCACTATGTACTAAATTCTTAATTTAATGAAATCATGAACAAAATTAATCTCTTAGAGTTAGCCCTCTCACTACTACCGGTCTTATTTCTTCAATTTCCACAAAAGTCATTTTTTCCAAAAAGATATTATTCTGGCCGAGGCCAGGATTCGAACCAGCAACCCACAGGAAGCAAGCCGCACGCTCTGGCCATGTGGCCAATTGTGCCGTTCGATATGAAAGGGGATTGAGAGTATTAAATGCTCTCGGGTTGGAAATTCATTAAATTTTTGCAATCTCACATAAAAATTTGGGTTTCTCAAGTATCGAACCAGCGATTCAAGGGAAAAAGCCACACACATTGTAGCATTAGAGAGCCTCCCGACCAATTGAGCTATAGGCTCAAGTTGTCTTGAATACAACTTGCATTTTAATTAAATCCATCATCTGTTCAATTAGAACATTTCGATGTTCAAAAGCTCTCATTTGAGTTTTTCTTTTTACTAAATTTTTTGTAAATCTCCAGAATGTCTAATTAAACATAGTTTAACACTCCAGTAATTTAAAAATAATTTTTTCAGTAATTAAACACATATTTTTCATACAATTAACTTAAATTGTATACTATTACTACCACATCTCATTTCGATATTTCTTATACAACTTAACATTAATACTTCCTATATTAATTCCCTGTTTATCTTCCTTTTATAAACTCAAAAACATACTTTAAGTTACTCATTCTAAACATTATCACGAAAGTCCATCTAATCACATAAAGCAACAATTCCATCTCCGAGCATTTGAATTTAGTTTTGATACTGATATGGCTAAAAATGGGGTTAAATCGGAACCGTCCAGATGGATCACGAATCTTGAGGCACAGGGGTAGAGCGGTAATTTCACCTTCTGACAGGTCTGAAGCGGGTACTGGTTATCTTCCCCGAAAATCCACTTACCCGCGAACGGATCCACCTTAATCGGGTACGGGTTTCAACCCGCAGCAAACCCAGCTCAGAAGGGATAGAATTAGGGTTCCTGATTCATATTAATCAACGGCCCTGATTCGTGCCTATCCTTTCACCGGGATTTGGGATTAAATTCTTTATCTGAGTACAGGGAATATACCTTATCAGATTACATTCCTAATCTGTTCACAGGAAGAATATTCCATATCAGATCACAAGGATTACATTCCTAATCCGTTCCCTAAGGCGCCTATAAATACCCCCCGCCCATCTCCATTAAGAGGTAATCAATCTTTGACCAGTTTTTGCGCTCTTTCATAGTCTGCCAGATTACTGACTTGAGCGTCGGAGGGTGCGTCGCCGGGAACAACCCCGGTGTCTCGCACTTTTTGCAGGTGCACGGCGGGAACGACGATCGAGGCCCCACGGGACAGGTACACAGGTTTTTCTATTCAGTTTCCCCAAGAATCCACAAGTTCTATCTGTGTGCCCCCACACCAAATTTAGCGGCAACCGATTGGCACCGTCTGTGGGAACCTAACGAATAGGGACCTCTCCTCTTCCCGGTGAACGGGTTTTCTCCAGCCATGCCGCCTCGCAAAGTTAGGTCTAGAGGCTCCAACCGAGCGCCCAACCCTGACCAGCAAGAAGTCCTTCCTGATCCCGCTCAGCAACAAGGGCAACTCCCCCCTACCATGGAAGAGCCGCTCCAACGGAACCCTCCACCTCCTGATCCAAAGGGTCCTAACCCCCAGAAACAACCTCTTCACCAAGAGAACCTCTCCATCCACAACGCCTCCAGTGCCTCCATGGCCTCCCATCATCCCCGAGCCTCTGGTCGCCACAATGCCCCTCCCAAACGCCCGGAGGATGATGACCTTCGCCGCCATCTAGATGAAAAGCGGGCTCGGAGGGAAGCCTCCCGCCAGCAAGAGCGATCCCCCCGACACCGAGAGCACAGGAGGTCCCCCGTCCGAAGAGGGAGAAAGGACTCCCCCGATCACTATCGAAGGAGGCACTCTCCAGCAGGTTGGCAGCAGCCTAAGAACAATGAGGCACCCATCACCCGTGCCGAGTTCCAACAATTCCAAGCAATGGTACAACAGGCCCTCAACCTCCGTCAGAACCCCAATGAGCCGAGGGCCCCATCCCCTCCTCCGGTCCGGAGCCCTCGCCAACGGTCCCCTTCTCCTCGACCCGCTCCTACCAATTCCAGGCGCACCCCAAGTCCTCGTCGCTCTCGAAACTACCATCGCCGCAGCCCTCGCTCCCCCTCATACGAAGACGAGTCCCGTGGCTCGGCAGATCACCGTCGGAGAGATGACACCATGAACTGCCGTCTAAACGAGGTGGAAAAGCTCTTGGGACAGATAAACCGAGAAGAGGAGCTTAGGGGGAGGACCCTACGTCCTAGCCGACCCCCGTTCTCCCGGACCATAGTAGAGGCCCCTGTTCCGTTCGGTTTCAAACCTCCCCAGTTCGAGAACTACACTGGGGAGACCGATCCAGTTGACCACATCGAAAGCTTTAAGACTTTGATGCTCCTCCATCAAGCTTCCGATGCCCTCCTCTGCAAAACATTCCATGCAACTCTCAAAGGCCCAGCTCGAGAATGGTACTCTCGCCTTGCCCCGGCGTCGATATTCTCCTTCGAACAGTTCGAAACCCTGTTCATCACCCATTTCGTCAGCAGCCGAAGGGCCGAGAAGACCAGCATCTCACTATTGCACCTCCGCCAACAGAAGGGGGAGAAATTGAGGGACTACGTGAAGAGGTTCACAGCAGAAGCCAGAACCATCGCGTCCCTCGACCAATCCGTCGCTACCGCGGCGTTCCAATCCAGTATCCTCAATTCCAACCTCCGCTCCTCCCTCGCCAAGAAACCGCCGCACGACTTTTCTGACCTCCTCCTCCGCACTGAAAAGTACATCCGAGCTGAAGAGGCCGAGGAACAGCCCAACTGGGAAGGAACCGCCTCCGGGTCTAAGAGGAAGGGAACGGAAGAAGAGGGAGCAAAGAAGTTCCAGAAGGATAATGCTGGCCAGCGCCGACCTCCCCCTAGATTTGAAAAGTTTACTCCCCTCACCACAAACCTCTCCGCCATTTTCATGGAAGTCGAAAAAGAAGGGGTCTTACCTCCTGCTCCGAAGATGAACACCCCTGCTAAGAGAAGAGATAGAGAAAAATGGTGCCGCTATCACCGGGACCATGGGCACGACACCAACGATTGCCGTGCGCTAAGAAACGAGATTGAGGCCCTTATCCAGAGGGGGCAGTTGGCAAAATTCGTGAGAAAGGACCAAGCCGAGCTTCCTCCCCAGCCTCGGGGGGCTAACAAACGTCCGGAGCAAGAAGAGACGCCAGAGTTTGAGGAAGAACGAGTCCTCCACCTCATCCACGGGGGTCCAATGGGGGGCTCCTCGAACTCTTCTCGGAAAGCTTTTATTAGAGAGGTAAACTCGGTCCGAACCACCCCTCCTCCCAAAGGCCTCAGAGTGCCCGTCACCTTCTCTGACGAAGATCTCGAGGGTGTCCGTACCCCTCATTGTGACGCACTCGTCATCAGCCTTCACATGGCCAATTTCAAAGTCGAGAGAATCTTAGTGGATAACGGTAGCTCCGTCAACATCCTCTTTCGCGACGCCTTCAAGGGGCTGAAGCTCTCTCGAGACAGACTCAAGCCCGCCGGCTAAACGCTCCATGGGTTCACGGGAGTGCCGGTGACGATTGAAGGGGTGATCACCCTCGATGTCACGGCCGGCAAAACTCCTACTACCCGCACGGAGTCGATGGATTTCATGGTCGTAGATGTCCCAGCGGCCTACAACGTCATTTTGGGTCGGCCCGGCCTAGCCGCCCTTGAAGCCGTCCCTTCTGCCTATCATCTCAAAATGAAATTCCCCACTCGGGCTGGAGTGGGAAAAGTAAGGGGAAATCAGGAGCAGGCCCGCAAGTGCTATATGACTTCCACCCTCGGACCCATCCTCTCCTTAGAAACACTCGAGATCCCCCAAGATGCTGCTCGGCCAACTTCCGAGCCGGTAGACGAGTTGGAAGAGGTACTCTTCTCGGAGCAGGAGCCGACCCGCAGGTTCTTTGTCAGCAAGACCCTCCCATCCGCACTATACGCGGATATTGTAAAATGCATCCGAGCCAACCAAGACCTCTTCGCATGGTCAGCTGCAGACATGCCCGGTATCTCCGAAGAACTCTTGGTCCACCGCCTCAGTGTTGATCCGGGGTCCAAACCGGTCCAGCAGAAGAGGCGCAAGTTCGCTCCCGAACGTCAGCTCGCTATCAAAGAAGAGGTGGACAAATTGTTGAAGGCCCGGTTCATACAGGAAGTGAATTATCCTGAGTGGTTGTCAAACGTAGTAATGGTGAAAAAGTCCAACGGAACATGGAGAATCTGTATTGATTTCACTGACCTTAACAAGGCCTGCCCTAAAGACCCCTTCCCTCTGCCGAGCATCGACACTCTGATTGACGCAACCTCGGGACATGAGCTCCTCAGCTTCATGGACGCTTTCTCGGGTTACAATCAGATAAGGATGTTCCCCCCGGATATTCCGAAGACATCTTTTGTGACCGACCAAGGACTCTACTGCTACAGAGTCATGCCGTTCGGCCTAAAGAATGCAGGGGCAACATACCAGCGCCTCGTTAACAAGGTATTCCAGGCACAGATTGGCCGAAACATGGAAGTGTACGTGGATGACATGCTTGTGAAAAGCATCCGAGGCATTGATCACGTGGCCGACCTCCAAGAAGCGTTTGATGTTTTGAGAAAACACAATATGAGACTCAACCCGAACAAGTGTGCATTCGGCGTCTCATCAGGCAAGTTCCTCGGCTTCATGGTTAGCCAACGAGGAATAGAGGCAAATCCGGAAAAGATCAAGGCCATACTGGACATGGCCCCGCCTAGAAACGTCAAAGAAGTTCAGAGATTGACTGGTCGATTAGCCGCCATCGGGCGCTTTCTGTCGAAGTCTGGGGAGAAGTGCCTCCCGTTCTTCAAAGCCCTCAGGGGGGCTAAGGGATTCGAGTGGGGGCAGCAACAACAAGACTCCTTCGACCAGCTTAAGGCTTACCTCGTCAATCCACCTCTTCTCAGCAAACCCATACCGGGCGAACCACTCTACCTCTACTTGGCAGCCTCCGAACAGACGCTTAGTGCGGTCTTAGTCAGAGAAGAAGAAAGAACTCAGAAGCCCATTTACTACGTCAGCAAAGTGCTCCGGGACGCCGAGCTCCGGTACCCGAAAATTGAGAAAATAGCCTACGCCCTGATAATGGCTGCGAGAAAGCTTCGGCCATACTTCCAGTCTCATTCGATGGTCGTTCTTACCGACCAGCCGCTGAAACAGATCCTTCACAAGCCAGAGACTTCCGGCCGCCTTATGAAGTGGTCGATCGAGCTGAGCCAACATGATATTACTTATCAGCCTCGGACCGCAATCAAGGCGCAGGCGCTGGCCGAATTCATAGTTGAAACAACTATCCCCGACACCGAACAAACAATGAAGGGACCGCCTGTCTGGTCGGTATATGTCGATGGATCCTCTTGCAACGAGGGGAGCGGGGCAGGAGTCATCCTCGCGGGCCCAGACGACTTTGTCCTCCAATACTCCTTCCGGATAAACTTCAAAGCCTCGAACAACGAAGCCGAATACGAGGCACTCATAGCCGGCCTTGGGATGGCCCGAAACGCAGGGGCGCGACGCCTGCAGATCTTCAGCGACTCTCAGTTGGTCGTCAACCAGGTCCTCGGCGAATATGAAGCCCGCGATGACAGGATGGTAAAGTACTTGGCTAAAGTAAAGAGCCTCATGGCGCTCTTCGAGGAGGCCCTCATCCGAAGAATCCCCAGAGAAGAAAATGCCCAGGCCGACGCCCTGTCCAAATTAGCTTCCTCATCCCTTCAAGGCCTCGAACAAACTGTTCTGATAGAAGTCCTCCTCAAGCCAAGCATAGAGGACGAGGCTCTCAACTCCGTCGAAACACTGCCACTCCCCCTCGAAGACAATTGGATGAAGCCCCTCGTCGAGTTTTTAAGAGACGGACTCCTCCCCCGGGATCCGAAGGAAGTCCGAAAGATAAGGACCCGAGCCGAGCGTTACATATTGGTCGAAGGCATTCTGTATAAGCGCTCCTTCACCCAGGTGGATGGTCGACCCTACCTAAGGTGCCTCTCCCCCGGACAAGCCGACTACGCCCTGCAAGAGCTCCATGAGGGCATCGGCGGAGCCCACTCCGGCTCCAGAGCCTTGGCGCGCAAAGTGTTAAACTACGGGTATTACTGGCCCACTCTCCTACGGGACGCCGAACAACACGTTCGGCAATGCACCTCCTGCCAGAAGTATTCCGACATCCGACGCCTTCCACATGCACCACTCTCCTCCCTATCAAGTCCGATCCCCTTCGCAATGTGGGGGATGGATTTACTGGGGCCATTTCCACCGGCCCCCGGACAATTGAAGTTCCTAGTCGTGGCAGTCGACTATTTCTCGAAATGGATAGAGGCCGAGCCCCTGACTACAATTACCGAACATAGAGTTGTTCAATTCTTCTGGAAAAATGTAATCTGCCGATTCGGTGTTCCTCGGGTCGTAGTCACAGATAACGGTACGCAGTTCGCTGGGGCTGCCTTCCGAGCCTTATGTGAAGACCTAGCCATACAACATCGCTTCTCCTCTGTCTCTCATCCCCAGTCAAATGGCCAAGCCGAGAATGCCAACCGACAGATCCTCTCCGGCATCAAGAAGAGACTCGACAAGTGCTCCAAGGGATTGTGGGTCGATCAGCTGCCCAATGTGTTGTGGAATTACCGAACCACGAAGCGGACCCCGACAGGCGAGAGTCCGTTCAATCTCACCTATGGGTCCGAGGCCCTCATCCCACTAGAAGTTGGGATACCCTCTCCTCGTTTGATAGCTTTTGAAGAAGAACAGAATGCCAGGGAGCTCAGAACAAGCCTAGACTTGATAGACGAAATCCGGGAAAGAGCAGCCATACGGCAACAAAGTTACCGGAGAAGAATCGAACTTGCCTACAACAAACGGGTCCGCCCAACCGACCTGAAAGAAGGGGATCTGGTCCTCCGAAAATTGGCCATCTCGTTCCCCGGACAGAAAAGCAAACTGGCCCCAAATTGGGAGGGACCATACAAGGTCTCCAAAGTGATCCGCCCCGGTGCATACAAGCTAGAAGATCTTGAGGGCAGAGAAATTCCTAGGACTTGGAATGCCGACCATCTTTTGAAATACCAAGAGAAGGCAGCCACGCCTATCTAAGTAACTCGAGATGTCGGACCACTCCTCTCCTGCTGCTAGTAATTTTTCCTTTGTTCTTTTTTTTTTTTCATTGTAATAACGGCTAGCAACTTTAGAAGCAGCCGACCATTAGATATTAATAAATAAAGTTTTTCATACTATCGCATACCTCAGCCTTTAATTTTCTAACCATACGATGGTTCGGAGTCCAGCACTCAGCTCGACTCTCCCTCCTCGGCACGTCTATAGGCGAGCCGGGGGTAGATCGCCGTTCGAAATTGCTCCTGCAGCCGTTGAATGGATCGGAGTCCAACACTTGGTTCGACTTTGCTTCGCAAGTTCGCTCCTAAGCGGACTAGAAGTAGCTCGCCATTCGAAACTGCTCCTGCATCCCTTAAACTACCCACACGATGGTTCGGAGTCCAGCACTCGGCTCGACTCTTCCTCCTCAGCACGTCTATAGACGAGCCGGGGGTAGATCGCCGTTCGAAATTGCTCCTGCAGCCGTTGAATGGATCGGAGTCCAACACTTGGTTCGACTTTACTTCGCAAGTTCGCTCCTAAGCGGACTAGAAGTAGCTCGCCATTCGAAACTGCTCCTGCATCTCTTAAACTACCCACACGATGGTTCGGAGTCCAACACTCGGCTCGACTCTTCCTCCTCGGCACGTCTATAGACGAGCCGGGGGTAGATCGCCGTTCGAAATTGCTCCTGCAGCCGTTGAATGGATCGGAGTCCAACACTTGGCTCGGCTTTGCTTCGCAAGTTCGCTTCTAAGCGGAATAGAAGTAGCTCGCCATTCGAAACTGCTCCCGCATCCCCCAAACTAAACTAATCTAACGATCGGATCTCTCCGACGACTTGACCCAATCTTTCCAACTCACCCTCGGTCGGGCCAGGATTAGGTACAAATCACAGCCCTCGCGCGCCGAGCCGAGGTACCGGGTTACCGACCCTCGTATATGGCAAAAAATCACTTCAAGGCGAAGCCACCGTCAGATCGCCTCAGAAAGTGCGCTAGGGCGTGATGAGCGGATCTCATTCAGCCACGTGTCCACAAAACGACAAGATAGTGTTTTCTTGGAAACTGGACCCACCTCAAGATCCGTGCAAACATCAGACGTCCCTGATTAGGCCACGTGGGCGCAATCGGGAAGCAACTACGCGCCGAGCCGAGGTACCGGGTTACCGACCCTCGTATATGGCAAAAAATCACTCCGAGGCGAAGCCACCGTCAGATCGCCTCAGAAAGTGCGCTAGCGCGTGATGAGCGGATCTCGTTCAGCCACGTGTCCACAAAACGACAAGATATTGTTTTCTTGGGAACCGGACCCGCCTCGAGATCCGCGCGAACGTCAGACGTCTCTGGTCAAGCCACGTGGGCATAGTCAAAAAGCAACTACGCCCTAAGCAGCCAAACCGAGCCGATAGCTCATAAGCACAGCGAAGAAGGAAAATTCGAGGCCAAGGAGTTCGGCGAAGCGAACACCAGCCTCGTGGTTCGTCTCAAGCCTACCCTAGTCGGCACAAACATGGCACAGATAAGGAGACAGCCAATTACAGTTCGGGTAAAACAACTCCGATCGCATTAATAAGTTGGATAAAATTTACAAAGCGGATTACAACAGCAAAAACTTGCAAGTAGGATTACAACACAAGGACACGACCAGCCCGTTACTTCCGAGGGAGGGGAATGCTCCGTTTTAGAGACACTTTGGGTCGACGCTTCTTGACCTCCGAGCTCGAATCTAGGCCGACGAACCGAGACGCCTCCTCACCACTAACTCTGACGGTTGCTCCTACCGAAGCACCGCTTGAAGACACCGCCACACCGCTTTGGGCATCGGCGGCTGACCTGCCTACGAGGGGAGTCCGGCTCGCCGCTTGATAGAACGTGATCCCCCACTCGATCTCCTCGCGGGTGTACGAGGTGCTCCGGACGTTGGCCCTCACCGGCTGAGGCTTGAGCCGAGCGACTTCTTCCTCCAGCTCGACGATGCGATCTTTCAAAGTGTCATCCTTTACTATCACCTTAAACCGAGGGAGTTTCGCCGAACCGGGGTATTCGGCGCTGTCAGAGATAACGCGACGCAAGTGGATCACTTCGATGCTCTTGTCGACAGTCACCCTCTGCAACTCTTCCACCTTCTTCACCAAGCCGTCCCGTTCGGCTGAAATCCGAGCCAGTTCCTCTTCCCTAGCAGATAGCTCGACCTCGACTATTCGCAGGTGGTGCAGCTCAACTAAAGCATCGCTATGCCTTATCTCCAAGTTATGAAGTATTTTCCTCGTCAAGTGAACCTCACCCTCGAGACGATCCTCCCGAGATCGCTTAAACAGCTCGGCTCGGCGCTGTTCGGCCGAAGTGTTACAAGCCGGCTCGGCAATCTGAAATAAGAAAGAGATAGCATTGGATACTTTTAATTCATTACCGAGCCAAACACTTAGACAAATTCCGGAGTCAAAATACTTTTCATTCATTGAAAGACGGTGGCCAGTCCGCAAAAGGCATTACAACGATCGAAACACAAAAAAAAGAACTACAAAAACCGAGGGGATCAAGGGTCCACCTTCGTCGCCGCGTCAGCCACAGGTGCATCGACGGAGGGTCCCTTGACCTGGCCATCTCCCACAGTCTCTCCATCCCGTCCTTCCTCGCCTTTGCCTTCAGCCTCGTCCTCTTCGCCTTCCTCCCCTTCATCGTCCGAGGTCGGCGTTGGAAACAATTGATAGCCGACCCGCTCGAAGCCGGGGACTCGCTCCTGAACGTGGTCGAGGGCCATCTGATAGGACTTCTCCATATTTTCGGCCATGTGCTTCTTCGCCTCTTCCTCGACCTCCTTCTCCACCTCGGCCCGGATCCTCGTCGCCAGGGCCTCCTTCTCCGCTCTCTCCTCGGCCAAGGACTTCAGCGCCGCAGCTAAGTCCTCGGCAGCCTTGGCGGCCTTGGCAGACTCCGCGTCGAGCCGCTCCTTGGCCTTCTCCAAATCCGACCCAAGATCCGCGACCCGGACTTCCAAGGCCTCAGCTCTCCTCTGCTCGGCCTCAAGTTCTTTGACCGCCCTGACCTTCGCCAACCTGTCCTTGTCGCTGGCGGACCTCAGCTCCTTCTCCTGCGCGGCAAATGTCTCGAGGAGGTGGCCGAAGTGGCAAGTGGCCTACAGAGACAACAGTCACTAATACAGATGCCGAGTTACAGACTTAAAGAAATTTGCAATACACTTACCGAAACGAGTGACCGGGCGATTTCGTAGGTATCATCACCGACCGTCCCCGCCCTCAGCGCGGCCCTGTCCTTCGGGGTCGCCAAGTGTTTGACGACCTGCACTGACATCTGCGAATTGCCGAGGAACCCGTCATGGTTCTTCACTCGCCAATTCGGCACAAACAGTTGCTTGTGCTGCTCTGTCAGAATCTCTTCGGCGGCCTGGGTCAGCGGTGGTGCCTCGATCGACAGCGCCGCGTTCACATCGAAGATCCCCTCGATCACGCCAGGGACCGAAGAAGACGGGGGCTCCTCAGCGACGATAACTTCCGAGGGCACCTCCACAGCAGGGGGAGGCGGAGAGATGGTCGAGGCGACGGCAGGTGCCGGGGTCGACGAAACAGTCGCAGCCGCCCTCTTCCTCTTCTTCCCCCCGGCCAGCTTAGACCTGTCCGCCATCATGGAGTTGAAGTCGATCTTCATTGCTTCTGCAACGAGTCAAAAAAAGGGGGGGGGACGAGTTAGCAGCCCGAACCGAAAACTTAGAAGAAAAATAAAAAAAAACGAGATGTCAGGAGCATACTCGGGTTGATGGGGCTTAGGCCGCACCCGAACAACATCTCCTCCGTCAAATCCCTCCAACTCAGTATCGGAAGGGCCATTATCCTCCTCGCCACCTCTTCCTCGGCATCAGACAAAACAGGGTCGGCGCGTGCGAAATTCGGCACCTCCACCTTCCAACGGGTCGGGATGGGCCTGATCGCCTCGCCCCTCACTATAAAAAACTTTTCCTTCCAACCCTTAATCGAGTCAGGGTTTTCTACAATCTTGACACCCTTCCTCGGCCCCAAGTAGTATCGGTACTCCGTCTTGTGCTGACGGTTTACTCGATACATTCCTCGGAAGACCGTGAGATCCGGCTGCACCTCGGCTCGGTAGCACTGAAGCATAAAGGCGTTCACATGGTGCCATGTGTTCGGCATGAACTGGGTTGGCGCGAGGCAATACCAGCCGAGGATCTCGAGGATGAATGGGTGCAGAGGGAAACGCAGCCCGGCATGAAAGGAGTCAACGTCGAACATGCACATGTCCGAAGACGGCAACTTAGAATTCGCTCGTATCCCGGGACCTGGAAGAATCAGTTTGTACTCCGGAAGGATAGCGAAAGCCCTTCTAACCCGGAGCAGGTCCTCCTCGGACACCAAAATGATGAGCTCATCCGCTTCGGTGGCAAGCTCAGGATTGGGTTCTTCGACGATCTTGGACTTCCCATAGATCGCCTTCTCCAGCAAGTCGCCCTGGTACTGCCTGACCCCCGAGTGACCGGACAGAACGGAAGGATACCATCCTATCTCGGGTGCCTGCTTCGGATTCTCCACAATCACCTCCACAATGGGGGATTGGGTCTCTACCCTCCTCTTCTTCTTCCCCTTCTTCGTCTCGACTACAGACGGTTCAGCGGCTTGCTTACCCTTCCTCCTAATCTCCGACCTCCTCCTCTCCTCGGCACTCTCGTCGCCCGAAGACGAGGCCCCACTCCCCGAATCTACTCGAGACATCTCTAGGAAAATTATTCAGACTAAGTAAACTGACCTTTTGAAGTGACATCTACGGTCGGAATGCTCTTGCCGAAAATCGCCTGGCCCACACGACAGCTAACGGAAATGCCTTAGAGAGGAAATCGCCGCTAGCAGAGCACTTATAGAACGAAAGTAAGAAACTTGAGTTAAAAGTGAGAAGTGAGCTTTGAGAGTAAGAGTGAGCGCTTTTAACCCCTCCAAGTTGGGCATCCTTGGGAAACGCAAAAAGCCCAACAGGGAGCCAAAGCGACAGGCGGAAGCGGAAAAAATACGGAGCCTACTCAGAGCAAGAGACCCTTAAAAATACCAAGTCAACGTCTCGGCCACCCACAAGAAAGCCATAGGACGCCCCGGCTACATGACTCAGTGCCTCGGCCAGTCAACCTCGATGCGCCGAGCCGAGATACCGGGGTACCGACCCTCGTATATGGCAAAAAATCACTCCGAGGCGAAGTCACCGTCGGATCTCCTTAAAACTCGCGACAAAATCTGATGGACGGTTCAGATCGTGCCACGCCCACAAAACGACAAGATAGCATTTTCTCGTGATCTGAACCCCATCCTCGAGATGCACTTCAAGATGGACCGTCCAGATCCAGCCACGCGCCCCTCCTTGCTGCCTGCCATCGGTTCGCCCAGCCGAGCTACCGAACAACTCAGCCGAGCCACCGAGCCACTAAGTGCCGAGGAGGTGACCCCTCAGGAAGCACCTCCTCCAAAACACACAACTTTGTGCCTCGGCCAGTCAACTTCGATGCGCCGAGCCGGGGTACCGGGGTACCGACCCTCGTATATGGCAAAAAATCACTCCGAGGCGAAGTCACCGTCGGATCTCCTTAAAACTCGCGACAAAATCTGATGGACGGTTCAGATCGTGCCACGCCCACAAAACGACAAGATAGCATTTTCTCGTGATCTGAACCCCATCCTCGAGATGCGCGTCAAGATGGACCATCCAGATCCAGCCACGCGTCCCTCCTTGCTGCCTGCCATCGGTTCGCCCAGCCGAGCTACCGAACAGCTCAGCCGAGCCACCGAGCCACTTAGCGCCGAGGAGGTGACCCCTCAGGAAGCACCTCCTCCAAAACACACAACTTTGTGCCTCGGCCAGTCAACCTCGATGCACCGAGCCGGGGTACCGGGGTACCGACCCTCGTATATGGCAAAAAATCGCTCCGAGGCGAAGTCACCGTCGGATCTCCTTAAAACTCGCGACAAAATCTGATGGACGGTTCAGATCGTGCCACGCCCACAAAACGACAAGATACCGTTTTCTCGTGATCTGAACCCCATCCTCGAGATGCGCGTCAAGATGGACCGTCCAGATCCGGCCACGCGTCCCTCCTTGCTGCCTGCCATCGGTTCGCCCAGCCGAGCTACCGAACAGCTCAGCCGAGCCACCGAGCCACTAAGTGCCGAGGAGGTGACCCCTCAGGAAGCACCCCCTCCAAAACACACAACTTTGTGCCTCGGCCAGTCAACCTCGATGCGCCGAGCCGAGATACCGGGGTACCGACCCTCGTATATGGCAAAAAATCGCTCCGAGGCGAAGTCACCGTCGGATCTCCTTAAAACTCGCGACAAAATCTGATGGACGGTTCAGATCGTGCCACGCCCACAAAACGACAAGATACCGTTTTCTCGTGATCTGAACCCCATCCTCGAGATGCGCGTCAAGATGGACCGTCCAGATCCGGCCATGCGTCCCTCCTTGCTGCCTGCCATCGGTTCGCCCAGCCGAGCTACCGAACAGCTCAGCCGAGCCACCGAGCCACTAAGTGCCGAGGAGGTGACCCCTCATGAAGCACCTCCTCCAAAACACACAACTTTGTGCCTCGGCCAGTCAACTTCGATGCGCCGAGCCGGGGTACCGGGGTACCGACCCTCGTATATGGCAAAAAATCGCTCCGAGGCACATCAGCCGTTGGATCTTGCCAAAAAGCGCGCTCGTCATGATGGACGGTCCAGATTTGGCCACGTCCACTAAACGACAAGATAACCTTTTTTGGGGATCCACGCTGAGATGGACGGCTCAGATGATGCCACGTACCTCGGAACCGTCGAGCCGAAGCACCGACCCAACGAGCCGAAGCACCGACCCAACGAGCCGAAGCACCGACCCATCGAGTCGAAACGCCGACCCAGCGAACCGAAGCACCGACCCTCCGAGCCGGGGTACCGGGGTACCGACCCTCGTATATGGCAAAAAATTGCTCCGACCCATATCAGCCGTTGGATCTTGCCAAAAAGCGCGCTCGTCATGATGGACGGTCCAGATTTGGCCACGTCCACTAAACGACAAGATAGCGCTTTACGGGGATCCGCGCTGAGATAGACGGCTCAGATGATGCCACGTACTTCGGAACCGCCGAGCCGAAGCACCGAGCCATCCGAACCGAGGTGCCGAGACGCCGAGCCGGAGTGCCGGGGTACCGAACCTCACATACGGCGAAAAAGCGAGCCGAAGAACAGGGACCACTCGATCTCTCCGAAAATCACGCTGCGCTCTGATCAAGGGCTCTGATGGCGCCACGTCATAAATGGGTATTTAAAATTAGTTTTAATTTATTTTAATCGTTTTATTTATTTAAAAATTGCGAAAAAATCACCAAAAATTCGGGAAAATTCATAGGAAATTCTAGAAAATAATTATAAATTCGGGGTAATTTTTTCGAACCCCTGAACAAACAATTATTGCCTAGAATGTATCGTGAGGGCCCCCGGACGACTGGTTAACACATCGCAAAATTAAATAAATAATCCGAAAAAGTAGATAAAGACCGTTGGACACTCAGAGATGCTTAAAAACAGATTGCAACTTCAAAAACACATTACTACCCCCTTCAAGATTCGAAACCCTCCATTTGGACTCCGATACAGCTCCGCTAGCCATTAAAACAGTTAAACTACTCCTCAAAGGCTGATCGAACTCAGTCTTTAGGAGTGGGGGGCTCGTGATATGGCTAAAAATGGGGTTAAATCGGAACCGTCCAGATGGATCACGAATCTTGAGGCACAGGGGTAGAGCGGTAATTTCACCTTCTGACGGGTCTGAAGCGGGTACTGGTTATCTTCCCCGAAAATCCACTTACCCGCGAACGG
The DNA here is from genome assembly GCA_017893485.1 of Hemerocallis citrina. Classification (NCBI taxonomy): domain Eukaryota; kingdom Viridiplantae; phylum Streptophyta; class Magnoliopsida; order Asparagales; family Asphodelaceae; genus Hemerocallis; species Hemerocallis citrina. The sequence goes on from CM030363.1 coordinate 40,998,389, forward strand.
ATCCACCTTAATCGGGTACGGGTTTCAACCCGCAGCAAACCCAGCTCAGAAGGGATAGAATTAGGGTTCCTGATTCATATTAATCAACGGCCCTGATTCGTGCCTATCCTTTCACCGGGATTTGGGATTAAATTCTTTATCTGATTACAGGGAATATACCTTATCAGATTACATTCCTAATCTGTTCACAGGAAGAATATTCCATATCAGATCACAAGGATTACATTCCTAATCCGTTCCCTAAGGCGCCTATAAATACCCCCCGCCCATCTCCATTAAGAGGTAATCAATCTTTGACCAGTTTTTGCGCTCTTTCATAGTCTGCCAGATTACTGACTTGAGCGTCGGAGGGTGCGTCGCCGGGAACAACCCCGGTGTCTCGCACTTTTTGCAGGTGCACGGCGGGAACGACGATCGAGGCCCGACGGGACAGGTACACAGGTTTTTCTATTCAGTTTCCCCAAGAATCCACAAGTTCTATCTGTGTGCCCCCACACCAAATTTAGCGGCAACAGATACTAACAACAAATTTTAATTCAAGCATTCCATAGCTACAACCAATTCACATACAACTTAAGATTCATGATGGAATAACATGCAATCTATTTAGCATCAATTCAATCAACTAACATACCTTTTTACAATTAAATGTGCTCTTATTAGTTTCTTTCATGCATTATCAATTTAATCAACCTTAGCATGATATCTAATTAGAAACATGGAAAATAACCTACCTAATTTGGAGAGAATAAATATTGCAACACCTCCTAAACAAAAGAGTCCTTCACGAGCTTGCAGAAAAAACGTTCCTCCTCCTCCTTGATGTGCAAAACCGGCCTTCAAAGTGCAATCCCGAGCCCTCCTTGATGCCGGCCTTCCTTTGGTGCAAGCACAACCCACAACTCTCAATCTTTTTTTTTTATCTCACTTACTACTTTACTAACAATTGTATTTTCTACTATAGGTTTTGGGGAAATGAAAAGTACAAGAATAACTAGGCTGGGGGGGTATTTATACTAAAAATTGGAGCAAATGAAGGGCTAGGATCAATCTAGGAGTTAAAAATAAAAGGTTAGGATTGAAGGGAAAGTTGTAGTAACCAACCATGATTCAAACAACTACCACCCATAACTCCACTCTTTTTTTCTTTTTCCCTCCATACCAAAACCGGCCCACTATGTGTGCTACTTGCACGTGTACGTGCAATGCACGTGCATTCATTTGTTCTCCATTTAAAAAGTTGTACATTATATTTTTTATAAAAATACTCTTATAAAAATATTCTACATTACAAGTTGTAATAAAAGAAGAAATAGCTCATGGGCATCAATTAATGGGCCAAATAATGGTTTACAAAAAAAAAATTAGATTTGGGCTAAAAAGAAGGCTTATGTTTATTTGAAGAAAATGGGCCTATTATAAAAATAATTAGAGAACACATGTATATATATATATATATATATATATATTATATATATATATATATATATATATATATATATATATATATATATATATATATATATATATATACACATTATCCATATTGAAAGTAATTATCAGGTTTTATACTGCAAAAATTGCACGTGCACAAAACGTACAAAAAAATAAATAATTTTCATAAATGAAAATCGGGGTATTACAACACTCCCTCCTTAGAATAGTTCCGTCCCCGGAACTACAGTCAAGAGCGAGAAACAAAACACTCACAACAAGCACAAGAAAAAAATACAAAATACAAATCAAGCAAAAAGCTCAGGATAATCCTTTAACATCCTCTCTTCAGACTCCCAAGTAGCCTCTTCAACCAGATGGTTTCTCCAGACTACCTTGACCATCGGTATTGTCTTATTCCTCAAGGCTTTCTCTCGACGATCAACAATTTCGACAGGAGACTCGATGTAATTGAGATCCAAATGCAAACCTTCCGGCACTTCAGGCAAATGATGACTCGGATCTGGAATATAACCTCTCAGCATAGACACGTGAAAGGCATTATGCACCTGAGATAACTCTTCCGGTAATTCAAGCCGGTAAGCAGTTTTAACGATCCTTTTCAATATCTTGTACGGGCCTATAAACCTCGGGGCTAACTTCCTGCCTTTGCCAAATCGAATCACACCTTTACTGGGCGATACTGTCAGAAAGACGAAGTCACCTTCCTCAAACTCAAGGTCCCTTCTCCGGTTGTCTGCATAGCTCTTCTGCTTGCTCTGAGCCTCTACCAACCTTTTTCTGATCAAATCAATCTTTTCAGAAGTTTGCTGCACAAGCTCAGGCCCAAACAATTGACGTTCCCCAACTTCAAACCAACAAACAGGTGTTCTGCACTTCCTGCAATACAAAGCTTTGTACGGTGCCATTCCAATACTGGTCTGAAAACTGTTGTTGTAGGAAAACTATACCAATGGTAAATGCCTTTCCTAACTACCTCCAAAATCTAGTACACAACACCGAAGCATATCCTCAAGAATATGGTTGACTCTCTCGGTCTGCCCATCGGTTTGCGGATGAAAAGCAGTGCTGAAATCTGTCTTGGTACCCAAAGCTGTCTGAAGACTCCTCCAGAAATACGAAGTAAACCGCGCATCTCGATCAGACACAATAGTTGGCGGAACACCATGAAGCCTGACGATCTTACCAACATATAACTCAGCTAACTTGTCCATCGAAGCAGTGAGTTTCATCGCCAAAAAGTGAGCGGACTTGGTTAGTTGATCGACTATAACCCAAATCACATCATTGCCTTTAGGACTCTTGGGCAATCCCATAATGAAATCCATACTGATGTTATCCTACTTCCATTCCGGAATAGGTAACTGTTGTAATAGACCTCCGGAACTCTGATTCTCGGCTTTGACTTGCTAACAAACCTCACATTTTGCCACAAATTCAGCCACATCCTGCTTCAAACCTGACCACCAGAAATGCGGTTTGATGTCTTTGTACATCTTAGTACTTCTAGGATATACTGACAAAAGAGTAGCATGTGCCTCCTGAAGAATACTCTCTTTCAGGTCCACCTGATTTGGAACACATAGTCTATCTTCGAACCACAGCACTCCATTCCTGATTTGAAATCCGGGCAACCTGCCAGCACCAACCTGTTCCTTCATCTCCAAGATATTAGCATCAAGCTCATGACTTGCAATAATCCTTCCATTCAATGTAGGCTGAAGCCTCAACTGAGCTAAAGATGCTCCTAATCCTTGCAAGACAACTTCAATACCTGCTCGATCCAATTCTTCCATCCGATGCTTTTGAGTTGTAATCAAACTGGATAAACTGCTCTTGTGACTAAGTGCATCAGCAACAACATTAGCTTTCCCAGGATGATACTTGATCTTAGGTCGCATGTCCTCAAGTACTTCCAATCATCTCTGCTGCCTCAAATTCAGATCCTTCTGCTGGTATATGTACTTCAAACTCTTGTGGTCCGTGTACATATTCAATTTCTCACCGTACATGTAGTGTCTCCATTGCTTCAAAGCAAAGATAATCGCAGCCAACTCCAGATCATGAGTCGGGTAATTCTTCTCATGCGGTCGTAGTTGCCTAGACCCATAAGCGATTACTCTTCCTTCTTGCATTAAGACACAACCAAGCCCCCGATGTGAAGCATCGCTGTAAACATCATACTCAACACCTGCTCTAGGCAAAGCTAAAATAGGTGCAGTAGTCAGCTTTTCTTTCAACTCCTGAAAGCTTGCCTCACATTGCTCAGTCCACTTGAAGTCCACATTCTTCTTGGTCAAACCAGTGAGCAGTACGGCTAACTGAGCATAACCTTGAATGAATCTCCTGTAGTATCCAGTTAATCCAAGAAAACTTCTGACTTCCTTCACTGTAGTAGGCCTTGCCCAATCTCTCACTGCCTCTATCTTCTGAGGATCAGTTGTCACTCCCTCCTTAGAAAGGATGTGACCTAGGAATGCTAATGATAATATCGACTCCCAAGATAGTCAGCTCGATTAGATCAATCCCGAAAATTCTATCCCTAATTACAATCTCGCAATCAGCATAGTACCGATCAGTGGTTAAAGTCTCCCCTGATGGAGTAGCTACTGCTAAGATCTTGCCTGGAAAAATCTTCGGTTCAACCCCCAACACTTTAGCAAATTTAGGAGACACAAAAGTATGAGAGGATCCAGTATCGAACAAAACAACAGCTTTCATTCCATTCAAATAAAGTTCTCCTGTTACATAATACACATCCATTACGTAACAGTTCACTAAATAAGAGGGAAAAGAAACAACATGAACCTCTAAACATCCGCCCTCGTACCAGTGAGGACATGATCTACCTAATCGGCATCAGCTTCGGTCAAGGCAAATACTCGCCCTTGTTGGTACGGTCTCTTCCCAGTCTGCTGCATTGGTACATTGCGATTACCATTCCGTAGCTTGGGGCATTGAGATTGTCTCACCACAGTTGTAGCAATTTACTGCAGGAAGTCTCACAACATTATTTCCGGGTCCTCCAACCACATTAATAGCGTTCGCCCCTGTCGGTTTGAACCTTTGTGCCGATGGTTGACCCTTGAAATTCTCAGAATTTGCGGGTCTCTTCCCAGACTGCCAGTTGTTCCTCCAACTTTGAACAACATGAAACTGCTCCATGTCTGCTTCCGTGGCTGCCGCGCATTTGACCAGCTTGTCAAACCTTCTGATACCAAGAGGTATCATCCGGGACCTCATGCTCGGCCTCAATCCATACTCGAACTGACGAGCCTTCTTCGCCTCATCCATCACCAATTTGGAAGCATACCTTGAGAGCTGAGTAAATTTGGTCTCATACTCCCTAACTGACATGCCACCTTGTTGCAGTGATAAAAACTCCATGGCCTTCTTCTTCTGGACGTCTGAAGAAAAGTAATGACTGCGGAATTCCTCCAAAAATTCCTCCCAGCCAAGAATAATACCTCCCATCGTCCGCTTCATCGACTGCCACCACACAGCCGCATCCTTCTCAAATTGCAGAGTCGCCAACTTCACCTTGCTGCCTTCAGGGGTCTCCAAGACTTCGAAGATAGTCTCTACCTTCCTGATCCAGTTGTCAGCCGTATCAGGGTCTGACTTCCCTTCAAACACCGGTGGTTTTATCTGCTTGAATGATTCCTCGAGTTTGATTGCTTCGGGCACCGGATTCGTAGGAACCCTTCCTTGGTTCTGATTCACGGCCACGGCGTTGAGTGTCTGATAGACCCTCGCGAGTTCCGTTTCCAAGTCCAGACCTTCACCATTTCTTGCTCTTCGTCCAGCCATGTTCTGATGCAAAAGATCCATTAAATTCGAAGTGTGAAACATGAACTTTCAAGTCAATATTTCCATTTCATTGAATTTCAAACTTTATACATTCGAATTCAAAACATTTTTGACATCAAAATGAAAGCAGTAGACGATACATGGTTCTAACTCCTACGGTTCCTCTTGGCTTCACGAAGCTCTCCCCGTAGTTCTTCAATTTCTTCCTTCAGCATATCGATCATATTTTCCTCTTCTCGAGTTCCCATACCCGATGACTGAGAACTGCAAAATCATCCTTGCGCTTTGCCAACTGAGCCTCCAATAGTCCGACTCTCTCTCGCAGTGTTTCTACCTGCCTCTGAAGAGATATCACAAGACTACTTGGAACTGGTTCTTCTTCTTCGTCAGAAGAGTCATCAGATGAGTCCGGAGGTGGGGTAATCTCTCGGGACTCAAGCCATTCCTCTCCGTCGGAGTCTGCTTGCCCTGGGTAGTACTCTTCCTCGAAATCTGCTTGTCCAGGATAGTAATCTTCCTTGATGATATGCCAATTGTCGTCTCCAGCAGGGTCGAAGTGATCAGCCATCTTAGAAATAGGGAGGAAGAAGCATAAATCATAGAGCAACACAAATGTAAGTGACTTACATTTAAATCTCTAGACTCAAACACACACTCTAATGTCCACTTCTAGGGTGTCGTTGTAGCGCCCCGAATTTCTAATACAATATCTTAGAAAATACGTGGCACAATCCTAGCATCAACTTCAATGTAATAGTACACATAGCCCAAAAACACAAATAATTTTATTTCAAATATTTATTACAACCATCTTTTTCAAACACCGCGGAAATACAAACACCTTGAACTACAACTTTCTTTTACAACACTTCTCTTTATAAGTTTACACAAGGCTCTATTACATCACTTATAATCTCCAAAGCTAACTCAAGCATCCAAACCCCCAAACTCTAAGCAACAACCTGCAACACATGAGGTGAGAGATGATCCTTAACCCCCAAACTAAAGGGGTCAGCCATAAATGGTGTGAGTGATATAAAACAAAACAACATAATTTAATCATAAAACATAAAGTCATCAACAGCATGTATAAACCACAAGGATAAATGAATGAGAAATAACAAAGATGTAAAGCATGAAAACATCATGGAATGAAAACAACAAGTGAAGGTAGACTAAGTGTCAAGTGTAGGAAAAACAGAAAAACACAAGCATAAAACCAAGTCAAGAAAACACAATTCCATATGCAATTAACCCCACTACGGTGATGGGAAACAAGATTCAAAATACTCCGCGAATAGGCGTCACCACCCTCGACGCGCAAGCATCAAGTAAGATAGCTCAAGAACAACAACCGGAGAATCATCTCCCTGCTGTGTATCCCACGAATAGGCTTGCAAAACCCTCGACGTGCAGATACACCCGATACATTCCGTGAATAGGTCTGCCGACCCTCGACACGCAAATGCATCCTGCATGCTCCGTGAATAGGCTCGTAGACCCTCGACACGCGAACACCTAAATATTATGTACCCCACGAATAGGCCTTCAAGACCCTCGACGTGCGGATACACCCGATACATTCCGTGAATAGGTCTGCCGACCCTCGACATGCAAATGCATCCTGCATGCTCCGTGAATAGGCCCGTAGACCCTCGACACGCGAACACCTAAATATTATGTACCCCACGAATAGGCCTTCAAGACCCTCGACGTGCAGATACACCCGATACATTCCGTGAATAGGTCTACCGACCCTCGACACGCAAATGCACCCTGCATGCTCCGTGAATAAGCCCGTAGACCCTCGACACGCGAACACCTAAATATTATGTACCCCACGAATAGGCCTTCAAAACCCTCGACGTGCAGATACACCCGATACATTCTGTGAATAGGTCTGCCGACCCTCGACAAGCAAATGCATCCTGCATGCTCCGTGAATAGTCCCGTAGACCCTCGACATGCGAACACCTAAATATTATGTACCCTACGAATAGGCCTTCAAGACCCTCGACGTGCAGATACACCTGATACATTCCGTGAATAGGTCTGCCGACCCTCGACACGCAAATGCACCCTGCATGCTCTGTGAATAGGCCCGTAGACCCTTGACATGCGAACACCTAAATATCCTCTAGTTGGACTAACAAATCATGAGTCTATACCTGCGTCGATTATTATTAAATACACCAACAATCCTTATCTCTAGAGTTAGTGTATTTTGTTGGTTCGCAGGACTCCCACTCAACTCCTAGAGATCTCAATATGATCATAACTCACTATTCCATCGTCAAACGATCAAGGAGAAATCTCTCCACTCAACAAAACTCAAGTCTTCAATAAATTCCATAATTCAAATCCAACCATAATATATATTGAAAACGTATGTTCTATAGAAGAATAATATTTATAAGGATAGGTTATAGACCCAAAACATTTAAAGAAATAGTCTTTTAAAGAACATCAAAACACCTTAGAACAGTATCAGGACCAGTCGACTGCAAAAGGTCACCAGTCGACTGTCCAGAGTGAAAACTAACCTCTTTAAGAAATAAAATCTAAGTATCTTCAGTCGACTGCAAAACTCACCAGTCGATTGTCCAGAGAGAAATCTAGTAACTTTCAGAAAATTAGTCTAAGTATAGTAGAAGTTGACTGTTAATAATATAAGTCGACTGTCCAGAGGAAATTCCAGCATTTCTTTAAGAAAATATTCTATGTATTGTAAGTCGACTAAAAATGTCATAGGTCGACTGTCCAGAAAGGAATCAAGAATAACTTTGTAAAATAAATTTTAAGTATACCAGTCGACTGAACAAATGTCTAAGTCGACTGCCCAGAACGAATTTTCAAGAAACTAAAGATCATAGCAGCTGGGTCGTACTAGTCGACTGAATGGTCTGTCAGTCGACTGTCGGCCTACAGACTGCCTAGTTTTCGTTGTATATGGTAATCAAAATTAGGGTTTTCCAAAAGCAATCATTGTTTACTAAAATAATTTGTATTCGGGTAAAAATGACCATCTCAAATAATCCTCATTATGGATACATTACTCAAATCATCCAATATCTTAAACTTAATTCTCATGTTCTTAACTCCCAATTCTTCCATTTGGATTTCTCAATACTCAATATCTTCCACAACTCAAAACCAAATCTGATTTGTATTCACGAGATCCAGATATTCATCCATCCGATCCCTTATTATCATAACCATACTCAAATCTTAAACATGTTTTCAAGCAATAAAGAATTCATCAATTAAGATCTACTAAACGTTCATAGATTTCACATACATATTACAACAATTACCATCGCATCATTATCATACGAAACACACTAAATAAACAAACATGTCAAACAAACAAAAAAACAATCGTTCACATAAATCAAACCACAAAACAAAGTTCATATCACTCACCTAAATCAAAACAACAAAATAGATTTATATCACTCACCTTAGAAATGAAGAGATCCGACGAGAAAGTTTCCCTTTTTGCGAGATCCAAAGTCCTCCTCTTGATCCTCCCAAAAATCACAAAATATAATGTTGTGCAGCGAATGACGGCTACACACCCACTTATATATAGGCCGGAAGTAAAGATTTAGGGTTTTAGAAATACATTTGCAAAATAGTCCTTCCAAAATATAAACTTACATATATAACATTTTCTTAGTTAAAATAGATTAACTAAATCAAAACCAAATCAAATATTTTATCACTAAGTTGTCCAACAATCCAGAGTAGCCCAGTAGACAAGAAAAATTTGGGTTTACAACTCAGGGTGGCGATTTTGCACAAAAGCCCTCCCTTTTGTAATATTTGCAAACATATCATAAAATATTCATAAAAATTCAGAAAAATCAGAAATAATATCTAATAATACATATTATATTTTCCAATCAAAATATTTGACTTTTACTTTCCAGAAAATATTTGCACAAAATTCTACATGAATTCCATATTTGCAAAAACACCCTTTTTGACTAAATCTTCACCAAATCGAATTTAAATAAAATCTAAATATATTTAAATTCAAATGATAACCATGGAGAACCAAAATATCAGTAAAAACAAATTTTCATAATTTATTTAAGATCCAAACGACTTTTTACATAAAAGCCCCCCCCTTTCGAGGTATTTATAAAAGTAGTTTCTCTACTCAAAAAAATCCCAAATTTTAGAATATAATCCAGTATAATTAGGAGAATTTAATAAAATATAAAATTAGTTATTTACACCAAAAAATATTTGCACGTATTTTGCAAGTGTGAAAAGATAAATCCTTTAGGAAATATTTATTAAATCTCCAAAAAATTATTTTAATTCATTTTTAAATATTTAAAATAATATTTAAAAATACGGGGTTCTACAGTCGTTCCTTATAAATTTGTACAAGTGTGAAACATGGCTCTGATACCACTCTGTAACGCCCCGAATTTCAAAATACACTGAATTCTAGATTCCACAGGATCTTTACACTTCATTTAGTACAATTTTACAAGGAATTTAAAACTTTTTACTTTACATCAGAATTATATAGAATCTTTACACTTTACATTCTACAGCGGAAGCAAATTTACAATATTTATATAAAGGTACATCCACATTTGAATAAATTCTAAGCATCATTTCTCCTTTAATCTTTATCATGTCATTTACCCTGCATACAAAACTGTGGGTACGTCAGTTTATTCAACCGACAAACATTATTCATAGCCATCCTCTCTATGCAGGAAACAGTATAACTGATTTTCCATATTTAACAAACACAAACTTGTCACATATCAAACTAAAGGGAATACCCTATTGATGTCGTGTTGTGATCGTGCACTTAGTCCTTAATGCAATCATTTACATTACATGACACTAATGCACACTTGTTCGGATTCTATGCATCCCATACTACATAGGTCTGAGGGCAAGCCTCTTAATCGTTCTTCATCTTGTAGGGTTCAATCCCTCGTCATGACTTAATCTACTACTGTAACTACGGTAAGTATCCTAGATGATCTATGAGTACAAGCTCATGTACAGAAAAACTGGAGAGGAATCCCACGTCATGTCACGACGCATCGTGAAGACTATCTATGGACAATTCAGCCTCCTACATGGCACACGATCCTCTTGCAGTCACCAAACATCCCACAAGCATCGCCACCGGGATGATAATTCCGGAGTAGTGCCCACGCCATGTCCTGACGCATCAAGCATGCATTCTGTGGCTCACTCTCACACCGCCAATCCGATGGCCCTCATACTCGTGTTTTTCTCTTACTTTCATCACCTCTTCACTATGTACTAAATTCTTAATTTAATGAAATCATGAACAAAATTAATCTCTTAGAGTTAGCCCTCTCACTACTACCGGTCTTATTTCTTCAATTTCACATGACCAACCTTGGTCTTTTCAATATCAATAATCTTATTTCATCACTTTTCACTTGCCGGTGTAAGTTTTGGCTACATCCTAATTTTCAATTTCGATTCACAAATTCATATGTTTGAGTTGTCATACTCAATAATATTTCTCTTTTCCAATCACATGATTTCTAAATTATTCATGAGTCAAAATAACCATTCATGGAGTTTAATTATACATCGTGTATTTCACAATATTTATTTCCACATTAAAATCATATCACCAAATATATAGCCAAAATGAATATTCACAAACTCATTAGTGTCACACTATTCTTTAATAAGAATAATCCATACCAACTTCACAATATACAATTTCTTTCTTTGTTATTTTTCTTTTCTAGCATTTATCTCAAGTCCTTTGAAAAAACGCATTTTTCACAAAATATACAAGTGTAAAACTATAGTTCCAACCACATTTTTATTCCCAAATATACTTTATTTTATCCCAATAACTCCCAACTTATTTTTCATAAGTCACACATGTTTTTAGAATAATAATACTAATTTTTTTCCATAATTTTTACACATCAAGAATCCACAAAAGTCATTTTTTCCAAAAAGATATTATTCTGGCCAAGGCCAGGATTCAAACCAGCAACCCACAGGAAGCAAGCCGCATGCTCTGGCCATGTGGCCAATTATGTCGTTCGATATAAAAGGGGATTGAGAGTATTAAATGCTCTCGGGTTGGAAATTCATTAAATTTTTGCAAACACACGTAAAAATTTGGGTTTCTCAAGTATCGAACCAGCGATTCAAGGGAACAAGCCGCACACACTGTAGCATTAGAGAACCTCCCGACCAATTGAGCTATAGGCTCAAGTTGTCTTGAATACAACTCGCATTTTAATTAAATCCATCCTCTGTTCAATTAGAACATTTCGATGTTCAAAAGCTCTCATTTGAGTTTTGCTTTTTACTAAATTTCTTGTAAATCTCCAGAATGTCTAATTAAACATAGTTTAACACTCCAGTAATTTAAAAATAATTTTTCCAGTAATTAAACACATATTTTTCATACAATTAACTTAAATTGTATACTAGTACTACCATATCTCATTTCGATATTTCTTATACAACTTAACATTAATACTTCCTATATTAATTCCCTATTTATCTTCCTTTTATAAACTCAAAAACATACTTTAAGTTACTCATTCTAAACATTATCACGAAAGTCCATCTAATCACATAAAGCAATAATTTCATCTCCTAGCATTTGAATTTAGTTTTGATACTAACAACAAATTTTAATTCAAGCATTCCATAGCTACAACCAATTCACATACAACTTAAGATTCATGATGGAATAACATGCAATCTATTTAGCATCAATTCAATCAACTAACAAGCCTTTTTCCAATTAAACGTGCTCTTATTAGTTTCTTTCATGCATCATCAATTTAATCAACCTTAGCATGATATCTAATTAGAAACATGGAAAATAACCCACCTTATTTGGATGGAATAAATATTGCAACACCTCCTAAACAAAAGAGTCATTCGCGAGCTTGCCAAAAGAGCGTTCCTCCTCCTCCTTGATGTGCAAAACCGGCCTTCAAAGTGCAATCCTGAGCCCTCCTTGATGCCGGCCTTGTTGGATCCTGTAGGCGAGACAACAAACACTAGAGGGGGGGTGAATAGTGTTAATAAAAAACTGCGGAAATTTTCTCGGTGCAGTCGACTTGGTTATGAACCAGTCGACTTGATATAACCAAAATAAAGCAAAAACAGTAACTCTGTGCAGTCGACTTATGGATAAGATAGGCGACTGAAGACACAATGAAACTACAACTTATACGACACTGACCAGTCGACTGATAGTGCAAGGAGTCGACTGTCCAGACACTTTTTGCAGAACTTAAGTAAACAAGAGTAAATGCAAAATCAAGACAACCAATCACAGAGTACACACGATATATCCTGGTTCGGTCCTCCCGACCTACATCCAGCCCCCAAGCAACCCACTTGAGATTTTCACTATTCTTGAAAAAGTTTACAAGAATACCCTATGGCGTTAAGACAACAACCTTGTCTAACCCGTAGTCCTTTCTCTCAACCAGAGAAAGCAGACCCACTCTACTACCAAGAGTGAAACAAACCGACTCTACAACCTAGAGTCAAAAACACTCTCCAACCGAGAGCAAAAGAACAAGAGAAACTTTACAGTCAACCTATAGCCTTGTTGGTGTTTTGTGTTGTTGCACGTGGCTAAAAACAAGGTCGACTTCTATACTCAGTCCAGAGCGAATTCGTTGCTATACTGGACTGAATGTAGAGAACCAAAGAGTATGAACTTGAAAGCTTTTTTTCTCAAAAATATCACTTAGAATTTTTCTCAAGGAATGCTCAGATTTCAAAGAATATTCTGTAGATCTTTACAGTGAGATCTGAACTCTACTTATAGAGTTTGATCTCCTGGACGTTGGGAGACAGTTACTCCAACTGTCAACCAACGGATCTAAGCTTTTGATTTTGAAAATTTTGATTTTGAAAACAGAAAACGGTCAAAAGCTCTCGAACAGTCGACTGGGTTGCCATATGAGTCGACTGGTCAGAGTTTGAATAAATTTAAACAGTTTTGTACTGTCAGTCGACTGGCAGATGCTTAAGTCGACTGGTACTCAAAAGTTAAATTACTTCAAACTGTTTTGACTCTTTTTGGGGGTTTTTAAGAGACACATTATGAAATTTTGAGTGTGTGTGTGTGTGACAAGGCTTTACATCAGACTAAGACTCAACAAAAAGTAAAATACAATGTTTTTACAAGACACTACAATTTTGACACAATTGAGCTAAAGGTCTTGAGTCTTGAGTCTTGTCTTGAGTGAAGTCTTGAATCTTGTCTGAGTGAAGTCTTTATCTGTATCCTTTGAGCTTGTTCATTTGTTCAGCTAAAATAGTCTTTTGTATGTACAACCTGCAATGTTAGCTGTATAACATAGACACATGTTGCACTATGTTGTGATCATCAAAATCAAGAATCAACATTCTCCCCCTTTTTGATGATGACAACACAATAGCTGATAATAACAGATAATATATAAGCATAGTAAAGACATGCTCCCCCTATAAAAAACACATCATGCATGTAGATAAAAAGTATCATAAAATATGTATCAGTCGACTTATCAATATAACAGGCGACTGATCAGAAAATATATACATAGAAAATCACAATCACAAGGAATAAACACAGATGCAGCAGTCAACTTATATGCCTGTTGGCAGTCGACTGACCAGAGAATTTTCCAATACCCAGAAATAGAACAAAGAGGATATCAAATATATCAAACACAGATAATACAGCAACCATAACACAGATATCTCTCCCCCTTTGTCCTCAGCAAAAAAACACAAAATAAACAATCTTTTGCATAAAAAAGAAACTAAGATAAAGTCGCATACAGAAATAAGTGCATTAAGAAAGAAAATTACATAATAGAAAAATAAAATAAAAAGTCTTCAATCGTCCTCATCGGAGTCTTCATCGTCACCATGAGAAGGAGGATGAAATTGAGAATGGAAGAGATCAGTGAGGTGGTCAAGTTTGGTATCAATGTTGTCTAGTTTGGAATCAAGGTGGTGAAGTTGGGTATCCACAGTGGCTGAATGTTTCATAAGATAGGAGACACAGTCATATAGAGTACGAGGATCATCATAGTTAGCTTGAAGAATAGGTGGATCAGAAGAGGTAGAAGGTCTAGAAGGTCTAGAAGTAGAACCTAAAGGAGCTTGAGAAAGTGGAGGAGACCTAGGGGGTGATCTAGAAGGAGGATCAAGAAGTTTCATTCGTGCCAAACTAGCACGATCGAAACAATCATATTGCGTAACGACATTGGTTTCGGAATCGAGATCAATACCGAAAGCTACAAAGACTCTGGTGAGAAGACCTCCAAAAGGTAGAAAGTGAGTGTGGTTTTGTTCAAGTTTAGAAAAGATGACACGACCCCAATTGACAGCAATTTTACCAAATATTGCATAGACAGCTTTTTGTAATTCTAGAGAATACTGGTCATAACTACCCTTTTTGGGAAGGATGTTATAGGCTAGTATTCTAGCTACAAGCTTAGCAATAGGTTTAATATTTTTGCTAGTCATTGGAGGGCCATGATTGGGTAAAAAGATTTTAGATAAAATAGAGGCATCATCTAAAATAACATCATCAAGATATAATCCTCCGTCATCAATACCCAGTATTTGATTGATTCTAGTGGGTGTGAGTGTCATTTTGACATTTTTCACAGACGAATGGATAACTACATCCCCATCGTGTTTTTGTACAACCCTCATATTTGTGTAAAACAAATAGATGAGTTGGGGATAATAGTTGGGCTGATTAGATAGAGAGAGAAAATCATAAAGACTACTATTTTGAAATAAGGGGACAAGATTAAAATGATCAAGATCATTGAAGTTAACAAATCTTCCAGGGAAGATGGTAATGGTACAAATAAGGTACCATCGTTCAATGAGATCGGGACTTAAAAGAAATTGAGTGTAATCTTGAAATGAAGAACTACCCTCATGAGATCTCTTGGATCTTTTAGGAGCCATAAAAAAAGAGAGGTGAAATGATTTTACCAAAGAAAAAGACGAAAGATCAGACCAGAGGCGAGCACCAGCAGCAGTTGTGAGTCGACTTCCTTCTTCTTCACAGATTAGGGTTTGGGATTTTGGGTGAAAAATTGGAGATCGGTAAAGGTGAGAAAGAGGGGCTGGTAAAGGGTTTTTAACTGAGGATAGATGGCTGAGATCAAAGAGGGAAGAAATCGACGGTTGAGATAAGAGATCACGGGTGAAAAGAGAAGTGAAATTTATCTTAAAAGTCGCGATGAATAGTCGCTGAAGACGTTTGAACTCTCGACAGTCGACTGGTAGGGTATATCAGTCGACTTAGTCGAGAAGAGACTATATTTTGTATATCTGCTGATCAGTCGACTGTCATTAGGACCAGGCGACTGGTCAGAGAACTAAAAGTAAATAAGTTTTAAGTATATTACAGTCGACTTATTGAAAATACAGTCGACTTAACAGAAACAAATGTCAACAAATATCAATAAAATCACATATTCCTAGTTCTCTCCTTAAGTTAATGAAAGTATCTTCTTTAAGGGGTTTGGTAAATATATCTGCTACTTGTTTATCAGTAGAGATAAAGTCTAAAGATATATCTCCTTTTAAAACATGATCACGTAGAAAATGATGTCGAATATCAATATGTTTTGTGAATGTTGAATCGGATTTTTAGATAAATTAATTGCACTGGTATTATCACACATAATTGAGGGTTTCTCAAATGAAATACCATAATCTAATAAAGTTTATTTCATCCATAAGATTTGTGCACATGCCAAACTTGCAGCGATATACTCAGCTTCTGTGGTTGATAGGGATACGGAATTTTGCTTTTTACTGCACCAAGAGACTAGGGAATGTCCCAAAAAGTGACATGTACCACTAGTATCAGCATCGCTATATGACAAAAGTTAAAAATTATCGGTGCGTGGATAAAATAAACCATATTCAGATGTGCCTTTAATATATCGTAAAATTCGTTTCACTGCTTTTAAATGAGACTCTTTAGGACTAGATTGATATCTAGCACATAAACATACGCTGAACATAATATCTGGTCTACTTGCAGTAATATATAAGAGTGAACCAATCATACCTCGATAGAGTTTTTGATCAACACTCTTACCTAATATATCTTTATCAAGAGTAGTAGTAGTAGCCATAGGTGTGGATTTACTACTAGTACTATCCATGTTAAAACGTTTGAGTAGTTCCTTTGCATATTTGCCTTGATTGATAAATATGCCATTTGAGGACTGCTTAATTTGAAGTCCAAGGAAATAATTGAGTTCACCCATGTGACTCATCTCAAATTCGTTTTTCATGGTATTAGCAAACTATTGACATAGATTATTATTAGTAGAACCAAAAATTATATCATCAACATATATTTGTATGATTAAGATATCATTCTTAACTCTTTTGATAAACAATGTAGTGTCTACTTTACCTATTTCAAATCCTGTTTCTAAAAGAAAAGTTTTCAGATGATCATACCAAGCACGAGGTGCTTGTTTAAGACCGTATAAAGCCTTTTTCAATTTACAAACATGATCTGGAAATTGTTCATGTTCAAAACCTGGTGGTTGTTTAACATAAACATTTTCCTTAATAAACCCATTAAGAAAAGCACTTTTAACATCCATTTGATAAAGTATGAAATTCATAAAACAAGCAAAAGATAATAGAATACGAATAGTATCTAGTCATGCAACAGGAGCATATGTTTCATCAAAATCTATACCTTCTTCTTGATTATATCCTTGAGCAACTAATCTAGCCTTGTTCCTTACAACTTGTCCTGATTCATCTAACTTATTTTTAAATACCCATTTTGTACGAATAATAGTCTGATCAGGAGGTCGAGGAACTAAATCCCATACATCATTCCTTATAAACTGGTTTAGTTCATCTTGCATGGCATTCATCCAATATTCATTCTCACAAGCTTCTTGTATATTTTTCGGTTTAAAATCCGACAAGAATGCTGTATGAGAGATCATATTAACATGTGAACGTGTCTGAATACCATGGAAAATGTCACCAATTATTAAGTCATGAGGATGATCTTTAACTTCAACAAATGACTTTGGTAAAGTTGAAGATATCACAATAGGATCAGTCGGCTGGACTGGTTCTTCAGTCGACTGCTTCACTTCAGTCGACTGGTAGTCCTTATCAGTCGCTTATCAGTCAGATTAGTTTGTTCTAAGGATTTAATCACATTATCTAAAGGTGATGAATCAGTTTCATCATCTTTATTTAAGGTTGATGAAGGTAAAGATTCATCGAATGTAACATGCATTGATTCTTCAATAGTCATTGTAGACTTATTGAAAATTCTATATGCTTTACTCCTATTTGAGTATCCTAAAAAGATACCCTCATTAGATCTAGGATCAAATTTGTCTAAATTATCTTTTGTGTTTAGAATAAAACACATACAACCAAATGTCTTAAAGTAAGAGACTTTAGGAATTTTATTAAAAAATAACTCATAACAAGTCTTCTTTAGCTTAGGTCTTAGAAGAATTCTATTTAGAACATAACAAGCTGTAGCAATAGCTTCAGCCCAAAAGTGCTTTGGTAGATTGCTTTCAACAAGCATAGTACGTGCGCATTCTTGTAAAGTCCTATTTTTCCTTTCAACCACTCCATTTTGTGGTGAAGCTCTAGGAAATGTAAATGAATGTGTTATACCATTCTTGTTGCAATATTCTGTAAATGTTTCATTTTCAAATTCTCCACCATGATCACTTCTAATAGTGACTATGGTTAGAGATCTTTGATTTTGAATACGTTTACAAAAATGTGCAAATTCATCAAAAGCATCATTTTTATGTTTTAAAAAGAATGTCCAAGTGAATCTTGAAAAATCATCTACTAAAACAAACACATATCTACTTTTATTTAAAGAAGCAACTCTAGTAGGGCCAAATAAATCCATATGAATTAATTCGAGCGGCCTACTAGTAGAAATTACTTCTTTTGTTTTAAAAGTGGATTTGATTTGTTTTCCTAGTTGACATGCATCACATAACTTATCCTTATTAAAGGATAGTTTTGGCAGTCCTTTAACTAGGTTATATTTAGATAATTTTGAGAGATTTTTCATGTTCACATGTCCAAATCTTCTATGCCATAGCCAAGATTCATTGTTAGACACTATTAAACAAAAATCATTTGAAAATTCAATTGCATTTAAACACAATTCATAAATATTATCTTTACGAAAACCTTGAAAAACAACATTTTTCATAGTGGAATCATAAATCAAGCATGCATCTTTTTCAAAAACTATTTTATACCCTTTATCACATAACTGACTAATGCTTAAAAAATTATGCTTTAAACCACTAACTAATAATACATTTTCTATGGTTGGGTTAGAAGTTTTACCGACCATGCCAATACCTATGACTGCCTTTGTTGTTATCTCCAAAGGTGACGGTTCCTCCATCTATGCTTTGGATGGTGGATAGTAGGTTGGCATGTCTTGTCATGTGTTTTGAACATCCGCTGTCTAATATCCAGCGTTCTTTCTTAGGTACCTATAAAAAGTTTAAGGTAAATATGGTACCCTTTTTATTGGGTCCAAAACACATTAGTTTGGGGGAAACCAAACCCATGAAGAGTTTGATCTTCCTCCATAAGCAGGAATATAATAAATAGAATTACACACATTTAACACATATGAGTTAATATAAGCAATTCTATCATTCTGATTTAGACTGACTGGAACCCATACTAACTTGTTCTGTCCAGTCGACTTAACAGTGTCCTTCAGTCGACTGTTAGTGTAAGTCAGTCGACTGGATAATACACTAGGTCGACTTATAAAAGGTTTTGATCTCGTTGAATAAGATCCAATTCCTCTGGACTGACAACTGGTTGTATGGTTCAGTCGACTTAACCGAACGGTAGTCTTGCATTTATCACTAAAATTAACAACCTTAGGCTTTTCAAAGAAATCATACAACTTGTGTGTAACACTAGAAATAGATGCTGATTTATTTCTACTAGTGTTTACAACAGGAGATTCTTTTACAGACGATTTTTTAAAACCAAGTCCATATTTTTTACTAGATTTTACTTGATGATGAAGCATATCATTTAAATTCTCTTTGCCTTTGTTAAACTTAGATACGTTCTTTGATATCTCTTCGTAATTCTTTTTGAGAGATTCAAGATCAGTATCTAAACTTGCAATGCGAGAATTTAAGGATTTTACTTCCTTATCAAGGTTAAGATTTTCTTGATTAAGTGTTTGATTCACTTTCTCAAGATTCTTAACTCTAATCTTTTCTTTCTTTAACTCTTGGAATATTTCATTAAAAGCATCAAGAAGATCTTCTGAATCATAATCATTACTTACATGTTCTTGTGCAGCCATGAAACACATATTTGCCACTTCATTGTTTTCATCCTTTTCTTCTTCGAAAGACGAATCACTATCATCCCATGTAGCTTGATAGGCCTTCTTGTTCTTGACAAATTTGTTCTTTGAATATTTGTCCTTCTTGAAGTTGGATGATTTTCCCTTGTTCTTTACATTTTCTAAGGGACAATCCTTCTTCATGTGACCTATTTTATTGCACCTGAAACATGTAAGAGGGTCATTAGAATCTCTAATTTTAGAATTAAACTTACCCTTCTTTAAGAACTTCTTGAATCTTCGAGTGAACATTGCTATCTCTTCTTCATCTTCTTCCTCATCTTCTGAGTCTGTCATGGCTTTAAAAGCCAATGATTTCTTCTTTGCTTGGTGTGATTCTGTATCCTTCTTTCGATCTTCAAGTTTGACCTCATATGCCATAAGATTGCCCACAAGATTCTCGAGAGAAAGTTGTGACAAGTCATTTGCTTCCTCTATTGCTGTGGTCTTCTTCTCCCATTCTGGAGTGAGTGCACGTAAGACTTTTCTAACCATCTCCGCTTGAGTGTAAATCTTTCCAAGTGCCACAAGGGAGTTTGTGATGTCTGTGAATCTGGTGATCATCTCGGACACAGTCTCATTGTCCTTCATTCTGAACATCTCAAACCTGTGGACAAGAACAGAAATTTTAGACTCTTTTACTTTATTCGTTTCTTCATGTGTTACCTCGAGTGTATGCCAAATTTGATGAGCGGTTGTAGCATTGGATACACGGTTGAATTCTTCCTTTGTAAGTGCACAAAATAGAGCATTCATTGCTTTGGCATTGTTCATGGTTTGGCTCTTTTGATCATCATTCCATTGTGCATATGGAATGGTAGGGGCAGTGTATTCTGTCTCTGTCATTTGCCATATCTCGTAATTGATTGATTGGAGGTAGATTCTCATTCGGCACTTCCAATAATTGTAGTTAGTTCCATCAAATAGCGGTGGCTGTTGTGTAGATTGGCCTTCATGGTACTAATTTGTATTTGAAGTAGTTGCCATAGCCTGTAACCTTGCTCTGATACCAAGTGTTGGATCCTGTAGGCGAGACAACAAACACTAGAGGGGGGTGAATAGTGTTAATAAAAAACTGCGAAAATTTTCTCGGTGCAGTCGACTTGGTTATGAACCAGTCGACTTGATATAACCAAAATAAAGCAAAAACAATAACTCTGTGCAGTCGACTTATGGATAAGATAGGCGACTGAAGACACAATGAAACTACAACTTATACGACACTGACCAGTCGACTGATAGTGCAAGGAGTCGACTGTCCAGACACTTTTTGCAGAACTTAAGTAAACAAGAGTAAATGCAAAATCAAGACAACCAATCACAGAGTACACACGATATATCCTGGTTCGGTCCTCCCGACCTACATCCAGTCCCCAAGCAACCCACTTGAGATTTCCACTATTCTTGAAAAAGTTTACAAGAATACCCTACGGCATTAAGACAACAACCTTGTCTAACCCGTAGTCTTTTCTCTCAACCAGAGAAAGCAGACCCACTCTACTACCAAGAGTGAAACAAACCGACTCTACAACCTAGAGTCAAAAACACTCTCCAACCGAGAGCAAAAGAACAAGAGAAACTTTACAGTCAACCTATAGCCTTGTTGGTGTTTTGTGTTGTTGCACATGGCTAAAAACAAGGTCAACAGTTATACTCAGTCCAGAGCGAATTCGTTGCTATACTGGACTGAATGTAGAGAACCAAAGAGTATGAACTTGAAAGCTTTTTTTCTCAAAAATATCACTTAGAATTTTTCTCAAGGAATGCTCGGATTTCAAAGAATATTCTGTAGATCTTTACAGTGAGATCTGAACTCTACTTATAGAGTTTGATCTCCTGGACGTTGGGAGACAGTTACTCTAACTGTCAACCAACGGATCTAAGCTTTTGATTTTGAAAAATTCGATTTTGAAAACAGAAAACGGTCAAAAGCTCTCGAACAGTCGACTGGGTTGCCATATGAGTCGACTGGTCAGAGTTTGAATAAATTTAAACAGTTTTGTACTGTCAGTCGACTGGCAGACGCTTAAGTCGACTGGTACTCAAAAGTTAAATTACTTCAAACTATTTTGACTCTTTTTGGGGGTTTTTAAGAGACACACATTATGAAATTTTGAGTGTGTGTGTGTGTGACAAGGCTTTACATCAGACTAAGACTCAACAAAAAGTAAAATACAATGTTTTTACAAGACACTACAATTTTGACACAATTGAGCTAAAGGTCTTGAGTCTTGAGTCTTGTCTTGAGTGAAGTCTTGAATCTTGTCTGAGTGAAGTCTTTATCTGTATCCTTTGAGCTTGTTCATTTGTTCAGCTAAAATAGTCTTTTGTATGTACAACCTGCAATGTTAGCTGTATAACATAGACACATGTTGCACTGTGTTGTGATCATCAAAATCAAGAATCAACAGGCCTTCCTTTGGTGCAAGCACAACCCACAACTCTCAATCTTTTTTTTTTATCTCACTTACTACTTTACTAACAATTGTATTTTCTACTATAGGTTTTGGGAAAATGAAAAGTACAAGAATAACTAGGGTAGAGGGGGTATTTATACTAAAAATTAGAGCAAATGAAGGGCTAGGATCAATCTAGGAGTTAAAAATAAAAGGTTAGGATTGAAGGGAAAGTTGTAGTAACCAACCATGATTCAAACAACTACCACCCATAACTCCACTCTTTTTTTCTTTTTCCCTCCATACCAAAACCGGCCCACTATGTGTGCTACTTGCACGTGTACGTGCAATGCACGTGCATTCATTTGTTCTCCATTTAAAAAGTTGTACATTATATTTTTTATAAAAATACTCTTATAAAAATATTCTACATTACAAGTTGTAATCAAAGAAGAAATAGCTCATGGGCTTCAATTAATGGGCCAAATAATGGTTTACAAAAAAAATAAATTAGATTTGGGCTAAAAAGAAGGCTTATGTTTATTTGAAGAAAATGGGTCTATTATAAAAATGTTAAGAGAACACATGTACATAAATATATATATATATATATATATATTTATATATATATATATACACACACACACACACACACACATTATCCATATTGAAAGTAATTATCAGGTTTTATACTGTAAAAATTGCACATGCACAAAACGTACAAAAAAATAAATAATTTTCATAAATGAAAATCGGGGTATTACACTATGCTTACTCTGCATGAATTTGATAACAAACAGGGTGCCGCATCCATCTGCTTGGAGGGGAATAAGGTAATTCATCACTGCCTCTTTATGGGACTCATCTCCAGCTGCTATGTTGCTCAGTACAAGCATTCCCTAAAAGGAAACTCTTTATGTTATCATATGACAATGAGGATGTGGTCTTATAAGGTTTATATAGTGCTCGGTTCTATATCAGTATCCTACAAGCATGACACCAGGAAAAGAATTATTCCTGTGAACCCCTTGTGTCAGTAGGATTCTTGAATGGAGTTGGCAACAATAAAACAATTCATTTAAAGGATTCACAAAATACAGTGGTTCTAGCCCTAAGATTAAGAAAGGGTTCCGCGCTACGCATGCTAGATGGTCTCGACAAGTTTTGGAAAGATCATGTAGGAAAGAGCTTCTATTTCATCCTAAGCGGAAAGTAAACCACAGGTTTATAGGGTTGTAATCAAATCCCCTAGCTGGACACAAATGGCTTACTTCATATGAAGGTTTCACAAATGCTATACACTTTTACTGAATCCTCTAGCAAACTCATTAAAACTAATGTCAGTTTGTGTGTGAGTCTCTGTGTGTGTCTACTCAGAGTTACATTGGAATGAACAGAGTAAAATCTATCTGGTGGAATATTATATAAAAGCATAATTAATAATTAATGTCACTTCTTGTGTCTCTGTGTGCATGTATGTATCTGCTCATAGATTACGACCTATTTATTCACATTATATAACAGCATAATCAAAAACTAATTTCACTTTCCATGTGTATATCCAGTGTAACATTGTGTGTGTGGGGGCGGGAGGGGAAATAGGTGAGTCTAACAAAACTCAAGGCTCATCAAGTTAAACAGGAATACATCCTCCTTGAATTATAAAGCAATCAAAATTTAAGATGAAGATAACTAAAATTGTAACATATAATGAAATAGTCATGTGGAGTTACAAAGATAAAGCTTCACCAATTGTCATCAAACTCGTATTCCAATGATCAAATAGCTAGCTCCAACAATAAGCATGAAGATGCTAAACAGAATTACAGGTGATGATAATGGATTTGTACCATTTTTCACCCCATACTTTGTACAGAAAGCACAATATCCATCAAACACGACCTCAAGACTAATCCTTATAAGAACATCAACAACTGTAATGCCAATGAGATTTTATAAAGCTGGTAAAACTACAAACATTAAACTATAAATCACACTCAAGCTTCAGGTGTATTAACTAAATAAGCGAATGGTTAGATCATAATAATATATTCCTGTATCAATCTCAAGTTATTTTGTGAATGAAATAGGAAAGTGAATACAGTAGCAAGTACCTGCTTGAACCTATGTCTTCATCATCTTCAGCAAAGGGACAGGCAAACTCAGAGTCATCAAACTCATCCAGGAATGACATTTTACTGAAACTCCTCGAAGGGATAAGTGGTGATGAACAAGATGACAACTTCCTTCCAGATAAATTTCCAACCTCATCTTTCCCAGAATATAATATCTGAGGGATAGAAATTAAAGGTTAAAAAATAAGTCATACATAAAAATATGCTGAAAAGAAAAATGAGATACCTGACGTTGAAAAGGAGGCGTGGAGGATGAGGCGGCGGCGGCAAGGAGCGGCGATGAGGAGTAGGGGCGACAAAGAGCGGGTAGGGGCGACGAAGAGCGGGTAAAGGCGACGAAGAGCGGCGAGGAGCGGCGATGAGGAGGCTGGATTAAGAAAGTCGATATTTTTGGTGGGATGCGGGCATGGGGAGCGGGAGGGGAAATAAGGGTTTATGTTTTGGGGGGAAGGTCGTGGGTTTTTGTTATTTTTTTTTCACTTTTCGATTTTGGAAGGGGAAAGAAGATTGTGTTAAATGATTTTTTTTTCTTTTGACCCGCTCAGTATTTGAGAAGTGAGGGTAATTTTTTAACATCAAATTGTTGAGTGGCACAATTATCTATGTAATGCACGTTTATATCTAATTTATTTTTAAAAATAAAAATTTTATTACTACTTTGGTAATGGAGTATTGTTTGTTACAATTGCTCCCTTGTAATTGTCAACACTTGCAACATTTGAATAAAATCTCTTGCGGATGTCAAAATATTTGCAATGAATGGGTTTGTTGTGATTAATTTTTGTTGATGGTAGCAACTACAAGGAATTTTTTGTGCTTGCAAATAATCCATTATTATTGCAAGGTATTCTACTAGTGGTGTCACTCTTACAGGAGTTACTCCTCTTCATTGTGATAACCGGAGTGCATTGCACATTGCAAGCAACCCGGTCTTTCATGAGCGAACGAAGCATATAGAGATTGATTGCCATTATGTTCGTGAGCGCTTTGAGGCAGGGACCATTTCTCTCCATTCTGTTACATCCTCCCAGCAGACTGCAGACTTTTTCACCAAATCTCATACTGTTAAGAGATTTAGATACTTAGTAGGCAAACTCACACTGTTTGACCCATCGTGAGTTTGAGTGGGGGTGTTAGATATTATTATAGTCCCATATTGCATGTAGAGTTGTTTTGATATTTGTTCTCCTCCTATATATAGGTGATATTGTACTTGGTTAAACTCAATTCAATATTCAATATTGTTTTCATCCCTGTGATTTATATTAACACAACTCAAAGCTTTCTCCGTATTCCATCTTTCCATAATACTACAGCGATCAAACAGGAAAGCAATTCCTTAACAAATTTTTAGTCTGCACATTGGATAGAGAACAAAGCAACAAACCCTCTTCCAAATGTAATCAATCTCTCTTGTTTGTAATAATTACAGAGTTACAATTTTATCAATAAAGCCAATCAGAAAACCTCAAAATTCACTGACAATTTACATCTTCATCTCCATTAGAGCTCGACGATCTCAACCAACGATGCCATCCAGTCACATAGCTGATTGATCCTGACAACTACCTCGCAAAACTATATCACAGTTTGATCACACAAAAGAAGTCCGTGCAACATTTCAGGCGTATGCCTTATGCACCTTCCTGACAAACAAATAGATAGATATCGGCTTCCTGAAATACTCATTACGGTCAGATACCCTCTCGATCATAGCTTAAGAAATCAATCATAATTTAAACAATCATAGAGATAAACAAAGAAGTTAAGAATCAAATATTAAACTCCATCACTAAACAATAAATCAAGTTGGATTAGAACAACAAAGTTCTCAAACAAAAACCAAATATAGAAACAGAGACAATCAGGGAATTCTCATGGCAGATGCCAGAAACTAAAAGACTACCAGAACCTACTTTCTCACCACCAGTTCTACATCAAGACACCGGAAACTTTGTGGACAGAAGTCACAGAACGGGAATTGTTACGATAAGCAGGCATGACGCAGATATTAAAAAACTCGGACAAAATCACTAAATGTGAAACAAAGTTTTTTTCCACTTCGATTCATTTATTCCAAGACATCCTGAAGTTGGAGACTAAGGAGTTATGCATAAAAAAACAGACACTGGAATAAAGGGGATCTTGTTGGGTGTTGTAGCCAAACTTCCTTCACAATTTCATCCTACCTTGCCTTGGAGTACCACCCAACTGTCAGTATATACAAGCAAACTGTCATTAGACACAACAAGAATTCATAACTAGAACCAAGCACCGATATGTGTACGGGGACACGGATACGGGGGATACGACAATTTTCAAAAAAGTAGGATACGGGATACGGCAGAGATACGACTGTATATATATATATAAAAGAATAAATTCATGTAACTAAATAATATCTCTTGTTAATCAGAAAATGGCAAATACCTTTCATTAAATATAAATAAGATAATCCATAAAGACTACAATAATTATTCATAAGCATAAGCAATAACATAAGTAAACAAAGCAAGTTCATAAACAATATAACATAAGCAGTAATGAAATCGGTGACCTAGGTCACTTGCTTCTCAAAAAAAATAATATATATATATATATATATATATAATATAAGCAGACAAATCAAATAGTGAGACAAGTTTCAGTCGTATCAAATAGTTGGATAATAAAAATATTCAGGATACGGAGATGTACAAGATACGGGGACACAAGTATTGGATACATAGAGGATACAGAGACGGCACCCTCCGTGAAGTATCCGTGTTTCAGAGACTAGAACTAATTGCTAAACAGATAACATGAGAGGACTGAGTGAAGAGGATTGATTTTGTTACCTTGTTACAATAGAAAATCATTTGTTTCACTCGAGTGAATGAAAAAATAGCACGCTCATGAATATGCCTCTCCTCGAGAATTCCAGCCTCCAAAGCATCCAGTGGATCCAAAATTGACGGGTTAGTGTGAACGTGTATCCATGTGTTATGCACTCTTCAAATATGAATCCATTTTCCAAAAGATCAAGACTTTATATACCTATTTTCACTTCTCGCTGCAAACAATAACTCTAAAAGCTCGAGTGAAATAACAAAATTCAGAAAAACAAATTACTTATAGAAAGGAAACAAAACAAAAAGATGATGGAAGAAACTCCCTAGTAATGCTGCAACCTCACTAACTCATCTTTTTCGGGTTTGTTTTACCGTTGGAGCCTTAGGTACACTCCTTTCATATATGTTCACATAACAGAGAAGTAAATTAAGATGTCAAAAAAGATGAGAAAGTATGTTGTAGACATACAAAACCTGTATTCACTTTTAAAGACCAGATTTAGTACTACTAAATTCAATCAGCCATTGTATAATCAATGATATCCATGCCATTTACGTCTTTTGATAGTAATTTATGGTTACCACTTTCTAGGGAGCATCATTATTTATAGGTAGCATCATATTATTCAGAATGACAGAAAAGATTATTCTCTGCACTCTTCAACTAATCTATTACATGGTTGAAGGAGGAACCTATGAGGAAAAAGGCTTTGTTGATATTGTTGTAAATCACCCCGAGGGTGAATATGGTGATTGTACAAAAATTAAAGACATAATAAATTGTGTAAAGTAAAGGGATAGAGTTAGAAAAAACAAACAGAGAAAGCACACAAGACATAGGGATATAACGTGGTTCGACACTCAGGCCTACGTCCACACCACCTACTTATAGCAATTATCCATCAAAAGCGTTCCACTATACTTTAAACTCTTGTACAGTGATTCTCGGAATTCAGACCGAGAGTCATATTACACCCGCAGGGTTTCTACAAACAAGTCCGGTAAAATTCACCGAAGTAGAAGAAAAAAAATCTCAAGACCAATAACGATTTTGACTGAAGAAAACAATAAAAGCTCTCACACTCGGGTCATTGATTGAATGAATAGTTCAGAAGAGTTATGATAGCAAGGGATGAAAAGTACTCAATGAATTCGCCTTTATTTATAGAGCGAGGAAATATATCATTCCAAAAATGAAAAGATATTTTTGAAATAGTCAAAACTGCACTTGGTCGGTCGACAGCTCGGTCAACCGCTTTGTTGAGTTGTCGATCATTCATCTTTTAACTCGAAAGTCGAGCGATGACCGGTCAACTGACTCATCGTTTCAACTAAGATGAGTGGTCGACTGTTGCGACGGTCGACCGACATATAGTACGGTCGACCGCTATCGTGCAAATTCAATATTTATTTGGCGACTTTACTTTATATTCTTTCTAAATACTAATCAATCAATCAACAATTCTTTACATAGTATTTTCTCACAAAAATAGAAATAAATAAACTATTTTTGCTTGCTTTTTGATGATTGGAATTTTCTTTGATCCATGCCTCTTTTGCTTGAATCCAAATCATTTTGGATCTATATTTTGATTTTTCTTTTCCTGTAAATCTTGTAAATCTCAACTGATAATATTAGTTATAGTGATACGTTTTGTGCACATCAAACTTAGGGTCAATAATTGTTGTAAGGGAGGAATCTATGAGAAACAAAATAGAACTCAACCAATGTATATAATAAAACACAAGGCAATTCAAAAGAAAGCTATCAAGTGGCTCTTCTTCAATTAAAAGGAAATCAATGGTCCCGATTTATGCCCGCAAAAGATATTTTCCCGCCCATTACTGTAGCTACAGTAGCCACATTCAGATTTATACTTTATGTTGTGTGAAGTAGATATTTATTTAGATTTTTAAATTAATTAACCTTTAATCCCTACTTTTAATTAATTAAAGAAGACTAATTTAAATTACGCTAATCTTAATTAAGAAAACTTTTAATTGTTGTGGTTTAATTAGTCTTTTCTTAATTAATTAAAATTCAGGGATTAAAAGTTAATTAGTTTCAATCTAATTAAGCATAATTAACTCATCCAAAACATTTGGGATTAAGCTTAAATAAAATTAATTAATTTCTAATTTTGGATTAATTTCATGTAAGCGAAAATTAAAAAAGTGTTTTAAATTACTTTTGCTACAGTTTTACTACAACTAAAACGAAGCTAACATTTAATTATTGCTACAGTAAACATATATTCAACCAAAGCTACTTTTAAGAAATCAAATCCAATGAATTGTTTTCGCTATAGTGCTTTTCCATCTCTTCATTTTTTTTAGAACCAACCAAATCACCCCTAATTGTTTTAGTACGTAATTAGTTTACGACATTCTAATTATTTTTTATAACTTATCATGTAGTCACTAACCAGATGGTATTGCATATAAATATTGATCTATTTAATTTGTTAGTCAAATAAAATTACATATATTTTACTGTTTACAGTATTTTTCATATATTACATCGTTCGGAAAATGTGTTGTAGGCACATGTCCACAAGTAAACCTAGTATAAATAAAAATTGAAAAGATACAATATGTAAATTAGATTAAGCTTGATAGCAAGTTGATGGCTACAGAATACAAAGCTCACCTTTTTAGTGAATCATGAGGCTCACTTCTCGTTCTCGGTTAGGAGGGGGTTAAAAAAAAAAACTCACTTCCCATTAAAATTTAAAGTACAACGGTACAAAACACAAAGAATTGACTGTTGCAACCCCTCACTTTTTTAGTGAAACATGAGGCTCACTTCTCGTTATCGGTTAGGAGGGAGCCAAAAAAAAATAAAAAACGCTCACTTCTAATTAAATTTTAAAGTACAACAGTACAAAACACAAAGAATTGACTGTTGCAACCCCTCGCTCACAATTGTTTTAGTGAGCGGATCCCGGGTATCAGCTCATACTAACAAAGAAAAAGGTAAGGTTTCCCATAATCAGGAGCAAACAACTAAGAACAGATAAAAGACAATACGGAAGAAGGAGAAAATAATTTACATTCGAAGTAGCATATTTCAAATCTTCATGTTGAAGCAATATCGGATCAAAATGTTGGAATCTCACTCACATCTCAACATTAAGTACAAAAGAAGTATGTGGAAATTAGCAAATAAACTGCATAAGAGCATCCACTATCGTTTGCTATTTACTTATTTTATCTATTTTTTAAAAAAATCGCACCCACTACATTTGCTAAAACCGAGTTTTTAAAAAAGTGATCAACAGTACACTGCTATATTTGGCAGTGAAAAAGGCAATTGCTAAATATAGAAGACATAATTTTTAATATTAAAAGA
Organism: Hemerocallis citrina; assembly: GCA_017893485.1. Taxonomy (NCBI): domain Eukaryota; kingdom Viridiplantae; phylum Streptophyta; class Magnoliopsida; order Asparagales; family Asphodelaceae; genus Hemerocallis; species Hemerocallis citrina. The sequence continues at coordinate 41,028,808 of CM030363.1, forward strand.
GGACGGACGGAAGATCATCTTCCGTCTTGCCCAATATTTAATTCAGATTAGTTCTCATCTTCCGTCTTTTTTTCATTATTAAAAATAATAATAACTTTTTCGTTTACTTTTTTAAAAAATATTTTGAAAATGTCATTTAAATAAATAAAAATAATAATTAAAAAAATCCCTAGGATGGAAGATCATCTTCCGGCCCAACTTTTTTATTTCCAAATATTTACAATATTGCCATCAAAATATTTACGAGTTTGCCATCAAATATTTACAAAAATGTCATTTTAATTGTTTAAAAATTTTTTTAAAAAAAGAGCTCCTTTTTGAGTTTCCTCCTCCAGATCTGACCGCTCCGATCTCCTCCACCCCCCGTCTCCTCTCATTAATGTTGTAGATCTCTCGTCGATCTACAAACCCATCTCCTTTTCTCCTCTTACGGCGATTCCCTCCATCCCCCTCCTTCTATTTCGTCCTCATCTTCTGGCTCTGCGGTTGGGGCCTTGGTCTTCTGACGCTTCCATCGTCCTCATCTGGAGATCCATTTCTGTGCGCATTCATTGCTGCGCCTTAGGGAGTGAGCTTCTTCTTACGGGGCGGTTTTCTAGGGGGATCGACTGCTTCTCAACGTAAGCTTCTTCTGTTTCTCCACATCACTGTAAGTACTTTCCCTCTGGCTGCTTTTCGTTTTGCCCTGGTTTTTGGTTTTGTCTTGCCTCTTTTGTTAGCGGCATTTTAACGGTGGAGCTGTTGTGAGGTCTTCTAGTTGTCGTTGATGTTTTTTGAGGTTAATTCTTTCTTTGCTAAGTGGGTTCAGTTTTTTTGGTGTATTATTTTCCTTTTCTTCGTCGTTCTTGTATGAATTTTTTATTCCACTTGCATGTGGGTGCGGTTTCCTGGAGCGATTGTTGTAGTTTCTTAGCCACTTACCTCAGGAATGTGATTTCACCTTTGCTTGATTAACTCTTGTGTGTTGTGCTCATCATTCCGTTCCCATTTTCTTTTTCTTCGATTTTTTGGTTTGTGGGGAGCGCTTTTGTCCCTGGGTTTCGATTTCTACAGTATCTGTTTCTCTCTGTTGCTTTATTTTGGGCCGCTAGATGGGCTCCACATGCATCGAAGTGGTTAAAAAAACACTTAAAAAAAATTTGGGCGACTAGTTCGACCTTGGGCCTCCCTAGGAGGCGACCTGCTTCTCAGAACCTTCGAGGTTCCTCTCTTTCCCATCCCCGTTCACTTCGTACATTTGCCTCTACATCTTCTCAACTCTCTCCCTCTCCCACCTCCACTGTTCTTCGTTGCTTTCAGTGTCTTCAACCGGGGCACTTCAAAGCTTATTGTTCCTTCAATATAAGGTGCTTGTTTTGTCTCAAGTCTGGACACTCTAGAAACCGGTGTTTCACCCTTCAACAACTTCTGGGTCTTTCGATAGGTGTCCCTATCTCCGACCAAGTTATTGCAGCACTTGACCTCCCCTCTCTTCAGGCTAGGATCTCGGATGTTCATAAATCGAAGAAAGCCAAACTCTCGACCGCTTCCCCTTTTCTCCCTACCCCCCCAGTGTCTCCACGAATTGCAGCGGTGGTTCCCCCTCCCCCTTCGGCTCCTTCTAGCCTTATTGCTCCCATCCCTCCAACTCCAGCTACATTCTATTGCTCAGTCTTCTACCTCAGCTAAGCCTGTTCAGTATCAGGTGACTTTTGTGTATGTGCCCTCGCCGGATATTTCTGCTAAGATTAGCAAATTTGACTGTTATGGGGCAGTTTCGTTCAATGGAGGGTCTATCTCCAACTTCGCACTAGACTCGTTCCTTTGCAACACTGGCAATGTCCCTGAGTGGACTTGGGCAATGAATTCGTGCTCTAATGGAGACGTTGTGATCATCTGCCCTTCTACTAAAGTCCTTGATGAGCTAGTGGCCATCAACTCATTCTCCAATGGTTCTGTCAACCTTTTTATTTGTAAGTGGATTCACCATAAATCCTCTCCTCCGACTCTACATTCTATTCCCACCAAGGTGACTCTTCTTGATCTGCCGCCATTCTGCGATTCCCCTCGTCTTGTGGCAGATATAGCCAGATGCGTCAGAGACCTGACCAGTACTTCTTCTACTTCTTTGCTAGCCTCTGGCTGTCTCCTTGTCGAAGTTGAATTCCTCTGCCCCCGGCGATTGAAAGAGTATCAGTTTATAATCTGCGCATTGGCCAATCTTTCTTCCCTATCACTATCAGTTACCATGACCTGCCCTCTGGTTCTGCGAGTCAAACCCACTCTCTGGCAGGAGCTCCTTTGGATCCTGTATCTGTTGAAGCTCCCTTTCTTACCTTCGATTCAGGCGTAATCACTCTACAGTCGTCCTCTTCGACCAAGCCCAAGGGCAGCCAGAAGTCGTTTTCTAGAAGAAAAAAAATATTTTCAGCGCAAAAGTGCTGCTTTCTTTCCCTCCTCCATAATATCGCATTCCAAGGCCCCAAATTTAGTTTGGATCAACCCTGACCTCTCTTCCACCTCTGCTGCGAAGCACCAGGCTCCTACTGTGGGGAGTTCTTCTGCTCAACTTCCCTCTATCCCTCCTACTCCGATTACTAAAGTGATCCTCCCTGCAGTTCACTCAGCTCATGTTCGTCACCCCACTTCCCATTCTGAGGATCAAGTGCATGTCTCTGATTTGAAATGGCCTGAATGGGAGGTCAATCCCAAGTTTTCATCGGATTGGGATTATTTCATTAAAGGAGTTCATGGTTCTTCTTCTGCGACACCAAGTTCTAAGCTTGTTCCTCTTAAATCTGCTCCCCCTTCTTCGACGAAGGCTGATGCTTGGATCGACCAGGACGATCTTGTCTTCAAAGAAGCGGCGGAGCTTGCTAAGTCTTCTCCTCCATCATAAGGTAACTCTTTACAATTCTCCTTTTGTTTTTTCGGTCTGTTATCGGTCTGTTTCTTCTGCTCTTTGCTTTTACGATTGTAGTTTTAGTAACTGTAACTCCCTATTCCAGTTGTACGTATTTTATTACGTGAATTTTTGTACTTCAATTTTTAGATCAGTTTTATTTTTCTCTTTGGACTCTTTATCTAAAGCCATAATATTTTTCTGATCAATTCCATAATTTTTTTGATTGTTCGACCGGAGTTTAAATACAAATTTTAAACCCTGATTAATCCTAATCCTAATCCTAATCCAACAGCTAACCTAACTCTGTTCTCCTACACATTATTTTCTTCCTCCCCATGCTTCATTTTCTCCCTCCCTACTTCTCCACTTCTGCATACACCAAATTTCTCCCCCTCATTTTTCTCATTCTACGCCTAACTCCTCATTTTTCCACACATTTTTCTACACCCTTAATCATACACATGCACCTCTTTCTTTCTATATATACACACACACACACACATGCAGAACCTCCCACCTCTTTCGCTTTCTTATATATATACAAGCACATATAATCTCTACATCCCATTCTTCTTTTTTCCTCCTTCTTTTCCTCTGCCTTCTTCACACCGGAGAGCTCAAGCAACACCCAAGCTCCACTTTACCTTCCACCTTCGAGCCAACAACTCCGCTTCTACGATCCCGTGAACCCCGAAAAACAACCCGACACCGCGCCACCTTGTTGTTGTTGTCACTCACCGTTGCTACCGTTGTTCACTCGTTGCCATCTTGCCGCCATTCTTACCGCCGTTGGGCCGCCGTCCGTTGCCGACGTTGCTTCATCTTTCTGTGGTTAACACCACCACCGAAATCGTCACGTTATAAGGCAAGTACCTTGTACACTCTTTTTGTTCTCGTACAAGCATTTTTCTTGGACTCGTGGCGAGTAGTCTAGTTATCATCATATTTTATTGTCAAACTCCGTTCTAGTCACTGGTATCATACTATATCAACTCAAGAGTGAACCGTTAACACATTTCGAATCGTGTTATCGAATATCGAATATTCAACCTTACTATATCTAAATTTCTTGACCTTGCACTAAGAATTCGATTATGTTCCTGATACTGGATTGAATATTTTCTACATGGAAATCGTAGTCCATCGAGTCCCAAATCCAGAACATCTGACGGTTTCTCAATCGGATGTATAGATTGTGAGATATCGCGATTTTAGTACTGGCATATTGTAAATTTCTGAACCTGCACGGGATTACTAACATGTCTCTTGTACTGAGAATTTGACCATGTTTCCGACACTGGATCGAAAACTTCCTACATGAAAATCGTAGCCCTTCGAGTCTAGATATCCGAAACATCCTACAATTTTTCAATCTGTCGTATAAATTGTGAGATATCGCAGTTTTAGTATTGTGACTCCGAATTTCCAGAATGCGCTTGAAACATCGAAAGCGAAGAATGAATTTGTATGCATAGCTACTGTCTTTAGAATGTATCGTGTGAATATGTGTTGAAACCGAAAGAGAGTCTAATTTCTAGAATCTCTGACGGAATCGGATTTGCCTTTCTGTAACAACAGACAAGTGAATTTGAATGCAGATATGTCAAGTTGTCTAAAAATTCATCTATACATTTTTGCATATAAACCCGTAATTTTTCATATTTAATGAACAGAGTATATTATTGTTCTTGTAATAATAACTTGCATAGATATAATAGGTTGATAGAATGTATTTTATACCACTTGATAATTCTATAATAATTACTCTCGATACATGTACTCGTTTTACGTCTCATGTCCATGATTACTCTCCTTGATATTTTCCTTGACTAAACTATTTGATTACACCGTTCCACTAGTCGTACCAACTACATGTTCATAATTAATTATAAAAGAATAACAAGCCGGGGTTATAAGGGTACGACTTAATTGTGGACAATATAGGGGAGTATACTCGGAAGGGGGCCCGTGTTTCCCGAAATAGTGATTCTTAATTCTTGATTCTTAATTACACAATTATTGATTACATAATTCTCGATTACATGATTCATGATTATATATCTTGATACTATCACTGGAAGAGCCGAGTGCATAATCCTATAGAATTCACTACTTAAGTCTAAACGTCACATGATTGATATGCGCCGAACTTGTGGTATGGGACACAGGATTGCGTGCATTAGATAAGTTAATAAAATAGATAAACTTGAGATCTTCACTAAGCATGATTCTTGATTACATGACTCTTCGTTACATGACTCTTGATTCTTGATTACATGATTATCGATTAACTGAGCCTAGGTTATCAATTGCTTATATCTTGAAGTCTAGAATACACTAGTTACAATTATTACTTACATGATCATATTGTCTCAATTCCTTGCTTACTTCCATATTGTATTTGTACTTCTACTTCTTGTTTCTTCCATGTTATATCTTGTTATATTACCCCTTTTTCTGCTTGTTGCTACTTGTTGCCCGAAACTTGCTCTAACGGGAACTTTTCTATTTTTCTTTGAGTTAATAATTATACAGGTATTGATGGACCCGATGAGAAGAATCTTTAGACGATCGTTGTTGCTTTCTTACTACTTCATGTTGTTTTTCTTTCAGTCGCTATTTTATCTAGTTGTTATAGCGAACTGCTTATCATATTATTTTAATTCTGGCACCTTGTACTTCCGGGCATCTTGACTCGATGTTGATGTATTATCCAAATGATGGTTATTCTATTTTCAGCTCATGTGATTATTATATTTGCCTGCGTGAATGTGTTATAAAGATCTTGTTGAGCTTATAATTGTACAGCTTATGGATGATGAATATTATTCGCTGGGCCTCAGTTGCGTGCCTGTATTTCCGTATAGTGGGAAGCGGGGCGTGACAGGTTTTTAGTGGTATCAGAGCCAAGGTTCGAACCATGCTAAGCTCAACAATATACACACCACGTGGATCACATGAATGTTAATAACCAACTTGCCATCTGGAAATTTACCCTATTCGAATATGTATTTCAGACTATGGTTCACGGAGGCTCTTCGACTTTTACACCCAGGGATGAACTATCGGAGATCGTCGCCATTCTCCAGGAGATGCAACGAATGATGGAGCTACAGCAAGGGCAAAATGAACCAGTGAGAGCTAATCTGGATAGGGTACAGGATGTCGCAAACTCCATTCAATGGGACTTGTTTGTGCACCAGCATAAGAGTTACACCGCCATGCTCGATACCCAGGAGCAGATCCGTAGAGGGTGGACTGCCGTTCAGAGGGCATTACAACTCCTTACTGTCGCACAGTTTACAGATGGACCAATACGGAGGTCAGTTCAGACCCTGACTACTAGAGCATCACCTTACTCATCGGCAACTCCGAAGAAGGACCGGAAGTGCTATTATTGCCAACGAGTTGGACACATACGCAAGAACTGCTGGAAAGCCAACAACCTGTGTCTTGTATGCGGAGCGAATGATCACGAGGTTCGGGATTGCCCGAAGAGAAAGAGTGTCACACCAATAGAAGGATCAAATCCTAGTGGAGGACAAACAGGAGAGTGTAATCAGGCTCATAACCTGATTACAGAGGAGGTAGAGACCACCAAAGAAACAGTTACTGGTATATTTTGATCTAGTCATACTTCAGTTCCTACGTCGTTTGTTACCTTCTGTACATTGCATTCATTCTCATCGATCAATCTATTATTTATTTCTTTCTATCCCTATTTTCTTGAATCTTCTGTTGGAAGAGAGAAGGAATTTTGTTGGGCTAAATGGCAAACAAATTGAAAACTGGAATTCCAATAAGAAGACTCTTCACTATTTTCTAAAACTGGTATTACTATACCTTACAAATATACACTCTATTCTTTTTCTTCTTTTCTGCTTGTTTCTTGTTCTTGTCTTGCTTAATTTTTTTCTTCTTCCTAAACCTCTCATTTATAGGAATGAGAGATGAGTAACTGACAAATTCTTCATTCCCGTTTCTCCTATTTTTCATTGCGGCACCAATCTTGTCACAATTTTTCAATATTGTTTGGTGGGTGGGGCCCACTTTACCAAATAAGTTTGACAACCAACATCTTTGTGCTACCAATCTCTTAATTCTGCTCAATTCATCGATCGCTATCACGTGATATCAGCATCTAGAAACATCACCATCAGAGTGGCACAGCGAAAACATAGCAGAGTCCCTTACTGATTCGTGGAATGAATTTCAAAGCAAATCGTCATCAACATCTCAGGGTTCGATGTTATATTTAGAATGGATAGGGAATAAAGTGCAAATATTGGCCATAGGCTGGTTATAGGGGGCAGTGCATTAATGAAGAAAAGACAAGAAGAAGAATAAATAAAAAAAAAGAGAAAAAGAGAAAGAGAGAAGTCAAAGAAAGAAGAAAGAAAAAGAGAAAGAAAGAAAAAGAGAAAGAAAGAGGAAGAAGAAAGAGAGAAAAGTCGGAGAAGGAAGAAGAAAGAAAGAGAAGTCGGAGAAGAAAGAAAGAGAGAGAAAGGTCGGGGAAGAAAGGGAAGAAGAGAAAGAAGAAGGCAACTCGGGAGCAAGCTTCGGAGAAGAGAGAAAGTGAGAAGCCAGTAGTAGAGGCGGGAGCAAGAAAGCAAGAGAGAGAGTAGTAGCTCAGATTTTCTTGGCAAATGGAAGGAAAAGATCAAGAATCGGTGGTAGGGATGAAGAGAAAATCGGTGCAAGAAGAAGGAGAAGTAGTTATGAAGAAGCTTTCTTCATCTTCATCATCTTCATCGAGATTCGGCAGGATTTGTGTATTTTGTACTAGTAGCTCTGGCAAAAGAGCTAGCTACCAAGAAGCCGCGATCGAGCTCGGCAAGGAGCTTGTAGAGAGAAATATTGATCTCGTCTACGGTGGTGGGAGCATAGGATTGATGGGCCTAGTTTCCGACGCAGTTCATGCTGGTGGCCGACACGTGTTGGGAGTGATTCCCAAGTCGCTGATGCCGAAAGAGATTACTGGGGGAACTGAGGGAGATGTTAGAGTTGTCTCTAACATGCACGAAAGGAAGGCTGAAATGGCTTGAGCTGCTGATGCTTTCATAGCCTTGCCCGGAGGTTATGGAACACTTGAGGAATTGTTCGAGGTGATACTTGGGCTCAACTGGGGATCCATAGCAAACCGGTGGGTCTTTTAAATATTGATGGATATTACGACTCACTTCTGTCCTTCATAGATTCAGCTATGGCTGAGGAGTTTATATCCAGTAAGGCCAGACGCATCTTAATTTTAGCTCCATCGCCTAAGGAGTTACTTAGAAAATTGGAAGAGTATGTGCCAGAGCAAGATGAGCTTGTGACACAGCTGAACTGGGATGTTAGCGATGTCGGTGGTTCAGATTCTGACCCCAAACATCAAATTGTTGAGTCCTCCAGTTGAGAGTGCACAATTTGTCTTTAGTTATTTTCGTGCCTTTGTACTCTTTGTTTCTTTCATTGTACTCTCAGTTGAAGACTATTGCATTCTTCTTAAGCTATCCTATATCTCGCCTAAGTAAATTTCGAGGACGAAATTTTTTTGTAAGGTGGGTAGGATTGTAACTCCCTGTTCTAGTTGTACGTATTTTATTACGTGAAATTTTGTACTTCAATTTTTGGATCAGTTTTATTTTTCTCTTTGGACTCTTTATCTAAAGCCATAATATTTTTCTGATCAATTCCATAATTTTTTTGATTGTTCGACCGGAGTTTAAATACAAATTTTAAACCCTGATTAATCCTAATCCTAATCTTATTCCAACAGCTAACCTAACTCTGTTCTCCTACACATTATTTTATTCCTCCCTACGCTTCATTTTCTCCCTCCCTACTTCTCCACTTCTGCATACACCAAATTTCTCCCCCTCACTTTTCTCATTCTACGCCTAACTCCTCATTTTTCCACACATTTTTCTACACCCCTAATCATACACATGCAACTCTTTCTTTCTATATACACACACACACACACATGCAGAACCTCCCACCTCTTTCTCTTTCTTATATATATACAAGCACATATAATCTCTACATCCCATTCTTCTTTTTTCCTCCTTCTTTTCCTCTGCCTTCTTCACACCCGAGAGCTCAAGCAACACCCAAGCTCCACTTTACCTTCTACCTTCGAGCCAACGACTCCGCTTCTACGATCCCGTGAACCCCGAAAAACAACCCGACGCCGCGCCACCTTGTTATTATTGTCACTCACCGTTGCTACCGTTGTTCACTCGTTGTCGTCTTGCCGCCATTGGGCCGCCGTCAATTGCCGACGTCGCTTCTTCTTTCCGTGGTTAACACCACCACCGAAATCGTCACGTTATAAGGTAAGTACCTTGTACACTCTTTTTGTTCTCGTACAAGCATTTTTCTTGGACTCGTGGCAAGTAGTCTAGTTATCATCATATTTTATTGTCAAACTCCGTTCTAGTCACTGGTTTCATGCTATATCAACTCAAGAGTGAACCGTTAACACATTTCGAATCGTGTTATCGAATATCGAATATTCAACCTTACTATCTCTAAATTTTTTGACCTTGCACTAAGAATTCGATCATGTTCCTGATACTGGATTGAAGATTTTTTCTACGTGGAAATCGTAGCCCATCGAGTCCCGAATCCAGAACATCTGACAGTTTCTCAATCGAATATATAGATTGTGAGATATCGCGATTTTAGTACTGGCATATTGTGAATTTCTGAACCTGCACGGGATTACTAACCTGTCTCTTGTACTGAGAAATTGACCATGTTTCCGACACTGAATCGAAAAACTTCCTACATGAAAATCGTAGCCCTTCGAGTCTCGATATCCGAAACATTCTACATTTTCTCAATCTGACATACATATTGTGAGATATCGTAGTTTTAGTATTGTGACTCCGAATTTCCAGAATGCGCGCGAAACATCGAAACCAGCGAAGAATGAATTTGTACGCATAGCTATTGTCTTTAGAATGTATCGTGTGAATATGCGTTGGATCCGAAAGAGAGTCTACTTTCTCGAATCTCTGACGAAATCAGATTTGCTTTTCTGTAACAACGGAAAAGTGAATTTGAATGCAGATATGTCAAGTTGTCTAAAAATTCATCTATACATTTTTGAATATAAACCCGTTATTTTTCATATTTAATGAACAGAGTATATTATTGTTCTTGTAATAATAACTTGTATAGATATAATACGTTGATAGAATGTATTTTATACCACTTGATAATTCTATAATAATTACTCTCGATACATGTACTCGTTTTACGTCTCATGTCCATGATTACTGCCCTTGATATTTTTCTTGACTAAACTATTTGATTACACCGTTTCACTAGTCGTACCAACTACATGTTCATAATTAATTATAAAAGAATAACAAGTCGGGGTTATAAGGGTACGACTTAATTGTGGACAATATAGGGGAGTATACTCGGAAGGGGGCCCGTGTTTTCCGAAATAGTGATTCTTGATTCTTGATTCTTGATTACACAATTCTTGATTACATAATTCTCGATTACATGATTCATGATTATATGTCTTGATACTATCACTGGAAGACCTGGGTGCATAATCCTATAGAATTTACTATTTAAGTCTAAACATCACATGATTGATATACGCCAAACTTGTGGTATGGGACACAGGATTGCGTACATTAGATAAGTTAATAAAACAGATAAACTTGATATCTTCACTAAGCATGATTCTTGATTACATAACTCTTCGTTACATGACTCTTGATTCTTGATTACATGATTATCGATTAACTGAGCCTAGGTTATCAATTGCTTATATCTTGAAGTCTAGAATACACTAGTTACAATTATTACTTACATGATCATATTGTCCCAATTCCTTGCTTACTTCCATATTGTAATTGTACTTCTACTTCTTGTTTCTTCCATGTTATATCTTGTTATATTACCCCTTTTTCTGCTTGTTGCTACTTGCTGCCCGAAACTTGCTCTAACGGGAACTTTTCTATTTTTCTTTGAGTTAATAATTATACAGGTATTGATGAACCCGATGAGCAGACTCTTTAGACGATCGTTGCTGCTTTCTTAATACTTCATGTTGTTTTTCTTTCAGTCGCTATTTTATCTAGTTGTTATAGCGAACTGCTTATCATATTATTTTAATTCTGGCACCTTGTACTTCCGGGCATCTTGACCCGATATTGATGTATTATCCAAATGATGGTTATTCTATTTTCAGCTCATGTGATTATTATATTTGCCTGCATGAATGTGTTATAAATATCTTGTTGAGCTTATAATTGTACAGCTTATGGATGATGTATATCATTCGCTGGGCCTCAGTTGCGTGCCTGTATTTCCGTATAGTGGGAAGCGGGGCGTGACAGTAACTTTTTTGCTTTCCCTGTTAAATTTGCTCTTAATTTCTGTCTTGCTACTTTTATCTTCGATAACGTCAGCTGGCGTTTACCTAATTTCCTTTCTTTTGTTCGCAATCCTCATTCTCTTGTAGAGGAGGAGCATAATTCTACCTCCTCTATTAATTCTACTCCCTCTCATTTTTAAATCTTCTATCCCTGCTTCCTATTCTCTTCATCAGGCAGTGTCTGTTTCGAAGGAACAAACTCCTACCTCAACTTGCCAATCTCCTCTTGTTCTCGGCACTGATGCATCTCTCTCTGTAGCCTGTTTGCTCAAGCTGGTCATGCTTCGATTGCTATCACCCTAGCCTGTTGTGAGTCTGACAGTCATCCTCCCTCTCCGAAACTCAAATTGACTCCTCTTATCATACGTTCTAGTGCTCGCTTAAGGGCAGAAAATAATAATCACTTATCTTCCGAGTCGAAAGCTTCCCTTGCTGCTCATATCCGTAACCTGGAAATCCCTCCCCCTATCTCTTATGGTTCGAAGTTGTCATCCCTTGGCTCCGTCTACCAAGTTCACTTCGACACTTTGTCAAATCCTAACATGATTGATCTTATGACTAGTATGGGGTTTGTGGTGGACTCTAGCCACATTGTGGATTTTGAGACCAAATACAGACGTGAAATTTTGAGAGCTTCTGAGTTCAATCGTGCTCATGATTAGTCTCTTTTGGAACATTTGGGGCCTTCATTGCCCGTCCAAGCAACAAGCTCTTCTTCACCTTATCTCTTCTTCCCATTGTGATATGATTTCCATTCAGGAATCTAAGTTGGACTATACTGCCCCCGCTCTCCTTCGAGCCATTGGTGGATCTCTAATCACCAATTGGATTCCTTTTAATGCAACTAATACGCATGGGGGTATCCTTTTTGGTTTCAAGGAATCTCGATTTTCCGTGATATCGGTTCACCGTCTAATGTTTTTTCTTATAGTTTTTATCCATTGGCATGAATTCAACTGTGGACTTACAGTTGTCTCCGTGTACGGTCCATCTTCTGCCGGCAGGCGCAACCTTTTCTGGAACGAGTTTAATTCCTTCCATAACAGCATTCACGGGTTTTAGCTCTTTTGTGGATATTTTAATGTTACCAGATTCTCCTATGAAAGATCTGGGAGTGCCACGTATAGCTTGGACTCCTCCCGTTTTAACAAGTGCATTCGTTCTCTCAACTTGTCTGACATCCCTCTTAACGGTAGATCCTTCACTTGGTCTAATATGCGCCTATCTCTGACATTGGCCAAAATCAATCGCTTCCTTGTCTCTAATGAGTGGATATCCTTTTTCCACAACTCCTTCTCTTGTGCTATGCCTAATCTGTCTTCAGACCACGTTCCCATTGCTCTTCACACTAACTATAACTTCTCTAAGCCGTTCAAATTCCGCTTTGAAAAATTCTGGTTGCAAGATCAGGTCTTTGTGAATCTTATTTCCGAATGTCTCTCCTCTGTTACGGGGTCTCACGAATTAGGTCGTATACTGCTTAAGCTGCACGCTATTAAATATGGTCGCAAGATTTGGCACAAAGAAAGATTTTCCTACACTAATGATCTTAAACTTTTTTTCCTCTCCACTATTAAAGCCATCGATAAACTTGAAGAGCTTGGTCCGATTTCTGATTCGTTTCATAATGAAAGGAGCTCTTGCAAAAGGGAATTCGCTTCTCTTCTTTATAATGATCATATCAAATGGGTGCAGCGGGCCAAAGTCCGCTGACTCAAAGAGGATGACAGGAACACTGCCTTCTTCCATAATTTTGCTTCGCACCGCCAATGGTGCAATCATATCTTTGCCATCATTAACGACGGTGTTGAGCTGCACTCTGATTCTGACCTACACGTGACCTTTCTTCAGTTCTAAAAAAACCTTCTTGGCTCTTCTCAATCCCGTTCCATTCATCTTGATTGGTCGCAGCTTCACGGTCAGGAATCTCATGATTTGTCTGGCTTGGAGGCCCCTTTTCTCTGGAGGAGATTAAATCTGTTGTTTTCTCATTAAAAATTGATTCTGCTCCAGGCCCTGATAGCTTTCCTTCCTTCTTTTTCCAAAAATTTTGGGATTATCTTAAAGATGATCTCTTAGATATGTTCGCAGATCTCCACCAGGGATCCTTTTCCTTTTATCGTATTAATTACGCTCACATTGTCCTCATTCCCAAAATTATCGGTGCGAATTCTGTTTCTAATTTTCGACTGATTAGTCTCCTAAATACTACGTTCAAGATCATTATGAAAGTTCTTTCTAAACGTCTGAGCCTAGTCATTTCCCCTCTTATTGATCCCGCCCAGTCAGATTTTATTAAAGATCGTTTTATTCTTGATTTTGTGGCTTCAGCCCAAGAAATTATCTCTCAAAGCCATAAATCCAACTCTGAGGGGATTATGTTAAAATTAGATTTCGAAAAGGCTTACGATAAAGTAAGCTGGGATTTTCTTTTTGATATTCTTCTCCATAGGGGTTTCGGTCCAAAGTGGATAGCTTGGATTAAGTCCATCCTCTTTGCTGGCACTTCTTCCATTCTTATTAACGAATCGGAAGGCAACAAATTCAAGTGTAAGTGCGGCCTTCGTCAGGGCGACCCTATCTCCTCTCTCTTGTTCACTCTTGTGGCGGATGTCTTCAGTAAATTGTTGAAGAACGCCTGGGACGCTAATGTCATGGAAGGACTTGGCGGTTCCCACAGCTTCCGAGGAGTCCTCAACTTACAATATGCTGATAACACTATTATCTTTGCCAAACCCAACGGGTGCACCCTTCGTAACCTTAAACTACTTCTTTATATCCTTGAAAGTGCGTCAGGATTATCGATTAATTTCCACAAATCTTCGGTTCTTTGGCTTGGAGGTTCTAACAATCGTCAATTAGAGATTGCCCAATTCTTCAATTGTAATGCCTCTTCGTCCCCGATTAAGTATCTTGGGATTCCTTTAAGATGGGGCAAGCTGCACAAATCGGACTGGCTTCCAATGATTGATAAAGTTGAGTCCAGAGTTAACGTGTGGACGGGAAAAAACCTTTCTAGAGGAGGCAGATTGATTCTGGTGAATGCGGTCCTCACTTATATTCCCTTATATATGATGTCCTTTTTCTACGTTCCTTCTTGGGTTATCAACAGGATTGACCAAATCAGAAAAAATTTCTTCTAGTCTGGCTCTGACATATATAGAGCTGGAACTCATCTCTGTAACTGGAAGATGGTCTGCTCTTCTAACGCAACTGGAGGTTTGGGTCTCCTCAATCTTAGAAATCAAAACTTATCGTTATTGGCTAAATGGTTATGGAGATTGTTTAAGGAAGAGCAACTTCCCTGGGCACGTCTGATTTCTAATATATGCTTTCGACGTCAGAGGGTTTGGGAGTTTCGCCCCTCTCTTTCGTCTAGAGCATCGCCATTTTGGAAAAGGGTGTAGAAAGTTATTGACCCCTTTCATTGTAGTATTTTTCATGTTTGTGCTAATGGTTCTAAGACCAAGTTCTGGACTGACCTTTGGATAGGCAATCTGAAGCTGGCTTCAGCTTATTCGGCTCTCTTCCGTGTCGCTCTCAACCCTGCTGCAAAAGTGTCGGACTATCTTTCGGTCCATAACAACAACAGAGAGTGGTTCCATTCTCAAGTGATCTCCCCCCTTCTCTTCAGCCGGACTTCCTTCACCTCATTTCGCTCTTAAACAGCTATGCTTGGCAACCCAAAGAAGATTTTATTTGGCGTTGGATCAATTCTGGTTCCTTTTCGGTTAAATCGTTTTATAACTTTCTCAACTATGGAGGTGTATACTCTCCTTTCGCTAAAAGCATTTGGAGTTGTTGTGCTCCGCTTAAGGCTAAAATCCTGTCTTGGCTCGCTATTAACAATAGACTCCTTACTGTTGATGTCCTCAATAAGGGGAATTTAGCTACTGGTCAGTTATGTTCTTTGTGTTTTCATAGTCACGAAGACATTGACCATATGTTTTTACAATGCGATTTTACCAGGCCTTTATGGCGGATCTGCCTTATGGCATGGCAGATTCCCTCTCTTCCCACCTCCTTCCTAGCTATCTGGAACTGTCAGTTAGTGTGTAAAAAGTTTTGCAAGTCCTGGATTCTCTCTACTATGGCAATTATTTGGGTTATTTGGAAAGAAAGAAATAATCACATTTTTAATAATTTTGTTAAGCCTATTGATACTATTATTGAAGAGTTTATTTTTTTCTCTAAGCATTGGCCTTCCGCTCCCCCCTTCACAAAGTCCACCAGTTAAGCCTTGATAAGCTTGACGAGGCTACTAATTATTTACGTTTTGTCTTCACTACTGCTACTCTTTTGAATAGTGATATTCCCTAATTTTGTCGCCTTTTGCTTATCTTGGAGGGGTGAAGCTGTCTGCTTTAGTCTCGATGTTCAGTTTCGTTATTTTGGTGGTTTTTTGGGTGGCTTTCAGGCTTACTGCTTGAAGCCTGGGCATGGGAGGCCTTCTCTGATGGCTTTCTATTTTTGTGTCAATAGTTTTTGCTGCTTGGGCTATGTTTGTCTACTGCTCATCTTTTTTATTTGTCTCTTTTCTGTGCTTTTGGTAGTTGTCCACTGCGTGGGCTGTGTGTTTACTGCTCCTCTTTTATCTTGGTTTATACCTTTATGTTAAAGAATCTCTGCCCTGTTTTGGTCTTTTTATTGTTATGACTGGTGTGGTTATTTCTCCCTGCTGTTCGTTACTTGTGGTCCTGAGCTTCTCAGTTGTCCTCTATTTAGCGGTCTGCTTTGTGAATGTAATGCAGTGAGGTGGCTGCAGTTATTTTATTTCTACTCTGGTTGTTTCTTTTCGTTTTCTGAGTTCGGGATTATGCCCTTCGCCGCTCTGGCTATTGTGTTGCTTGTTGGTTTTGTTCTTCTGTGTTTGTTTGCAGTGAACGTCGCTTGTCTTCTTGTGGATGATGTTGACTTCAGTTGCGGTTATGTTGTTGGATTCGCCTCTGTTTTTGGTGTGCGCCTCTTGGTGATGGAGTTGGGCCTCCTGCGGCTGCCTTCCTGTTTCAAGTCGGCTGTGATCGGAGGGTGTTCTCGTCGTTCTATTTGTCGTTTGGCTGGTTGTTTCAGCTGTGTTCTTATTGTGCTTGCTTTTATTCTTTGTTGTATAGCTACTTTTTTTTGTTGTTCCCTAGTTTTACACCTTGTAAAATTGGTCGTTGTATGATACTCTTTTTTATTGCAATTAATTTTTTGCTGGAGTCGTAAGGCTCTATCCGTGTTATCAAAAAAATTGTTTAAAAATTAAAAAACAAAGGAAAAATTCCTTAGATGAATTTTTTTTTTTTTTTCAAAATTTTTGCTCAGACGGTAGATGACAATTTTTTATATAAAAAAAACATATTTTTAGTCAAACGGAAGATCATCTTCCGTAGCACAGTTTTTTAATATTAAAAAAATGTAAAAATTGTGAGACGGAGGATGTTCTTCCGCCTGTATATTTTATTACTTTTTTTGCCAAATTTTACTATAAACGATAGCAGCGCAAATCTTTTGTTTCTCTTTCTCAAATGCCAAATATCTATTTTTTAACAACATAGATAGTAGCATTGGTATAAATACCTGAAATCCGGATCCAACCCGGACCCGGCATTGGACCGGAACCAACCCGGCCTATCCAGGTCCGGGTCCGCTCAAAAGAGACCCGACCCGGACTCGGACTCGGACCCGTTAAAAGAAACACAAAAAATCAACATAAAAATATATATTATATCCTCATCACTCCCCTCCTTCCTCCTCAATTCTAAATCTTCCTCTTCCAAACTCAAAACTCATACATTTTTCTTCTCTCATCTATTCTAAATCATCCACTCGCTGCCTCCGCTCGCCGCTCACACTCTCACTCCTACCAAACGGGTAGGAATATTTTAATAGAACCCGGACATGGAACCGGACCCGGTCCTCACGGGTTCGGGTTCGGGTCCGGGACCAATTTTTGGACCCATAGGGGGCCGGATCCGGATCCGGGTAGTGAAGGACCCGACCCGACCCGATACCAACGCTAATAGATAGTGGATGAACATTATCACTTCTATCACAACTTCTAAAGCAATCAGTTCTCTTAAAACCAACATATAAAGAAACAATAACAATAGTTTAATATCCAAGAACCTGATATGACAGCCAACCATGAGGTCCATGACCGATTCACCCATTTGATAGACAAGACTTAAATAATGATGATCAGAGGATGAGTGAAGAGAATATTAAAGTAGTATATAACTGTTGTTAATTTGACCAAGAAAACTCTTGTATGATGAAATTTAGTTGTTTCAAAATCTTTTTCTCTTGGTTTTTTGAAATTCCAAGTCAATGAAATATTGCTTTTGATATTTCTAGGCTTTGAAGATATATATTTTAAAAGGCGATTTCAAGGGTGATTTCAAGGCGATTTCGATTTTACTCTCTCCTTTTCATTTTTTCTGTCCTCCTCCCTTTTCGGATCTTAAGTCCTCCTCTCCTTCTCCGCTGGGAACTCTCCCATCCCAGATCCTCCTTGCTGTCTCCCTTTCCTCGCGTTGCCATCACCTGTTCCTCGAGTTCGCAGGCTTCCTTCGTGCTTAGCAGCACGTTCCCCTTTCCGACAGCCTCACGTTCTCAGATCTGGGAGGATCAGCGTGATTCTGATTGAGGGCAACCTTTGGATCTGTACAGCCCCGCCCCATTAGCCTGTCGTTGTAAGTATTGTTATGTTTGCGTTTTCTTTGTTATTTCTCTCGTGTTCACCTTTTGGGGTTCCATGAGAGTTGTTCATATTGAGATCCCTTTTGATCTCTCCTCCGACTTTCCCTTTTCTTTAAGATTTCAGGCATTAGTGATCGTTCAGAAATCTTCGATTTTGTTCTATTATTGTTGGTCTGGTTGTTCAGTGATTTGGGTGCTCTCTGATCTGGAGATTCCTGAGCTGAGCGTTGCGTTGCTATCCGTACTAGCCATTGTTCATTTTCGTGTTCTATATTAGTTAGTCTGATCTTTATTTTCTTTCTAAAGGTTGAGTTTGGACTATTTTCTCATTTTATTTTTTTTTTGTGGTTTGTTCAGATCTCTACAGTGCTAGTTTTTTCTTTCTAATTTTATCTATTTCCTATTCCTCCACTCCTGTTCTGGGCCTGGGCCATCATGGGCTCTACTTGGGTCGAGGTAGTTAAAAGAAATAAAATAAAATAAAAATTTACTCTGGATTATAACGTTTGTCTCCCGGTTCTTAAGCCCACGAACCAGAAGGTTCTAGGGGGCTCTTCTTCGCCTTTTTTCTGCCCTTTCTGTAGCTTAGTGCGATCTCTTGCCATTATCCCTGACCATTCCTCTCCGTCGTCCACCCCTGTGTGTTATCGGTGTCTTCGACCAGGACACATCAAATCTTTCTGCTCCACAAACATGAAATGCTTTAGCTGTCTAAAGGAGGGGCATTTGAAAAATCTATGTTTCTATCTTCAGCAAATTCTTGGTCTTCCTTTAGGACTGTCGGTTTCTGATTTAGTGTTGAAAGCTCTCGACTTTCCCTTCCTTCAGTCTAAGCTTCTGGATTTACAATCCCAGAAGGATAAATGAACCATGCTTTCCCATGGAGCTCCGCTTCTCCCTACGCCCCATGTGACTCACAGATTTCCTGCAGCAAAGCAACCTCCCTCCCAGACGCCGTCTGTTCTTGCTCCCCAGGTGGCTAAGCCTCAAACCAATGTCATGTTCATCCCCACTGATGAACTGTCAGATAAGTTGAAAATGTTTGAGTGCTACAGGGCGGTTTCTTTCAGTGGAGGAACGGTATCCAATTTTAATCTCAACTCTATCCTTTGCAATTCTTGTAATGTTCAAGACTGGGCTTGGGTTATTAACACATGTTCTAACGGTGAGGTGGTCATTCTATGCCCCTCCGTTAAAATCCTGGAAGAACTTTCAACTCTTAACTCCCTCTCCATCAGTCCGATCAAGATTGCCATTTGTAAATGGGTTAATCAGGTCATGCCTCCCCCGAACCTGATCCAATCCCCTGTCAGAGCCACGCTGCTTGGCCTTCCCCCTTTTTTGCGACTCTCTTCGAGTCGCAGCTGATATAACAAAATGCATGGGAGAATTAATTAGTATTTCTTCCTCTTCTATGCTGGGCTCCGGCTGTCTTCAAGTAGACACGGAGTTTTTTTGTCCCCCGTTAAAGGACAGTGTCGATGCTTACTCTTTGCATGACAATAAGCCCATCTTTGCTGTCTCTGTTAACTATCAAGACTCCCCTAAAGGTGTGACTGCTCCTTCACCCTTGAGTGTTGGCACCTCTGAACTCCCTACCACTCCTTCCCCTCTTTACAAGCCCTTCGCAGTTGGCACTTCGTCTAGGCCGGCCGCTCCACCAACGAAATGGAGAGGCTGGCACAAAGCTCCTGCTAAAAAGCACGTCCCCCATCTGAATATAAGTGTGCAATCTCCTTCTGTTCCCAAGGTCTCTCCTTCTAAAGCTCGTAATCTTGTCTGGATCAACCCAGAGAAGGATTCCTTGAAGCAAAGCACTTCCAATCCTTCCTCTGCAGTAGTGTCTCCTTCCAATCCTCCTCCTCCTCCGTCGAGGACCCTCCCTGCCCTGTCTTTTGCAGCTCTACCAGCCCCTTCCTCTGCCCCTCCTCTACCTAAGTTAATTGATTCTAAGCAGAAGTGGCCAGCTTGGGATGTTAATCCGCATTTCTCCTCTGATTGGGATAGTTATAAAAGTGCAGTGCAAAGCGCTTCAGCCTCTAGTTCTCTTGCTCTGCCTGCACTTTCGAAAGCCCCCTCTCAGAAAGGCGATTCTTGGGTTAATCAAGATGATCTTTTGGAAGAAGAAGTTGCGATTTTAGATCACTCCCAATCGCAACAACAGGTAACCTTTTCCTTTTCTGAGATTGTTATTCTTATTAGACCGTATTTTTTCTGTTCTTGTATTGGTGAGTGATATCTTCATTTACGGTACGGATTATTTTCTTCGTTACCTGTCGGTTACACATTAGATTTCCATCTTACCACGCTCCTTACTCAGTATCGTTTGGGGATCTCACTACATCTGAGGGGGGATTACTTGCCCCCCGACGAGGCTATGAGAGATCTCTCGCTTTCCCCCATAATAACATTCCCGCCTTCCTTTCTCTATCCAAGGGCCTTCCCTCCTCAGGTATACTCGCCCGGGTTTCCACTTATAATGGAACTTCGGTTCCCCCTTATTGTTTTGCCGTGTAAGTCTGCTGGTATTGTCCACTCTGGAGAACAGTAGACTGAGCGCGTGCATAAATCCCCCTTTTTCTGTCATTTGCTCGAGCGCATGCATTCGTGCGCAAAGAGCTACTTCTTTTAAGACGGATTCTCAAACTTCCCTTGCGGCTCAAATTCGCAAGAAGTATTTCCCAATTCCCCCCTCCCTTTTCCTCAGGACGGGAACAACTGGGATCCATTTATCAGGTGCATTTCGAGTCCCTTTCTAACCTTGATATGCTTCGTCTTTCGAAGGATATGGGGTTTTCAGTTTCTCCGGAGAGCTTGGATGCCTTTGACATTATTCGCCAATGCAAAATTTCTAGAGCTTTTGAGACTCATGTTCATCATGATTAGTATCTCTTGGAATGTCAGTGGCCTCCGATGCCCGACCAAACAACAAGTTGTTTTTCAACTAATCTCTACTTCCCACTGTGATTTAATTTCTATTCAGGAATCTAAACTTGTTTCCCCGACCCTGTCCACCCTTCGCTCGATAGGTGGATCCTTAATAACCAATTGGATATCCCTTGACGCGATCGAATTCAGGGGTGGTATTCTCTTTGGGTTTAGAGATTCTAAATTTTCTCTTATATCTATTCACCGCCTCACCTTTTTCCTCATCGTTCGTCTCCACTGGATTGAATTCAATCGTGATCTCACAGTGGTCTCGGTTTACGAACCATCCACTGCAGATCGTCGTCCTCTTTTTTGGAACAAATTTGATTCCTTCCAAAATCATATTCTCGGATTCTATTTTTTCTGTGGCGATTTCAACGTAACCAGATTCTCTTCCGAAAGAACAGGATCGGTGGCGCATCAAGCTCATTCCAATCATTTTAACGATTGTATTCGAGAGCTTCATCTATCCGAATTACCCCTTAATGGTAGATCTTTCACATGGTCCAACATGAGACAGACTCCTACTATGTCTAAGCTTGATCATTTTCTATTCTCTTTAGATTGGATCAATTTCTTCCACAACTCATTTGTTTCAGCCTTGCCCAACCCATCGTTGGATCATGTACCTATCTTTTTATGCTCGAACTTTAACTTCTCTAGACCTTACAAATTCCGCTTCGAAAAATTCTGGTTGCAAGACCAAACCTTCGTGAATCTCATCACGAAGTGTCTCTCCTCTATCACGGGTTCTTTCGGTCTCGGCCGCATCCTTCTCAAGCTTCACGCTATCAAGTATGGTTGTAAATTATGGAATAAAGAGAGATTCGGGCAAGCC
This sequence comes from Hemerocallis citrina, assembly GCA_017893485.1. Lineage (NCBI taxonomy): Eukaryota > Viridiplantae > Streptophyta > Magnoliopsida > Asparagales > Asphodelaceae > Hemerocallis > Hemerocallis citrina. Next base: position 41,050,528 of record CM030363.1, read on the forward strand.
AATTTCCTCAAGCAAGTTTTCCTTTCCTCCATCAATTCTATCGAAAAACTTGAGGAAGTTGGCCCTATCTCGGAACAACTTCGTTTGGAACGTGCTTCTTGCAAGAGAGAATATGCTTTCATTCTCAACAATGATCATATTAAATGGGCCCAGAGAGCGAAATATCGTTGGATCAAGGAAGGTGATGGAAACACCGCCTTTTTCCATAACTATGCTTCGCATCGTCAGCGTTTCAATCGCATCGCCTCTATTATCGACAATGATAATGAGTTGACAACCAGTTCTGAATTTCATGTCTCCTTCCTTAACTTCTTCAAAAACCTGATAGGTTTGCATAAACCTCGTCCCTTCCAATTAGACTGGAACCAATTGTATGGTCAGTAATCCCATGATCTGTCCAGTCTAGAGGTACCCTTCTCTCTAGACGAGATTAAACTGGCTGTGTTCTCCTTAAAAGTGGCTCAGCCCCAGGTCCGGATGGCTTTCCAGCTTTTTCCTTCCAGAAATTCTGGGAGGAACCAAAAGATGATCTATTCCAAATGTTCTCTTACCTTCACCAAGGGTCTTTCTCTTTTGACCGGATCAATTACGCACACATTTTGCTCATTCCCAAGATCATGGGAGCCAACTCGGTCTTGATGAACTCAATAATATTCACATTTAGGAGCAATAATCTTAATGCAATTGGACATTTAAATGCTTTATATGTGGTATTTTACTCTTATTTTCTCTTTTCCACAGGAAAAAGCCTAAAACAGCAAAACGAAGCAGATTCAGGATTTTGAGGATGATACACAGAAACTGCAGAGCATAAGTCGACTGGGTCTCCAAACAGGCGACTGGACAGAGAGGCCGAAGCTGCTCGGCACAGTCGACTTACTCCAACACCAGTCGACTTGACTGATGAATCATGAATCTACGGATGTCTCGGCACAGTCGACTTACTCCAAAACCAGTCAACTGGTATTCAGGAGAGTTAGAAGATAAGAACAGGGAAGATTCGTCCTCATCCAAATCCGAAGCAAGATTAAAGTTATCCAAACCCAGGGCTTCTGCGAATAACAACTCTCCATTAATCGAGATAGGAGACCAGGGTTGGCAAGTGAGAAGATCGACTCAAACTTATATTCAATGTAAAGAGATAGAATTGGAATCTGCGGATGTGGGCAAAAGAAGTTATAAAAAGGCTGGAATAAGAAGTTAAGGGTATCACTTAATCTCTGAATCATCAATCATCAACCAAGAAGCATTATTCTATCAGCATCGAAGAAAGAAGGAGATCAAGTACACTGAAGGGAACAAGCCAGTCGACTGAGTGACAGCAAGTCGACTTCTCAGGCCAACAACATCAGTTTATTTCTTCTCTTTCTTGTTCTTTTATTTTTATCATGTATTCGAAACTGTTAGTTAATAAAAGTCTTATTATGTGGAACTAATTTCATAGTTGGGTAGATTGAAACCGTAGTCATGTAAAGCTATAATCTTCTGAATGCTACTCTATTACTTATTGATTAAACCTGATTGAACTGGTATAGATTTATAATAATCAAACTTGTTCAGAAGTTCTAAGAGCAGTCGACTGAGAGTGACAGCAAGTCGACTGCCATGCAGAACCTGAGTTTATCAAGTTTGCGTATTATAAATCCGAATCTGTTATATGAGCATAGAGACGACCCGTATCTTGTGTTCATAGTTTGTAACACAGGAATCTCTAGGGGTTCCTGGTTTAATCAACTTGAAGGATCTAGATCTGATACCAATTTCTAGAACTTCAAGTGTTTGTTCGTTTCCATTGTTCCTATGTTTTCCTTAAGTGCAACTTAGTAGATACCATGCTAAATACTTAAGGAAAGAAACGAATTAGAGTAGATACCATGCCTAATTCTTGGCTTAGGGAAACAATAACTTTAAGGAGTAGATACCATGCCCTTAAGGGAACGAACATGAGTAATTAGAGTAGTGTAGAAGGTGACTTAGCATTATTGACTATAGGTGGAAATCAAAGCCCAACTACTTCATAGATATTTATGATTCAGAACTTCTTGATCTAATCTTCATCTTGTCATTTCTTCTAGAACAACACTTTAAGATTCTTATTTCTGTTTTATTGGTTAGTAAGTTAATTTCTACAATCTCTGTGGGATCGACCCTTGCTTGTCACTACGCTTCTATAAACGATTCGTACACTTGTGAGGTTTTAATTTGTGTCTAGTTTATCTATATATTTAGATTATCTAGATTGCACAACAGGTCTCCAACTTTAGACCATTAGTCTTATCAACACCTCATTCAAGATCATCATGAAAGTCCTTTCAACTCTTCTGAGCGCTATTATTTCTCCTTTAATAGACTCGGCTCAATCAGGTTTTATTAAAGATAAGTTTATCTTGGACAGCATGGCTTCGGCCCAAAAAATTATCTCCGAATGTCATAGATCCAACTCCGAGGGTATCCTGCTAAAAGTCTAGTTAGGAATTTCTTTTTGACATCCTTCTTAACCGTGGATTTGGCCCTAAATGGATGGCCTGGATCCAATCTAGCCTTTTTGCCGGTACTTCCTCGATTATCATTAATGGCTCGGAAGGTCACAAATTCAAGTGTAAGTGCGGCCTTCGTTAAGGCAATCCTATATCCTCCCTCTTATATTCCCTCGTAGCCGATGTGTTCAGTAAATTACTTTACAATGCTTGGAATGCCGGTGTCATCGAAGGCCTTGGGGGAACGCACAGTTTTCAAGGTGTGCTGAACTTCCAATACGCTGATAACACTATCATCTTTGTGAAACCCGATGGGTGTTCTTTGCATAACTTGAAGTTACTTCTTTACATCTTTGAAAAAGCTTCCAGGCTTCCCATTAACTTTCAAAAATCCTCTGTCCTCTGGCTTGGTGGGTCGATCAATCGGCAAGAAAAAATAGCACAGTTCTTTAACTGTGCTTCGGCATCTTTTCCCATTCAATACCTGGGCATTCCACTGCGTTGGGGGAAGCTCCTCAAATCGGATTGGATTCCGATGATTGAGAAAGTCGAATCGAGGCTTAACGTTTGGATCGGAAGACACCTCTCTCGTGGAGGTAGATTAGTGCTAGTCAACTCAGTTTTGTCTTCTATTCCCTTATATATGATGTCCTTCTTTTTCGTCCTCTCTTGGGTTATTAAAAGGATCGACAAAATCAAAAGGAATTTCTTTTGGTCTGGGATGGATCTTTATAAAGCCGGGTCCCATCTGTGTAACTGGAAGATGATTTGCACTGCTAAGGTTGCAAGTGGTGTAGGGGTTATTAACCTCAGGCAGCAAAATTTAGCTCTGTTGGGTAAATGGCAATGGAGAATCCTAATTCATGTTCAACTGCCTTGGGCTAGGATCATTTCCTCTAACTGTTTCTCTCGAAAAAGAATTCTAGACTTCTCCCCCTCCTTGTCCCGCAAGGCTTCCCCCTTCTGGAAAGGGGTATGGAAAGCGGCCTTGTCGTTTTGTTGTGGGATCTCCCACGAATGCGCTTCTGGGACCAAGACCAAGTTCTGGGTCGATTTTTGGTTCGGTAACATGAAGTTGGCTTTAACTTTCCCTTCTCTTTATCAACTGGCTTCCAATCCTTCAGCTACGGTGGCGGATTATGTGACCATCATTGATCACCAAAAGTTCTGGTCTATTCCCTTCCTATGTACCCTCCCACACATCTCGAGGCGGATCTCAACGAACTTTTTATTAAACTAAACTAGTATTCATGTCATCCTACTGATAAACTATCTTGGCATTGGACTAGCTCAGGGATCTACTCGGTTAAATCCTTCTACAATTTCCTGAACTTTGGAGGCATGTACTCTAATCTGGCTAAACCTTTATGGAGTAGTTATGCCCCTCTAAAATAAAAAATTCTCACTTGGCTAGCTCTTAATAACAAACTTCTCACTGTTGACCGTCTTAACAAAATGAATCTTGTTTTGGGGCAATTATGTGCATTCTGCTCGACCGAAAATGAGGATGCTGATCATTTGTTCCTTCGGTGCAGTTTTGTCCAACCCTTGTGGACTATTTTGAGTAGAGCTTGGCAAGTACCCTCTACCCCCGTAGAATTTTCGTCCTGCTGGAGAGCGCTCTCGATTAGAAAAGAGTTCCGCTCTTTGTGGTTCCTCTCGATTATGGACATAATCTGGGTGATTTGGTCGGAAAGAAATAAATGTATATTATTACACTCCGCATCATCGATAGCTACGATGATTGAGGACTTCTTATTTCTCATTAATTTGTAGAATTCCACTTTAACTCCTGTTAAATTGGAGGAGTTACATTTGGGGCGCCTTGAGGAGGCCTACTAATTCTTTCATTCTAATCTCATTATTTTTATTTAGCTTTGTTTGTTCTTATTTGTGACCCTTTTTTCCTTCTATTCGCAGGGGTGAGAGGCCCTAACCTTCTTTTTTCTCGACTTTTGATGGGGAACACTTGTTCTTACCTCTGGTGGCTGCTGCTAGGCTTTTGATCTCTGACAGTTTTGGTCTCCCCATTGGCTTAGGGCTTTGGCTAATGCTATAATTTGCTGTAATTTCTTGTATGTATGGCTCTTTATCCTCCAAACTATGTTGCTCTTGGTTTTGTTGGGGCCCTGTCCGACTTTAGCCTATGTTCTGTTTGTTGGAGTTTTTTTTCTGCTAGTTTATGATCGGTTTGCTGGCTTTCCTAGCTCCTATCTCCTTACTGTGGGGGATGATCAGTGCTGTGCTTTTTTCTTTATTTTTTGCGGTGTTTGTTTGTGATGTGGTTCGTCTCACCACAGGGTTTGATTGCATGGGGAGATTCTGAGTGTATTTGGCTGATCAGCTTCTTTGGTCGGTGCCACCTTCTAACAGGAGCTGATCTTTTTTCTTTCCTCCTATTAGATTGGTTCGAGTTTTGAGCTGAATATTGGTTTTGATGAACCGTTGCCCTCTTGGCTTCTCTGTTTTCTTTATCCCCCTAGCATCTGGTTGTTTTAGGTGTGAGGTTGTTGAGTTGTGCGCTCTAGTGTGTGCTCGGTCTCCATAGCACATCGTTCCCCCTTTCTATAACGCCCCAAATTCCAAATAAGACCGAATTCGAAATTTCACAGGATCATTACTTCACTTCGTACAATTGTACAAGGAAATTTAAAACTTTTTCAGTAGTACATCAGAGTTCATTTACACTTTATTTACATAGCGGAAGAATAAAAGATTACAACCTGGGAAACAAATATAACTTATACAACATTATCAAAATGAGTCATCGATTGTATCATAATATCTTTATCCCTTCATGAATAGTCCATTACCTGCATATCAAGCTGAGGGCACGTCAGTTACTTAACACTGACAAAATGTTATACTCAGCTATTCTCTCTATGTCTTAAATATAACGATCTCATTACTTTAATAAAAATCACAACAGCTGAATGAACACTAAAGTGTTAAATCGTGACTACGCTAAACATGTAAGTGTATGTCATGCCTTAATACCTAATGCACACAATTTTATACTAGGATGACACTAATGCACACTTATTCGGATTCTATGCATCTCATACTATATAGGTCCGAGGGCAAGCGCCTACGTACTTCACAATAAAGGACTCGATCCCTTGCCATGAAACTACCCAGTAGCAAGAACAAGGTTTAGGCATTCCACGAGGACGGATTCCAGTCCCAGAGTATATTGCCCGACTGTTCTACACTCCTCGTCGTGCGAATCCCCCTCAAGTGCCACTCTGCCCCGGTATACGTATATACACTGAAGTACGAAACTATCCGCCCGACTATGCATAGTCCTGGATTTTAAACTCCTCTCCATCGGAGCAACCACAGCCCCAGAGTACATTGCCCAACTGGGTCTATAGTCCCGAAGTACATCGCCCGACTATATAGAGTGCCCCACTTACGTTTACCCAGGTATACTACACTTCTCTTAAGTGCCTAACTCTTAAATTCAAGACATGAATAATCTTTCAAGCCTAGAATTAGTATTACCTCCTACCGGACTTAATCAACACCTACCGAGATAGCTCCATGGCAATATCTCAGAATATAAGAATCATTTCATTTAAAATTGCCGGTACAAAAGGTCTTACTAACTCTAAATCATAATTTCTCATGTACAAGAATCATGTGTATTCATACCCTTTAATAATCATGTCTGTGTCTCTGACTTATTCTTAAATAATTATCCAGGTTTCATCTAAGCACTTATTCATGCATTTTCAACTCAAACATAGAACAAATATTTCCTTTCTTGAATAAGAGATTCAACGTTATAAATTTCCAAAAGCAAATTATACAAATCCACATTATCAACATAATTGTTTATTTACATAAAAGAGATTCGTAACTAGTTACATATTTTTCCTTCTTTTCAAAGATCTTTACTCAAAATAATAATTTTTGGAAGTAAAAACTCATTCACCTTTTCAGATCTTATTTTTACTTTCCCCAAAAATTTCATAACTATTCCATTTTTATTTTATATAATGATAAGGTTTATTTCATTTGGAATACTAACACCGTATACAAAAAAAAACTAACCAAAGAAATAAAAGGAGGTCTCGGGTTTCAAACCCTGGACCAAACCGAGATACAGCACAGGCCCAAGCCCTTATTGCTCTAGCCATAAAGTCCAATTGGACTTTGTGTCTAAATCGTTTTCAAAATACTTATGAATACCTTTCGGTTTCGGGAATTTAAAAAGAAATAAAAGCAACTATCAAGTTTTGAACTTAGGACCTCTTCCAACCATGCTCTATATTGCACTGGCTAACCAGTAAGACCAAGTTTACTTTCTGTTTAGAAATTACATTAGTGTTCTTTTGTTTACACTATTCTGAATCTAGTTCTTTTCTTTTTTGAAATTTTTCATTTATCTAACGACCCAATCTTTTAGAAATAGTAGATAAATTTTTCTTGTGGGACTGAGATGAATCAAATACAAAAAAAAAAGACAAGTTCAACTTATTATTTGGATATGTCTTCATTTTCTATTAGTTTCTCCTTTCTTTATAAAAATTTGCATTTCTCAAGAAAACTCGAAATTGTAGAAATCATGTTTAGTTTAAATCCATCATCATACAAAAATAAAATTTTTGTGCTAAAAATCAAATGTATCTCTAAATCAACCTTGGATATCTCAAGTGTTTCTTCATGCGAAAACTAGTATTTTTAACATATGTCGACATGTCAAAATAACAAAATTTATCTTCCTCTTTCCTTTCTTTTAAGCATTATATTTCTAAGCATATGTCACAATAAAATATTCCTCTAACAATTTCTCATACACATTTGACCACCAAAAATTTACAAACACTCTAACATGGTCCAATGTGATTATTTCTCTACTTTTTAATTTGCATGGTAACAACCAATTACTAAGTTTCAACAAAATTATTGCATGTTATGCTAGCGTTTTATCTACACATGTCACATCCAATTTTTACTACTCATTAAACTATTAGCATGGTAACAAAAAAATCATTACATGATATGCTAGCATGGATTCTTATCTACAATATCTCATTCAACTTATATTACTCCTTTAACTAATTTAGCATGCAAGTTCTACTTTAGAAAGCATGAGAAAACCCACCTTAATTGGAGAATGAGAACTACTAAAGAAAATGACTCCTTCTTGCTCCTAGCTCCACAAGCACTTCCTTGCTCCTAGCAAAGCTTCCTCTCCTACCAATGGCTCCAAGCAAAAGAACTCTCACTCTCTTTCTTTTCTTTCTTTCTTTTCTTTATGTTTTTGGTGCAAATGAGAAGTAGGAAATGGGGCTCTATTTATAGGGTATGGTTAGGATCTATTATGCATAAATTCACACCTAATAACTCTCCATATTAACTCTTACAACCCTTCATGTCCTAAACTTCTAAAACCTACAACTCTTCATGCTCCCAACCCTTCAAATTTGCAACCCCCATAACCTCCAACCTTTCCCCTTCCCTCACTTGCCCAAATCCGTTCACAACAGGGTAAAAATCGGCCGACTATGTAGGTGTGTGTGCATGCACACATGCACATGTGCATATAAAAATTTAAATACAATCCTATAACTTTAAATTTGTACTAACATTTGTAACTTGTTATGTATTAGTGCATACTTAACTTAATTTGTAATTTTAATAGTGGGCATGATTCATGGGCACATTTTTAATTAATTAATTTAATTATCCTAGTGGGCTCTTCTCCTAATGGGCTAGATTTTACTCTTTAGGTCCACGGATGAAAAGAAGGCTAATTAAAACTAATGCATGCTAAAAAATAGATAATGAGAGTAACCAAAATGAAAAATAAAAATTTGCACATGCATCATACGTGCAAAAATATAAAAAATGCATTTTTAATTTAAAAATAAATTGTGGGGTGTTACAACACTCCCTACTTAGAATATTTTCGTCCCCAGAACTACACTTAGGAGCGAGAAAATACAACGAGGAAAATAGAAAAAGTTTACAAAAATTTTCAGTGGAATAGTTCGGGGTGATTTTTCATCATCTTTTGCTCTGATTCCCAAGTGGCCTCCTCAACAAACTGGTTCCTCCAAATGACTTTGACTATGGGTATCATCTTGTTCCTCAAGACCTTTTCTCGATGATCCACAATCTCGACAGGACGCTCAGCATAGCTCAAATCCAGTTATAACCGTTCTGGTAGTTCGGGCAAATGATGACTCGGATCAGGGACATAACCTCTTAGCATGGACACATGAAAAACATTATGTACTTGGGCAAACTCTTCCGGTAGTTCTAACCGATAAGCTGTCTTTCCAATTCTCTTCAATATTTTGTAGGGTCCAATGTAACTCGGGACTAATTTTCCTCCTCTTCCGAACCGAATCTGTAACGCCCCGCCTCAATACTCAGACAATTTTAATATTTTTAGAATACAAATTAGATACTATGTAGTACAACTGCCCACCACAGGCTGCCTCTCAAAAGGCGGTTAACCAATTAGGTGACTCTTGATCATAGGCAATTATATTTATACTCAAACTATTTTTGTATATTTCCCATGTGGGACTATATTTCTCAAATCCCTTTTACAAATCACTTTAATCCTTATAATCAACCAAATCCTTTAACACATTCTTAATTAAGGCCGGGCCCCACACCAAATCTCAACAAATCCTCCACAACCGCAGCATTCAAGCTTTTTCATTCATACCGTGGGCCCCCTTTTTCCTTCAATACCGGATTGTATAAATCCTTTCAAATCCAAACATTTTCAAACCAATTAATATACAACCAAATCACATTTCAAACCAACCATATATATATTTTTTATTTATTTTATACTATTCACAAATTACGGGGTATTACAGAATCATTCCTTTAGTTGGAGACACCTTCACAAAGACATAGTCGCCTGCATCAAACTCTAGGTCTCTCCTCTTGTTGTTGGCGTAACTCTTTTGTCGGCTCTGTGCGTCGACCAACCTCTTTCTGATTAGCTCGATCTTTTCTGAGCTCTGCTGCACAATCTCTGGTCCATATAGCTGCATTTCTCCAACTTCATACCAACAAACCGAAGTCCTGCATTTCCTCCCAAACAGAGCTTCATAAGGCGCCATTCCAATACTTGCCTGAAAGCTGTTGTTGTAGAAAAATTCCACAAGAGCTAAATGCCTTTCCCAGCTGCCACCGAAATCCAACACACAGCACCTCAACATATCTTCCAGCACCCTGTTGACTCTCTCAGTCTACCCATCAGTTTGAGGGTGAAAAGCGGTACTAAAATCAGTCTTTGTCCCTAAAGCTGCCTGAAGACTTCTCTAGAAATGTGAAGTGAAACGTGCATCTCAATCGAATACTATTGACAGTGGAACTCCATGCAGCTTCACAATCTCATCCACATACATCTCTTCCAGCTTCTCCATTGACTAAGTAAGCTTCATTGCTAAGAAGTGAGCTGACTTGGTGAGTCGATCCACTATTCTTGAGTAATCCTATAATGAAATCCATGCTGATACAATCCTATTTCCACTCTGGGATGGGTAATGGCTTCAAAAAACCGCCGGACTTCTGATTTTCTGCCTTGACTTGCTGACAAATTGCACACTTGGCAACAAACTCGGCTACATCACGCTTCATCCCTGGCCACCAGAAGTATAGCTTTATATCCTTATACATCTTGGTACTCTCTGGATGTACTGATAACAAGGTAGCATGTGCCTCTTGAAGAATGCTTTCTTTCAGTTCTGCTAGATCGGGCACACACAACCGCTCGCCATACCACAGCACTGTATCCTTCACTTGAAACTCTGACAATCTGCCAATACAGCTTGCTCTATCATCTTCTGGATCTCTGGATCTACCTTCTAGCCGTCAATAATTTTGTCTCTTAAAGTGGGTTGAATCCTCAATTGAGATAAGGAAGCTTCCAACCTTGTAAGACTACTTCAATCCCTGATCCGTCAAGCTCCTCTGCCAATTGCTTCTGAGTTGTGATCAGCTGAGACAAACTGGACTTTCTGCTGAGCGCATCTGCCACAACATTTGCCTTGCCCGGATGGTATTTGATCTCTGGTCAGATGTCTTCTAACACTTCTAACCATCTCCTCTGCCTCAGATTTAGGTCTTTTTGCTGGTAAATATATTTCAAGCTCTTATGATCAGTGTACATATTGACCTTCTCTCCGTACACGTAATGCCTCTATTGCTTCAAAGCAAAGATGATTGCTGCTAGCTCCAAATCATGGGTTGGATAATTCTTTTCATGAGGTCTCAGCTGCCTAGACCCATAAGCAATTACCTTTCCTTCCTGCATCAGCACACAGTCCAATTAGTGATGGGAAGCATCGTTGTAAATATCATAGTCGACTCCTGCTCTTGGAAATGCCAGAATGGGAGCAGTAGTCAACCTTTCCTTTAACTCTTGGAAACTAGCTTCACATTGCTCCGACATTTGAAATTCACATTTTTCCTTGTGAGCCCTGTGAGTGGCACAGCAAGCTGGGCGTAACCCTGAATGAACCTTCTGTAATATCCAGTCAAGCCCAAAAGGCTCCTGATATCCTTCACTGTGGTCGGTCTTGGCCAATCTTTCACAACTTCAACTTTCTGCGAGTCAGTAGCTACTCCCTCCTTAGAAAAGATGTGACTCAGGAAAGCAACTTCAGTTTTCCAGAAGTCACATTTGGACAACTTCGCATACAGCTGATGCTCCTGTAGCTTCTTCAGAACCTCTACTAAGTGCTCGGCATGCTCCTCTTCTGACTTGGAGTAGACCAATATATCGCGATGAATACAACAACAAAAGAATTGATGAAACGCCGCAAAACTTTGTTCAACATGTCCATGAAAATAGCTGGTGCATTTGTGACTCCAAATGGCATGACTAGGAACTCATAGTGACCACACCTTGTTTGGAAAGCCATTTTGTGCACATCTTCTTCTTTCACTCAGACTTAATGATATCCTGACCGTAGATCTATCTTGGAGAATACAGCTGCTCCTTGTAGACGGTTGAACAAGTCATCGATTCGAGGAATGGGGTATTTGTTCTGTACAGTTACCTTGTTCAACTCTCTATAGTCAATACACATCCTCACTGATCCATCCTTTTTCTTCACTAAAGAACTGGAGCTCTACACGGTGATGCACTTGGCCTAATGAATCCTTTGCTTAACAATTCTTTGATCTGCTTCTTGATCTCATCTTGTTCAACTGGTGCCATTCTGTATGGTGCCTTGGAAATAGGAGCACTTCCTGGTTGAACAGTGATGCTGAACTCTACATCTCGAAGAGGGGGAAGCCCTGGTAGATCATCAAAGAATACTGCTGGGAAGTCTCAGACAATTGGGATCTGCTTTACTTCTGCTGGAACTTTCTACTCTGACAAAGCTGCTACCAACTGCTTACACTTCCTTTTACCTTGGAATGTAACAGCTGGTCCCCCAGGAGCCTTCACCACAACTTCCTTGCTCTTGCATTCGATGGTGGCACTGTATACTGACATCCAGTCCATGCCAATAATGACATCGACTCCAAGAACTGCCAATTCGATGAGGTCGATGCCCAAGAGCCTGCCTCCAATTTCGAGATCACACCCTTCATAGTATCGATCGGTTGTCAAGTTCTCTCCTGACGGAGTAGCCACAGATAAAACCTTGCCTGAAAATATCGTTGGTTCAACTCCCAATCTTTTTGCAAATGAAGGTGACACAAAAGTGTGCGAAGATCCCATATCAAATAACACTGAAGCTTTTATTCCATTTATTAAAATGTCTCCTGTTACATATGAGTGCTCTCATTACATAACATTTTATTACAAAAGTGGAAATAAGCAACAAGACAACTAAGCTTCATCTTCCATACCAGTGATCACATGGTCCACATCATTTGCATCTACTTCTGTCAAGGCGCATACCCACCCCTGTCTGAACTGCTTTTGCCCAGGTTTGGACTGTTGCAGACTTGGTCCTCCCCATTGAAGTTGAGGGCAAAAGGGCTTGATGTGGCCTTCCTTACCACAAAGAAAACAGGTTCTGATTGGTTGCGGTTTGGTACACCCCGGAGCTAAATGGCTTGATTCACCACATTTGAAGCACGTGGGTACCTTTCCTGCCACTGCAATAGCATTAGCGCCTGTTGGCTTGAAGCGCTGTGCTGGGGGCTGACTTCTGTAGTTGCTTGGTCCTGCAGGCCTCTTGCCCGTGTTCCAATTGTTCCGCTTTACTTGCAAAGCCTGAAACTGGTTCATGTCAGACTCAGTTGCACCGGCCCTTCTGACTAGCTTCTCGAACCTCTGAATGCCCAAACGTATCATCCTGGATCTGTCAACCCCTGCTCAAATTTGCGCACTTTCTTGGCTTCATCTTGTACCATCTCAGGCGCGTACGTGGAGAGCTAGTTAAACTTGTTGTTGTACTCCCGCACTGTCATACTACCCTGTTATAAGCCCAAGAATTCTATGGCCTTCCTCTCTTGGACGTCCAGTGGAAAATAATGACTCCTGAATTCTTCAAGGAATTCTTCCCATATGAGTTGTATGTTGCCCAAGTTCCTCTTCAATGATTGCCACCACACACTTGCATTATTTTCCAGTTAAATAGTAGCCAACTTTACCTTGCTTGCTTCCGGGGTTTCCAGTACCTCGAAGACTTTCTCGATTTGCCTAACCCGGTCATCAGCAACATCTAGATTAGTCTGATCCTCAAATACCGGTGGCTTCATTCTTTTGAATGACTCGACTAGCTTAATGGCTTCGGGTACGTGCATAACTGGTCCTGGTCCTCTACTCTCGGGAATATTGGCAGCAAGAGCATTTAGGGTCTGGTACACCCGAGCTTGTTCTGTTTCCAAGTCTAGCACATTCTCCCCGCTATACCCTTCGTCGTTTTCGATTCTTCGAGCCATTTCTGAGTCGTAAGATTCATCATTAATCATCACAAATAACATAAACAACAAAATTTTATTCATTCCAAAAATTTAAACTCTTTATTCAGAAAGAAAAAATTTTGTTTCAATACACTCATTACATCTTGAATAAAAGACATCCTAGACTCTACGGTTTCTCTTGGCTTTTCTGAGCTCTTCCCATAGTTCTCGGATTTTCTTCCTCATGTCTTCAAATTTCTGTTTTCACTCTTCCTTGTCCCAGCGAGTGATATGGTCTAACTTGGCAAAATGTCGATCATTCACGAGTCAGACCTTCTCAAGCTCGCACACTTGAAAGTTCAGTTCCCGGATGCGCCTTTGTCCTGTGCCTATTGTAACTCCAAGTGGTTAACTCTCCACTTTGTGCATCCAGTCCCTGTCGAAGAGAAGTAACAATGTCATTTGGGTTATTTGGGACGAGTTCTTCTTCTGGGAGTCTTCGGGAAGATCAGGCAGAAGTGGAGTAATCTTCCAGGACTCGGAAAATTCTTCTTCTATCTCGAATGGTTCTTCTTCCTCCTCGTCCTCGGGGTGGACAAACCAGGGAGCCTCATTCTGGTGATCATACTGATGGGCCATCTAATAGGGGAAAAGAGGATAAAAATGTCATCTCATAGAGCAACGTAAACATAAGTTTAAATCTCTATAAGTTGAAACTCACACGCTAGTGTCCACTCTAGGGTGTCGTTCCTTATAAATTTGTACTACTTTTGAAGCATGCTTTGATACCATCCGTAACACCCTGAATTCCAAATAAGACCGAATTCGAGATTTTACAAGATCTTTACTTCACTTCGTACAATTTTACAAGGAAATTTAAAACTTTTTCAATAGTACATCAGAGTTCATTTACACTTTGTTTACACAGCGGAAGAATAAAAGATTACAACATAGGAAACAAATATAACTTATACAACATTATCAAAATGAGTCATCGATTCTATCATAATATCTTTATCCCTTCATGAATAGTCCATTACCTGCATATCAAGCTGTGGGCACGTCAGTTACTTACAACTGACGAAATGTTATACTCAGCTATCCTTTCTACGCCGTACATATAACGATCTCATTACTTTAATAAAAATCACAACAGCTGAATGAACAATAAAGTGTTAAATCGTGACTACGCTAAACATGTAAGTGTATGTCATGCCTTATTGCCTAATGCATACAATTTCATACTAGGATGACACTAATGCACACTTGTTCGGATTCTATGCATCTTATACTACATAGGTCTGAGGACAAGTGCCTGCGTACTTCACAATAAAGGGCTCGATCCCTCGCCATGAAACTACCCAGTAGCAAGAACAAGGTTTAGGCATTCTACGATTACGGATTCCAGTCCCAGAGTACACTGCCCGACTGTTATACAGACTCCTCGTAGTGCGAATCCCCCGCAAGTGCCACTCTAGCCCCGGTATACGTATATACACTAGAGTACGAAACTATCCGCACGGCTACGCATAGTCCCATATTTAAAACTCGCCTCCATCGAAGCAACCACAGTCCCAAAGTACACTGCCCAACTGGGTCTATAGTCCCGAAGTACAACGCCCGACTATATAGAGTGCCCCACTTATGTTTGCCCAGGTTTACTATACTTCTCTTAAGTGCCTAACTCTTAAATTCAAGACATGAATAATCTTTCAAGCCTAGAATTAGTGTTACCTCCTACCGGACTTAATCAACACCTACCGAGATAGCTCCATGGCAATATCTCAAAATATAATAATCATTTTATTTAAAATTGCCGGTACACGAGGCCTTACTAACTCTAAATCACAATTTCTTATGTACAAGAATTATGTGTATTCATACCCTTTAATAATCATGTCTGTGTCTCTAACTTATTCTTAAACAATTATCCATGTTTCATCTTAGCACTTATTCATGCATTTTCAACTCAAACATAGAACAAATAATTCCTTTCTTGAACAAGAGATTCAATGTTATAAATTTCTACAAGCAAATCATACAAATCCACATTCTCAACATAATTGTTTATTTACATAAAAGAGATTCGTAACTAGTTACATATTTTTCCTTCTTTTCAAAGATCTTTACTCAAAATAATAATTTTTGGAAGTAAAAACTCATTCACCTTTTCAAATCTTATTTTTTACTTTCCCCAAAAATTTCATAACTATTCCATTTTTTTTATATAATGATAGGGTTTATTTCATTTGGAATACTAACACCCCATAAAAAAAAACTAACCAAAGAAATAAAAGGAGGTCTCGAGTTTCGAACCCTAGACCAAACCGAGACACATCACAGGCCCAAGCCCCTACCGCTTTAGCTATAAAGTCCAATTGGACTTTGTGTCTAAATCGTTTTCAAAATACTTATGAATACCTTTCGGTTTCGAGAATTTAAAAAAAATGCAACTATCAGGTTTTGAACCTAGGACCTCTTCCAACTATGCTGTATGTTGCACTGGCTAACCAGTAAGACCAAGTTTACTTTCTGTTTTTGTAAATTTTTATTTACGAAATTTTCCAATTATGTCGGACGGCACATGAAGTGTCGTCCGGGATTTTTTGCAATTTTTTATTTGTTTTTGCAATTTCTGAAATGTTTTTGTAATTTTTTGTAATTTTTTTGTAATTTCTAAAATGTTTTTGTAATTTTTTATATTTTTTTGTAATTTTTTATTTGCATTCCAGGACGAATTTTTTCATATGTGTCGGACGGCACTTCGAGTGCTGTCCCTCCCTTCCGCTTTAATTTTTTTTGTTTTTTATTCCTCCGACGGCACTCTTCAAAAATAGCTTCCAACGACTGCAGCAAAACTTCGATTCCTATTTCTATTTATCCATATATGCATATTTTTCACTTCAACGACTACAGATGCTCTTAGGGTCTATTATGCATAAATTCACACCTAATAACTCTCCATATTAACTCTTACAACCCTTCATGTCCTAAACTCCTAAAACCCACAATTTTTCATGCTCCCAACCCTTCAAATTTGCAACCCCCATAACCCCCAACCTTTTCACTTCCCTCACTAGCCCAAATCCGGTCACAATAGGGAAAAAACCAGCCAACTATGTAGGCGTGTGTGTTCATGCACACATGCACATGTGTATATACAAATTTAAATACAATCCTATAACTTTAAATGTGTACTAACATTTGTAACTTGTTATGTATTAGTGCATACTTAACTTAATTTGTAATTTTAATAGTGGACTTGCTTCATGGGCTCATTTTTAATTAATTAATTTAATTATCCTAGTGGGCTCTTCTCCTAATGAGCTAGATTTTATTCTTTAGGTCCATGGATCAAAAGAAGGCTAATTAAAACTAATGCATGCTAAAAATAGATAATGAGAGTAACAAAAATGAAAAATAAATATTTGCACGTGCATCATTCGTGCAAAAATCAAAAAAATACATTTTAATTTAAAAATAAATTGTGGGGTGTTACACTTCCCCTTCAAGTCCAGACGATTTTCGAGTCTGCTATTACCGTTCTTCGCCTGTCTTAGTGGCCTCCCTCGCTGTGGACGTCGTCTGCTTCTTCGAATTCACACTAGTCCACTGTTTATTTTGTCGTATTCCTATTCTGTCATATCGTCTCGTTGCTTTCCTCATCTTCATTGCGGGTCTTCTACTGCGCATCATACCGGTGGTCCAGAGTCATGGCGTGGGTTGCTAGTCTTGATCCTATGTCGGATTTCGCTTTGGTAGTGAGCCATTTTGTTGTTTAGCGGCCTGGCTTCCTGCTGACTTGCCCGTGACGTTGATCCTCGTCTTAGAGTTCTTAGTGTTTTTTGTTTTTAGCCAATTTTCTCCATTGCTAGCGTCTATATTTTTGCTTTGTCCTTCATTGGATGGTTGTGTTTTTACTGCTTGTAAAATTGTTTCTCGTTGTATCCTTCGTGGTTTAATTAATATATTTTGGGCTGGAATCTAACGATTCTATCCTCGTTATCAATATATATATATATATATATATTTCTCTTATTTTCTTTTATTTTTAAACTCTTCATTATATATAGCAGATATATTTGTACATACATGAAGTATATCATATAAGTTCACAACGTTTTGGAAATATCTGTTGTGTACTATATAAGATAAGTGAGTCTCAAAAAAAGATGAACCACAGCGTGTATACTCCATGATTATTGAGCCAAAAAAGAAATGTTCTAATAAATATATACAAAGCACAAAAAGAAATAGATTTTTCATTCTTTCTTTCTGCAGAGTAAGGTAGCGTTTGGCCCAGCTTAAAAGTAGCTTCTTTTCTCTTTTAGAAGGAGAAGCTGGGCCAAACGTATATTTTGAAAAGCTCTACAGAAGAAGAAATAGGTTATTTTTAATGAAGAAAATGAGCTTCAAAAGAAGCCCTCAATAGTAACTTCTTCTGTTTCTCTCTTTTTTATCTTTTCTCTTTCCTAACAAAAAAAAATTTCCCCCCTTCCCCTTCCTCTCCGAACACTCGCGATCGGGGAAAACCGCCGTCGAACCCCGCCGTTGAACGCCGTCGAAGAGTCGCCGTCGAAGAGTCGCACGCTTGAAGCGGAAGAAGAACAGCAACAGCAATAGCGAAAACTTGAAGCGGACGCAAAACCCTTTAAGAAAAAACTTGACCCAATTGGAGCTGCAAGACCAAGAGAAGTCGTGCTCCAAGAGGAAGGTGTAGATAGGAGGAAGCTTGGTCTCCATCTAGACCACCACCATCCAAATCTAAGGTTCAATTTCTCATCCCAATTTCGATTAATTTCTCAAATTATTCACACAAAAAATAATAATAATAATAATAAATGAAAGTTGGTTCTTGCTTAATATTATTATTTATAGGAAGGATGATAAGAAGCAGAAGGAAAACATCTTTTTGTCAACACCATCTGTCATTTCTTCGCTATCAAAATGCCTTGATCAAATGAAGATGAGTCATCTCGTTCCTCCATTAAGATATCCACCCAAAAACATCAACTCTCTGATGGGACGAATTCAAAGGGGTCGCAAAGATATCACAGATGTTCCAGTTGTAAAGAAGCCCTTAATTCTCATGGAGAATTCTCAGCTCCGACACAGCCGATCCCGTGCTATCAGAGAGGACAGGGGAAGCAAGGCATGAAGTGATACAGTTTTTTCGCGCTTGGATGAAGTGGAAGATGCTTTTAGATGAGTGCATTCCTAATCAATATTTGCTCGAGTCACAGAGATAGATGCAAACATCTTGCATTTGCATCAAAATACTTTTCTTGTTATATGTCCCCCTATTAACTTGAATCAGGCTTATATGTTAGAATTGCAGCATTTTCTTTATTGATAATTTTTGTGGCCAGATTACTCTATTGCGTTTGTTCTATGTGCACTATGATTAGCCATCGTGCTTAGTTGAGATCTCAAACCAAATTGCATATTTTAAAAGTCGCAGTCGTGCTTAATTGAACGTCGTCGAAGAGTCGCACACTGCCACAACAATTTTTTTTCTCCTTTTTACGAGTTTTCTAGGTTATTCTAAATATTTCATTTATTAATTATATAAAGATTTTTTTTGCAATTTGATAACTTATATTTTATTCTTAAATAAAATTAAAAGCTTAAATTGAGTATAAAAATAGCTTACAGTTGATATCTTGTGTCAAACAACTTCTAGCTTAAAAGTAGCTTTAAAGTTAAAAAAAACTGACTATCCAAATAGCTTCGGTTTTAATTTCAAAACTCTAGTTTCTGTCTTCTCCTTCTGAAGTAACTTTAAAGTTCAAAAAAAGGTTAGGCCAAACGCAACCTAAGAAGCTCATCACCCTGGCACAGATTTAAACATGGGAGGACAAATAGGGAGATGATAGAAAGAAAAGAAGAAGCATATGCAAGATTGGGCATAAAAAAGAAGTACGACAATAGATCTGAACCTTTGATTCTTCTTTTTAAAAACGTGCGCCTACAAAAAAACCCCTGGGATCTGGGGCACGGTTTTTAAAGAGAATCAGGGGCTCAGGTTTTTTTGTCATACCTTTTTTTATTCCTAATTGTGCATATGATTTTTTCCCGGAGAAGATGTAGTCATTACTTTTAAATTTGTACTTCAAGAATACTGTCTACTGTCTAGCATTCAGATTCTTATGACTAGTTTCCTTTCCATTAATGTATATATAAGGTGAAAATCTGCTTATGCAGAAAATAGAAATGAAAAATTAATATCTACCACATAATAAAAGAAAATTAATATCGCTTCATTAATGATAATTAACAAAACAGTCGATAAATAATACATAGTCTGTCCGAAGACCCCAGCCAAAACTACCCCCAAAACAAAGGCCAGCGCCTCACTAGCCAACACACGGCTATCAATCAGAAGAGAATACAAATACCAACTAAACCTCCATCTCCCAAAAGCTATCTATCGCCCCAATGTCGCCCTGCATGATAGCGAACTACTCCTCGTTTCCCTCCAAGCGCAATTTCTTCCTAGATCCGATGTATCCTACTCTTCCTCCTCCTCCACTCGTGGCCTCTTCTTGTACCCGCTGTGACCTGTCCAATCAAGAATGAATTGTTGAATTTTGCACATCAAAAGAGAAATCCTATGGTTGATATTTTGAAAACACAAATCGTTTCGATCTAGCCATAGGTTCCATATCGTAGAAGCTACTGCAATGTCCCACTATAACCTATCCTCCTTTCTAACCCTTCTAGATCTAAGACTTCCCCAAACCTGTTCACTCGATCCTGGACACTCTAACACTCCAAATCTAAGACACATACTCTCTTATATAATTCTCTCTCTAGTACATCTAAAAGGATGTGATTCATATCTTCGTCCTGTGTTTGACATCTAGTGCACATGGCGTTGATAGGAATGCCACGTTTCGTCATATTCACTTTTGATAGGATCGCGTCGTTATCCACTAACCACAAAAAAACTTTCACTTTAGTAGGAGCATTAATACCCTATATAATGTCTGTTACCTCACTTCTTTTTCCTCCATCGTTCAACTTTTTGTATAATGTGTTAGTGTAGGTGCCCTAGAGGCAATACAATGATATCATGTAATCAGTATTATTGACATTATGTTCTATTTGATTATATTAATAATTTATTATGCTTCGTGTTTACTGCGTTATAAATGTTAGCATGATAAATGTCCTTAGATTATTAATACGAACTATATGAACATGAGATTATATATAGTATAATAATCTTAAATGTCCCTAGTCTAGTATTATTATTATTAGGACAGTAATAATACATTGAGACTAGTATGTTGATTGATTGATGACCACCTCTCATGGGTCATTAGTATAGAGATACTAAAATCAATACATAGGTAAATGTAAGAGTATATTGTACTGGACAGACCCACTGTGAGATTCAACATGGAATAAATAAATAAGTGTCATAAGTAATCTCACTGTGATAATGGTGTAATGGTCCTCTGACCTGAAATCATTATATCTCTACACGAGAATTAATGTACTTTGATTCTATCAAAAGTTATCTTTAATCGGGTAATGATAAAGATAGTATTGGGTTCATTATGAATCGTGTGAGAAATATGAATGATCTAGATGGAATTTAACCCTCCTAATTTTAGGAGCGATATTATCGGCCTCTTGTTTGAGTGAGACTATGAAATGCATGGCCATGCTCAAATATTGATTTGTTTGAATAGTCTACTCATCGATCAAGAAAATAAAGATTAAATTATTAAGAGGATGACACGAACCATGCCTCTATTTTAATCTATAATATCAAGGTTAAAAGGATTATATTACATGGAGACATTAGTCACGAAAGGTTTAATTGAATCACCAATTATTATTATTACTTGGGTAGCAATGATGTATTACTAGATGCCGCTCATTGTTTATAATTTTATTATTAGATAATAAAATTATTGCCAACGTAATAATAACCTAAAGGGTCACACACTTAGAACGTTTAAAAGGAGTTTTAATTTGAATTCGGAATTTAAATTAAATGATTCGAAATTAGTTATTTAATTAATTGAGTTGGACTTAATTAATTAAAGTATAATTCGAATTTAAATGATAAAACCAAATCAGATTGGTCTTAACAGAAGCCAAACTGATTACGGTTAAGCCCACCTCATTCTCTCCTATAAATACATAGAGATGTATTGGTTTAGGGTTCATCTTTTGGCAACTTAGTTTTCCAAAGAAACCCTAGCCGCTCCAATTGTTGAGAGGCAAGAGGGAAAACCCTAGCCGCTCCAATTGTTGAGAGGCAAGAGAGAGAGAGATATAGAGGCAAGCTTCATCGGCTAGTACCGGCTCCCTTGATCGTTGGACGATCGGACGTTCGTGTGGATTGATTAGAGACGCGGATCTTGCTACAAGGGTTGCGTGGTGATTGAGGACCTCCATCTTTCAGCCTTCGTAAATCTCCTAAAAAGGTAAAATTTTATTTCTCCATAATCAGCCATGTCTTGTACACAGATCCTAGGGTTAGGGTTTCGAATTTTATCTATGTTTTTTCGCTGCATTTGTGCCCCGAATCCCTTCATAATGATGGTACTATGAATCTGTCGGTGGACTCCAGTATCCATTGTCTCTTCAATCTCTTAGGTATATCTCCCTTCCAACCAAATGAAATTGTTTAAACTTTGTAACTGATTGATAAACTCTTGATTTAGATTATCCTTTACTTCTAGCCTAAGCCTACTGTTAGTCCAGACGTCGCAAACTAATATGTCACTGCTAATGACTGCTTTCTCCTCTAACAGGAAAAGACCCGTGAGAGTGTTGTTTCCGCACTATTTCTCCTTTCAGAATCTAGTATTCTGTCCATTCCCTACCCTGCAAGTTGTGTTACTGTGGAAAATTCACCCATCTTGGACACCCCTTTCCAAAGGAAGGAATTTCTACTATGGATACTTTACCCCCGTATCTAAATTTCTTCCTAACCCGATACCTAATGAAAGATTTACACCACCAATTGTTCTTCCTATTTGCCATTTTCCACCACCATTTACTGAGCATTGCTTTGTTCATGTCTCTTAAATTTACTATACCCAACCCCTCGAACTCTTTCCTTTTACAGACCCTCCCGCAGCTGACTAGGTGTATCCCTTTACCTCCCCCGTTTGCCCCTTTCCATAGAATCTCCTCCGGCATTTGTTGATTTTCTTAATAACCCAACCAGGTAGTTCGTAGATAGACATTAGGTATATAGGGATACTGTTAATAACCAAATTCAACAAGGTAATCATGCCTCCTAATGTGAGCATACACCCTTTTCAACCTGCTAATCTTTTCTCGATCTTAATAGTTGCCAATCGTCCCTTGTAAGTTTTCCCGGTCTAATAGGAATCCCGAAATATACTAAAGGAAATTCTCCCCTATTACATCCAAGCATCTGTTGTATGGTAGTACTGGGAATAGAACATTTGTCACTTAATGGGATGATGCAACTCTTGTTGAAATTGACCTTCAGTCCTGACCAAGCCTCGAAACACCTCAGGATCGTACCCATCGCTAATATATCTTCCTTTGTCACTGACCCGAAAAGCAAAGTATCGTCAGCATATTGAAGGATGGAGATTGGATCCTGAATACCTTTGACTTTAATCTCCTGAATAACGTTCCCCTTTCTGCCTTTTGCCATCATTTCTGCCAATCCGTCTGCAGCTATGGCAAATAAAAGTGGTGATAGTGGATCACCCTGCCTTAAACCCCTCTGATATTTGATTTCTTTTCCCGATTCCCCATTGATAAGAAGAAATGATTCCCTCATCTGACACACTGTGGTATCCATCTCCTCCATTTTCCCCCGAAACCCTTAAGGATTAATGCCTCGTCTATGTAGTCCCCTTCTACAGTATCGTAAGTTTTCTCAAAATCCACTTTGAAAAGGAAGCCATTTGTTTTCTCTCTATTTCCTCTAGAAACGATTTCATGTGAGGAGGCGATGTTGTCCATAATATCTCTTCCTCTAATAAATTCGCTTTGCGATTCACGAACTATATCGTTTGGCTGTGGGCATAGTCTATTTGCCAAGAGTTTTGTAATGATTTTGAAAGACCCATTCAAGAGGCTAATGGGCCTCAAATCTCCAACCTTCTTTGTTTCGGCTTTCTTAGGGATTAAAGCAATATTCACGTAGTTGAGCCTTCCTAGATCTGCGTCTCCATTATAGAAATCTTGAACCAATCGCATGAAGTCTACTTTAATAACTTTAATACAATGTATAGAAGAAAACTGGAAAACCATCTGGCCCCGGAACCTTGTCCTGACCCAAGCTCTTAATTGCGGCTATAACTTCGTCTTCACTAAAATTGTCCTCGATACTATCCAAACCATTGATCCTCGAATATACCCACATATCCTGATTTAGTTTACATCTATGATCTCTTTTCTTACCTAACAGCTCCTTGTAACTCTCGTTGATGTACTGCGTGATTCTATCTTCGTTCTCGCACCAATCTCCGTCCACCTGTACCCTGAGATGTTATTACGTCTCCTTCGACCGTTTGCGATCCTATGAAAAAATTTGGTGTTTGCATCGCATCACCTTCCTCTAACCATTGAATCCTTGACTGTTTCCAATATTGTTCCTCCAAGTATCCAATATGTTGGATATCGTGTCTAATTTTACGTAACTCACTGAATTCATCCTCTATTAAATCCCTTTCTTACTCTAAAAGTTCCAACTGTTGGATCCTTTCCCCAATTACCTCTTTCAATCTTTGATTCTGATTAAATTCCTTTGTGTATATTGTTGAAGTAAAGATATGTATCCATGATGTTGAGTATGTGAATGAAATTTCCGAAGGTTCATGCAATTGGATATTATGAATTTTCCATATATCTAGGAAATGATGTCTAGGGCCTCAAGGACGCAGACATTAAAACTAGACCTTAAAGAAGTATAACTCACCCAAAAACATGGAATGCGCATGAGAAAGGGCAAATATTGGTGACATTGTTCCCTTAGCGCTTCATTGTAGGAAAGCCAGAATGTCTCCAATCCTTCATCTATCCTTGCCTGGATTAGTCCCACCAACCATCGTGGAAAGCAATCAATCCATTCATCCTCCAGTTCTAGATATTGCAGTTTGTCCAATTCGTCCACAAATTTTAACATGTGGCATGAAGCTTTGACAGTCATATAATATAACCATGTTTCCGATTTTTCGGATTTTTGTTTTTCTTCACATTTCTGTAACCTTTTGTTTAAATAATAAATTTTGATATTCATCTTCAATCCAATTACATTCTTTCAATCAATTTTGTTTTTTAAAAAAAAGGATATTCATCTTCAATCCAATTACATTCTTTCAATCAATTTTATTTCATTTGTTGGACCCTGAGATTCTTGTGCACCTTATTTCATTTTTGTGCCTTGGGATTTTTTTTATTAGTCCCTAATTGATTTGATTTTTTAGCCCAAATCCAATACCCAGTTTTATTTATTTAAGGGCAAAAACCAAAGTACCCCCCATCGTTTGGCCTAAGTACAATATGCCCATATAATGTTTGAAAAAGTACACTAAACTCATTTCTCTGTTAACTTAACCTCATCCGTTAAGTTATAATTATTAAATTACTTTTTTACCCTTACCCTTTCATAATCAAATCTCTTTTTTTTTCCTTTTTCTTCATTCTTTTTTTCTTTAACGGGGATATATACAATGAATTTGAGGTTTTGATTTTTGTATTATTGTTAATTTTGTTACATTGTTGTTGTTGAAATATAGTAATTGTATATTCTGCTTCCTAATCTATAGAAAACAGGTTCCCCAAATATCTCATCTCTCCAATCTTCTCTCAGTCTCATTTTTTCTTCTCCAAGAATGTAATTCTTATATATTGATGTATACAGTAGATAAATAATAACAAGAATAACAATTATTTTTTCCCAAATCTGTTTCAATATGGTATCAGAGCCTAACAAGATCTAGGCTTGTTGAAGAAGAAGAAGAGACAGAGGCGATCAGATCTGATGCCTCCATCCCGACCCGATCCCGCCGTCGTCGACCAACCACTGACATTCCTGAACCCCTCCCCCCCCTCAACTCCGACCTTCCTATCGTCGTCGATCCCGACATCACCGAACTTACTCGCTGCTTTGGTCTCACTCCTTTTCTCCAATTGCCATCGTCTTCGTTGAATTGGGATAGATCCCTGAACTCCCGTAACCTCAAACCCCCTGACGCCCCTTCCTGACGTCATCAAAGCCTTTGACCCCGATGCCACCACCAGATTTGATCTCCGATCCCGATGCTCCGAACTCCCGCAACTTCAACCCCCTGACACCCCTTCCTTACGTCATCAAATCCTTCGATCCCGACTCCACCACTACCTTGCCATCAGATCTGATCTCCGATGCCGATGCCACCACTGACTTGAAGTTAGATCTGAGTATCTGCTAGATCAGATCATATCTGTTCGACCCAGATCCGTTGTTTGTTGATGTTGAAAATCTAGTGTGTTGAAGGTCAAAATTTCGTTTGCGGATTGTTGAAGACTTGGAGCTGTTCTTGGCCAAGTTGTGTCATTTGCTACTGGTTGCTAAAGATCGGGTCGGTTGTTTTTCTTGTGCCGCTACCATGGGACAAACTGATGGAGCTGAGAAGAGTATTGGACTCGTATCTACATTAGTTACAGCTGCAGGTAATGATGGCAATGTATATAATATTTCTACCTCTGTTATGAATAATCCATGGATACTTGATTCGGGTAATACCGACCATATGACTTTTGATTCTAGATAAGTTTAAAATTTTCAACCATCCACCAAATCAACTGTGTCCACTGTCAATGGTGATCCTGCCACTGTTACTGGCGAGGGTACCATACCTTTCACAAAAAACCTAATCTTAGATACTGCCCTACTTGTACCATCCTTGAATTTTAACCTATTATCTGTTGCTCAAATAACTACTGCCTTACATTGTATTGTTGACTCATGCTCTAAGTGTGAAAGGATCCAAAGATGAGAAAAAGAAATCAGATATTTGGCTATGACATCGATGTCTAGGGCATACTTCTTTTGGTTATTTTAAGAAATTATTTTCAAGTTTATTTTTGAAGTTGGATATTTCTGTCTTTCGGTGTGATGTGTGTGAACTCGCAAAAGGTCACTGTGTCTCTTTCCCTTCAAGTCTAAGTAGAAGCTCTCTTCCATTTATGATAATTCATTCTGTTGTTTGGGGTCCATCGAAAACCACTATATTTGGAGGAGCCAAATGGTTTGTGACATTTATTGATGACTGTACTCGTATGACCTGAATTTGTTTGATGAAGTCGAAAAGTGAAGTTAGTGGCTTATTTCAGAAATTTCACAAGCATGTTATGATTCAGTATAAATCACAGATTCAAATTTTTAGGAGTGATAATGGCGGAGAGTACCTGAGTTTGAATCTGCAACAATATTTGGTGGAACACGGCATTGTTCACCAGACTATATGCTCATATACACCTCAACAGAAAGGGATTGTAGAAAGAAAAAATAGTCACTTGCTCGAGGTGGTCCGTACTTCTCTTATCCATGAAAATATGCCACTCATTGATTGGGAGAAAGACCTTACTTCTGCTGCATACTTAATCAACCGAGTTCCCTCTAGTATCCTAAACTTCCTCACACCATTTCAAGCATTAACTGAAGCTATGAATGCAACCAAAGTCATCAACTTGCCACCTCGTGTGTTTGGGTGTGTTGCTTTTGTGCATCTTCATCAACATGAACGCAATAAGTTAACTCCTCGAGCTGTCCGCTGTATTTTCGTGGGATATGCACAAAATAAGAAAGGGTATCGGTGCTGTCACTACCAACTCAAAGGATGTTTGTGACTATGGATGTTGTGTTCCATGAAGATGAGATGTATTTTTCTTTTTCTATGACTGAACTTCACGAGAAGTACCGCAGTGAAGTTCAGACTCTTAGGTATGATGAAGGAGTTAGTGAAGTTCAGACTCTTGGGTATGATGAAGTAATTACCAGTTAGAACGAACAATTGGATACAAATAATGGCGAACACTTGAATGAAGACCTAGCAAGGGAGGAAGACCCTCATGAAGAAGTGCAACCAAGGGAAGAAGACCCTCTTGAAGAATTGCATTCATTACCGAATTTCAGTGAGAGTGAACCGTTAGAACCCCAAAACCAATCGTCATCGTTGTTCGAAGCTCCTAGAAGATAACTCCCGCACCGTACTAATAGAGGTATTCCAAACCCTACTTATGAACCTGATCCGACTAGTAATGTCAAATATCCCATGAGTAATTATGTATCCACTCACCGCTTGTTGAAATCAAATAAGTTATTTATAAATCAATTATCTATTGTATCTATTTCTAATAGTGTGCAGGAAGCCCTTACTGATCCAAGGTGGAAAGCAGCTATAGATGAGGAGATGAAGTCCTTAAAAAAGAATGAGACTTGGAAGATAGTCGAGCTGCCAGCAGGAAAGAAGCCAGTAGGATGTAGATGGATTTATACGGTGAAGTATAAGTCTGATAGTTCAATAGAGTGATACAAAGCAAGGCCGGTTGCCAAAGGATACACTCAAACGTATGGAATTAATTATGAAGATATATTTGCACCTGTGGCAAAATTCAATACTGTATACTGTCACTTGCTGCAAATCTTGACTGGCCGTTGGAGCAATTTGATGTGAAGAATGCTTTTTTGCATAGGGAATTGACATAAGAGCTTTATATGGATCTTCCACCAGGGTCGAACAGACCAGTCCAACACAGCAATAAAGTATGTCGTTTGAAGAAAGCATTGTATGGACTTAAGCAGCCGCCAAGAGCTTGGTTTGGGAGATTTAAAAAATCAATGAGGACATTCGGATACTATCAGAGTAATTCCGATCATACTCTGTTCATAAAAAGGAAAGAAGGTAAAATTACTGCTCTCATTATTTATGTGGATAATATGATAGTAACTGGAGGAGAGGAAGGCATTAAAGAACTACTTGTCACAAGAGTTCGAAATGAAAGATCTTGGCTTTTTGAGATACTTCCTTGGTATTGAAGTTTCTCGCTCAAGAAAGGGGATATTTATGTCTCAAAGAAAGTATGCTCTTGATTTATTAAAGGAAACTGGAATGTCCGCTTGTCAACCGATTAGTACACCATTAGAAGGACTGAAACTGTGCAACGAATCTGATCATGTACCTTGTGATAAGGAAATATATCAGAGATTGGTTGGACGGCTGATGTATCTTGCACATACACGGCCAGATTTTTCATATGCTTTAAATTTGGTAAGTCAGTTTATGCATACGCCTCGGAACAACATATGGATATGGTAATGAGAATTATGAGATATATTAAGTCTGCTCCAGGAAAAAGGGGTCTTATTTGTGAAGCATGGTCACTTGAAAGTTTAGGCATATACTGATGCTAATTGGGCATGATCTATAATTGATAGGCACTCTACTTCAGGATACTTTACCTTTATTGGAGAAAATTTAGTTACATGGAGAAGCAAGAAGTAAAATGTTGTTACACGCTCTAGTGCAGAGGCTGAGTATCGCGGAGTAGCTTTAAGTATAGCGGAAGCTTTATGGCTGAAACTCTTGTTGCAGGACTTAGGGTATGGTCCGAATGAACTTATGAAAGTGTATTGTGATAGTCAAGCAGCGTGTGATATTGCTGCTAACCCGGTTCAGCATGATAGGGCAAAATATGTAGAGGTGGACAGATTCTTCATCAAAGAAAAATAGATGAGAAAGTTATTGAGATATCGAAAATGAAGTCAGAAGATTAGCTCGCAGATATCCTAACCAATGCAGTTTCGAATCGGCTCTTCTTGATATTTGTTGACAAGTTGGGCATGTTCAATATCTATGCACCAACTTGAGGGGGAGTGTTGAAATATAGTAATTGTATATTCTGTTTTCTAATCTATAGGAAACAGATTTTCCAAATCTCTCATCTATCCAATCTTCTCTCAATCTCCTTTCTTCTTCTCCAATAATGTAATTCTTATATATTGATGTATACAGTAAAGAAATAATAATAAGAATAACAATTATTTCCCCCCAAATCTGTTTCAATAGTTGTTGTTGCGGTGCAGCCTACAGGGGTTGTTGTTGCTGTGCAGCCCACAGGGGAGAATGGTGCAACTGGGGCCCCGATCACGATTGATTTGCAAAGGGACGGATCGTTGGATTGTAAGGCAATAGTGCTGCAAGTCGACAACAAGTCACAGCAGGTTTCTGCAAGTGTGATATCTCTCTCTCTCTCTCAAATGAAATTAAGTTTTGATAGAGAACTTGTTGATGTTCATGTGATGATTTTTTATGTTTTATTTATTCTTGTTGCGGTTGGGTAGATACTTTGAGAAACTTTTACAGTTTGTAATTCTATGCTGGTTCAACATGACACGACTTTTCATCTCATGAATTTTGAATAGCATATAGGTGGCAATTTTGAATAGCATATAGGTGGCGGAGACCTTTTAAAACTGAAATGTCCATAGACAGATCACCAAATAATTAGTGCACTGTACATATATTTGAATCAAAATAGTCATATGCTTGATGCCTATGGTTGTGAAATACTCGTCTCTTCTTAAAATGATGTATGAACTTCATTGCCTTATAGTGTCGGTGTGGCGTAATTGCTTTGGGCATAAATGAATAATAATTGTGAAAATGGACATATCAGAAGGTTGCTCATAAATAGGTAAAGTTAGAAGATTCCAATGATGTAAATAACCCAGAACAAAAGCCATATTAGCAGCCAATAACTATGCTTTATCATTTTTTGCTTTGAGCCATTTTTGTTCGGCAAAAGCTCTAGTTTAAGTCAATATTTTTGGGGTTGCAAAAAAGGAAACATAAATGCTGGTATGAGCCGATTAATAACAGGTTTTAAGCGACCTTACTGGTTCACCATACCCTCAGCAACCCACAAACTGGAATATAGGATCGAATCATGGAACATTAGTGATTTAGAACAATGAAATGAACATTCCAAATCTTTGACATTCATATGTTTGTTTAAGCTGTGTTAATTTGATTGTCAAAGTGGCAGGGACACTTATAATCAATGTTTTTTCATTACAATGAGACATAAGGATTACATTTATATAATCAAACAATTTCATGTTTGTGTCAATGACTAGTTATATGTTGTATGTGTAATAATTTAAATTTAAAAATACTTTGCTATCCTATAAAATTGTTTTTTTATCGTACCTCGATTTAGGACAAGCATTCCATATTCTAATTTTTTTTCGCTTATGAAAGCTATACTGGTTTGCATGTATAGCACACTTCGTGTGTTTATGTGTGTGTGCTTGCTCTTTGCTCTGCCCATATATTGTTGTCTAACCTATCCTGTAGAGAATGCCGCAGAGCCCTTGCCTACTACATTTGTTCAACACAATTGAACAATGAATTTGAAAGAAGAAAAAGGAACGAAGAAAAAGGAAAAAGAAGAAGATATTTGATTATGAAATGATAAATGTAAGGGTTAAAAACTAATTTAATAATTATAACTTAACAGATAGGGTTAATTTAACGGAGAAATGTGTTTAGTGTACTTTTTTCAAATGTTATATGGGCATATTATACTTAGACCAAACGTTTGGGGTGGGGGGGGGGGGGTACTTGGGTTTTTGCCCATTATTTAAATTTAAACCCAAACTCATCTCTTATTGGATCCTAACCTGCTAACCGAAAACCCTATAACCCATTAACCCAACATCCTAATCACCTCTATATATTAATTAATCCCTAATTAATCCCCACCTAATCCTAATCTAAATCCCCCGCCGCTAATCCTCTTCTCCCTCCTCTATTTCTCCCGAAACCCAACCCACGCCAGGGATCCCCCGCCTACTGCCATCACCGCCTACCACCCAACGGCCCTCATTGCCATCCTCGTCGCCAGCACTCACGCTCATCGCCTTCATATCCGCCGCTCCGAAGCACCGCCACCCCAGTCCCGCCCATCACCAGCATCACCACCCCTGATCACCTCGTCACCTCTCCTCCTTGTCAACAGCCCCATTGACCGCCACCTGCACCCATTGACAACCACCATCGCCCGACACTGCCCCTCGCTGCCACCCGTAGACCTAAGTTAGCGACTCCATTGTCGTCGCCTGCAGCCACCGTCATGCCGTTGCCGCTTGCTGTTTGTGCGGTTGTTGCTGTCTTTTGCACGTGTGTAGCCCATTCGTGCTTCACACGTGTTGCCGCTATTCCGAAGTTTGCACGTGTATTGTTGCCGTCAGGATTCTCATCCCGTTATTCTTTTGTGTTCAGAGTGTTCATCTTTAAGGCAAGTTTTCTCTTGAACTAGTTTTATTTTTCTTGTTCAAAAATTTTCTATGATCTCTGCAAGTAGTTCCCACTTCAATTATCATATTTTCTCTATTTGATATTTTCCAAAAAGACTATTACGAATTCATCGGCGAAACCAAGTAGTAGTCATCTTTTCGTGACATTCCCTTGATTCAACCCCAAGCCTATTATATATTTTCATATGCATACACGACACGAATACTTAGATTATAAGCGTGTATATAGACATTGATGATTGAATGCTTTCCGTTTAAATGTAATGATCATGCTATGTTGACAATAATTTGTCTCAACAATAGTAGAATTCCACCCTAAAGATTAAGTATGATTTTTGTTAATTATTGCTTTGAAATTATATGCTTGCTTATTTATTTTGTTGTCTTTTAAAAATAATCTACTTTCTGACATGCTGTTTGCTCTATGTTGCTTTGAGTTTTTTACCTAGTTTCTGCCATAATTTAATATAACTTTGTAAACATCATTTGTATCTTTTTGGATCTATTTTTCAGAACTTTTTACAGAACTAGATTTCAATTTACGAACTGAAAGATATCATATTTTTAGTACTGCTATATTTTCAATTTTCAAATTTTTATCTAGAGTTACACCGACATGACATTCTATTAAAATAAAATGTTAGCAGTAAAATTTGAACGTGAAATTTTATATGTTGTTACTATACATGACTGGAAGTCACATTATATTTTGATAATTTTCCAAACCTTTATAAATGTGAAAACTTGACCATTGGTTGCTGTTAGAACACTAGTTCAGCAAAGAACCCAAATTTTGACTTAACTAAAGATAATATCATTTAAAACTCATTAAATAAGAGTTATAGCTCTGTGTGTCTGGAATCCAAATCACCTGACAGTTTTGCAATCCGACCTACAGATTGTAAGATATCTATATTTTCGTACAGTGACGTCCGAATTCCAGAATGCAGTTTAAAAATATATATCACCCTGCTTAATTAACTGAAACAGTATACCAAATTTGAGTAATAAAATATGAGATTAATTGTGTTGTTACTGAACTCTGTTAGGGATTATAATATGATTTTTACGAGATTTTTAAATGATTTTAGAATCTACTTTTATATACAAGAATTGTAACTCTAACATGCTGCCAGAACAAGTAATCAGTAAAGAATGAACTTATAGGCCTAATTTCTGTATTTTTTATATGTCGTGTGAATATGAGTTGGAACCGGCAGAGAGCCTACTTTCCAGAATCTCTGACAGAATCTGATTTTCTTTCCTGTCGCAACGAGGAAGTTGATTTTTTGTACAGCAACGTCTTACTGTCCATAATGTGTGTTTTGTGTTTTCAAGTGTATCCATGTTTGATTTTGCATCTAGGAAATAGAATTAGTTATATCATGCATTGCATAACCTTGACCTCTCTTTGACATCATTCCAAAACTTCTTTATCCATTGCATGTCCACATTTGAGGAAAATAAAATATTAACAAGCCGGAGTAAATAAGGGTCGACTTAAAAATGAACAATTGAAGACTATACTCGGAAGGACCCCTTGTTCTAGATTAATTATGGTCGTGTATGGTGGATTATTGAATGGGGAATATTGATCGTTAATTATTGATTATTGTGTTGACTACACGATCTGTTGTGTTCACCATCATAGTCTAAACGATCACTATTTGTATGCACCGAACTTGTGGTATGGGATGCAGTATTAAGTGCATTAGCCAGGACAATAAAATATTAATTAACCTATGATTAACACTTGCATTCTTGATCATGATTATTGTTATTGATCTTGCATCATTGATTACAGTCAGTGTTTATTACATCATGAATTCTAGATTTTGATTATATTATCAACTCTTATTTGATCTTTGATTTTGTTCTAGTCCATTATTTCTTGATATACCATAATTTTCCTTGCTTCTTTACTTCTACTACTTGTTGTCCGTAACTTGCTCTAACGGACAATTTTTTCCACCTCTAGTTAATGAGTTTGCAAGTACCGGAGGAAATTTGACTCAAGAAGTTGGTGAGCAAACTTTCTGAAGATTGGAGCTGAACCATTAGGCCACTATAGTTGTTTTCTGTTATTTTTTTATTTTATTGCTTTTAGCGTACTTTATATTCCGGGCTTATATGACCCCCAGTTTACTTTTTCCCAGATGTTGGATATTATTCGTAGATTTATTTCATGATTATTTTGGAGTTCATTCATTGTTTATGTGATTATTCTTTCTTGCGTGGTTGTAATATCTTGTATATTATTGAGTTAATCTATTGCAACTATAGATGATGTTCTTATCATTCGCTGGGTCTTTGTTACGTGCTCATGTTCCCATATTTTGGGAAACGGGGCTTGACATATAATGTAGTGATGGAAGGTTAGAGCTCCTTTGTAAGTACTGGCAGTCCATGATAAACAAGACTTCTATGCCTTGGAAACTATCAACTTCCTCTAGTCCAGTATCATTTACCACTAAACACTGCAAGGAAGTGGAATGTTGTATGCAATCTGGAAGAGTTCTTTATTTACTAAGGGCAAGCTTCAATTTCCAATTGATGCAAACGAGGCAGCAACCTGATGGTTTCTCTTTCTCTTTGCCCACCCCAATCTCCACTACTGTATTACATGCCCATTCCAAGGGGGCGTTCTGTCCGGGCGGACCGGGTCGGGCTAAAGGATCTCGCGGGCCAGTCCGGGCGGACCTGGCCGGGCTGAAGGATCTCGCGGGCCGGGCCGGGCTAGGGGGGAAATTGTTGGAATTGAGTATACATTCAAAACACTTCTTTTATTTACAAATTTGTCTTATGGACCAACGGTTAAAGTTTTGAGTTCACATGAGGTTGGGGTTCAATTCCTACATTCCATATATATATATATATATATATATATATATATACTAGGTTTGCCCGTTTATACGTGCCTACGGCACGTCTTCGGAACTGTGCACCTTGTTTGATCATATAAAATAGTTTTGGAGGTCCAACAAATTAACTGAAGTAGTAAACATATTATATGAGAAACTTTTGGGAGTCCAGCAAAAAACATATTATATGATTTTTTTTAATTATTTTTAAAGTTTTTAAATTTTTAATTTTTTTAGTTTTTAAATTTTTTATTTTGTAAAAATTTTTAAAATTTTTATTTTCTTAAAGATCCGGAGGCGTTCTTATAGTTTACGCGTGCCTCCGTTGTCTCCCTCGCGGCGTTCTCCTCGAAGGACCTCCCCCTCCCATGGACGATCCACTCGGCTTGATCCTCCGGAAGCTGCCTAACTCTATGGAGCCCGGTCAGCGGCCCCGGCAGTTGTCCGAACTCTCCCATCCGCTTCGGATCTTGAACGATCGAATCCTTGCCGAATACCTTCTGGCCCTTAGTCGGAGTCGAATCTTCGGCAACTTCAAGGGAGGGCTCGGACCAAGAGATTTCTTCGGAGACAGAAGCTACAGACATAATTGATAAATTACCTTAAAAGGAGTTGCTGCCGGAAAACTTCGCCGGAACCAAACATCGACCACCGGAAGCACTCGCCTAAGCACAAGAGAACGCCTGAGCAAAAGAGAAGGGAAATGAGAAATGAGAGGGGGGGTGAGGATTTATAGAGAGATGCACGCCAAACGAGGATGGTGGGCTTGTACGACTGGCCCATCTACACAAAACGACAAAACAACCTCAATCGTCGCCTTGTTTACCACGCCGAATCATGAGCTGCATTTAATGAGCATCCCATCTGATGGAAGCCCAGAGGTCACTGCATTTAATAAACGTCCCATCTGTCAGAAGCTGTCAGAAAATTGTCAGAAGATCAGAAGGCGCACAGTTGCTACAAACTTCTATGACGAAAAATGACAAGTCACGGACCTCGGCACAAGCTGCCGAGCGTTCTCGGAACCGACCCCGTTATGGGGGAAAAAATCGAGTTCGGCACCAGCTGCCGAGCGTTCTCGGAACCGACCCCGTTACGGGGGAAAAAATCGAGTTCGGCACCAGCTGCCGAGCGTTCTCGGAACCGACCCCGTTACGGGGGAAAAATCGAGTTCGGCACCAGCTGCCGAGCGTTCTCAGAACCGACCCCGTTACGGGGGAAAAAATCGAGTTCGGCACCAGCTGCCGAGCGTTCTCGGAACCGACCCCGTTACGGGGGAAAAATCAAGTTCAGCACCAGCTGCCGAGCGTTCTCGGAACCGACCCCGTTACG
Organism: Hemerocallis citrina; assembly: GCA_017893485.1. Lineage (NCBI taxonomy): Eukaryota > Viridiplantae > Streptophyta > Magnoliopsida > Asparagales > Asphodelaceae > Hemerocallis > Hemerocallis citrina. The sequence goes on from CM030363.1 coordinate 41,086,353, forward strand.
GGGGAAAAAATCGAGTTCGGCACCAGCTGCCGAGCGTTCTCGGAAACGACCCCGTTACGGGGGAAAAAAATCGAGTTCGGCACCAGCTGCCGAGCGTTCTCGGAACCGACCCCGTTACGGGGAAAAAATCGAGTTCGGCACCAGCTGCCGAGCGTTCTCGGAACCGACCCCGTTACAGGGAAAAAATCGAGTTCGGCACCACCTGCCGAGCATTCTCGGAACCGACCCCATTATGGGGGAAAAAATCGAGTTCGGCACCAGCTGCCGAGCGCTCTCGGAACCGACCCCATTACGGGGAAAAAATCGAGTTCGGCACCAGCTGCCGAGCGTTCTCGGAACCGACCCCGTTACGGAGGAAAAAATCGAGTTCGGCACCAGCTGCCGAGCGTTCTCGGAACCGACCCCGTTATGGGGGAAAAATCGAGTTCGGCACCAGCTGCCGAGCGTTCTCGGAACCGACCCCGTTACGAGGGGAAAATCAATTTCGGCACCAGCTGCCGAGCATTCTCAGAACCGACCCCGTTACGGGGAAAAAATCGAGTTTGGCACCAGCTGTCGAGCATTCTCGGAACCGACCCCATTACGGGGGAAAAAATCGAGTTCGGCACCAGCTGCCGAGCGTTCTTGAAACCGACCCCATTACGGGGGAAAAATCGAGTTCGGCACCAGCTGTCGAGCGTTCTCAGAACCGACCCCGTTACGGGGAAAAAATCGAGTTCGGCACCAGCTGCCGAGCGTTCTCGGAACTGACCCCATTACGGGGGAAAAAATCGAGTTCGGCACCAGCTGCCGAGCGTTCTCGGAACCGACCCCCGTTACGGGGGAAAAATCGAGTTCGGCACCAGCTGCCGAGCATTCTCGGAACCGACCCCGTTACGGGGGAAAAAATCGAGTTCGGCACCAGCTGCCGAGCGTTCTCGGAACCGACCCCGTTACGGGGGAAAAAATTGAGTTCGGCACCAGCTGCCGAGCGTTCTCGGAACCGACCCCATTACGGGGGAAAAATCGAGTTCGGCTCCAGCTGCCGAGCGTTCTCGGATCCGACCTCGTTACGGGGAAAGATTGGACCTCGGATCATGCCGAACTCCCTCTAAACACTCATAACCATGCCGAACTCTCCCCCCTCTTCGGAAAGATGGGCCGAACCGTGTACAGACCTCGATCCCCTAGTCCGCGAGCTCTAGAAGGGGTCGGAAGCATGATACGAACGCATGCCCCCCCCAACGAAGGAAAAAGGTCGAACCATCCGCCAAGAGATCGCGAAAAAATAATTAAAAATGTGGGAAATTAAGGAAGAACCCCTGGAAAGCGATTGTAAAGATAGGAAAGCATTTCCTAACCCCCAAACGAGCAATTATGGCCAAGAACAATCCTGTTAGACCCCCGAACGACGAATTAACACTTAGCAAAGTCAAAAGGATATCCTTGCAAGAACACCACATGATCATAAGAGCTCAAGAGCGACTCAAAGTTCAATCCACTTGAAAAATCACCAAACTACCTCCTTCAAGATTCAAAACCCTCCATTTAGGCTCCGATACAACTCCGCTAGCCATTAAAACAGTTAAACTACTCCTCAAAGGCCGATCAAGCTCAGCCTTTAGGAGTGGGGGGCTCCTGATATGGCTAAAAATGGGGGTTAATCGGAACCGTCCAAATCAGGCACGAATCTTTAAGCCCAGGGGTAAAACGGTAATTTTACCCACAAATAGGGTCTGAGATGGGTACTGGGTCTCTCCGTTAAAGACCCAATAACCCACAAACGGATCCGCTTCAATCGGGCGCAGGTCTCAACCAGCCATAAAGCCCGATCAGAGGGATAGAATCAAGGCTCCTGATTAGATCCTAATCAACGGCTCTGATTCATGCCTATCCCTCCACTGGGGATTAGGGATTACATTCCTAATCTGTTTACAAGGAGAATATTCCTTATCAGATCACGGGGATTACATTCCTAATCTGTTCCCTAAGACGCCTATAAATACCCCTCATCCATCTCCATTAAGAGGTAATCAATCTTTCTCCAGTTTTTGTGCTCTCTCATAATCTCTCTGATTAGTGACTTGAGCGTCGAAGGGTACGTCGCCGGGAACAACCCCGGTGTCTCGCACTTTTTGCAGGTGTACGGCGGGAGCGACGATCAGACCCCGACGGAACAGGTATACAGGTTTACTATTCAGTTTCCCTAAGAATCCACAAATACTATCTGTTTGCCCCCACACCAAATTTAGCGGCAACAACTACATTATCCTACCGTTGTATGTGGATGACATGTTGGTAGCAAGCTCCAACAAAGATCGAATCCAAAAATTGAAGGCATTGTTGGCTATGGAGTTTGACATGAACGACTTGGGACCAGCAAACAAGATTTTGGAGATGCAAATTCACCGAGATAGAAATAACAGAAAAATTTGGCTTTTCCAAAAGAACTATTTAAACAAGATCTTGTGGCGCTTCAACATGCAAGATTGTAAGCCAATTTCTACTCACTTCCTGTTAATTTCAAGTTATCCTCCAAGATGTGTCCTAGCAATGAAGAAAAGAGGAAGGAGATGTCTCAAGTACCGTATGCATCAACAGTGGGAAGTTAATGTTCGTTATGATATGTACAAGACCAGACATTATACAAGCAGTGGGAGTGATTAGTCGATACATGACGAATCCTGGTAGAGAGCATTATAGCACAGTGAAGAATATTCTGAGATACATCAGAGGAACCTCAGATGCCGCATTATGTTGCAAAGGATCAGAATTAACTATCAGGGGCTATGTGGACTCAGATTTTGCAGGGGATCTTGACAAAAGCAATTCCACTCCAGATTATGTGTCTACTCTTGCAGGAGGAATTGTACACTGAATTTCGAAACTGCAGACGGTTGTGGGTCTATCTACAACGGAAGCAGAATACATAGTGGCTGCACAAGCTTGTAAGGAAGCAATCTGAATTCAAAGGTTATTGGAGGGGCTCGGGAATAAGCATGACAAGATTGTTTTGTTTTGTGACAGTCAGATTGCCTTGCATATCACAAGAAATCTAGCCTTTCATTCACGAAAAAGTACATAAGAGTTCAGTATAACTTCACTCGAGAATTAGAGGAGCAATGAAGTGTGCATATACAAAATATTCACACCGATTGAACCTAGCGGATATCATGACCAAGCCGATCAATAGTGACAAATTTGAATGGTGAAGATTCTCGTGTGGTCTAGCAGTAACATAAGCAGTATGACAGTGGCAAGGTAGAAAGGATTGTATAAAGATATGATTAATCCTCAGTCAAGTCTCCAAGTAGGAGAAGGATGACAGTAATGGGGGGCCCACCATATTAAATATTGGGCCCCACCATAGCAAACATTTGACAACAACAACAAAAAAGGTGGGCACCGAATTCAATTCGCAACTTTTGACAAGGAAAAGAAATAAGGGATGGTGACATTTCAGCTTCACGTTTCTCCTCTCCCACTCCCTATAAATTGACATCTTCGGGGAAGTGAAGAAGTAGCAAAAGTGAGGAAGAAGAAAGAAGGATTAAGAAGGAAAAAAAATAGTATTAAAAGAGTTTTCTTAAGAGAGAAATAGTGTATCTCATTTGCTATAGTTTGTCTACTTTATATTTTCCTCAAATTTGTGAGAGAGAGTTGTTTCTCCTACGATAAGAGAGAGTAAAATTAGTTTCTCCTTATATTTCGATAGAATGTACTATAATCTCTACTTTCAATAGTGAAATCCTACTACACTTACCCGTAGTTTTGACCCTGTCTCCTTAGGAATATTCAATGTAAATATATGTGTCTACTTTATCTTCATTATCTCAATTTTACTGTAGTTGTGAGATAGTTTATACCAATAACTTTCCTAACATTATCAGCCATACTAAACAGGTACCATTATATTTAAAATTCCAGAAAGAGATTGTTATATCTTCTTCAGCTGAACCATAATGTTTAAAAAGAGACCTTTAACATGATAATAATTCATCAAAATAAAAGATTCTTTGAATAATGAAATTACACTTAATAATCTATCATTGTAATTTAAGCTAAGCAGATAAAATCGATTTTCAAAATTAATCGGTCTAGATCTGATTACCGATTAATGACTGATTAATCAGTGATTTTTGCAATTAATCGCCAAAGAAACTAATCGGACCTAAACAGATTACTGATTAATCTCCGATTAACTTCAATTTTAACTGCTTAGGATTTTAACATCATACTATACGCAGACACTCCATGATAAAAGAAAGTCCAGGCTTTCTTACTTCAGATCTTTATGTTGACATGATCGGGACCAAATCGCGGGAGCCTCAATAATTCCGTTTCAAGAGCTTTAATTGAAAAACAAAATACAAAAAAAAAAAAAAAAAAAAAAAAAGATGATTAAACAATCAGCATTTAGCATCATCACATGAATCGGACTCTTAGATAGATCAGCTCTTAAAGGACAAAACAACCTATACAGACATAAACAATAGTTAAATATGCAAGACTTCGTTGATATGACAGCCAACATAGAGCCCATTTTGATAAGAAACGGAGCATCCACTATCGTTTTCTATTCTCATTGCTAAATATAGCATTTAGAAATAGTAATAGAAGGACCACGCTGCAATCGTCCAAATCTTAAAAGCAAAAGCGACGGAAGAACATCATTTGTCTTTGTTTGTTTTTTTGTTTTTGTTTTTTTTTTTTTTTTGGTACTCGGGAAAAAAAAATCAAAAAACGTCAAAAACCGACCAAACAGACGAACATCATCCATTTGGTGAATTTTTACTTTTTTTTATTTATTTTTTATTTTTTATTTTTGTTTAAAATCATAAAAAAAATCAAAAAAATCAAAAATAAAATAAATTAAAAACACCAAACGGATGAACATCTTCTGTTTGGGTTTTTTCAGTGATTTTTTTAAAATTTGTTTTCGACGAGAGACGGAGGATCTTCATCCGTCTCTCGGTTTTTTTAATTTTTATTTAACTAGACAGATGATCTTCATCCGCCCCTTTCGTCAAACGGATGAACATCTTCCATCTTTTATATTTAGCAATTGTCTAAAGCATCTGCTAAGTTTAGTAAGGTACTGTGCGTTTCTATCCTAATTTTTGAATTTTTAGCAAACAACTGCGATGCTTTTTTCTAAATATATTTCTAATTTTTGAGTTTTTAGACAACGACAGTGGATGCTCTTAGATGATGATGACTATGAAGATCACGATAATGATGGTTATTACTTTGATGATGCAAATGGCTTTTACGGAGCTATGTGGTGAAATTAATTTATGTAGAATACAAAACTAGTAGTTGAATATACTCGGTGAATTTTGAGTAAACTAGATGTAACCCCCATTCCGTAAATGCGTATTTCATGAGTGTTTTTCTGTATTTTCTTATTTATAACTTTATTATTTGTTAAATTCATTTTGAATTTTAGGTTAAAGCATTTTTCTAAACAATAGTTATAATTATTTTGAATAAACTTTGTTTCCATTTCTACTTGATCAACTATTCACATTTAAACTCAAATCAAAAATATTATTACTGTTTCGACTATTGCAAAAATTTCCTATTTTTATATAATAATATTGCTCTGATAATTTCTATCGTTGTTGTTAGTATTTTTATTCTTATTGTTATTTTTATTATTAATTGATATTATTAGTATTATTATTTTTATTGACATGGTTATTGTTATTATTCTTATTGTTTAGGAATTATTTATTTTTACTATTGTTATTATTATTTTCTCCGTCAGTTGATTATTAAAACAAATCCGTTCTTCTTTAATAATTGTATTTCTAATTATTTCAAATAATTTATGTAATGTGACACAAATAATATTTTTATTATAAACCATATTTTACCAGATATCCTATTATTTTGTATTTGGGTTTATATTGATCAATTTTATTCATATTCAATCTATTTTTATTTATTGGGTCTAATACCCAATTACCCAATAAACCAATATCCTACTTTTTCCCCTATAAATACTGTAATCTCTATTAAAACCCTAATCTATTATTAATCCCCTAACCCTCAGCTGTCTTTAATACTGTGTTACCCTAACCCCCTCTTCATGTTCATTCATCCCTTCCGCTCTCTCTCCCTGTTTCCCCATCCACCCAAGCCATAGCCTCCCGTCGCTCCTCCCATCGTCTCCGTCATCCACCTCTTGTCATCGCCTTCTCCTCCGCTCTCGCCCCATCCCGTTGCCTTCATCTTCCTCCCTTCATCCTGCTCGAACCCAAACTCCACCGAACCCATTGCTCCATCGCCGTCTTCATCGTCCATTGCCTCGTCGATCCTCTCCGTGCACCCCTCGCAACCACCAGAGAACCCTCGTCGCCTCGTCGTCGCTGTCTAAGCCGTGCGTCCCCGTCGCCATCTCCCTATTTTCGGAAACGAAAACAAAGTCGTGCACTCTCGTCGTCGCCCTCGCCCTCGCCCTCACCGCTGTCATCGCTTCCTGACCGCAGCGACGTCGTCGTTGTCAGTCGTCGTCGCCCTGCTGCAGTGCCGGTCGTTGCCAGAAGTTCTCCCACGCTCTTTCTTTTTCTGTCGAAGTGGGGAAGAAGAGGCAGTGGGTAATTGCGTGTTTGCTGTTTCGGCGTTGGGGATCCGATCCCGCATTTGCTGTTGTGTGAGAGGAGATCCGATCTTGAGTTTGGGTGTTGCTGTCTTGTGTTCGCTTTTTGGTGTTTTGTACGTGTCTCGCCCGTGCTTTGGTTCATCACCCGAGATTCTAATCTCGTTATTCTAATTATTCGAATTAACCGTCTAACTGGCAAGTCTCTTCTTGAACTAGTATTTTATTTTGTTCAAGATTCCTTGATCTCTGCAAGTAGATCCCGTCCTTTTCTTATCATGCTATGTTTGCCAATTCCGCTGAGTTTATCGAGGGTTTATACGAGCTAACCCGACATACTCTTAACATCATGTCGCTCTCTTTGATCTAAAATTTAGTCCCTATTGTTTCATGCATATGCACATTTACATGAAAATAACTAGATCCATATTGTAGACTTGTTGAATTGGACATGTTAGATTACATTGATTTGATGATTTGACTACCATGCCTGTGAAATTACGCCTTAGAACTGAAATTATGCATGTTAAACACCTAAGAATACTTTGATTATTAATTTGCATGAAATATACTATTGTATATTTTAATTGTTGCCTATTCATATCAAAATATATTCTGGACTGCTAGTTGTTCCTTTTTTAATCAGATTTTCGACCATGTTGCTGTCGTATTTTAAAATAACTTTCTGAACATGAAATTTAGCCTCAGATGTCTAGTTTATTACACGTTTTGCGGATTTGAATTCTAATGTGTAATCTATTAGTTATCATCATTTTAGTACAGCTGTGTCAGAATTTTCAGATTCACAAATGCATGCTTACCTTGATGTTTCATAATTTATTTAACCATCTTAACAGTAAAATAAAAATCTGAAATAAATTTAGCTGAAACTAGACATGTGTAGAAATCACCCAGAATTTTTATGGATTTATTTGATGAGTTTTCTGGCTTGAAACAAATAGGTGAACACAATTTACATCATGCTGCCTGAACATAAAACCTGAAAAGAATAGGAGTTCATCCTAGTTTCTGTAGTTTTTATATGGCTTATATATATTTGCTGAAACCATGTGGAAGTCTAGCTTCTAGAACTTATGACGGATTCAAATTTGCTTTTCTGTAGTAGCAGTAATCCATGTTTTAGTACAGCAACGTCATGCTGTCCTGATTGTGTGAATTGTACTTATTTGGTGTGTTTACTTCTTGCTTTGCCTGTAACGAGTAGAATTAATTACACTTAGTATCTTACAACATTGACACCCTCTTGCATGCTCACATAGGATGAAAATAAACTAATAAAAAGTCGGAATATTATGGGTAGACTTGGTAGTGAACGATCGAAAAATGTACTCGACAAAGCCTTATTGTTATATTGTATTTGATTGGAAGAAGGAAAAATATTGATTGGAAGGAGAAGTACTAATCTCAAATTATTGATTGTTAATTGTTGATTGTAAAATTATCGTTATCGACGCCGACACGATCCGTGAATTCACCATCAGCCTAAAACGTTCACTGTGTGTTTGCGCTGAACCTGTGGAATGAGACGCATTAGTACGTGCACTAGATAGGCTAATAAAATGATTAGTAACCTGCATGCTTGATCTTGTATAGAACTTGACTTGACATCACTCATTACATGTGTGAATATTGTAAACCTTTGATATTATTGCCTGCTCTTTACTTTGTTCTTTGACTTTGATCCTGTCCCTTCTCTTTGATATTCATATTTCCTTTATCCTCTGTTTTTCTCTACTTGCTGTCAACGACTTGCTCTAAGGACATTTTTTTCTCTCTTTTTAGATCAAGCATTCACATGTACCGAAGGAGCAATACCAGAAGAAATTGGTGAGCAAACTTTCTGAAGATCGGAGCTGGACTATTAGACTATTATGGCTATCTTTTGTTATTTGCTTATTGTATTGCTTTTTATATACTTTGTATTACAGGATTTTATGACCCGAAGTTTGTTTTGTCCCAAATATTGGATTATTATTTAGTGAATTTATTTCATGATTATTTTTGAGTTTATTCATTGTTTACGTGGTTATTCTTTTTCTGCGTGGTTGTATTCTCTTGTATATTGTTGAGTTAATCTGTTACAGCTTATGGATGATGTATAATCATTCGCTGGGTCTTCGTTACGTGGTCGTATTCCCGTATTTTGGGAAGCGGGGCGTGACACTAAATCACGTTCTAGCCAAATAAATAGAAAAAGAAGAAATAAGCCACATGTAATGTAAGCAAGCAAAAGTCAAGTTTCCTCCAGAAGTATAGATTTTTTAACAATGATTATAAGGAATATAGGGACGCTCCTATGAGAACGGTTCCAAACTAAGCTTGAGAACTCAACGTTGGAGCGATCTCATGCAAGATCCAAATGGTTCATCTTGATCTGCATGCCTAAAATAGCTTAAGTATGTGATATCAAATCATTTCATGTCCATTTACCCATGTATCAAAGTCGTTATAAGAAAAACAGGAATTTCGGTTATACAATTTTGTAATGGTTTATGTGAAATGATTTAATATCCCATACTTAAGCTAGACTAGCGATATCATGGGTGTAGATCATCCTTGGAAGGACTCCAAAATGTTCTCAAGATGCTTAGTTTGAGAACCCTTCTCATAGGAGCATCCCCCTAAATACAAACACACACCCAATCCAGTTTCGATTTATAGAAACCAACTTGACAAAGAAGAAGGAAAAATTCGAAAGAACAAAGCAAAAAAAAAAGGCTTACAACCTCTTTTCAAACTAGAAATCAAACGGGAAAAAATATGTATGTCTTCAGTAATGAAGCTAATTTGGCATAGACTTCGTATGGGATGTGGAAGCAGATGATGATATCATGATATTGTAGCTAATTTGTAATTTGAAATTTATAGTTAGAGGGCACGAAAACAATCAAGCATAAACATCACGTAGTATCAACTGCTACACTTAAGAACTAAATGTCCCTCACATGCATCTGCATCATCATCTTCTTTAAATGTTTGCCTAATGTTCAATTCGTTAACCTTCGGTGCTTAGTTCATATGCTTATTTATGTCTAATGTTTTGAATTCGATAGTTTTTTTTCCAGTTAAGGCAAAAATTTAACGATGGAAAATTTTACAGTCACAGAAACTATGTGCAACATTTCAAAAGTTGCACATTATATTTCATCCTACGTCTACAAATTGATGTACATCCTTAAGACTAGATCTATAACTATAATAACTCACCAAAACATCTGGAATGTGGCACAGTAAGGGCCAATATTTGCCACCTTCGGAAAATTGTTCTCCTAGCTCTTGCTTATAGTCGAGATAGAGTGTCTGTGATCCACCATTTGTCGTTGGCTCTTGGATGAGTCTTAACAAACATTGTGGAAGGCCCTCAATCCAGTCATACTCCACTGAGAGAGCTAGAAATTGAAGTGTGTTCAATCCCTCCACAAACTTTAACATGCTACATGAAATCAATTATATGCATATGTCTCAGTACTGGAATGTTTGTGATCCTCTCTAAACATTCAGTCCTTGACACCCAACTCTTCTAAGGAGGGGAGGTTCTTGAGTTCCTTGAGGCTAGTATTATTTACCACAAAACTCATAAAGAAAGTAGCATGTTTTTTTTTGGGAATATAAGTGACTTGAGGTCACAGGTTTCATTAATGATAGATTAACGAAACAGATAGTATCAAATATTACAATCTAGTCTAATCAAGTCAACTACCATACTCAAAATAGCTATACATCAATTGTTAGAATAACTACATAATCTGACATCCAAAAAGGCAATAACCTCCAACTCGCCCCCTTGTGAGATAGGATGAAGTTGCTGCCATAAAGCGCTCCACTACTCCGCCTCTTCCATACGGACTCTCTTCTTCGCCCATGTATGACCTGCCCCAAAATTTATTAGAGCCAGTATTCTATGCAACATGAAATAAAATCTAGTATGAATGTTACGGAAACAAGCATCATTTATATTAAGCCACATGATCCACATAATAGCCTCTACAACAATATCCCATGAACTCCTATACTCTTTCCTAATGTTTGTCGTTCTCCAAGTCCCCCAAGTATCCTCGGTATAGTTCGGAGTGTGCACTGTACCAAAACCCGGACCCATAATTTTCCAAGTAAGTCTAGCTTTAGGGCAAAGAATGAAAATATGGTTAGTATCCTCCTCTCCTATGTTACACTGTGGCAATTCACATCAATCGGGATATTTCGTTTCCTAATGTTCGTTTTAAAGATAATAGCGTTGTTCAACACCAACCATAGGAATGCATTCACCTTAGACGGAGCTTTAGTCTTCCAAATAATATCAGCATGAGAGATTCTAATTTTCCCATCGTCCAAGAAGCCATACATGGAGCTAATGGAGAACGTGTTGTTATTGTGTAGTCTCCATTCTCTAACACCCTCCCCTCCCCTATCCTGCTGCACCCCCTCTCCCAGAAGAGCTTTCAGTTTCTGTAGTTGCTCCTGTACGTCGTGGAATAGGATTCCATCAACCTTAAATCTCAATCTTTCCTGTTTCCACACGTCCGCCACCAGCGCTTCCTCCTCTGTAGTTTCCCTTGCCAGCTATGGGAATAATGATTATCAAGTGTTCTCTTCACACCATTTGTCCAGCCAGAATCTAGTGTCCTTTCCATTTCCTATTTTGCACCTTGTATTAGTATGGAATATATCGCCCACTTTAGCAATTCTTTTCCCCAGAAATGATACTTTCCTTTGTTTACTTCTACCTCCATATCTATCAATCTTCCTTCTTCAGTACATCATGAAGAAATTACCCCACCATGTCTTGTGCCATTTGTGCATTTTCCACCATCACTTTGCTAGTAGAGCCTTATTCATATCCCAGAGGTTGACAATATCAAGTCCATCGAACTCTTTCTTTTTACACACCTTGCCCATGTAAAATATTCTGGCCCAACATCAAGTAATGCATAATAATATTTTGGGCTTTCATAAGTATTGGGTTTTTCTAAAACATGCTAGTGGTTCTAGATTCATCATCAAGTGCATAAACTAAGATCATTGTGGTAGGTTCATGAAGGAAGTATGAAGATTCATGAATGAACATTAAAGAATGTATCTAGAGATTTCCACCTTGGCCTATATAAGAAGAGGTCATTTACTCATTCCAACAACACATTGTGATAGAATCATTTTCATCCAAGTAGAGAGAAAAGAGTGTCCACTCCAAGTTGAGAGTGTTGAGTGTTATAGTAGCAAAATAATTGTGAGATAGTGTTTCCTTCAAGTGGTGTTCTTGAAATTGGATCTCTTTGTACCCATTACTTTCATAATGGAGGTTCTTGTTGCTATGTAGACGTAGGCACCTTACCGAACCAAGTTATATCTGGTGTTCTCTATCCCTTGCTCTTTTATTTTCATGCATATTTCAATTTGTGGTTTGAGTTGGTATTTCATTCTACTATTATCGATCCTATTTTTTCCTAACAGCGGTATCAGAACACTAGGTTTGTGGTGCTAGCGTTAGAATGGAAGGCTCAAGGAGAACTATGGTTCGCCTCAACCACTCCAATTGGATCACATGGAAACCAAGAATGGAAGATATTCTTTTTGCAAGGATTTGCATGAACCTGTTGAAGGAGTCGAAGGCAAGCCGGAGAACGCTACTGATGTCGAAGGGAAGAAGTTAAACCGCAAGGCTATTGGTCATATTTGTGAATGGGTGGATGATAGCGTGTTCCACCATGTATCCAACGAAACTGAAGCACATGCCATCTGGTTGAATTTGGAGTTGTTGTTCGAACAAAAGACCGCCTCCAAGAAAGCATTCCTTATCAAATAGTTGGTCAACATGAAGTATAGGGAAGTCATAAAGGTAATCGAGCATCTAAACAATTTCCAGGGCATCATTAATCAATTGGCCACGATGGACATGAAAATCGAAGACGAGTTACAAGCGTTGTTACTTCTTGGATCGTTGCCCAACAACTAAGAGACCTTTGTCATCACCGTAAGTAACTCTGCTCCTAATGGTGTATTATCAATAGATAATGTTAAAGATAACATGATGAATGAAGAGACCAGGAGAAAGTTTACAAGTTCTGATAGTATCCAAGTGTTTGTGGTGGAGAATCAAGGAAGGAGCAAGAGTAAAGGTCCCAGTCGAGGTCGTGGAAGAAGTGCAAGCCGTTCGAGAACACGTTTCAATGGAAAGTGTCACATTGTGGTCTCTATGGTCACGTGATAAAGAATTGCAACATATTGAAGAATAAAAAGAATGATTGAAAAGATGGCTCAACTTACCAAAAGAAGGAGGACACAAGCAATACTGTCGCTACCGTGTCTGAGCAAGAATATGGGTTGTTGGCTCTTAAAGGTGAATGCCTACATGTCGATGAAGATAAAGACGATTCATGGGCAGCTAATTCTGGAGCATCATTCCATGCCACGGAGCACTCGGAATTCTTCACCACATACAAAGCCGGAGACTTTGGGATAGTGAAGATGGGCAATGATAGCTATTCCAAGATTGCAGGAATCGGTGATGTTTGGTTTTAGACCGATTTGGGCTACAAGCTGTTGTTAAAAATGTGAGACATGTTCTTGGTCTACGTCTCAATCTATTTTCAAGACATGCTTGTTCAACAAGAATTTCATCATCATGGAGGTGACAAAAAATGGAGGCTTACCAAGGGATCGCTAGTGGTGGCGAGAGCGAAGTTATGCTGCACCCTCTACAAGACATGGCAAAATTTGCAAAGGCGGATTGAATGTCGTGGATGATACTTCTCCAAGCCTATGGCACAAGAGGTTAGGCCACATGAGTGAGAAGGGATTGCAAGCTCTGGCAAAGAAGTCTCTCATTCCCTTTGCCAAAGGTACCTCACTAGACTCTTGTAATTATTGTTTATTTGGTAAGCAACACAAAGCTAGTTTTTCCAGCACCTTCACAAGAAAATAAAATATTTGTACACTGTGATGTTTGTGGCCCTATGGAAGTTGAATCACTATGTGGCAATAGATATTTTGTTATTTATATTGATGATGCTTCACGAAATGTTTGGGTGTATTTTTTGAAATCAAAAGGTCATGTGTTCCAAACCTTCAAGCAATTCCATGTCATGGGGGAGAGGGAGACAGGGAGAGCCTTCAAAGGTATCCGGAGTGACAATGGCGGAGAGTACACTTCGAACGAGTTCAGAGATTATTGTTCGAAGCATGACATTAGGCATGAGAAGACAATTCTGGTACCCCACGACATAATGGTGTAGCTGAGATGATGAACCGCATCATTCTAGAGAATGTCAGTGTATGCTAAAGACGGTCAATCTATCAAAACATTTTTGGGCTGAAGCTGTATCAGCCGCTTGTTACCTCATCAACCGATCACCAAGTGTACGTTAGGCTTTGAGACTCCTGAAGGTGTATGAACCGGCAGAAGCGCTTCATATTCGCAGTTGACAGTGTTTAAGTGCAAAGCATTTGCATGTGTATCCAAAGTGAATAGATTGAAGATCGATGATAGAGGCACACCGTACATCTTCCTCGGTACGGTAATGATGAGATGGGCTACCTGATGTGGGATCCAAAGACCAACAAGTTATTCTGAAGCAGAAATGTGGACTTCTTTGAAGATCAGACTGTGGCAAACATTGATAAGAAGACAGTTAAGAATAAAAATCAGTTCACCTATGAATTACCGCTGCAACAAGAACCCAATGACAAACCTCAAGAAGTTGTACATGAAGATGTTTCTGAGATGGCTGAAGCAAGAGGCGCTGAGATAGTGTCTGAACCTGAAGATGATGATCAGGAGGATCATGATCAAAGGGAGCCTAATAAGGGGGAGCCGAGTCAGGGGGAGCAGCCAGAGATTGCCCAAGAATCAGTTCGAAAATCAACTATAGTGGCAAAGCCAAGTACCAATATCCTTCTTAACAGTATATCCTTGTGACCAGTGATGGGGATGACCCGTATTCTAGATATATTCTGTTGATAGATAATGGAGAACATGACAGCTTTGAAGAGGCATAGACTCACGTAGACAATGACAAGTGGATGCTGGCGATGAACTCTGAGATGGAGTCTTTATTAAAGAATGATACCTATGAGTTGGTAGAACTTCCTAAAGACATAAAAGCACTCAAGAATAAGTGGGTGTTCAAATTGAAGAGGGACGAGAATGAGCAGTTGACGAAATTCAATGCCTGCTTGGTTGCAAAGGTTTTGGGCAGAAGGAATGTGTAGATTTTGATGAAATCTTCTCACCAATAGTCAAGATGACTTCTATCTGACTTATTTTGGGCATGACAGCTATCATGGAACATGAGGTGGAATAGTTAGACGTGAAGATGGCATTTCTGCATGGTGATTTGGAAGAGAAAATTTACATGGAGCAATCGGAAGAGTTTAAAGTCGAGGGAAAAGAACACATGGTTTGTAAGCTGAAGAAAAGCTTGTATGACTTAAAGCAAGCGCCGAGGTAGTGGTATAAGAAATTTGACT
The DNA here is from genome assembly GCA_017893485.1 of Hemerocallis citrina. Taxonomy (NCBI): domain Eukaryota; kingdom Viridiplantae; phylum Streptophyta; class Magnoliopsida; order Asparagales; family Asphodelaceae; genus Hemerocallis; species Hemerocallis citrina. The sequence continues at coordinate 41,101,420 of CM030363.1, forward strand.
CGTTCATGGTGAGTCATGGGTATAAAAGGACAGATGTAGATCCATGTGTATACATCCAGCAGTTCACTGGAGGTAACTTCATCATTTTATTGCTCTATGTTGATGATATGTTGATTGTGGGCCAAGATGTTACTATGATTCGCAAGTTTGAATCAGATTTATCAAAGTCCTTTGATATGGAAAGACTTAGGGTCAGCTAAGCAGATTTTGGACATGGAGATTACTCGTGACAGAAAGGCAAAGAAGTTGTGGTCATCATAGAAGAGGTACATTGAACGAGTATTTAAAAGGTTTAACATGCAAGGAGCTAAGCCAATGATCTCACCTCTATGTAATCAATTCAAGTTAAATAGAAAGTTATGCCCAGATACTCAAGTCGAGAAGAACAAGATGGCATGTAGTCCCTACTCATTAGCTGTCAGTAGTCTTATGTATGCTATGGTATGCACTCGCTTAGACATAGCACATGCAGCTGGTGTTGTTAGTAAATATCTACCTAACCCTGGCAAAGAGCATTGGGAAGCATTCAAGTGGATACTCAGATATTTGAGAGGCACTTCAAAGTTGTGCTTATGTTTTGGTGGAGCAAAACCAATTCTAGAAGGTTTCACAAATGCAAACTTGGCAGGGGATCTTGATGCTAGAAAGTCCACCTCTGGTTACTTATTCACATTTTCGGGGGGAGGGTAGTCCAAGTTAGAGAAGTGTGTTGCCTTATCCACCGCAGAAGCTGAGTATATTGTGGCAAATAAAGCGGACAAGGAAATGGTATGGCTGCAAAGGTTTATTCAGGAGTTGGGTATGAGACAAGACAGTCATGTGGTGCATTGTGATAGTCAGAGTGTCGTTCATCTGAGTAAGAATTCAGTATATCACCCTCGCACTAAGGACATTGATCTCCGTTATCATTGGATCTGATCAAAGAAGTTTTTTCAACTGAGAAAGATCCACACCAACAAGAACACTTCTAATATGTTGACTAAAGTCGTCCCGCCGCAGAAGCTGAAGTATTGCAGCAAGTCCGCCGAGATGGATTTCAAGTAGAAGTCACTCATCGTATTAACCCAATTGGCCTAGAGGGGGAGATTGTAAAATATCCTGGCCTAGCACTAAGTAATCCATAAATAATATTTTGGGCTTCCATAAGTATTGGGCTTTTCTAAAACATGCTAGTGGTTCTAGATTCATCATCAAGTGCATAAACTTATATCGATGTGGAAGGTTCATGAAGAAAGTATGAAGATTCATGAATGAGTATTAATGAATGTATCTAGAAGTTTCCTCATTGGCCTATATAAGGAGAGGTCATTTGCTCATACCAACAATACATAGTGAGAGAATCAGCTTCATCCAAGTAGATAGAAAAGAGTGTCCACTCCAAGTTGAGAGTATTGAGTGTTATAGTAGAAAAACAATTGTGAGAGAATGTTTCCTTCAAGTGGTGTTCTTGAAGTTAGATCTCTTTATACCCATTACTTTCATAATGGAGATTCTTGTTGCCCCGGGGACGTAGATACATTACCGAACCACGTTATATCTAGTGTTCTCTATCCCTTGCTCTTTTATTTTCTTGCATATTTCAATTTATGGTTTGAGTTGGTATTTTCATTCTACTATTATCGATCGTATTTTTTCCTAACAGCCCCACCTCATCATATGAAACCCCTGTTATCCTCATAATTTCCTTTCCACATGAATTGTTTCTTGTATTTATCGATTCTTTTAATAATCCAATTGGGGATTTCATAGGTAGACATCATGTACGTTGGTAGACTACTGAGAACCAAATAGATAATAATAATGGATGAGGACATCTAAGTATTTTATTTTAGTACCATATTTGTTTTTGGCAATTATAACCATATGTAATCTTTTATTTATGCATTAGAATATTTCTGAGATTTTAGAATATTGTGATATTTGTATCGAGATTTGTTTTGAGCCTATATATAGGCCTTGAGATTAATAAGAAGTTATGCTATTCTTGATTAAAAATTTATTGTGTTGAGTTTTGCTCTTCATCTCTCCTTTGTGTGATACAATTAAGATCAAACTTATTAGGGTTTGTGATAAATCCTAATAAAACTTTAGGGTTTGTGATAAACTCTAAAACTATCCCAAATCCCCAAACCAACTTAAATCAAACAATAATCCCCAAATAAAATGACCCAAAACCCTAATCCCTTTCTCCTCTTCCTCTCCCTCCAAATCCCGACCACAAGATCCACCATCGTCTCCCCCTTCCTCCCTTCCTCTACCTCCCGACGCCCTCTCTGCCGAAATTTCCAAACCCCCTTTTCCTGTATTTCTTCCCCGGCCAACTCCAACTAGTCTCCGGCGACCTCATCGCTCTCCTAGCACCGCCGACCCCCGACCTCCTCCTCCTCTGCCCCCAGCATCGCCACAACAGACCCCCTGCTCCTCCCCTAGTCTGCTTTCGATCGACAGCAGTGACCACCACTGCTGCTGTCTCTATTTCCCTCTCCTCGACGCCCTCGCCGTAGCACCGCCCTGTCCCCGTCGCCGTCGACGCCAGTCACCATTGTCGCCGACCGTCGCCCTTGCCCCTCTTGCTGTTGTGGCCGGTCTCTCTCTTACTGTTGTTGCTGATTGCTGTGTTCTGCGTTGCTGCTAACCCGAGATCTAACGCTGGTTTCTTCGAATCCTGGTATACTCTTTCCACTTTTCAAATATTTGTGTTATACTGCTTTATCATCTCAATTATAATAATTTAACTATCGACCACAAATATCAAGATTTAGTGTTCTACTTGCCTAATTAGAATACGAATCAATATTAAACCTTTTACTTGCTAAGAACGCTTAGGAATTTAATTATTGATTGTTAGAACTGAATTATTAATTGGGCTTGTTAAACTTAATTCAATTCTTGGAAATCCAGCAAACCGATTAATTGTTTAAAATTCTAATTTTGATCCGCACTACATGTTGGTAAAATTAATCCTTTAATATTCTTGGAAATTCTCTATTTAGGATTACGTTTTACATCATTTTGGTATCAGAACAAAGGTTCTTAAAACCCTAGTTCTTGCATTATTTAGGCATCAATTTTTGCATTCATTTAGGATCGTTTAGAGTCTTTATTTTTCTTTCTTTATTTTAGTTCATTTCAAATTTATTATTATAAAAAAAAAAAGTACACACATGACCCCTAGTATTTCCCGTTGGTGAATGCGTCTTCGCAGAACCATTACAGATACTAACGAGCCTTTCTTATCCCTTCCAAATCACCCAATTAGGAACCCTAGACCTCCTCTACCTGAAATAGACAACTCTGATATTTCGGCTACCCTAGCTGCCATTCAAGAAACTCTTGCCAATATCCAGAGGCTTGAGAAAGTGAAATTAAATCATACTATTATTCCTGAGCTTCATGCTAATTGTCAGATCCCTCAAGAAAATGTTCGTGACGATTGACGTCAAGAACGTGACCCTGACGAACAATATAAGAAAAACGTTAAGGCTGACATTCCCTATTTTGAAGGCCACATGGAACCCCAAGCTTACCTCGATTGGATCCGTACCATGGACCACTACTTTGTATGGTTTTACATGAGCGAAGCCCTAAAGGTTAAATTTACCATAATGAAATTGACAGGTAAAGCTCAACAACACTGGACCAATCTTGAACATGCCCATAGAGGCCGAGGCATGGCACCCATAGCCACTTGGGGCATGAAAGAGAAGCTCACTGAAAGATATATACTGTTATCATTCCACACCCGATTACTAGATTCATGGAACAAACTCTATCAAGGAAGCAAATTCACACAAGAATATGTTGATAAGTTTGATGACTTCCTTATTCGGTGCAATGCCTTAGGTAAAGAGAGCGAAGATAAAACTCTCTCTAGGTTCAGGACTGGATTACGAGCCGATCTGAGGAACGAGCTAATTCATAGAAACGTGGACTCATTAGCGGCAGCTTATGCCCTAGTCCTCGATATGGATTCCCTTAAACCTAGCTCCCATTATAGATCCAGCGATTCGAGAGATCATTCCCCTAGAATGAACCTTCCTGGTCCCTCTAGACCTGAACACTCTTCTTCTCAGTACCCCAACAAGTCTTACCCAAGCAAGCCTACACCAAATTCATATCCACTTAGAAATGAGAACACAGGTAAGAACACTGAAAGAGACTATTCTAAGATTGATCATCTCACTAAGTGTTAAATTCAAGGAATACGGCCATGTTGCTAACAACTATCCCAGCCCCAGTAGAATCAATATAGTAGAGGGTACCGCTGTCATTGCTGATGAGCCCAACAATGAGTTTACCTATGAACCTAATGTAAGCGATGACTTTGATAAAAAAAGGGGATGACCAGTCTCTCAATTGTATTCAGTCTGTTCAGTCACCTCCATTGAGTGTACCTGAGTCACCCATCCTTTACCAAGTCACTTGGCAACCCATAGATTTTATCCCTATATTAGAACATCACAGAGTCTGCATCCATATTTTCATTCTGTATTCATGATTTGCATAAAGAAATTTCCAAGAAAATTAATGAGAATAATTTTAACTACACGTTGATAACAAATACAAGAAGGAAAACTCTTGATGTTGGTGACAAAGTGATTGTTCAGATTCATCCGGAACGGTTTCCAGCTGGATCCATTAAGAACTTGAACATACGTGCTGCAGGTCCATTTAAGATTCTTCACACTATCAATGATAATACCTATGTCGTTGACCTTCCTGAAGGCTTTGGCATAAGTAAGATTTTTAATATTGAGGAACTACTACTCTATGAAGGCTCAAAATTCCACCCTAAAAATTTTCTTATAGATGAACCTACCCTGCAGCCTACTGGTGAGATTCTCACATTAACCACACTACCTGGTACTATTTACCCACCGACAGAAGAATTAAATAATATTTTAGATGATCCGATAATCTCTACAAGAGATGGTGGTATGCACAAGTATTTGGTGAGGTGGAAGAACAAGCCGAAGTCGGATGATACTTGCAGTGATCGTGAGGTGCTCCCACACTGGATCCAGCACTTTTAGAGCCTCATGATAGGATCACTGGTTTTGACTCAACTGGGTCGAGCTCTCTCCTACCCAGAGAGAATGATGAGGACATCTATTCTGTTTAGTTGAGTATTTTATTTCAGTATCATATTTATTTTTGGCAATTATAGCCATATGTAATCTTTCTTTTATGCATTAGAATATTTCTGAGATTTTAGAATATTGTTAGATTTGTATCGAGATTTGTTTTGAGCTTATATATAGACCTTGAGAATAATAAGAAGTTATGCTATTCTTGATTTAAAATTTATTGTGTTGAGTTTTGCTATTCATCTCTCCTTTATGTGATACAATTGAGATCCAACTTATTAGGATTTGTGATAAATCCTAATAAAATTTTAGGGTTTGTGATAAACTTTAAAACTAACCCAAATCCCTAAACCAACTTAAATCAAACTCTAATCCCCAAATAAAATTACCCAAAACCCTAATCCCTTTCTCCTCTTCCTCTCCCTCCAAATCCCGACCCCAAGATCCACCACCATCTCCCCCTTCCTCCCCTCTTCTACCTCCCGACGCCCTCTCCGCTGAAATTTCCAAACCCCCTTTTCCTGTGTTTCTTCCCCGGTCAACTCTGACCAGTCTCCGGCGACCTCATCGCTCTCCTAGCGCCGCCGACCCCCGACCTCCTCCTCCTCTCCCCCCAACACCGCCACAGCTGACCCCCCTGCTCTTCCCCTGGTCCGCTTCCGATCGACAGCAGCGACCACCACTGCTGTCGTCTCTATTTCCCTCTCCTCGATGCCCTCGCCGTAGCGCCGCCCTGTCCCCATCGCCATCGATGCCAGTCAGCGCCGTTGTCGTCGCCGCCGACCGTCGCCCTTGCCCTTCTTGCTGTTGTGGTCGGTCTCTCTCTTACTGTTGTTGTTGATTGATTGTTCTGCGTTGCTGCCAATCCGAGATCTAACACTGGTTTCTTCGAATCCCGGTATACTATTTCCACTTTTCAAATATTCGTGTTATACTGCTTTATCATCTCTATTATATTATTTAATTTAACTGTCGACCACAAATATCGAGATTGCGTGTTCTACTTGCCTAATTAGAGTACGAATCAGTATTGAATCTTTTACTTGCTAAGAACGCTTAGGAATTTAATTATTGATTCTTAGAATTGAATTATTAATTAGGCTTGTTAAACTTAATTCAATTATTGAAAATCCATCAAACCGATTAATTGTTTAAAATTCTAAATTTGATCCGCACTACATGTTGATAAAATTAATTATTTAAGATTCTTGAAAATTTTTTATTTAGAATTACGTTTTAAATCAATAATTCTTCATCCAAGAGATAGGAACAAAGGAAGTAGCATGTTGCAGGCCTTCTGGTAGAGTTTGTAGCTAAGGGCAGTCAAATATTTGCAATTCCTCAAGACGAGAAAAAAACATAATGTTTTCTCCTGTTATTCCACCCCAAATCTTCTCCACCTCCACAATAAATCTTCTCCACCTCCACAATGTCAAATTCCTGTTCTTCCCAATTTGGCATTGAAAGAGTAATAATTTTTCAAGTTAGGGAAAAGTTTTCCTCTGTGATCTTTTGAGCCACAACCGAGAAAGTCAGGACCAACTGTATGAACGGCAGCTGCACCTTTAATTATGAGGATTCTCAAATGCGCAACTGGCCGAAAGGTGGAAGTTGTTGACATGATGGACAGTCAACAAGATGCATCGTAGTAAGGTTAGGGAGAATGCTCATCCATTCAGGGAAATGAAAACCATGACAATGGCCTTATTCCACCTTTTCCTAAAAAAAAATGAAAACCATGACAGAAACTAATCCCTTCTCCAACCAAACTAGTTATATTTTTTATTATAGCTAAAATAATAATTTTTCTGGAGAAAAAATTATTCCAATGGAACTCGTCAAACCACTAGCTAAAATAGATATCTCAAAATTATTCATTATATTTGGCAAATTTGAAAATTGAACTGTCGCTCACAAAAAAAAAATTCTACTAATTGCAAAATCACGATCTCAGGAAGCAAAAAAAAACAAAGATTGGGTTCGCACAAGATCGCGATTAGAAAAAATATATATTCCATTTTGGGTTGGTGAGATCCGAAGAGAAATCAGATCTAACTAGTTTTTTTTTTCTTCTTCTTTTTTTTCTTTTTTCTTCTTTTTTTTTAATTTTTTAATTTTTTTTGTGTGTTTTTGTGTGTGGGTGTTTGTATGTTTGGGCTTAAAAAAAAGAGATGGGAAAGAATTAAGATCTAAACCATCTAATTATAAGACCTTGATGTGCATCTACCAGATCAGCATTAATGATCACATAAAAAATTAAGGCTGCGTTTGATTCGTTGTTTTGAAAATTCATGATAAACATAGTTTTTGGAAAAAAATTATAAAGTTGTTTTTTTGTGATTTTCGAAAATAGAGTATTGTTTGGTAAACTTTTGTCATAAATTAGTTTTTTCAAAATTAAAGTATAAAAGGTGTTTGGTAAACTGTATACAGTATGTATGTATATATATATAATCTGTATTCATGTATATATGTATATACATAAATACTCTATATTTTATTCTATTATATATAATGTATGTAAATGTTTGGTTGTATGTATATACTATATACAGTATGTATACTCTGATACATACATGTTGTATACATATACATACATACTGATATATAATAATATAAAATAATTTATTATAATAAACATATTTAATAATATACATACATATAATAATATATAATAATTATAATAATATATATGTAATAATAATATATTATAATTATATATTAAACAATTTATTATAATAATAATAAATTATATAATAATATATAATAGTAATATATAATAATAATAATAATATATGTTATAATAATAATAGATATTATAATAGTATATATAAAATAGTTTATATATATTATATTAATAGTATATATATTAAATAATAATAATAATAATAATAATAATAATAATAATAATAATAATAATAATATATTATTAAAAGGGGTATGAGCAACTTGCTTATTTAGTAAAAATGCAATTGATGATGTGGCATACATGTGATTGAAAAATTCTTAAAATGGTTAGTTGTCCAATGTTTCACATACATGTCACATAATCAATTGCTCATTTACTAAATGAGCAAGTTGTTCATATCCCTTTTACCTATATATATATATATATAATAAGTATTATAATAAAAGTATATTATATAATAATATATACAATAACATATAATAGTAATATATTATATATTAATATATATATATATATATATATATATATATATATATATATATATATATATATATATATATATATATATATATATATATATATATATATAATAATAATAATAATAATAATAATAATAATAATAAATAATAATAATAATAGTACATATAAAATAGTATATATAAAATAATAATATATTATAATAATAGTATATATAAAATAGTATATATGAAATAATAATATATTATGTAAGAATAAATATAATAATATATTATGTAAGAATAAATATAATAATTAAATGTATAATAATATATATAATATTATATAATAATTATATATAATAATAATAATAATAATAATAATAATAATAATAATATATACATACATATACATACATACTGTATACATACGATATACATACATACTGTATACGTACATAATGTATACATATTTACATATACAAATACAGTATGTTGGTTGAGAAATGAAAAAACTTATCTCAGAAAACTGGTTATTTATGTTTTCTAAAAACGCATTTTAAAATGACACATTTTGGAAAAAATTTCAGAACCAATTTTGCAAAAACACCTATCCAAACATGATTTTTTTTATTTTTAATTTTCAAAAAACTGAAAACAGTTTTTAAAATGCTATCCAAACACAGCCATTGTACACTAGCCAAAGTGTGCATTCGACGTTCGGATCTTCATATCGACGATCCGAACCATTCACATTGATCTACACGTCTAAATTAGTCTAAATATGTAAAATCAAGTCATTTGAAATTCATTTACCCATGCATTGAAGTGTTACAACATTGTATGGTTGAATATCATTTTTTTTTATAATGACATGATGGATGGGCAAATGAACTTCAAATGACTTGATTTTACATATTTAGACTAATTTTGACGTGTAGATCAATATGAACGGTTTGGATCATCGATACGAAAGCCTGAAGGCCAAGCACACGGAGTGCACACTATGGCTAGTGCACAGCGAAAGGTTTGTGTATAATATATACCCACACTAAATTGATTTCTAGAATTATAACCTGAAATAATCAAATTTCTTATACTAATCTCAATATATTTCTTTGAACTTTAACGGATTAGTAAATAAAAATAAAAATATTTATTGCTAGCTAAAATAACTAGTATGGAGCGGTGATTTTTCTGCTAGTCAAATTATCTAATTGCTCTCCATTTTGCCTATTATAACGAGTCAAAATGGCTAACATGGTTGGAGATGCTATCAAGTTGTTCCAAGCTTGGTGGAGGGTAGAGGTCTACAGAAATCTAATGAATTCTCTCCGAGCTAAACGCTGACTAATCAGCAGCACCTTTGCGGCACATTAGAAATAAAAGCTTCAGATGGGGTTTATTTTTAAGGGTTTGAATCCCCAAAGTGTACTCTTTCCAATCTATCAATTGCAAGATATCTGAGCCAAAACTTAGGTAGTGTTCTTTTTCTCCTCTTATAAGATATTTACCTCTTGTAAGAGGTGGTCCCCCTCCTACAAGAGTTTTTTTAGTGTTCTTTTTTTACCTCTTATAAGACATTTTTCTCAAAATATCTTATAAGCCTAAAAGACTTCTAGTAGCCTCTTTCAAATTCTTATAAGACTTCTATCACTTAAAAAGTCTATATTACCCCAAAGTCTATATTATAATTCTTACTAATTAAACTAGTTTATATATTAGTCTATGGTAGCCCGGAATATGCTATCTCAGAAAAAGTGTAATCATATACGTAGTTGACTGTAATATGCTATCCTAGAAAAAATGGGGGAATTTATTCTTCACAATCTCGAACAATTATGTTAGGGATGCTGTCGAAACACTGATTTATTTAAAGATATATATATATTTACGTCCAGTAAGTACATTACTTGAGTTGTGGCTAGTTGATTTGTCCTGTTATGATGCCACCATGTTCAAATCCTGCAGCCGGTCAGGTTTTTTTTTTGTTTTTTTTAAATTTTTTTAATTTTTATTTATTTATTTATTTACAGCTAAGGGAGAATTTATATTAGCCCATTGACCTTAAATTTTTTTAATCCAACTTCTTTGAAACAAATTATTATTATTTATATTTAGACATACTAATTTTCATACTAATTAAAAGTCTATAGTAGCCCGAAATTATAATTGATGATTTAAACTGATTTGTGAATTTAACTTGCCATTAAACTAGTTTATATATTAGTAATTTGAACTTATCTTTTCTTGTCCTTCATCTCACTATTTTTATACTTTGGGGTAATATAGACTTTGAGGTAATATAGGTTCTTGTAAGAGGTGAAAAAAGAACAGAAATCTCTTATAAGAGATTCTTATAAGTGGTTATTTTTATATAAAAAGAATACCTCAAAAAGAGGCTCTTACAAGAGGCTCTTACAGTAAACCTCTTATAAGAGGTAACCTCTTATAAGAGGAAAAAAAAACAGTACCTTAGACTTTGACTGCAACTCATCCAAACCATGCTTTTTTTTCCCAAAATGACCTACTTTTTGAAAGTTTTTTCCAAACTGACCAACTTTTTTTAAAAATTTCCAAACTGAGCTACTCGTTGTCTCAAAAAACGAGTTTGGTAAAAATCTCATCGCTTTTTGAGACAGCGAGTGTGAGGCTTGGGTTTTTTTATTTCTCCCTAACCAAGACTTGTTGTCTCAAAAAGCAAGTGGGTTTTTCCCAAACTCGCTTTTGAGACAGCGAGTGTCATTTGGGGATTTTTAATACCCATACTCGATTTTTTTTCTCTCCTTATCTCCATTCTTACCCTTTCTTATCTTCATTCTTACTCTCTTCAACTCCGAAACACAAAACCCTAAGCCTCCCAAAATTGACCTCCTACCCACAAAATTTTTTATAAATCTAAATATATTCACTTAATCTTTCCCAACTCTCTCACCTTCTACTCTCAAAACTCTAAACTCATCTTCTGAAAGATCCATATTTCGGAATTTCGATAAACTTCAAGAGGATAGCAACTTCCACTCTTCTACCCATACCGAAAGATCCATATTTTTTTCCCTAAACTCGCTTTTCAGAAAGCGAGTATGGTTTAAACCTTCTCGCTTTCTGAGAAAGCGAGTTTAGAGTTTAGAGATTTCCAGAGCATAACTGGTCTCTGGAAATTTCTCAACTCAACAGTCGTTTTCTCAGAAAGCGATTGGATTTTGCCTACAGTCGCTTTCTTAAAAAGCGAGTGCAGGCAAAACCACATCGTTTTCTGAGAAAGCGACTGTGGTGTTGAGAAATTTCCGGAGACCAGCTGGTCTCTGCAAATCTCTCAACTCAGCAGTCGTTTTCTTAGAAAGCGAGAAGGTTTTGCCTACAATCAACGAGAGGAGATCTACAAAATGGGTTAGGGTTTCGGGGTTAGAAGAGGAAGAGGGAGATAGCGAGTTGAGAGAGAGTGTGAGGTCGAAACAGCGAGCCTGGGGTATTAAAACCCCATAACAACACTCGTTGTTTCAAAAAGCGAGTTTGGAAAAAATCCACTCACCTTTTAAGACAGCGAATCTTAACCAAGGAGAAATAAAAAATAGCCAAACCTCACACTCGCTGTCTCAAAAAGCGATGAGATTTTTACCAAACTCGCTTTTTGAGATAGCAAGTAGGTCAGTTTGGGAACTTTTAAAAAAAATTAGGTCAGTTTGGGTAAACTTTCAAAAAATTGGGTAATTTTGGGGAAAAATTCCCAAACCACATCCACGTCCATGATGTCCAATTTTGTTGCAATGATGATCATCATCATTACCCCTCACCTACCACAAAACCTCTGAGGTCAGTGAGTTGTCCAAGTTTCCATATTCCAGTGGGTACATGGCTAATTGGGGTTTGACAAACCCCAGTGCGCCTCAGATTGCAGAGTTGTGTAATGGAATTTGGAAACGTGTGTAAAAAATTGCATCGGTTGAGGTTCAAACATCGTAGGTTTGAAAGGCACCCAAGAGAATCCGGTAGGTCGCAGACGGTAGAGTTATTGAGATCTAGGTATCACAGGTGCAGGAGATCTTGGATAGAACTTGGGATGACGCTTATCAAACTAGTAAGATCCAATATGCGGGGATGCCTAAATCTTTGAAAAAGACCAAATAGATTTGAACATCTTGTTGTATAAAGTGTTCTCAGGCATTGTAAATTTTTTTTTAGTATTCAATAATACTTCTACTGATTCTTCCTGACTGAAGATTGCTAAACGGCGCAGCCTGGAAGAGTTGAAGATAGATGACCTATTTTTGTCTATAGTATAGCACTCTTCCTGTATCAGAGATAGAGCAAGAGATCTTGTCAAATCATGCATTCTGCATTGGTGGCATTGAAGCAGAGGTTCTCGATGTAGAAGGGTTTCTACTGATCAAATTATTGTAGCACTCCTCTGCTATATCCTCCTCCAGTAGTGAAATCCCTTTGGTTTGTTATGAAGCCTTCTGCCAGTCAGTACTGAATTAGATCAGATTGATGCATTATAAAATCTTCAGGAAAGAGTGAACAATACAGAAAGCACTGCTTGAGCTGAAAGGCAAGTCTTCATAACTCAAGTAGAGTCCTCCCCCAACTGATTCTGGAAGAATTCCTCTTACTGACCATGCAGGTTTTGTATGGACTTTTACCGATTCTGCCCTGCTTTTTTCTTTTGTTCTCAAAACTCCGGCAATGGCTTTTGATGGCAAGTGGAAGACCATCACATTTTTTTAATAATGTGCATCCCGATCTCCTTCAAATCTTCTGCACAGTCGTCATCCTCTTTGTTGAAAAAACTTTTGCATAGTAATGTCCATCCTTACTGGGAAGGTAGTTTTTTCCCATTTGGTGAGTCCGAATTGCTGGCATGCTTTTGGCAACATTCATTTGACGACTCTACTACCAAAGGCACATCCATGCTTTAAACGAGTCCATAGTAAATCTTCCCATATAACTGCACACCACAGATCATCCAGCACAAGCAAGTACATGTTACTGGAAAGGGTTGAGCTGAAGTGAGGCTGGAGCTCTGCCTTTGGTTTTGAGCGTGGCCACAGTCACCACCTGCACTCCTTCTCATATGCTTTCTCCGAATAATTTTGGAAAACACAGACCCACATTCTCTTTAGAAACTTGACCTGCACTTTTTGATGGTTGTATACTTTTTGAGCAAGTGTGGTCTTACCTATCCCTCCGAGAGCCCCGACAATCGCATACAATAGCAAGCTTCACTTTCTTCCTAAACCAGCGATGCTACCAGTCTGTCTGCAGCCAATTTAGTTGCCCTCCAACAAAATTAGGACAGAGTTAAGGAGAAGTTTGATGAGTATTTACTTGAGTTACATCCACGTCTGAGCTATTTCTCGTGTTGTTACTGGCATGCTGTAAGCTAAACATGAGCCTATCCTTCGAGATATCTTCAATCCTTCCATTTAGCTTTCTAATTCCTACACTAATCTTATGATGGAACGGAATGTTGGTGCCACAGTAGAAAAGTACGTAGTAAAGAACGAAATGAGATTTAGTCGTTGATGTTTCATTGCTGATAAGGTGGACGGCTGTGCTTGGAATAGGTGTCCTTTGATTCTACAAAGATCGATAATGTCATCTGCGTGACATCCCTAAGCTTGGACCGCCAGCGGTTGACAGCAACACCCTGGATCCTCTTTCGCCCTGTGTCAAAAAGCACGTCTTTGATTAGTTCCATCCGTTCTTGGAGTAGCCGAAGATCATCCTGCAGGCCAAGTATCATCACCACTTCCTCTGTGAGCAGCTGCCTCAGCATGTAGAGGCATCAAGAACCACGGCCATTATGTTTACACTTTCTTGTCACTCAGTTTAAAGTTATAGTAGTAGCGCGAAATTGAAGAAACAGTTGATATCAAACAAACATTTAGAACAAATGAACAGCTATAACTCACACGGCCACAAACAAAGGTGCATATCTGTACATATTCACAAGTGACATATTCACAAGTGGGAGTCTAAACAATTTTAAAATCTTTGATGTTTCCACATGAAAATGACAACAAATTAAAATAAAGCCAGCAATCAGCTATCAGAAGCATTCTAGAGAATGCAAAAACGGAAATTAACATTTCACCATATATCTCAATCTTATAAAGAACTACTTATGTACCACCGCTCACTTTTTACCTAAAAGCCAAAAACTCAACAAGTTTCCCACGCAAAGTAACACATTATGCAAACGCAAAGCATTCCATCAGCTCTGTTGTAATTTTCCGTACGCAACATTACTAAGCTCAAGCGAATATGTTAAGTCCGAGATTTACCCATGTCATTTCCTCCTCCGCTCATCTGAAGGCCTCGAAGTAAAAAACCCACAAAGCCATTTCAAAAAACACTGGAAATGCAAACTGAAAATAACCACATAAATAATTCAATTCAAAAATATGCAAAAGGTTGTTATGTTGCAGCATGTTATCACACACATGAGGTGCAAAAAAATTGAGAGAGAAAAAAAAGATACTTAAGGTGAGTTGATAAAGTCACTAACCATAGGGTTTTCACCCATCAATACCATTTACCCTCCATTGCCAACTCCGTAATAACTTCAGTTTGGTGAAAGTGTGCACTGCATGGGTTTCTCCCACCCTAGTCATTTCTGCCTAACTTAATGGAGCAATTTGGAAATTGGGCTATATCTCGAGACAGGATATAGAAATTTTCCAAATATAGGAATCGGAAGATCATATTGTGTCCGTCATAAAATTTAATCTTTTTTTGTTCTTGGCCGCAAGATGATCGAGTCCGTTCAAATTTCTTTTTTTATTAAAAGAAATTGTCGGAATGCGTTCGATCAAATTAAAATAAAATAAAATAAAATAAAATAAAATTGTTCGACGCGAGATCATATTGCATCCAATAAAATTTTTTATATAAAAAAGGCTTCTGACGCAAGATGAAATGGCGTCCAAGAGAAATCCCCCCATGCTTCTAAAGAAAATTTCTATGAAATAGGGTCGATTTGAATTTTTATGCATGTATTTACATTTGTGATTGGTGTGAATTTTATGATCAAGGACTGGAATGAAATGGGCCTATAGAAATTTTTAATTATTCCTACACGTACAAATAAATTTATTTTTAAATAATTAATTGAGGGGATCAATGACTGAGATTCAAGAAATGATATATCATTCACCGTTCATTCAAAATTTGGATTCAAACGACTACAGCTTCAACTCAAAAATCATATTTCTATAAGCCATGACTGAGAGAATAGGTGAAGGGTTTTTTGGTTTCTATACAGCTTGACCTCAATTTTCGCTTAAAAAGAGAACTTGTAACTTGTAAAATTTTGCTGACTCGGGACATTTTCTTGTGTAAGAGCATCTTTCAGTCTTTGGGTTAAAACTCAAAATTTGCAAAATTTGAAAAGACAAAAAAAAAATTTTGGGGACCAAAAACCCAAATTTTGAATAGAAGAGCAATCGTGCTCTTCATATTTGCAAGAAGATGTAGAAATTTGCAAAATATAGGAGATAAAACATAAAATTTCGTCTGTGTATATTTTTAACGATCAAAATAGTCGAAGGAAATATGAAATATCGACTGACAAGGAACAAAATAGTTAACGAAATATGAAATATCGTATGACATTTTTTTTAAATTATTTGATTAGACACAATATCATCTACCGTCCGTTCAAAAGCATCTGAAAAGGAGACCAACAAAATAACATGTTTCATTTCTTTCCAAAATTTAATTTTTGTAAATGGTGAAAGACCAAAACAACTCCAACAACTCCACAAACAACTCCAACAACCCCTCCAACCCCTATAATTGATTTAACCAACGGTTATAATTGAGTTCACAAAAGGCTGAAAATTGTTGGGTTGTAGTATATGTACACTCAAATCTATCCAAGCACAACAGATTTGAGTCCAATCCATTCTTCCTCAAAATTTCTACACTCAATTTGTAAAACTACTCTCGATTGGAACTCTATATCAAACACCAGACCAGTGATCATAACTAAAGCATATTTCCTTAATCAAAGCTTCCCAGAATGTAAACAATCTTTCATCTTACTAATGAGAAACCTGCTAAAAGAATATATCAAGCAACACTTTGAATTTATTGACTTCGATAAGAAATAGGCTCATCTCCCTGAGGCAGAAGGCTAGCAACCAACACTGACCATCAAAATCCCGATGATAACAGATATGCAAGATCCTGTCAAACATTAATATGCAAGATCCTGTACCCATTTAGATTGAAGAAAGCATAAATATGCAAGATCCTGTCAAACAAATATAAATCCCCTGCATCTTTAGACCCCTAAGAGCTGGCAGCTTGCAGCCAGCAAAAACCATCCACTAACTAGATGATGCAGCAAATACCATGTGAATCTATACATATAACTGTGAATACATTTCACAGCAAGCATTCATCTTGACAAACAAAAAAATTAATATGCACATGAGAAAAAGAATATGAAACAAAAATAAAACCATTACTAGAACATAAATCCAGTCAAATTATAACAACCGTGTTCTCAGACAAAAAATACATATAGAAAAAACAAGGCACTACGGGGAGTTCTCAAAGCCACAAACAAAAACACTCAAAAACCTATCTTACCTTTACCACCGCCTGTCAAGCACCCAGTTCTGCATCCAGACACCAGAAACATTACCAACAGACCTGCAATTATTTCGATAGGCAGTAACAGCACTAACAATTATAACCTCAGAAAAAACCACCAGACACGTAACGAAGTTCTTCTCTGCTTCGATTCACTTCTTCTTGGCTGCAGACTTGGTCACCTTGGCTCCGGAGGGATCCTTCTTCTCCACGCTCTTAACAACACCCACAGCAACAGTCTGCCTCATGTCCCTCACAGCAAACCTACCAAGTGGGGGGTACTCAGAAAAGGTCTCCACCACCATAGGTTTCGTTGGAATCATCTTCACAAAACCAGCATCACCATTCTTCAGGAACTTTGGCTCCTTCTCAATCTCTTTGCCAGATCGCCTATCAATCTTGGTCTGAATCTCAGCAAACTTAACAGCAATGTGGGAGGTGTGACAATCCAGAACTGGAGCATACCCATTGCCAATCTGCCCTGGGTGGTTCATGATGATAACCTGAGCAATGAAGCTGGCTGCCTCCTTAGCTGGATCATCCTTGGAGTTCGAGGCAACATACCCACGCTTGAGATCCTTAACAGCAACGTTCTTGACATTGAAGCCAACATTGTCACCAGGGAGAGCTTCCTGAAGAGCCTCGTGGTGCATCTCAACAGATTTAACTTCAGTGGTCAACCCAGTGGGACCAAAAGTAACAACCATTCCAGGTTTGATAATTCCAGTCTCAACACGACCCACTGGCACAGTTCCAATACCACCAATCTTGTAAACGTCCTGAAGAGGGAGACGGAGGGGCTTGTCAGTTGGGCGCTTTGGCTCATTGATGAGGTCCAAAGCCTCAAGGAGAGTGGGTCCCTTGTACCAGTCAAGGTTGGTGGATCTCTCAATCATGTTGTCACCTTCAAAACCAGAGATGGGGACGAAGGGGATCTTGTCAGGGTTGTATCCAACCTTCTTGAGGTAGGAAGACACTTCCTTCACAATTTCCTCATACCTAGCCTTGGAGTATTTGGGTGTGGTGGCATCCATCTGTAAAGACACAATAATGTCAGAATGACCAATTCAAACAAAAAAAATGAGGGATGAATAAATATGACAATGTTACCTTGTTACAACAGCAAATCATTTGTTTCACTCCAAGAGTGAAGGCAAGAAGGGCATGCTCACGAGTCTGCCCATCCTTGGAAATACCAGCCTCAAAACCACCAGTAGTGGAGTCAATGATGAGAACAGCACAGTCAGCTTGTGAAGTACCCGTGATCATGTTCTTGATGAAATCACGATGTCCTGGAGCATCAATAACGGTGCAGTAGTACTTGGTGGTCTCAAACTTCCAGAGGGCAATATCAATGGTAATACCACGTTCCCTCTCAGCCTTAAGCTTGTCAAGCACCCATGCGTACTTGAATGACCTCTTGTTCATTTCAGCAGCTTCCTTCTCAAACCTCTCAATTACACGCTTATCAATTCCACCAAGCTTGTAGATGAGATGTCCTGTGGTGGTTGACTTCCCAGAGTCGACATGACCAATGACCACAATGCTGATATGAATCTTCTCCTTACCCATGACTGATGACTTGAAGCAAAACTGTAAATAGAATAGCATTCTCAATCAGTAATGTTCAATTAACAATTACTTGCAAGACAATAATAAAGTAGATCTATAAATGAAACATACATCTAAATTTTGCTTTCAAGAAAATGACATAAAAAGTATATTCTAACAATAAATGATATGCATGTTTCGAATGAGATGCTACTTCTGAAATTTCTTGCAAAATACTCCACAACAAATTTCCCAAAATAACAATGAAATGTACATCTAAATTTTGCTTTCAAGGAATTGACATAAAAGTATATTTTAACAATAAATGATATGTATGTTTCGAAGCTAGTTCTGAAATTTCTTGCAAAATACTCCACAACAAATTTCCCAAAATAACAGACTGTGTAATAGGCCTCAGAATTGCAGAATGACAGCATGGTTACAAGCACCAATCAGTCCCGAAAGATGGTAATTGGGTAAAAGGTATCATCACTGGCCCAGAAAAATATAAGGGAAATCTAAAATATAAATTAAAAACTGGATTTAGTAGGACTAAAGGCAAACATATAAGGACAACCAAAAAGGAAACTGAAAACAAAAGGTTTGTATAATAAATGAATAGAGGCAGATTGAACATCAAAAAGTAGAAATTTAAAACACTCAATAAAAAATTTACTTGTATCATGTCCGCTAACACATAAAACAGTTATACCAACTTGCTAAATTAATGAATAAAACATCACAACTATTTTCTTTAAAATCAGCAGTTATTTAAGAATAGCATGTCTCTATTTTAGGTCAAAAAATAAACATTAACACTGTATACAAAACAACATAAGGGTAGAAGACTTCACAAGCTCAGATTAACCAGCTTTGGGGGGGGGGGGGCAAAGATATAGATCAAATTTGAAACCAAGGAATCATAGAAATAATAATTATGTATTAAAAACAATATATATGAGATACTTTTAAAAATTATACTACAAATTTACACTTGATAGATAGCATATGATAATTTAATTACACAACAATTTCACAAGCTACGAATCTAACTAAAATTATCTCAAAATGTACGATGAAACATTCTTTTAAAAAACAAATATATATATATATATATATATATATATATATATATATATATATATATATATATATATATATATATATATATATATGCTACAATTAAATACTATGCATACTATCTGCTACAATTAAATACTATGCATACTATCAAATGGATGGACTTTAACTAATTATAAAGTATAAAATCATCATAATTAATAAGATAAGAGCATCTGTAGTCGTTGGCTATTGAGACATTTTTTCCCAAAAAATAGCTGAGGAGCATCTGCGGTCGTTGGCTATTTAGCCAATTTCACTCGATTTGGCTATTTGGAAAATATAGCACGACAATACATATTTCATTTGAAGATCGGACGGTAGATTATACACCGTTCAAAAATAATAATAATAAAATAATCGGACGGGAGATTATACACCATCCCAAAAACCATTTCATTTTTTTAATATAAATTTTTGTGGACGGTAATCTACAGTCCTATACTAAACAAAAAAATTAAGAGCCGGGACATTACTTCGTCCAAGACATCTGAAGGATTTTTTTTAAAATATTTTTTTATTGATTTTCAGTTTTTTTAATATTAAATGTCACTATCATTGCTTATAAAAAAATAATTTTTTTTAAAAAAAACATAGGACGGGAGATAATTTAACGTTTGGTCAAATTTTAGCTAGCAACAACTACAACAAAAGCTGTATTCGGCATTTGCTATAAGCCAAATAGCCAAAATTCGGCAATAACAACTACAGATGCTCTAAACTAACTAAAAACCTATAATACATTAACTCAGTTCACACACAAAATTTGACAACACATACATATGGATTTAACTAAGGGCCTGTTTGGAAATTAGGCTCGGTTAAGATAACTATAGTTTCTCACAATTGTGAAGCAGATCTACCATTATCTAGTAAATTTACTTCATAACAGTTAGACAAACCAGTCATCTAGACTGAACATCACTCACAAACAGAACCGTAAGAAATACTCTATAACAAACAATTTAACTATAAACAAATTATACAATATTATCAAAATATAATCACACAAAAGTATAAAAATTAATTAATTACAACAAATTTTGAAATTACATACACAAATAGAAAAGATATTAGCAGTTATAAAATATGTTATCAAACATACAAACCCTATGAATATACAAATTTCTAACAAATAACGATAAATAATTTTTAATTAAACAAATCTACACAATTCACCGTTTTAATAACTTATCAACATAAACGATTTGACTCAACAATAGATGCTACGAACCGAATAATTTTACCAAATGAAAACTTAATCGTAATTAAATAAAATCAATTAGATCTAAAATAACTCATAAACAAGAATCTAAAACACAAAACCTTAAAAAGCATCATAGATAAATAATTTCTAACTAAAAGTTAACATTAAACCAACAGATCTAACATAACACAAAACAAACAATAACAGTATCATATCTAAAATTGATTTGCGGTATCAAAACATGAACCCGAGTCAGAAATCAAATCTAAGCATCAGATCTAAACTATAGCATGGGACAGATTCAAAGATTCGAAAGATTTAAAATACAGGAAAAAAGATTGAAAAATTTACCGAAAATTAGAGAGGCGGCGAGAAATAGAGAAGATCGAGTGGCAAAACCCTAGGGTATGAGGTGGTATTAGATATTTCAGTTTACGAAAATACCCTTAGGGTTTCTGGTGTTTTCAGGGGTGGTGTTGGAATTTTGTAGGGAATGGTTTGCGGCTGCCGGATTGATTGTGGTTTGTGGTTTTTACGGGTAAATTGCGAAGAAACGAGGCAAAAGATTTTGTGTACGGTGTTTCGGGTTTAAAAACAGTTTTCACTTATTAAAATCAAAATATAGAATAATTTTTTTGATTATAAATTTTTGCTAAACTCATTTTAAAATTGGGTTTTTAACACGTATACCCCTAACAAATATGCTAATATCATATATACCCTTCAAAAATGTGTATTTTCATATATGCCCCTAACAATATGATCTCATTTCTTATTTATCCTTAAAAATTGCTTCAAACTACGTGTATTTGAAATTTATAAGATTAGTGGCGAATTTGACTAGAAAACATGCTAAAGAAGATGAAATTACAAGGATGTACCGTAAATTTGTCCATTTATTAAGAAAACTGAATAAAAATTGAGAATTGTTGATGTGTTTTAGTTGGTTTTATAGTCGATTGAGTTTATAAAAAAGTAAGAAGAAGAAGCTTGACTAGTGGAGGAAGGGTATTTCAGTCATTTTACATAAAATCTATTTAAATAGAATTGTATATTTTATACATTTTTATGTTTTTAATGTACTTTACACTTAAGGGGTAACTAAAATGTTAGACACACATTGTTAGGGGTAAATATGAAAATACACATTTGTGAGGGATATATGTGATATTCACATATTTGTTAGGGACATACATGTTAAAAACCCTTTAAAATTTCACACTTAAAATTTATCTCTACTACTATAATGGGAGAAGGCCTTAGTGTAATTTGTCCTCAACCCAACCCGTGCAACGCACGTGTTGGATTATGGACTAACTTTGGTAAATATTTTCGAAAGTGGACCAGTTTGGTAAATATTTTCGAAGGTGGATCGGTTTGGAAATTATTTTCTTTTTGCCCTTTTCATTATCCCTTCAATTTTTTCCACGTGCACGTGTGCACGTGTATGATACTAGTATTTATAATGAGTTTTTTGAAAACAGAAAAACATATTTTCTGAAAAGTTTTTTCAATTTCCAACCAACATATTGTATATTTATATGTATATGTATGCATTATGTATGTGTATATAATTGTATGTAATTATTATTATTATAATATATATAGTTTATCAAACAATACTCTATTTTCGAAAATAAAAAAGACAACTTTATAATATTTTTTTCCCGAAAACTAAGTTTATAATGAATTTTCAAAATAATGAACCAAACGTAGCCAATTTGTATTTTATAAGTTACGTAGTTGTGTTTTTATGTTACGCAAAGTTTTTCTTTTTTTTTTTGGTCTTTTGTTACGCCCCACTTCCCGGAATACAGGAACACAGGCACGTAACTGAGGCCCAGCAAATGATATAAATATGCCAATTCATATCATCCATAAGCTGTACCAGCCTTAGCTCAACAATATAAGAAAAATGAATCACAACCACGCAGGAAACATAATCACATGAGCGAGAATGAAATTCAATAACCAATTCTGGAATATAAAGACTTACCAAATAACTCGAGGGACTCATGCTCCAATTGTAGAAGATCTGCTAATCAATGTCTCCTAGAAATTCTCCTTGTGCACTTGTACTTGATTATCTAAAAAGAAAGAATAATTTGTCCTTAGAGCAAGTACGGACAGCAAGTAGTGAAAAACAGAGAGTAAGGGAACAAGTTACATGAAAGAATATGAATCAAGATCAAACTGCAAGGACAATAATGGTACTAATAGCAATGGTCTTAATCAAGTATATATACATGTCAACTAGGTCTATTATCAAGTTGTTCTCCTATCTAGTGCACGTACTACTGCATCCCATACTACAGGTTCGATGCACGCACAGCAGTGTTCGTTTTAGACTTCGTGGTGGGGTCTACAGAGCGTGTACTCAGCATATCACGACAACAAGATAACAAGATAACAAGTTCACGTCTCCACAAGTATTCTCCACCTTCCATGTAACAAGTCCATGAAACAAGAGGGCCCTACCGAGTACATTTTCTGAGACTGTCCACTACTAGGGCAACCCTTAGAAAACCCCGGCTTGTTTAGTATTTTATTAAGTCATATATGCACATGCGGTAGTTATAAGAATGTCAAGTGAATGGTGATAATGCAGCAACATGATATATTACACAATAGTAAGCAAGAAGTGGTAAATCTGAGACAACAATTATTTTAACTGATTCCTAATATAACTGTAACACCCCGAATTTCAAATAAGGATAAATTCGAGATTTCACAGGATCTTTACTTCACTTCGTACAATTTTACAAGGAATTTAAAAATTTTCATTCACCATACATCAGAGTTCCTTTACACTTGGTTTTTACACAGCGGAAGAATGAAATTTACAACAATGAAATACAACTTGTATAACTTTAACATCATTTGCAACATCTTTAACTTCTAAACAGCAACAGCATATCCACTTTATAACTCCATGAATAGTCCATTACCTGCATGTCAATCTGTGGGCACGTCAGTTACTTATAATTGACGAAATGTTATACACGGCTATCCTCTCTATGCCGGAAATAGTATAACGATCTCATACTTTAACAAATCACAAAAAGATTGAATGAACAAGTAAAGTGTCAAAAGTGATTATTCTAAACATAAGTGTATGTTATGCCTTAATGCCTAATGCACACAATCCTATACTAGGATGACACTAATGCACACTTGTTCAGATTCTATGCATCCCATACTACATAGGTCTGAGGGCAAGTGCCTACGTACTCCACATTGAAGGGTTCGATCCCTCGCCATGAGACTACCCAGTAATAAAACAAATTTTAGATTTATTTCACAGATACGGATCTCAGCCTCCCTGGCTATAATAACAGATCCCAGCCTCCCTGGCTATTATATCGTGAGAATAATTCCGTAAATGCCCCTCTAGCCCCGATATATACATATTCTTTGGAGTATGGTAAACATCCGCCGACTACCCTAAGTCCCGGATAAAATACAGTCCATCTCCTACGGAGCAACCACAGTCCACCAACTGGGTCTATAGCCACGGAGATCCACCGCCGACTATATAGAAGCACTCATTTACGTTTGCACAAGTTTATTACATCTTCACTTAAGTGCCTAATTATTTTTAGTTCAAGACATGAATATGTTATCACCCTAGAATCAGTTTTACCTCATACCGGATTTGTTCGCAAAAATACGAGATCGCCCGACGGCATTATCTCGAAGTCAAGTCTCAAAATCTTTCTTTCAAAATTACCGGTAACAGAGGTCTTACTCATTCTAAATCATAAATCTTTCATGTACGAGAAACATGGGTACACATACCCTTTAATAATCATGTCTTGACTTAGATATTTTCATGTCTCTAGCTTATCCACAATTTGATCTATGTCTTATTTGGCATCAATCATAATTCTCTTATAGTTCATTCATGAATCAACGATAGCAATTTCATTTGCAAATTTAAGCACATATAATAATCAAGCATTCAACATAAATGAATAATCCCATCAAAAGGCAATGAATTCACATAATGTATATTTCTTTTACTCTTTAACGTCATACCCTTTTTTTTTATAATAAAATCTTCAATCATTCTTGCTTTCTATATCAAATTTCCTTTTTAAAGTCTCATATTTACTTTCTTAAAATATACAATAAAATTTCCATAACAATCTCTAATAGCTTCTATTTTATCTTATAACCATAATAGGAATTTATTCATACTTGAAAAAAACATCTTATTCTATTAAAACCAATCAAAAAAAATATGAAAGAATGGCTCAGGTTTCGAACCCATCACCACACCGAACAGGGAACTAATCCCACTCCAATAGCCAATAAGTCTATGTGGCTGTGTGTGACATTTGTATACCGAAATCCTCATATATTAATTATCGGTTTCGGGATCAATTTAAAAGAATAAAAATAAAATGTAACTATCAATGTTTCGAACCCGAGATCTCTTATAAGTAGTACTCACTGGCTAACCAGCAAGTCCGATTGTGATTTCTGTTTAAGAGTTGTATTTGTCTACTTTTGTTCATACTTTTCTGAAATTGTTTCTTTTTAACAAAACTTGTTTACCCAATAATCCAATCCTTTAGGATATTGGAATAAACTTCTCTTTGGACTAAAAGGAAATCTTAAATAGTAATCAACAAGTCCAAACTTATTTTTAGCATATATCTCATTTTAAAAAAAAAGATTTTCCTTTCTTTACAAAATTTACATTTCTTTTCAAACTCGAAAATTAAAATCATGATTTTCTAAAAAACTAGTTTATGCCCAACATCTTAAAAATAAAAATTTGTGTTAAGAATCAAACATATCTTTTAATCGATTATGGGTGTCTCAAAGGAATTCCTTTCATACAAAAATTGTATTTTTGACATATGTCAACATACTTCATAAAAAAAAATTATTTCCTTCTCTTTTCTTTTTCATCATATCTCTAATCATATGTCGAAATATAGCATTCTTTAACAATTTCTCCTACATATCACACATTTGACAAATCACAAATTTGCAAATACTCTAACATGGTTCATAGAATTAATCCTTTAGTTGCACTCTTCTTTTCAACTAGCATGGCAACCATCAAAACAAGTTTATGGTATTCAATTAACTTTACAAAATATTTTTGCAAAAGAATGTATTCCCAACATTTTTCATACAATCAATTATATCTTCACTCATGCATACTAATTCATGACAAAACAAATCAACATTCTTTTCTCATTACTAATTAACATAAGTTGGGTTTGTTTACTCAATAAAGCAATATTTCATTACATCCAATGCATAAGTTTGTCCTATTTTATCAAATCAAATTCTATATTACTCATTCATTTCTATTAACATGCACATTCAAAAAAATTAGAAAGTACGAGACACCCACCTTATTGAAGCTTGAATAATTGAAGGGAAAGATGTGACACTTCTTCTAGCTCCAAGACAACTCCTAGCAATGGCTCCTCCTCCTAGCAAAGCTCCCTTTCCTAGCAATGGCTTCCTCTAGCAATTCTTCCAAGCAAAAGGACCATCTCTCTCTTTCTTTTCTTTCTTTCTTTCTTTCTTTCTATAATGTTTTTGGTGCAAGAGAAATGTAGGAAATGAGGCTCTATTTATAGGGTATGGTTAGGGTCTATTATGCATAATTTTACACCTAATAACTCTCCATATTAATTCTTACAACTCTCCACTTACTCAACCTACCAACTCTTCTCCTCCCCTTGCCCAAAAAATGGTCCAAATACATTTGTGTATGCATGCACACATGCATAAACAAATATGAACACATTTCTATAACTCTAAATGTGTACTAATACTTGTAACTTGTCATGTATTAGTACATGTTTAACTAAAAATGTGATTTTAATAGTGGGCTTGCTACATGGACTCATTACTAATTAATTTATTTAATTATCTAGTGGGCTTGCTACATGGGCTCATTACTAATTAATTTATTTAATTATCTAGTGGGCTCCTCTCCTAATGGGCTACATTTTAGTTTATAGGTCCATGGATCAAAAGAAAGGCTAAATAAAACTAATGCATGCTAAAAATAGTAAAATGAGAGTAGCAAAATGAGAATAAAAATTTGCACGTGCACCATACGTGCAGAAAAAATTGAAAAATGCATTTTAATCAAAAACAAGGGGAAAATAAATTTTCGTTTTATAAAATAGATTTAAATACATAAAAATAAATAATTTAAACCTATAGAAAATATTATACGTAGTGGTGGAAACACGTGCATCAAAACACGTAAAAAGCACGTAAATCCCAGGGATTGAAATATTATATTTTAGTTGACTGAAATCAATACTGAAAATGTATAAATAGTACGAATCCAAAATATGTAATGAAATACATTACAAAATATACGTGCGTAACACCCAGGGGCAAAATTGTAATTTTCATTTTTGCGGGGTGTTACACTCTCCCCCCCCCCTTAGAGTAGTTCCGTCCCCGGAACTCGCTAGGGTAAAGGTTGTATTTTGTTCATGTCATAGAAAATATTTGTATTTAGAAAACTGCAACTTTAGGAAAAATAAATGGGTATGAGACTTGGTTGAAAGTATAGATAACATAGAATGACTTTGTATACCAATTAATAAAATAGTTTGTAAGGGAACTATAATAATTATACACACAATTTGAAAAAAAATAGAAAGCATACGTTGAAATACTTTGTGAATATACAAAATTTTGTAGTGATAAAAATATTTTATAACATTAAGACAAAATATTGTAAAGCACATACACGAGATGAAAACACAATAATTATATAGTATAGCAAATTAAGACAATAGGCATAACCAAGTGTATGCAAAAACATTAACGTAGTAATTAGATGGGGGTAAAATGATATGTATAATGGGAATATTGAAATATATGATATATATAGAAATCATTGGGAAAATATATGTAATAACCAAGAGTGTAAAGACAGTTAAAGTTTGAGAAAAGATAATGTATAAATAGTGAGTATATGCATAATATTAAGGAAGCGTAAAACTATGAGTAGCGATCATTAGTAAAAATTAATATATCAAAATAAATATGCAATAATAATAGTACCAAATGTAGACAATAAAACAAATAGTATGCCACATTTATGTAGGTAGAAAATTTCAATCTTGTTAAAAACATATAAGATAAGATAATATAGTATCACAGAAATCAACTCTTATAAAATGAGTGCATATAAGAAAAATCCAAAATAATAAATGAAGAAAATAGTGGTTGCAATATTAATTTAATAAACGGCAATTTAAAATTGGACAAAATACGTAAAGTAATAGTAGATATAAACGGGTAAACATAAAGTGACATAAATATATGAAAGACGAAATTTTAAGTTTGAGAAAAAAAAATTGAAAGTATCAAGACTAAGGAAAATAGATAAATAATAAATATTCAAATCATTTAATAACATAAGAAAATATTTATTAAAAATTTGTATATTGAATATGGAGAAAGTACCATGATAATGATCTACAAAAATAATTTGACAGGGAAGTGTGTAAGGTATCATGAATGACGGTCCAAGCCAACCACGCTTCCACTGCGCCACTCTGATACCCACGGAAAAATGTGCTCGCATACACTCTCATATCAATGTATACGAGAAAAACATCATGAATGAAATTGAATGCAAGTTCAACTTCATTCACGACTCCAGCCATCCAAAAGAAAGAGAAAACATCAGTGCATAGAGCAACACAAATGTAAATCACTTACATTTAAATCTCTATAAACTGAAACTCACACTCTAGTGTCCACAGGAATAATATTGTAACTACTCAATAAGGTGTCACGGGTTCTAGACTATAGTCAATGATCTTACTACTCTTCCTAAACAAATCTTTAGTCTATCAAGTTCTGATTTACTTGGGTTAGCCGTAAGAGTCGGTTCCCAGCTAGCGGTGGTCCGAAGACGCTTAAGTACCGTGTCGCTTAGGGTTGTTTACACCCGGTTGACAGAAGGACTCTTTTGGCTTGTTCCCAAATTTATCGTCACTTTTTATCGTTCCTTATAAACGTGTACTACTTGTGAAGCATGCTCTGATACCATCTGTAACACCCCGAATTTCAAATAAGGATAAATTCGAGATTTCACAAGATCTTTACTTCACTTCGTACAATTTTACAAGGAATTTAAAAATTTTCATTCGCCATACATCAGAGTTCCTTTACACTTGGTTTTTACACAGCGGAAGAATGAAATTTACAACAATGAAATACAACTTGTATAACTTTAACATCATTTGCAACATCTTTAACTTCTAAACAGCAACAGCATATCCACTTTATAACTCCATGAATAGTCCATTACCTGCATGTCAATCTGTGGGCACGTCAGTTACTTATAACTGACGAAATGTTATACACGGCTATCCTCTCTATGCCGGAAATAGTATAACGATCTCATACTTTAACAAATCACAAAAAGATTGAATGAACAAGTAAAGTGTCAAAAGTGATTATTCTAAACATAAGTGTATGTTATGCCTTAATGCCTAATGCACACAATCCTATACTAGGATGACGCTAATGCACACTTGTTCAGATTCTATACATCCCATACTACATAGGTCTGAGGGCAAGTGCCTACGTACTCCACATTGAAGGGTTCGATCCCTCGCCATGAGACTACCCAGTAATAAAACAAATTTTAGATTTATTTCACAGATACGGATCTCAGCCTCCCTGGCTAGCCTCCCTGGCTATAATAACAGATCCCAGCCTCCCTGGCTATTATATCGTGAGAATAATCCCGTAAATGCCCCTCTAGCCCCGGTATATACATATTCTTTGGAGTATAGTAAATATCCGCCGACTACCCTAAGTCCCGGATAAAATACAGTTCATCTCCTACGGAGCAACCACAGTCCACCAACTGGGTCTATAGCCACGGAGATCCACCGCCGACTATATAGAAGCACCCATTTATGTTTGCACAAGTTTATTACATTTTCACTTAAGTGCCTAATTATTTTTAGTTCAAGACATGAATATGTTATCACCCTAGAATCAGTTTTACCTCATACCGGATTTGTTCGCAAAAATACGAGATCGCCCGACGGCATTATCTCGAAGTCAAGTCTCAAAATCTTTCTTTCAAAATTACCGGTAACAGAGGTCTTACTAATTCTAAATCATAAATCTTTCATGTACGAGAAACATGGGTACACATACCCTTTAATAATCATGTCTTGACTTAGATATTTTCATGTCTCTAGCTTATCCACAATTTGATCTATATCTTATTTGGCATCAATCATAATTCTCTTATAGTTCATTCATGAATCAACGATAGCAATTTCATTTGCAAATTTAAGCACATATAATAATCAAGCATTCAACATAAATGAATAATCCCATCAAAAGGCAATGAATTCACATAATGTATATTTCTTTTACTCTTTAACGTCATACCCTTTTTTTTTATAATAAAATCTTCAATCATTCTTGCTTTCTATATCAAATTTCCTTTTTAAAGTCTCATATTTACTTTCTTAAAATATACAATAAAATTTCCATAACAATCTCTAATAGCTTCTATTTTATCTTATAACCATAATAGGAATTTATTCATACTTGAAAAAAACATCTTATTCTATTAAAACCAATCAAAAAAAATATGAAAGAATGGCTCAGGTTTCGAACCCATCACCACACCGAACAGGGAACTAATCCCACTCCAATAGCCAATAAGTCTATGTGGCTGTGTGTGACATTTGTATACCGAAATCCTCATATATTAATTATCGGTTTCGGGATCAATTTAAAAGAATAAAAATAAAATGTAACTATCAATGTTTCGAACCCGAGATCTCTTATAAGTAGTACTCACTGGCTAACCAGCAAGTCCGATTGTGATTTCTGTTTAAGAGTTGTATTTGTCTACTTTTGTTCATACTTTTCTGAAATTGTTTCTTTTTAACAAAACTTGTTTACCCAATAATCCAATCCTTTAGGATATTGGAATAAACTTCTCTTTGGACTAAAAGGAAATCTTAAATAGTAATCAACAAGTCCAAACTTATTTTTAGCATATATCTCATTTTAAAAAAAAAGATTTTCCTTTCTTTACAAAATTTACATTTCTTTTCAAACTCGAAAATTAAAATCATGATTTTCTAAAAAACTAGTTTATGCCCAACATCTTAAAAATAAAAATTTGTGTTAAGAATCAAACATATCTTTTAATCGATTATGGGTGTCTCAAAGGAATTCCTTTCATACAAAAATTGTATTTTTGACATATGTCAACATACTTCATAAAAAAAAAATTATTTCCTTCTCTTTTCTTTTTCATCATATCTCTAATCATATGTCGAAATATAGCATTCTTTAACAATTTCTCCTACATATCACACATTTGACAAATCACAAATTTGCAAATACTCTAACATGGTTCATAGAATTAATCCTTTAGTTGCACTCTTCTTTTCAACTAGCATGGCAACCATCAAAACAAGTTTATGGTATTCAATTAACTTTACAAAATATTTTTGCAAAAGAATGTATTCCCAACATTTTTCATACAATCAATTATATCTTCACTCATGCATACTAATTCATGACAAAACAAATCAACATTCTTTTCTCATTACTAATTAACATAAGTTGGGTTTGTTTACTCAATAAAGCAATATTTCATTACATCCAATGCATAAGTTTGTCCTATTTTATCAAATCAAATTCTATATTACTCATTCATTTCTATTAACATGCACATTCAAAAAAATTAGAAAGTACGAGACACCCACCTTATTGAAGCTTGAACAATTGAAGGGAAAGATGTGACACTTCTTCTAGCTCCAAGACAACTCCTAGCAATGGCTCCTCCTCCTAGCAAAGCTCCCTTTCCTAGCAATGGCTTCCTCTAGCAATTCTTCCAAGCAAAAGGACCATCTCTCTCTTTCTTTTCTTTTCTTTCTTTCTTTCTTTCTATAATGTTTTTGGTGCAAGAGAAATGTAGGAAATGAGGCTCTATTTATAGGGTATGGTTAGGGTCTATTATGCATAATTTTACACCTAATAACTCTCCATATTAATTCTTAAAACTCTCCACTTACTCAACCTGCCAACTCTTCTCCTCCCCTTGCCCAAAAAATGGTCCAAATACATTTGTGTATGCATGCACACATGCATAAACAAATATGAACACATTTCTATAACTCTAAATGTGTACTAATACTTGTAACTTGTCATGTATTAGTACATGTTTAACTAAAAATGTGATTTTAATAGTGGGCTTGCTACATGGGCTCATTACTAATTAATTTATTTAATTATCTAGTGGGCTTGCTACATGGGCTCATTACTAATTAATTTATTTAATTATCTAGTGGACTCCTCTCCTAATGGGCTACATTTTAGTTTATAGGTCCATGGATCAAAAGAAAGGCTAAATAAAACTAATGCATGCTAAAAATAGTAAAATGAGAGTAGCAAAATGAGAATAAAAATTTGCACGTGCACCATGCGTGCAGAAAAAATTGAAAAATGCATTTTAATCAAAAACAAGGGGAAAATAAATTTTCGTTTTATAAAATATATTTAAATACATAAAAATAAATAATTTAAACCTATAGAAAATATTATTCGTAGTGGTGGAAACACGTGCATCAAAACACGTAAAAAGCACGTAAATCCCAGGGATTGAAATATTATATTTTAGTTGACTGAAATCAATACGGAAAATGTATAAATAGTACGAATCTAAAATATGTAATGAAATACATTACAAAATATACGTGCGTAACACCCTGGGGCAAAATTGTAATTTCCAATTTTGCGGGGTGTTACAATAACTGGGTCGAAACCTCAGTACAAGACAGACAAGACATCATCACATAAATATTTATCAAGTGGGTAATTATCGAGTTATTGTATCATGCATGTATCAAGACTAATGTAAAGCAAGTAATGTGAATTTTTCCAGTAAACAAGTCAAGTGAATTATGTCAAGTTCAAGTCACAGGATCTCAAGTAATAACATGTGTTTAATCACGACGTGTTTTCTCATGTACAGATTTATTTATTTTATTCATGTCAAATGTATGCATAGGCTTGGGTTTGAGTCAATGGATAATAAAAGAAGTCAAGAGTACGTCGGGTTAGCTCGTGTAAACCCTCGATACACTCAACGGAAGGGACACAAGGCAGAGTTAACGATAAATAAATTGGAACTACTTGCATAAGAGGTCAATTAATCTCGAACTAGAATAAACAACAAAGTTCAAGTGGACTTGTCTTTTTTCTTGTAGACGGTTCAATAAAATAAGAATAACGGGATCAGAATCCCGGGGAGCGATCCCAAGAGTACGTGCGAGACGCATGCCAAAATACCAAACAGCGAATCCCAACTCCACACAACAGCACATACACAACCCAACTTTGCTTCAACAAAATGACCCCCTTCAACAACTCCAAGGCAGCAACAACAATCCAATCCACTACCCAAACACCAAACATCATTGCACTCCAATCTCCTACTCCACAACACCAACACCAAATCACTAACAGTAATACAATAATCCAACAACAACAATAATCCACATCAATCCAACACCAAATCCTATTCTTCTACTTCACTACAAACAGATCTAATCCCCAACTCCAACTCAACACCAAACTTCAATATGATACCCAAATAGCAACAAAATTAATCATGCCCCTTCTCCCAATCAAACACCAACACACCAGCAACACATACCAACTACTTATTCCCTTTCTCCAATTCGTCAGAGATGGAGAGAGAGAAAGAGAGAGCGGGAGAATGAATGGTGGGCGATTGCGGCGAACACGATGGCGGGGTTCGGCAATGGCTGGCCGGCGAGTGAACGGAGGGCAGCGACTAGAGGCGGAAGTGAATGGCGAGCGACTGGACTCGAGCGGGGATGATGCGGCTGGACGGCGAAGTCGAGTAGCGGAGCTTGACGGAGAGGGCACGGCAATGGCAGGGAAGGAGGCGCTCGATGGTGGGGGAATTCGAGCAGAGGAGGAGTGCGGCGGCTGAGCGAGAGCGGGAATTCGAGCGGAGGTTGAAGACGATGGGGTGCTTCAAGTGCAGCGGAGGAGAAGACGAGCTGGAGCTTCGACTGTGGTCGCGACGGAGCTCGAGCGGGAAGCCCGAGGTGAGCTCGGTGACAAGGGCAAGCTCAACGGAGAAGACGAAGGGCAGTGGTGGTGGGTTGAGCGGGAGGCGCTCGGAAGTAGAGGCGAGCGATGGCAAAGCTTCGATGGGCGAAGGCGATAGGAGAGCGCGGTTGGCTCGCGGTGTAGAAGTGGCACTTCGGCGGAGGTGGAGTGGCAGTGGAGACGATGGACTGGAGATTCTCAGCTATTGGGTTCTCTGGTTTTTGGTTTGGAGACAGAAGAGAATGGGGATGGAGTGGGAGAGAGAGGGAGTCGTGGGTTTGTTCTGTTTTTGTTTAGGAAATCAGAGAAGGAGGGAGAGATGATAACAGGGAGAGAGGAGAGTGGGGGTGGTTACGAGAAGTGGGGAAATGTGCAGGCAAAGTGGGGAGGAAGTTAGAGTACGGGATTGAAGAGTGGGGAATAAGGGAAAGAATTGTATAGGAGTAGGTGTAGGATAAAACTGTACAATATATGAGTTCTGGATTTGGGCTTGGTTCTTGGGCTCAAAAATTAATTAAAACAATTAGACATTGGGCTAAAATTTTTTGGGCTCAAATTAATTTAATTAAAATCGAATACGAAATTGGGCTTCAAAGTAGATAGATAAAAGGAAGTTGGACAAGATTCAAGTTTGAATATAAATTTTGATTTCAATAGGAGATTCAAAATGGATTTAAATGCATTGGAAGGATTTATATGGAATTTGAAAATATAAGAATACATGGAGAAAAGAAAAGAACTGGAAATCCGTATAATCGGAAACAGGGGTTACATCTTTAATATCCATAGACTGTATTTTTTTTATTCTAATTAATGACAAAATTATATGTGGAATAGTGTCACTTATTTGATCGTTTTCTTAAAGTGAATTCACAGTAATGAAGGAGATTGACCTTACAAGAATACAAATTTGGAGTCTGCATCTTTGAGAGCCGTGAGTTGGAATTACCAAATATAAATGTACACAATGTAGCCATGCTTATATTAATTATTATAATTCTTACTGTTTTTTATCTCTCTCGCACTTTGTTACTGCTCGCATAAACCTAATTTTCATCAATTGGAAAATCTTAGAAATAATGTGTCCACATGTCCAACAAATCATAGCTGATTTATCTTTCTCTAGGATCAAAACGAGATGATTTTATTTTGTTTTCTTGTAACCATATAGAAAAAACATATAGAAAAATACATATAGAAAAAACAAGGCACTACAGGGAGTTCTCAAAGCCACAAACAAAAAGACTCAAAAACCTATTTTATCTTTACCACCGCCTGTCAAGGACCCAGTTCTGCATCCAGACACCAGAAACATTACCAACAGACCTGCAATTATTTCGATAGGCAGTAACAGCACTAACAATTATAACCTCAGAAAAAACCACCAGACACGTAACGAAGTTCTTCTCTGCTTCGATTCACTTCTTCTTGGCTGCAGACTTGGTCACCTTGGCTCCGGAGGAATCCTTCTTCTCCACGCTCTTAACAACACCCACAGCAACAGTCTGCCTCATGTCCCTCACAGCAAACCTACCAAGTGGGGGGTACTCAGAAAAGGTCTCCACCACCATAGGTTTCGTTGGAATCATCTTCACAAAACCAGCATCACCATTCTTCAGGAACTTTGGCTCCTTCTCAATCTCTTTGCCAAATCGCCTATCAATCTTGGTCTGAATCTCAGCAAACTTAACAGCAATGTGGGAGGTGTGACAATCCAGAACTGGAGCACACCCATTGCCAATCTGCCCTGGGTGGTTCATGATGATAACCTGAGCAATGAAGCTGGCTGCCTCCTTAGCTGGATCATCCTTGGAGTTCGAGGCAACATACCCACGCTTGAGATCCTTAACAGCAACGTTCTTGACATTGAAGCCAACATTGTCACCAGGGAGAGCTTCCTGAAGAGCCTCGTGGTGCATCTCAACAGATTTAACTTCAGTGGTCAACCCAGTGGGACCAAAAGTAACAACCATTCCAGGTTTGATAATTCCAGTCTCAACACGACCCACTGGCACAGTTCCAATACCACCAATCTTGTAAACGTCCTGAAGAGGGAGACGGAGGGGCTTGTCAGTTGGGCGCTTTGGCTCATTGATGAGGTCCAAAGCCTCAAGGAGAGTGGGTCCCTTGTACCAGTCAAGGTTGGTGGATCTCTCAATCATGTTGTCACCTTCAAAACCAGAGATGGGGACGAAGGGGATCTTGTCAGGGTTGTATCCAACCTTCTTGAGGTAGGAAGACACTTCCTTCACAATTTCCTCATACCTAGCCTTGGAGTATTTGGGTGTGGTGGCATCCATCTGTAAAGACACAATAATGTCAGAATGACCAATTCAAACAAAAAAAATGAGGGATGAATAAATATGACAATGTTACCTTGTTACAACAGCAAATCATTTGTTTCACTCCAAGAGTGAAGATGAAGCAATATATTATATATGGAGAAATAGCAATTTTTTTGACTTGCTCTAGCTCATCATGGAAAATCAAGGTTTCATTCAAAGTAAAGTCATCATTTTTGACGAACAATTTGTGCTGTTCTCGTTGGGGATAAGCGAGGCATGATGCATTGGGAAGATAAATGAAATTAATTCTAAGGTGTAACATTATTAAGATCATATGGAAGAAAATTTGTGCCGATGGTTTACAGACATTTTTAATTTACGTTTTTAGTCTGAACGAACCGTTAGACTTGGGCACGTCTGATCTGGGACATTATAATGGCTGCTGTATGTTGCAAATCTAGCTAGAGTATAAAGTAGATGCATCAATGAGTAGATAAATTGTTCGGAGGCCCACTTAATAGCATTTTTGATAAAATTTCTTACTAATCAGATATCTGCTACCGCTAGAATATTAGTTTACTTCTATTGCCCTCAAAATGTACTTCAAATCTTCTTAATTATGTATTTCTTTCTAGTTTCTCAACTTTACGACTCAAACCTTGTCACCTTCTAATTTGATGTCATGGTACATTGGACCTTAAATTCTCCTATGTGACATGATTCAAGGCAATTTAGCAGACTTTGCTCTACCTTCTGTGTACTTAGGTAGGTTCATTATCAACAAAATGTTGTGGATTCTACTAATTTAACCAACAAAAAAAAACCCACCTCAAATTTCATCTTGTTTAATATCCTTCTCTAGTATAAGAACTTCCCCCAGTATTTGAGGTATCACGCAACAGGCAAGAATTCGCCTGCAGGCATAAAAAACTTTGCTGATCAGATTAATTGTAAACATACTCTTAGAAAGATGTGGTATGCACAGCAGTGAACAGCAGAGATAATAAGGTGTCAAACTTATACCACAATAACAAACAATAGAGGATGCAACACATACTAAAAACTAACATTAAGGCGTACTGAAAATCTTTGCTAGCAGTCTAGCATCATTTAATAGCGTAATTTGCAAAAACTAGGCGGAACCTGTGAGATATCACATTATGCTATCTCTGTAGTGAGCAATTGAGCAAGAATCAAAATTTATTTCTAGGAACATGCTTGGCTGGAATTATTTTCCTTTTTTTGTTTCTTTTAAATTAAAAAAAAACACATCAGTGCATTACAGAGTTGGCAGTGGACGCATAGAATTTCTGAATATCTTGTTTAGAAAGGTCTCCGTTGCCACTGCATATATTATTAGTTTCAAACCAAGAATTCATACTACAAAAGCGTAAGTGAAAGAAAATTGCCAAATCTATGTTTATTGAACATACTCATAAAACTAGCAACATGTACATATAGAAGAACACCACCCAAAGTCTACCTGATACAATGACAAACTTTTTACCATTAACTACGGGTCAGCGAGCAGTGGAGCAAGTGACTAACTTACATTAAGAATGATTTGCGAGCTTTGCACGACCACTTTTTTCATCTATCTCCACCCTCAAACCTAATTCAGCAATTTCAGGTGTGTTAACAGGACCTTGCAGCCGGAGTTCAGCAACTACATGCTGGTTTTCTGAATTGCCTTCTAATAAATTTTTTACTGCAAATAGTCCCCATTCCCTCAAGAATGGATTATCTTCATTAAGGACACACTGCTGTAATAGTAATAGGATCCCATTTCTCTGCCTGATCTCATCTTGTGCCTATTTCTTATTATGCAGACAATTGGCTATAACTGAAACTAGGTCTCTTCTGTACCCTTTGTAAGGGCATACTTTTGAAATTTCCGTTGCAAATGGCTTCAATTCAGGGTTGTTTGCTTTCTCAATAGATTTTTTAACCATGAGCGGGGGCTCAAGCTCACGTAGGAGATTTAGAACAGTTTCTAGAATGCCTGCAGACAGCAATGAATCGACCGGAGCTTCCATTGCTAATGAAGAGTAATCCTCCCAAGCACATACATCCCTCAAAATTACCAATGAGTATCCAAGAACATCGACTGTAGGAGAACAAGTTGGAAGCTCAGAACTTACTTTAAAACTAAAACCAACACAGCCAGAAGCCTTCTTCAATATGTTTAGAGCGGTCAGAGCAAACTCATTTGATACAGTCATTTCACGAGGTCGCTAACTCAAACATTTTGATAGGACACGCAGAAGAAATGCTTGCTCGGTAGTAAACAAATCGTTATCGGAGTTGGGATCATCAGACCTTTCAGAAATGTCCAAAGCACCTAACTTTGATGACAAACTGGAGGGATATGTCTTCTCAAAAAAAATGGAGAGATATGGCTCCTCAAGGCAGAGTTTCGTGAGGAGCCACTCAAACCACTCTTCTTGATACCCAACTGCAAAACAAGTCAAAGAGAGAAATTATCAATATACCGGATCTTTCCCCAACATCAGTAAACAACAAAAAATTATTGTATACTACAAAAACTAGTAGCAGTTTGTTGATTAGCTCAATGCAAGCAACAGCACGCGGTAAAGATGGCCTGGAGGATCAACAGAAGATAACAAATAAGACAACAACATGTACGCATCATTATTATCATCATCTAATCAGTTTTCCAATTGGAATGGGGTCGATTGAGGATACTCCATGAAAGAGAGAAAGATTCATTACATGCTCACTACCGGTGTTAGCCTTATCTTATTTAGTTTAACATTTGTTACCAAATAACATATGTAAAAGTGAATTCCTGTTATAATTCTCAATGACTAGTTGGCATCCACCAAATCCTCCTATACAATGACAAAATGTTCACAACATATGGAAATATGATAGATCAGCTAAAGAAAAATTTCATTTAATTCTGTGGCACAAAGAGAATGAGTTATATGCAGGTTTGTTGGCACATGATTAAAAGAATAAAGAACCGATCAGAGTGTGTCCCCTTAAGGTTAGTTTATTACATAGAATTTAAAAGGGGAAGCAGGAAACCGAAGAATACATAGAATTATGGACATTAGAAATTCTTCCGAAGTTCTACCTTGGCAAACAAATATACAAATCCCATCCCTATCCAATCTGGCTAATTCATCATAAATAAAAATAAAAATAAAGTTCACTACTTTCTCCTGTAAAGTACCCCCAATCCTCATTCTGTTATCTGCAACTACCCTAAAGCCTCCCTAATCAAAAGTTTCCATTTTTTTTATATGAACGTATATAGATAAAAAAGGGAATGTATCTTAGTTTTCCCCATCTTCCATTACATTTATCCGCTAGTGAAAGCTAAAAAACACCCAAGACTAGTCGGAAAATAACAAAATCCTGATCAAGTACTTTACAATAAAAAGTAGTCAACTTTCGGACATTTCCTGCTAACTTAGTTAGTCTACCACACTCGTGCAGAACACATGCCGTGAATCCCGTAAAAAAACACAATTTTTGCTTGAGAAGCAGTTGCAGCAATTTCAGCAACAACCATCATACACCTGATAATGTGTTAGTGCTGATTATCATTGCCACATCAGGGTGTGTGTATAGCATTATTGTTTCCAATGCAAAATAGTAAATAACTAGCGGATCCAATATACAGCACGTGCCACAATCTCGCAAAACCCCCAACCTTTTTACCTAGACAAGCCATCTTAACAACTTCCGTGACAACCATCACCCCACCCTCCTCCTCCGACGAATAACAGGTGTCCAAAACTAACAAAAGGAGGGGTGTCATAATTTTTTGCATCCTCTGTCACATATGTCTAGTAGTGAAAGCTAAAAAGCACTCTAGGATGGTTGCAGATAACAAACTACGGAATATGTTATTTTCCAATAAAAAGTAGTCAACTTTACGTAATGAAACAAACATTTTACCTTGACAAGCAGTGGTAATGAGCTCGACCACCACCACCACCCCCTTCTCACTACCAATCTCCCCCACCCTCCTCCTCCCCCCCTCCCCCGAACAGCACGTGTCTAAAACCATACAAACCACATCCAAAACCCCCTTCTCCCTCACCCTCGCCACCTCCAACAACCCCTCTGGAAACCCACGGGCCCACACCGCGCCCCGGTGGGCCTCCCCCGCCATGGCCACATTCCCCAACACCTGCAATCCAACCCGCAACAGCAAGATCGAATCTTGAGGGTTGGGATTGGGTTTGAGGATGGAAAATATGATATTTGGGCCGTTGGATTGGACGAAGGCGGTTTGGTTGGGGAGGTCGCCGGCGCAGAG
This sequence comes from Hemerocallis citrina, assembly GCA_017893485.1. Classification (NCBI taxonomy): domain Eukaryota; kingdom Viridiplantae; phylum Streptophyta; class Magnoliopsida; order Asparagales; family Asphodelaceae; genus Hemerocallis; species Hemerocallis citrina. Next base: position 41,141,845 of record CM030363.1, read on the forward strand.
GTTGCGGAGGCGGCGGAGGATGGGGAGAGGGGAGGCTGAGGAGGGAAGAAGGAGGAGGAGGTTTGGGACGTCTAGGGTTTCGATTTGGGGGTTTAGAGTTTCTAGGGTTTTAGCCATGGTTTTGGATTGGGATTTGGGAGGAAGAAGACGATGGTGGTTGAATTTTGTAAGGGTTTGGCAAGGCAAGGTCAAGGGGCCTACAAGAAATTCAGTGTTGGCGTAGGTCCTAAATTTTATTTACTCTTTTGAGGAATAAAACTCCTCCCCACCTGTCTACTTTCGTGGAAATAACATCCTCTTCTTTTGACTCTTTTGTTTAAGAACAAAGCAAAATGCTTTGCCAGTTTGGTTTCACCTTTTCATTCATTTAGATCATACACTATTTTGAGGAGCATATATATAGGAGAACCTATGCGATGTTGGAGCATCGGTTGGTGGGCATAATCAAATACATTACAACTAAACTTTCAAAGGGGATGTATACCATGGAAAATTGACAAACATGATTCTGGGATACCCCAACCCCACATTGGATAACAATATTACCGAAAGAGATAAATAAACAATCTAATTTATATTGATAACTTATTAATCTCATCAACAATTTCCACACAAGGGCAAAAGAAAGAAGCTACTATTGGTACAAGGGAACTCCAGAAAAATAGTACAATACTGAACCATGACAGCAGTTTGAGATGATTCTTTTATAAGACAAACTACAACATTCGGAGATTTAAGTCTTCAGCATCACTGGAGTCGGACAATATTCGACCTCCTGCATTCACCGTCTTCAACAATTCACTTTCTTTCTAACACTAAAAAGACACGGGAGTTTATCGGCATATAACATTTATATACACATGAAGCAATATATTATATATGGAGAAATAGCAATTTTTTTGACTTGCTCTAGCTCATCATGGAAAATCAAGGTTTCATTCAAAGTAAAGTCATCATTTTTGACGAACAATTTGTGCTGTTCTCGTTGGGGATAAGCGAGGCATGATGCATTGGGGAGATAAATGAAGTTAATTCTAAGGTGTAACATTATTAAGATCATATGGAAGAAAATTTGTGCCTACGGTTTACAGACATTTTTAATTTACGTTTTTAGTTTGAACGAACCGTTAGACTTGGGCACGTCTGATCTAGGACATTATAATGGCTGCTGTATGTTGCAAATCTGGCTAGAGTATAAAGTAGATGCATCAATGAGTAGATAAATTGTTCGGAGGCCCACTTAATAGCATTTTTGATAAAATTTCTTACTAATCAGATATCTGCTACCGCTAGAATATTAGTTTACTTCTATTGCCCTCAAAATGTACTTCAAATCTTCTTAATTATGTATTTCTTTCTAGTTTCTCAACTTTACGACTCAAACCTTGTCACCTTCTAATTTGATGTCATGGTACATTGGACCTTAAATTCTCCTATGTGACATGATTCAAGGCAATTTAGCAGACTTTGCTCTACCTTCTGTGTACTTAGGTAGGTTCATTATCAACAAAATGCTGTGGATTCTACTAATTTAACCAACAAAAAAAAACCCACCTCAAATTTCATCTTGTTTAATATCCTTCTCTGGTATAAGAACTTCCCTCAGTATTTGAGGTATCACGCAACAGGCAAGAATTCGCCTGCAGGCATAAAAAACTTTGCTGATCAGATTAATTGTAAACATACTCTTAGAAGGATGTGGTTTGCACAGCAGTGAACAGCAGAGATAATAAGGTGTCAAACTTATACCACAATAACAAACAACAGAGGATGCAACACATACTAAAAACTAACATTAAGGTGTACTGAAAATCTTTGCTAGCAGTCTAGCATCATTTAATAGCGTAATTTGCAAAAACTAGGCGGAACCTGTGAGATATCACATTATGCTATCTCTGTAGTGAGCAATTGAGCAAGAATCAAAATTTATTTCTAGGAACATGCTTGGCTGGAATTATTTTCCTTTTTTTTGTTTTTTTTTAAATTAAAAAAAACACATCAGTGCACTACAGAGTTGGCAGTGGACACATAGAATTTCTGAATATCTTGTTTAGAAAGGTCTCCGTTGCCACTGCATATATTATTAGTTTCAAACCAAGAATTCATACTACAAAAGCTTAAGTGAAAGAAAATTGCCAAATCTATGTTTATTGAACATACTCATAAAACTAGCAACATGTACATATAGAAGAACACCACCCAAAGTCTACCTGATACAATGACAAACTTTTTACCATCAACTATGGGTCAGCGAGCAGTGGAGCAAGTGACTAACTTACATTAAGAATGATTTGCGAGCTTTGCACGACCACTTTTTTCATCTATCTCCACCCTCAAACCTAATTCAGCAATTTCAGGTGTGTTAACAGGACCTTGCAGCCGGAGTTCAGCAACTACATGCTGGTTTTCTGAATTGCCTTCTAATAAATTCTTTACTGCAAATAGTCCCCATTCCCTCAAGAATGGATTATCTTCATCAAGGACACACTGCTGTAATAGTAATAGGATCCCATTTCTCTGCCTGATCTCATCTTGTGCCTGTTTCTTATTATGCAGACAATTAGCTATAACTGAAACTAGGTCTCTTCTGTACCCTTTGTAAGGGCATACTTTTGAAATTTCCATTGCAAATGGCTTCAATTCAGGGTTGTTTGCTTTCTCAATAGATTTTTTAACCATGAGCGGGGGCTCAAGCTCACGTAGGAGATTTAGAACAGTTTCTAGAATGCCTGCAGACAGCAATGAATCGACCGGAGCTTCCATTGCTAATGAAGAGTAATCCTCCCAAGCACATACATCCCTCAAAATTACCAATGAGTATCTAAGAACATCGACTGTAGGAGAACAAGTTGGAAGCTCAGAACTTACTTTAAAACTAAAACCAACACAGCCAGAAGCCTTCTTCAATATGTTTAGAGCGGTCAGAGCAAACTCATTTGATACAGTCATTTCACGAGGTCGCTCACTCAAACATTTTGATAGGACACACAGAAGAAATGCTAGCTCGGTAGTAAACAAATCGTTATCGGAGTTGGGATCATCAGACCTTTCAGAAATGTCCAAAGCACCTAACTTTGATGACAAACTGGAGGGATATGTCTTCTAAAAAAAAATGGAGAGATATGGCTCCTCAATGCAGAGTTTCGTGAGGAGCCACTCAAACCACTCTTCTTGATACCCAACTGCAAAACAGGTTAAAGAGAGAAATTATCAATATACCGGATCTTTCCCCAACATCAGTAAACAACAAAAAATTATTGTATACTACAAAAACTAGTAGCAGTTTGTTGATTAGCTCAATGCAAGCAACAGCACGCGGTAAAGATGGCCTGGAGGATCAACAGAATATAACAAATAAGACAACAACATGTACGCATCATTATTATCATCATCTAATCAGTTTTCCAATTGGAATGGGGTCGATTGAGGATACTCCATGAAAGAGAGAAAGATTCATTACATGCTCACTACCGGTGTTAGCCTTATCTTATTTAGTTTAACATTTGTTACCAAATAACATATGTAAAAGTGAATTCCTGTTATAATTCTCAATGACTAGTTGGCATCCACCAAATCTATATAATAAAACACAAAGAAAGCTATCAAGTGGCTCACATTCAATCCCCCTAAAATCAAAGGCCTACATCTAACCTCACAAAACACATTTTCCCCCCAAAATTTCAAACTCAAAACTAATTTCCCCCCCCAAAACTAAAAAATCCATTACTTCATTACTATCTCTCTTCACTTTTTCATATTTCTCTCTTTCTTTCTCTATCTCTCTCTCTCATTCTTTCTTTATTAATTAGAAATTTAGATTTTAAGAGATCAGGTTTGTAAATTTTCAGAATTTTTATGTTTTTTTATTGCACATGTTATATTGAAAATATCAAATATCTCTTCAACAGTTAAATTTCATCATTTTCCACTTACACCTCCATTTATAATTATTTTTCAACATTTATAACTAATTGTTGTCATACTATTCAAACTTGAGCTACATAATTGTTGTTTTATTATTTACCGGGTTTTTCGTGTTTTGTATCGTTCCGAAGACGTGCCGTAGGCACGTGCCCACGGGCAAATCTAGTCCTCCTATACAATGACAAAATATTCACAACATATGGAAATATGATAGATCAGCTAAAGAAAAATTGCATTTAATTCTGTGGCACAAAGAGAATGAGTTATATGCAGGTTTGTTGGCACATGATTAAAAGAATAAAGAACCGATCAGAGTGTGTCCCCTTAAGGTTAGTTTATTACATAGAATTTAAAAGGGGAAGCAGGAAACCGAAGAATACATAGAATTATGGACATTAGAAATTCTTCCGAAGTTCTACCTTGGCAAACAAATATACAAATCCCATCCCTATCCAATCTGGCTAATTCATCATAAATAAAAATAAAAATAAAGTTCACTACTTTCTCCTGTAAAGTACACCCAATCCTCATTCTGTTATCTGCAACTACCCTAAAGCCTCCCTAATCAAAAGTTTCCATTTTTTTTATATGAACGTATATAGATAAAAAAAGGAATGTATCTTAGTTTTCCCCATCTTCCATTACATTTATCCGCTAGTGAAAGCTAAAAAACACCCAAGACTAGTCGGGAAAATAACAAAATCCTGATCAAGTACTTTACAATAAAAACTAGTCAACTTTCGGACATTTCCTGCTAACTTAGTTAGTCTACCACACTCGTGCAGAACACATGCCGTGAATCCCGTAAAAAAACACAATTTTTGCTTGAGAAGCAGTTGCAGCAATTTCAGCAACAACCATCATACACCTGATAATGTGTTAGTGCTGATTATCATTGCCACATCAGGGTGTGTGTATAGCATTATTGTTTCCAATGCAAAATAGTAAATAACTAGCTGATCCAATATACAGCACGTGCCACAATCTCGCAAAACCCCCAACCTTTTTACCTAGACAAGCCATCTTAACAACTTCCGTGACAACCATCACCCCACCCTCCTCCTCCGACGAATAACAGGTGTCCAAAACTAACAAAAGGAGGGGTGTCATAATTTTTTGTATCCTCTGTCACATATGTCTAGTAGTGAAAGCTAAAAAGCACTCTAGGATGGTTGCAGATAACAAACTACGGAATATGCTATTTTCCAATAAAAAGTAGTCAACTTTACGTAATGAAACAAACATTTTACCTTGACAAGCAGTGGTAATGAGCTCGACCACCACCGCCACCCCCTTCTCACTACCAATCTCCCCCACCCTCCTCCTCCCCCCCTCCCCCGAACAGCACGTGTCTAAAACCATACAAACCACATCCAAAACCCCCTTCTCCCTCACCCTCGCCACCTCCAACAACCCCTCTGGAAAACCCCGGGCCCACACCCTGCCCCGGTGGGCCTCCCCCGCCATGGCCACATTCCCCAACACCTGCAATCCAACCCGCAACAGCAAGATCGAATCTTAAGGGTTGGAATTGGGTTTGAGGATGGAAAATATGATATCTGGGCCGTTTGATTGGACGAAGGCGGTTTGGTTGGGGAGGTCGCTCGCGCAAAGGTTGCGGAGGCGGCGGAAGATGGGGAGAGGGGAGGCTGAGGAGGGAAGAAGGAGGAGGAGGTTTGGGACGTCTAGGGTTTCGGTTTGGTTGGGGGCATCCATCTGTAAAGACAATAATTTCAGAATGACCAATTCAAACAAAAAAATGAGGGATAAAATAAATATGACAAAAAAATTAATCACTGGCCCAGAAAAATAAAAGGGAAATCTAAAATATAAATTAAAAACTGGATTTAGTAGGACTAACGGCAAACATATAAGGACAACCAAAAAGGAAACTGAAAACAAAAGGTTTGTAAAATAAATGAATAGAGGCAGATTGAACAAAGAAAAGTAGAAATTTAAAAAACTCATCAATAAAAAAAATTTACTTGTATCATGTCCGCTAACATATAAAACAGTTGATACCAACTTGCTAAATTAATGAATAAAACATAACACAACTATTTTCTTTAAAATCAGCAGTTATTTAGGAATAATATGCCTCTATTTTAGGTCAAAAAATAAACATTAACACTGTATACAAAACAACATAAGGGTACAAGACTTCACAAGCTAATAAGATTGACCAGCTAGGGGGGTGGGGGCAAAGTTATCAATCAAATTTGAAACCAAGGAATCATAGAAACAATAATTATGTATTAAAAACAATATATATCAGATACTTTTGAAAAATTATCCTACAAATTTACACTTGATAGATTACTTAAGATAATTTAATTACACAACAATTACACAAGCTAAGGATCTAACTAAAATTATCTCAAAATGTGCAATGAAACATTCTTTTAAAAAATGGATATATATATATATATATATATATATATATATATATATATATATATATATATATATATATATATATATATATATGCTACAATTTAATACTATGCATACTATCAAATGGATGGTCTTTAACTAATTATAAGGTATAAAATCATCATAATTAATAAGATAAGAGCATCTGTTGTAGTCGTTGTCTATTGAGACATTTTTTCCAAAAATTGGTTTAGGAGCATCTGCGGTCGTTGGCTATTTAGCCAATTTCACTCAATTTGCCTATTTGGAAAATATAGCACGATGATACATCTTTCGTTTGAAGATCGGACCGTAGATTATACACCGTCCAAAAAAAATTAATAAAATAATCGGACGGGAGATTATACATCATCCCAAAAACCATTTCATTTCTTAATATAAATTTTTGTGGACGGTAGATAATCTACCGGGTAGTTAATCCACCGTCCTATACTAAACAAAAAAATTAAGAGCAGGGACATTATACTTCGCCCAAGACATCTGAAGGATTTTTTTTGATATTTTTTATTGATTTTCAGCTTTTTTAACATTAAATGTCACTATCATTGCTTATAAAAAAAATTAATTTTTTTAAAAAACATAGTACGAGAGATAATTTAACATTTGGTCAAATTTTAGCTAACAACAACTACAACAAAAGCTGTATTCGGCATTTGCTATAAGCCAAATAGCCAAAATTTGGCAATAACAACTGTAGATGCTCTAAACTAACTAAAAACTTACAATACATTAACTCAGTTCATACACAAAATTTGACAACACATGTATGGAGTTACTAAGGGCCTGTTTGGAAATTAGGCTCGGTTAAGATAACTATAGTTTCTCACAATTGTGAAGCAAATCTACCATTATCTAGTAAATTTACTTCATAACAGTTAGACAAACCAGTTATCTAGACAGAACATCATTCACAAACAGAACCGTAAGAATTATACTCTATAACAAACAATTTAACTATAAACAAATTATACAATATTATCAAAATATAATCAAACAAAAGTATAAAAACTAATTAATTACAACAAATTTTGAAATTACATAAAAACAAATAGAAAAGATATTAACAGTTATAAAATATGTTATCAAACATACAAACTTTATGAAAATACAGATGTCTAACAAATAAAGAAAAATAATTTTTAATTAAACAGATCTACACAATACACCGTCTTAATAACTTATCAAGATAAACGATTTGACTCAACAATAGATGCTACGAACCGAATAATTTTACCAAATGAAAACTTAATCGTAATTAAATAAAATCAATTAGATCTAAAATAACTCATAAACAAGAATCTAAATCACAAAACCCTAAAAAGCGGTATCAAAACATGAACCCGAGTCAGAAATCAAATCTAAGCATCAGATCAAAACTTCAGATCTAAACTATAGCATGGGAAAGATTCAAAGATTCGAAAGATGTTAGGAACCTAGGAGAACTCATCCTTAAAAGCTAGCTGTTAAGGGGAGGGAGCCCAAGTTTATAACTACCCAACATTGGTTCCCCATATAACCGATGTGGGACTAATTTTGGATCATAACATTCCACCACGCTTCCGTAACCCGCCGCCCTCGGCGGTATTCACTCTAGCGACACTGGCCCGGCCCGGACCTACAGTAATTTTAATCCAGCCTCTAGGTAGCCCTTTCCGACTCTCGGCGGCTTTCACTCTAGCGTCTAGGTAGCCCTTTCCGACTCTCGGCGGCTTCACTCTAGCGTCTAGGTAGCCCTTTCCGACTCGGCGACTTTCACTCTAGCGACACTGGCCCAATCCGGGTCTACCAGTAATTTTAATCCAGCCTCTAGAGCAAATTAAGAAGCATGAGGTTGGCTCTGATACCAATTGTTAGGAACCTAGGAGAACTCATCCTTAAAAGCTAGCTGTTAAGGGGAGGGAGCCCAAGTTTATAACTACCCAACATTGGTTCCCCATATAACCGATGTGGGACTAATTTTGGATCATAACAAAAGATTTAAATTACAGGAAAAAAGATTGAAAAATTTACCGAAAATTAGAGAGGCGGCGAGAAATAGAGAAAATACCCTTAGGGTTTCTGGTGTTTTCAGGGGGTGGTGTTGGGAATGGTTTGCGGCTGCCGGATTGATTGTGGTTTGTGGTTTTTACAGGTAAATTGCGGAGAAACGAGGCAAAATATTTTTTGTGTACGGTGTTTCGGGTTTTAAAAACAGTTTTCGGTTGTTAAAATCAAAATATAGAATAATTTTATTTGATTATAAATTTTTGCAAAACTCATTTTAAAATTTCACACTTAAAATCTATATTTATAATAAGTTTTTTAAAAACAGAAAAGCATATTTTCTCAGAAGTTTTTTCAATTTCCAACCAACATATTGTATATGTATATGTATATGTATACATTATGTATGTATATATAATTGTATGTAATTATTATTATTATAATCTCTACTATTTTAATGGAAGAGTTGGTATTGTAAACAAACAAATCCTAATTTTGTAACTGAGTAAACCCGTGCAATATACGTTCAAATTTAATTCAATTAATAAAAACATTTATAGACAAACAAATCCGTTTGTTGCCGGTGAATATCTAAGCTAATATAAAAGAAGTATTAGATTTAAGGCTAGACTATATTGAAATTTTTACTATTATTAATAAAAAAATATTTATTAAGACGTGCATCGCACGTGAAAATTACTAGTATATATAGTTTACCAAACAATATTCTATTTTCGAAAAAAAACCAACTTTATAATATTTTTTTCCGAGAACTAAGTTTATAATGAATTTTCAAAACAACGAACCAAACGCAGCCAATTTGTATTTTATAAGTTACGTAGTTGTGTTTTTATGTTACGCAAAGTTTTTTTATATTTTTGGTCTTTAATATCCATAGACTGTATTTTTTTATTCTAATTAATCACAAATTTATATGTGGAATAGTGTCACTTATTTGATCCTTTTCTTAAAGTGAATTCACAGTAATGAAGGAGATTGACCTTACAAGTATACAAATTTGGAGTCCGCGTCTTTGAGAGCCGTGAGTGGGAATTACCAAATATAAAAGTGCATAATGTAGCCATGCTTATATTAATTATTATTATCCTTACTATTTTTTATCTTTCTCGCACTTTGTTACTGCTCGCATAAACCTAATTTTCATCAATTGGAAAATCTTAGAAATAATGTGTCCACATGTCCAACAAATCATAGCTGATTTATCTTTCTCTAGGATCAAAACGATATTGTTTTATTTTGTTTTCTTGTAACCATGCACACTCACTCGCTGTGCAAACAAGACTCAAACACAGGGGATAACAATGGGTAGGATAAGGAGATTGTATGGAGTTTACTCTTAACCTACCCTAAAACCAAATACTTGACCCATGCCCTAATGGATAATTTAGAAAATGGCCTAATCTAACGGGTAAACGGGGTGAAACAATTGATATAACATTCTTAACAATCAAATTATAGAACAAAAACTGTGAATAAAAATGATTATGTTAATTTCTAATTCAATTTTTTAATAACGTAATCACATAGAGAGTTGTATAATCATTACCTCTACACTTAATATTCATTTTATATATCGTATATAAATGAGTCTATAACATATGTTGAAACAAGTAAATGGGTAAATGGGTAAGTACATATTTGCATTTACTCGTGCCCTACCCTATTTTTTAAACGGGTAAAAACAATTACCCTTACCTAATATGTAAAAAGTTCTATGCATACCCTTACCCTTAAGGAAATTGGGTGCAATCCCTACTCAAACACCTGATCTCTTGTTCGCTATCTAAAAGACTTACCAATATACTCTACTGTCACCCACAATTTCAACGCTAATTGAACCTCCTCAATGACTAATGAGGCATTCCAAAAGAGAAAGAAAACTACAATGAAGATTATGTTTGGTAAATTTTGGTCCTTAGAATATTGTTTCATAAACTCAATCATCTACTTAATGGATTGAAATCTTGCCATTAACATCGAACGATTGACGAAATAAAATATTTATTAAATGGACACAAAACATAAGATTTTGTATTTACGTTGAGTGATTTTAAATTAAGAGAGAGTAAAGAAAATGATCTTTGAGCGCTAGAAGTGGGGATTATCAATTATAAATGTAGATAATGTAGCCATGCTTATGTTAATTATTGTTATTCTTATTGTAGTGCCCCAATTTTCGTACACTAGAAATTCGTGACACATCAAGAATTTGTTGTTTCAATTGTACAATTCACATGAAATTAAAAACCTTATTTACAATGAATCTTGTTACATTGTTCAAGAATGTTTACGACAGATTTTACATCTTGTTTACAACATTCAAAAACTCAAACTCTCACCTGGATGCTTCAATACTCGAGCCCCTGCTCCTATAATCAAAAGGTCCTACAAAACTACCAACTGTGGGCACGTCAGTTATGCAATTGACGCAAGACTGATAATAACAGCGAACTCTAATCCTCTCAACAATCATAGTATTGCGAAACAATATATCTACAAGTATGTATTCTAGATGTGCCACTGTATTCCATGACCCTAGAAGTCTAATGCTAAAAAATGCACACCAATGATCTTTTCTAATGCACGCTTGTCTGGAAACTTATGATGCCTATACAACATACTTTCGAATGTAAGGTACCATCTTTCTCTTTCTTATTGGGTTCGACCGCTCACCATGCCTACCTACTCATGCATTTGTTTCTGTTATTGACAATTATGTTATGACTGATAATGTTGCAGCTCCCTGTGGTCTTTCTCCGCTACTTAGTCAAATCGTGGTCATTCCCACTCCGCTTGGGCCCTGTTGTCTTTCTCCACTCCGGACCTTACCAAAAGCTATCACGTATGTAATGGTGGCCCTATGGTCTTTCTTCGCTCATTGGGAGACCCAGAGTTAAACTTTCCCTTCCCATTCATAACTGATACCATAGAACATTGATGAACATTTATGGGTCTTCGCCTAAGTTCCGACAGGAGCGTTGTGACCTATACATCTGCTTCTTGACCTTGTAACTAGATCTCATAAATTATGAGTCGATATCACACTACGCGTGTCTCCTTGACAGGTGAATACGGCTCCCAACTAGTGTATGTTCTTACAATCATCAACAAAATACGACATAGAGCTAGCGTCACCCTGCCGAACTTACGTCGACAACACTTAGGAATACTTACCATACCTGGTTTATCCTGGCTTTCGAAGAAACGCAACATTGCTGATACCCTGGACCTTGCTCAGCCTTTAGAACCCATACACTCTAGGTTATAGCACTAAGTTACGAACTAACCCTACGACAAACCCATATTTTTTTAGACAGCATATTAAAACTAGTGGTATTGCTTATCCTAGAAATTCTAGTTGAACTTATTAAACTATATTGCAGTCAAATCCATAGATTTCGTTCTATCTATTATCGCACGTCCTGCAAGTCTCGCACAACTCTCGGTTTCACACCCTGTTGGTCTCTACCTAGTTCTCGATCTAGCTTCCTAATAGTTTACAAACTATAATATCACACTTTCAATTTCTCAGTTGTTCACAACGATTAGTTTGACTCATTCTCACAAGATATAAAGCAACAAGAAACTAAGCTAAACGATAAGACTTGTTCTAGGTTAACCTTTAGCTAAAAGCTCCGCGACTGGCCCTGGAATTCTCTAAGTCCTAGATCAACCCAACCACGTCCACTGTCAACTAAAAACAAAGATCAAACTCCGCCTTCAGGGCCTAAGTTTGGCCCGATATGAATCACTCCCAAGCCCTCCCTCAAACTGATCAAAACCCACGACACCCCCCCCCCCCCCCCCCCCCCCCTCTCTCGCGCCCCGCCCTCTTGCTATTTTTGGCACCATTCGGGTTCAAGTTATACTCCCCTCTTGGTACCATATGACTTCACCTCAACATTACTTAAATAGTAACTCATGAGTCTCAAATAGCGAGTTTACATCGCTAAAACAGTTCAAATTAGCAGGAAAAAAATAGCCAAGACAGTAGGGTTCAAACTGGAAAACATATAACTAAACGTTGACAATTTGGGATGTTTTCGAACCTGATTCAAGAGTCATATACACTATATCGGAGTATCAGTTTAAGCAGCACTCTAGCAGTAGTATGAATCTCAAACGAGGGTATGCAGCAACCCTAAATACATCAACTAACGGTTCGAAATAGTGAGCACTTATTGCTCGAAATAGTGAGCAAATAACACCTTATTACATTGCGTATAATGCTATAAGTGGTCTTTTAACTTGCTGTTTTTAACCTACAACAATAAATCAATCTATCATAGTTCTAACATACTTAGGATCAATGTCTCACGAAGAATACACCCCACAAGTACTATGGCAAACAATAAGCATTCAAGGATAGATTTCGCAGTTTCCATTTCCTCCTACTATTTCATTTGTCTAGCATGCTTTCTGCGATTTCACAATTATCATAGTCGGATATTAAATCATAAATTAACACAAAAAATATTGGGTACAATTTACAAGCATTATCCCAACGATTAGGCTATCATCAAATAATTGACTAGCTTAATTTATGCTTAATCATTCAATCACTCAATTTGTTTCTCACATCTATATAATAAAAAACAAAGAAAGCTATCAAGTGGCTCTCCTTCAATCCCTCCCCAAATCAAAGGCCCAGATCTAATCTCACAAAACACATTTTTCCTCCCAAAGTTTTTCCCCCAAAACTCAAATTCAAATCCCCCCCCCCCAAAACAACTTATTTATTTATTTAATTCTCTCTCTCTCTCTCTCACTCACTTTCTCTCTCTCTCTATATATATATGGACATAGACTTGACTTTTATAGACCAACTTATAATTATTTTTCACCATATACTGATGGAAACATGGACTTTTATTGTCATACTATTCAAACTTCAGCTACATAATTGTTGATTTACTGTTTACAAGATTTTTCATATGTTGTATCATTCTGAAGACGTGCTGTAGGCACGTGGCCACGGGCAAATCTAGTCAATCAATATTAGATACCAACTCATGATATTCAATAATACGACCCAAGGGAAAGGGAGAGGGAGGAAAGAAGAACAGATAAATTGCTTGTAGAGAGAGAGAGTGGCCCAAGCCCAACTCAGTTAGAGCCCTTAAACTTTTTACAAACAGTAATCCACGAAGGCCGAGTTTGTATCATTAAGCCCATCAGGCCTAGTAAGAGAGAGCCCAAGCCCATAACTCAGTTAGTCATTAATTTTTGAAATTGTACCATCGGCCTAGTTTGTGCTTAAGCCCATCCAGGCTTAATAAGTAGGCCAGAAATGGACATGGATTTGATTTACACCTCAATATGTGATCTAGAAGACACAAAAAACTTGCATATTCTAAAGCCCACATATTCCTAACACGTCATCCTCTAACATGCTATCACACTTACATAGGCTGGGCCATCTAGACCAACTAGGCCAATAAGATAGACATAAGCTACTCAAAGCTCTACTATTTTAGCAGTCATGATTGTCTGAAATCTTGTTGATGTCGTTGTGGAGCTTTGAAAAGTTCATGGGTGGACAACTAAATGTGATGATTTATGTTGAGCTCCTACCAACCCCTCTCCTCTTACCAACCCCTTCCCTCCCCTGCCTCAACGCCTCTCTCCTTCTCCTTCTCCCTCTCCCTCTACCCGGTCCTTCTCTGAACCCAACGTTGCCTTCCAAACTCTCAGCAGCAAGCAAACTGCTGCTTTAGGTATCCTTCTCCTTTCCCTCAACACTACGATGGCTGCCAACTTCCTCTCGCTTCTTGAGCTCAGTGGGTGCGGGCCCAACGAAGGGGTCCGCCACCCACTGGCGACAACAGATGCTGCTACCGCTATGGTGGCTGTCCCGGAGCAGAAAGCAGCAACACCTAACCTAGTACAAGCACTGTCTACGGTTGTTCCCGCCGCTGTGATTCCTCCCTTGCAGATGGTCCCCCATGGGGAGGGTGATCGTGAGCTCAGTCGTGCTCGATCCCCGACGAGTGTACACCATCGTGCACTACCACGTCGTGAAGGGAAGAGCCACGATCATCACCGCTTTGATAATCACCACCATCATGAGGGACAGTACAGGGGAGGGCCCAACGATGGGGTCCCCCGCCCGGCCAATATAGGCGGCAAAGGACACCACCGTTTTAGCCACGTCACCACCAGCACGACAGGGACCATCATCAGAGAGTTTCAGAGACTAAACCTTACAACCGGCACTTCCAACCTTCAAACCCCAACACAATGCCACTACCCAAACCATCAGTGCAACATTCAACAAACCCCAACACAATGCCACTCCCCAAACCATCGGTGCAACATTTACCCCGTCCACATCTTTCCCCACCACAACAAACAAATAGTGCTTCTCCCCCACACAAACACAGCATCCACATAACCCATAAGAACTCTCTCCAGTCTGCTACAACCAACCAACCACAACACACCAGCCGACTACTCTCCGACCCCGCACCACAGGAGCTCCTTGCCCCGAACTCCTGCGACAAGCTTACCCTAGGGGCAATGCGAGTCGGGAGTAATGGGGAAAGAAACTCTGAGGGTGAGGAAGGAGAGGGGCAATGGGTCCTGGTTAAGGGTAAGAAAAACAAAGCACAAGATGAGCCAATGTACCTTGACAACGCACAGGGGCACCACAAGAAGAAGCAGCGGAAGGGCAAAAAGAAGCCAGCTCCGTGTTTCAATTGCGGAGACCTTGGCCATTTCAGAAACGAATGTACTAAGGAGGTTCGTTGTATCAGATGTTTGAAGTGGGGTCATTTATCCTATGTTTGTACCAATGTGATAGACACCAACAGCGAGGGAGAACGTCAAGTGACCCGGGGTAGATCACCCGATCGGCCTGCTATGGTACGCTTGTTTAACAGTCTTGAAATTGTTAAAAGCGAAGAGAGATGGCTTCGGAAGTGGTGTGCTGTTGCCAAGGTGAGAGCTGGTAGACCGTCGGAGTCGCATCTCACGCAAGCCCTCACCGACAAGTGGCCGTTGAGAGCCCATGGGGATTGGGTAGTTAAGAAACTCTGCCATCTACAGTTTCTAGTATCCTTCCCTACGCCAGAAAAAGTCGAGGAGGTGATGAGGATGGGGGTTGTCGACTTTGGATTCTTTCAAATTGAGTTCTGCGCATGGACACCGCACTTCGGAGCGGAGCTCCCACAGGGAGAGGCATACTGGATTTGGATCCATAACATTCCGCTGCATTTTTGGAAGATGGAGGCGATTCAAGAAATCGTTGCGGAGTTCGGGACAGTGGTCGAATTAGATGAAAAAACTGTTCGCCGCTCAGAGATTATCTCGGCTAGAGCTCTAATCAAGAGCGCTGATATCACCTTGATGCCGAGATTCGCAAAAGTGTATTCTTTTGAGGATTCGTATCTAGTGCGTTTTGTGCTTGACCAGAGGGTTGAAGCTCACAAGGAATCAGCAAGTTGCACCACCCCCAAACACCACAACTCCGTCAGAGATACCAGATCTTACAAATAAGTCCTATCGCCTTCTAAATCCCTCACTTTAGATGGATCGCATGAGAAAGAGAGAGCTCACCGGGATTTCATCAAGGCAGCGAAGGGGGCAGAGCGGAGCATTAATGCGACGGCGGAGCTGCCAATGCCCAAGGAAGGTCGAAGCCGTTATCACTCCGTCAAATCCACTAGTCAGAAGTCCGGTGGGACCCCCAACTCAGTGGAGAGACCGGAGGACCAACTTGACTCGCCAAGGGTGGAGGGCCGCGCAGCTGCTCAGAGGGAAGGGCCAGGAGCCAGTGATCCCAATCAGGAAAAAGCTACAGTCTGCGCCATGACGCAGGCTACGCGACAGGAGTTGGTGGAGAAGTCGCGCAGTCTGGGGAAGGCCACAGGCGCTCAGACCATGTCGACCAAAGAGTGGGTGGAAAAGAGGTGGTTTGGTGGCGATAAAGGCGGAGAAAAAGTCGCTTTGTTGAGGCAAGAGCGACAACTGTCTGAGCCTACTCTGGGGAGAGAGCAGCGCGCTGATCTGCAAAACTCCATCAAAAAGAACCCATCTGAGCTCGTGGGTGGCTCAGAGGGAGTAGGTGGCAAAGTGGGTACTTTTCTTACAGCCGATTTGGGGAAGAAAGATGGGGTTTTCGGAGCAGATGAGAGAGTAGAGATCCAAAGAGTGGTTGAAGTCGGAAGGGGTAAGGAATTGGAAGGTGAAGCGTCTGTTTGCGGTAAAGGGAAGATTAAGGAGGCATCAATTAATGTGGAAAATTTTTTGAACCAGGCGTCTAACACACCCACCGATGCACCCCCCCATGAGGAGCGGCCACGTGGCGAGCGTAGCAGCTCGTGTTTCACGCCAGGCTCGGTGTACCCAGTGCTCAAGAAACCCACCGATACCCCCACCAATCACGTGTTGCCAGCTGTCCTTGGCGGTAAACTTACCGCCTTAGACAGCACAGTGACTGGCATGGGTATCGAGGTTTCGGATGTGCTGCCTCGCGGTGGTTCGAATGTTGATTCTTGATTTTGATGATCACAACACAGTGCAACATGTGTCTATGTTATACAGCTAACATTGCAGTGCAGAGACTAAAGACAATTCTAGCTGAACAAATAAACAAGCTCAAAAAGATACAGATGAAGAAGACAAGGATCAAGTTTCAATTCAAGACTCAAGACTCAAGACTTCAAGCTCAAATGTGTTATATTATTTTGTCTTGTAAACATTGTATTTTATTTCTTGTTGAGTCTTAGTCTGATGTAAAGCCTTGTCAACACACACACACACACACATACTCAAAATTTCATAATGTGTGTCTCTTAAAAACCTCCAAAAAAGAAGTCAAAACAGTTTGAAGAATTTTAACTTTTAAGTACCAGTCGACTTAAGCTTTTGCCAGTCGACTGATAAGTACAAAATTGTTTAAAATTATTTAAACTCTGATCAGTCGACTCATATGGCAACCCAGTCGACTGTTCGAGAGCTTTTGACCGTTTTCTGATTTTCAAAATCAAATTTTTTCAAACTCAAAAGTTCTGATCCGTTGGTTGACAGTTATGTAACTGTTTTCCAACGTTCAGGAGATCAAAACTCCTTATATAGAGTTTCATATCTCACTGAAAAGAAGAACTTGATTTTTTATACACCCGAGCATTCTTGTGAAAAACATTTTAAGAGATTTTCTGTGAGAAACAAAGCTTTCAAAGTTCATACTCTTTGGTTCTCTACATTCAGTCCAGTATAGCATTGAATTCGCTCTGGACTGAGTATAGAAGTCAACCTTGTGATTTAGCCTCGTGCATCAACACATACACCAACAAGGCTATAGGTTGATTGTAAAAATTCTTCTTGTACTTTTGCTCTCGGTTGGAGAGTGGTTGTTGACTCTTGGTTGTAGAGTCGGTGTCTTTTCACTCTTGGTAGTAGAGTGGGTTGCTTTCTCTGGTTAAGAGAAAGGACTACGGGTTAGACAAGATTGTTGTCGTAACGCCGTAGGGTATTCTTGTAATTTTTCAAGAATAGTGGAAATCTCAAGTGGGTTGCTTGGGGACTGGATGTAGGTCGGGAGGACCGAACCAGGATATATCTTGTGTACTCTGTGATTGATTATCTTGTGTTTGCATTTACTTTTGTTTGTTTAAGTTCTGCAAAACTTGTCTGGCCAGTCGACTCAGCTTCGTATCAGTCGCCTGATCAAGTCTTGTATTAGTTGTTCTCTTTGTTTCATCAGTCGCCTGCCTTATCTATAAGTCGACTGCATCGAGAGTTTAAATTTCTTTTATTTTGGCTATATCAGTCGACTGGTTCACCACTAAGTCGACTGTGCCGAGAGAAATTATTTATTCCGCAATTTATTTTTAATAAACATTATTCACCCCCCCTCTAGTGTTTGTTGCTTCGCCTACAGGATCCAACACTTGGTATCAGAGCAAGGTTACAGGCTATGGCAACTACTTCAAATACAAATCAGTACCATGAAGGCCAATCTATACAACGGCCACCACTATTTGATGGAACGAACTACAATTATTGGAAGTGTCGAATGCGAATCTATCTCCAATCAATCAACTACGAGATATGGCAAATGACAGAGACGGAATACACTGCCCCTACCATTCCATATGCACAATGGAATGATGATCAAAAGAATCAGACTATGAACAATGCCAAAGCAATGAATGCTTTATTCTGTGCACTGACGAAGGAAGAATTCAACCGTGTATCCAATGCTACAACCGCACATCAAATTTGGCATACACTCGAGGTAACACATGAAGGAACGAATAAAGTAAAAGAGTCTAAAATTTCTGTTCTTGTCCACAGGTTTGAGATGTTCAGAATGAAGGACAATGAGACTGTGTCTGAGATGATTACAAGATTCACAGACATCACAAACTCTTTTGTGGCGCTTGGAAAGACTTATACCCAAGCAGAGATGGTCAGAAAAGTCCTACGTGCACTCACTCCAGAATGGGAGAAGAAAACCACAGCAATAGAGGAGGCGAATGATTTGTCAACACTTACTCTCGAGAATCTTGTTGGTAATCTCATGGCATATGAGGTCCAACTTGAAGATCGAAAGAAAGATACTGAATCACACCAAGCAAAGAAAAAATCATTGGCTTTTAAAGCCATGACTGACTCAGAAGATGAGGAAGAAGATGAAGAAGAAATAGCAATGTTCACTCGGAAATTCAAGAAGTTCTTAAAGAAGGGTAAGTTTCATTCTAAAGTTAAAGATTCTAATGACCCTCCTACATGTTTCAGGTGCAATAAAATAGGTCACATGAAAAAGGATTGTCCCTTAGAAAATGCAAAGAACAAGGGAAAATCATCCAACTTCAAGAAGGACAAATATCTAAAGAACAAATTTGCCAAGAACAAAAAGGCCTATCAAGCTACATAGGATGATAGTGATTCATCTTCCGAAGAAGAAACGGATGAAAATAACGAAGTGGCAAATGTGTGTTTTATGGCTGCACAAGAACATGTAAGTAATGATTATGATTCCGAAGATCTTCTTGATGCTTTTAATGAAATATTCCAAGAGTTAAAGAAAGAAAAAATTAGAGTTAAGAATTTTGAGAAAGTGAATCAAACACTTAATCAAGAAAATCTTAACCTTGATAAGGAAGTAAAATCCTTAAATTTTCGCAATGCAAGTTTAGATACTGATCTTGAAACTCTCAAAAAGAATTATGAAGAGATTTCAAAGAACGTATCTAAGTTTAATAAAGGCAAAGAGAATTTAAATGATATGCTTCATCATCAAGTTACATCTAGTCAAAAATTTGGACTTGGTTTTAAAAAACCTTCTGTAAAAGAATCTCCTGTTTTAAACACTAGTAAGAATAAATCAGCATCTATTTCTAGTGTTACACACAAGTTGTATGATTTCTTTGCAAAACCAAAGGTTGTTAATTTCAGTGATAAAAGCAAAACTAACGTTCGGTTAAGTCGACTGAACCATACAACCAGTCGTCTGTCCAGAGAAAGTGGATCTTATTCGATGAAATCAAAACCTCTTATAAGTCGACCTAGTGTATCCACCAGTCGACTGATGTACACCAACAGGCGACTGCATAACACTGGTAAGTCGACTGGACAGAACAAACTAGTATGGGTTCCAGTCAGTCTAAATCAGAATGATAGAATTGCTTATATTCACTCATATATGTTAAATGTGTGTAATTCTACTTATTATATTCCTGCTTATGGAGGAAGATCAAACTCTTCGTGGGTTTGGTTTCCCCCAAACTAATGTGTTTTGGACCCAATAAAAAGGGTACCATATTTACCTTAAATTTTTTATAGGTACCCAAGAAAGAACGCTGGATATTAGACAGCGGATGTTCAAAACACATGACAGGGCATGCCAACCTACTATCCACCATTCAAAGTATAGATGGAGGAACCGTCACCTTTGGAGATAACAACAAAGGCAAAGTCATTGGTATTGGCATGGTTGGTAAAATATCTAAACCTATTATAGAAAATGTGCTATTGGTTATTGGTTTAAAGCATAATCTCTTAAGCATTAGTCAATTGTGTGATAAAGGTTATAAAATAGTTTTTGAAAAAGATGCATGCTTAATTTATGATTCTACTATGCAAAATGTTGTTTTTCAAGGCTTTCGTAAAAATAATATTTATGAATTGTGTTTGAATGCAATTGATTTTTCAAATGATTTTTGTTTAATAGCCTCTAACAATGAATCTTGGCTATGGCATAGAAGATTTGGACATGTGAACATGAAAAATCTCTCAAAATTATCTAAATATAACCTAGTTAAAGGACTGCAAAAACTATCCTTTAAAAAGGATAAGTTATGTGATGCATGTCAACTAGAAAAACAAATCAAATCCACTTTTAAAACAAAAGACGTAATCTCTACTAGTAGGCCACTTGAATTAATTCATATGGATTTATTTGGCCCTACTAGAGTTGCTTCTTTAAATAAAAGTAGATATGTGTTTGTTTTAGTAGATGATTTTTCAAGATTCACTTGGACATTCTTTTTAAAACATAAAAATGATGCTTTTGAAGAGTTTGCACATTTTTGTAAACGTGTTCAAAATCAAAGATCTCTAACCATAGTCACTATTAGAAGTGATCATGGTGGAGAATTTAAAAATAAAACATTTACAGAATATTGCAACAAGAATGGTATAACACATTCATTTGTATTTCCTAGAGCTTCACCACAAAATGGAGTGGTTGAAAGGAAAAATAGGACTTTGCAAGAATGCGCACGTACTATGCTTGTTGAAAGCAATCTACCAAAGCATTTTTGGGCTGAAGCTGTTGCTACAGCTTGTTATGTTTTAAATAGAATTCTTCTAAGACCTAAACTAAAGAAGACTTGTTATGAGTTAATTTTTAATAAAATTCCTAAAGTCTCTTACTTTAAGACATTTGGTTGCAAGTGTTTTATTCTAAACACAAAAGATAATTTAGACAAATTTGATCCTAGATCTATTGAGGGTATCTTTTTGGGATACTCAAATAGGAGTAAAGCATATAGAATTTTCAATAAGTCTACTATGACTATTGAAGAATCAATGCATGTTACATTCGATGAATCCTTACCTTCATCAACATTAAATAAAGATGATGAAACTGATTTATCACCGTTAGATAATGTGATTAAATCCTTAGAGCAAACTAATTTATCTGATAAGTCGACTGATAAGGTCTCCCAGTCGACTGACGTAAAGCAGTCGACTGAAGAACAAGTCAAGTCGACTAATCCGATTGAGATATCTTCAACTTTACCAAAGTCATTTGTTGAAGTTAAAGATCATCCTCATGACTTAATAATTGGTGACATCTCCCATGGTATTCAGACACATTCACATGTTAATATGATCTCTCATACAGCATTCTTGTCGGATTTTGAACCGAAAAATATACAAGAAGCTTGTGAGAATGAATATTGGATGAATGCCATGCAAGATGAACTAAACCAATTTATAAGGAATGATGTGTGGGATTTAGTTCCTAGACCTCCTAATCAGACTATCATTGGTACCAAATGGGTATTCAAGAATAAGTTAGATGAATCAGGACAAGTTGTAAGGAACAAGGCTAGATTAGTTGCCCAAGGATATAATCAAGAAGAAGGTATAGATTTTGATGAAACATATGCTCCTGTTGCTAGACTAGAATCTATTCGTATTTTATTATCTTTTGCTTGTTTTATGAATTTTATACTTTATCAAATGGATGTGAAAAGTGCTTTTCTTAATGGGTTTATTAAGGAAAATGTTTATGTTAAACAACCACCAGGCTTTGAACATGAACAATTTCCAGATCATGTTTATAAATTGAAAAAGGCTTTATACGGTCTTAAACAAGCACCTCGTGCTTGGTATGATCGTCTAAAAACTTTTCTTTTAGAAACAGGATTTGAAATAGGTAAAGTAGACACTACTTTGTTTATTAAAAGAGTTAAGAATGATATCTTAATCATACAAATATATGTTGATGATATAATTTTTGGTTCTACTAATAATCATCTATGTCAAGAATTTGCTAATACCATGAAAAATGAATTTGAGATGAGTCACATGGGTGAACTCAATTATTTCCTTGGATTGCAAATTAAACAGTCCTCAAATGGCATATTTATCAATCAAGGCAAATATGCAAAGGAATTACTCAAACGTTTTAACATGGATAGTACTAGTAGTAAATCCACACCTATGGCTAC
Organism: Hemerocallis citrina; assembly: GCA_017893485.1. Taxonomy (NCBI): domain Eukaryota; kingdom Viridiplantae; phylum Streptophyta; class Magnoliopsida; order Asparagales; family Asphodelaceae; genus Hemerocallis; species Hemerocallis citrina. The sequence continues at coordinate 41,164,395 of CM030363.1, forward strand.
TACTACTACTCTTGACAAAGATTTATTAGGTAAGAGTGTTGATCAAAAACTCTATCGAGGTATGATTGGTTCACTCTTATATATTACTGCAAGTAGACCAGATATTATGTTCAGCGTATGTTTGTGTGCTAGATATCAATCTAGTCCTAAAGAGTCTCATTTAAAAGCAGTGAAACGAATTTTAAGATATATTAAAGGCACATCTGAATATGGTTTATTTTATCCACGCACCGATAATTTTCAACTTTTGTCTTATAGCGATGCCGATTTTGCTGGAAGCAAAACTGATCGCAAGAGTACTAGTGGTACATGTCACTTTTTGGGACATTCCCTAGTATCTTGGTGCAGTAAAAAGCAAAACTCCGTATCCCTATCAACCACAGAAGCTGAATACATCGCTACAAGTTTGGCATGTGCACAAATTTTATGGATGAAACAAACCTTGTTAGATTATGGTATTTCATTTGAGAAACTCTCAATTATGTGTGATAATACCAGTGCAATTAATCTATCTAAAAATTCGATTCAACATTCACGTACGAAACATATTGATATTCGACATCATTTTCTACGTGATCATGTTTTAAAAGGAGATATAGCTTTAGACTTTATCTCTACTGATAAACAAGTAGCAGATATATTTACCAAGCCCCTTAAAGAAGATACTTTCATTAAATTAAGGAGAGAACTTGGAATTTGTGATTTTATTGATACTTGTTGAAAATGGCTTCTATGAAGTCGACTATCCTTTTTAATAAGTCGACTGAACTGCTTTTTAAACATACCAATTTTTTTCTCTGATCAGTCACCTGGCTTCTCAACCAGTCGACTGATTAGTAGACATAAAATATTTTTTTTCTCGACTCAGTCGACTGATCTCCCTACTAGTCGACTGTCGCGAGCTAAATCATTTTCAGCGACTATTCATCGCGTCTTTTGAGATGGAATCACTTATCTTTTCACCCGTGATCTTTAATCCTCACCGTCGATTTCATCTCTCTTTGACCTCAAACGTTCCCTCACAGTTAAAATCCCTTTCACCAGCCGTATTTCACTTCTTACCATTCTCAAGCTTTTACCCCCAAATTTCAAAACCCTAGTTTTGGAGAAGAAGGTGATCCCCAAGCTCCCTTAGGTTCATCTTCTAGACCTAGAGCCTCTCAACCTTCTACATCTGATGATCCACCTCTCCCTCAAGCCAATTATGATGACCCTCGAACCATGTACGACTGTGTGTCCTACCTAATGCATCATTCAGTCACTATCGATACACATCTTTCTTCCCTTGGTTCCAAACTAGACCATATTGGTTCTGAGGTAGCCCATCTCACTCATCTCTTCACTTCTCAGTTTTCTCCTCCTTCTCAAGATGATGACGAAGACTCCGAAGAAGATGATTGAAGATTACTTCTTTTTATTATTATTTATGTAATTTTCCTTTTAATGCATTTTGTTTCCATGTATTAGACCTCCTTTTTTAATGCAAAATTTTGTTATTTTATGCTTTTTGATGATTCCAAAGGGGGAGAGAAAGATGTCTAAGCTCCGAGTCTATCTGAGTTATATTTTATCTACTTGTGTCATGTTCTATCTGTGCTATTTGTTATATTGTTACACTGTTCAGCATAATATTTTGAGTATTCAAAATATTTCTCTGGTCAATCGACTTCCCCAAGGATACAGTCGACTGCTGCTGCAGCTGTGATACTTGCTGCATCTGTGATATTTGTTAAACTGCTTTCATGTTCTGTTCAGTCGCCTGATCTATTTTCCAGTCGACTGATACATTCTGTATATCAAGATTTTGCTTTATGTATGCATATTGTGTTTTTAATAGGGGGAGCTTTCAAAATCTATGCTTGTATGTCTGTTTATAAACTGTTATCAGCTATTGTGTTGTCATCATCAAAAAGGGGGAGAATGTTGATTCTTGATTTTGATGATCACAACACAGTGCAACATGTGTCTATGTTATACAGCTAACATTGCAGTGCAGAGACTAAAGACAATTCTAGCTGAACAAACAAACAAGCTCAAAAAGATACAGATGAAGAAGACAAGGATCAAGTTTCAATTCAAGACTCAAGACTCAAGACTTCAAGCTCAAATGTGTTATATTATTTTGTCTTGTAAACATTGTATTTTATTTCTTGTTGAGTCTTAGTCTGATGTAAAGCCTTGTCAACACACACACACACACACACATACTCAAAATTTCATAATGTGTGTCTCTTAAAAACCCCCAAAAAAGAAGTCAAAACAGTTTGAAGAATTTTAACTTTTAAGTATCAGTCGACTTAAGCTTTTGCCAGTCGACTGATAAGTACAAAATTGTTTACAATTATTCAAACTCTGATCAGTCGACTCATATGGCAACCCAGTCGACTGTTCGAGAGCTTTTGACCGTTTTCTAATTTTCAAAATCAAATTTTTTCAAACTTGGTTGACAGTTATGTAACTGTTTTCCAACGTTCAGGAGATCAAAACTCCTTATATAGAGTTTCATATCTCACTGAAAAGAAGAACTTGATTTTTTATACACCCGAGCATTCTTGTGAAAAACATTTTAAGAGATTTTCTGTGAGAAACAAAGCTTTCAAAGTTCATACACTTTGGTTCTCTACATTCAGTCCAGTATAGCATTGAATTCGCTCTGGACTGAGTATAGAAGTCAACCTTGTAATTTAGCCTCGTGCATCAACACATACACCAACAAGGCTATAGGTTGATTGTAAAAATTCTTCTTGTACTTTTGCTCTCGGTTGGAGAGTGGTTGTTGACTCTTGGTTGTAGAGTCGGTGTCTTTTCACTCTTGGTAGTAGAGTGGGTTGCTTTCTCTAGTTGAGAGAAATGACTACGGGTTAGACAAGGTTGTTGTCGTAACGCCGTAGGGTATTCTTGTAATTTTTCAAGAATAATGGAAATCTCAAGTGGGTTGCTTGGGGACTGGATGTAGGTCGGGAGGACCGAACCAGGATATATCTTGTGTACTCTGTGATTGATTATCTTGTGTTTGCATTTACTTTTGCTTGTTTAAGTTCTGCAAAACTTGTCTGGCCAGTCGACTCAGCTTCGTATCAGTCGCCTGATCAAGTCTTGTATTAGTTGTTCTCTTTGTTTCATCAGTCGCCTGCCTTATCTATAAGTCGACTGCATCGAGAGTTTAAATTTCTTTTATTTTGGCTATATCAGTCGACTGGTTCACCACTAAGTCGACTGTGCCGAGAGAAATTATTTATTCCGCAATTTATTTTTGATAAACACTATTCACCCCCCCTCTAGTGTTTGTTGCTTCGCCTACAGGATCCAACATCGAAGTCTTATCCGGTGGAAAGCTCCTCTAACCCGTTGGGTGGGGAGTTACTGTTTGACACTCATGGGCCTATTGAGGGGTCCAAAGAGCATGTTTACATACAGACAAATTGTAATTTTGAGAACGGGCCCAATGAGGGGTCCGTTGTAGAGAACTCTATTATTAATGTTCCTACATGCGACGGGCCCAGTGAGGGGTCCGAGGTGAAAGCGCACACTCTTAATGATGAATCTATACTCACAGACAGTGATGAGGATCCTGAAGGACGGCTTAATCTCGAGGTAGACTTCTCTCTCTCTGAGGAGGATTCAGAGGATACGGAGTTCATTGCTAACACTCAGAGGGAGATCTCGCCAGAGCTTGTCCTATCCACTATTCCAGACTCAGCTACGGGAAATAGCTCGGGACAGCACCGTAGAGCGGTTGGATTTAGAGTTCAGCAAGCTCCTAAGAGGGCTCATGTGGAGTCCTTGGATGACTATCTTGAGGTCGCCGCTGCAGCCAAGGCCGCTAAGCTCGACAATGGAGGTACGACAAGTTATTTAGCATCTATTTTAAATTGCATGTCAGATTCTAATGTTTTATATCTAGCTATCACTTGTGGGTTAGAAGTTTGGGACACTGAGCGTATCGCCTTACTCCTCAATAAAATTTGGGGTTGGGAAACACAAAGAGTTAGGTCATCTGACGATAACGCTTCTGGAGTCGGCACGGGGTTGACTATCATTCTCGAGGATGTAGCCGGCCCTACACCCTCCACAACGATCTCCCATGACAGTTCCCCCCAATGAATACACTATTTTGGAATTTTAGGGGTCTGGAGGATAGGGGCAAGAGGGGTATGGTGCGGGATGTCATTAGCAATTCCAGGGCGGAAGTAGTAGGGCTGCAGGAGACCAAACTCCAGCACGGGCACAAACTCAAAAGAGTTGGTGGTAACAGGATCAAGGAGTGGTTGGTACGCCCCTCTGTCGGTGCCTCAAGGGGGATTGCTATAGGGTTTAACTCGGATCTTCTCTCCTGCGAAGAGGAGCATTGTGGAACGTTCTCCTTGACTGCCCGACTTAAACGACGTTCCGATGATTGGATGCAGACGGTGACTGTTGTCTACGGGCCGAACGTGGCCACAGACAGAGAGGCCTTCTGGCAAGAACTGTCCGGCATCCGTCAGCGCTGGTCGGGGCCTTGGATTGTGGGTGGGGATTTCAACATCACTAGATTTGCTTTTGAGCACAAGGGGAGAGGCGCTAGCGACAGGCACCGAGAGGAATTCAATAGAGTTATCACGGAACTTGAACTGATTGATATCCCAATCAATGATAGACTATTTACTTGGTCTAATTTGCAAGCGGATCCGGTTATGGCCAAGCTGGACAGGATTCTAGTCTCTATGGATTGGGAAGCTTTATTTCCTCTCGCATCGGCCAGAACGATCCCTAGACCAACCTCAGACCACACCCCGATCCTCCTCGATGTGGGGAATTGGGCAGCCCGCAAGCCTAGGAAATTCAGATTTGAAAAGGCCTGGCTGGAAATTCAGGGATTCCACCATATGGTTATGGAGAACTGGGCTCTTCCCATGGCCGGCAGGGACGCAGCTTCTCGATGGTGTGGGAAAATTCGTATGCTTAGAAAGAGGCTCTGTAGATGGAATCGGTCTAGATTCTCGAACATCTGGCGTGATAAAGAGTCCTACCTGGAAGAAATTGATGAACTTGAGAGGGTGGAAGAAACTAGAATCCTTTCGCAGGAAGAGCGAAACAGGCTATTAGAACTTCGTGATAACATTGCCAATCTGTATAGACTAGAAGAGATCAAATGGCAATAGAGGTCCAGGATTTCGTGGCTCAAAGAGGGAGACGCGAATACGGCCTACTTCCATCGGGTTGCAAGTGCAAGAAGGAGATCCAATCTTATCCTATCTATCCAGACAGATACAGGAACATCGCAGGATGATAGGGTGATTTTCTCTACTTTCCAGTCTTTCTATAAGGGTCTCTTTGGAAAGAAGAATGACTTTAGGATCCCTATGGGTGAGGACTTCTGGCAAGAGTATCAAATTGCCCCAGGTCAAAATGACTCCTCCTTGGAGGAACCTTTCACGGAGTCAGAGGTCAAAACGGCCATTGACCAGATGGGAGCTGACAAGTCGCCTGGGCCAGATGGCTTTCCTATGTTGTTCTACCAAGTGTTCTGGGAAGAAATTAAGGGAGAATTTATGGATGTAATGATGGAATTTTTCCACAATAACCTGAGGTTGGGGATGTTCAACTTTTCAGAAGTTGTGCTGATCCCCAAACGGGAGGACTCCAAGTGCGTTGGGGATTTTTGACCAATTAGCCTGATAAACTGCTCGGCTAAGATCATTACTGAGGTCCTAGCTATCCGATTGGGTGGCATTATGGACAGTCTTATCAGTAGAACACAGACGGGATTCATTAAGGGCAGATGTATCCTTGACTGCGTGACCACTGCTGAACAAGTTATCCACCACTGCCACAAGAGCAACTCCAAGAACTTCCTCCTCAAGCTGGATTTTGAGAAGGCATACGACTCTGTGGACTGGGAGTGTTTGCTAGAGGCTCTCAGGGAAAGAGGTTTTGGGGACAAATGGATTAGATGGATCAAACAATGTTTACTTTCTAGCAAAACGGCAATTTCAGTGAATGGAAGACCCGGTCCTTCGTTCCCGTGCAAGAAGGGACTCCGTCAGGGGGACCCACTGTCCCCACTGTTATTCACTATTGTAGCGGATGTGCTCAGAGGAATGCGAGAAAACTGTCAAAGAAAAGGATGGATATCGCCTGTGGCCAGCAGCACTGCTAATCAGGGATGCACGATCCTTCAATATGCTGACGACACCCTAATCTTTGGTAATGGATCTAGAGCGGAAACTATATGTTTTAAAGGGGTCCTTTACTGCTTTGAAGCCTGGTCAGGCCTTAGAATTAATTTCCACAAGAGTGCGCTGATTCCTATTTCACTGTCAGGAGCTGAAACTCGGGAGCATGCCACCATTCTCAACTGTGCGATAGAAGAATTCCCAATCAAATATCTAGGGCTTCTGCTCCGTCCAGGGAGGCTCACTAAAGCTGACTGGTTGCCTATTATTGACAGGGTGGAGGACAGGCTGTCCGGTTGGAAAGGCAAATCACTTTCTTTGGGGGGCAGAGTGGTACTCATCAACTCTGTGTTATCCAATCTGCCCATATACTACATGTCCTTTTTTGAACTCCCAAAGTGGGTGATCCAACGGATCGACCGTATCAGGAAAAGATTCCTATGGAAAGGGGCAGACTTTAATAAGGGAGGCTACCACCTTATTAAATGGAATATCGCTTGCATGAAAAAGAGGCACGGAGGGCTAGGCATCATTGACCTCAGAGATATGAATTTGGCACTCCTGGGAAAGTGGTGGTGGAAAGTGTTTCATCACGGCGGGGAAGGATGGCAGGACTTTATCCAACCTTACCTCCGAGGGAAAGGGACAAGAAGCTTAGGCTTTCGAGTAGGAGCCAAAGTCTCCCGCTTCTGGAAAGGAGTTGCTAAAGCCAGCGGACCTTTCAACTCAGCAACTTCATCTTTGATTGGCAATGGTCGAACCACCAGATTTTGGTGGGACAAGTGGTGCGGTCCTCATACTCTTAAGGAAGATTTCCCAGAGCAGTTTGCTATAACGAATCGACCGAATATCTCGGTGGCGGAAACTTGGAAAAGGGGGACTTGGAGACCGTCGTTCCAGGGAACTCTTTCTCCAAGGTTGCTACAGCAATTGCATGAACTACAAACGCGCATAGTCCAATCTGGGGTGATATGTGCCCAAGGCCCAGATCACATGCGTTGGGATCTTGAGAACAAGGGAGTATTCTCGGTTAGATCACTTTACCACCGGATTCACTACCGATGATGCAGGCCCAACTGGGCAGCGGTACTATGGAAGACTAAAACACCTCTGAAAATTAGAGTCTTCCTCTGGCTTGTGCTCAACAATGCCATACTCACTAGAGATAACCTAGCCAAGAGGCAACCTCACATTGCGACCAATTGCGGGTTCTGCAACGTACACGTGGAAGACTTGAATCATCTGTTTCTTCACTGCACCAGAAGCAAGGCCATCATGATAGAGGTGCTGAGAGCACTAGGAACAAGTGACTACCCAAGAGACTATGAGGAACTGTGGGTCGGCTCCAGATTTGCATCATCCCGTCACGATATGAAAGATGCATGGTTTATTGCCATTGCGGCAACCACATAGGTGTTATGGCTAGATAGGAGCAATTTTTATTTCCGTGCTTCATGTAATTCTATTTCTAGTATTCTTACTCATATCATGCATTTAATTTCCTTTTGGGCTACAGCGGCTGCTTCAGGAGCAAGAGGGAGAATTGCAAGGATTTTCCAGGTGGATGATTTTGACGACGAGGAGATAGAGATCGGGCCAACTCTGGACTGATGAGTGGACACCCGCCTCTCTACTACATATTTTGTATCAGGCCTTTGTATTTTGGTTGCCTTTGTATTTTGTATCTGGCCTTTGTATTTTGTATTTATGTTTTGGTTGCCTTTAGGCTGGATGATGTAACCCACCCTCCAGGGTTTTGTTGGGGGTTATGTTTTATTTCCTGCACTGTACTTTTATTTTTTCGAGACTTCGGGATTGTTTATTAATCACTTATTAATGAAACAGGGTGGCATTATTCCACTTTTTCCTAAAAAAAAAAAAAAAAAAAAAAAAAAAAAAACTAAATGTGATGATTTAGGGGTTGGTGGATTGATGTAGGCCAGCCTATTAACATCATCAATTGACCTGGAAGATAACCTATTACCTCATCAATTTACTTGGAAGACATGCCACAAATATCTAGTGGTAAGCATTTTTATTATGGAAATATTGTGAAAGTGTGTGCGTGTGTGGCTATAATCTCGTTATAACAAAAAAAAAAAATAACAAAAAACTTAAAAGATTCAATTGAAGAAAGATAGGATCCACCAATGGAGGGAGCCCTTAAAATTAATTTTGATGGTTCTTTATCAGGAGCTTAAGCAGGCTATGATTTTGTTGTACGAGATCATTTAGGACGACTTGTCATTACTGGAGGAGGTTCAGTTCATTCCAGTTCGGTCGTCACAGCCGAACGAAAGAGACTTTTGACGGACTTAAGGCTATCCTCTTTATTGGTCATCAAGGTAGGATTTGTATGGAGGGAGACTCCTTAGTTGCTATCATTCAGGTTTCTGATCAACGAGCTAGCAATGGACACAATTTATTAGAACATATTGAGAGTCTTTTGGGGGAATGGACCGCTGAGTTTGTTGACAAATAGAGGCGTCAAATGCAAGCATAATTTTCTTAGTATATGTGGGGCTGATGCTAAGCAGATTCAGAGAGGTGGTGGATAGTTTTTGTATTCAACAATCTGATGACATTCCGATCCTACAGCAGTGAAACTAATTGTAGTTCGCTATTTGTGCTGAGGGAATTAGAAGGAGACTACACACACAAAAGTTACAAACTCGTCATCTCGACTAAGCATAAGAGAATCCATATGCATGAAACCTTACTACACGCGTGACACGAAATTTCCATTTCGACTCAGAAGTAATTCAGGACTTCCCGATTTGTATCTATAAGTGGATCCGAGATTTGTTTCATTGCCATATATCTAGTTTATTTCACTTATCAGAAATGAACACATGAAATCAACACTCAAATTAAGGAACCAGGGTATCATAAATGAGATTTTTGTGCAATTCATTGCATGTGGGTGGTTCAAGAGTTGGTACATTGACTGAGTTTCTATTTTAACTTGGGGAAGTTTTTAGGATTCATAGTCAGCCAAAGAGGAATCGAAGCTAATCCTAAAAAGATTTGTAATCCCTGTTTTTCCAAAAATGTATTTTTTGTATTTAAAATTTTGTAAATTATTTTTCCGATTTTCAAATTCTTTTGTCAAAATGTATTCTTGGATCTTCCGTTAAAGTCTATTTATAATCGATGATTTTATTTGTGGCTATTTTCCAATGAATTTATGTAGTAATTCAAATCTTATTATTTTTGTTACTATTGCTATTATTATTATTATTTCGGTTATTCTTATTCTTCTTCTTATTATTATTCTTTTAACTCGACTAAAACAAAATGTATATTGCAAATTATATATAGCCATTTATTTTGAAAGCCACTTATTTTATTATTATTATTGTTGTTGTTGTTATTATTATTACAATTATTATTATTATTATTATTATTATTATATTATTATTATTATTATTATTATTATTATTTTGATTGTTAACAAATTTAGTATATTATTATTTAATTTTCCTTATTGGATTATCCATTGCCTTATTTAAAACCCATTAAAAACCCAAAACCCATTATACAAAACCCCTTCAGCAATATTAACCCCTACCCTGTTATTAACACCCTAAATCCGATAAGCTAAAAACCCAAACCCGTTATCACACCCCAAACTCGAACCGTCAGCATACCCTAACATCTACTATATTCCTCACCTATTTAACCCATGCTATATACTCTGTTCATCCTTGTTCAGCCGCCACCTCCAACTAAACCCTATTATTTTTAACCCACCTATATAACCCATCCTCTCTCCTCTTCCGTCCAGCCCTAGCCGCTACTCTGCCTCCTACCTCCTGCCAACTCTTCGCCTTCCTCTCGATCGCTCCCTGCCCCCGCTCTCCCTGTACCGCCCCGAATTTCCAATATGATATCTTAGAAAATACGTGGCAAAATTCCCAGCATCAATTTTAATATAATATTAAACACAACCAAACACCAATAAAAAAATTTCAACCTTCATTACAATAATCATTTCAATAGCACAGCGGAATACAATACACCTTAAATCACAATTCTCTTTTCTTTAACACTTTACAAATTACATAAGTCACTACATCAATTGAACTCAAGCATCCAAATCCGAACCTTAAGAAATCACCTGTAAAATACGAGGCTAGAGATAACCCTAACCCCCAAAACTAAAGGGGTCAGCCATAAAGGTGTGAGTGACATAAAAACAAACAACATAAATAAACATTAAGCATGGATTCATAAATAACATGTAATAAATAAGAATACATAAAATATGACGTAGCAAAGAAACATGTAAACATCAAGTGAAACTAAACTAAGTGTCAAGTGTAGAAAACAGGAAAAACACATGCGTAAAACCAAGTCAAGAAAACACAATTCTGTATGCGGACTCTCTAATGCGTACATATCGAAGTCTATGCATTTCATAGTACATAGGTCCGGTGCAAGCCCTTAACGTCTCCACATTGTAGGATTTAATCTCCGCTATGCAACTAATCCTAACACGATGACTACTACGAGATAAAGATAAACTGTGAGTATTAGCCCATGCCCTGATAATTTCGGAGGTCAATTTCTATCCACAGATAATTCCGGAGACTATTTCACTCACACCTGGGAATCTTCGAGAATACCCCGCACCACAAGCAACGACACCTCATCACACGAATACTACATGTGCGTCGCCTCGACCCTGATAATTCTGGAGATCAATCCCACACCACAGGTATTTCTGGAGACTATTTCACTCACACCTGGATAATTCCGAGGATTATCTCACACCGCAAGCCATACTGAGGTCCATAACTCATGTTCTCGTTCACCATATCACCACTAGTGTCTGTCCTTATCATTTAGGTTATTTAATTACTTAACGAATCTCCTAGAATTGGTGTACCCTACCGGACTTAACTCAAACAACTGATCAACTAAATGCCTCAATAGGCTCAAACATAAATAACTCAACTGCCAGTATACTAGGGTCACACACACCCTCTAGAGATTCACATTCAATTATCCAAACCTAACTTCCAACATAAATTGATCAGTGAAACATCTTGAAAACGTATGTTCAATAGAAGATAAAGTATAAAATAATAAGTTATAGATTAAAGCATTTAGAGAATAAATCATTTGGAAGAACATTCAGAAATATAAAGATACATCAGTATCAGTCGACTAATAACAAGAGTAAGTCGACTGTCTAGAAAGAAAATTTCATGGTTTTAAGAAAAATAATCTAAGTGTTATAAGTCGACTTATAAAGTCATAGGTCGACTGTCCAGAGAGAAAATCCAATAATCTTTAAGAAAATATTCTAAGTATAGCAGTCGACTATAAAGGGTATAGGTCGACTGTCCAGAGAGAAAAATTACAATACTTCGATAAAATAATTCTAAGTTGTATCAGTCGACTGTAAAAGGTATATGTCGACTGTCCAGAAAGAAATTTCAAGGAAAACTAGTGAACATAGCAGCCGGGTCATGTCGGTCGACTGAGAAGTCATGCCAGTCGACTGTCGACCTACAGACTGCATACTTTTGGTTGTGCACTTTTCAACCGATACATAGTTTTACTTTATGAAAACGATTTCTACGAAAAGCATTTTTCTTATATTATCAAATACAACTTGTAGAATACATAATAGTTCATAAAACTAGATCAAACTACTTGAATCTATGAAAATAGAGATTTTGTTGATTTCTTTCGATTAAAACATAAATTGTGCATATAATCAGAAATAGAGTTTTCTTAAAAATTCATTGATCACTGAAATAGTTCGTATTCAGATCCAAAATATATAAATATCAAAATCTCAAGAGAATCATAATTTGGGTATATTCATCAAACTCAATCCAATTTATCTCAAATCCAATTCTCAAGATATGATCTTCTAATTCACCAGTCCTTCTCAACATTTTCTCAATCTCAATCACCATTATAACTCATACACATAATCAGTTTATAACATTGCCATATCAAGTTTCATTCAACCAATACTCCAAGGTAATAAAAATCTCATCTTCATTAGGTTTATGTATAAAATCCACCATATTCAACCAATCCAATCCAAAAGAAATAGACTACCCATGGATTCTCAAATCACCCACATACGACTTATTTACAACCACTAGGGTTCACAAGATCCAATTTTTTCCATCCAATTCATAATGTGCATAATCATATTTAAACCCTAAACATGCTTTCTAGTAAATAAAATTCAACATCCAAGATCTATTAAAACATTCATATCATTCGCATACAACATTCACAAAATAAAAGAAGACAAACAAGTCACTCACATACATAAAACAAACAACAAAATAATTTACATCACTCACCTCGAATGAACAAATTCTGGTAAGAACCATTCTTTTGCGAAATCCAAAATCCTCTTCTTAATCGTCCAAAACAATAATAAACCTTTGTGTTGTACAGCGAAAGACGGCTGCATTCCTCTTTTAAATACCTGGAATAGGAGTTTCGGGGTTTTTGGACACATTTGCAAAATAACCCCTTGAAAACATAACTTTACATAAATAGATCTCTATACTTGGAAACTTGATAAAATCAATTAAATTGAGATTTAAAAGCAAAATAACCTTCTTATTTTCAGTCGGCACTGTTTGAAAAGTCCAGAAAATAGTTTTGCACTTTCACCCCTCAAAATGACAATTTTGCAAAAATATCCTTCTTTTTCTTAATATTTGCAAATAGATCCAATAAATATCAGAAAAATCTAGAAAAATTACAAATAAATTCCAAATAATAAATAATGATTTTCCATGAAGAAATTTTGGCTTTTGAACTTCTCAAGAAAATACTTGCACGTATTTCGCACGTGTAAAAAGATAAATTTTCTGAAAATATTTATTAAATCCCCAAAAATTATTTTAATTCATTTATAAACATTTAAAAATAATATTTAAAAATATAGGGTACTACACTCCCTGCCGGCGACAGCCCCGAACCTCTCCCGCTCATCTCTCTCGCCATGTTCTCCCGTCGCCACCTTCCTCCCTCCAGCACCTTCTCCCTCCTGCATCGCGCCCTCCGACTGCCGACTCCATCATAGCTTCCCCCACTTGTAGCGCTGGCCTGTTCCCTGTTCGACCACTGCTCCAGTCGCCGCGACCTTGCGACCATGTGCTGTGCCTCCCCATGCACCTCGGCAGCAACTGCCTCGCCTCTGCGCACTCTCCCCGTGCGTGCCCCTGTGCATTTTTCGACACCTCGATGTCACCCCATCTCTGCCCTGGTCCTACTTCTCCCCTATGTTGCAACGCCGCAACAGCCGCCGCAGTGCTCAGCCAGCTACTCCCCCTAGCCGTCGGCACCTCACCACAACGACGTCGACGAGCCCCTGCAGCAACCTGCTGCACCTCGCCGTCTTCTTGCCATCGACAACAGCACCCACTGCACGTCGTCTGCCATCTTCTCCCTGTAGCGCGCTCCCCGCGCTGTGTTCCTCCAATCACCGACCAGCAGCCTCCTGCTGTCCTGCTATCACGTTGCCTTGCCTCCCCCTGTAGTGCGCCCCAGTCGACTCCTCTCTGCTCCGAGACAGTATCAGCAAGCCAGTGCACACCACTTTGCTGAGTTGCTGTTGTTTTGGGTTTTTGATCAAGTGCATTGTGGACCGTCCGATCGTCGATCTGATCCGATCATCATCATCATCATAAAGATACTTAATCTCGACCATCGGATCTTCCTTGATCATCACCATCGTGACCATCATCTTGATCTTGATCTTGATCTTCGATCAGAGTCGTCCAATCTGATCCGTTCCTTTTAATCTCTTAATCTCAGCCATCCGATCGTGTTCGCGAACTGTTGCTCCTTGGTTCGTGATCTGTTCGTTGTGATTATGTTCGTGCTCGGGAATTCGTTCTTGTTATTCTTGCTCTTTACTTCATTTCCGTCATCGTCTTCCAGACAAGTAACTTGTACTCAATTTCTTTTGTATGATACAAGTCATAAATACCGCTTATAGTGTAGTTGGGTTCTAGAGACAACTCGTGTGTGATGTATTTTTGATGAGTATTGTCTCTATAGTGCTATTGACTATAGTTGCCTCACGACACAAATTTGACATGAAACAACTTAGGGTTTGACCGTTCTTGATGTGATTATATTTTTGAGATAATTATGAAAAAATCATGTGTTTGTTTGGATCCATGGGATGTACTTGTTGTGGACATGCTATATACCCTATTCCATATTATTTGGACACTTAGTAGACTCTATAACATGTTTGGTTGTGTTTAGAACGAGATTCGTATGTTATATGTTGATTTGTCGTTAAGAGGAAAATCTGTATTTTGTTGATGATTAGTTTTGATTGGTATTTTAGACCATATTAAGGTTGGAATCTTAATTTCAGTATTAAACATGATTTTTAGAGAAATCTGTCTTCTTCCAAACTCTTTGACCTTGATCGATTTTGTTTTCTTATGTGTGAGATATGATTGTTTTACTACAGAGGTGTAATTCATTTTCAGATTTCGTTTCTTGATGATTTTGATGACTAAACTAATTTGATACTAGTGCTAAGCATATTATTTTGATCTGAAATTTTGGTCAGTATTTCTATATCTATTTAGGGATTACCCAGAATTTTGGTAAATTTTATTGATGTGTTTTATATGCCGTTTCATGCTTATTTATAAAGACTATACTTGTTGGATTTTGCTCGCTACTCTGTAGAGATTTGTATTTTCACCCTAATTCCTTTTACTTTATGAGAAATATTTGTGAAATATGAAAGTTATCTTCTTTTGTCTATTTTCATCTCCCTTTGACGGATCTGGATTTTGTTTCGCAGTTTGCGAGATATTACTGTTTTCGTACAGCAGTATTGGGAATTCCAGATTTGCCAAACTATTGTTTCTTAATATTTTTGAAATTTCGTTGGCCAAGTTAATCTTACTGAAAATTTATGAAACTATATATTCTGATACTAGAAATATAGGGGAATAGCCCAGATTTTTCCTGGAATTTATTATGATGATTTCTTGCTGTTTTCCAGTACTTGAATATAGTTTACTGATTCCTTGCTAAAAGCATTTTCTGGTTTAGATTTCGTTTTGAGTTATGATTTTGTGAAACACTACATGACTTATATATACTTGCTGGATTCGGTTGGAAGTCTATTTTCCAGATTCTCTGACAAATCCAGATTTGGATGTTTTTAGAAGTGGGAATCACTGTTTTAGTACAACACTATCTTGTTGTCCTGAATTAGAAAACTGGTTGTTTTATCCTATTACGTGTTATCTTGTACCTGTACTTGTTTATCATGCACCCTGAACCTGATACATGTTTATACCCTGTTATCCTTGCTTTGTTTTGCGATACATACCTGCATGCCTGATTATAATAATAAATGACCAAGCCGGGGTTAAGGGAAAGATCTAGTAGTAGAAAATATAGAAACGTGTACTGAGAAGAGGACCTGTGTCCTACCTGCCAGTTACCTGTTCATGACTACATGATTCACAATCCTATTACCTATACCTGACTGCATGCTTCCCTATAGGAAGATGTATTTGGAAGAGAACCACTAGGTTCTGCCTATTTTCTGTACCTGACTGCATGCTTCCCTATAGGAAGATGTACTCGAAAGATAACCACTAGGTTATGCCTATTCCTGTACCAGACTTCATAATTCCCTATAGGAAGGTGTACTCGGAAGAGAACCACTAGGTTCTACCTATTCCTGTGTCCTGTTATCCTGATCCCTGAGTACACTACCCTATGAACTCCACTACGAAATCCAAAAGAAACTGTTTGAATGTAGCAACCATGCAATAAAAGATGGGGCGCATGAAGTGCTACCTAGATAGTAATAATACAAGACTTGATATAACCTGATACCTGTTACTTGTATATCTGTTACATGATTATCTGTACTTGTACCTGATTACATGTTTACCTAATTACCTGTTTACCTGTATACCTGATTACATGTTTACCTGTTACCTGTTACATGTTTACCTGTTTTCCTGTTAGCTTGACACTTAATACACGTTACCTGTACCTGTTAGTTTACATGCTACTTGTTTCTATTTTCCTGATTCCTGTTAGACATTTTTATACCATGCTTGTTTATTCCTGTTGTTGTTTTGTATTTGTTAGTTTTTCCCTATGTACTTGTATCCTGCATTACAAGCGGCCCGTAACTTGCATTGACGGGTACTTGTTTTCTTTTTCCTATCCCTGCAATTGTTATATTGCAGATTTTGGAGAACAGGTTCCAGATGGTATTGGTGATATGAAGTACTAGTGCTTGATTTCATTATTATTATTTCTTGTAGCTTGTTTGAACAATTGTATTTTGATACTTTAATTTATTTTTGTATTTGGGCAATGTGACCCAGGATTTTGGCTTATTCAGATCATAATTATTTGAGATTAATATATTTTGGTTTCAAGTATTCTTGTTGGTATTTTTGTTCATATGTGCATGTTGATTGATTCTTTTACTTTCGATTCTGATTATTCTTGTGAAATATTGTAAAGATTCTTGAACAGCTTATGGATGATGAAAATCATTCGCTGGGCTTAGTCACGTATCCGCATTTCGTATTCTCTTTTAGAAAGCGGGGCGTAATAGGATTTTTAGTGGTATTAGAGTCCAAGTTTGGCTAATGTATTAATTGCCTAATGTATTAGACAAGCTTGGCTCGAACTGGGATCGCTCAACATTTCACCAACCATGCATACATGAATGAATTATAATCAACATTGATCTGGATACTAGTCTTATTCCATTCATTTGATCCCTTCTTATTCGATTTCCTTGATTCCTTGTTTCTTTCGTCTCTTTTAGTTGTTCTCATTTGTTGATTCTTTATTGGGTATAGTTTCGTTCTTTCCGTATCCATATTCTTTTGGTTCTTTCATTCATTTTGCATATTCTTCATATTATCTTTTTGCATTGTGTTTTCCTCACCCTTGATCATCAATTCTTTTTCTCTTATTTTTGATTCTATCTTAGGTGTTGTCCTTCTTTATTCTTTCCCTGCTCATGTTCTCCTTGGTTCCGGTGCGAGTAATCTCTTATTTCGATTTGCCTCGTTGATTCCTTCTTATTTCAACTCGTGTGTCATTCATTGCTTTCTGTGCCTTACATCATCCTCATTTATTAATTCATTTTGCCATATTCTCTTCAAATTGTGCTTGTGCCCCATCGTTCATTTTCCTTCATATTCAATTCTTTGATTTCTTGTTTTCTTTTGTCCCTTGTAGTCGTCCTCCTTTGTTGACTCTTTATTGAGTATAAAATTCATTCTTCTTCTGCATATATTTTCTTTATATATATATATATATATATATATATATATATATATATATATATATATATATATATATATATATATATTCTGAATATTTTGTATATTTCGGTTATTATTTGTTATATTTTGGATCTTCTATAAAATTGCTTTCTAAAACGAAAATTTTGTTATTTCGAATATTGTGTATTTTAATACCAGAAATTTCAAAACGTAACTTCGTACTTAAATTGAGCAATCAATATCTAAGTATGTGTGGAAGATGGCATCATCTCATTCATTGTTTTGTTGCAACTGGATGTCGAGATGGCAAACATGCAACTAGATGTCAATGGAGGCAAATTACAACTGGATATCGGGGAGGCAAAATGTACAACCGAATATCCAGATGGTAACCTGCAACCTGATGTCGTGGAGGTAAACCTGCAACTTGATGTCAAGAAGGCAAGTCTACAGATGGATATAAATGAGGCGAACACACATCAAAGAATTTTTACTATTATTATTATTGTTTTCCTTATTATTATTATTATTAGTATTATTATTTTTACCAGTATGATTAAGATGATTATTATTACTATTATTATTTTTTTATTATTTTTGTTATTATTATTTTATTATTAATATGTGTTGATTTTTGTATTATTAATATTATTTTTTTAACGCCTAGTTTTGACCTAATTATTTAAATTAAAGCCCTCATCTAAAGCCCAATTTTATTATGATATATCATTCTTTTCTTCCTGCTCGGATCATCGCTTGGTGTCACGTGGTCTACAACGACATGTCTGCAGCTTGGAATGTCACCATCAGAGTGGCGCAGCGTAAGCGTGGTGGGCCCATAACCTACAGGTCCCAGGATCCTATTATTGCTTCCTCTTCCTTGCATTGTTTGCATTTCCCTATCTCTTGCATTTGTTCTCATCCGTTGACTCGTTGCTTGGTTCATCTCTTCCTTGTCCATCATTTCTTCGATTCCAGCTCTACCTATTTCTTCATCTCTTTGCTTTGTAATCTTGCAAGTCTTGTGGTGTTTCTTCTTCATTTTTGATACCGGTTACTTCTTTTTGCATTCCATTTTGCCATAATGCACTCATTCATTATTTGATTCAATCCTTCCGTGTTTCTCTTTTTGATTCCAGTTCTGCCTACTCCCTAACTTGCTTTGTTATCTTGTGTTGTTCTTTTCCTTTAATATTGTTTATTTTCTTTCTTGCATTCCATTTGACCTGATTGTTATCAACTTCCTTCTTTTTCTGGTGTTGCCATTGCTTTGTTCCTTTCCCTTTAACCCACTGTTTTGTTGCCCTTCCCCATAGTTTGCTTTTGCCTTGTCCTATGTACTGCCTAAGCAAATTTCGAGGACGAAATTTTGTTATAAGGTGGGTAGGATTTGTGACCCCTGTTTTCCGAAAAATGTATTTTCTGTATTTAAAATTTCGTAAATTATTTTTCCGGTTTTCAAATTCCTTTGTCAAAATGTATTCTTGGATCTTCCGTTAAAGTCTAATTATAATCAATGATTTTATTTGTGGCTATTTTCCAATGAATTTATGTAGTAATTCAAATCCTATTATTTTTGTCACTATTGCTATTATTATTATTATTTCAGTTATTCTTATTCTTATTATTATTCTTTTAACTCGACTAAAACAGAATGTATATTGCAAATTATATATAGCCATTTATTTTGAAAGCCACTTATTTTTTATTTATTTTATTTTTTTTATTATTATTATTTTATTATTTTGAGTGTTAACAAATTTAGTATATTATTATTTAATTTCCCTTATTGGATTATCCATTACCCTATTTTAAACCCATTAAAAACCCAAAACCCATTATACAAAACCCCTTCAACACTTACCCATATTAACCCCTACCCTGTTATTAATACCCCAAATCCGATAAGCTAAAAACGCAAACCCGTTATCACACCCCAAACCCGAACCGTTAGCATACCTTAACATCTACTATATTCCTCACTTATTTAACCCATGCTATATACCCTGTTCATCCTTGTTCAGCCGCCACCTCCAACTAAACCTTATTTTTTTAAACCCACTTATATAACCCATCCTCTCCCCTCTCACGTCCAGCCCTAGCCACTACCCTGCCTCCTACTTCCTGCCAACTCTTCGCCTTCCTCCCGATCGCTCCCTGCCTCTGCTCTCCCTGCCGGCGACAGCCCCGAACCTTTCCCGCTCATCTCTCACCCCCTGTTCTCCCGTCGCCACCTTCCTTCCTCAAGCACCTTCTCCCTCATGCGTCGCGCCCTCCGACTGCCGACTCCATCACATCTTCCCCCGCTTGCAGCACTGCCCTGTTCCCTGTTCGACCACAATGCCAGTCGCCGCGACCCTGCGACCATGTACTGCGCCTCCCCATGCACCTTGGCAGAAACTACCTTGCCTCTGTGCACTCTCCCTGTGCGGGCCCCTGTGCGTTTGCCAGCACCTCGACGTCACCCCGTCTCCGCCCTGGTCCTGCCTCTCCCCTGTGTTGCGACATCGCAGCAGCCACCGCAGTGCTCAGCCAGCTGCTCCCCTTGGCGGCCAGTGCCTCACCACAACAACATCAACGAGCCCCTGCAGCAACCAGCACCACCTTGCCATCTCCTTTCCATTGACAACAGCACCCACTGTAGCGCCATTCGCCATCTTCTCCCTACAGCGCGCTCCCCGCGCTGTGTTCCTTTAGTAACCGACCAGTAGCCTCCTGCTGTCCCGCTGTCGCGCTGCCTTGCCTCCCCCTGCAATGCGCCCCAGTCGATTCCTCTCTGCTCCGAGACAGTATCAGCAAGCCAGTGTACACCACTTTGCTGAGTTGCTGTTGTTTTGGGGCTTTGATCAAGTGCATTATGGACCGTCCGATCGTCGATCTGATCCGATCATCATCATCATCATAAAGATACTTAATCTCGACCTGATCTCCCTTGATCATCGCGACCGTGACCATCATCTTGATCTTGATCTTGATCTTCGATCAGAGTCATCCGATTTGATCCGTTCATTTTGATCTCTTGATCTCAGCCGTCTGATCGGGTTCGCGATCTGTTGCTCCTTTGTTCGTGATCTGTTCGTTGTGATTATATTCGTGCCTGGGAATCTGTTTCGTTATTCTTGCCTTTTGCTTCGTTTCAATCATCGTCTTCAAGGCAAGTAACTTGTACTCAATTCCTTTGTATGATACAAGTCATAAATACCGCTAATAGTGTAGTTGGGTTCTAGAGACAACTCGTGTGTGATGTATTTTTGATGAGTATTGTCTCTATAGTTCTATTGACCATAGTTGCCTCACGACACAAATTTGACATGAAACAACTATGGGTTTGACCGTTTTTGATGTGATTATATTTGTAAGACAATTATGAGAAAATCGTGTGTTTGTTTGGATCCATGGGATATACTTGTTGTGGACATGCTATATACCCTATTTTATGTTATTTGTACACTTAGTAGACTCTATAACATGTTTGGTTGTGTTTAGAACGAGATTCGTATGTTGTATGTTGATTTGTGGTTAAGAGGAAAATCTGTATTTTGTCGATGATCAGTTTTGACTAGTATTTTAGACCATATTATGGTCAGATTCTTAATTTCAGTATTAAACATGATTTTTAGAGAAATCCGTCTTCTTTCCAAACTCTTTGACCTTGATCGATTTTGTTTTCGTATGTGTGAGATATGATTGTTTTACTACAGAGGTGTATTTCATTTTCAGATTTCGTTTCTTGATGATTTCGATGACTAAACTAATTTGATACTAGTGCCAAGCATATTATTTTGATCTGAAATTTTGGTCAGTATCTCTATACCTATTTCGGGATTATCCAGAAGTTTGGTGGATTTTATTGATGAGTTTTATTTGCCGTTTCATGCTTGTTTATAAAGACTATACTTGCTGGATTTTGCTCACTGTTCTGTAGAGATTTATATTTTCACCCTAATTTATTTTACTTTATGAGAAATATTTGTGAAATATGAAAGTTAGCTTATTTTGTCTATTTTCATCTCCCTTTGACGGATCTGGATTTTGTTTCACGGTTTGTGAGATATTACTATTTTCGTACAGCAGTGTTGGGAATTCCAGATTTGCCAAACTATCGTTTCTTGATGTTTTCTGAATTTCGTTGGCCAAGTTAATCTTACTGGAAAATTATGAAACTTTATATTCTGATACTAGACATATAGGGGAATACGCCAGATTTTCTTGGAATTTATTATGATGATTTCTTGTTGTTTTCCTGTACTTGAATATAATTTACTGATTCCTGGCTGAACGCATTTTCTAGTTTATATTCAGTTTTGAGTTATGATTTTGTGAAACACTATATGACTTATATATACTTTCTGGATTCGGTTGGAATTATATTTTCCAGATTCTTTGACGGATCCAGATTTGGATGTTTGTAGTAGCGGGAATCACTATTTTTGTACAACACTATCTTGCTGTCCTGGATTAGAAAACTAGCTGTTTTATCCTGTTATGTGTTATCTTGTACATGTACTTATTTATTTTGCACCCTAAACCTGATACATGTTTATACCCTATTATCCTTGCTTTTTTTGCGACACATACATGCATGTCTGATTATAATAATAAATGACCAAGCTGGGGTTAAGGGAAAGATCTAGTAGTGGAAAATATAGAACGTGTACTGAGAAGAGGACCTGTGTCTTGCCTGCCTGTTACGTGTTCATGAATACATGATTCACGATCCTGTTACCTGTACCTGACTGCATGCTTCCCTATAGGAAGATGTATTCGGAAGAGAACCACTAGGTTTTGCCTGTTTCTTGTACCTGACTGCATGCTTCCCTATAGGAAGATGTACTTGGAAGATAACCACTAGGTTATGCCTATTCTTGTACCCAACTGCATACTTCCCTATAGGAAGGTGTACTCGGAAGAGAGCCACTATATTCTACCTGTTCTTGTTTTCCGTTATCCTGATCCTTGAGTACACTGCCCTATGGACTTCATTATGAAATCTAAGCGAAACTGTTTGAATGTAGCAACCATACGATAAAAGATGGGGCGCATGAAGTGCTACCTAGATAGTAATAATATAAGACTTGATATAACCTGATACCTGTTACCTCTATATCTGTTACATGATTATCTATACTTGTACCTGATTACCTGTTTACCTGTATACTTGATTGCATGTTTACCTGGTTACGTGTTACATGTTTACCTGTTAGCTTGATACATGTTACCTGTACCTGTTAGTATACATGCTACTTGTTTCTATTTTCTTGATTCCTGTTAGATATTTTTATACCATGCTTGTTTATTCCTGCTGTTGTTTTGTATTTGTTAGTTTTTCCCCATGTACTTGTATCCTGCATTACAAGCGGCCCGTAACTTGCATTGACGGGTACTTGTTTTCTTTTTCCTATCCCTGCAATTAATAAATTGCAGATTTTGGAGAACAGGTTCCAGATGGTATTGGTGATATGAAGTACTAGTGCTGGATTTCATTATTATTATTTCTTGTAGCTTGTTTGAACAATTGTATTTTGATACTTTAATTTATTTTTGTATTTGGGCAATGTGACCCAGGATTTTGGCTTATTCAGATTATGATTATTTGAGATTAATATATATTGGTTTCAAGTATTCTTGTTGGTATTTTGGTTCATATGTGCATGTTGGTTGGTTCTTTTGCTTCCGACTCTGATTATTCTTGTGAAATATTGTAAAGATTCTTGAACAGCTTATGGATGATGAAAATCTTTCGCTGGGCTTAGTCACGTGTCTGTATTCCGTATTCTCTTTTGGGAAGCGATGCGTGACAGGATTAGATTCATACTCAACATGTCTCCCCCGACTACCATCAAAGAAGTCCAAAAGCTCACGGGCCACCTCACTGACACTAGGTGCTTCCTCTCCACGTTTGGAGAGAAGTGTCTCCTGTTCTTCAAAGCTCTCTGAGGAGCAAAGAGTTTTAAGTGGGGAGAAGAACAACATGTAGCCTTCGAGTGCCTCACAGCATACCTTGTCAATCCTTCACTCCTTAGCAAGCCCAAGTCGGGAGAGGTCATCTACCTCGACCTCTACCTCTACTTGGCTACCTCAGATCCTTAGTGTCGTCTTAGTAAGTGAAGAAGACATGGTACACAACCTGTTCTACTACGTAAGCAAGGTACTCCACGATGCCGAGCTTCGATACTCAAAAATGGAGGAGAAGTCCTATGCACTGGTCACAACCGCCCGAAAGCTCCGCCCCTACTTCCAAGCGCACTCCATCTGGGTCCTCACCGATCAGCCACTCAAACAAGTGCTCCACAAGCCAGAAAGCTCCGGAAGGCTTATGAAGTGGTGTATTGAGTTAAGTCAACATGATATCACTTATCGACTAAGATCAACAATCAAGATCCAAGCTTTAGCCGAATACATCGTCGAAAGCACTATCCCTGATCTCTCGAGGAATGAGACAACCCCCCTCCCCCCCAACCCCCAACCCCCCTTTGGAATGTTTACGTGGATGGCTCCTCCTGCCATGAAGGGAGTGGATCCGGAGTCATTCTGCTCCGTCCGACGAATTCACTCTCTAGTACTCACTGCACCTCAGCTTCCATGCCTCCAACAATGAGGCCAAATATGAGCTCCTATTGCCGGACTCCTCTTAGCACGAAAAGTAGGGGCACGAAGAGTCTAGGTGTTCAGCGAATCCCAACTGGTAGTGAATCAAATCCGGGGGCAAAATATGAGGCTAGAGATGACCATATGATCAATTACTTGTCCTATGTGAAGAAACTCATGTATACTTTCAAAGAAGCCGAAGTCACTTGCATCCCATGCGAGGAAAATGGACAAGCAGATGCCCTCTCTAAGCTACCTCCTCGTCATTTGAAGGACTTGACCATACTGTGCTTATTAAGGTCCTATTCAAGTTGAGTATCCAGGAGGAGATAGTGGAGCTCATGTTCATCACCCCCCAAACACCCGGAGATTGCTGGATGAAACATTTGACTGACTTCCTCGACAAGGGTGTCTTCCCATCGAACCCCAAAGAAGCAAGAAAGATCCGGGTAAGTGCTGAAAGATGTACACTCGTCTACAGAGTCCTCTACAAGCACTCCTACACCCAAGTTGATGGCCAACCTTACCTACGGTGTCTTTCCCCCGAAGAGGCCGATTACGCCCTTAAATAGATACATGAAGAAATAAGAGGCGACTAGAAGCGAGATCTCTTGCACGAAAAATTCTCAATCATGGATACTATTGGCCCACTATCCTCAATGATGCCTAGCTTACGTCTACCAATGCATCCTTGCCAGAAGTACTCCTCCATCAAGCGGGTACCCCAAGCCAACCTCAGCTCTATAAAAAGCCTCATCCCCTTCGCCATGTGGGGAATGGACTTGCTCGGACCATTTCTCCCCGCTAATGGACAATGTAACTTCCTAGTGTTAGGGAATAACTACTTCACAAAGTTGGTCAAGATAGAACTACTAGCATCTATTACATAGCATAAGATTTAGCAATTCTTCAGGAAGAACATAGTCTGTCAGTTCGAGATTCCCCACACACTAGTCACCGATAACGAAACTTAATTTGGTGGTAAGGGATTCCGCAAGTTTTGCACTGATCTAGGATTGAACAACGTTTCTCCTTTATTTCACATCCCCAGACCAATGGCCAAGCTGAGAACGCCAATCGACAAATCTTGGATGGTCTCAAGAAGATACTCGGAGAAGCTCCAAGGGGCTATGGGTCGAAAAACTCCCAAGTGTGCTATGGTCCTACAAAACCACAAAGTTAATCTCAGCGGGAGAATCCCCATTCAACCTCACCTTCGGCATGAAAGCACTCATTCCTCTAAAATTAGGATTTCCTTCCTCTCGCCTTTTCTCCTTCAAGAAAGAGCAAAACTTGAATGACCTTTGGGCCAATCTAGATCTTGTTGCTTGTTGAAGAAGTGCGAGAGACGTCCACCCTACAAAGACATATCTACTAGCATAGGGTGGAGAATTTCTACAAGAAGAATGTTCGTCCGGCCAACCTCAAAGAGGGGGACCTCATCTTTCGATAGCTCGAAATATCCAACCCACGCCAGAAGAGAAAGCTCGCCCTAACTAGGACAGACCATACAAGGCCTCACAAGTGGTCCACCCAGGAGATTACCCACTTGAAGACCTGAGGGGAAGAAGATATCAAAGACTTGGAACATCGAGCACCTGATAAAGTAAAATGAGGGCACTTAACACCCACCCCTAGTAGTTAGCCTCAAACATGTCAGAGCATCCACAGTCGTGTGCTATATATGGATATTATGCATTTCATAGCATTTTGAGCACTGCAGTCATGTGTTATATATGCATATTTCCCCTTTTTGCTATAGTAGAATGCTATATTTAAGAGAATATATAGCAATATGCATATTATAGCAGACGAAACATGATGTTTTGTCCCAAATATTTAATAATATTTTTAATCCATCGGACAAAACATTATGTTTTGTCCGATAAAAAAAGAGGAATTTTTAATCTAAAAAAAACCCCGGGAAAAATATCCCCCGGACGAAACATCATGTTTTGTCCATGATTCTTGGACAAAACATTATATTTCATCCAAGTGAAATAGAGGTGCTTTTTGCCCAATTTTTTGGATTCTATGGGAAAATATGTATATGATTTTGTATGGAGTAAAGAGATGAACGGTTGGATGGAGGAGATGAGTAGTAGGGAAGATTCTATGAGATGGATTGTATAGAATTTTTTATAGAATTTCTTTAACGAATCACCATGTTTCGTCCGTTCAAATTTCCTCTAACTTTGCTATATTTTGTCATTTCGCCACTACAGCAAAATAACGACATGTTATTTCTAAGTATGCGTATATGCATTTTATAGCATGCACGACTGTGGACGCTCTACTAAAGGCTGGCACTTATAACCGTCACAACATGTAATAAGGGCTAGCAATCAAAGCAGCCACCTAGTTTCATTTTAAAATAAATTTTTAGTCTGTTCTTTTGCAAAATCCTTGTACAATTCCACTAGATGCAAACAATGAGTCATACACATGGTCCTCCCCCATGCAACTCCAACTACTCATTAAGCATTATAGCGGGCGAGCTCAGAGTTCATACTCATGATTCATAGAGCCGCTCTTGTAGTTTGCCACCGAGCAAGTGCGGGGCTCGATTCACCATTCGATCTGCTACCAAAACTCGTCATCAACATTTTCGGAGTCCATTCTTATGGTTCATAGAGTTCCCTAGCAGCATGCCACAGAGCAAGTGCGGGGCTCTACTCACCATTTGATCTGCTCCCAAAACAACTAACGAAAAAGTGCAGAGTCCATACCTATGGTTCATAGAGTCGCTTTAGCAGCATGCCACCGAGCAAGTACGGGGCTCAACTCGTCATTAAATCTGCTCCCAAAACTCGTCGTGTCACGCCCCGCTTCCCAAAAATATGGAATACGAGCACGTGACGAAGCCCAGCGAATGATTTTTACATCATCCATAAGCTGTAGGATCGACTCAGCATCATAACAAGAACAAGAATATAACCGGATTTATATATAACCAAGCATGCATGAATAATTTATAAAGCAACAGAAAACAATTTAAACATATAATAGTATTCAAATAGTTCTCATGTCTGGATCAAGTGTAAACTCGGAAACAAGTCTTATACAGCAGAAGAAATAAATACCTTAAGGAAAGCAACTATTTAAACAGGTCCTTGCTCCAAGCAAAACCAAAATGTCTGCTCGTTAATTCCAGCAGGTAGCTCGTCTCCCAAGGTCTGCTTAATAAATATAAAAAGAGAAACCAGGGGAAAACAAGAGAAAATGCCCTTAGTGCAAGCTAGGGCCACAAATAGTGAAAATAAGTACAAGTATGGGAAACAGGAGCTGGAATCAAGAATGTAACAGGGATACAACAAGTAGTGGGAACAACCAGGAATTAGCTAGTTTGGGCGGACTACTTAGTAAACAGGCTAGTTAACAACTGCTAATGGTAAAACATATGTCAGGTGAACCTGTAGGGGTAACTAACATCAAGTATCATGTTTCATGTGTCAGGTTTCACGTATCAAGTTTCATATTTCAAGTTACAGGTGTCATGTTCAAGTTTCATATATCAGTTATCAGGTAACCAGGTAATCAGGTAACAGGATAATCAGGCAACAGGATAATCATGTATCAGGTATTAAGTTCAAGTCTTGTGTGATTACTATCTAGGTAGCACGACATGCATCCATCTTTTTACTACATGGTTGCTACAGTCAAATCAGTTGCGTTTAGACCTAGTAATGGATTTTATAGGGCGGCGTACTCAGGTATCAAGTATCAAGCAAGCCATGGTTCATGAATCGGAAATTAAATAACAAGTTCACGAAGCAAGTTCGCGAATCCACAAGCAAGTTCAAGAACCGCACAATGGGTTCAAGAATCAAACAAGTTCATGAGCCAAGTAACTGACTCCATGAATCGAACAAGATACAACAAGTTCATGAACCAAGTATTGGGAAACACGGGTCCCCTTCCGAGTACACTTACCTATATTGTCCACTCTATAGTTTTTCCCAAAACCCCGGCTGGTTACTTTTATTAATTCTTATCGAGCAAGCATACATATGTAAAACGTTGTAATTTAATTCTAGGAAAAATTGGGGATGTCCTATATGGTGTCCAGCAGCTACATATAAAATTTGGGGTCAAACGCTCGCTGTTTACACAGCTAAATTAATTTGCAAAGAAAATATATACAGCAGTTTTGCAAAACTGCGTCTACTGACACAGCTGCAGTATAACTGCCATAACTCCTAGACCATAACTCCAAATTCAAAAATTTTGGAGTCTATCGATATCTACACATCCAGACCTACAATTTCTATTCAGGGCTCAGGCCCAGATTCAAATGATAAAAGGGTCGAAACCGCAAAAGAACATTCAGACAGCAACACAGAAATAATTTACTAATGTAGATTTCATGGGAAAAAGTCATTTGGCGTCTAAGTTGTTAAGTAGCATAAATACATAATCATGGAGGTCAAAACAGCAACTAATAAATGTTTTTCAAGTCATAATAGTTGCAAGTTCCTCAAAATGCTAAATATATATGCGTCTACAAATTTTATGGCTCCTTAATTCATATGTCTATGTTTTCATGTGTCCAAGGGTAAAAGAGTCCAATGATTATAATTTAAATACAAGGAAATTTTGTGACTCTTAGATTTGTCAATTTGGAGGTTCAAGATTGATCTACAATGATATTTCAAAGAGGAGTCACAATTTAACTATTTGTAGTATTTCAAGGGTGCTTGTACTAGAACAATAAAATGTACAAGGATACTTGCCTTAGTTTGACGATGACTAGATCCACTTGTAGAAGAATTTGGGTAGAAAAATCCCAGAAGAAGTCCTCAAAAAGCGTGTGCGAAAAACTACTGAAGATCAAGTTTTTCCCACACCAGATCGGTCCGGAACAGCAAACGGCGATCTGGGATTTGCTGCGCCAAAACACGGAACACCAAACCAGCGAATAGGATTGCGGCCTCGCACCGGATCCGATCGAAACAGCGGACAGCGGTTGTGGGATCCGCTGTGACGAAACACGGGACGGCGATCAGAGGGCACGAATCTTGATGCGATCCATCGGCTGAGATTCGATCCCGCCCATCCGCGTCTTCTTCCTTCGTTTTCTTCTTCGTCGAACAGGGCGCGAGAGAGAGAGGGGACGTGACGCCGGCGATGGCTTCGATGTGGCGACGCGGCGGCGTGACTGCGACAGCCACGGAGGGCAGCGACGGCGGTGGGTGCTCCTCCGTTCGTGGGTTCGAGAGCAGGGGAGTGCGGAGGATGGTGGCGAGCTCTGTTCTCGAGTTCGAACAGAGGAGGTCCAATGGCAGGGCTCGGGGTCTGGTCGCCGAGGAATTGCGACACAGGAGAGGCGGCGACGGAGGTCGAGGTGAGGTCGAAGTATGGTTAATGGCGAAAGTTGGGTTCGGAGGTTGAAGAGGACGATGGGTTCAGGAGTGTTGGGTACGGTGGTGGATGATGGCGGTGGAGGCGAGGGTGTTGACGATGGAGTGGCGGTGATGGGCGAGGTAGGAGGTGACAATGGGAGTGGCAGAGTCGGTTTGGGAGTTTGCGTGCGATCGAGTCTGGGGAAGAAGTCGGAAGAGAAGGAGAGAGGCGGCTGGATTTTGGGGGTAGGTTTAAACAGTGATAAGGTTTAGATTTAGGGTTAATAAGGGTTAAATAGTGTAGGTTTCGGGTTTAATGGTTTTAGGATATCCGCTTCGAATAGGCCCAACATGAGAATTGGTCAAAATGTACCAAAATGGAGATAAAGAGATGAAAGAGGAGGATTAGTCCATTCTCCATGAAGAACGATACAAATGGCACACAAATGAAATTGATAAAAGGACCCACAATTTGAGTTGAGACAAAAATAATGATTTTATTCGAACTGAAATAAAATACGGGATCTCAAATAGATAAAAGAATACAATTGAGAAAAATACTGCATAAAAATACAAATACGGAAAAACAGGAGTTACAAATCCTACCCACCTTACACAAAAATTTCGTCCTCGAAATTTGCTTAGGCGGTACATAGGACAGGGCAAAAGCAATTTAGGGGAAGGTAACAAACAGAGGATCCAATGAAGTCAACTTGGCGGTAACACCAAAATAAGGAGGGAGTGGATAACAACGATGTCATATGAATGCATGAAAGAGAATAAATGGTATCAAAGGGAAAGAACAACACAAGATAATAAATATGATAAAGAAGTAAGTAGAACTGAAATCAAGGAGAGAAAAGATAGGGGAGGTTTGAATAAAATAATGAATGTGGGCATGATGACAAAATGGAATGCAAGAAAGAAATAACCGGCATAAAAAATGAAGAAGAACAACACAAAGCTTGCAAGATAATAAGGCAAAGAGATGGAGAAACAGATAGAGCTCGAACCGAAGAAGAAATGGACAAGGAAGAGGTGAATCAAGCAATGAGTCAACGGATGAAAACAAATGCAAGAGATAAGGGACAGCAACCCATGCAAGGAAGGAGAAGCAGCAATTGGATCCTGGAACCTGTGGGTTATGGCCCACCATGCTTCCGCTGTGCCATTCTGATGGTGACATTCCAAGCTCCAGACATGTCGTTGTAGACCACGTGACACCAGACGACGAACTGAGCAGGAAGATAAGACTGAGACACTAGGATCGAGGGGAGTATGGGCTCCAAATAGAGATAGACAATAATTCAAAATGGATATAAGGCTTGAGCTTCAATTTTCATAATTAAAGATAGGATACATATCAAAACTAATGGTTTTTAACAGAAATAATAACACAACAAATATCAATAATAATAATAACCATAGTAATAGAATAGCAATAATAACAATAAAATTAATAATAACAATGATAATAATAAAAATAGTAATAATAATAATAACAAAATAATAATAATAACAATAATAATAACAATAATCGAAATTATTATAATCATACAGGTAATAATAAAAATAAAAAAAATGTCAAAAATACTGACAATACATGCACGAAAGTGTTGGACTTAACATATTCATGAAAATAATGCAGTAATAATAGAAATAATAATAGCATTAAAAGTAATAACAATAATAATAAAAGTAATAGCAATAATATTGATATTATCAACAATAATAAAATAACAGTAACAATAATAGCAAAAATAATAACAACAAAAATAATAGCAGCAATAGTAATAACATTAATAATAACAACCCAATAATAATAATAACGAACACAATAGCAATAATAATAGTAATAGTATCAGTAATAATGAAATAGCATTAATAATAATAGAAGTAATAACAATAAGGATAATGAACACAATAAAAATAACAGCAATAAAAATAATAATAATGATAACGGTAGTAATAATAATAATAATAGTAATGAAGATAATGAAAACAATAATAATAATAATAATAATAATAATAATAATAATAATAATAATAATAATAATAATAATACCAATAATAATGAAAATATTCCTTTACCATCAGTTTTATTTATATAAGTAACGAGTCTTGAAATATCAATTAGTAATAGGTATAAAATCCTGCCTCCTTAACATCAAGTTGCATATTTGCCTTCACGACATCAGGTTTCAAATTGCCATCCAAATATTCGGCTGCACATTTTGCCTCGCCGATATCCAGTTGCAATTTGCCTCCATTGACATCGAGTTGCACATTTGCCATCTCGACATTAGGTTGCACCGAAGTGGTGAAATGTATATACAATTGAGCATGCTTAGGCTCAAAACAAATTATTATTAATAATAATAGTAACGATAAAAGTAATAGTATCAATAACAATAATAATAATAAAATATCGATACTAATAAGAATAACAATGATAATAACAATGGTCCTAACAGTAATAATAACATTAATCGCAAAAAGAATGATAATAATAATAATAATGATACCAATAATATTAAAATATCAACAACACTAGTAAAAATAATAATGCAAGACAATGTATAGTTTATGCCCAACATTTTTGTGGAAGTAGTTTAATATTAACAATAATAATAAAATAATGCAACCAACAATAAGAACATCAATAGTAGTAACAACCATAATAATAATACTTGTAATGATAATGAAAATAATAGCAATAATAATAACAGTAGAAATAACAGCATTATACAACAAAATAAGAATTGTCTTACCAAAATCGTTCGGTAAAAATATATAGTCAATCAAAAGTGAAAAGTGAAGTTAAAATACAACATTGTTCGGAAAAATAAATTCTTTATTAAGAAACATTTTTTTTTATATAGGAGATCGAAAATAAATATAACAATTAATAATCGAAACATAGAAAGTATTCGGAAAAATAATTATAGGAGAAAAATAAGTAGGAGAAAAATGAAGCTACATCCAATAAGGAGTTAAAGAGAATGACGACTACAAGGGACGAAAGAAAATTAAGGAATTGAATACGAAGGAAGAAGGACGAGAGGAAAAATCGGAATTGAAGAGAATATAGCGGGGAAGGAATAACTAGCATGATACTCATTATGAATCAACAAACAAAAATGAATACAAGGTAGGGAAAGCAATAAACGACATACGAGTTGAAATAAGAAGGAATTAACGAGACAAGCAGAAATAAGAGATTGCTTGCACCAGAAGCAAAAGAATATGGGTACGGAAGAATAAATTGTACCCAATAAGGACTCAACAAATCAGGACGACTATAAGAGATGGAAGGAAGCAATGAATCAAAGAATTGAATACGACGGGATCAAAATGGATGGAATAAGACTTGTGTCCAGATCGAGTTGATTATTAAATTATTCATGTAGTTGCATGGCCTGTTTAATGTCGAGTTAATCCTGACTGAGTCAAGTCTGTCTAATGTATTAGTCAACTAACACATTAGCCAAACCTGAGCTCTGATACCACTAAAAACCTTGTCACGCCCCGCTTCCCAAAAATATGGAATACGAGCACGTGACGAAGCCCAGCGAATGATTTTTACATCATCTATAAGCCGTAGGATCGACTCAGCATCATAATAAGAATATAACCGGATTTATATATAACCAAGCATGCATGAATAATTTATAAAGCAACAGAAAACAATTTAAACATATAATAGTATTCAAATAGTTCTCATGTCTGGATCAAGTGTAAACTCGGAAACAAGTCTTATACAGCAGAAGAAATAAATACCTTAAGGAAAGCAACTATTTAAACAGGTCCTTGCTCCAAGCAAAACCAAAATGTCTGCTCGTTAATTCCAGCAGGTAGCTCGTCTCCCAAGGTCTGCTTAATAAATATAAAAAGAGAAACCAGGGGAAAACAAGAGAAAATGCCCTTAGTGCAAGCTAGGGCCACAAATAGTGAAAACAAGTACAAGTATGGGAAACAGGAGCTGGAATCAAGAATGTAACAGGGATACAACAAGTAGTGGGAACAACCAGGAATTAGCTAGTTTGGGCGGACTACTTAGTAAACAGGCTAGTTAACAACTGCTAATGGTAAAACATATGTCAGGTGAACCTGTAGGGGTAACTAACATCAAGTATCATGTTTCATGTGTCAGGTTTCACGTATCAAGTTTCATATTTCAAGTTACAGGTGTCATGTTCAAGTTTCATATATCAGTTATCAGGTAACCAGGTAATCAGGTAACAGGATAATCAGGCAACAGGATAATCATGTATCAGGTATTAAGTTCAAGTCTTGTGTGATTACTATCTAGGTAGCACGACATGCATCCATCTTTTTACTACATGGTTGCTACAGTCAAATCAGTTGCGTTTAGACCTAGTAATGGATTTTATAGGGCGGCGTACTCAGGTATCAAGTATCAAGCAAGCCATGGTTCATGAATCGGAAATTAAATAACAAGTTCACGAAGCAAGTTCGCGAATCCACAAGCAAGTTCAAGAACCGCACAATGGGTTCAAGAATCAAACAAGTTCATGAGCCAAGTAACTGACTCCATGAATCGAACAAGATACAACAAGTTCATGAACCAAGTATTGGGAAACACGGGTCCCCTTCCGAGTACACTTACCTATATTGTCCACTCTATAGTTTTTCCCAAAACCCCGGCTGGTTACTTTTATTAATTCTTATCGAGCAAGCATACATATGTAAAACGTTGTAATTTAATTCTAGGAAAAATTGGGGATGTCCTATATGGTGTCCAGCAGCTACATATAAAATTTGGGGTCAAACGCTCGCTGTTTACACAGCTAAATTAATTTGCAAAGAAAATATATACAGCAGTTTTGCAAAACTGCGTCTACTGACACAGCTGCAGTATAACTGCCATAACTCCTAGACCATAACTCCAAATTCAAAAATTTTGGAGTCTATCGATATCTACACATCCAGACCTACAATTTCTATTCAGGGCTCAGGCCCAGATTCAAATGATAAAAGGGTCGAAACCGCAAAAGAACATTCAGACAACAACACAGAAATAATTTACTAATGTAGATTTCATGGGAAAAAGTCATTTGGCGTCTAAGTTGTTAAGTAGCATAAATACATAATCATGGAGGTCAAAACAGCAACTAATAAATGTTTTTCAAGTCATAATAGTTGCAAGTTCGTCAAAATGCTAAATATATATGCGTCTACAAATTTTAGGGCTCCTTAATTCATATGTCTATGTTTTCATGTGTCCAAGGGTAAAAGAGTCCAATGATTATAATTTAAATACAAGGAAATTTTGTGACTCTTAGATTTGTCAATTTGGAGGTTCAAGATTGATCTACAATGATATTTCAAAGAGGAGTCACAATTTAACTATTTGTAGTATTTCAATGGTGCTTGTACTAGAACAATAAAATGTACAAGGATACTTGCCTTAGTTTGACGATGACTAGATCCACTTGTAGAAGAATTTGGGTAGAAAAATCCCAGAAGAAGTCCTCAAAAAGCGTGTGCAAAAAACTACCGAAGATCGAGTTTTTCCCACACCAGATCGGTCCAGAACAGCAAACGGCGATCTGGGATTTGCTGCGCCAAAACACGAAACACCAAACCAGCGAATAGGATTGCGGCCTCGCACCGGATCCGATCGAAACAGCGGACAGCGGTTGTGGGATCCGCTGTGACGAAACACGGGACGGCGATCAGAGGGCACGAATCTTGATGCGATCCATCGGCTGAGATTCGATCCCGCCCATCCGCGTCTTCTTCCTTCGTTTTCTTCTTCGTCGAACAGGGTGCGAGAGAGAGAGGGGACGTGACGCCGGCGATGGCTTCGATGTGGCGACGCGGCGGCGTGACTGCGACAGCCACGGAGGGCGGCGACGGCGGTGGGTGCTCCTCCGTTCGTGGGTTCGAGAGCAGGGGAGTGCGGAGGATGGTGGCGAGCTCTGTTCTCGAGTTCGAACAGAGGAGGTCCAATGGCAGGGCTCGGGGTCTGGTCGCCGAGGAATTGCGACACAGGAGAGGCGGCGACAGAGGTCGAGGTGAGGTCGAAGTATGGTTAATGGCGAAAGTTGGGTTCGGAGGTTGAAGAGGACGATGGGTTCAGGAGTGTTGGGTACGGTGGTGGATGATGGCGGTGGAGGCGAGGGTGTTGACGATGGAGTGGCGGTGATGGGCGAGGTAGGAGGTGACAATGGGAGTGGCGGAGTCGGTTTGGGAGTTTGCGTGCGATCGAGTCTGGGGAAGAAGTCGGAAGAGAAGGAGAGAGGCGGCTGGATTTTGGGGGTAGGTTTAAACAGTGATAAGGTTTAGATTTAGGGTTAATAAGGGTTAAATAGTGTGGGTTTCGGGTTTAATGGTTTTAGGATATCCGCTTCGAATAGGCCCAACATGAGAATTGGTCAAAATGTACCAAAATGGAGATAAAGAGATGAAAGAGGAGGATTAGTCCATTCTCCATGAAGAACGATACAAATGGCACACAAATGAAATTGATAAAAGGACCCACAATTTGATTTGAGACAAAAATAATGATTTTATTCGAACTGAAATAAAATACGGGATCTCAAATAGATAAAAGAATACAATTGAGAAAAATACTGCATAAAAATACAAATATGGGAAAACAGGAGTTACACGTCGTCAACCTGTTCGGAGTTTATACTCATGAATTATAGAGTCCTTAAATGAATGTATTGAGACACTTAGCGAAATCCAAAGAGCTTTTGCTCTATGGGAAAAAACAATCAAATTTTTTTAAACTGTGGTCGCTAGTGGGGGTCCTCATTCAACTGTGGTCGTTATTCCTAATAGCGACTGCAAGTGGGACCCGAATGCTAATAAGTTCGGGCTCCGAGACACACTCTTTCTCCACTTTATTTTATTTTCACTTATTCATCACCTCTTCTTCTCCAACTCCCATAAAACCCAAAAAAACCCTAGAAAACCTTATAACTCATCTTCCACATCTCCACCCTCCTTCAAATCAAGAATTTCCAAAACACTAGCTCAATTTGAAAAACCTTAGCTCCTCCACCTCTTAACCTTTTCTCTCTCATTGCTCTTATTGGCCCCCTCCAACATAATTGGTCATCATATCAGGTATCCTATACTCTACCGTTTTGATATTTCATAACATTTGAGTTTTTTTTGGCGATATTATCAATTTATCAAGGATTATATTGTGAATGTTGGGTATTAATTGAAAGTGTGTTGGAGGAAAAAAATCCAAGATATTGAAATTGCATTATTGCTTGTTTGAATATGCATTAACGAAAATAGGTAAGGTGTTGTGAACATTTGGTTCATAAGACTTCACATAGGTTTTCCTAATTGCAAATATTTGGTTGCTTAATATTATTATAATTATGTTATGTTCATGATTGGATATTGAACCACAAATTCGTTCATTAATGTATAGGTATGGAATATAAAATTTCTGTTTGGTTGTATTACGGGGGAGAAATAGTTCGAGACCTAAAGCTAGGAGCTTGTTATAGAGGTGTTGAACGGGAAACAGTTTGGGCCCATCGTAATATCACAAAGCAAGAAATAGTATAGAAGGTCTACGAGTAAACTAACTAGGATAGATGAGAATGGAGTGTTAAAATCCTATCCAGGTATGTAGCTGAAAAACTTGAAGGACAATATTTCATGGCAGTGCCTATAGTTGATGATGATCCTCTTATTGCCATGATTGCAAGATCAAGATCACTTGATCCGAATTCTAGTTGGTCTACACTAAAGTTATATATAGAGAAAAATAAGATTTCTAATGGCCAGCCACATGTTACTAGTTTGTCAAGCCCCGTATGCGAAGTTCTGGCCAGTGAGATGAGTCACAATCATCCTCTTGAATCGAATGCCAGATTGTTCCCTCCATATGAAGACATATTCACAATTCTAACACGACCAAATCTCACGAAATATGAGTTGTCACGTCCTTCCAGCTTGATACGCGCTATTGTTGATGATGAAAACATTAGTCAATCCTTCGATCATGTTGTTGTTTACAATGAGTTATTAGAAGATGAAGAAGACGAAGGAAAGGTGGAAGATGTAAAAGACGATGAAATGACGAAGATGTGCATGCACATGATGTAAATGATAACGTTAATGACGTTAATGACGTTAATGGTGTTTAGGATTTGGAACATGATGTCCAACGGGCGGTCCCCTTGACTCTAAGGTCGAGGCAACTGTACATGAGTTTGAATCGGTTGACTAGGTTAACAATGCTAGAGTATATCACTTTGGTGAAGAGTTCTGTGGCTCATCTGACCTACGTGAATTGTACAATGGGCATAAATTTTCAACCAAAGATGTTGCGATACATGCGGTGAAGATGTTCTCCATTAAGAAACATCGAGAATTCATTATAGTGAGGTTGACCAGAACCATATATTCTGTGAAATTTAAAATGGCACCAAAGGTACATACAAAAGAGCTGCATGCAGCAAATTCCAGTGTGGTAGAGTCAGGTTGTCTGTGGAGATTTTGTGCAATCATTCCAACTGGGTAGACAAATTTTGTTGTGAAGAAATGGCAAGGGCTACATACATGTCTCAATTCCACATTGAATTAAGACCACTAGAAACTTGATTCTAAACTGGTTTCAAATTTTATTTTGAATATTGTGAAGCCACAAATAGGATTAACACTGAATGCAATTATTGAGATAGTATTGCTTCAATGCAATTATAAGATTTCTTACAATAAGGCTTGGCGAGCAAAAACAAAGAGCTATCGAGAGGTTGTTCAGGGGGTTTGAGGAAGCATATACGAAGTTGCCTTATCTTTTATCTGCACTACAAGCATCAAATCTCGACACTTATGTCAAATGAGATAATGTAACACCCCGCAAAATTAAGTTATGACAATTTTGCCCACGGATCTTACGCACATATATTTTGTACCGTTACGTGTAATATCCCTACCGTGTTTTAATATAAATATCCTACGTATTTTTGTATTTCGATTAATTATATTTTTTCCATCATCTAAAAAATTATTTTTTGTCCTATGTTCAGCCAACTCAAACATTTATTTTAATCTTGTGTTTTAACGTAGATTGCACGTGCTTTCAATACACGTGTCGATAACGTATGCTTTACCGTTTGGTGAAATATCAGTAACATTATTAATATACATGTTCTACGCATTTTATATTTTGAATGTTTTTCGTTCTCTCAAATTTATTTTGTATTGATATGTGCAACACACGTGTTTGCAGTGCACATGTTGGTTCCTACAATTTTCTTAAGTCATGAATATTTTTCTGGTCACAATTGTGTGATTTATTTTTAATTAAACTCGAGTAGGCCTAAATCTATTTTGTAACTCACAAAAATTAATTTAAAGCCCATGATTGATTTTGTGTGCACTAAAGTGTACATTTAAAATATAGTTAGTTTGGTACACTTGCCATGTGTAACACACACATCTAACCTAATAAAAATTAATAATAAAATTTATAAGAAGAGTGTGCACACACATTGACTACACGTGCATGTGTTTCTTACCATGGTTGAGAATGAGGGAGAGTGGTATTAGTTAGTGGGAAGTGGAGAGTTATTTTGGAAAGTGGGGAGCTATTTTGACCACACAATTGTCCTATAAATATCCCCTACCTTCGTCATGAACAACACAACTCATTACAAATAAACAAACAAAGAAAAAAAGTGGGGGAAAAGCTTGCTGGTTGTGCTAGGAAGAGGCCGGCCATTTTTGAGGGAGCTTGGAACTTTGGAGCATTATTTTTTAGGAGTTCTACTACTAGGAATTCTACATTTGAGGTGGGTGTTTCTTCAACTTTCTAATATAATTTTTATTAGTAGAATGTTTGATATGTGTGATTTGTTAGATACATGGTAACTTATATAGATCGAGTATTCAGGTTTAGATTATTTGTTGTTGATTGAATGTGTGAAATTATGATATGATTGATTTGGAGACATTTTTAAATTGTTGTTTTAAGTTTTAGTTGCACTTTTAAAAAATATAACTATTAAACTAGATGGAATCTAGACCTAAAATTTTTATAGAAGCATCTCCTATATGTCAAGAATATCTCCTTAAAATTTCATAATATTTAGATATCGTTTACTATTTTAATAAAATCCAAACTTAGGACTGGTTGGCAGCTGGCTAGTTGCTGAAAATTTGTACACATTTCGGATTTTGATCATTTCAACATCTTAGATGAAGTATTTTGAGAAAAGTCAAAACTAAGAACTTGAAGTAGAGTCATTAAACTTTTTGTAAAGTCTATGAAATCAACTTTTCATGATGAAATAAATTTATAATGAATTTTACAAGATTGAACAGTAGCAGTCTGCATAACATTTCGACCCTACTGTAGATTTTGAAGAATTCAGGGTTATAGACACCATATTTTGGGGAAATTTATAACTAAGAAGTTATAGTAGACTTGTATACCTTTAATTTTATCTAAAGAACAGAAAGTTTCATAAAGTATATAATTTTCTATAATTTTTACAAGTAGCATGAGCTGCAGTTTTCAAATTTTGAACCTACTGTTTTGTAAATAAATTTAGACAAAGTAATTGAGGATGATTTTAGATGATCTTAACTACAAAGTTGTAGTAGACTCACTTATGATTCCTATGAAACTAATAAATCTATTTTTGGAGTAGTATCAGAATTTATATGATTTTTACAATTTCATTGAGTTGATGTCATTTATCCAGTTGTCCTAAAACTTTTACAACGTATAAAGTTGGATTTAAAATTGGGATGTTAGTAAGATGTACCTTATGAGAAATTAAGATATAATTAAATGATGAAGTTGAAATATTAAACATGTGATATTTGTATGGGTTTTAACTCATCAAGTGTTATCGAATGTTGCTATATGAAGTTGGTTACTTCATGATTGATAATAGCAAAGAGAATTGATAAAAGAAGTTAAAAAATGTTTAACGAATGTAAATTTTTATAAGAGATTAAATGTAACCTAGTTGATCTCTATGTTGAGACCGTTGGATTCTAAAGACTGAGCGAGACCCAGAATGCCGGCAGGTTATGATATATGAAAATTTGAGAAGTAGCCAGTGTGGGCTAACATTCTCAGTGTTTGATTAAAGTCGGGTGGGTAAGCTAGCTCTAGGTGATATCATTGTTATGTTTGAACTTAAGGACAAGCACTAGAAAAAGAGGTGTGATGAAGCTTGAGCAAACGTGAGTGAGACAACTCTATATAGTCGGGAGGAAGTATTTCGAGACTACAGTTACAATCGGGCGGATGTATTCCGGGACTGGGCTCAACATGGTCGGGCGGATGTATTCTGGGGCTATGGTTACTGTAATACCGTGATTTTCATTTATGAAAATTATTATTTTATTTTCGCACGTATTGTGCACGTGCAATTTTTGTATAAAATCTTATAATTATTTTCATTATGGATAATGTATATATATATGTGTGTGTGTGTGTGTGTGTGTGTGTGTGTGTGTGTGTGTGTGTATGTGTTCTTTAATTGTTTTTATAAAGGCCCATTTTCTTCAAATAAACATAAGTCTCTTTTTAGCCCAAATCTAATTTATTTTTTTTGTAAACCATCATTTGGCCCATTAAATAAAGCCCATGAGCTATTTCTTTTTTAATTACAACTTGTAATGTAGACTATTTTTATAAGATTATTTTTTAAAAAAATAAAATGAACAACTTTTTAAATGGGGAACTAGTGAATGCACGTGCATTGCACGTACACGTGCATGAAGCACACTATGGGCCGGTTTTGAATGGAGGGAAAATGAAAAAAAAGAGTGGAGTTGTGGGTGGTAGTTGTTTGAATCATGGTTGGTTACTACAACTTCCCCTTTAATCCTAGCCTTTTATTTTTAACTCCTAGATTGATCCTAGCCCTTCATTTGCTCCAAATTTTAGTATAAATACCCCCCCTAGCATAGTTATTCTTGCACTATTCATTCTCCAAAATACCTATAGTAGAAGATACAATTGTTAGTAGTGATTTATTAGTAGTAAGTGAGATAAATAATTGAGAGTTTGAGGGTGAGGTGTGCTTGCAATCAAGGAAGGCCGGCATCACAAGGAGCTCTCGGATTGCAACTTTTGAAGGCTCGGGTACACATCAAGGATGAGGAGGAACACTCTTTTGGCAAGCTCGCGAAGGACTCTTTTGTTTAGGAGGTGTTGCAAAATTTTTTCTCTCCAAATAAGGTGGGTTATTTTCTATATTTCTAATTAGATATCATGTTAAGGTTGATTGAATTGATAATGCATGAAAGAAATTAATAAGAGTACATTTAATTGGAAAAAGGACTTATTAGTTGATTGAATTGATGCTAAATAGATTGCATGTTCTTCCGTCATGAATCTTAAGTTGTATGTGAATTGTTTGTAGCCATGGAATGCGTGAATTAAAATTTGTTGTTAGTATCAAAACTAAATACAAATGCTAGTAGATGAAATTGTTGATTTATGTGCTTAGATGGACTTTTCGTGATAATGTTTGGAATGAGTAACTAAAAATATGATTTTGGGTTTATAAAAGGAAGATAAACAGGGAATTAATGTAGGAAATATTAATATTAAGTTGTATAAGAAACGTCAAAATGAGATGTGGTAGTAGTAGTATACAATTTAAATTAATGGTATGAAAAATATGTGTTTAATTACTGGAAAAATTATTTTTAAATTACTGGAGTGTCAAATATTGTTTGAATAAATATTCTGGAGATTTACAGGAATGTTAGTAAAAGCAAAACTAAAATAAGAGCTTTTTGATCATCGAAATGTTCTAATTGAACAGAGATTTGATTTAAATAAAATACGAGTTGTAGTCAAGACAACTTGAGCCTATAGCTCAAGTGGTCAGGGGACTCTTTAGCACTACAATGTGTGCAGTTGGTTTCTCTTGGGTCGCTGGTTCGATACTTGAGAACACCATCTTTTTTATGTGCGTTGAAAATTTAATCAATTCTCAGTCCGAGAGCATTTAAGTCTCTGACCCCTCTTTGTATAGATGAGCACAAGTAGCCCAGTGGCTAGTGCGTGCGGTTGGTTTCCCTTGGGTTGCTGGTTCGAATCCTGGCTTGGCCTGAATATTATAGTTTTATAAAAAATGATTTTTTGTGGGTTTCTTGAGGTGTAAAAATTATGAAAAAAATACTATTATTATTCTAAATTCATGTGTGACCTATGAAAATTAATTGAGAGTTATTGGGATAAAATAAAGTATATTTAGGGAATAAAAGTGTAGTTGGAACCATAGTTTCACACTCGTATATTTTGTGAAAAATGTGTTTTGCAAAGGAATTGAGATAAGTGCTAGAAAAGAAAAATAACAAGGAAAGAAAGTATATATTGTGAAGTTGGTATGAATTGTTCTTATTAAAGAATAGTGTGACACTAATGAGTTTGTGAATATTCATTTTGGCTATATATTTGGTGATATGATTTTAATGTGGAAATAAACGTTATGAAATACATGATGTAGAATTGAACTCCATGTATGGTTATTGACTCATGATTAATTTAAAAATCATGTGATTGGAAAAGAGAAATGTCATTGAGTATGAAAACTCAAACATGTGAATTTGTGAATTGAAATTGAAAATTAAGGTGTAGCCAAAACTCAGACCGGAAAGTGAAAAATGATGAAATATGATTATTGATGCTGAAAAGACCAAGTTTGGGTCATTGTGAATTGAAAGAAATAAGACCAGTAGTAGTGAGAGGGCTAACTCTAAGCGATTAATTTTGTTCATGATTTCATTAATTTAAGAATTTAGTACATAGTGAAAAGGTGATGAAAGTGGGAGAAAAACACAAGTATGAGGGCCTCGAGTCTACGATGTGGGTGTGATTCACAGTTTGTCTTCACGATGCGTCGTGACATGACGTGGGCACTACTCCGGAATTATCGGGATCTTGGCGATGCTTGTGGGATGTTTGGTGACTGCGATAGGATCGTGTGCCATGAAGGAGGCTGAATTGTCCATAGATAGTCTTCACGATGCGTTGTGACATGATGTGGGATTCCCCTCCAGTTTTTCTGTACATGAGCTCGTACTCATAGATCATCTAGGATACTTACCATAGTTACAGAAGTAGATTAAGTCATGACGAGGGATTGAACCCTACAAGATGAAGAACGATTAAGAGGCTTGCCCTCGGACCTATGTAGTATGGGATGCATAGAATCCGAACAAGTGCGCATTAGTGTCATGTAATATAAATAACTGCATTAAGGACTAAGTGCACGATCACAACACGACATCAATAGGGTATTCCCTTTAGTTTGATATGTGACAAGTTTGTGTTTGTTAAATATGGAAAATCAGTTATACTGTTTCCAGCATAGAGAGGATGACCGTGTACAATGTTCGTCTGTTGATTAAACTGACGTACCCACAGTTTTGTATGCAGGATAAATGACATGATTAAGATTAAAGAAGAACAGATGATCAGAGATTATTCAAATGTTGATGTACTTTATATAAATGTTGTAAATTTGCTTCCGCTGTAAAATGTAAAGTGTACAGATTCCATGTAACTCTGAAGTGAAGTGAAAAGTTTTAAATTCCTTGTAAAATTGTACGAAATAAGTGTAAAAATCCTGTGGAATCTTGAAT
This sequence comes from Hemerocallis citrina, assembly GCA_017893485.1. Classification (NCBI taxonomy): domain Eukaryota; kingdom Viridiplantae; phylum Streptophyta; class Magnoliopsida; order Asparagales; family Asphodelaceae; genus Hemerocallis; species Hemerocallis citrina. The sequence continues at coordinate 41,208,390 of CM030363.1, forward strand.
TCAGTGTATTTTGGAATTCGGGGCGTTACAGAGTGATATCAGAGCCACGCTTCACACTAGTACAAATTTATAAGGAACGACACCCTAGAAGTGGACATTAGAGTGTGTGTTGAGTCTAGAGATTTAAATGTAAGTTACTTACATTTGTGTTGCTCTATGATTTATGCTTCTTCCTCTCTGTTTCTAAGATGGCTGATCACTTCGACCCTGCTGGAGACGACAATTGGCATATCATAGAGGAAGATTATTATCCTGGACAAGCAGATTCCGAGGAGGAGTACTACCCAGGGCAAGCAGACTCCGACGGAGTGGAATGGCCTGAGTCCTGAGAGATCACCCCACCTCCGGACTCATCTGATGACTCTTTTGACGAAGAAGAAGAACCAGTTCCAAGTAGTCTTGTGATATCTATTCAGAGGCGGGTGGAAACACTGCGGGAGAGAGTTGGACTATTGGAGGCTCAGTTGGCAAAGCGCAAGGATGATTTCGCAGTTCTCAGTCATCGCGTATGGGAACTCGAGAAGAGGAAAAATATGACCGATGTGCTGAAGGAAGAAGTTGAAGAACTACGGGGAGAGCTTCGTGAAGCCAAGAGAAACCGTAGGAGTTAGACCATTGTATCGTCTACTGTTTTCGTTTTGATGTGAAAAATGTTTTAAATTCGAATGTATAAAATTTGAAATTCAATGAAATGGAAATATTGACTTAAAAGTTCATGTTTCACACTTCAAATTTAATGGATCTTTTGCATCAGAACATGGCTGGACGAAGAGCAAGAAATGGTGGAGGTCTGGACTTGGAAACGAAACTCGCGAGGGTCTATCAGACACTCAATGCCGTGACCATGAATCAGAACCAAGGAAGGTTACCTGTGAATCCGGTGCCCGAAGCAATCAAACTCGTGGAATCATTTAAACGGATGAAACCACCGTTGTTTGAAGGGAAGTCGGACCCTGATATGGCTGACAACTGGATCAGGCAGGTAGAGACTATCTTCGAAGTCTTGGAGATCACTGAAGGCAGCAAGGTGAAGTTGGCGACTCTACAATTTGAGAAGGATGCGGCTGTGTGGTGGCAGTCGATGAAGCGGACAATGGGAGGTATTATTCTTGGCTGGGAGGAATATTTGGAGGAATTCTGCAATCATTACTTTCCTTCAGACATCTAGGAGAAGAAGGCCATGGAGTTTCTATCACTGCAACAAGGTGGCATGTCAGTTAGGGAGTATGAGACCAAATTTACTCAGCTCTCAAGATATGCTCCCGAATTGGTGATAGATGAAGCGAAGAAGGCTCGTAAGTTCGAGCATGGATTGAGGCCGAGCTTGAGGTTCCGGATGATACCTCTTGGTATCAGAAGGTTTGACAAGCTGGTCAAGCGCGCGACAGGCACAGAAGCAGACATGGAGCAGTTTCATGTTGTTCAAAATCGGAGAAACAACTGGCAGTCTGGGAAAAGGCCCGCAAATCCTAGAAATTTCAAGGGTCAACCATCGGCACAAAGGTTCAAACCGACAGGGGCGAACGCTATCAATGTGGTTGGAGGATCTGGGAACAATGTTGTGAGACCTCCTGCGGTAAATTGCTACAACTGTGGTAAGACGGGACATTACTAATCTCAATGCCCCAAACCATGGAATGGTAATCGCAATGTACCAATGCAGTAGACTGGGAAGAGACCGTAACAACAAGGGCGAGTATTTGCCTTGACTGAAGCTAATGCCGATGAGGTGGATCATGTCATCACTGGTACGAGGGCGGATGTTTAGAGGTTCATGTTGTTTCTTTTTTCCGTTTATTTAGCAAACTGTTACGTAATGAGTGTGTATTATGTAATAGGAGAACTTTATTTGAATGGAATGAAAGCTGTTGTTTTGTTCGATACTAGATCCTCTCATATTTTTGTGTCTCTTAAATTTGCTAAAGTATTGGGAGTTGAACCGAAGATTTTTCCTGGCAAGATCATAACAGTAGCTACTCCATCAGGAGAAACTTTAACCACTGATCGGTACTATGCGGATTGCGAGATTGTGATTGAGGGCAGAATCTTTGGCATTGATCTAATTGAGCTGTCTATCTTGGGATTCGATGTTATCATTGACATTTATTGGATGTCGGTGTATAGTGCAAACATCGAGTGCAAGACCAAAACGGTAACAGTGAAGGCTCCAGGTGGACCTGAAGTCACTTTCCAAGAGAAGAAGAAGTGCTCTAGGCTAGTGGCAGCTATTCGCACGGAAGAAATTCCTGTGGAAGTGCAAAGGATTCCTGTGGTTCGGGACTATCCGACTGTGTTCTTGGATGATTTTCCTGGGTTACCCCCGCAACGTGATGTAGAGTTCAGCATCACCCTTAAACCGGGAAGTGCACCGATTTCTAAGGCACCGTATAGGATGGCTCCAGTGGAACAGGATGAGGTGAAACGGCAGATTAAGGAACTGTTGGAGAAAGGCTTTATTCAACCTAGTGCGTCACCTTGGGGAGCACCAGTGCTTTTGGTAAAGAAGAAGGATGGATCGATGAGAATGTGTATCGACTATCGAGAGCTGAATAAATTCACTGTTCAGAATAAGTATCCTATTCCCCGAATTGATGACTTGTTCGATCGTCTACAAGGAGCAGCTGTTTTCTCCAAAATAGATCTTCGATTAGGATATCACCAAGTTCGAGTGAAAGTTGAAGATGTGCACAAAACTGCATTTAGAACTCGACATGGGCATTACGAATTCTTAGTTATGCCATTTGGAGTGACGAATGCACCCGCAATCTTCATGGATTTAATGAACAGAGTTCTGAGGCCATTCATTGATTCTTTCGTCGTGGTGTTTATCGATGATATTCTCGTGTACTCCAAGTCGGAAGAGGAGCACACCGAGCATCTAGCAGCAGTTTTGAGAAAGCTGGAAGAGCAGAAGTTGTATGCCAAGCTATCCAAGTATGATTTCTAGAAATCTGAAGTGGCATTCCTAGGTCACATCCTTTCTAAGGAGGGAGTGGCAACTGACCCTCAGAAGATAGGGGCAGTGAGAGATTGGGCTAGGCCTACTACAGTGAAGGAAGTCAAAAGTTTTCTTGGATTAACTGGATACTACAGGAGATTCATTCAAGGTTATGCTCAGTTAGCTGTGCCACTCACTGGTTTGACCAAGAAGAATGTGAACTTCAAGTGGACTGAGCAATGTGAGGCAAGCTTTCAGGAGTTGAAAGAGAAACTGACTACTGCACCTATTTTAGCTTTGCCTAGAGCAGGTATTGAATATGATGTTTACAGCGATGTTTCACATCGTGGGCTTGGTTGTGTCTTAATGCAAGAAGGAAGAGTGATTGCTTATGGGTCTAGACAACTATGACCGCATGAGAAGAATTACCCGACTTATGATCTGGAGTTGGCTGCGATTATCTTTGCCTTGAAGTAAAGGAGACACTACGTGTACGGTGAGAAATTGAACATGTACACAGACCACAAGAGTTTGAAGTACATATACCAGCAGAAGGATCTGAATTTGAGGCAGTGGAGATGGTTGGAAGTACTTGAGGACATGTGACCTGAGATCAAGTATCATCCTAGGAAAGCTAATGTTGTTGCTGATGCACTTAGTCGCAAGAGCAGTTTATCCAGTTTGATTACAACTCAGAAGCATCTGGTGGAAGAATTGGATCGAGCAGGTATTGAAGTTGTCTTGCAAGGATTGGGAGCATCTTTAGCTCAATTGAGGCTTCAGCCTACATTGAATGGAAGGATCATTGCAAGTCAGGAGGTTGATGCTGATATCTTGGAGATGAAGGAGCAGGTTGGTGCTGGCAGCTTGCCCGGATTTCAAATCAGAGATGGAGTGCTGTGGTTCGGAGATAGACTGTGTGTTCCAGATCAGGCGAACCTGAAAGAGAGTATTCTTCAGGAGGCACATGCTACTCTTTTGTCGGTACATCCTGGGAGAACTAAGATGTACAAAGACATCAAACAGCATTTCTGGTGGTCAGGTTTGAAGCGGGATGTGGCTGAATTTGTGGCGAAGTGTGAGGTTTGTCAGCAAGTCAAAGCTGAGAATCAGAGACCCGGAGGTCTATTACAACCGTTACCTATTCCGGAATGGAAGTGGGATAACATCAGTATGGATTTCATTACGGGATTGCCCAACAGTCCAAAAGGCAATGATGTGATTTGGGTTATAGTCGATCGACTAACCAAGTCAACTCACTTTTTGGCGATGAAACTCACTGCTTCGATGGACAAGTTAGCTGAATTGTATGTTGGCGAGATCGTCAGGCTTCATGGTATTTCGTCAACTATTGTGTCTGATCGAGATGCGCGGTTTACTTCGCATTTCTGGAGGAGTCTTCAGACAGCTTTGGGTACCAAGACGGATTTCAGCACTGCTTTTCATCCGCAAACCGATGGGCAGACCGAGAGAGTCAACCGTATTCTTGAGGATATGCTTCGGTGTTGTGTACTAGACTTTGGAGGCAGTTGGGAAAGACATTTATCTTTGGTAGAGTTTGCCTACAACAACAGTTTTCAGACTAGCATTGGGATGGCGTCGTACGAAGCTTTGTATGGCAGGAAGTGCAGAACATCTGTTTGTTGGTTTGAAGTTGGGGAGCGTCAATTGTTTGGGCCTGAGCTTGTGCAGTAAACCTCTGAAAAGATTGATTTGATCAGGAAAAGGTTGGTAGAGGATCAGAGCATGCAGAAAAGCTATGCAGACAACCGGAGAAGGAACCTTGAGTTTGAGGAAGGTGACATCGTCTTTCTGAAAGTATCGCCCTGTAAAGGTGTGATTCGATTTGGCAAAGGCGGGAAGTTAGCCCCGAGGTTTATAGGCCCGTACAAGATATTGAAAAGGATCGGGAAAACTGCTTACCAGCTTGAGTTACCGGAAAAGCTATCTCAGGTTCACAATGTCTTTCATGTGTCTATGCTAAGAGGTTATATTCCAGATCCGAGTCATCATTTGTCTGAAGTGTCGGAAGGTTTGCATTTGGATCTCAATTACATCGAGTCTCCTGTCGAGATTGTTGATCGTCGAGAGAAAGTTTTGAGGAATAAGACGATACCGATGGTCAAGGTAGTCTGGAGAAACCATTTGGTTGAAGAGGCTACTTGGGAGTCTGAGGAGAGGATGTTGAAGGATTATCTTGAGCTTTTTGCTTGATTTGTATTTTGTATTTTCTTGTGCTTGTTGTGAGTGTTTTGTTTTCTCGCTCTTGATTGTAGTTTCGGGGACGGAACTATTCTAAGGAGGGATACCCTGATTTTCATTTATGAAAATTATTATTTTATTTTCGCACGTATTGTGCACGTGCAATTTTTGTATAAAATCTTATAATTATTTTCATTATGGATAATGTGTATATATATATATGTGTGTGTGTGTGTGTGTGTGTGTGTGTGTGTGTGTGTGTGTATTAGTTCTTTAATTGTTTTTATAAAGGCCCATTTTCTTCAAATAAACATAAGTCTCTTTTTAGCCCAAATCTAATTTTTTTTGTAAACCATCATTTGGCCCATTAAATAAAGCCCATGAGCTATTTCTTTTTTAATTACAACTTGTAATGTAGACTATATTTATAAGATTATTTTTAAAAAAAATAAAATGTACAACTTTTTAAATGGGGAACTAGTGAATGCACGTGCATTGCACGTACACGTGCATGAAGCACACTATGGGCCGGTTTTGAATGGAGGGAAAAGGAAAAAAAAGAGTGGAATTGTGGGTGGTAGTTGTTTGAATCATGGTTGGTTACTACAACTTTCCCTTTAATCCTAGCCTTTTATCTTTAACTCCTAGATTGACCCTAGCCCTTCATTTGCTCCAAATTTTAGTATAAATACCCCCCTAGCCTAGTTATTCTTGCACTCTTCATTCTCCAAAATACCTATAGTAGAAGATACAATTGTTAGTAGTGATTTATTAGTAGTAAGTGAGATAAAAGATTGAGAGTTTGAGGGTGAGGTGTGCTTGCAATCAAGGAAGGTCGGCATCACAAGGAGCTCTCGGATTGCAACTTTTGAAGGCTCGGGTACACATCAAGGAGGAGGAGGAACACTCTTTTGGAAAGCTCGCGAAGGACTCTTTTGTTTAGGAGGTGTTGCAAATTTTTTTCTCTCCAAATAAGGTGGGTTATTTTCTATATTTCTAATTAGATATCTTGTTAAGGTTGATTGAATTGATAATGCATGAAAGAAATTAATAAGAGTACATTTAATTGGAAAAAGGACTTATTAGTTGATTGAATTGATGCTAAATAGATTGCATGTTCTTCCGTCATGAATCTTAAGTTGTATGTGAATTGTTTGTAGCCATGGAATGCGTGAATTAAAATTTGTTGTTAGTATCAAAACTAAATACAAATGCTAGTAGATGAAATTGTTGATTTATGTGCTTAGATGGACTTTTCGTGATAATGTTTGGAATGAGTAACTAAAAATATGATTTTGGGTTTATAAAAGGAAGATAAACAGGGAATTAATGTAGGAAATATTAATATTAAGTTGTATAAGAAACGTCAAAATGAGATGTGGTAGTAGTAGTATACAATTTAAATTAATGGTATGAAAAATATGTGTTTAATTACTGGAAAAATTATTTTTAAATTACTGGAGTGTCAAATATTGTTTGAATAAATATTCTGGAGATTTACAGGAATGTTAGTAAAAGCAAAACTAAAATAAGAGCTTTTTGATCATCGAAATGTTCTAATTGAACAGAGATTTGATTTAAATAAAATACGAGTTGTAGTCAAGACAACTTGAGCCTATAGCTCAAGTGGTCAGGGGACTCTTTAGCACTACAATGTGTGCGGTTGGTTTCTCTTGGGTCGCTGGTTTGATACTTGAGAACACCATCTTTTTTATGTGCGTTGAAAATTTAATCAATTCTCAGTCCGAGAGCATTTAAGTCTCTGACCCCTCTTTGTATAGATGAGCACAAGTAGCCCAGTGGCTAGTGCGTGCGGTTGGTTTCCCTTGGGTTGCTGGTTCGAATCCTGGCTTGGCCAGAATATTATAGTTTTATAAAAAATGATTTTTTGTGGGTTTCTTGAGGTGTAAAAATTATGAAAAAAATACTATTATTATTCTAAATTCATGTGTGACCTATGAAAATTAATTGAGAGTTATTGGGATAAAATAAAGTATATTTAGGGAATAAAAGTGTAGTTGGAACCATAGTTTCACACTCGTATATTTTGTGAAAAATGTGTTTTGCAAAGGAATTGAGATAAGTGCTAGAAAAGAAAAATAACAAGGAAAGAAAGTATATATTGTGAAGTTGGTATGAATTGTTCTTATTAAAGAATAGTGTGACACTAATGAGTTTGTGAATATTCATTTTGGCTATATATTTGGTGATATGATTTTAATGTGGAAATAAACGTTATGAAATACATGATGTAGAATTGAACTCCATGTATGGTTATTGACTCATGAATAATTTAGAAATCATGTGATTGGAAAAGAGAAATGTCATTGAGTATGAAAACTCAAACATGTGAATTTGTGAATTGAAATTGAAAATTAAGGTGTAGCCAAAACTCAGACCGGAAAGTGAAAAATGATGAAATATGATTATTGATGCTGAAAAGACCAAGTTTGGGTCATTGTGAATTGAAAGAAATAAGACCAGTAGTAGTGAGAGGGCTAACTCTAAGCGATTAATTTTGTTCATGATTTCATTAATTTAAGAATTTAGTACATAGTGAAAAGGTGATGAAAGTGGGAGAAAAACACAAGTATGAGGGCCTCGAGTCTACGATGTGGGTGTGATTCACAGTTTGTCTTCACGATGCGTCGTGACATGACGTGGGCACTACTCCGGAATTATCGGGATCTTGGCGATGCTTGTGGGATGTTTGGTGACTGCGATAGGATCGTGTGCCATGAAGGAGGCTGAATTGTCCATAGATAGTCTTCACGATGCGTTGTGACATGATGTGGGATTCCCCTCCAGTTTTTCTGTACATGAGCTCGTACTCATAGATCATCTAGGATACTTACCATAGTTACAGAAGTAGATTAAGTCATGACGAGGGATTGAACCCTACAAGATGAAGAACGATTAAGAGGCTTGCCCTCGGACCTATGTAGTATGGGATGCATAGAATCCGAACAAGTGCGCATTAGTGTCATGTAATATAAATAACTGCATTAAGGACTAAGTGCACGATCACAACACGACATCAATAGGGTATTCCCTTTAGTTTGATATGTGACAAGTTTGTGTTTGTTAAATATGGAAAATCAGTTATACTGTTTCCAGCATAGAGAGGATGGCCGTGTACAATGTTCGTCGGTTGATTAAACTGACGTACCCACAGTTTTGTATGCAGGATAAATGACATGATTAAGATTAAAGAAGAACAGATGCTCAGAGATTATTCAAATGTTGATGTACTTTATATAAATGTTGTAAATTTGCTTCCGCTGTAAAATGTAAAGTGTAAAGATTTCATGTAACTCTGAAGTGAAGTGAAAAGTTTTAAATTCCTTGTAAAATTGTACGAAATAAGTGTAAAGATCCTGTGGAATCTTGAATTCAGTGTATTTTGGAATTCGGGGCGTCACAGTTACAGTCGGGCGAATGTATTCCGAGACTATGGTTACAGTCGGGCGGATGTATTCCGGGACTGCGAATTTTATGCGAGATGAGTCTCAATTACTTTCGGGACTGTGAATAATCGGGCGGATGTACTCCAGAATTATGTATAGTCGGGCAGAAGGGAGACGAGTCTCCAGTGTTCTGAGCTACAGCAATGCTTACGGGATGTTTGCGTGATGAGGGATCTGTTTAGTCGGGCAGATGGACTCCGGGACTGGAACCTATACTTGTGGAATGTCTAAATCTTGTTTTCATCACCGTAGTAGGATTTCATAACGAGGGATTGAATCCTATTATGAGTACGTATAGGCTTGCCCTCAGACCTATGTAGTATGTGATGCATAAAATCCGAACAAGTATGCGTTAGCGTCATCATAGTGTAATGTCTGTATTAAGAATTAAGTTCATATCATACACAGACATGTTTAGGAAAGTCACTTCCCACTTTTTTGTTTCACATTCAAGTTTGTGTTTGCTAAGAATGGTTGTATTATAGCATTGTGTCAGTTGTATGCAACTGACGTGCCCACAGTTTCCCAGATGCAGGACTGGACTTAGTGTGAGCTTGAAGTCACTATGATGAGTTGATTACAAGACTGAAGGATTTTCATTATTGTAGATTATATTGTATTCATTTAATTCAGCTGTGCTATTGTAAAGAACTTTTTGTAAATAAAAGTTTTAAATTTCTTTTAAATTTGTACGAATTTGAAGTAAAAGATCATGTACTTGCTACAAATTATCTGTGTTTGGAATGCAGGGCGTTACAGATTGGTATCAGAGCCGACTTCAATAAGTAGTACAAAATTATAAGGACGACACATTAGGGTGGACATTAGAAGTGTGAGTGTCAGTTTAGAGTCATGAATGATGAAGTTATTGAACTTGCATTCATGATACTCTCCTCGTATATATTGATGTGAGATTGTATGCGAGCATGTTTTTCCTTGGTATCACGAGTGGTATGGTTGGTTTGACCCTACATTCATGATACCTTATAGATAGACTAAACTTTTCTCTTTTAATTTTTTCGTGTATTTTCCTCATAGTAATTTTCATCTTTAACACTTGATATTTTTCAAATAAATGTTTTCTTATACTATGAATTCACTTTGATATTTATTATTTTATTTACAACCCTTAGTTTTAATATTTTAAGTTTGACTTACTCGTTTTCTTTCTTGATATTTTATCCTCTTTACTTTTATGTGCTTTTACGTTACTTATTTGTTTTTTGTATTACTTTTACGTATTCTATTAAGTTTTGAATTAGTACTTATTAAATTATTATTAAGACTGTGATTTTTCTTTGTTATTATTTCTATTAGATTTTGAGTTTTGATTTTTGTATGTTTGCATTCACATTACAAATACTTTGATTTCACGATGCTATACTTTTCCATTATTTTATGTTGTTATTTCAGTATATTTTGACATGAATGTAATATTTTTACTTATATAAATGCAATATACCTCCACACAATAAGATCCCCTTTTATTACTATTTTGTTATACTTATTATTTTCTACCTTTTGTTATATTTACTTTTCACTATTAATAGCTACTTATTAATTTTGTAGCTTTACGCTTCTCTAACATAATATATACACCCACTATTTATTTTTTATCTTTATTTCAAAATTTTCTTTTATCTTTACATTCTTGGTTACCGCATATACTTTCCATATATATATATATATATCATATATTCAACATACTTGCTATACATAGCATTTTATACTTATATAACTATTTATGTTTATCATCCTAATTTACTACACTACATAATTATTGTTCTCTTTCGCATTTGTATTGAAGCTCATGCATATATTTTATACTATTTTCGTCTTAATGTTATAAATTTTTTTCATGACAACTAATTTTATATATTTAATATTTAAAATCTATATTCCTATTTTAATATTTCATGTAGTAATTTTCTACTTCATTTTCTCCTCTTACTATCCCAACTTTTACATCTATTTTTATCACTAATTTCAAAACATACCATCATACTTAAATTAAACATCCCATATCCAAATACATATGGAAGATTACATCATTTCATTCCCATTATGGTGCAACCTGATGTGGAGAGGGTAAATCTGCTACTAGACATCAATGGAGGCAAACTGCAACTAGATGTCGGGGAGGCAAAGTCTGCAACCGAATGTCTAGAAGGCAAAGTACAACCGGATGTCGTGAAAGTAAATCTGCAACCTCAAGGAGGCAAGCATGCAGTTGAACACCAACGAGGCAAACCCATAACAAAAAAAATTTTCTACTTTAATAACCCCCATTTTTATTTCTATATATTTGTAACATCCTGAATTTTTTCAAATAATTAATATGAAGTTTTCTTTTATTTTCATGTGTTTTGCACGTGCAATTTAATATGTGTATTTAGCTTTAAAATTATTCTTATATCATGAACACATACTTTCTTTTTAAAAGCCTATTTTAATCTTTAGGCCTAATAGTCTAATTCTAGTCCACTTAAATAAATTAATTAATTTAATTAGAGAGCCCATGGTTTTTAGCCCACCTAAATAGCCCACTAGTTAATTTTATTTATAATTAATACAACTTGTAGTGTAGACTTGATCAAGTAACAAATAAATCAACATTTTAATGTACAAACTAATTTATAGTATGCATAATATGACACGTACATTGCACAAGCACGTGGATTGAGTGAGAAGAGGACTTGGCCGGCCTTGTTCATGAGTGGGAGGGATGGAGAGAGTGGTGAGGTGGTTATGTGATGGTAGGTAGTTCTTCTAACTCCCGAATGCATCCTAGCCTTTCATCTAAACTCATCTCAACCTTCCATTTGAGCTTGAGTTGTGTATAAATACCCCTCCCTTGTTTTCTTTATTACTTGCATTAGAAACATTTCAAAGAGAAGAGAAAAAAAGAAGAAGCAATTGTGAGGAAAAGAAAGAGTTGTGTGAGTAAAAGATTGAGTGTTGTGTGTTTGTGTGCTCTTGCAACTTGGAGGCCGACCAAAACATCAAGAGGAGGAAGAAGCTCGGTGGCACATCAAGGGGAGGCTCGGGTTCACACTAGCAAGGAGGAGGAGCTCGAAATTTGCACCAAACTAAGAGGAGAAGGGAGACATTCGTGCGTTTAAGGAGTTTCTTAGGAGTTTTCTTTTGTTCTTCATTAATGTGGGTGATTTCTCAAACTTCTAATATAGATGCCATGCTAGGATTTTAATGTTAGAAACAAGTAGAAAAATTGCCATATACTTGCTTGAAGAGACTAGTAAGAAAGAGAGATCTACATGAAAAGTTAGTAAAATGAATTGTAATGTGTTAATTAAGATTTTTTATGATGCTTGTTAATATATTTGTATGCTAGAATACATATGAATTGATGAATCATGGTTATATGAAAATTGTGCTTATGAATGAAATGTAGAATGCAATATATAAAAAATTGTACTTGTGAATGAATTGTAGAATGCAAGATAATATCCATGGATTGTGAAATTAATGTATTAGTTGTAAAAAGTGGGTTTTAATTGCATTATATGAGTAATATTATATTCACTAGATTATCATCTGTGTTGTCTCTTTGAAACACAAGAAAAGGATTAATTTTGTAAAGATAAAATTAAATTAAGGGCCTTGATTTTTATTAAAGAATGGAGAAATTGTGTAAACACATTGTGAATAAATGAGGGATAAGTTGATATAAAGATTCATCAAAAAAAGGAAATTTTTCTATGTCGAAATGTATTGATGTTCAACTTTTTCAAAGAACTAAAGAGAAAAAGTCTACCATGTGTTTAAACATGAGATTTTGACAATCTAAGAAAATATAAGTTACTGTTTTTCAAAGAAATATAGTCTGGAGAAGATATAGATTTTTATAAGTACAAATTAATTTAGAAAAATCGAGATGATTAAAAGAAGAACTAGATACAGTACAGTCTAATACAAAAGTATTCTAATCTCTCCCTATATTAGTTAGTCACTCAGGCCTTTCTGGTCGAAGGGTGCACTTTGGGTCTGTTACTGTAGCTGAGCGGAGCTACTGGTCTTGGGTTCAAGTCTCTCAAGAGACTCTGTTTTTCTGAAAATTCGATTTTTTATCAAATTCCGAAACCAGACCTCAAGTATAATTTAAGCTCTCCATATATCGGTTAGTCACTCTGGCCTTTTTGGTCATCAGGTGCGCTTTGGGTCGGTTACTGTTCACTGGCGGGGGGTTTAGTCTGGGTTCGAATCCGGCCTTTGGCCTTTTATTGTGAGTTTTGATTTTTTTAACTTATTTCATTTTTTGAGTATTCTTAAGTGTCTTAAAAAATTGAGAAAAAAAAAAACTAGAATTCTTCTAAAAATACATAGACTTCATGAAAATTATTTCTACAATATTTGACTTATTATAATGGGAATTAGAAGTAATTTTGAGAAAAAGAACTTGATAAAATTTCTTAGAATATGATCTTAATTAATTAAAGAAATGGAATATTTTTAATATAAAGAATTTTCGTAAGAGATCTAAAATGAGATTTTTGACATGGAAAAATTGAGTAAGATTAAATATGAGATTGTTGTTTAAAACTATGTAATTGAGCGAAGAAAATGAAGTAAAAGAAACATGATGAAATATGGAATTTGTGAATATGAACTCTTATTTTGATGAACATGAAACGAGTTTTACACTAGAGTTTAGCTAAGTCCTTACATTGGCACGAATGAAATTCTGAAAGAGAAATGTGATGATAAAAGGCCAAGATTGGGTCATGGTTAATGATTGATGTTTAAGACCGGTGTAAAGGTAACGCTAATTCTAGAATATTAATTTTATTCATGATTCAATTATCTAAGGATTAGACACATAGTGGAGATGTGATGAAAGTAAGAGAAAAACACAAGTATGAGGGTCTCGGATCTACGGTGTGAGAGTATTCACAGGCTGCCTACATAATGTGTCATGTTATGGCATGGATACATCTCCGGAATTATCGGGACTGTGGTGACGCTTGTGGGGTATTCGGTAACTACGTAGTGCCATCGTTCCATGACGAAGGCAAATGATCCATAGGTTGTCTGCATGATGTGTCATGTCATGACGTGGGATTCCCCTCCAGGCTGTCTGGACATGGGATCGTAACTCATAGAACATGCAGGATACTTACCGTAGTAGTTTAACTCATGGCAAGGGAATCAACCCTACAAGATGAAGAACGATTAAGGGCTTGCCCTTGGACCTATGTAGTATGTGATGCATAGAATTTGGACAAGTGCGCAATAATGTCATTAAACATAAATAACTGCATTAAGGACTAAGTGCACATTCACACACGACATAAATAAAATAGTCCCCTTAGCTTTGTTTGTGACAAGTGTGTGCTTTCTAAGTAAGAGAAATTGATGTATTATATCCTAGCGTCAGTTGTATGCAACTGACGTGCACACAGTTTCTATGCAGGATAAAGTGAATGACAAGACTAAAGGATGAATGCTGCTTAAAGAAATATTCAAGTTGTTATTAAATTCATGTATCATGTTGTAATTTATAATTCCGTTGCGTTGATGTAAAGCATTGTTGTATATTTTTTTTTTTAATTTCATGTAAAGTTGTACGAAGTGAAGTGTAAAGATCCCGTGGAACTTCGAATTCAAACTTATATGGAATTCAGAGTGTTACAACATTCACTTACCACTATTCCATTTATACCATTTTAAAATGTTTTACAACTTAGGTTATACTACTTCAACTTTATTATTTATAATACAGATACACTTATATACGCATTTAATTAATTACCTTACTATTTATATTTGCTTCTATATCTATCATATGTGTGTTATTATTATTTTATTTTTCAATCTATATTACCGGTTACTATTAATTATTTTATTACATTGCATTTTATACAATTCCATTTTTATACCTTATTGCTAACCTATCTTTGATATGTTTGCTACTCATATAATATAATTTTTATTATTTATACTTTCACTTACTATCTACATTTTATATATATCCCAATTAATATTATGTTTCAATTATATATTGCTACCTTTAGCATTATTTTATTTTGTTTCTCCATTTGCTTACAACTATCAAGTTATAGTATTGTTGTTTCGTCATCTAGTACTTTTTCGCATATTTATGTACATATATTATATATATTGATTTTTGTACTATACCGGACAACTTATATATATCTTATATAAACTAATCATTATTCTATAAAATTATCATGTAACTTTTACAAATAAAATTTTATGATATTATTTTATACGCATCATTATAATTTTTATATTATATTGTTTATTCTTTCAACTAAAATTTGACACTCATATATTTTCAGACTTTTCATAAAACAGTATTCTCTTAAATTGTTACCTTCTTTTATCTATTAACAAGTATTCTTATTTTCCAATTTTAATCATTCATTTTTTCCATTTCCTTTTAGTTAATTTCTCTTTCCTTAAAATTTTCAAAATTTTATTAGCCAGTGCTAACTATTTTTCAATTATCATGCTCTCCCAATTATTTATTTCCAATTATTACGCTCTTCCAATTATTTATCAGTTTGCTTTGCATTTTTATATTTTTCCTTATTTCGTTTTTACTATTTATTTCTTTATCAAAGAAAAAAAATCCTTTTTATCTCAGTAAATTTTTGAGCTAATTAATGATTATTTACGTTCTTAGTCTATTTTAAAAAAAATTCTGCTGCATTATAATTTGTCTATACTATTTCAATCTTTTATTCTGCACACTTGCATTTCTCTTCCTTCTTACTTATTTCCATACTTCAATTTTTGTTTTACTCCTTTCGTACTACTTCCTACTACTTTCTTTTGTTTACTATACTTGTTTGTAAAGCATTTATTTTTCTATGATTTCCTTACTTCTTGCTAATTATTTTCTTTCCCCATTTCTTCCACAATTGATGACTTAATTTATATTTTCCTTTACTATAATATCTAATACCTTATCAAATACTAGATTTGGCTGTGGGCACGTGCCTACGGCACGTCTTCGGAACGATACAGCACATGAAAAGCCCTATAACAGTAAAACAACAATTATGTAGCTCAAGTTTGAATAGTATGACAATAATTAGTTGTAAATAAAAGTCCATGTTTCCATTAGTATATGTTAAAAAATAATTATAAATGGGGGTGTAAAATCCAACTTCTTAGAACTTTGCTGGTGGAAAATGATGAAATTTAACCCGGTTAAGAGATATTTGCTATTTTCAATGTAACATGAGCAGTAAATTAAAGCATAAAAATTCTGAAAATTCACAAACCTGAATTTTGAAAATCTAAATTTTTAAGTAAATAAAAAAAGAATGTGTGTGAGAGAGATGGAGAGAGAAAGAGAGAAGTGTCACGCCCCGCTTCCCAAAAACACGGAATATGAGCACGTAACAAAAGCCCAACGAATGATTTTGATCATCCACAAGCTGTTCAGGAATCTTTACAACATACCACAGGAATAATAAGAGTTGAAAGCAAAAGATACAACCAGGCATGCATAACTGAAACAAGATACCAACAGAAATTACTTGAAACCAAATATAATAATCTCAAATAATCAAATTCTGATCAAGTCAAATATCCTGGGTAACATCGCCCAAATACAAATAAATATCCAAGTCATTAAGTACATTTTATTCAAGTTCAAGCAACAAGTAATAATAGTAATAAAGCAGAAAATCCAGCACTAATACATCATCTCGCCAATACCTTCTGGCAGTCGACCATCCTGATTTGCAATTAGTAAATTTGCAGGAGAAGGAAAAATAAAACAAGTACCCGTCAATTGCAAGTTACGGGCCACTTATAATGTAGGATACAAGTACAGGGGATAGATAATTCAAAGTAACAAGCATAGCATGGTATAAGTGTGTCAACAAAAATATAATATCTAATATGAATAAGGAAAATAGATTCAAGTAGCATGGTACACTAACAGGTACAGGTAATATGTGTCAAGTGTCAAGTAAACAGGTAAACAAGTAAACATGTAACAGGTATCAGGTAACAGGTATACAGGTAAACAGGTAATCATGTAACAGGATAATCAGGTATTAAGTACAGGAAATTAGATTATGTCATGTCAAGTCTTGTTATATTACTATTTAGGTAGCACTTCATGCATCCCAGCTTTTACTACATGGTTGCTACAACAAACAGTTTCTCTTTAGATTTCGTAGTGGAGTCCATAGGGCAGTGTACTCAGGATTCAGGATAACAGGAATAACAGGAACAGGTAGAACCTAGTGGTTCTCTTCCGAGTACACCTTCCTATAAGGAAGTAAGCAATCAGGTACAAGAAATCAGGTATAACCTAGTGGTTATCTTCCGAGTACATCTTCCTATAGGGAAGCATGCAGTCAGGTACAGGAAATCAGGTATAACCTAGTGGTTATCTTCCGAGTACATCTTCCTAGAGGAAAGCATGCAGTCAGGTACAGGTAACAGGATTGTGAATCATGTAGTCATGAACACGTAACAAGCAGGCATGGCACAGGTCCTCTTCTCAGTACACGTTTCTGTATTTTTCACTACTAGATCTTTCTCTTAACCCCCGTTTGGTCATTTATTATTATAATTAGGCATGCATGTATGTGTCGCAAAACAAAACAAGAATAACAGGGTATAACATGTATCAGGTTCAGGGTGCAAGATAAACAAGTACAGGTACAAGATAATACATAACAGGGTAAAACAACTAGTTTTCTAATTCAGGGAAGCAAGACAGTATTGTACTAAAACAGTGATTCCTGCTACTAAAATCATCCAAATCTGGATCCGTCGAAGGATCTGGAAAATAGACTTCCATACGAATCCAGAAAGTATAAATAAGTCATATAGGAATTCACAACATCATAACTTAAAATAAGTTTGAATTCAGAAAATATGTTCAGTCAGAAATCAGGAAAACGAATTCTCAGTCAGGAAAACCGCATCAAAACCTCTCAAATAAATTTAGGAAAAATCTGGGGTATTCCCCTATATTTCTAGAATCAAAATATAAAGTTTCATAATATTCCAGTAAAATTTGTTTAGTCATCAAAAATAAGAAAACATCACGAAATGATATTTTGGCCAATCTGGAATTCCCAACACTGCTGTACGAAAACTGAAATATCTCGCAAGCCGTGAAACGAAATCCAAATCTGCCAAAGGGAGATGAAAATAGATAAAATAAACAAACTTTCATATTTAATCAGGGTGAAAACACAATTCTTCACAGGACAGCGAGTAAAATACATCAATTATAGTTTTCATAACCGAGCATGAAACGACACATAAAACCCATTGATAAAACTCACCAAAATTCTGGGTAATCCCTAGATAGGTATAGAAAGAATGACCAAAGTTTCAGATCAAAATAACATGTTTAGCACGGTTAATAAAATCATTTAGTCCTCAAGAACATCGAAAAATAAAATCTGGAAAAGATCGACACCTCGGTAGTAAAATAGTCATAACTCACTCATACGAAAACGAAATCAAGCAAGGTCAGAGGGGTTGGAAAATAGACGAAATCCTCTAAAACTCATGTTTTATACCGAAATTAAGTTCCTGACTTCAAGACAGTCCAAAACAGCAAACAAAACAGATCAGCGTTAAAATACAGATTTTTTCCTTTAACGACAACTCAACATATATCATACAAAACTTGTTCAAAGCACAACCAAACATGAAATCGAGTTAACCAAGAATCTAAACATCATAATTTAGGGTATCTAGCATGTCCGCACCAAATATATCACCTGCGTCTCAACCAAATCACGAATTCTCACAAAAGTCTCGCATATATGATCAAAATCAAGAACAGGTAAATCCTAAGTTAATTCATGTCCATACTGTGTCGTGAGGCAACTATGGTCAAGTTTTCACAATAGAGACAAAACCCATCAAAGATAACACAAACAAGAGTTGTCTCTAGACCCAACTACACTATAGGTGGTATTTTTGATTTGTATCAAACAAAGGAATTGGAGTACAAGTAACTTGCCTTAACCGAGATGAAACGAACTCCAAGAATAACGGGAACGGATTCCCGGGTAACGAACCAAAGTCCACGTACAAGAAATCCACAAATCAACGAATAATTCGCATTATCCCACGTGTGAACCTCTCAAGCAATAGAGAGAGAGACCCCAAGAGAGAGAGACCCCAAGAGAGAGAGAGCAAGGTCGGGTGCGGCTTGGCCATGGACGACGGCAGCAATCGACGGCGCCGGCAAGGAGGAGAGGACGAGAGATGAAGGTGAGGCTCGGTGGTCACTGGAGGCTAGGGTGAAGGGGGTTGATCAGGGTGTGGATGTCGGGTGCAGGTCGCAAGGGGCGATGGGGGGCTAGGTGCTGGCTGTGCGCGGCGGAGGGCGGCACAACCACGGGAGAGGGGGATAGAGGGTGTAGGGAGGCCGGGTAGTAGTGCTTAGGATTAGGGTTAGGGTTTTGGTGAGGGGATGTAGTATATATATATATATATATATATATATATATATATATATATATATATATATATATATATAGAGGTGATTAGGGTTATTGGGTATTTGGGTTATGGGTAATTAGGAGTAGTAATAGGATTAATGCAATAAGACAAATGAGAATCAAATTGAATAGGATTTAAACTAGGATTGGGTAATTTGGCTTTGGTAATCAGTTAGGGATCAAAATAATAGGATTAGAAATGGGGTAGACCATCAAATCACCAAGAGCACGCAAAAATACAAATAAAAAGAACGAGACAACAATAATGATTGAAAATAACAACCATGAACAAGAACAACCAAGAAATCAAAAATAACTCGCAAAAATCAAGAATGAGAAAAGAAAATGAAAATATATTGAAACAACTCAATATACGGTTCAGAAAAATACAAGAGAGAGTACAAATACACAAGAAAAAAAAATAAACAAAAAATACGAAAATTAAAAAATAGGGGTTACAATCCTACCCACCTAACAAGAAGAATTTCATCCTCGAAATTCAAAAAAGAAGATACATAGGGTAACCCCAAAACAACCAAAAGAACAAAGCAAAAACTATCCAAACAAATAAGGAAACTTCTGCTGAATCTCGTCCTCCAACTCCCAAGTCGACTCACCAGGCGAGTGAGGAATCTAAGCAACACGAACCAACCTTATGACCTTGTTCTTAAGCACTTTCTTCTGCCGATCCACAATAGCAACTGGCGGAATCTCACAAGTCAAATCCGGCCGAAGGGTCAACTCAGAATAGTCGATCACGTGGCTTTCATCTCAGATATATCTCCTGAGTTGTGAGATATGGAAAACATCATGCACTCCTGATAAAGCTAGTGGCAAAGCATGACGATAGGCTACCTTGCCTACTCGCTCCAAAATCTCAAACGGTCCAATAAACCTAGGTCTAAGCTTGCCCCCACCACCGAACCGAATGACACCGCACCACGACGATACCTTAAGGAAAACATGGTCACCAATAACAAATTCCAAAGCCCTCCGATGGACATCAGCCCATCGCTTCTGCCTGTCCCGAGTTGCCTGCAAGTGCTTCCTGATCTGAACCACAACATCCACTATCTTGGTGATCAACTCTGGACCCAACAACTTCCTCTCACCAATGTCATCCTAACATACTGGCGATCTGCACTTCCGCCCATAGAGTGCCTCGAATGAAGCAGCTTTAATACTGGCTTGAAAGCTGTTATTGTACGAGAACTCCACGAGATGCAAATGATCCTCCCAAGACCCACCAAACTGAAGCATACAGGACCTCAACATGTCCTCCAGAATCTGAATAGTCTGCTCTGACTGTCCATCAGTCTGGGGATGAAAAGCTGTACTGTACTTTAATCTACTCCCCAAATTGTTCTGAAGACTCTCCCAGAACTGAGATCTGAATCTCGTATCCTTGTCGAATACCATACTGACTGGAACCCCATGAAGTCTAACAATCTCTTGCATATACCTCTAAGCTAGGCTCTCAGTAAACTGACCGACACGAAAGGGAATGAAGTGAGCACTCTTCGTCAACCAGTCGACAATCACCCAAATAGCATTATGACCCTTAGGACTCCTCGGCAAAGCGGTCACAAAATCCATAGTGATATGTTCCCACTTCCACTCTGGAATAGGAAGCGGTTGAAGAAGTCCAGCGGTCCTCTGATGTTCTGCCTTAACCTGCTGGCAAACCAAGCACTGAGAAACAAACCGAGCCACAACCCTCTTCATACCATGCCACAAGAAATTAAGCTTCAAATCCCGGTACATCTTAGTACTGCCGGGATGGATAGAATACGAAGACTGATGAGTTTCTTCAAGCAACCTCTGACGAACTTCACCCTTAGGGAAACACAATCGGGAACCAAAATGAAGCGAACCATCTGCATGAATAACCATGTCTGTCCTGGACCCAGAATCAACCTCAGCTCGAAAAACCTGTAACTGCGCATCACCAGCCTGCGCCTCTTTAATCTGGTCAACAAGGGACGACTGCAGCTGGAGCGCCAAACAACTTCGACCAGAACTCGGCAACACAACATCCAGCTCCAACCTCCGCATCTGCTCAATAAGATCACTCTACTGAGTAAGAAACATAACTGCTGGTCTCCTGCTCAAAGCATCAGGCACCAAGTTTACTTTACCAGGATGATATTGCAAACTGCTGTCATAATCGGCCATAAGTTCCAACCAACGCATTTGCCTCATGTTTAACTCCTTCTGGGTGAAGACGTACTTGAGACTTTTGTGGTCTGTAAATATCTCCATTCGGTCTCCAAGTAAATAATGTCTCCACAGCTTCAAAGCATGAATCACTACCGCCAAGTCATGAGTAGGATAGTTTTTCTCATGCGGCCTCAATTGCCTTGATGCATACGCAACAACATAGCCCTTTTACGTAAGAACTACTCCAAGACCCTTACCAGAAGCATCACAGTGAACCACAAATCTGCCTGAACCATCTGGAATAGTCAACACAGGCGCTGACATCATTCTGTTCTTTAACTCAACAAAAGCCTTATTGCACTCATCAGACCAACAAAACTTATGATCCTTCCCAGTCAATTTAGTCAACGATCCTGCTATCTTCGAAAAGTCTTGAACAAACCTCCGATAATAGACAACCAAACCAAGAAAACTCCTGACCTCTGAAACTAACTTGGGAATAGGCCAATCCTTCACAGCCTCAATCTTGGCAGGATCCACAGAAACACCATTGCCAGAAATAATGTGCCCCAATAAAGAAACCCTGTCGAGCCAAAACCCGTACTTGCTGAGTTTTCCATAGAGATGATTCTCTCTCAAAGTCTGCAGAACCACTCTAAGATGCTCAGCATGATCTTCCCGATTCCGAGAATACACCAAAATATCATCAATGAATACCACCACAAATCTATCCAAGAACTGAGAGAAAACCCGGTTCATAAGACTCATGAATACAGCCGGAGCATTCGTGACCCCAAACGGCATCACAAGATACTCATAGTGCCCGTATCTAGTCCTGAAAGCAGTCTTCTGTATATCTACAGTCTTCACCTTAACTTGGTGATACCCAGAACGAAGATCCAACTTCAAGAAAACAGCAGGCCACTCAGCTGATCAAACAAATTATCGATCTTGGGCAATGGATACCGATTCTTCACAGTAATCCTGTTCAGTTCCCGATAATCCATGCACAATCTAAGACTACCATCCTTCTTGTCAACAAAAAGGACTGGAGCACCCCAAGGCGAAACACTAGGTCTGATGAAACCTAAATCAAGCAACTGCTGAATCTGCACCTTAAGCTCTGCTATCTCAACCGGTGCCATCCTGTAGGGACTCTTCGATATCGGTGCTGTTCCTGGCTGAACATCAATATTGAAATCCACTTCCCTATCAGGTGGGTAAGCCAGGCAACTCATCTGGAAAAAATATCCAAGAAATCCCGAACTACTAGAGGCGCAGCCTCACAGCCTGAGTGCAATTTCATATCACAATCTACTTGTTCTACTGCAGTCTTTGCTCGGCCAAGGAAAGCATGGAACTCAAATTCTGCTCGATCTGGAATTCTGAAGATAACTTTCTTGGCATGACAATCAATAATGGCATGGGCTTCACCCAACAAATACATACCGAAAATAACGTCGAATCCCGAATTTCCAATTATAATCAGGTTGGCATTGAAATCTGCGTCCCCAATAACAACGGGACATTGCTTGCACTCCCAGGAACATATGACAACTCCACCACCTGTCACAATGTTCCAAGCCTCTGACATGTTTCTGCATTCCAACTGATAGCGAGCAACAAATTGAGAGGAGACAAAAGAATGGGTTGCCCCAGAATTAAAAAAAACATAGGCAGGAAAAGAGAAAATAAAGATGATACCTAAAAGGAATCAAAGACAAGGAGAAAGAATAGACAATTAAGGGTGATGGAAAAACAACAATGAAGAAAGAAAACATAGAGAAGCAGAGTAAGACCCAATAGAAAGAAAACAAAAGAGAAATAAAACATCAAAATAACCAAAACAAAATATACCTGCCACAACTCCTTCAGCTGTCTCAGCATCAGCAGCAGTCAAGTTGAAAGCATGACCTCTCCTTGGAACAGCGGTGCTCTGGTTGACAATCTAGCGCGGAGGAGGAAGCGCTGACCTAACTGGACCACGAGCTGGAACTGCCTGCTGAACAGGACCCATGGCTGGAAGAGCCAACTACTGCAACGGCTGTGGACAATCTCGCACTATATGATCAGTAGAGCCACACCTAAAGCATCGGCGATTGGCGCGCCTACATTCCCTGCGATCATGCCCAAGCAACCGAAAGAAATCATAGAAACTACCCCTCTGGGAACCAGCAGAAGAGTAAGGAGCTGCCCTGACTGGATGGACAGAAACATGCCTCCGAATAGGCCCACCAGAAGGCCTAACAACAGCAGCAGGAATAGTCCACGAAGAAGGAGTCACCCCACCGCGAGCTTGCTCCTGAGCTCGGGTTGCCTCAAGAGCTTCAGTGTAGGTACGCAAGCAAAGAGAGATAAGATGCCTCTTGATATCCTACTTAATCCCATTTGTGAATCTACGAGCCTTGTCCTCTTCGGTTGCTACAAGAACGGCAGCGAAGCGGTTAAGTCTAGTAAACTCAGCTGCGTACTCATCCACTGACCTGGAACCCTGTTACAAGAAAGTTCATGTTACAACATTGCATGAACAATTCTGTAACAAAAAAAATGAAAAAAAAAAACATCTACCTACTCCCTTCTTCTTCTCTTACCTACTCCCGAACCTAACCCTAGATCTATCTCTCAGGGGCGGCGGCGGCTTGCCCGCAGCACCGCCGCCCCCCTCCCCGTCGTCCCCCAAAATCCAAAATGGCCTCTCCTTCCACCCTCGCCCTCTCCTCCTCTCACGCCACCTCACCTCCTCCCCCCTGCTCCTTCCCGTCATTCCTCCCACCGCCATCATGCCAAATCTCCTAGGGATCCGCTTCCGCCCCCACGTCCTCCCCTTGCTCCTCCGATTCAGAATATCGGACAATGGACGACTCTGGCTTATGTCGTGGAGTTGGTCGCGAGGTCAACAACGACCTCAGTGGTGAGAGGGGAACCGACGCAGGATGCAGGGGTCTTGACCAGTCGGTGGTCAGCACATCGAACCCCTAGCCTCAATCAGCGTT
The DNA here is from genome assembly GCA_017893485.1 of Hemerocallis citrina. Taxonomy (NCBI): domain Eukaryota; kingdom Viridiplantae; phylum Streptophyta; class Magnoliopsida; order Asparagales; family Asphodelaceae; genus Hemerocallis; species Hemerocallis citrina. Next base: position 41,232,625 of record CM030363.1, read on the forward strand.
AATTCTAGATCCCGGCGAACCGCTGTGCCACCACTGCCGTCGCTGTCCAGACCCGACTGTGGATGAGGGGGAAGCAATGCCCCCTCCCACGCACCATTCCCCCCACTCCAGCCCCATCGCCACAGACCACAAACTTCGATGATGGTGGTTGCAAATATACAAAGATGTTGTGTATAAGAGGAGAAGGTTTGATCTCTACTCCTCTCTGGTTGTGGATTACATTGGGTTTTGGTTGTAAGTGAGAATGAGAGAGAGGATAATTTCACTGCACTCTCTTAGGTTATGTTTCTATTTGGGATTTGTTTTTGTGTGGGAGGGTGATTGTGAGTGAGAGAGAACCAAAAATTCCCAAGTAAAGGTGCTGCTAGCTGTGATGTTTGCGGTGTAGTTCGGTTGTGGGGCTAGGGCCCAAAGATGGGGTTCTCCCATGAGACCGGTTATTACATACTAGTATTTTACCACCATGAGACCGATTGTGGAGCTTGGGCCCAAGACGGGGTCCCTCCGTGATGGGCGCTCACTTGTCACAGCTTCTGGGGTGCTTGCCTCAACTATTGCGGAGCGTCCGGGATGTGAAGAAGGAGGTGGAGAAAAATTTGATTCGGTGCGAATAATGAGGTGTATAGTTATGGGGCTAGGGCCCGAAGACAGGCCCCCCCATGATCATTACTGCACAGGGTGGGGCTTAGGCCCGCAGAAGGGGTCCCCCCATGAGGTGCACAGAGGGGAGATGTTTGTGTTCTTGGTCGGCAGTGGAGGAGTCTCACACTGAACTCGACCTTCCTTAATCCACTGCCACAGACTTTGCAACAGCACCGCCACTACGCCCTCATCATTGAACCTGAAATCTACAACGTCCACCGCCCGCAGGGGCGAGAGGTGAAGGTGATTCTTCAAATTGGTTGTGATTTGGTTGGGTTTTATGTGTGAGAGAGAGAGTGAGAGAGTGAGAGAGTGAAGACGTTGCTTCTCCCTACTCTATGCAGGTGTCTGTTTGTGTTTGTGAGAAATCATCTGAGAGAGTATAAGTACCATCTTCATTGCTCTCTTAGACTGTGTTCGTGATTAGGGTTAGTGAGAGTTTTGCTTAGTGAGAAATCGCTTGTGAGAGCTAAAGCGTGTGAGTGGTGAAGTTGCGATGGCTCTCCTTTTCGGTGCGGCTCCGATTGGGCCATGTGTGAAGTTACGTTGGTGAGGTAGAAGAAGGGGAGCGGCAAATTTTCAAATCCCACAGGATTCACTTCAGGTGGGTGGGCGCATGCCGTGGAGGTGGGTGCTCAAAGCTTGCTTGATCGACCTACAACTGTTGGTCCTCGTAGGTTAGAGTGAGAGCTGATTATATGTACTAGTCATGTCGTTTTTTTTCCCTTTTATTATGTAGGTTGTAACTTGCCCCAGCATGCTGGGGTTGTTTTGTTAACTTCTTATTAATGAAACAGGGTGGCCTTATTCCACCTTTTCCCTAAAAAAAAAACAAATCCAAAATGGAATAATGACTTAACCTGTTTTAGGGCCAGGAATTGCTGTTCCATCTCAACTCGAGTACTACTGGGGAAGAACTTCACCAAGAATCCTTGAGTGAAAGTAGTCCAAGCAATAGGCCTCTCAAGTCGCTCAGACTCGGCCATCCACCAGATATGGGCCAGATCCACCAGTTGGATGGAAACCACGTCCACCCGATCAGCCTCGGTAACACGAGCTGCTAACAACAAGCGCTCAGTCCGGATCAACCACTGTTCAGCCTCCAAAGGCGTCTCAGTGCCGAAAAAATGGTCGGGATGCAGCCTCATAAAATCTGTAACTGTCCTTGAACGAAGCGAAAGATTTGCATGTACAGGTACAACATGAGGCAGAACCCGGGCAGCTTCGAGTGCAGCCATCACAAGATCACTGTGGTTTTTCTGCTGATTAATCAGCCGCTCAAGCACATCAGTGACATCCTCAATCGGATCAACCTGCGACTGAGAAGTAGAACCTCTGCGAGCCATAGTCTGTACAAAACCAAAAACAATTAGTATCCAGAATCAGAGTTGATATAAATTCATTTACGTATGCATGCTTGGTGAAATGTTGAGCCGATCCCAGTTCGAGCAAAGCTTGTCTAATATATTAGGCAACTAATACATTAGCCAAACTTGGGCTCTGATACCACTAAAAACCCTGTCATGCCCTACTTCTTAAAAACACGGAATACGAGCACGTAACAAAAGCCCAGCAAATGATTTTCATCATCCATAAGCTGTTCAGGAATCTTTACAACATGCGATAGGAATAATCAGAGTTGGAAGCAAAAGATACAACCAGACATGCATAATTGAAATAAGATACCAATAGAAATTACTTGAAACCAAATATAATAATCTCAAATAATCAAATTCTGAACAAGTCAAATATCCTGGGTAACATCGCCCAAATACAAATAAATATCCAAGTCATTAAGTACATTTTATTCAAGTTCAAGCAACAAGTAATAATAGTAATAAAGCAGAAAATCCAGCACTAATACATCATTTCGCCAATACCATCTGGCAGTCGACCATCCTGATCTGCAATTAGTAAATTTGCAGGAGACGGAAAAAGAAAACAAGTACCCATCAATTGCAAGTTACGGGCCACTTATAATGTAGGATACAAGTACAAGGAATAGATAATTCTAAGTAACAAGCATAGTATGGTATAAGTGTGTCAACAGAAATATAATATCTAACATGAATTAGGAAAATAGATACAAGTAGCATGGTACACTAACAGGTACAGGTAACATGTGTCAAGTGTCAAGTAAAGAAGTAAACAAGTAAACATGTAACAGATATCAGGTAACAGGTATACAGGTAAACAGGTAATCATGTAACAGGATAATCAGGTATCATGTACAGGAAATTAGATTATGTCATGTCAAGTCTTGTTATTTTACTATCTAGGTAGCACTTCATGCATCTCAGCTTTTACTACATGGTTGCTACAACAAACAGTTTCGCTTTAGATTTCGTAGTGGAGTCCATAAGGCAGTGTACTCAGGGTTCAGGATAACAGGAATAATAGGAACAGGTATAACCTAGTGGTTTTCTTTCGAGTACACCTTCCTATAGGGAAGCATGCAGTCAGGTCCAGGAAATCTGGTATAACCTAGTGGTTATCTTCCGAGTACATCTTCCTATAGGGAAGCATGCAGTCAGGTCCAGGAAATCAGGTATAACCTAGTGGTTATCTTCCGAGTACATCTTTCTATAGGGAAGCATGCAGTCAGGTACAGGAAATCAGGTATAACCTAGTGGTTATCTTCTGAGTACATCTTCCAATAGGGAAGAATGCATTCAGGTACAGGTAACAGAATCATGAATGATGTAGTCATGAACACGTAACAGGCAGGCAGGACACAAGTCCTCTTCTCAGTACACGTTTCTATATTTTCCACAACTAGATCTTTCCTTAACCACGGTTTGGTCATTTATTATTATAATCAAGCATGCATGTATGTGTCGCAAAATAAAGCAAGGATAACAGGGTATAACATGTATCAGGTTCATGGTGCAAGATAAACAAGTACAGGTACAAGATAATACATAACAGGGTAAAGCAACTAGTTTTCTAATTCAGGATTGCAAGACAATGTTGTACTAAAACAGTGATTCCCGCTACTACAAACATCCAAATTTGGATCCGTCGAAGGATCTGGAAAATAGACTTCCATACGAATCCAGCAAGTATAAATAAGTCATATAGTAATTCACAACATCATAAATCAAAACAAGTTTGAATTCAGAAAACATGTCCAGTCAGAAATCAGGAAAACGAATTCTTAGTCAAGAAAACCGCATCAAACCATCTCAATTAAATTCAGGAAAAATTTGGGGCATTCCCCTATATGTCTAAAATAAAAATATAAAGTTTCATAATATTCCAGTTAAATTTGTTTAGTCATCAAAAATAAGAAAACATCAAGAAATGATACTTTGGCCAATCTGGAATTCCCAACACTGCTGTACGAAAACTGAAATATCTCGCAAGCCGTGAAACAAAATCCAAATCCGCCAAAGGAAGATGAAAATAGATAAAGTATACTAACTTTCATATGTTACAAATATTTTCCATACAATAAAAGGAATGAGGGTGAAAACACAATTCTTTACAGGACAAGTAAAATATAACTATTATAGTTTTCATAACCGAGCATGAAACGATACATAAAACTCATCGATAAAACTCACCAAAATTCTGGGTAATCCCTAGATAGGTATAGAAAGACTGACCAAAGTTTCAGATCAAAATAACATGTGTAGCATAGTTAATAAAATCATTTAGTCATCAAGAACATCGAAAAACAAAATTTGGAAAAGATCGACACCTCGGTAGTAAAACAGTCATAACTCACTCATACGAAAACGAAATCAAGCAATGTCAGAGGGGGTTGGAAAATAGACGAAATCCTCTAAAACTCTTGTTTTATACCGAAATTAAGTTACTGACTTCAAGACAGCCCAAAACAGCAAACAAAACAGATCAGCGTCAAAATATAGATTTTTTCCTTTAACGACAACTCAACATATATCATACAAAACTTGTTCAAAGCACAACCAAATATAAAATCGAGTCTACCAAGTATCTAAACATCTTAATTTAGGGTATCTAGCATGTCCCACCAAATATATCACATGGGTCTCAACCAAATCACAAATTCTCACAAAAGTCTCGCATACATGATCAAAATCAAGAACGGGTAAATCCTAAGTTAATTCATGTCCATACTGTGTCGTGAGGCAACTATGGTTTCACAAAAGAGATAAAATCCATCAAAGATAACACAAACAAGAGTCGTCTCTAAACCCAACTACACTATAGGTGGTATTTTTGACTTGTATCAAACCAAAGAAATTAGAGTACAAGTTACTTGCCTTAACCGAGATGAAATGAACTCCAAGAATAACGGGAACAGATTCCTGGGCAACGAACCAAAATCCATGAACAAGAAATCCACAAATCAACGAATAATTCGCACGATCCCATGTGCGAACCTCTCAAGCAATAGAGAGAGAGACCCCAGGAGAGAGAGAGTGAGGTCGGGTGCGGCTTGGCCGTGGGCGACGACAGCAGTCGACGGCGCCGGCAAGGAGGAGAGGACGAGAGATGCAGGTGGGGCTTGGTGGTCGCTGGAGGCTAGGGTGAAGGGGGTTGATCAGGGTGTGGGTGTCGGGTGCAGGTCGCAAGGGTCGACGAGGGCTTGGGCGCTGGCTTCGTGCGACGGAGGGCGGCGCAACCACGGGAGAGGGGGAGAGTGGGTGTCGGGAGGCCGGGTAGTAGTGCTTAGGATTAAGGTTAGGGTTTTGGTGCGGGGATGTAGGATATATATATATATATATATATATATATATATATATATATATATATATATATATATATATATATATATATATATATATATATATATATGGAGGTGATTAGGGTTAATGGGTATTTGGGTTAATGGGTATTTGGGTTGTGGGTAATTAGGAGTAGTAATAGGATTAATCCAATAAGACAAATGGGAATCAAACTGAATAAGATTCAAATTAGGATTAGGTAATTTGGCTTTGGTAATCAGTTATGGATCAAAATAATAGGATTAGAAATGGGGTAGACCATCAAATCACCAAGAGCACCCAAAAAATACAAATAAAGAGAACGAGACAACAATAATCAGTGAAAACAACAACCATGAACAAGAACAACCAAGAAATCGGAAATAACTTGCAAAAATCTAGAATTAGAAAAGAAAATGAAAAAATATTGAAACAACTCAATATACGGTTCAGAAAAATACAAGAGAGAGTATAAATATACAAGAAAAGAAAAATACACCAAAAATAAGAAAAATGAAAAACAGGGGTTACAAGAAATATGAAAAAGGTGAAGAGAGAAGAGAGAGATAGTAATAAAGTAATGAGTTTTTTAGTTTTGAGGGAAAAATTTGATTTTGGGGGAAAAACTTTTTGGAGGGAAAATATGTTTTGGGAGAGTGAATCTGAATTGTTTCAATTGAAGGTGAACAACTTGATAGCTTTGTCTTGTGTTTTGTTATATAGATTATTTTTCGTATGAAAATTTCTTTCAATCTATACTATTTTTTATGGTCACATTTCTTTTTATGCTATTTTTCTTGTTTCGTTCTTATTTAATTTTGATACTCATGGTTTTCTTATATAAGTTTACTTTGTTTTCACGTTACATACTACATTTCTTTTCTTGGTATTGACAGTTTTTCTATATACAATAATGATTTTTTTCCTTCGGTGTGTACGAAATACAACTTTTACCCTAATAAGTTCTAAGGACAGAACTGTTCTAAGGAGAGGAGACTGTAACACCCTGCAAAATTTAGTTATGACAATTTTGCCCATCGGTGTTACGCACATGTATTTTGTACCGTCACGGGTGATGATGGTGAAAATCGAAGCAGATCAGGGTACAGATCTCAAAGCATCCACAGACAGATTAGCCATCAAAGGCCTCTTTTACAGGTTTGGGCCCACTCCAAAATATGGGCTTCTCCCAAGCCCACAAAAAGTGACAGACTAGGCCCACTAGGAGAGACACCCAGTCCATGCAGACTATGAGTCAAATCTCTTATCCTCTAACAAGGATATCTTATCTCTTGATTGGGAGAGACATGAAAGAGATAAGATAGTTAAATCGATCCAACAGACACAAATCAATCTCTTGAAATGTCTCCCAGGCCTATAAATACCCCTCCTCTTATTCAGTCAGAAGGTAATCAACAATTTTCCAGTTTTCACTATCTTACTTTCTCTCTCTTTCTGCTCCTGACTTGAGCGTCGGAGGGTCTATCGCCGGGACCACTCCCCGGTGTTTCAGGCTTTTTGCAAGTCCATCGGCCGCATCAGCAACCGTCGAATTCAAATCACGGTGGTCAATCAACAATCCAGATTCATTCTCAGGAGCTCTAACCGTCTTTAACGGCCAGGGTCACAGGTTTGACTTTTAGTAGTTTCCTTCAATTATTAACTCACTATTTGTTTGCTCCCACACCAAAATAAGCAGCAACAGATTAGCGCCATATGTGGGAAAGACTACACAAGTCGAGCTTGTCTCCATGCCACCAAGATGTAAAAGGGCAGCCTCCAGCCGTCGCACTACCTCTCTTCGTCAACCAGCTCCTTCTATGGATGATCAGATTCTGCCTCAGCAGTCACCCCGACAGCCTAATCACCCTCCTTCCAATGGAGAGGCACCGGGGTCTCCCAACATGTACAACATCTTCAGTACGAACGCGTCTCAGTTCATAATGCTTCAACTGATTCAATGGCCTCGCGAGACCCACGAGGATCTAGAGATCTCTGTCAGATTATTGATAACAAGCAACCAGAAGCCGACCTGTGGATGAGGTTGAACGAGTGGCGCGCTCGATCTGAGGCCTCCCATTAGGGACCTCAAGCAAACCAGAGAACTAATCCTTCTAGACAAAGATCAAGGCAATCCTCCTCTCATAGGGGGTGTCTAGCAATGAGAAATCCGATGCATGAGAGTCAAAGGCTTCATGTGCAGAACAGAGGACAAAACAGCTTAGTCACAAGGGCTGAATTGGATAAATTCAAACTTGACATCCTCCATGATCTCCAAGGGAGTCATGGTCTGGGCCTCCCCCTAAATCAGCCGACTCAACCGGATCTCAAAAGAAGGATGATCAAGTCCATTGCTGAATCCAAGAAGTAGAGGAACGTCTAGAACAGATGAAGAGTGAGAGAAACCACTCCAACAGGGCCTACCACCTTAGCTGACCTCGTTTCAGCAGAGCTATCCTCACGCACCTATCCCAAGGAGCTTCAAGGCTCCTCAATTCGAATCCTACAATGGGGAATCAGACTCGACAGACCACTTCGAAAGCTTTAAAACACTCATGATGGTCTATAACGCCACCAATGCACTCATGTGTCGGACATTTCCCGCAACACTGAAAGGATCAGCAAGGGAATGGTATTCACGTCTGACACCCGAATCCATATTTTCCTTTGATAAGCTCGAGGAACTCTTCATTGCACACTTCGCTACTAGCCGAAGAGCTGAAAATACCAGTGTCCCCTTGCTAGAACTGAAGCAAAAAGATGGAGAACTGCTAAAGAACTTCGTCAAGCGATTTACAGCGGAAGCGAGGTCAATTTCCTCCTAGGACTCCTCAGTGGCGGCCGCAGCCTTCCGCCACAACGTCATGCATAAAGAGCTGAAAGCATCCCTCACCAAGAGTCCACCTTGAGATTTCACTAAGTTCCTAAAAAGGAGTGAGAAGTACATCGGAGTCGAGGAAGCTCTCAGTCCCCAAGTGAAGAAAGAGTCACTTTTCGGGAACAAACGGAAGAACTCAAGTGAGGAAACACCTAAGAAGTTTCAGAAGAACGGTGCAGGTCAACGCCGTCCTCCTCCAACACCCCGCTTTGAAAAATTCACTCTTCTAAATGCAAGTGTGTCTGCCATTCTCATGGCGGTTGAAAAAGATGGGATAGTTCGTCCTCCTCCCAGGATGACGACATCCGACAAGAGAAGATACAAGGGCCTATGGTGCGCATTTCATAGAGGCCACAGACATACTATTGATAATTGCAAATCCCTCAGATAAGATTGAAGACCTGATTCAGCGGGGCTACCTGTCTCAGTTTGTCCAACGAAACAGCAACGCTGAAAACTCTCTGCCACGGGGGGCTAATAAGTGTCCTGAAAGGCCTTGTGAATCCTTAGATTATGAGCATATGGCCATTCTGCACACCATCCATGGCGGACCTATGTGGGGAGATTCTAACTCTTCTCGCAAAGCCTTTGTAAGAGAGGTTAATTTGGTTCATAACACTCCACCCCCGAAGGGTTTGGGCCTCTTAGTCTCCTTTTCTGATAAAGATCTTGAGGGCGTCAAAATGCCTCATTGCGATGCATTGGTTATCAATCTAAACATGGCAAATCACGAGGTGCAGCGTATCCTCGTAGACAATGGCAGTTCCGTGAACATCTTGTTTATGGCCGCATTTGATGTGCTAAAGCTCTCCCGAGATCGACTCAAGCCAGTCAGCTATACACTTCATGGCTTCTCCGGTGCATCTGTCCAAGTCAAGGGAATTTTCGCACTCAATGTAACGGCAGGAAAAGCACCAGCAACTCGGACAGAGTCTTTAGATTACCTGGTAGTCGATGTTAAATCCGCGTACAATCCCATATTCGACCGCCAAGGACTAGTTGCTTTCCACGCTGTCGCCTCCGCGTTTCATATGAAAATGAAATTTCCAATGACAGCAGGCGTAGGCCAAGTAGTAGGAAGCCAATAGGCAGCAGGGGCATGCTATACTGCTACCATGGGGGGTTCGGTTCTCCCTCACCATGTTGAAGAACTATTACAGGAAAATAATTGCTGTATCACAAGGCCAGCAAGCGAGGTCGAAGCCACTGCACAGAGCAGCCAAACCGAGAATTTTTGAAATTGTCAAGTGACCTCCTTCCAGCTCCAAGACTTCCTCAGCAGAACCCAATAGTTCACTCAAATCCTTCACCCGAAGCCGATCCACTTATTCGTAAGAAACAAACAGTCCTGCCTAAGCACGCCGATCCATCAGAAGATTCCTCTGACTCTAGGAAACCCCCCGGAAGCAGGCAAGTCCAGACACGGTCTACCAAGTTGTTCGTTTGACAGCTTATCAACTTGAATACCCGGGGGGTAGGGATATGTCAGTAAGGATTTCGAATGAGCATCGCCTTACAAAGTACAACGAGAGTGTCTGAAACGCGTTCTTCTAATTTCCACAGAATTTTTAATATTTTGTAACAAAGGCTAGCCACTAGAACAGCCATTTAGTTTTTTTCTTTTTTTCCAATAAAAACCGCTTTTACTAACGGTCGTACATGTAATAAGGGCAAGCTATTAGAGCAGCCCCTTAGTTTATTTTTTAATAAAGTTAGCCAATTTATTTCATTGCATCTTAGTCATTTTATTAAAGCAAACAATGAGCTAAAAACACACAACTTATACTTAAAGCGGCGCTAAACGCTCGTTATAATCTTTCTACGACACAACTTCGGAATCCAGATCCACCGGGGTTACTCTCGCAACATGCAATCCTGCACATTTAGAGCACAACTCCCCGTGTCACACCCCGCTTTCCAAAAATATAAAATACGAGTACATGACATTGGCCCAACGAATGACTAACGTCATCCATAACCTATTTGTCCGATCAACTCAACAATATAATCAATATAGAACAATTGCGCAGATAATAATAATAATCTCATGAACAATAATACTTGGAATGAAGCAATATGAAATATCCAAATACAATAATAATTCAACATCTGGAAACAAATAATAGCAATATTCGGGTCAAAAGCCCACAATACAATGAAATAAGAGCATCCACAGTCGTTTGAAGTAAAAAATGGCAAAATGCATATTTTACCTTTCCATTTCGACGAAATGCTGCAGTCGTCAAAAGGCAGAAAATGCATATTTCCGTTAAAATTGAAATAGCTGTTTAGTTTCGTCTGTGATTAAAAAATCATTTATATAGTAAGAAATTGAGAAAATATTAATAAAATATACGGGACGAAACACCAAAAGGAAAAAAATCGCAAAATAACTAGACGAAATGTTTCGTCCGGGTTTTAAGGAGGTTTTTTTGCAAAAAATTTACAAAAACATTTTCAAAATTGCTAAAAAATTTAAATAATTTCACCCAGTAACTAATGATGGTAATTTGCAATTTTTTTTAAGGAAATGGGACCCAATGCCTAAACGAAACAAGATGTTTCATCCAGCCATTATATGCATATTTCTGGGGTTTTTTCTTTGTTTTTTTAATTTAAATTCAGACGAAACATCATTTTTCGTTCAATTATTTAAAAATATATTTAAATAATCCAGACGAAACATGATATGCATTTTGCTATATCCATTGGAATTTTACCTTTCTACTGTAGCAGAATTGGTAAAAAATGGCAAAATAACAGACGAGTGTGTCGGCTATAGTGTCTAAAAATGCATATTATGGCATTATAGCAAACGACTGTGGGTGCTCTAACAATAGTACAATGATTAAGTCTTCATGACAAAACAATAATTTATTAAGTGGAGATGCTATCAATTCATTCACCAATGTTGTTCTCCCAATCCATCAGACAATTCTCCATGATCACCTGTGAACACTTCATCTAAAAAGAGGAGAAAATTTGTCCTTAGAGCAAGTCATGGACAACAAATAGATAAAGCAAGAAACAATGGAATAACGGTATAACAATGAAGTCAATGGATCAATAGGAATCAATAACATGGGACAATAACATTAATCAATATCATGATAGTCGATACAATGGCTATAAACAATGATTTAATATTCGGTAACAATAATCAATGATCAATAACAATAACACTTAGCCAATATTCGATATCAATAGGAACAATATACAGTGTCAATGTTGTATGATTCCTAAGTCTATTAATCATTTTAATCCTAACTAATGTAGCACTTCATGCGTCCCATTTATTTACTGCATGGTTGCTACATACAAACAAGTTACGTTTAGACGTAGTGTTGGATTTTATAGATCATGTACTCGGCAACGATAATCAATAACAATGTTCCATCCATAACGATAATTTATCCATAAGATGTTACAAGATCACAAGATCATAAGAACACATGATCACAAGATAATGATATAGGGAACCACCAGCCCCTTATCCGAGTACAGCCCCCATATTGTTCACTACTAGAGTCAACCCTTAAACCCCGACTTGTTAATTATTTTATTAATGCAACAATACAATATGCAATCTAGAGACATTAGGTGAACTATAGTAACAATCATAGGATGGTAACTTAGATTGGATGATTGGAATGGTGACAATAGGATACTAGGATCATGAAATGCAACATACACACTTTAATTAATGCAATACTATGATATAGGAACAATTACTTTATTAAAGACTAGAAGATAAAATTCTGGACAGCAAGAGCAGTCTGTACAAAAGTGCAATCTCCCGCTGTTTCAGAACTCAAAAACTGAATCCGTCAGAAGTTATAAAAATTAGACTTCCACACGGTTCCAACGCATATTAAAGTTCAAAATCCGACAACAGTAGCTAGGTCAAACATACAATTCTTTACAGACTTCATGTTCAGGCAGAAATTCTACATCATGTTGTTAAAATTTTAGAATCAGCAAAAACTCAATAATAAATTCATTAAAAATATTTATTAGACTCCTAAACATGATTAATAACAACCTGGAAATTATCAGAACAAAATTTTATCATTTGGTCTGCCTCTTTACTATTTAAACATGAAACGTACAAGAATCTGAAAATCTGAAAGTAAAAACACAGCTGTAGTAAAACGAGCATAACTTTTGCTACACAACTCAGAATTGAAAAATTCAAGATGTTCTGGAAACTAGAAAGGTAAGGCTACAATTATTATTCAGAAATTTATTCATTTTAGGATCATTTACTAAGTCGAAAATAACAAACAAAGCACAGTCAGCAAGCAATATACTGGTTTTTAGTATTTTCCATGAAATAATTTAATTAAACATGATGGGTATCATTTCTATTAGTCGATAAAATTCTTAGTTCACATGATGAGTGTCAAAACACGATAAAAAAAATTAGAACACACTCATACACTAAATTAACATCAACCAACAACAATCGTTCAATCAACATACAACCTAGTAATTGTTTCTACAATGGATTAGTTGTGTGACAATTATATGAACAACCCTATTTTCAATTCTATATGAACACATGAAAGATTAAATTTTTGGAATCAATAAAAGCACGAAGTCAAGTAAATTAGAGTTAGCTCGTGTAAACACTCAATATACCAACGAAAGAGATGAATAATGTATAATATGATAAACAATGGGATCTACTTGTAAGAGTTTCAACAAAATTTGAATTTGAAACAATTAACAATTCAAGAGGACAGTGACTTGCCTTATGGACGATGAAATTGAATACCAAGAATAACAGGATAAGGATCCCGAAGCAACGAACCAACGAACACATGAATCCACAAAATAGCACGTGTATAATACGTCCAAGAGGAGAGACAAGTAATCATAGCAAGATCAGAAGGCAGCAACAGTAAAAGGCAGCAAGGGGGTCTGACATCGCTGGCGGCCAGCGTTGATCGGCGGAACGATGACTGGAGGTCGACTAGGCGTTGGGGGATGGCATTGCCGATCATCGATTAGAAATAGGGGGCAAGGTAGAAGGGATCAACTGGGGTTGAGGGTCTGGCCGTTGTTGACGTCGAGGATAGAGGAGGAGAAGGTTTCGGTCTAGTGGTGGCATCGACTGGAGGGCGGCACCGGGAGGGGGGTCGCCGGAAGGTCGGGGGTCTCGCCGGAGAATAAGCACAGGGGGATGGTAGGGATTTGGGTGGGAAAACACAGTCGAGGAGAGAGAAACAGGGAGGAGAGAGAAGTAGGAGAGAGGAGAGAGAATAAACGGCTAGTTATGGTTTCAATTGTGCAATTTTTAGGGTTGTACTAGAATTGTATTTATAGGGTGCAATTATGGTGTTGGGTTAAAGGTTTAGGATCCAATAATAGTGGTTTGGGTCAAGAACAGTAGGGATTGGGTTTTTAGGGTTCAATAAGAGATAGGTTTGAAGACAATATAGTTCACAATCCAATAAAATAAAATCCACAAAAAATAGGTAGTCCAACAAGATGAAAAGAATAGCTCATGAACCAAAAATTGAAATCCAATTAGATAAATAGATAGTACAATGAAAACAATATAAGTTGGCTCGAAAATAATTTAGGGTTCGCCAAAATAAATTGATAGATGAATTTTAATAAATAATCAGGTAATAACAATTAATAGTTTTAATCATAATAAAATAAAATTATATAACAAATTAATATTTGGGTTTAACAATTTCATTAAAATAATCCAATAATAATAATAAATTTGATTTAGACTCAAATATAAATATCTGATCAATAAGAAATATGAAGTAAGATCAAAACACACCATTATTCGAAATAAATAAAATTTTCGTTTAGAAAATACTTTAATAAAAGACCCGAACAGAATTTAGCACCAAATAAATTTATAAAAATTAAATTATAGAAAATACACGGAAAATACCTATTGTCGGGAATGGGGGTTACACACCGAGCGATCTGTTCCCGAAACTAGTTAAAGTTCCTCGAAGATTTATACGAGTTGAGTGCCAAGCTTATACACATAAACGGCACCAAACACTCGCTACAAGTCTACCCGTAAGACGGATTCGGAGTCCATACCCATGGCTCGAAGAGACTCTAACAATTTGCAATAACGCAAGTTCACAGTGCACTTCGCCTTTCGATCTGCTCTTGCAATCCATTAGCGCCACGACGACTGGTTCGGAGTCCATACCCATGGCTCAAAAGAGACATTGTCAATTTGCAAAGAAGTAAGTTCAGAGTGCGCTTGCCATTCGATATGCTCCTGTAACCTGTTAATACTTAAACTAACAAGTTCGGAATCCATACCCATGGTTCAAAGTTACTCTCGCAACCTGTAATTACACACGTTCATAGTTCAACTCGCCATTCAATCTGTTCCTGCAACTAGTTAAATTCCCTTAACGACATGTTAAGAAGTCCAAAATCAGGGATCGTAGTTACTCTAGCAACACTTGTAAAAAGCAACACTTGGAGTTCAACTCTCCATTCAATGTGACTCTCAAAATCTGTCAGAGGCCCCATACAACAAGTTCGGAAAGCAACTCTCCTTCAGAGTTGTCCATACAACTAGCTGAGTTCAAGACGGAGAAATTCCAAACTGCGTCATACACCGTCGTCAGTTATTTAGCTATACGCAACAGACTTGAGGCCCTGTTATTTAGCAATAAAGAACTCAATCGATGACACCTCAACCATGACAGCAAGGACCAAGCATATAAATAGAGTTCACCAAATCATAGAATTATCACAAATCCACATGTTCATACTCAGTGGTACTACCAATATTTACAAGTACAGAATCATCAATCATACGACTCGATCTACAAGCCGTCCTTGCGACTTAGTGGGCGAGGAACGTTGTTTCAGAGAGACACATGCCTCCTTGTGGATCGCCTGATGTTCACCTCCTTAACTTGCCGCCAACATCTTTCACAGAAAACGTCGATCCCATAGATTGAGATTGCTAGCTGGCACACGAGGCACGTCACTCTGCACCAACCAAAGTCAAACTCAACAAAGCCAATGCCCCACTCGGGGCGCCACCAGGATGTCGAGGAGGTAACAATGTTGTTGGTACTATTCTCCTAACAATCGACCCGACTCCTCCTACCATCACACTATCCTTTGCATTAGTCGTGATGCCTTCTTTTTCTCCAACCATTGGCTCCTTTTTCACATCAATGACGTGCGAGGTGCTCGCCATCCGTAACCCACCAAGCCTCGCTTGAAGGCGGTATAGATCCAAGTCCTTCTCGACGACTATTTCTCTAAGTAAGGCACATTCTTCAATACTGTCTTTCATCACTTTAGAAGGCATTGACAAGTTGATCAAACGATCAGAATACAAGAGGGCTAACTCGTAATCCCTCTGAACGAGCAGCGACTTAAGGCAAATAGACTCCAACCATTCCTCATCTGACTGAACACGCAAACGATCGACTGCTAACTCCGTTTAGCGCAGTCGCTTGTGAAGGTGCTCTACCTCGTCACTACAAGGTTTTTTTATCGGTTCCCACGATCGCCTTTTAACAATTCCAAAGCATAGTCAGACAAAGGATAAAAGTACTAAGTGTCACGGACATGCATCACTTCAAAGCACTTCAACACAACACGACACTAGAAGATAGTTTTTCGAACACTAAAAGGAAGATACATGAATGCGGTGGCCAGTCCGTAATTAGGCATCACAAAAAAGTAAACTGCAAGTTCCAAACAAAACAAATCAATGATAGCCTGGAAGATAAAGGATGTATTAAGGTGAATCAAGCATCCACCTGCTTCGGTACCACCACGGACAAGGAACCCCTAGCTGCGCTCTTTCTCTTGTCCTTCTTCCCAGAGCCACTCCTTGTGCCACCTGAAGGAGTACGACCTCACCATCGTCCTTCCTGTCTGGATCCAGGGGCTTACTAGGTCGAAGGGTCACATGGTAGCCTTTCCCGTCGAAATCGCGAACACGCTCCACTACATGTGAGATCGCCAAGGCATAAGACTTCAACATCACCCCTTGCAGCTTAGATTTGCACTCTGCGTGAACTTTGGCCACCTCGACCTTCACCTCCGAGGCTGCGTCAGTACGGGCCTTCTCCAACTCCAGCAGAAGATCGACGTTCTTCTTCTCTAACACCCTCTCTCTCTCCTTTGACGCCTCCAGCTCGAGGCACATTTCCTCCTTCCTCACTGCCAATGCCTCCAACTCAAGGCGTGCCTCCTCCCCTTTCTTCTTCATCCCTTCCAACTCCGCTTTGGACACTTTGACAGCCTTCTTCTTGTCCTTTCTCGGCACGAGAGATGTAGGCCCTCATGTTCTTCTCCTCAGCCGCATAAAATTCTACCCAGTGTCCGAAGTGGCTCATCACCTAAAACGAGGAGAAAACAGTTAAAAACATAACAATACAAGAAAAGAAAAGCGCAGGCTAAGCAACTAAGGAGACTATGTCATACCGTCACATGTGCCCTCACTATCTCCAAGACGGATCTCTCAGGGGCGCTCCATCTTCAACCTCTTCCTGTCAGAAGGAGTAGGGATGTGGCGACAGGTCTCAAGGCAAGTAGCGAAATTATCCAAAAAGTTGTCATGGGCTTTCACGTTCCAGTTGGGGGTGTAGACCATGTCACCCTGACTAGCTAGCACTGCGACAGCCGTAGCAGTCAGTGGGGCTGATGCAGCACTAGCCACGATCGCAGCTAAAGAAGAACCTGCCTCAATGGCAGGCGGTACCCCTGTAGGGGCTCAGTTCGTGCAACGGGAGCTGGGGGAGGTAAGCCCTAGGAAGAAGAGGGATGCAACACCGACCTCTTCAGCTTCTTCGGCTCTTCCTCCCTCTTATTCCGTAGTGCATCCAGATCTGCAAAAATGTCCTAAAAAATCCATATCAGTCCTACCCGCAAGATGAAACACGGAGTAGTCAGAAATCGTAAGATCAAATGAAAACAGCACAGACATGAATAAAAGAACTATAAATCAACAAAAGAATGGATAGCGGAGCACGAAAATGATAACAGCGAAATCGTACTAGGAATGGTCGGTCCAAAACCTCCTTCAAAGAGCACTTCGTTGCTAATATCTTGCCACAACAACACTTTCAGTCCTAGAGGTGCATCACTAAGGCTCTTCTCCACCAAACTCATTACCGGCTCTACTTGCACCGCCGAGGGAACCGTTCTTCTCTGAGTAGTCGGAATCCCCCACGGCTCGGCACTATGAACGACAAGAAACTTCTGCTTCCATCATTTTATCGATCGAGAAGCATCGACTAGCCGCCTATTTTTGCAAAGGCTGAGGTACCAACGATCCTCCATTTGGCTGAGTTGGATAAGCTTGAAATGTCATATGAACATTGCAAGACTCGGCTTAGCTCCGAGCTGGCGGCACTGCAAGACAAAGTCGACAACATGCCTCCACGTGTTTGGTATCAGCTGCACCGGACACAGCCGATACCAGTTAAGCACCTCTTTAATAAAGGGGTGGAGGGGCATACGATGCCCCGCAAAGAAAGCATCACCTCTTTAACAAAGGGGTGGAGGGGCATACGAAGCCCCACAAAGAAAGCATCGCAAGGAAAGAAACAGTACTCCTCCGACATGGCATAACATGCCCTGAATCCAGGCCCTAGCAGGAGTAGACTGTACTCGCGAGGAATGCCAAAACCTGTTATTATCACGGCAAGCTCATCGCGTGTAAGAATGGTGTTGGTACGCTAGCCTCAGTGGTATGGACGGGCTCCGGCTCGTTGTATTCTATGCTGCTTCTAAGGAACTGTTGATCTACAATCGAGTACTCTTTAATGAACTCTGGAACAAGGAACAATGGGGTCTTGAGCATACACCCCCTATCTCTCTCAGGTTCGACGATCGTTTCCACAATGGCTGAACGATCAGCCTTACCACGCACACTCTTCTCTTCGAGAAAATGATCAAGCATAACACCCTTTTCTCCATTTAGACCAGCTGATCTAGTAAAGGCACAGACCAACGGAATGCTCGACATGACAAACAACGATCTCAAGAATGATTACCTAGCCAAAGAGGAAGAAACTCCGAACCAACAGCTGAAGCTAGCCTCGTCAGAACACCAGGCAAGCCACCAAGCACCACCAGGTTAAACACCGCGATTTCTAGAGAGAGAAGCTCTCAAAAATTTTCAGGAGAGAGAAAGTGAAGGTGGTAAATGAAGGAGGGGAGGTGGGATCAATCCCTATTTATAGGACCTTAGGGTTTAATTCGCCACGTGGTAGGATCTAAGCCGTCCACAAGAATAAACGGCTAGATCACACCAACTTGGGTCCAATAGTAGCAGTAACTTGACAACAGGATAGTCAGTTGATAATATGAACGATCGTCACAATATTTGGTCAACAGAAGAAGCAACACGAAGGTGTGAACAATCTCACAAACACTTGGTGGATTTCGTGGGATGAGCAGTTTCACAAACACTTGGTGTATGTCGTGGGATGGGCAATTTCACAAACACTTAATGAACGTTGTAGGGTAAAAAATTTCACAAACACTTGGTGGGCACCATATTCACCACCAATAAAAGAGAACCCATCGCTAATCAAGCTTCCTTGTGACAAAGCCTACTAATCTCAAGGAGTCTCCAAGCCCGTTCAAACTCTCTCCACCAAAATTAACCAAGATTTCTAATAGATGATCAACTCCAAAAAAACCAAGCACACTAGTGCTCCTACCTCGATGTGAGAAAGAACTCCACTGAAGACAACTCGATTCCTAACAAAGCGAGCTTTTCGCGAGATCAAGACTTCAAAGTCTCCACAAAAGCTTCGGAGATTTGCAACGCTCACAAATCTCAAAGAGGAGACCAAAAACTCCACACAACAAAAAAAAAATTCCTAAAAGAAAATCCCCCAAAGCAAGCTTGCGGGCTTAAAGAAGTGAAGGGATGATTTCGGATCTGGTTCGAATCCACAACCCAAACCCACAAATGAAATTCAAAAGAAATAGAGTGAAGGGGTACTAACGGGTCGGATTTTAAATCCACCGACCCACTAACCCGCTCCACCTCTTCTTCCTCTCTTCTTCTCCTTTGAATTTGAGCGTCGAAACTCGTCAATGAAACTTCCTCCTCCTCGCTCCAACTACAACTTCGATCTCTTGCCTCGCCAAATGCTTCACACCTCCGCTCCACTGTCGAGCTACCTCAATTGACCTCCATCTCCAAGCTTTCACTTCGTCGAAACCCACAGAGTCCACAAAATAGAGTTCAACGAAACTCGACCAAAAAAATCTAAGTCCATAGCTCGGCAAAGCAATTGCTTATAGCTCGACCAACGAGATACCCACAGTTCGACGAACTCGCTAGTACGACGGAGGAGCACCACAGCTCAACCAAATTCGAGAGTTCTCGTAGCTCGATGAGACTTCGAAAGCATCAATACTCGACCCAATGTGAGTGGCTCGACGCTCCCATAGGTCGACGAAGCTTTGGTAGGTCGACGGAGAACGGAGCTCGACCACCATGGCTTGAGCGAAATGTAGAGCTCGACGAAGAAGCTCAATCCTATAGCTCGACTAAAAAAGCTCGATGACGACCCCTCACTATTGCTCGAAGGCAGCACTATAGCCTAGTATCACGACAGACTCCCCAAAAATCGAAGAAATTGATTGTAGCTCGACCAAACGGTCGGTCGAGCTAGGGGGTCTCCGCATCGATTCCTGACCCTCCAATCTCTCAGATATTTTAGCTTAAGTGTGCTGGACGCACGAGATGTGTCCACATCACCTGCCATCGTCCCCAGCACTCCTCTCGGATCTCAGCCATTCGATCTCATCAACACGTGATCCGCCATCTGATGAGCGACCTAGATCGCGTCAAGATCCGTGTGCGATCGACTTTTTACAAAAAAACCCCTGAATTCATTTTTAATTCAAAAAAATAATTAAAAATTTTCAAAAATAATTATTTTAATTTGGAAAATCAATGTAAAAATCCAAAAGAATAATAAAAATTGAATTTATTAATTATAAATTTCGAAAAAATGATTTTAAAATTGGGGAAAATTCCAGAAAATTCGAAAAAAAATCCGAAGAAATATGGAAAAATTCTAGAAAATTCCAAAAAAAATCGGAAAAATCCAAAGAACTATGGAAAAATCCAGAAAACATTCACTACCTTCAGAAGCCAAAGATTTGTTCCAGGTATCTCCAAACACTCTCACTGTTAAGATTATATGCTAGATTCTAAAAATAAGACGTAGTACTCCCCGAAAGCCAAGAAAATTCTCTTCCGGGAGTGAGGGGCTTATGATAATGGTAAAAGTCACAGCAAATCTGGGCCGTACGATTCCTGCACAGATCTCAAAGCATCCACATGCAGATTAGCCATCATAAGCCTCTTTTACAGGTCTGGATCCACTCCAAAATAGGCTTCTCCTAAGCCCATAAAAGTGACAGAGCAGGCCCACTAGGAGAGACACCCAGTCCATGCAGGCTAGGAGTCAAATCTCTTAACCCCTAACAAGGATATCTTATCTCTTGAGGGAGAGAGACATGAAAGAGATAAGGTAGTTAAATCGATCCAACGGACACAAATCAATCTCTTGAAATGTCTCTCAGGCTTATAAATACCCTTTCCCCTCTTGAGGTACTCAACAATTTGCCAATTTTCACTCTCTGACTCTCTCTCTCTCTCTCTCTGGTCCTGACATGAGCACCGGAGGGTCTGTAGCCGGGACCACTCCTCGGTGTTTCAGGTTTTTTGCAGGTCCATCGGCCGCATCAGCAACCGTCAGATTCAGATCATGTTGGTCAATCAACGATCCAAATTCATTCTTAAGAGCTCTATCCGTCTTTAACGGCCAGGGTCACATGTTTGACTTTTAATAGTTTTCTTCAATTATTAACTCACTATCTGTTTGCTCCCACACCGAAATAAGCAGCAATAATGGGTAATATCAGTAGTGTTTTTAATAAAAATATCATACATATTTTTGTATTTCGATTAATTATATATATTCCGTCATCTCAAAATTAATTTTTCGTCCTATTTTGAGCCAACTCAAACATTTATGTTAATCTTGTGTTTTTACGTACATTGCACTTGCTTTCAATACACGTATCGATTACGTATGTTTTACCGTTACGTGAAATATCCGTAACTTATTAATATACATGTTCTATGTATTTTATATTTTGACTGTTTTTCGTTCTCTCAAATTTATTTTGTATTGATATGTGCAATGCACGTGTTGCAGTGCACATGTTGGTTCCTAAAATTTTCTTCAGTTATGAATATTTTTATCCTCATTTGTCTAGTCACAATTGTGTGATTTATTTTTAATTAAAATCCATGAGGCCTAAATCCATTTTGTAGCCCACTAAAATTAATTTAAAGCCCATAATTGATTTTGTGTACACTAAAGGGTACATTTAAAATATAGTTAGTTTGGTACACTTGCCATGTGTAACACACACATCTAACCTAATAAAAATTAATAATAAAATTCATAAGAACAGTGTGCACATATTGACTACATGTGCACGTATTTCTCACCATGGTTGAAAATGAGGGAGAGTGGTGTGAGTTAGTGGAAAGTGGGAGAGTTATTTTGGGAAGTGGGTAGCTATTTTGACCATACAATTATCCTATAAATAGACCATACCTTTGTCATGAACAACACAACTCATAAAAAAAAGGGGGGAGAAGGGCTTGCGGGTTGTGCTAGGAAGAGGCCGGCCATTTTTGAGGGAGTTTGGAGCTTTGGAGCATTATTTTCTAGGAATTCTACTAGTAGGAATTCTACATTTGAGGCGAGTGTTTCTTCAACTTTCAAATATAGTTTTATTAGTAGAATGCTTGATATGTATGGATTGTTAGATGCATGGTAACTTATATAGATTAAGTATTCATGTTTAGATTATTTTTTGTTGATTGAATGTGTGAAATTATGGTATGATTGATTTGGGAACATTTTTAAGTTGCGGTTTTATATTTTAGTTGCACTTCAAAAAATTATAACTATTAAACTAGGTGTAATCTAAACCTAAAATTTTTATAAGAGCATCTCGTATATGTCAAGAATATCTCCTTAAAATTTCATAATATTTGGATATTGTTTACTATTTTAATAAAATTCAAACTTAGGACTGGTTGGCAGCTATCTAGTAGCTGAAAATTTGTACACATTTCGGATTGTGATCATTTTAACATCTTAGATGAAGTATTTTGAGAAAAGTCAAAACTAAGAACTTGAAGTAGACTCATTAACCTTTCTGTAAAGTCTAAGAAATCATTTTTTCATGCAGAGCTGAATTTATAATGAATTTACAAGATTGAACATTAGCAGTCTGTATAACATTTCGACCCTACTATAGATTTCGGAGAATTCAGGATTATAGATACCATATTTTGGGGAAACTTATAACTAATAAATTATAGTAGACTTGTATAGCTTTAAATTGATCTAAAGAATACAAAGTTTCATGAAGTACACAATTTTCTATGATTTTTACAGACCTGCAGTTTTCTGATTTTGAACCTACTGTTTTGCAAATAAATTTAAACGAAGTAATTGAGGATGATTTTCGATGATCTTAACTTCAAATTTATAGTAGACTCATTTTTTATTCCTATAAACTAGTAAATCTATTTTTGGAGTAGTATGGGAATTTATATGATTTTTACAATATCATTGGGTTGATGTCTTTTATCTAGTTGTCCTTAAACTGTTACAACGTAAAAAATTGGATTTAAAATTGGGATGTTAGTAAGATGTACCTTATGAGGAATTAAGAGATAATTAAATTATGAAGTTGGAATATTAAACATGTGATGTTTATTAGGGTTTTAACTCATCAATTGTTATTGAATGTTGCTATAAGAAGTTTGTTACTTCATAATTGATAATAGTTAACATAATGGATAAAAGAAGTTAAAAGATGTTTAACGGATGGAAATTTTTATAAGAGATTAGATGTAACCTAGTTTATCTCTATGTTGAGACGGTTGGATTCTAGAGACTGAGCAGGACCCAGAATGCCGGCATGTTACGATATGTGAAAATTTGAGAAGTAGTTAGTGTGGGTTAACTTTCTCTTTGAGAAGTAGCCAGTGTGGGCTAACATTCTCAGTGTTTGATTTAAGTCCGGTGGGTAAGCTAGCTCTAGGTGATATTATTCTTATGTTTGAAATTAAGGACATGCACTAGAAAAGGAGATGTGATGAAGCTTGAGCAAACATGAGTGGGACGGCTCTATATAGTCGGGCGGATGTATTCCAGGACTATAGTTACAGTCGGACGGATGTATTCCGGGACTATGTTTACAGTCAGGTGGATGTATTCCAGGACTGGGCTCAACATGGTCGGGTGGATGTATTTCGGGACTATGGTTACAGTTGGGCGGATGTATTCCGGGACTGCGAGTTTTATGCTAGATGAGTCTTAATTACTTTCAGGACTGTGAATAATCGGGTGGATGTACTCCTGGATTATGTATTGTCCGGTGGAAGGGAGACGAGTCTCCAGTGTTCTGATCTAGAGCGACGCTTACAGGATGTTTGCGCGATGGGGGTTCTATATGGTCGGGCGGATGGACTCCGGGACTGGAACCTATACTTGTGGAATGTCTAAATCTTGTTTTCGTCACCGTAGTAGGATTTCATAACGAGGGATTGAGCCCTATAATAAGGAGTACGTAAGAGCTTGCCCTCAGACCTATGCAGTATGAGATGCATAGAATCAGAAACAAGTATGCATTAGTGTCATCGTTGTGTAATGTCTGCATTAGGCATTAAGTTCATATCATACACTGATATGTTTAGGATAGTCACTTCCCACATTTTTGTTTAGCATTCAAGTTTGTGTTTGCTAAAATAGAAGAATCGCTGTATTATAGCATTGCATAGTTGTATGCAACTGACGTGCTCACAGTTTCCCAGATGCAGGATTGGACTTGGCATGAGCTTGAAGTCACTATGATGATTTGATTACAAGATTGAAGGATTTTTATTATTGTAGATTATATTGTATTCATTTAATTCCGCTGTGCTGTTGTAAAGAACTTGTTGTAAATAAAAGTCTTAAATTTCTTGTAAATTTATACGAATTTGTAGTAAAAGATCTTGCACTTGCTACGAATTACCTCTATTTGGAATTCGGGGCGTTACAGATAATGTTCCGTTCGGTCCAGACGAGGAAACATTCAAGAGAGTGTTTAGGCATTTGCCGCTTCGATCGAAGGATTTAATTCTTGCAAACTGGTTATAAATATTGATGGACCTCATTTGTATGGAAAATATAAGGGTTGTTTATTGATAGCAGTTTCACCTGAGCTAGTGATCGGTTATTTCCGTTTGCGTTTGCATTTGATACTTTGTCATGAGTTGTATTCGACACTTTGTCACTTATCGCCAAGGGTTTTGTGTTATCTCTGATCATCATGCTGATATTTTTTCTTATGGAGTTGAAAAACGGAGCATGGAATGGGTCACATGCATATCACCGTTATCGTATGTGGTACCAATTATTAAAGCAAATTTGGTAACAAGGATTTGTGGAATAAGATGAAGGTGGTAGCATGTCAAAATCAACCAAAAATGTTGAGAAAGGAATGACATAGATTGAATCAGTAAAAATTAAGGCTCTCAATTGGCTCAAGGAGAAACCTATCGAGAAGTGGGCATTTGCTGCAGATGGAGGACGTCGATATGGCATGATAACTACGAA
Source organism: Hemerocallis citrina (assembly GCA_017893485.1). Lineage (NCBI taxonomy): Eukaryota > Viridiplantae > Streptophyta > Magnoliopsida > Asparagales > Asphodelaceae > Hemerocallis > Hemerocallis citrina. The sequence goes on from CM030363.1 coordinate 41,257,524, forward strand.
TATTTCAAAAGTTTTTAATTATGTTTTAAAGGGGGTTCGTAGCTTTCCTGTGACCATAATTGTGGAGATGAAATTCTATTATCTCAAAGTTACTTTATCGAACATCGTCAAGTGGCACAAAATTTTATATGTGACGGGAAGATTTGGGCTGAACGTGTTCAACAAATTCTCGATAAATGACGTGAGAGAGCTAACATGCATGAGGCTATAATGTTTCAACATAATCTAAGCGTATTTCAAGTTAGAACTTGTAACTACCGTTTCTGCTATTTTCATTTTTCCCCTCTTTTGTAATATTTTATTTGCAATTGAATAAAATACTTTATTTCTTGATATTCTGATTAAATTTTTTCATGAAATTGTTCGTTCTTCTTGTTGAACTATTCTTGTTGATCCTATTCTTTTATTTAATTGTGGGTATCTTTATCTAATCCTATATCTTATTGAACCCTAAAACCCAATTTCAATTGTTCTTGATCCAAAACCGCTATTATTGGATCCTAAACCATTAACCCAACATCTTAATTACAATCTATAAATATATTTCTATTGTAAACCCTAAATTGCACAATTTTGAACCCTAATAGCCGTCTAATCTCTCTCCTCGAATTTCTCTCTCCTCACTCCTCTCTCTCAACCCATCAGCCAAAAATCTCGACCATCCCCGATCTGAGCCTCACTCTGGCGAACCTCTTCATCGACCACCTCTGATCGAACCACGTACCCCGCTGTTCCTCCTCTCTAGTCGAGCCCCCGACCGGATCCCTTGCTCCACTATCCCATCGACTTCCGTTGACCACAGGTAGCCCTGATGCTGCTCCCCAATCCCGTCGACCAGCGCTGCCGTCGACGCCTTGCGTTGATCCGCTCACCACTGACGTCAGCCCCACCGCCGTCGATCCACGTCGGTCAAATCTCGAGTCCCCTTTGTTGACTGTTGTTGCAGTTGCTGTCTCTTGCTTTGAGTTACTTTTGGCCACGTATTGTGCACGTGCTAGTTCGTGGGTTTGTTGCTTCGGGATCCTTATCCTGTTATTCTTGGTATTAAATTTCATCATCTATAAGGCAAGTCACTTTCCCCTTGAATTGAACATCGTATCAAATTCAAGTTTTATTGAAATTCTTGCAAGTAGATCCTATTCGTTATCATATTATTGTATTGATTATCTTTCGTTGGGTCTAGTGAGGGTTTACACGAGCTAACCCAAATATTTTTGACATCGTGCCTCTATTGACTCTAAAGATTGAATCTTTCATGCATCCATATAGTATTCATGATAAGAGCACTCATATAATTGTCTCACAATTAATCTATTGTAGAAATAATTGTTAGGGTTGTATGTTTGGTTGATCGATTGGTGTTTGTTGATGATAAATTGATATATGTGTGTGTTCTAATTTTATTTATCATGTTTTGACACTCATCATGCAAACTAAGAAGTTTATCGACTATTAGAATTGATACCCACCATGTCTAATTAAATTGTTTCATGAAAAATACCCAAAAACCTGTACGTTGCTTGCTGGCTATATATTGCTTGTTATTTTCGACCCAGTAACTGATCTTAAAATGAATAGCTTTCTGAATAATAATTGTAGCCTTATCTTTCTAGTTTCCAGAACATCTTGAATTTCTGAATTCCGAGTTGTGTAGAAAAAGTTATACACGTTTTACTACAGCTGTGTTTTTATTTTCAGATTTTCAGATTCTTGTATGCTTCATGTTTAAACTGTTAAAAGGATGATCAAATGATAAAAAAAATTTCTCTGATAATTCCCATATTTTTAGTGATCATGTTTAGGAGTCTAATCAATATTTTTAATGAATTTAATATTGAATTTTTGCTGTATCTAAAAATATAATAACATGATGTCGAATTTCTGCCTGAACATTCTATGAAGAATGCTGTGTTTGACCTAGCTACTGTTGTCGGATTTTGAACTTTAAATATGCATAGGAACCGTGTGGAAGTCTAGTTTCTAGAATTTCTGACGGATTCTGTTTTCGAGTTTTGAAATAGCGGAAAATTGCATTTTTGTACAGACTACTCTTGCTGTCCAAAATTTTATATTTCAGTTTTTAATAGTTTAATTATTCCTATATCATTGTATTGCATGAATCGAAGTGTTTATGTTGCATTGCATGACCCTAATGAGTTATTGTCATCATTCAAATTGTCTTACTTCATGTTACCATCTTATTGTTCCTCTATTGTACTATTGTTCACCCCATGTCTCAAAATTGCATATTGTATTATTGCATTGATAAAATAATTAACAAGCCGAGGTTTAAGGGGTTGACTTGTTTAGTGAATAATATAGTGACTGTGTTGGCCAGTGTTTATCGATTGATTGTGGATCACTGACTAGGACACCCCAATATTTCGTGTATTGTATCAATGAATCGTATCAATGAATCAGTGAATCATCTAATGTATCCTGCAATAATATTGTATCATATCATTGATTATCGTACCGATACATGATCTATAGAATTTACTACCCAGTCTAAACAAAACTGATTGTATGCATCGAACCTGCTGTATGAGATGCAGTAGTACGTGCATTAGTTAGGATTAAAATAATTAATAGACTTAAGAATTGATACAACATCTACATTGCATATTGTACATCATTGTTCCTATTGTTACCAAATATTGTCTAAGTGTTATTGATGCCATTGAATATTGTTATCGAATATTGAACCATTGTTTATAACCATTTCATCGATTATCATGATAATGATTATTATTATTGTCCCATTTTATTGATTTCTATTGATCCATTGAGTTCATTGTTATATCGTTATTTAATGGTTCCTTGCTTTCTCTACTTGCTGTCCATGACTTATTTTAAGGACAAGTTTTCTCTTCTTTTTAGATGAAGTATTCATAGGTAATGAAGGAGAATTACCCGCTGGGATTGGAGAACAAAGATTCTGAAGATTTAATGCTTTCTTATTGCTAGTGTTTTATTGAACTTATTGTATTGAGACTTATTAATTATCTGAGATTGGATTTATTTTTGTATTGGGCTTATGACCCGGATTTTATTATTGTTTCCAGACGTTGGTTTATTGTATTTGGATATTGCATATTGCTTCATTCTAAGTATTATTGTTCATGAGATTATTATTATTGCCTGCACAATTATTCTGTATTGATTATATTGTTGAGTCGATCGGATAAACAGCTTATAGGTGACGTTAGTCATTCGCTGGGCCAATGTCATATACTCGTATTCCGTATTTTTGGGAATCAGGGCGTGACAATACTGGTATTAGAGTTGAAAAAACCATCAAAATGATGAAAATTTGCATATCGTTGACTTGGGAGCGCGCATGTGTGCTTGTCTGAAATTTCAGTTTTACCACATTCCATGTTCTCATGTACTGGCGGCTTGTGCATCTCTGGCAATTGATTACCGTTCTTATGTTGATCCATTCTATTCTACATAATGCTCAGTACGTACTGGAATGGTCTGTTTAAGTCTGAATAGACGAAACACTCCTTCCGGATAGTACATCTCTATGACATTGAAGTTGTCGAGTGAGGCTCTCATCAACCATAGCTCACTATTTGCCATACAAATGGATGATAGCCTCTCCAATCTATCGGTTGTGTACGGTTCCTATATGACGAACTCCTCTCACAACATATCTAGTTCGTCTTTATAGTAAGTCACCACCCCACGTGGGTTATCTCTCCACGTGTGTCTCCCAGCCTAGTACACCCCAATGGGAGCCAACATCGCAGCATTCATTGTATCTATCAACCACCCTTATGACTGCCGACTTATACAGGGTCGTCCAAGATGTAAGTGTTCCCAACACCAAATTTGTAGTATCAACATTAGACCTGTCATTTCCAACGCATTCAATGCTCCATTACACAAACTCATATACAAGGAGGCTAATGTGGCACTGCCCCAACTATACTGATTAGCTCGATTGAAGTCATCAATCAATGGTAAGTACATGAGCGGCATGACATCTCTTATCGAGTTGGGGAAGATGACACCTCCAAATAGTGTCATCAGGTAGGCTTGGGTGTAGCACTAGACCTGATACTCCAACGAATCATTGTTTAAGAAGTTTTCGAAGGTACTCTTCCGCCAACTCAATTGGATATACACTCTAATAAATGTATGCTCATCTGGCTGAACACCAAGAAAATATACCCCAAGTACCTTCTTATCAAACGTCCCGTGACGGCCAGCCCATCAATCGGAAGTCTTGAGATAACTGCGATATCCTGAAGTGTCGTGGTCATCTCTCCTACGGGGAGATGGAATGAATGAGTCTCCGACCACCATTGCTCGAGAATAGTTGTACGTAGATGACGATCGAGCTTCATCTTCCCCATCAATCCTAGTCCATAGAAACTGACATCGATTAGGAGCTCGTATGTCATTGGGTGCTTTAGCAACATTGAGTGCGTATGGAAACTACACTCTCTCGATGTATCGTCCTACACCTGCTAGGATCTATGTGTTTGTTGCAACGTCAACACGGTCGGGTCATGAGAACAGAGTCCTCTAGGTGCAAAATAGACGAAGTAACGTGCCCAACATTAGTAGACGAAGAAGTTCCCTCGCCTCGGTCACCCCGCGATGGTCATCCCTGTCCACGGCCACTATAACTAGGTCCTTCATCGGTAGCGTCCTACATAAATATAGTAATGCTTAATTAACACTGCATAGGAACAAATATATTATTTAAACGTACAAAAGAATACTACTTACTCGAGGCCTAGCACCCCCTCCCACACCCGGTCCTCTCATCAGTACCATATTTTCGATGATTACCTTGCTAAATATGATCGAAAATAGTGGTCAATTAACGAATAAACCAATAAGACAGTTTATGTCATACAATGCACACAACAACTTAGACTTTTAAGTTTTCCATTATCAACGAACAAAATACAACCTCAAGCTTGATTTATTTGTGATAATGGTAAAAATTGCAGCAAATTAGGGTAGTACGATACTAACACAGATCTCAAAGCTTCTACAGGCAGAACATGCCTCTTAACAGGTCCGGGCTTTCTCCAGGCTCCTCTACAGGACACAGGCCGCTTTCAATCCCGTTAAAAGTGAAAGATTAAGCCCACTAAGAGAGACACAGCCCATAAGGGCTGTTAGTCAAATCTCTTATCCCCAAATAAGAGTCTTATCTCTTAAGGGAGAGAATCAACATAAGATAAATGATTCAAATTAATCTAACTGATCCATGTCAATCTCATGAACTGTTTCATAGGCCTATAAACACTCTCTCTCCTCCTCAGTAAGAAGGTAATGAATTGACAATTTCTCTTCAAACTCTCTTTCTCTCTCTAGATCTGACTTGAGCGTCGAAGGGTTTTTCGCTTGTGCCACCCCTAGTGTTTCAGGCTCTTTGCAGGTCCATCGGCCACATCATCAACCGTCAGATTCAGATCATGGTGTTCAATCAATGATCCAGATTCAATCTCTAGAGCTCTAACAACTTTTCAAAGCAACGATCAAAGTTCAAATCTTTAGTAATTTCCTTCAAATATTAACTCACTATCTGTTTGCTTCCACAGAAAAATTAGTAGCAAAAGATTGACGCCGTTTGTGGGAAACTACACAGATCAGACTTACTGCCATGCCACCAAGACTAGGTTGCAGAGCGGCAGCCTCAAGTCGTCGCACTAATGCTCTTCGTCAACAAGCTCCTCCTGTTGAGGACCCAATTCCTCCTTAACGGTTGGATTAGCCCCAACAGCCTAATCAAGCTCCCATCAACGGAAGGCACCGAGAGGCTCCAGACGAAGCCGTCATGAACAATGCTCTCTGCAAGACCATATCTCAGTCCATAATCCTTCCAATGATTCAAAGACATCGCGAGGTCCTCGGGAGTTTAGAGATCTCTGTCAAATCACCAATGCCAGGCAATAAGGAACAAATCTACGGATCCATTTGGATGAGAGGCAAACCCAAACTGAGGCCTTCTGCTCAGGACGTCAAGTGAACTGGAGAATCAACTCTTCCCAAAGGCAGAAATGAAGACAATCCTCTCTCATGGGGGGCGCACTGCAAAATGAAGCCCGACTTGTGAGAGTTGAAAGTATCTTGAGAGAAACAAAGGGAAAGAGGCCCCAATCACTAGGGCCAAATTGGAAAACTTCAAGATTTACATGCTCCGATCAATCCAAGGTAATCGAGATCAGGGTCGACCCTAAAAACAAGAAGAATCTGGCGACTTAACCGGATCCAGGGAAAGGAAAACCACCGATTCTGAGAAGTATAAGATCACCTAGAACAAATGAAGAATGAGGGGAACCGATCCAGCAGGGCTTACCATCCCAGTCGATCTCCATTTAGCAAGTCCATCCTTAATGCGCAAATTCTGATGAACTACAAATCTCCTCAATTCGAGTCATACGATGGAGAGTCTGACCCGGTGGAAAATATTAAGAGTTTCAAAACTCTTATGATGGTCTACAACGCCTCCGATGCACTCGTGCTGAATGTTCTCTACAACTTTGAAAGGATAAGCAAGGGAATTGTACTCCAATCTCACTCCAGAGTCAATATTCTCCTTTGACCAGCTCCAGGAGCTTTTCATAGTGCACTTCGTTACTAGACGCAAGAGTGAAAAAATAAGTGATTCCCTATTAGAATTAAAGCTAAAGGACGAAGAACTGCTAAAGGACTTCGTCATTTGCAGTTGCCGCCTTCTGCCACAACGTCACTAACAAAGACTTGAAAGCCTCCCTCACAAAGAAGCTTCCTAAAAGTTACATTGAGTTCATAGAAAGGAGTGGCAAATATATCATAGTCGAGGAAGCAAATTATCCTAAAGGCAAGAAAGATTTATCTTCAGGGAGCAAACAGAAGAATACAAGCGAAGAAGGACCTAGGAAGTTTCAGAAAGACGACGCAGGTGAACGCCATCCACCTCCAACACCCCGCTTCGACAAATTCACTCCTCTCAATACAAGCGTATCAGCCATCTTCATGGAAGTTGATAACGACAGAATAATCCGCCCCCCCTCTCCCCCCCAAATGTCCACAACTAGTAAGAGAAGAGGCAGGAACACGTGGTGCGCATTTTATAAATACCATGGACACACCATTGATGACTGCCGAGCTCTCAAAGAATAACTTGAAGGCCTGATTCATAGATGCTACCCCTCCAAATTCGTTCAGAAAGTTAACAATGCCGAAACCCCTCCGGGCCGCGGGGCTAATAAGCATCAAGAAAGGCCATCCGAATAATAAGACTCTGAACACATGACCATTCTCCACACTACTCATGGAGGTCCAATGGGGGGAAATTCCAACTCCTCCCATAAAGCCTTCGTGAGGGTATTTAATTTAGTACATAATGCTCCGCCTGCAAAGAGTTGAGGCCTCTCTATATCATTCTCCGATAAAGACCTCGAGGGTGTCAAAATACCTCATTGCGATGCACTGGTTATTAATTTATGTATGAAAAATCATGAGGTGCGACACATCCTTGTAGATAACGGCAGCTCAGTAAACATCATCTTCATGACCACATTCGATGCTCTCATGCTCTCACGAGACAGGCTCAAGCCAGCCGATTATACACTCCATGGCTTCTCGGGCACACCCGTCCAAGTCGAAGGAATCATCACCCTCGGCATGACGGCAAGAAAAGCCCCAGCAACTCGGACAGAAGCATTAGACTTCATGGTTGTCAATATCAAAGCCGTGTACAATGCCATATTTGGCCGCCCAGACCTAGCAGCTTTCCATGCAGTTGCCTCTGCATTTCACATGAAAATAAAGTTCCCAACAATAGCAGACATAGGCCAAGTTGTAGGGAGCCAACATGCAGCATGAGCATGCTACACCGCTACAATGGAGGGCTCGGCTCTCCCCCCCTCAACATCATAGAGATACCACCAGAAAGCAATCATAGTAACACCGAGTCTGTAAACGAGTTCAAAGCTACTACACTAGAAAATCCTATCGAGAACTTCCAAACCTGTCAAATCATCTCCTTCCAGGTCCAAATTCTTCCTCATCAGAATACAGTAATAAACATGAATCCCTCGCCTAAAGCCACTCTGCTAATTCAAAGGAAAGAAACAGTCATGCCTAAGCTCATCAGCGTACCAGAAGCACTCCCATTCTCTCTACAAAAAAGGAGAGGCTCGCTTCAAAATAGGCAAGTCCATGCAAGGTCTACCAAGTTGTTCGCCTATTGGCTCACCAACTTGAAGACCCGAGGGGAAAGGATATAACAACATGGACTTGGAATGAGAAAAACCTTATGAAGTACAATGAGAGAGTCTAAGACGTTCTCTCTTAGTAGTAGTAGAAATTTTTCTCAATTTGTAATAAAAGCCAGTCACTAGAGCAGCCATTCAGTTTTATTTTTCAATAAAAGACTGCTTTCTCTACTGGTCACAGCGTGTAATAAAGGCCAATCACTAGAGCATCCACTTAGTTTTATTTTCCAACAAAATTTAGTATTAATTTTTGCAGAACTATTGTATAACTCTACGGAAGCAAACAATGAGTTAAACGCCAAACTTATACACAAAAAATGGCACCAATTTTTTTTAAAAGCTCCCTATAAGACGGGTCCATACCCATGGTTCGAAGTAACTCTAGCAATTTAGAACAAAGCAAGTTCAGATTTCACTTCGTCATTTGATCGGTGCCTGCAATTCTTTAATGCCTCCACGACAGGTTCAAAGTCCATACCCATAACTCGAAGTTACTTTAGCAAACAACAACCAAATACGTTCAAAGTTCAACTTACCATTCGATATGCTCCTGCAATCTGTTAATACCTAAACTAACAAGTTTGGAATCCATACCCATGGCTCAGAGTTACTTTAGCAACCTGCAACCAAGCACATTTAGAGTTCAACTCGTCATTCGATCTGTTCCTGAAACTATTTAAAATTTCTTAAAGACAGATTAAATGTCCAAAATCGTGGATTGTAGTTACCCCAATAAAACTTGCAAAAGCGACAATTGGAGTTCAACTCGCCACTCGATGTGACTCTCACAATTTGTTGGAGGACCCATATAGCAAGTTTGGAAAACAACTCCCTCCATCAGAATTGCTCCTACAACTAGCTAAACACCCATACAACAAGTTTGGAATTAAATCTTTCTCAGAGCTGCTCCTACAACTAGCTGGGTACAAGACGGACAAGTTCTAACTCCGTCAAACACTACGCACATCATGTGAACCCCACCAACAATTTGTGTAGCGCTCCAAATTTCCAATAAATAAATAAAAAATACGCGACACAAATTCCAGAATCAACCTCAATTGTAATCATAAACATAGCATCCAAATACAGGGAAAATTAGAGGGAAAATTAGAACTTTTTATTACATAAACTCTTTTACAAAGCACAGCAGAATTTAAACACTTTAAACTACAATTCTTTTTGCAACACAACGGTATTTAAAGCACCATAAATACATTTTTCATCTTTACAATTAATCCTTTTACAAGATATGCATAAACATTAAATATTCTACCACATACTCCCAACTCCATACTAATGGTACCTACCTGAAACATGAGGCTAGAGGTATCCTTAACCCCCAAACTACAGGGGTCAGCCATAACGGTGTGAATGATATTCAAAGAAATACAATCTTAAATGGAGACATAAGGAATGAAATCATAAGTCAACAAGTGAGACATACTAACGCAGTAATAACAGATGGAACATGAAATAACAATAAATGAAGCATAAATTATCAAGGAAAACTTGGCTAAGTGTCAAGTGTAAGAAAACAGAAAACAAGCATGCATAATATAAGTCAAGAGAAGCACAAATGCACATGATAATTACTTGTAACCCCTGTTTTCTATTTTCTGTATTTTTGGGTGTATTTTTTGTGTGTATTTATTCATATTGTATCTCTTTTTGAACCGTATATTGGATATTCATTTTCAATATATTTATCTATTTAATTTGTCGTCTTTTTATTTTCTCTTCTTGATTCTATTTGTCAGTCTATTGTTTCGTTTCTGTCTGATCAAGCTATTATTTTGATCCTTTTTATTTCAATTGTTCGTGTCTTATTTTGTTTATTCATTTTGTTACCATCTCTTTATTTTGGATCACCCTATTTTTTATTTGGATCTATTCATACCCAAAACCCTATTGGATCCTTTACTTATACCCGTTAAGCCATTAAATACCCTACCATCTGTTCTCACCCCAAACCCCATACCATCTGCATTAAACCCTAACCCTAAAACCTAACTACCTTATATATACACCCCCTATTGCAAACCCTATTCACCAAAACCCATCAGCCGCCTCATCCCGACCTCCCCATCCTTGCACTCCCCCTTGCTTTGCCGAACCCACACCCATCTCGATTACTCCTAGCCTCTCCCAGCACCCCCGTCCTCCTGCTCCCTCTCTCTCTCGTCGATTGCGCACCTCAGCCAGTCGCCTTCCTTCTCGATGCCTCTTCTCGACCAAAACAGCTGGAGCTTCGTCGACAACCACTCCCCCTGCAACCCCGATGCTCTGGTTCCCTCCTTGTGACACTTCAACAGTTAGCACACCCCCCGTGTGTGGTTCTCTTCGACGGCAGAGAGCAACAGCAGCACTGCCACTCTCCCTCGCTGTTTCTTTTTCTTCCGTCGTTGGCATTCGCTTGCTGGCCTTCCACCGTTGCCTCTCATCGTAGCCCCGACTCTCTCCCTATCTTCCTCTTGCTCTCTTGGTGTTTGAGTGTGTGTGCACGTTTATTCAAGGTTGTGTTTGTGGTTCGTAAGTATTGTGTTCGTGTGATTGCATGTGTTCGTTTGTTCGTTGAGTTCGTTGCCCGGAAATCTGTTTCCGTTATTCTTGCTCCTTGCACCGTTCTCGTCGTCGATTATAAGGCAAGTAACTTGTATTAATTTCTGTTACAAATACAAGTACTAAATACTGTCTGTACTGTAGTTGTGTTCTAGAGACAATTCTTGTGCAAAACCTCTGTTATACCTTGTCTCTATGTGTTGATTTACATGTAGTTGTCTCATCACACACACGACATAAATTTAGGGTTAGAGATAATCAATTCTTGCAAACATGCATGCGTTCGTGAATATGAGGTATTGTATGATCTTGTATGTTTGATGGGTTCGTTGTAGTATCTCATTGTAGACTTGTCAAATACCCTATACCATATTGCTTGGACATCTAGTATACCCTATTTCACGTTTTGTTGTGATTTGGATGTGTTTCATACTATCTAGTTGATTTTATGCATGAAGAATAATTTTGTCCTTGTTGTTACTCCGTTTTTGTTCAGTATTTTAGACCCTATTAAGGTCAGTATATGAAAATTATTTATGAATATGAATTATAGAGAATTATGTCTACTTTTCAGAATTTCTGACAGATTACAATTTCGATTTGTGAGTTGCAAGTTATTGCAGTTTTACTACAGATGAGTTTAAATATTCAGATCCATTTTTATATGAATTCTGTATGGTAATTTATTTTTTTACAGATGTTAAAGATAATATTTTGATCGAATATTTTGCTGAGTACAACTAGACTTGATTGGGATTAACCCCTAATTTTTGTGGATTTAATTGACAACTTTTACAAACTATTCTATACTCGCAAACAACTACTATACTTGAAAAATTTTCATACTGTTCAATAAAGAACCATAATTTTGACATGATTTCTATTTGCTGTTTACAAAAACATTGTGAATATGAGTTGTATCATACTCTATCTATTTTATCACCCTTTTGACAGGTCTGGATTTCGAATTGTACTTTGTAAGATATTACTATTTTAGTACTGCGGTGTTTATGATTTCAAATTTACAAAGTTATTGTATCTTGTTGTTTTATGATTTTAATTGACTATTCTATCTATGTTGGAAAATTATGAAACTTTATTTTTTGTTACTAAACATACTAGGGAATATCCCAGATTTTTCTTGGATTTAATCAGTAAGTTTTTATGCCGTTTTCCTGTTTATGAATACAAACTTTTGATTTCTGGCTGAACATATTTTCTGGATACAAATCTGTTTTGAGTCTTATTTTTGTGAAATACCATATGACTTATATATATTTGCTGGATTCGGCTTAGAGTTTATTTTCCATACTTTCTGACGGATCCAGATTTGCACATTTTTAGCAACGAGAATTCCATATTTAGTGCAGTACTGTCTTGCTGTCATGAACTAGAATTTTCGTTGTTCTATCCTGTTATGTGTTGTCTTTCACCTGTACATGTTTATCTTTCATCCTGAATCTGTTACTTGTTCATGCCATGTTATTATTTCTCTGTTGCACATATATGTTTGTTTAATAATAATAACAAGCAATCAAGCCGGGATTAAGGGAAAGACCATAGTAGTGGACAATATAGGTATGTGTACTCAGAAGGAGGCCAGTGTTTCTCATTTTATATTTGATTCATGTTGATACATGAACCTGTTGTACTTTATGTTTGATTCATGAATCCGTGGATTCGTGAACCTGTTGTACTTTATGCTTTGATGCATGGATCTGTTGGTTCGTGTACTGGTTCGTGTACCTGATACATGTTGATGCATGAATCGGTTGATTCGTGTACCTGTTTGATTTATGAACTGGTAGATGCATGAATAAGTTGATTCGTGTACCTGTCTGATTCATGAACCTGTTCCTGCTACCTGCTACATGACGCCTGAGTACACGGCCTTATAGAAACCCACCACTAGATCTAAACGTCACTTTTTTGAATGTAGCAACCATGTGGTAAAAGTTTGGGACGCATGAAGTGCTACATAGATAGTAATAAACACAAGACTTGACGTGACATAATACATGTTACATGCTTACCTGTTACATGATTACCTGTACATGCTACTTGACACCTGTTACATGTTTACTTGCTTGCCTGTTACCTGTTACCTGTCACATGTTATATACACCTGTTATCTCACCACTTGATTCTGTTCATGATTCATGCTAGTTGTTCTATTTTGTTGCCATGTCTATTCCATGGTATGTTGTTTATTCTTTTTCCTGTACTTGTGCCTGCACTACAAGCCGTCCGTAACTTGTATTGACGGGAGTTTTTTTTTCCATCTTTCTACAATTTATTAAATTACAGATTTTGGAGATCAGCTGCTTGATGGAGTAGTTGATATGAGATTCTAGATGCTGGAGTTTTGCTATTATTATTATTTCATGCTACTTATTTGAATAAATGTATCTGTTACTTGGATTATTTTGTATTGAGCAATGTGACCCAGAATTATTGACTTATTCAGATCTGGTTTATTTGTAATTTATTAAATTTTGTTTCTAGTAAATTCATGTTGGTATATTGATTCAGTTATGCATGCGTGGTTGACTTCTCTTGCTTCCTACTCTAATTATTTTTGTGAATTGTTGTAAAGATTCTGATAGCTTATGGATGATGAAAATCATTCGCTGAACTAAGTCACATATTCGTATTCCATATTCTCTTTTTGGGAAGCGATCATGACATTACTAATGCAAACTTGTCGGATTCTATGCATCCCATTCTACATAGGTCCGGTGGAAGCCCTTATCGTTATCCACTTTATATGGTTTAATCCCTCGTTACGCAACTAATCCTACTACGGTGATAGAAATAAGATCTAGAATACTTTGCGAATAGGCCTACGTCCGAGTATTTACCAGATAGACTAGCACCCTCAACGCGCAAGCATCATGTAAGTGTCACCCCGAACATTCAATGCCGAAATTCCACGAATAGGTCCCAGCCGTCGGAATAAAACTGCCCAACTGTAAAAGACCCTCAATGTGCGAACCCGAGAGATGGAAATGATAATCGTAGCTTTCGGAATCAAAATGCCCAACAACGACTATAGTCTCAAACCTCGTCCGTCCACTATATAGGGCCCCCTACTTACATTTCCCAAGATCTATCACATCTCCACTAGTGCCTGTCCTTATGTTCATTTTTTTATTAATTAAATCACAGCCTCCTTAGAGTAGGTGTACCATGCCGGACTTAACTAAATCAATAACAAAAGCCCCATTGGCCAAATATCTACAAAATCTCAACTGCCAGTTTGTCAGGGTCCCACTCAATATCTAGAGTCTTATAACTCCACATATCATCAATAATCTTTGTAGGGTTCACATCATAACCCCAAACCACAAATCAAAACTAAACTTGGTTTAATTATACAAACTACTCTTCATTAATCACATTCCTTTTAATCAACCAATATTAAATTCTGGAGAAATTAACTTAAATCCAGCACCTATCAAGGAATCCACCATAAAAATCTGGACTCAAATAAAATAATTTAAAGGGTTGATATTCAATAAATTCTGAAAACTATCTTTCATCTAAAAATCTGAAAGTTACATGATTTCGTTTCTCAAAACAGTACATTCTATAGTCGATAATAAATTCTGAAAAAATCAATTTAAATTCTGCACATAGCGAGGAATTCACCATAAAAATATGGACTCAAATAAATTAGTTCAAAGAGTTGATATTCAATAAATTCTGAAAGCTATCTTTCATCCAAAAATATGAAAGTTACATGATTTTGTTCCTCAAAACAGTACATTTTAAAGTCAATATTAAATTCTTGAAAAAATCAATTTAAATTCAGCGCATAACGAGGAATTCACCATAACTATCAGAAGTCAAATAAATTTATTCAAGGGATTCATATTCAATAAATTCTGAAAACTAACCTTTATTTTAAAAACCTGAAACTACGACAGTATAGTGGTAGAAGTTGCATATTTTACAATCTATGAGTCAGATTAAGGATCCGTCAGATGTTCTGGAAACTAGATACAGTGAGCTACAATTTGTATTTAATAAGTTTTAGGTAATATCATCAGAAACTGCCAAAATCTCGTTCCAATCTAAAACAGAGAGCAGTCTAGAGGGAAAACAACTTCGAAATCTCATCCAAACTCGATCAAATCTCTCATAGTATATTTGTTTAAACATATATATAGATGCTCCCATATGTATAATTGAGTCCCCCAAATATATCACACAAAATCACATTAGAAAACCACACGAAAACATCAAAAATCCAACAAAAAAAAACAGCAACTGCTACAGTGCTGCTACAGTACCAGGTTGAACAGTAACCCTCGGGTTACTGTTCACCCGAGACCTAGCAGCCCCAAACTTGGGGTTTGGCCTCCAAACCCTAGCCCCCATATGTGTTTGATGTATTTTTCATGTTTATATCTTTCCATATTCGTAAAAAAATACTCAAACTTTCTACCCATTACAAATCATATGAAGACAACGAATAATCGATCAAAATTTCATCTTTTCTACAATTCAATTATATTCTTTAGTCACACATATAGATCTAAACATTTAAATTCATATATATATGTTTAACAATAAAATTTTAGATCTGGCATTCATAGAAAAGAGACTCTAATACTCAAGAATAATTTATATTTGATCAACATGAAGGCTTAGTACATAAGACAACTCCAATCATCTACAAAAGTTAATGGGTTCATAATAATTCCACAATTAAACACGATCTTCCATGTACAAAAATATTCTTCTTACAAAAAGTGGATTAAACAAAAGTTTCATGTCATCGAGATTAGATTTTTATCTTATTAACATCAATCTTTATCTAGAAATTTGTCTCTACCATCAATTCATAACAACCATCATAATCATGCCAACATAATCACAATTCACCAAATCCAAAATCCTAGCATGATCTCTATTGTTCATAAAAGATAAAAAAAGAAAACACATCAAGAGACAAGAAGTACCACTCACCTCAAAGAAGATCAACTTGAAGAACAATAGTGGTAATAAAGAAAAGTCTTATCCTTGCAAAAGTTAAAGATCCAAACTTTAAACTCCAATAAAATATTGAGAAAAATATGTTTTGAGTTCACAATTGGGATAGTCGGCTGCTGCCCCTAATATAGGTCGGGATTGGCCTTCTAGGGTTTTCACAAAGTTTACAAAATTACGCCCCAAGAAGATTATTTATTTTTATATATGGATCCCTTCTAATTATTAGTTAATCCAATTAATTTAAAATAAAATTAAATTAAATCCCTTAACATCTCCAGATCTGACCAACCAACATATGCAGCTCGAAATTTCAAAATCTGGAGTTTTTACTCAAAGTGGCAATTTTGCACAAAAGTCCTTCATTTTTGAGTATTTGCAAATATGTCGTAAATTATTCAAAAAAATCTAGAAATTTATGAATAATATCTACTAATAAATATTAGATTTCCCAAATAGATTTTCTGACTTTGTGTTTCCCAAGAAAATATTTGCATGTGTTTTGCACGTGCAAAAAGATAAATTTCAGAAAAAATGTTTATTAAATCACAAAAATTCATTTTAATTCATTTATAAATTCTAAAATATTATTTTAAAAGTCCAGGTTGTTACATTACTCCCTCCTTAGAATAAATCTGTCCTCAGAACTACCGCTAGTAGGGACAAAAAAAATTACAAGCAAAATAAGAAAATTACATAAAAAGTTTGGAAAAATCCTTCTTCATATGATCCTCCGGCTCCCAAGTGGTTTCCTCAAACAACTGGTTCCTCCAAAACACCTTGACCATAGGTATAACTTTATTCTTTAACACCTTCTCTAGACGGTCCACAATCTCCATCAACTGCTCCTTGTAGCTCAAGTTCAGCTGTAATCCTTCGGGCACTTCCATCAACTGGTGACTCTGATCTGGCACATACTTCCTTAGCATTGCCACATGAAACACATCATGTACTTGTGCCAATTCTTTGGGCAACTCCAACTTATATGCCATCTTACCAATCTGCCTCAAAATTCTGTTTGGCCCAATGTACCATGGCGCAACTTTCCACTTTTCCCAAATCTGATCACCCCTTTCGTCGGAGACAACTTGAGAAACACTGCATCTCCAACCTCAAACTCCAAGTATCTACGCCGAGTATCTGCATAACTCTTCTGCTGACTCTGAGCTTCGACCAACCTCTTCCAGATTAGTTCGATCTTCTCTGATGTTTGCTGCACAATCTCCGACCCAAACATCCGCCTTTACCCAACTTCATACCAATAGACGGGTTTTCTATACTTCCTCCCATACAATGCTTCATAAGATTCCATACCGATACTTGCATGGTAACTATTGTTATAAGCAAACTCAACCAATGCCAAGTACCTCTCCCTATTGCCACCAAAATCCATGACACATGACCTTAGCATGTCCTCTAACACCCGATTCACCCTCTCGGTTTGACCATCGATGTGCGGATGAAAAGCAGTACTAAAGTCGGTTCTGGTACCCAAAGCTACTTGCAAACTCTTCCAGAATCTCGATGTGAACCTTGCATCCCTGTCGGAGACAATAGATACGGGAACCGCATGAAGTCTTGCAATCTCATCAATGTACAACTCTGCCAGCTTCTCCAACAACCAGGTAATCTTCATGGATAAGAAATGAGCTGACTTGGTCAAATGGTCCACGGTGACCCAAATCGAGTCATTGCCCTTCGAACTCCTAGGTAAACCAGTGATGAAATCCATACTGATATTTTCCTACTTCCACTCCGGTATAGGCAACGGCTGCAACAAGCCTCCAGGTTTCTAATTTTCCACCTTGACTTGCTGACAAGTCAAACATCTCGCCACAAAGTCTGCCACATCCCTCTTCATTCCCGGCCACCAAAAGTGTTGCTTGATGTCCTTGTACATCTTTGTATCTCCAGGATGTACGGACAATAAGGCACTGTGTGCTTCCTGCAAGATGCTCTCCCTAAAATCTGCACTCTCCGACACACACAACCTCTCACCCATCCATAGAATCCCATTTTGGACATGGAATTCTGATAACTTGCCATCAGAAATCTACTGTGGCATCCTCTGAATTGCTGAATCTGACTTTTGGCCCTCTACAATTTGCTCCTTCAATGCAACTGTGCCAACGAAGTTCCCAATCATCGTAGAACAACCTTGATACCTGCCTGGTCTATCTCTACTGCCAACTCCTTCTGATTCGTGATCAAACATGACATGCTACTCTTCCTACTAAGCCCATCAGCCACTACATTTACCTTATCTGGATGATACTTGATCTCAGGACGAATGTCTTCCAACACCTCCAACCACCTTCTCTGTCGAAGATTCAGATCCTTCTCCTGATAAATATACTTCAAGCTCTTGTGATCAGTATACATATTGACCTTTTCCCCATTGACATAATGTCTCCACTGCTTCAATGCAAAGACGCAACTGCCTCGAACCATAAGCAATACCCCTTTCCCTCCTGCATCAAGATGCAACCCAAAACTCTGAGCAACGCATCACTGTAGACATCATACTCCTTCCCAGCTTGTGGCAAAGCTAGAATAGGTGATGTCATTAATTTCTCCGTCAATTCCAGAGAACTCGCCACACACTTATCAGTCCAAGTGAAACTCACATCCTTCCGAGTCAAACTTGTCATTGGAACTGCAATCTGTGCATAGCCCTGAATGAAACGCTTGTAGTACCCAGCCGAACCCAAGAAACTTCTAACTTTCTTCACAGTCGTTAGTTTATGCCAACTCTTCACTGCCTTAACCTTCTGAGGATCAGTAGCCACTCCTTCCTTAGAAAGGAAATGACAAAGGAAAGCCACCTTCGACTTCCAAAATTCACACTTAGATAGCTTGGCATACAAGTCATGTTCCTGCAACTTCTTCAACACCTCTGCTAAGTGCTCAGCATGCTCATCCTCCGACTTCGAGTACACCAAAATATCATTAATGAATACCACCACAAAGAAATCAAAGAACAGCCGCAAAACCTGATTCATCATATCCATAAACACTGCTGGCGCATGCGCGAACCCAAATGGTATCACCAAAAACTCATAAAGCCCATGCCGAGTTCTGAAAGTTGTTTTTCTCACATCTTCCTCCTTAACTCGGACCTGATGATACCCCAACCATAGATCAATGTTTGAAAATACTGCTGCTCCCTGAAGACTATCAAACAGATCAGCGGATACTTGTTCTGAATGGTCACCTTGTTCAATTTCTAATAGTCAGTGCACATCCTCATTGACCCATACTTCTTCTTTACTTGCAATACTGGTGCACCCCACGGTGAAGCACTTGGCCAGATGAACCCCTTACTCAATAATTCCTCAACTTGCTTCTTAACTTCATCATGCTCTACGAGTGCCATCCTGTATGGAGCCTTAGATATAGGAGCACTTCATGGCTGAACATTGATGCAAAACACAGCATCTCGCTACGGCGGTAACCACGGTAGATCTTCCAAGAACACATTAGGAAAATCTCTGACCAATGGAATTGTAACACCCGATTTCCATACACTGGGAAACCATGACAATAGCCGGAATCTTTTCCTTCAGTTAGCCACAATACACAGAAAAACAGAAAAATTTAAAACTTTTTATTCAATACAAATGTATTACAAGTCCGAATGTTATAAAACTGCAATACATTAAATCAGTGTTACAATAATGTCATACAAGCCCAAGTGTTACAAACTTTCAAAAAAAATTACATCAGAGTACAATGAATAATATACAACACATGGATCCTTCAAAACATAAATAAATTACAATAGATGTTATAATTGAAATTAAGAATCAACACTTTGCTTCTCTTGCCATGAGTCCTCCTGAATCCTGTACCAGTAGCTTTACAATCCAGTACATATTGAAGTGGGGACGTCAGTACGTATACTGACTCTTTAAGGCTGATGACAAGCTGCGATTCTCAACTTTAAACAAACAGATTGATGAAAAGAGAAATATGTATATATAATTGATGTGTCAGTGTATGCTATGACTTAGAATCTAATACAGGATTAACTAATGCAATGATGCTCTTATTCTAATGCAAGCAAGACTATGGAACAGTATGCAGCCCATACTACATACGTCCCATGTCAAGCCGTTTCTTCATATATAGGGATTTGAACCCGCGCCATGAATTCTACTATTGTTTACAACCTGTTTCTGAAGATACAACGTGACTGATGAGGTTGCCCTGAAACGGTCTAACCCGCCATTTGCAGTCATATAGTGGTGTCTCCGTTTGCCACTATTGCCCGGCGTACCAGACCTCACTCAAAAATCTGACGAACCTTCAGAGTTAACTACAACACAGGTTAGCTCGAAGCATCTCTTGTGGCCCCCTAGCAGATAGACCGTAGTCTATGGCTTGTTCGCCTTTCTTGATATAGAGCATGACAGAGTTCCGGGGGTCCATCCCCTAGCTCCGACAGGATACTTCCCGCCCTTATCATGGCACTTCAGAAATTAACAGACGAGATACGGATTCCGTGCTCCCAACTCATTAGAAGGCACATATCGTATCCGTTTGACAGGAAGGGTACAACCAATAACACCACCTAGTGTTGGCCTATAGAACAGGTTGGATCATAAGGTATCACCCTTAATACCAACTCTTTCCCTGCGGCAAAAATGATAATAAATAAGGGTTAAGTAGTAATAGCCATAAGTTACTACCCTAACGATGTCACTAACCCTAAACAATCCGAGGGATGACAACAGTACTAACAAAACATGCTAGGTCTTAAGTTAGACTTCGCAAGATAACTCTACTAGGTGCTCAACCTAGACTTACCAGAATCCCTAAGGATCCTGTTCATAGCCTATCAATCCATGACCCTGGCAATACGAACATATTCGCATGCTACTGTCCTGAACCTGGATTCTGTCTACACTCCCAGCCCGCGATCAACCTACACCGGTTAAGATCTGAAGGTGCACGAGGGGTGACTAGTCCACAGTCCACGAGTAAAATAAATACACGTCTTGATGGCCGACGGCTCCTAGGGCAATGATATCACCCTAGATGTGCACAACAACTGCGTACTAGCTAATAAGCTACATATGAGTAAAACAAATTACATACGAGCCAACTAGCTATGTATGAGCTAAACAAATTACATACGAACCAACTGGCTATGTATGCGACAAATGAATCACATAAAAGCAACCATAAAAGTCTTCTAACAACCTAGAAGCAAAATAACATGCTACTAGCAAAACTTGATCTTGTATATTTAGAAGCAACAGAAGAATCTTGTAATAGCCCAATATAAACATACTACTAATGATAACTTGATCTTTTATACACAAAAGCAACATAAAAGTCTTCTAACACTCTAGAAGCAATTAAACATGCTACTCTTATTGGAATTCAACAAAATTGGACTTTTTAGAAAGGTGAGAACATCTACTACAATTCTCTAGTTGAAAACTTTCTCAGATTAAGTCAATAAAAGGTAAAAAAAACCTCGAACAACCTAAACAGCGAGCTTCAGCCAAAAAGGCCAGCTGCTAACCTTCTCAGCTTATCAGAATCTAACCAAATAGGACATTTTAAAAAGTCATAACTCATACTCCGCTAATCGGAATCTAACCAAATAGGACATTTCGGAAAGGTGAGAACCTCTACTACAACTCTCTAGTTGATAACCTTCTCAGATTCAGTCCATAAAATGCACAAAAACTTCGAACAATCTAAACAGTGAAGCTTCAGCCAAAAGGCTAGCTGTTGTGACTTGTAAAGGTCATAACTCCTACTCCGCTTATCGGAATCTAACCAAATAGAACATTTTGGAAAGGGGAGAACATCTACTACAACTTCCTAGTCAACAACTTTCTCAGATTCCTTATGAAATTCAAATCCCTGATCTTTGAACACAATTCACGAATAACAAAAGACAACACAAGCTAAAACTTGTAACGCTCGTAACTTTTGCTATACTTGTCGGAATCTAACAAAATTGGACTTTCTGGAAAGATAATAACATATAATAAAACTTTCTAGTTGAACACTTGTTCAGATTCTGTAAGGAACTCAAAATCCAACTCCTTAAACACAATACAAAAAAGCAACAAAGACAACCCAAACGCTGAAACTTCCAAAGCTTATAACTTTTTCTATACTTGTCGAAATTTAACAAAATAGGACATTTTGGAAAGGGGAGAACATCTACTAAAACTTTCTAGTTGACCACTTTTTCAGATTCCTTATAAAGCTCAAAATCCAGCTCTTTGAACAAAATTCAAGAACAACAAAAAGAACATCAAAAGCTGAAACTTGTAAAGCTCAACTTTTGCTATACTTGTCAGAATCTAACAAAATTGGACATTTTTGAAATCTCATAACATCTACTACAACTTTCCAGTTGACCACTTTTTCAGATTCCTTATAGAGCTCAAAATCCAGCCATTTGAACACAATTCAAAAACAACTAAAAGCACATCAAAAGTTGAAACTTGTAAAGCTTATAACTTTTGCTATACTTATTGGAATCTAACAAAATTGAGCTTTCTGGAAAGGGGAGAACATCTACTACAACTTTCTATATGACCACTTTTTCAGATTCCTTATAGAGCTCAAAATCCAGCCCTTTGAACACAATTCAAAAATAACAAAAAGCACATCAAAAGCTAAAACTTGTAAAGCTTTTAATTTTTGCTATACTTATCGGAATCTAACAAAATTGACCATTTTGGAAAGGTGGGAATATATATTAAAACTCTCTAGTTGACCACTTTTACAGATTCCTTATAGAGCTTATAATCCAGCTCTTTGAACACAACTCAAGAACAACAAAAAGCACAGCAAAAGCTGAAACATGTAAAGCTTATAACTTTTGCTATACTTGTTGGAATCTAACAAAATTGGCCATTTTGGAAAGCTCAGAACATCTACTAAAACTTTCTAGTTGACCACTTTTTCAAATTCTGTAAGGAACTCAAAAATCCAGCCCTTGAATACAAGTCGAATAAACTAAAACAACAATTTCTTTTCTATGCTCTCTGTTTTGGGGAAACGATTTGTTTCACCTGTCAAATCAACCCCAAAAAATATATAAAAATTAGAGCATGGTAATAACACATATGAGAACCTCTAAAAAAAATTTGGAACCAAAATTCCAACTTTAACACAAGTAATTAATTCTAACTACATACTAGTTTAAGATCAATTCTTTAGTGTTCTATTTGAGTTCTACCACTTCAATCTTTATAAGCATTTTATTCTAGTCCATAAACATGATTATGCATGTGAAATTAGTCCATGTTCTTTATTTAATCAACAATAATAACTATCAACAATAAAAATAAGTTGAGAAACCCCACCCAAACTAGTAGGAAGAACTTGCTAGCTTTCTTCCTTCTCCTTCCTTGTTCTTCATCCTCTTAAAGAACAACCCCAAATGAACCCACTCTTTTTCTTTTGATTTTGATCTCTCTTTCTTCTCTAATTTTCTCCATTTTTTCTGTAAACAAAAACAAGTAAAAGAAGAAGGAGAATGAGATGAGAAAGAGATGGAGAAACAAGAAAATGAAATGGGGTTTTGCCCCATATGGTTGGCCGACCACTTAAGTAGAGGGAGAGAGAGAGAGGTTGTGGGTGAGAAGAGAGCCACTTGTCTCTCTCTCTTTGTGGCCCAAAACAATTGGAGTTCCATTTGCAAAATTAAATTGCAATTAAACCCTAATCCGTTCAATTTGCAAATTTAAATTACAATCAAACCCTAATCCAATCCTAACCTTCTATTTGATCATGATTGATCAAGAATAAGAGGTATTTTTCCAAAATCACATACTACATGATTTCGTACAAACGTACACAATCGATACAGTTCATATACGTACATACATCTACATATACATCTAATTTTTATTAGTTAAAACGAATAATATCAAAAATATTTTAATTCAGAAATAATAATAAAAATAATTTTATTACCAGCTCGGAAGATTACAGTAGCAATTTGATACAATACGGATATATACAGACTGGTATATATATATATATATATATATATATATATATATATATATATATATATATATATATATGGGTAATGCTACACCTACAACCTTTACAACCTTACAACCTTAGGTGTCCCAATCTCATTGGAGATGTGTACAACCCACTTCCACCTACTCTACAATACATTCCAATGAAATTGTGCCACCTAAGGTTGTAAAAGAAAGGTTGTAAGAATAGGTTGTAGGTGTAGCATTACTCTCTCTCTCTCTCTCTCTCTCTCTCTCTCTCTCTCTCTCTCTATATATATATATATATATATATATATATATATATATATATATATATAATGTCTATTAGTAAAACCGGATAATGTCCACAAAAAATATTTCAATTCTGAAAATAAAAATAAAATAATAATAAAATAATAATTTTTAATATCGGCCCAAGATTTTAGAGACATTTTCTCAAAAATGCGTTTTACAGGATTTTGTACAAGTGCACAAAAATGATACAATACATATATATACTTACTCGTATTTATACACAGATAAATTTTTATTAGTAAAACCAAGTAATTTCCATAAAATATTTTAATTTTTAAAAAATAATAATAATACAAATATAACATCCGACAGGGATATTACAGGATTGTAACACCTCGAATTTTAAAATACCGAGAATATTTGTTTTTATATTCTTATGGTGGTGAAGATTATTTTTAAGTTATATCCTATTATATTTTATTTTTTTAAATATTGATATTGGTATGAATATTTGTGTTGTATTGATGCAAATGATATATTGGAGTTTGAGTTGAGTTTTTGTGAAGAAACATTGTTTATTTTATTTTATACTTTTGGAGGATTATTATGAGATAATTTTATGTAATTTGTATTGTTAGTATTTTAAAGTGCAAGAGTTGGGGTTTATTTATAATATATTGCATTTGGAGGGCCTATATGTAATTATACCATATTATTTATTATTATTATTATTAACTTTTACCAAAACACCCCCCATCCCCCCTTTCTTCTTCTCCCATTCTTTCTTTCCCGATCGTAAGGTTCCCAGCCGAACCCAATTCGGCCGGAGGTTCCCCGGCCAAATCCCCCCTCTTTTCTTCGTCTTCTTCAAATTAATTCGGAGGGTAGGCTAATGGAAGGGTGCTCTAGCTCATGGCGGAGTCGATTTGGAGAAAGGAATTAGTGGAGGAAATGTTAACTGCTTCGGGTGCCGGATGGAGAAGGGATGCTTCGAGGCTTCCCGGGCTATGAGGTGAGTATGAAAATATTTATATATTTGTCGTTCAAGAAAATTTTAGTATAATTTGAATGATTGATACGAATCCCAAAATATGGTGTATTTGTAAAGGGAAATTAGTGTTTGGTGTTGATATGCGATACGACGATTAAATACTCATCTTGGGTATTGATATAAACTTATAGATGATGGATTAATGATATATATATACGGGGATGAGTTATATTTATATAAGATGTCGGGTTATTGTGAATTGTTGTGATTTGGAATATCCAGGGTGATGGTAACGTATTGAGTGTATTTATATATATAATGTTGTGATGTGTTGATATACTGGGCGTATGCAAATTTGTGATATTGAGATAATAAATAGTATGATATACACATGACGTATGGGGCAATGATAAAATAAAGAATACCGTGCAGTTGTGATGTGAAATATTATGATGTGATGATTTTTATGTTAATTACGGTGATATTTCTTTTGTGTGATTCATTGAAAGGGGTAAGTGAGTTGGTGATCATTGTTTATGCGAATAAGTAAATAAAAGATGAGATGTTATGATGTTAAAGGGTGATGTTAATATGAAAAGTAAATGTTAATAGCAATAATTTCGGTTGGCTTGAATAGATACCTCCGCATAGACGGAGAGAGATATGATACCCCAGGATGGACCTGGGAGTGTAGATACCTCCGGATAGACCGGAGAGAGATATGATACCCCAGGATAGACCTGGGAGTGCAGATACCTCCGGATAGACCGGAGAGAGATATGATACCTCAGGTGGGACCTGAGAGAGTTGATACCCCAGGATAGACCTGGGAGTGCAGATACCTCCGGATAGACCGGAGAGAGATATGATACCTCAGGTGGGACCTGAGAGAGAGTTGATACCCCAGGATAGACCTGGGAGTGCAGATACCTCCGGATAGACCGGAGAGAGATATGATACCTCAGGTGGGACCTGAGAGAGAGAGTTGATACCCCATGATAGACCTGGGAGTGCAGATACCTCCGGATAGACCGGAGAGAGATATGATACCTCAGGTGGGACCTGAGAGAGAGTTGATACCCCAGGATAGACCTGGGAGTGCAGATACCTTCGGATAGATCGGAGAGAGATATGATACCTCAGGTGGGACCTGAGAGAGAGTTGATACCCCAGGATAGACCTGGGAGTGCAGATACCTCCGGATAGACCGGAGAGAGATATGATACCTCAGGTGGGACCTGAGAGAGAGTTGATACCCCAGGATAGACCTGGGAGTGCAGATAGCTCCGGATAGACCGGAGAGAGATATGATACCTCAGGTGGGACCTGAGAGAGAGTTGATACCCCAGGATAGACCTGGGAGTGCAGATACCTTCGGATAGATCGGAGAGAGATATGATACCTCAGGTGGGACCTGAGAGAGAGTTGATACCCCAGAATAGACCTGGGAGTGCAGATACCTCCGGATAGACCAGAGAGAGAGTTGATACCTCAGGTGGGACCTGAGAGAGAGTTGATACCCCAGGATAGACCTGGAAGTGCAGATACCTCCGGATAGACCAGAGAGAGAGTTGATACCCCAGGATAGACCTGGGAGTGCAGATACCTCCGGATAGACCGGAGAGAGATATGATACCTCAGGGTTGACCTGAGAGAGTTGATTCCCCAGGATGGACCTGGGAGAGTAGATACCTCCGGATAGACCGGAGAGAGAGTTGGTACCTCAGGGTAGACCTGAGAGAGAATTGTTACTCCGGGATAGACGTGGGGTAAAATGAATATGATATGAAATGTGAATGAAAAAGAGAAGTGTTTGGTATAAGCTGAAATGAAATAGTGAAGTAAGTGTATTATGAGTTGAGAATAAAGAATAAATAATTGTTAATAATAAATGGGGTAGTAAAGAAAGTGTAGAAAGTGAATTGTGAATTGTGGATGAGAAAGATAGTAGTTGTGAATGAAGTAAATGTGAAAGAAAATGAGTTATGAGTTAGTGGATGAATAGAAGTGATAAAAGCAGTGTGTGGTTAATTTATAATGATAATAATAGAAGAGACACGTGTTCTTATGAATAATACGAAGTAATGGTATTATGTGTGTGATCATTAAAGTAAAATACAGTATGATATGAGTGGTTCCACCTTGGGATTGTGTCAAGGAACTACCTGCCCGCTGTTTCTGTGGAAATGGTGGGAACTACCTACCTTGGCATAATTCGCAGGGTGAGTGGGCATGATAGGGCTATGATTAATGGAAATGAAGAATTAAATAAGTAAAGATAAATAATGATTGAAGTGAATTAATAACTCTTGAGATGTGATGTGATATTACCCAGACTATGCGTTTGGGGTGCGGTGATTATTACCCAAGCTATCGGCTATGGGGTGTGATATGTTGTGGCCCCAGATTGTGTTTGGGGATTAAGTGAAAATGATAATAAGATTTATTGTTTATAAGAATGAGCAATTACTAAAGTGATATAATAAGATGTGAATGAGCTATAAAACATGGTTTTGATGCAATGAGTATAAGTATTCTTATTAATGATGTGTTAATGATGTGATGAAATGTGAGTAAATTGCATGGGCAATGAGATGTGGTATTTATGTCATAAGACATGAAGGAAGGTGGTATTATGAGAATAGATGCATATGTTTATGATGTGACACTTATTATAACACAATAAAATAAATACTTGTATTATGAGATTGGGTATAAAAATGGTTATTAAAGAAAGTATGCTGTGATATGAGTTTGTGTACCTTGGAAGTGTGTCGGGGAACTACTCGCCTGCTATTTCTGTGGAAATGGTGGGAACTACCTGCCTCGGCACAACTTCCAGGATGAATGTGTGTGTTGAGGACATAATATAAGCAGATGAAATGCATGGCTAAATAGAGTTGGAGAAATGGTGTAATAACATCACGTAGTTATATTAATATAAATAGTGAAATGCTGATATAACGATAAGTGTGGAAAGATGAATATTCGTATTAGGTGAATGTAAGATAAGTATGTATATATATACGAGGTTGATGTGAAGTGTATTATGAAATGTGGGAAGTTATGGATAATTAAATAGTTGAATGCAGGTTTGGCAGAGTAGTTTATATGTCATTGTATTGACGATGTTGTTGTATTCAAGATTCAGGTTGCCTTATTTTAATTGGGCATTCGTAAGTTTAATTTATTTTCTTTATACTATTTTAATTTGTTATTTGATTAATAATTATACTCACACCAGAAATGGCTAACCCCTTAGTATTTGGGGGGTTAGGGAGTCCCTAGACTACCCTAAATCCCCTACTGTTACAGGTCCTCAGCAGAGCAGAGGTGAGGCACAGATTTTGTTGAGTAAAGTCTTTTACATTAAATTTGATGTATAAGTTTAGTAATGTGAATATTAGAATCTATAGTTTAAATTGTATTATGGATGTATAAGCACGTATATGATGATGGTAAGTATAGTACGATGTGGTATGGTATGTTTGTGACCCGTACCCACCTCGTTGTGGTGTACCGGGCTCTGTGATAAGTTTTACAAAGATTTTTCTAAAAATTTTACCTCGTTTTCAAAGAAATTTATGGTTTTTATTTGATATTTGATAATTCGTTATGTGTTTGGCCCCCAGAGCATTATATTATATTGCCTGTGTGTATCTGCTCATTTTGGCCTGGGGATCCCATGTAATTATTGTGTATTTTGTGAGCTACGGAATTTTGAGCAGAATTCCGTAAGCTTTTTGTGTTTCGGGGCAAAATTTACGGGCGAGACTCTGTCAAAATTTTTCCTGAAATATAACTTTCTTAGTTTATGATTAAAGTGATATAGAAATTGAAAGATTTGAGTTTGGAGTCAAAAAAAAAATTTGGGTCGTTACAAGGAACCTCCCTGACCCCTTCTGGAATCATCAATTTTGTTATAGCTGCAACCATCTTTGAGTTCCCTTTTTTCCCTTGAAAAGTCAGTGTGCGTCCTCCTGGTGCCTTCACA
Source organism: Hemerocallis citrina (assembly GCA_017893485.1). NCBI lineage: Eukaryota > Viridiplantae > Streptophyta > Magnoliopsida > Asparagales > Asphodelaceae > Hemerocallis > Hemerocallis citrina. The sequence goes on from CM030363.1 coordinate 41,286,534, forward strand.
ATAACTTCTTTCTTCTTGCATTCAATTGTAGCATCATATATTGCCATCCAATCAATGCCCACAATCACATCTACTTCCAAAACTTGCAATTCGATGAGATCAATACCAAAAAGCCTCCCACCAACCTCGATATCACAACCCTCGTAATACCAATCAGCAATCAATTCCTCTCATGATGGTGTTGCCACTGACATGACTATGCATGGAAATATCTTAGGTTGCACACCTATAACCTTAGCAAAATAGGGTGACACAAATGTATGCGAAGAACCAGTATCAAATAAAACCTTGCTTTTATTCCATTAATCAAAACATATCCTGTTACATAAAAAGTGATACTCAAAACTTCATTTTATTCTTGAACAAAGTCATATTTAATAAAACCAATAAATAAATTAAAATTCTTGGGTACACTAGATCACATCTTCTGAGTTACCCGCATCCTCCTCAGTCAATGCGAACACTTGCCCTTGCCTCTGAAATTTGCCCCCATTCGCACCACCCTTCTTAAGCCGCGGGCAAGAAGGCATGGTATGACCTTCTCGTCCACACAGGAAACAAGTTGGACCTCTCACTGGCTTGGTACAACCTGCCCTGTAGTGACGTGCCTCTCCAAAATTATAGCAAGTCACCCCCTGAACTGCCATTGCCTTCTAATCGGGTCCACCAAACCTACCCATCTTCTCCGGGAACCTCTTCTCACTCTGATTTGCTACTGCTAGCCTTTTGTTCTTGTTCCAGGTTTCCTGCTTCATCTTCAACTGATCCATATCCTCCTCAATCATTGTTGCCCTCCGAAAAAGTTTATCGAACCTTCTTATCCCCAAAGGTATCATTGGGGACCTTAGATTCAGCCTCAAAACCTGCTCAAATTTCCTGGCCTTCTTTGCTTCATCGACAACCAGCTCCGGTGCATACCTTGACAGCTGTGTGAACTTAGTCTCATACTCACGCCCGGTCATATTACCCTACTGCAGGTTCAGAAATTCCATCGCCTTCTTCTCCTGAATGTCCAAGGGGAAATAGTGATCCCTGAACTCTCCAAGACAAACTTTCCAAGTCACCTGCTCATCCCCAAAAGTTCTCTTCACTGACTGCCATCAAACACCGACGTCCTTTTCCAACTACATTGTAGCCAGTTTCACCTTGCTGGCCTCGGGGGTTTCCAAAACCTCCAAGACCATCTCCATCTACAATATCCAGTCATCAGCTTCATTGGGGTATGCTTGCCCTTCAAAGACTGGCAGCTTTATCCGCTTGAAAGACTACACTTGCTTGATTGGATCAGCATTAATAGGTACATGGCGTGCTCCTTGATTCCGAGTCGCACTAGCTGCCATAAATGCATTCAGAGTCTGATACACCCTGGCAATCTCCGTTGCCAGATCAAGTCCAGCCTCGTGGGAACCTTCAGTCCCATCACCATTTGTCACGCCCCGCTTCCCAAAAATACGGAATACGAGCACATAACAAAAGCCCAGCGAATGATTATTATCATCCTTAAGCTGTTTCAAGAAATCTTTGCAACACATCACAGAATTTATCAGAGTCGGAAGAAAAATGCACAACCATTCATGAATAATTAAAATAAATTACCAATAGAAATTTACTTGAAATCAAATACAATATTCCCAAATAAAATTCATAGTCTGGAGAAAAACAATATTCTTGGTCACATCGCCCAAATACAGATGATATCCAAATAAACTAATTACAAATTAATCAGTGTTCAAGCAACAACTAATAATAAGCAGAAAACAGAAATTTCCAACTTAATAAGTCCTTTTGCCATTACCATCAAGCAGCTGTCCAACCTGATCTGCAATAAGTAAATTTGTAGGAAAAGAGAAAAGGAGAAAACAAGTACCCGTTAATTGCAAGTCCGGGTCACAAATAGAGTAGGATACAAGCACATGGGTAAACTAAACAGATCTAATTAATATCAGAAACAGACCTAATATGGTATGACAGAATCATCTAGCAAGGTATCCTAGCATATGTCTCAAGTGTTAAGTGTCAAGTGTCAGATAACAGATATGTCACGTAATCAGATAAAAGATATGTCAGGTAAATCAGGTGACAGATTTCAGATAACAGGTATCCAGATTCAGATTAAGATCCAGATTTCAGATTAATGTAAGTCTTGTGTGATTACTATCTAGGTAGTACGACATTCGCCATACTTTTATCACATGGTTGCTACATTCAAAACAGTTTCGTTTGTAGATTTCGTAGGCGATCATATAGGACCGTGTACTTAGGATCAGACAGATATCAGAACAGACAGATAGAACCTAGTGGTTCTCTTTTTCTCTACACCTTCATATAAGAAGTAATGTAGACAGGGTCAGAAACAGACAGATAGAATCTAGTGGTTCTCTTCTGCTCTACACCTTCTTACATAAGAAGCAATGTAGATAGGGTCAGAATACATTATATGGGAAACACGGGTCCCCTTCTAAGTACACATTTCTATGCTTTTCCACTACTAGATTTTTTCCAATAAACCCCGGCTTGATTACTTTTATTATGGTTATTAAACAGACATGAATGTGCGCTAAATGGTGTAAAACTAACATGATATGATCAGGTTTAGGTTCAGGGAGTCACATCAGCGAGTATAGGTAATATGGAGTCACACAAACGAGCAAAATAGTCGATGTTTATAATCAGGTCAGCAAGACCAATCAGCCCTAAAACAGAGATTCTGAGAGCTACAGACATGCAAATCACGATCCGTCGAAGGATCTGGAAACTAGACATCCACACGGTTCCAACGAGTATAATAAAGTCATATACTAATTCACAATACCTCAGCATAAAACTGAAATCAATACAGATTTCATATTCAGCCAGAAAACAGGGGATCAACTTCAAACACATAAAAACAGCACAAAAACATATCAAATAATTCTACGAAAAATCTGGGGTAATTCCCTATAGATATAGACTCAAAATAATAAATTTCATAATATTCCAGTAAGCATAGGTATGTTATAAAAAAAAGGAACGACACAAAAACATGGTTTGACGAATCTGGAATTTCTCAACACTGCTGTACGAAAACAAGCATATCTCGCAAACAGAGAATCGAAATCCAATTCCGCCAAAACTAAGTGAAAATAGATAACATTTTCCAACTTTCATATCTCACAAATAATTTTCATACAGTAATAATAAATAGGGTGAAAACTGCATTCAACATAGAACAGCACACAATTTACAGCAAAAGTAGATTATAGAAAAGGATATGAAACATCGCTCAAAACTCATCTTTAAAACACACCAAAAATCTGGAAAGTCCCTAACATCATGAGAAATCACTGGGCAAAATATTATGGCAAGATATTATGTATAACCTAGATCTTGAAAATAAATTTTTTGTAAAATTCACACAAAACTGGATCTGAAAACTACCGACACGCCTGTACCAAAATTATCATATCTCAGTCATACGAACTCCAAACGTAGTAAGACCAGTGGTGTTTGCAAATAGATACAATTGTATACAATTTACTTTGAAATGTTCAAGTTGAGATTCGGACCCTAGCATAGGTGAAAACAGCAAACAACGCAGCATAGCCCGCAAATTCCAGATTTCACACCTCTTCTTAGAAACGTCATAACTTTCATAATAATGAACCAAACTCAACCAAATTTGAAACACAGCCTACCCATCATCTAAATATCATATTTTAGGGATTCTAACATGTCAAAACCTAATAATTCTCACATGGACAATCAGTCAAACACCTAGCATGCATTATGTCTCATACACGATCAAAATCAAGTTTGGGTGAAACCTAGGGCATCAACCTATCAATTCTCATGGCATAAGTCATCTATGGCCTGATTTATAAAATAGAGACAAAACCCATAAATAAAAATACAATTTTTGGCCGTCTCTAGTCTCAACTACCCTATATGTGAACTTTTTGACTTGTATCAACCTAATGAAATTATGTACATGTTACTTGCCTCTTAATGGAGTGAACATGACGCAAACAAGTCCAAACGCAAAACCCACAAACAAAATAGCCTTCCCACGCCTTTCCAAGCGAACCTACGAGCCAAAAACGCTATACGATCAATCCCCTTGATGCACGAACCAAAGTGGACACTACCCACTTCAAAAACACAGCCAAGGGATGGTCTTGCTCTGTTTTGGATGAGAGTGGTGCTGATTTGGGATGCCGGCCACAAAAGAAGAGGTTTAGGGTTGAAGGGTTGTAGTAGATTGAAGTATGGAGGGATATAGGGGATGTTTATGCCTTGGGGGCTCGGTTTTGGGGTTGGATGCAGGTCGGATGGTGTGGGGGAAGGGCAGGCCGGGAGCAAAACAAGAGGAAAGAGGAGCGGGTTTGCAATATGGAGAGAAAAGAGATTAGGGTTAGGTTTAAAGGGGATTAGGGGGTTATATATATGGGTTAGTTGTGGGTTAATGGGTAGTGGGTATGAATATGAATTAATAGGTATACAAATGGGTAATGGGTATTGGGTTAAATTCAAATGGGGATACAATATATAGAGAATTCTATGGCTCCTAAAAATCTTCTTAAGGGCCAAAAATCACAAATTGGGTAAATCACCTCCAAAAATCCACCACAACACCAAAATAAATAAATATAATGAACGAGGCCAAGAAAATGAGAAAAAGAACTCAAAATGGCAAAAACGGACAAAAATGACGAACAACACACGAAGAGCTCAAATGAAAGAAAAAGAATATATATTGAAAATAACTCCAATAAGAAAATTAATACAATAATTAATAAAAATAATTTATAAAATAATATAATTTTAACATTAAAAATAAAATAAAATAATAATGCAAATAACCACACTAGCAAAATAATACGAATAGTAACAATATTGATAATCATAAAATGATAAAAATAATGAAGGTAATAATAACAATAATAAGAACTGTATTAAATAAAAAATCATAGAAAAAAAGTTACAGCTAAAATTATGGATCAAAAATAGATTTTAAATGGAAAATCCAATATTACATTTTGACAAAAGAATTTGAAAACCGGAAAAATAATTTGAGAAAATTTTTAAAATACAGAAAATACAAAAAATACGTTTTTTGGAAAACATGGGTTACACCAGTTCCACCATTCCTGGTCCGGGGTCCTGCCATTTCACTGAATACTACAAAATACGTGGAAATATTAGAGCACCACAACATAAATCACATTCATACTAATTGTCCACTGCAGAAGCCCATCCATACTCACCATTTTATTTGTTTTAGGTTCATGTTTTAGTACTCACACTCTAATGTCCACGCCTAGGTATTCACACTCTAGTGTCCACACCTAGGTTCATTCCCTCTACCATGTTTAACATTACTATTGAATCTTTCTCTTATACCAAATCTGTAGCATCCCAAATATCCAATAAATAAATTAGAAATACGTGACACAAATTTCAAAATCAACCTCAATTGTAATCATAAACATAGCATCCAAATACAGGAAAAATTAAAACTTTTTATTACATCAACTCTTTTACAAAGCACAACAGAATTTAAAAACTTTGAATTACAATCCTTTTTACAACACAGCGGTATTTAAAGCACCATAAATACAATTTTTCTCTTTACAATTAATCCTTTTACAAGATATGCATAAACATTAAATATTCTACCACATGCTCTCAACTCCCTGCTAATGGTACCTACCTGTAAAATATGAGGCTAGAGGTATCCCTAATCCCCAAACTACATGGGTCAGCCATAACGGTGTAAGTGATATTTAAAGAAATACAAACTTAAATGGAGACATAAGGAATAAAATCATAAGTTAACAAGTGAGTCATACTAACACAATAATAACATATGGAACATGAAATAACAATAAATGAAGCATAAATTATCAAGCGAAACTAGGCTAAGTGTCAAGTGTAAGAAAACAGAAAACAAGCTTGCATAATACAAGTCAAGAGAAGCACAAATGCACATGATGATTACTAATGCATACTTGTCGGATTCTATGCATCCCATTCTACGTAGGTCTGGTGCAAGCCCTTATCGTTCTCCACTTTATAAGGTCTAATCCCTCGTTATGCAATTAATCCTACTACGGTGATAGAAACAAGATCTAGAATACTCCGCAAATAGGCATACGTTCCGGTATCTACCAGATGGACTAGCACCCTCATCGCGCAAGCATCATGTAAGCGTTGCCCCGAACATTCCATGCCGAAATTCCACGAACAGGTCCCAGCATTCGGAATAAAACTGCCCCACTGTAAAAGACCCTCGACGTGCGAACCCGGGAGATGGCAATGATAATCGTAGCCTTCGGAATCAAACCACCCAACTACGACTATAGTCCCGAACCTCGTCCGTCCACTATACATGGTCCCTTACTTACGTTTCCCAAGATCTATCACAAATCCACTAGTGCCTGTCCTTATGTTTATTTTTTATTAATTAAATCACAGCCTCCCTAGAGTTAGTGCACCCTGCCGGACTTAACTAAATCAACAACAAAATCCTCACTGGTCAAATATCCACAAAATCTCAACTACCGGTATGTTAGGGCCCCACTCAACCACTAGAGTCTTATAACTCCACATATCATCAACAATCTTTCTAGGGTTCACATCATTACCCCAATCCTCAAATCAAAACTCAACTTGGTTTAATTATACAAACTACTCTTCATTAATCACATTCATTTTAATCAACCAATACTGCCATGAGAACTCGTTTATAAGTATAGAAGCACATTTTATTGACGAACAATATAGATGTTTACAAAATCTGAAAATTATACGATTGTGTCATTCAAAACAGTACACTCTAAAATCAATGTTAAATTCTGAAAAAATTAACTTAAATCCAGCAGATATCAAGGAATCCACCATAAAAATATGGACTCAAATAAATTAATTTAAAGGGTTGATATTCAATAAATTCTGAAAACTATCTTTCATCCAAAAATCTGAAAATTACATAATTTCATTTCTCAAAAAAGTACATTCTATAGTTGATATTAAATTCTATAAAAATCAATTTAAATTCAGCACATAACGAGGAATTCACCATAAAAATTTGGACTATAATAAATTTGTTTAAAGGGATGATATTCAATAATTTCTGAAAACCATCTTTCATCCAAATATCTGAAAGTTACATGATTTCGTTCCTCAAAACAGTACATTCTAAAGTCAATATTAAATTCTGGAAAAAATCAATTTAAGTTCAGAACATAACGAGGAATTCACCATAAAAATCTAAACTCAAATAAATTTATTCAAGGGGTTAATATTCAATAAATTATGAAAACTAATCATTATTTTAAAAATCTGAAACTACGATAGTACAGTAGTAGAAATTGCATAGTTTACAAACTATGAGTCGGATTAAGGATCTGTCAGATGTTCTGGAAACTAGACACAGTGAGCTACAATTTTTATTTAATAAGTTTTAGGTAATATCATCAGCAACTGTGCCAAAATCTCATTCCAATCTAGAACAGACAGCAGTCCAGAGCAAAAACAACTTTGAAATCTCATCCAAACTCAATCAAATCTCTCATAATATATTCATTTAAACCCATTTATAGATGCTCCCATATTTATACTAGAGTCCCCCAAATATAGCACACAAAATCATGCTAAAAAACTAAAAAAACAACACGAAAACACCAAAAATTCAACAACAAAAAAAAAACAGCAGCTGCTACAGTGCTTCTACAGTATCCGGGTTGAACAGTAACCCTTGAGTTACTGTTCACCCAAGACCTAGCAGCCCCAAACCTGGGGTTTGGCCTCCAAACCCTAGCCGCATATGTGTTTGATGTATTTTTCATGTTTATATCTTTCCATATTCGTAAAAAAAAAACCTCAAACTTTCAACCCATTACAAATCATATGAAGACAACGAATGATCTATCAAAATTTCATATTTTATACAATTCAATCATGTTCTTTAGTCACACATATAGATCTAAACATCAACATTCATATATAGGTTTCACAATAAAATTTTAGATCTGGCAAGCATAGAAAAGAGACTCTAATAATCAAGAATAGTTTATCTTTGATCAACATGAACGTTTAGTACATAAGACAACTCCAATCGTCTACAAAAGTTAATGGGTTCATAAGAATTCCACAATTAAACACGATATTTCATGTACAAAAATATTCATCTTACAAAATGTCCTACAAGTCATCCTTCTAGCTACACAACAGAGAGATGTTCTGCCTAAGAGACACAAGCTTCCTCACATGCCAGCTAACAGCTTCTCACGGCCACCTCAATTCTTGACGATAAAATTCAAGACCAGCCTTCCTTAGGTGGGCAAGCTTCTAGTCCTTCCTACCACCTTCACCTGAGCAATCTCCACCTTCTTCTCTCATGACGCGCCGCGCAAACGGACAAATTATAACTCCGTCAAGTGCAGCATATCGCAAAGGAAAGAAAGCTCGACATCACGAAGTCCTAATCCGGTATACACAACTACTCGTCAGCAAAAAGAAGAATATAATTCCTCAAACGCTGAATAAACACAAAGGACTTCACTTCCATATCAAGAAGACTCGAAACAAGCTCCAACAACAACTCGTTCACTCCTAAAACAATAAGTTTAATACCCTGCATTTTGCTCGAGCTCCATCAACAACTCGTTAGATCCAAACAACGAGTTCAAACGCTCCGCTCATCGCTCGAGCTCCATCAACAACTCGTTAACTTCCAAGAAACGAGTTCATGCCTGCATTTTTCCCAGGCTCCATCAATAACTCGTTGACTCCAAACAATGAGTTCAACGCTTTGATCATCGCCCAGGCTCCATCAACAAATCAATGAATCCAAACAATAAGTTCAATGCCTTGATCTTCGCTCAGGCTCCATCAACAACCCATTGACTCCAAACAACGAGTTCAACGCAATGCTCTCCGCACGAGCTTCATCAACAACTCGTTGACTCCAAACAATGAGTTCAATGCCTTGATCTTCGCTCCGGTTTCACCAACAACTTGTTGACTCCAAACAACGAGTTTAACGCCTTGATCACCCCTCGAGCTCTATCAACAACTCGTTGAATCCAAACAATGAGTTCAATGCTCTACAGCAACCCGTTGACTCTAAATAATGAGTTCAACGCTCTTCTCACCGCTCGGCTCCACCAGCGATCTGTTGACTCCAAACAACGAGTTCAATGCTCTTCTCACCGCTCGAGCTCCACCAGTAACTCGTTGGCTCCAAACAACGAGTTCAATGCTCTGTTCACCGCTCAAGCTCCATTAACAACTCGTTGGCTCCAAACAACAAGTTCAACGCTCTGATCACCACTTGAGCTCCATCACCAACTTGTTGAATCTAAACAACGAGTTAAACGCTTTGCTATCCGCTCGAGCTCCATCAGTAATCCGTTGACTCCAAACAACGAGTTCAACGTCCTGCTCTCTGCACAGGCTCCATCAACAACTCGTTGACTCCAATCAATGAGTTCAACACCTTGCCCTTTGCTCAGGCTTCGTCAACAACTTGTTGGCTTCAAACAATGAGTTCAGTGCCCTGCTCGTAGCTCGAGTCATTCCAATAACCTCATAACTTCTTGCACAGGTTCGTCGCCTAACACAGGGCTAGTGTTACCTCTTCAAAACTTGTTGGGCGCAAACAACAAGTTCAACATTCAACACTGTCTCAAGAGGTTCCTTATACAAACTTGCCGGGATCAAACGACAAGCTCTATGCTTAACTCCGTCTCAGAGTTGCCTCTCAAAACATGCTGGGATCAAATGGCAAGTTCAACATCCAACTCCATCACAGAGTAGTCTATTAGCTTGCTGGGATGAAATGGCAAGTTCAACATTCAACTGCAACTCAAGAGTTGTCTTTCCAAACTTGCTCGGCGCAAACAGCAAGTTCAAAATTCAACTCTATCTAAAGAATTTCCTCCTACAAACTTGTCGGGATCGAACGAAAAGCTCTATGTTCAACTCTGTTTCAGAGTTGCCTTTCAAAACTTGCTAGGATAAAATGACAAGTTCAACGTCCAACTTCGTCATAGAGTTCTCTATTAACTTGCTGGGATCAAATGGCACGTTCAACATTCAACTCCATCCCAAGAGTTGCCTCTCCAAACTTGCTGGGCGCAAACAACAAATTTAACATTCAACTCCATCTCAAGAGTTGCCTTCTACATACTTATCGGGATCAAATGACAAGCTCTACATTCAACTTTGTCGCATTGTTCTCTATTAACTTGTCAGGATTAAACGATAAGCTCTACCTTCAACTTTGTCTAGATACATCTTAATACTGCCAAGATGGATAGAATACGAAGACTGGTGTGCTTCCTCAAGCAACCTCTGACGAACTTCACCCTTCGGGACACATAACCTGGACCCAAAACGAAGCAATCCATCAGCATGAATAACCATGTCTGTTCTGGACCCAAACTCAACCTCAGCTCGAAAACCCTGCATCACCAGCTTGAGCCTCTTTGATCTGATCAACAAGAGGCAACTAAAGTTGGAGCACCAAACAACTCCTGCCAGAACTCGGCAACAAAACATCCAACTCTAACCTCCTCATCTGCTCAATCAGATCCCTCTACTGAGTCAAGAACATAACTATCGGTCTCCTGCTCAAAGCATCTGGCACCAAGTTTACTTTACCAGGATGGTATTGCAAACTGATGTCATAATCGGCCATAAGTCTCAACAAACTCCTTTTCCTCATGTTTAACTCCTTCTGGGTGAAGACGTACTTGAGATTTTTATGGTCTATAAAGATCTCCACTCGGTCCCTAAGTAAATAATGTCTCTACAGCTTCAAAGTATAGATCACTGTCGCTAACTCCAAATCATGAATCAGATAGTTCTTCTCATGTGGCCTCAACTGCCTCGATGCATATGCAACGACTCAGCCCTTCTACATCAGAACTGCTCTTAGACCCTTACCAGAAAAATCACAGTGAATTACAAATCTGCCTGAACCATCTGGAATAGTCAACACAGGCGCTGACGTCAGTCTGTTCTTCAACTCAACAAAAGCCACACCACACTCATCAGATCAACAGAACTTTTGATCCTTCCTAGTCAACTTAGTCAACGGTCCTGCTATCTTCGAAATATCTTGGACGAATTTTCGATAATAGCCAGCTAAACTAAGAAAACTTCTAACTTCAGAAACTGACTTGGAAACAGGCCAATCCTTCACAACTTCAACCTTGGCCGGATCCACAGAAATACCATCGTCTGAGATAATGTGTCCCGAGAATGAAATCCTATCGAGCTAAAATGCACACCTGCTGAGTTTCCCATAGAGCTGATTCTCTCTCAAAGTCTGCAGAACCACTCTAAGATGCTCAGCATGATCTTCCCCATTCCGAGAATACACCAAAATATCATTAATGAAGACCACCATAAATCTGTCCAAGAACTAAAAAAAGACCCGGTTCATAAGACTCATGAATATAGCAGGCACGTTCGTGACCCCGAACAGCATCACAAGATACTCATAGTGGCCATATCTGGTCCTGAAAGCAGTCTGGTAAGCCAGGAAACTCCTCTGGAAAGACATCCAGAAAATCCTGAACCACTAGAGGCGCAGCCTCACAACCTGAATGCAATTCCATCGTACAAACCTCCTGATTAACTGCAGTTTGGCCAAGGCACATCTCCCCGGCATGGAACTCAAACTCTGTGCGATCTGGAATTCAGAATACAACTTACTTGGCACGACAATCAATAATTGCATGGGTTTTATCCAACCAATCCATACCTAGAATAATGTCGAATCCTGAATTCCCAATTACAATCAAATTGGCCTTGAAATCTGCGCTACCATTAATTACGGGAACTGCCTGCACTTCTGAGAACAAATGACAACTCCAACACCTGTCACAATGTTCCAAGCCTCTGACATGTTGCTGCACTCCAACTGATGGCGAGCCATAAATCGAGAGCAGACAAAAGAATAGGTTGCACCGGAATAAAAAAGAACATGAGCAGGGAAAGAGCCAATGAAGATAACACCTAAGATAGAATCAAAAGAGACAAGGAAAAGAATGGTTGAACATGGGTCAGGAAAAACAAATACCGAAAGATAAAAGAAGGAAATAAATGCAAGAGAGAAGAAAGAAGCAAAAGAGAAGCAATAAAACAACAAAACAATAAAAGCAAAATATACCTTGCAACAACACTCTCTGCTAACTCAGCATCAGCAGCAGTAAGGTTGAAAGCCTAACCTCTCCTGGGGGCAGCGGTCCTCTGACCGACAATCTGGTACTGCAGAGGAAGGGGTGGCCTAACTGGATCACGAGCTGGGGCAACTTGCTGAACGGGACCTCTAGCTGGAAGAGCCATCTGCTGCTATCATGGACAATCCCGTGCCATGTGATCAGAAGCACCACAACCAAAACAGCGGTGATTAGCATGCCTGCAGTCTTGCGCTCATGCTCTTTAAACCATGGATTGGTTATTTTATTATTAATTTCAAACAAGCATGTATGTGTCACGAAACAGGCCAAGGATATCATGGTAAAAACAAGTAACAAGTCCAAGTTGCAAGATAAACATGTATGGGTGAAAGATAACACACAAAAGGATAAAATAACTAAATTTCTAGTTCAAGACAGCAAGATCATATTGCACTAAAACTGAGATTCCCGCTGCTACAAACATGCAAATCTGAATCCTTTGAAAGGTCTAGAAAATAGACCCCCGGCCGAATCTAGAGAACATATATAAGTCATATAGTATTTCACAAAAACATAACTCAAAACTGATTTGAAACCAGAAAAATATGTCCAGCTAGAAATTAGAAGATCGTATTCAAAGTCAAGAAAACAACATGAAAACTCATTAAATAAATCCACGAAAAATCTGGGTATTTCTCTATATGTATAGTAACAGAAAATCAAGTTTCATAATTTTACAATATAAATAGAGTAGTCAAGTAAAATCAGAAAACATTAAGATGTAGTAGTTTTGTAAATCTGGAGTTATAAACATTGTAGTATGAAAACAACAATATTTCACAAACCATAAATTGAAATCCAAATCAGCCAAAAGGTTAATAAAGTAGATACAGTAAGCTAACTTTCATTTCATAAATATTTTAGAAAAAGTAAGTAGAAATAGGTAGAAAATCAGGTTCTTTACTGAACAGTAGTAAAAATTTGCTAGAATAGTAGCTGTTTGAAAACATAGAATAGATTGTAAAACTCATCAAATAAATTCACAAAAATGCTGGGTTAATCCCAATCAAGTCTAGAAATACTGAACAAAATTTCAGATCAAAATAATAATTTTAATACAAAAATAAAAATAGATTACTCTTCAGAATTCGTGGAAAACAAAATCTGGAAATCTTTCGACACTACTGTAGTAAAATTGACATAACTCACAAACCGTAAATCAAAACTGAGATCTGTCAAAAGGGTTGGAAAACAGATAGAATTCTCTAAAAATCATGTTCACAAAATATTTTCAAATACTGACCTTAATAGGGTCCAAAATACTGATCAAAACTGAAAACGGGCAAAACTGAAAATATTTCATGTGCACAAAATCCACTAGTTCACATAGAACTCATACAAAACACAACCAAACACGTAATAGAGTATACTAGATGTCCAAGCAACATGGTATAGGTTAATTCACAAGTCCACAACAAGTCTATCACGAATAACACGAACGAGCACAAGATAACACATGAACAACACGCATATATGCAACAAGATATGGTCAATCCTAGGTTATATCATGTCATGTATGTCGTGAGGCAACTATGGTCAAGATAACACAATAGAGACAATACTAACAAGGGAATTCACACACAAATTGTTTCTGGAACCCAACTACACTACAGGTGGTATTTAGTACTTGTATTTACAAAAGAATTTAATACAAGTTACTTGCCTTAAAGATGACTATGAAAACGACACCAAGCAAGAATAATGTGAACGGAATCCCGGCAATGAGCACAAGCGAACGAACGGATCACGAACCAAACATGAGCAAAACCCACGAACAACTAACGAACCCACGATCGAATCATGAACCCACAACGAACATTATAACGGCCCAAAGACGAGTACAACCCACGAACAACTCACAACAACCAACCATGATCGACACACCCAATGAACGCACCCAAAAGAGAAGTCGGGCTGCCGTGCAATGCAGTCGGAAGTGCACAGCACGGGGGGAAGTGTTCCGCTGTCGGTTGCTCAGTCTTGTGCATCGACGGAGGCTAGCACAACACGGTTGTGCTGTTGCTGTTGTAGCCGAGGAAGCACAAGCGAGGGGTCGGTCGGGAAGGGAACAGAAAGATGGTGCTGGAGATCGAGGAAGAGGCACAAGGTGAGAGAGAGAGAGCAGGAGATGCACTGTCGGTTGCTAAGGTTCATGATGGAGGTCGGCTGCATGGGTGCATCAGATATATATATGGGTGCAATAGGTTAGGGTTTGGGGACGAAACAGAGGGTGGAGGCGGCACAGGCTAACGAGTCTGGTGGATAGATGGGTTCAGGTATGCATGGGTTGGGGCTGATGGTTTTAATAAATGGGTATAGTTGGGTATTTATTTGAATAGGATTTTGGTGTAATTGGGTATAGGATAATAACTTAGTGGATAGGTTTAAAATGGGTAAGTGGATATTAGAGTGCTAAAGGGTATGAAGAGATCCAAGAATCAAGATAGAGCAAAGAAAAAAATAATAGAAAAATAATATAGGGATTGAACAAATAAATAAAGAGGATCAAAGTAACAGCTCGATCAAATGGAACGAAACAAGAGACAGACAAAAGAACCAAGAACTCAAACAAAAGAAGACAGAAAATAATTAAATGAATATATATTGAAAATAAAATCCAATATACGGTTCAAGAGAAATACAAGAGGAATACAAAGAGAGAAATACACCAAAACAAAAAATACACTCAAAAAACACACAAAATGGAAAACATGGGTTACAATCCTACCCACTTAACAAGAAGAATTTCGTCCTCGAAATTCAAATAAGAAGATACATAGGGTAACCCCAAAACAACCAAAAAAAACAAAACAAAACTACTTAAACAAATAAGGAAACTTCTGCTGAATCTCCTCCTCCAGCTCGTCGATTCACCGGGCGAGTGAGGATTCCAAGAAACACGAACCAACTTGATGGCCTTGTTCTTAAGCACTTTCTCCCGTTGATCCACAATAGCAACTGGAAGAATCTCACAAGTTAAATCCGGCCGAACGGTCAACTCAGAATAGTCGATCACGTGGCTCTCATCTCGGATATATCTCCTGAGTTGTGAGACATGGAAAACATCATGCACTCTTGATAAAGCTGGTGGAAATGCAAGATGATAGGCCACCTTTCCTACTCGCTCCACAATATCAAACGACCCAATAAATCTAGGGCTCAGCTTGCCCCACCACCAAACCGAATGACACCCCGCCAAGGTGATACCTTTAGAAAAATATGGTCACCAACCTCAAACTCCAAAGCTCTCCGATGGACATCGGCCCATCGCCTCTGCGTATCCTGAGCTGCCTGCAAATGCTTCCTGACCACCACATCAACTGTCCTAGTGATCAACTCCGGACCCAACAACTTCCTCTCACCAATGTCATCCCAGTACACTTGTGATCTGCACTTCTGCCCATAAAGTGCCTCAAACGGTGCAACTTTAAGACTGTCCTGGAAGCTATTGTTGTACGATAACTCTACGAGATGCAAATGGTCCTCCCATGATCCAATGAACTGAAGCATACAGGACCTCAACATGTCCTCAAGAATTTGGATGGTCCTCTCTGACTGTCCATCAGTTTGGGGATGAAAAGTTGTACTGTACTTTAATTTACTCCCCACACTGTTCTGAAGAATCTTCTAAAATTGAGATCTGAATCTCGTATCCCGGTCGGATACAATACTGACAGGAACCTCATGAAGTTGAACAATCTCTTGCATGTACCTCTCAGCAAGGCTCTCAATAGACTGCCCGACACGAAAAGGAATGAAGTGAGAACTCTTCGTCAAACGATCGATAATCACCCAAATGGCATTACGACCCTTAGGACTCCTCAGCAAGGCGGTCACAAAATCCATAGTGATATGTTCCTAATTCCACTATGGAATAGGAAGCGGTTGAAGGAGTCCTGCGGTCCTCTGATGCTCTGCCTTAAACTGCTGGTAGATCAAGCACTGAGAAACAAACTGAGCCACAACCCTCTTCATACCATGCCACCAGAAATGAAGATTCAAATCCCGACATAATCTTAGTACCACTAGGATGGATAGAATACGAAGACTGGTGTGCTTTCTCAAGCAACTTCTGACGAACTTCACCCTTCGGGACACATAACCTGGACCCAAAATGAAGCGATCCATCAGCATGAATAACAATGACTGTTCTGGACTCAGACTCAACCTCAACTCGAAAACCCTGCAACTGCGCATCACTAGCTTGAGCCTCTTTGATCTGATCAACAAGAGACGACTGAAGCTGGAGTACCAAACAACTCCGACCAGAACTCGGCAACAAAACATCCAACTCTAACCTCCTCATCTGCTCAATCAGATCCCTCTACTGAGTCAAGAACATAACTTCCGGTCTCCTGCACAAAGCATTTGGCACCAAGTTTACTTTACCAGGATGGTTTTACAAACTGATGTCATAATCGGCCATAAGTTCCAACCAACTCCTTTGCCTCATGTTTAACTTCTTCTTGGTGAAGACGTACTTGAGACTTTTGTGGTCTGTAAAGATCTCCACTCGGTCCCCAAGTAAATAATGTCTCCACAGCTTCAAATCATAGATCACTGCCGCTAACTCCAAATTATGAGTCAGATAGTTCTTCTCATGCGGCCTCAACTGCCTCGATGCATATGCAATGACTCAGCCCTTTTGCATTTGAACTGCTCCAAGTCCCTTACTAGAAGCATCACAGTGAATTACAAATCTGCCTGAACCATCTAAAATAGTCAAAATAGGCACTGACGTCAGTCTGTTCTTCAACTCAACAAAAGCCACACCACACTCATTAGACCAATAGAACTTCTGATCCTTCCCAGTCAACTTAGTCAACGTCCTGCTATCTTCGAAATATCTTGGACGAATTTTTGATAATAGCCAGCTAAACCAAGAAAACTCCTGACTTCAGAAACTGACTTGGAAACAGGTCAATCCTTCACAGCCTTAACCTTGGACGGATCCACAGAAATACCATCGTCTGAGATAATGTGCCCCAAGAATGAAACCCTGTCGAGCCAAAACTTGCAATTGCTGAGTTTCTCATACAGCTGATTCTCTCTCAACGTTTGCAGAACCACTCTAAGATGCTCAGCATGATCTTCCCGATTCCGAGAATACACCAAAATGTCATCAATGAAGACCACCAAAAATCTATTCAAGAAATGAGAAAAGACCCGGTTCATAAGACTCCTGAATACAGCAGGCACGTTCGTGACCCCGAACCGCATCACAAGATACTCATAGTGGCCATATCTGGTCCTGAAAGCAATCTTCTGTACATCAGTCACCTTCACTTTAGCTTGATGATACTCATAACAAAGATCCAACTTCGAGAAAACAGTAGCCCCACTCAACTGATGAAACAAATCATCGATCCTGGGCAACTGGTACCATTTCTTCACAGTAACACAGTTTAGTTCCCGATAATCCACACACAGTCGACGACTACCATCCTTCCTGTTGACAAAATGGACTGGAGAACCCCAAGGCAAAACACTAGGTCTAAAGAAACCCAAATCAGGCAACTCCTGAATCTGCATGTTAAGCTCTGCTAACTCAACCGGTGCCATCCTGTAGGGACTCTTCGATATAGGTGCAGTACCTGGCTGAACTTCAATACTAAACTCCACATCCTTATCAGGGAGTAAGCCAGGCAGCTCCTCTGGAAAGACAACCAGGAAATCCCGAACCACTGGAGGCACAGCCTCGCAGCCTGAATGCAATTCCATCGCACAAACCTCCTGACCAACTGCAGTTCGGCCAAGGCACATCTCCCTAACATGGAACTCAAACTCTGCGCAATCTGGAATTCGAAATACAACTTTCTTGGCATGGCAATCAATAATGGCATGGGTTTCACCCAACCAATCCATACCCAGAATAATGTCGAATCCTGAATTCCCAATTACAATCAAATTGGCCTTGAAATATGTGCTACCAATAATTTCGGGACACTGCCTGCACTCCCGGGAACAAATAATAAATCCACCACCTGTAACAATGTTCCAAGCCTATGACATGTTGCTGCACTCCAACTGATGGCGAGCCACAATTCGAGAGGAGACAAAAGAATCGGTTGCCCCGGAAACAAAAAGAACATGAGCAGGAAAAGAGAAAATAAGGACAACACCTAAGACAGAATTAAAAGAGACAAGGAAAAGAATGGTTGAACAGGGGTGAGGAAAAACAAATGCAGAAAAATAAAAGAAGGAAATAAATGCAAGAGAGAAGAAAGAAGCAAAAGAGAAGCAATAAAACAACAAAACGATAAAAGCAAAATATACCTGCAACAACGCCATCTGCTGACTCAGCATCAGTAGTAGCAAGGTTGAAAGCCTGACCTCTCCTGTGGGCAGCGGTCCTCTTATCGACAATCTGGCACTGCGGAGGAAGGGGTGGCCTAACTGGACCACGAGCTGGGGCAACCTGCTGGACGGGACCCCTGACTGGAAGAGCCATCTGCTGCTGTCACGAACAATCCACGCTATGTGATCAGAAGCACCACAACCAAAACAGTGGCTATTGGCACGCCTGCAGTCCTTGCGCTCATGCCCAGCAAGTCGGCAAAAGTCGCAAAAACTAGTCCTCTGAGGAACCGCAGAAGAGTAAGGAGCTGCCCTGACCGAATGGGCTAGGACAGGCCTCCGAACAGGCCCACCAGAAGGCCTAGTAACTGAGTGTGGAACAGTCCACTGAGAAGAAGTCAATCTACTACGAGCCTGATCCTGAGCCCGAGCTGCCTCAAGAGCTTCTGCATAAGTGCGCAAGCGAAGGGAGTCAAGCTGCACCCTAATCTCGCACTCAAGCCCCAAAGTAAATCTACGAGCCCTATCCTTTTCGTTCGCCACAAGAACGGCTGTGAAGCGGCTAATTCTAGTAAATTCCGCTGCGTACTCATCCAAAGACCTAGAGCCCTGTTTCAAGAAAGTCTCATGTTACAACATTGCATAAACAATATGTAACAAAATTGCATTACTAAAAATAACGACCAACCTGTTTCAAGACCAAGAATTGTTGCTCCATCTCTACTTTAGTGCTGTTAAGAAAGAACTTCTCCAAGAAGCTCCTAGTGAAAGTGGCCCAAGTGACCGGTCTTCCGAGCCTTTCAGACTCGGACCTCCACCAAATATGAGCCAAGTCCACCAGCTGGATGGCCACCACATCCACACGATCTGCATCTGCCACTCTAGCTGCCAAGAATAGTTGCTCAGTACGAATCAACCACTGTTCAGCCACCAAAGGCGTCTCAGTGCCGGAAAACCTATCGGGATGCAGCCTCATGAAGTCCGTGACTGTACCCAGACGGAGGGAAGAGCTGCCTGCATAGGCATAGTGGGCGGCGGAACCGGAGCAGCTTCCAAAGCAGCCATCACCAAGTCACTGTGGTTCTGCTGCATGTTAATCAAGCGCTCAAGCATAGTGGTGACAGCCTCAAGCCCTGTATGCTCATCCTGAAGACGAGAAGAAAAACCTTTACAAGCCATATTCTGCACAAAACGAAAAACAATTAGCATCCAGGTCAATGTTGATAATAATTTATTTATGTATGCATGGTTGGTAAAATGTTGAGTCGATCCCAGTTCGAGCCAAGCTTGTCTAATATATTAGGCAACTAATACATTAGCCAAACCTGGGTTCTGATACCACTAAAAACCTTATCACATCCTGCTTCTCAAAAGCGAATACGGAATACGGATACGTGAATAAGCCCAGCGAATGATTTTCATCATTCATAAGCTGTTCAGAATCTTTACAACATTTTACAGAAATAATCAGAGTCGGAAGCAAAAGAATCAACCAAGCATGTATATATGAGTCAAAACCAACAAGAATACTTGAAACAAAATATATTAATCTCAAATAATCCAGATATGAAAAAGTCAAATATCCTGGGTCACATTGCCCAAATAAAAGTAAATCCAAGTATCAAAATACAATTGTTCAAAACAAGAAACAAGAAATAATAATAGCAAAATCTAGCACTAATATCTCATATCACCAATACTATCTGGTACATGTTCTCCAAAATCTGCAATTTAACAATTACAGGAATAGGAAAAAGAAAATAAACTCCCGTCAATGCAAGTTACGAGCCGCTTGTAGTGTAGGATACAAGTACATGGGGAAAACTAACTAATAATATGGAATATGCATGATACAAAATTGAATACTGGCAGGGCAAGATGAACAAGTGCAAGTGGCATGTATCAAGTGTCAAGTGAACAAGTATCATATAAACAAGAAACAAGTATCAAGAATCAAGTATAATGAAATCAAGTAACAAGTAACAAGTGTCAAGTAATCAAGTACAAATATCAAGTATCAAGTGTCAAGTAATTATGTTCAAGTCTTGTATTATTACTATCTAGGTAGCACTTCATGCATCCATACTTTTACTACATGGTTGCTACAGTCAAGACAGTTCCGTTTTAGATTTCATAGTGGACCATATAGGGCAGTGTACTCAGGGAAAAAGCCTAAGAAATCAAGCATCAAGTATCAAGCCTCAAGTATCAAGTAAACAAGCCTCAAGAGTGAAGTATCAAGACTCAAGTAGTGAAATATCAAGACTCAAGTATCAAGTATCAAGCCAAGTTTCAAGTATCAAGTAACAAGCCTCAAGTGTGAAATATCAAGCCTCAAGTAATCAAGTATCAATCCAAGTATCACATAGGACCAATAGATCCTCTTCCGAGTACACATTTCTGTATTTTCCACTATTAGATCTTTCCCTTTAAACCCCGGGTTGGTTATTTTATTATTAATGTCAAACAAGCATGTATGTGTCACGAAATAGGCCAAGGATATCATGGTACAAATAAGTAAAAAGTCCAAGTTGCAAGATAAACATGTATGGATGAAAGATAACACACAAAAGGATAAAATAACCAAATTTCTAGTTCAGGATAGCAAGACCATACTGCACTAAAACTGAGATTCCCGCTGCTAAAAACATCCAAATATGAATCCTTTGAAAGGTCTAAAAAATAGACTCCCGGCCGAATCCAGAGAACATATATAAGTCATATAGTATTTCACAAAAACATTACTCGAAACTGATTTGAGACCAGAAAAATATGTTCCGCCAGACATCAGAAGATCGTATTCAAAGTCAGGAAAAGAGCATGAAAACTCATTAAATAAATCCACAAAAAATCTTAGATATTTTCCTATATGTATAGTAACAGAAAATCAAGTTTCATAATTTTCCAATATAAATAGAGTAGTTAAGTAAAATCAGAATAAATCAAGATGTAGTAGTTTTGTAAATCTGGAGTTATAAACATTGTAGTACGAAAATAGCAATATCTCACAAACCATAAATCGAAATCCAAATCCGCCAAAAGTTTAATAAAATAGATACAGTAAGGCAACTTTCATATTCATAAATATTTTACAAAAAGCAAATAGAAATAGATAGAAAATCAGGTTCTTTACTGAATAGTAGTAAAAATCTGCTAGAATAGTAGTTGTTTGAAAACATAGAACAAATTGTAGAACTCATAAAATAAATTCACAAAAATTCTGGGTTAATCCCAATCAAGTCTAGAAATACTGAGCAAAATTTCAGATCAAAATAATAATTTTAACACCAAAATAAAAAAAGGTTACTCTTCAGAATTCGTGGAAAACAAAATCTGGGAATCTTTCGACACTACTTTAGTAAAATTGACATAACTCACAAACCGTAAATCGAAACTGAGATTCGTCAAAATGATTGGAAAATAGACAAAATTATCTAAAAATCATGTTCACAAAATATTTTCAAATACTGACCTTAATAGGGTCTAAAATTGTGATTAAAACTGAAAACTGGCAAAACTGAAAATATTTCATGTGCACAAAATCCACTAGTTCATAAAGAACTCATCCAAAACACAACCAAACACAAAATAGAGTATACTAGATGTCCAAGCAACACGGTATAGGGTAATTCACAAGTCCAGAACAAGTCTAACATGAATAACTCGAATGAGCACAAGATAACACATGAACAACATGCATATATGCAACAAGATATGTTCAATCCTAGGTTATATCATGTCATGTATGTCGTGAGATAACTATGGTCAAGATAACACAATAGAGATAATATTAACAAGGGAATTCACACACAAATTGTCTCTAGAACCCAACTACACTACAGGTGGTATTTAGTACTTGTATTTACAAAGGAATTTAATACAAGTTACTTGCCATAAAGACGACGACGAAAATGACACCAAGCTACAATAACGAGAATGGATTCCCTGGCAACCAACACAAGCGAACGAATGGATCACGAACCAAACACGAGCAAAACCCATGAACAACTAACGAACCCACAAGCAAATCACGAACCCACAATGAACACAATAATGACCCAAAGATGAGTACAACACACGAACAACTCACAACAACCAACCACGAGTACACACACCCAATGCACAAAGATGAGTACACACACCCAACGCACGCACCCAAAAGAGAAGTCGGGCTACCGTACGATGCTGTCGGAAGTGCACAACACGGGGGGAAGTGTTCCGCTATCGGCTGCTCAGTCTTATGCATCGGTGGAGGCTAGCACAGCATAGTTGTGCTATTGCTGTTGTCGCCGAGGAAGCACAGGCGAGGGGTCAGTCGGGAAGGGAATGGAAAGAGGGTGCAGGAAATAAGGGAAGATGCACAGGGTGTGAGAAAGAGAGCAGGAGATGCATTGGCGGCTATTAGGGTTCGGGATGGAGGTCGGCTGCATGGGTGCATGGGTGCAATAGGTTAGGGTTTGGGGATGAAACAGAGGGTGGAGGCGGCACAGGCTAACGGGTTTGGTGGATAGTTGGGTTCGGGTATGCATGGGTTAGGGGCTGATGGTTTTAATGAATGGGTATAGTTTGGTATTTAATTGAACAGGATTTTGGTGTAATTGGGTATAGGATAACAACTTAGTGGATAGAATTAAAATGGGTAAGTGGATATGTAAGCCCTATTTTCGGATTTTATTGTATTTTGTATTCTTTTGATTATTGTATTTGGATTCATTTGTTATAGTGTATTTTGTCTTTTTTTGGGTTCTTTTGTTCTCTCCTGACCAATCTGTGTTCTTTTGGTTAGATCCAATTCTCTTTGTAATTTTGCTTTTCCTATTTTGAGTTCGATTTGTTCTCTTTTGTGTTCGTCTCATCTCATTGCATTTGTTTGCCTCATTTTGGAGCCAAAACCGTTACCCAGAACCCACATAATCTCAACCCAAAATCCTAATTCTTGAACCCTATAAATAATCTCATTAAACCCTAATAATTTATTCCCTTTCTCTCTCCTCTGCCGTTACCCACTTCTCTCTCCCCGATCCCTACCCTACGCTCTCTTTCTCTCTGTTTTTCGTTGAACCCCAAACCCAAGCACAAGAAACCCCGACCCCCGTTGCAACTCCAATCGTCCTTCATCACCATCACCGACTTCATCACCGTCCCCTCATCATCTCCATCCCGTACCTGTCCCCATTATCCTCGCCAACCCATCACCGAAACCTTCACCACTGCCGTAACCCCTCACCATCGCCCTAACCCATCTCCGTGCACCCTTATTGCCCTCGTCGTCTCTCGCCGCTTCATCGGAGTCCCCTAGCATCGCCGTCGAGTCTTGGAGTCGCCGTTGTCGTCTATTTTCAACCACAAAACAGGGTTCGCCATCGTCGAGGTTGCCGTCGCCGTCGTCGCTTCCCGACCGTGGTGCCGACGCCGCTTCGCCCCCGCCCCGTCGCAGTCGCAGTCGCCGTCGGAGATGCCATCCCCCTCTTTCTCCTTGCCGAAGAAGACGACCGGTGATTAGCTGGATCCGCTGTCCCGTGTTCGGACACACCCGGTCCCACTCTTGCTGTCCCCTATTTGGATTGGATCGGTGTGAGGAAGAGATCCTATTGGTTCGATATTTCATGTTCTGGGCGCATCAGACCAAGTTTTGGTGTTCTGTGTTCTGTCCCGATCCGGTGTGTTAATTTGCTCTTGGCTTTTGCTATTGCTGTTGATTCTTTGCACATATTTTTAGGAGATTTCGCCCGGAATTCTGATCCCGTTATTCCTATTTAATTATATATGCAATACAACAGGCAACTCTCTTCTTGAACCATATTTATTGTTTGTGTTCAAGATTATTTGATCTCCTGCAAGTAGATCTGTCCATTTTATTATCAAAAACTGCTTTTGACAATTCCGTTAAAATTATCGAGGGTTTATACGAGCTAACCTGGCATACTCTTAACATCATGCTATCTCTTTGATCTTAGACCCAATCCCCATTGTTTCATGCATATGCACAATTAAATAACTAGATTCATGCATAGGACTGCTTGATAAATTGGACATTGAAATTGTATGTGCTAAATTGAAGTTGCTCGATGAATTGACACCATGACTGTGATAATTGCATCTTAAACTTAAAAATTTGCATGTTGACACCTAGGATTGCTTTGATTACCAATTTGCATGCTATATGTGATTGTATGATTTATTTGTTATCTTTTTATGTTAAGTTGATTTCTGGACTGTTGT
This sequence comes from Hemerocallis citrina, assembly GCA_017893485.1. Classification (NCBI taxonomy): domain Eukaryota; kingdom Viridiplantae; phylum Streptophyta; class Magnoliopsida; order Asparagales; family Asphodelaceae; genus Hemerocallis; species Hemerocallis citrina. Next base: position 41,311,283 of record CM030363.1, read on the forward strand.
ATGTTTCACTTTGAATCAAATTTTTAGCCATGCTAATGACATAATTTGAAAGAACTTACTGAACATAAAATGTAGCCCTTGATGTCTAGATAAATTTTCCCTGGCCTAGATTTAAATTCCAATTTGTCATCTATTAGATATCATCACTTTACTGCAACTGTGTTAGTAATTTTAGACTCATACTTTTATGCGTATCCTGCCGTTTCTTATTTTATTTGACCTTGTTAATAGTAAAAGAAAAATCTGAAATAAATCAGGCTGGACCTAGACATGCATAGATACTTCCCTGAATTTTTGTAGATTTTATTAATGAGTTTTCTGACCCGAAATAACTAGTAGAACATAACCTACTGCATGCTGACTGAACATAAAACCTGATTAGAATAGAGTTTTCACCCTAATTCCTATGTCTTTTAAATGCCTTAATTATACACGCTGGAACCGTGTGGAAGTCTACTTTCCATATCTTCTGGCGGATTCAGATTTACTATTGTGCAGTGACCATAATCCATGTTTTAGTACAGCAAGGTTATGCTGTCCTGATTTTGTGAAATGTGTTTATATGATGTGTTGCTTCATGCTTTGTCTGTAGTGTAAAGAGTTAGTCACACATAGTAATATACAACATTGAAACCTTCTTGCATGCTCATATAGGATGAAAATAAACTATTAACAAGTCGGGGTATTATGGCTAGACTTGGTAGTGAACAATTGAAAAATGTACTCGGTAAGGCCTCATCGTTATATTGTATTGTCTTGGAAGGAGGAGTATTGATTGCAATGATTTATTGAGAATTCTTGCACATAAATTATTATTATCAATGCCGAGTACACGAACCTTGAATTCACCAATGGTTTAAAACGATCTCTATGCTTGCGCGGAACCTATGGAATGGGACACAACAGTACGTGCACTAGATAAGCTAATAAAATACTTAACAACCTGCATACTTGATCTTGTATTGAATTTGACTTGACATCACGCATCTCATGTGTGATTATTGTACACCTTTGATATTATTGCCTACTCTTTGTTTTGTTCTTTGTCTTTGACCATGTTTCTTTCCTTTGATATTCATGCTTTCCTATTATCCTTTGTTTTCTCTACTTGCCGCCCATGACTTGCTCTAAAGGCACTCTTTTTTTTAGATCAATATTTCACAGGTACTGAAAGATCTGTTCTCGAAGGAATTGGTGAGCAATGTTTCTAGTGTTGGATCCAGTCTCTGCTGCGTAGTTTTATTAGTTGTTGCTAGATTTATTTTCCGAACATTGATATAACTTGTACTTTGTTTTGGGATCTATGACCCGTAGTTTGTTTGATCCCAGATGTTGGATATTTATAATATTGGTTTATTTCATTATTATTGGAACTTTATCATTGATTCATGTGGTTATATTTCTTGTGTGGTTGTATTTTGTTGATCTTATTGATGAGTTAGTCTGGTACAACTTATAGATGGTGTTTACATCATTTGTTGGGCCTACATTACGTACTGTGTTCCGTATTTTGGAAAGCGAGACGTAACAGGGTTTTTAGTGGTATCAGAGCGCAAGGTTAAGTAATATATCAATCAAACATGACTATCTTTATGAGATTTGGCTTTGATTGGTATATTAGTCGAGTTTGGCTCTAGCCAGGTTAACTCAATGATTTTCACACCACGATAATCACATGAATACTTGTTTAATAACCAACATATAATCTGAGTACTGACTATCTCTGATCGTGTTTCGGGCTATGGCTAGTGGGAATTCTTCTTCTCGCTCGGGGGATCAGTAGCTGAACAACGATGCCATTCTCCAGATGATTTAGCAGATGATGGCTCTTCAGTAGGAGCACAATGAGCTGATGAGAGCCACTTTGGCAGCCAATGGGAATGTCACTGGACCTCCACCTGGTGCTTTGCCCCCTAGGCCTGGTACGGTAGCGGATTTCATGAGACTGCACCCGGATAAGTTTTAGGGTACTGAGTCATCGTTGGAGGCCGAGTAATGGCTTATCCGGACGGAGCAACTGCTGGTCGCCGTTCGTGTTGCTGAGGCGGATCTTGTGGATGTGGTTCGCATCCAGTTGGTGGATCTCCTCATATCTGGTAGCGGGTTGAATCCGAGAGGATGCCGCGACCCATTGAGTTGGCCACTTTCTCTGAGAGCTTCGTAGCGAAGTTCTTTCCCAGTGTCACTAAGGCAGAGATGGAGCGACAGTTTGTTTTCCTAACTCAGGTCAGCTAGATAATGTTCTTAAATGTCATTTGTTGTTGCCTACTTCACTTGTGATGGTATTAATTTGAGCATTATCTTAATCAGAGAAATCGTTCCGTGGACAAGTATGCTACAGAGTTTACTCGGCTCAGTCGCTTCGCCCCTACCCTCATTGCCACTGATGAGGCTCGGGCTAGTCATTTTCTATCGGGCTTGAGCTTTCCCCTCAAGGACCGTTTGGCTGCTCTTTGGCTTCGTGCTTATTCCGATGTTCTAGATGCGGCTTGGATACAGGAGCACTCTCAACAGGTCTAGTGTTCCTCAGATGACTGTTTCGCACCCTGTTGCACCTCAGCCTTCCGGAGGACCTATTTGGAGGCCAGTTCTGCACCCTCCCGCGAGAGCATAGCCGTACGCACCTGATGTCCCGAGGAATTTTGAGACTTGTGGCTACTTCCATAAGAATGGGCATTCACAGCGAGACTGCAGGATAGCCAACTGACAGTGTTTAGTGAGTGGGAGCAGTGAACATATGGTTCGTGACTGTCCGAGGAACAGAGCTCCTGCGCTGGTTGCTGGTGCTGCTCAGCTAGGAGCGCCGATGCATGGTCAGGATAGGCCGCCTCTCCCTCCGCAGAGGCAAGTCTTTGATCAGAGACGCGTGGCTCCTAGAGGAGGTCAGGTTGGTGGTCGTGGTCAGGCTTATAACCTAACAGCTGGGGAAGCGGAAGTCGCTGTTGGAGTGGTTGCAGGTATATCACAGTAGTTGTACTTTCTTTTCTTTCTTTCAGTTTTCTGCAAGTTATTTTTATTTTTCCCTCCTTTGTACAATTATTCGTGTATATATCTTGCTAGCACCTTATTCTTTATTTGATCTTCTTCTAGGTGTGAGTTTAGTCTTCTCTCTCTCTGCTCATGTGTTGTTTGATTCGGGTGCTACCCACTCTTTCATTTCTTCTCGCTTTGTCGATCGGCATGGTTTGGCTTGCGATGCTATGCCCGCGGCTTGGGACATCACCACAGGCAGAGGTGTCAGTGTCTATTCTAGGGTTTGCGAGCAGAGTTCGTTGCTGATTGGTGGTGTAGTTTTCTCGGTGGATTTGATTGTGATTCCCAATTCCGGTTTTGATGTCATTATGGGCATGGACTGGTTGGGTGTTTCCTGTATTGTGATTGATTGTCGGGAGAAGAAGGTGACTTTCAGGCTTTCTGGTCAGCCAAAATTTGTTTTCCATGCGGGTGAGACACCGTCAGGGCGTGTCAAGAACACGTTGGATCCCAAGGTTGTTTCTCTTGTGTCGCTAGGTTCTGATAGGGTTGTTGCACCCTTGTTTGTGCAGGACTTCCTTGATGTGTTTCCCAAGGAATCACCCAGTTTGCCGCCAGTCCGAGATGTGGATTTTAGCATTGATGTTCAGCCCGGTACGACCCCTATTTCCAAGAGTCTGTATCGTATGGCACTAGTTGAATTGGCAGAACTGAAGGTGCAAGTTCAGGAGCTGCTTGATAAGGGTTTTGTAAGACCTAGTGTTTCGCCATGGGGAGCCCCATTTCTGTTTTTCAGTAAGAAGGATGGACGTCGCAGGCTTTGCATTGACTACAGAGAGTTGAACAATGTTACTGTCAAGAATCGGTATCCATTGCCGAGAATTGACGATTTGTACGACCAACTGGGAGGTGCTTCGGTGTTCTCGAAGTTGGATCTGCATTCCGGGTACCATCAAGTCAGGGTGAAGTCAGAGGATGTTCCGAAGACGGCTTTCCGAACGAGATATGGGCATTACGAGTTCTTGGTGATGCCTTTCGGAGTGACTAATGCACTGGCTGTATTCATGAGTTTTATGAACTGTGTGTTTTTGCCGTTCTTGGATCAGTTTGTCGTGGTCTTCATCAACGACTTATTAGTGTACTTGCGGAACAAGGAGGATCATGTTGAGCATTTGAAGGTGGTTCTGCAGACTTTGAGGGAGAACCAGCTGTATAGGAAGCTCGATAAGTGCGAGTTCATGCTGGATCGGATTGCTTTTCTTGGCCACATTATTCCGGTGCTGGTATTTCTATGGATCTGTCGAAGATTTCTACGGTCAAGGATTGGCCTATTCCGAAGTTTGTTTCTGAGGTGCGGAGTTTCCTTGGTTTGGCTGGTTACTATCGGAAGTTCGTTCAGGATTTCTCCAAGATCGCTGAACCCTTGACCAGTTTGACCAGGAAGGAGCAGAAGTTTTTCTTGGATGAAGCTTGTGATGGAGCTTTCGCCGAGTTGAAGTGTCGGTTGACGTCAGCGCCGGTGCTGACTATCCCCGACAGTTCGGGTGATTTTGTGGTCTTTTGTGATGCTTCAGGGAGAGGTCTGGGAGCAGTGCTGATGCAGCGAGGTAGGTTGTCGCTATGCATTGAGGTAGCTGAGACCTCCTAAGAAGAACTATCCTATGCATGATCTGGAGCTTGCAGCTGTGATCTTTGCCTTGAAGTTGTGGAGGCACTATTTGCTTGGAGATAGAGTTGCTTTTTTCACAGATCACAAGAGCCTCAAGTATGTGTTCACGCAGAAGGAGTTGAACATGAGGCAGAGAAGATGGCTGGAATTGATGGCAGATTTTGACATCAATTTGCAGTATCACCCGGGAAGAATTAATTCGGTGCCATATGCTTTGAGTCGGAGGCCTGCCGCTATGTTCCTCACTCAGCAGAAGGAGCTAGTGGAGGACATGAGGAGGCTGTAGTTAGATGTGTTGCTTCCCGGTTCAGATCGGCAGCTTATGTTGTTGCAGTTGCAGTCTTCCTTAGTAAAGCAGATCAAGGAAACTCTAGGGAGTGGTCAGCAATTGTAGGAGTTTTGGAGTGAGGTTGAAGCTAGTTTGATATCTGATTTGGTTGTCCATGCTGATGAGTCGCTTCGGTTTGACTATAGGTTGTGTGTACCTAGGTGAGAAGTCAGGCAGAAGTTACTCGAGGAAGCTCATTGGTCCCCGTATTCTATCCATCCTGATGGTACCAAGATGTACAAGGACTTGAAACAACATTTTTGGTGGCATGGTATGAAGCAGGATGTGGCTCGATTCGTCGTCCAGTGCCTAATCTGTCAGCAGGTGAAGTCGGAGCATCAGAGGACCGCAGGACTTTTGCAACCCCTTCCTATCCCTAATTGAAGTGGGAGAATATCACGATGGACTTTGTGACAGCTTTGCTGAGGAGTCCTAAAGGTCATAATACTATCTGAGTGATAGTGGATCGGCTGACGAAGTGTGCTCACTTCATTCCTTTCCGTGTGGGCCAGTCCACAGAGAGTTTGGCCGAGCAGTACGTTCAGGAGATTGTTCGTCTGCATGGAGTTCCTGTCAGCATCATATCGGATAGAGATACGCGATTCAGGTCTCAGTTCTGGGAGCATTTGCAGAGAAGCTTGTGTACCAAGTTTAGCTACAGTACAATGTTCCATCTTCAGACGAATGGGCAGTTAGAAAGGGCAGTTTAGACCCTAGAAGATATGTTGAGATTCTGCGTTCTTCAATTTGGAGGTTCGTGGAAGGATCATCTTCACTTGGCCGAGTTCTCTTATAATAACAGTTATCAGGCGAGTCTCAAGGCTGCTTCATTCGAAGCTTTGTATGGGCGCAGGTGTAGATCGCCAGTCTGTTGGGAGGATATTGGCGAAAGGAAGCTTTTAGTCCCTGAGTTGATCACGAAGACAGTTGATGCCGTGGCTCAGATCTGCAAGCATTTGTAGGCCGCTCAGGATTGGCAGAAGAGGTGGGCTAACTGTCGTCTGAGACCTTTAGATTTTGAGGCATGCGAGCATGTGTTCCTCAAGGTATCGCCTTGGAAAGGTGTTATCCGTTTCGGCGGTGGAGGTAAGTTTAGTCCTCAATTCATCGGTCCATTCGATATTGTGGAACGTGTGGGCAAGGTAGCTTACAGGCTCGCGTTACCACCAGCTTTATCGGGTGTCCATGATGTATTCCATGTTTCTCAGCTCAAGAAATACATCATAGATGACAGTCATGTGGTTGACTACTCATACTTGTCTGTGAGGCCGGATTTGTCCTGTGAAATTCGACTCGTCTCTATCTTAGACCATCGAGAGAAGGTGCTAAAGAATAGAGTCATAAAGTTGGTCCGAGTTTCTTGGGATCCTCGCTTGCTAGGGGAGTCTACTTGGGAGTTAGAGGATGAGATTCGGGAGAGGTTTCCTTATTTGTTTGATTAGTGTTTTGTTTTGCTTTGTTTGTTTCGGGGTTTGTCCTATGTACCTCTTGTATGAATTTTGAGGACGAAATTCTTCTTGTAAGGTGGGTAGGATTTGTAAGCCCTATTTTCAGATTTTATTGTATTTTGTATTCTTTTGATAATTGTATTTGGATTCATTTGTTATAGTGTATTTTGTCTTTTCTTGGGTTCTTTTGTTCTCTCTAGACAATTATGTGCTCTTTTGGTTGGATCCTGTTCTCTTTGTAATTTTGCTCTTCCTATTTTGAGTTCGATTTGTTCTCCTTTGTGTTCGTCTCATCTCATTGCATTTGTTTATTTTTTTTGGAGCCAAAACAGTTACCCAGAACCCACATAATCTCAACCCAAACCCTAATTCTTAAACCTCTATAAATAATCCCATTAAACCCTAATAATTTATTCCCTCTCTCTATCTCTTCCGCCGTTACCCACTTTCTCTCTCCATGATCCCTACCCTACTCCCTCCTTCTCTCTATTTTTTGCTGAACCCCAAACCCAACTGCAAGAAACCCCGTCCCCCGTTGTAACTCCGATCGCCATTCACCACCATCACCGCCCTCATCACCGTCCCCTCATCGTTTCCATCCCGTTGTTGTCCCCATCGTCCTCGCCAACCCATCACCGAAACCTTCACCACTGCCGTAACCCCTCACCGTCGCCCTAATCCATCTCTGTGCACCCTCATTGCCCTCGTCGTCTCTTGCCGCTTCACCGAAGTCCCCTAGCATTGCCATCGAGTCCCGGAGTCGCCGTTGTCGACGTTCACTGTTTTCCATTGCAAACGGGTTCACCGTCATCGAGGTTGCCGCCGTCGCTTCCCGACCGTGGTGCCGACGCCGCTTCGCCCCCACCCCATCGCAATCGCCGTCGGAGACGCCATCCCCCTCTTTCTGTGTTGTGTGTCGGGATCATAATTGTTAGGAGGGACACTTTCATAATCTATATTATGATTATGATTATAATCAGTCTCTAATTGTGGGATTATTGGAGGGCGACGAGATGAACTTGTGGATTCTTGGCCACTTTGGTTACGGCCGCTACTGCGTGATCGTGACATTATACAAGTAGTGTAGTAGTAGTGTATGTGGAAAAACAAAAAAACAAGGAGGAGAGTTGAGAGAGTTAAGGTAGTAGTAGTGTATTTGAAAAAACAAAAAAAATAAGTGAACTAAAAGAAAAAATAAAGACAGTTGGGTAGACATTGAGAATTTGAGATTGAGCTTCTTCACTTGATCAATTATGTACTTCCTTCACTAGATTGAGCAGTAGAGAGTTGATAGCAGTAGGGAGATTGAGCTTCTTCACTTCTTTGTTATTTCTTTCTTCACTAGATTGAAAGTAGTAGTAGTAGTAGTAGTAGTAGTAGTAGTAGTAGTACACAGTTGAGAGAGTTGATAGATATAGAGTATTGTGAATTAATGAAGAAAGAAGATAGGAGAGTTTTCTAGAGGAACCCCCCCCCCCCCCCCCCCCCCCCCCCACACACACACACACCCAAAAAAAAAGAGAAAAAAAAGAAGAAAAAAACTAGCCTGGTCGGGCCAACCGTTTGACCCAGAGGGCCGACCGTTGGAGTTTTAGCGGGTTGCGGGTTTAACGGTCCGGGTTGAGTGGGTTAATTACCCATTTACCTCGACCCGGTCCGACCCATAACTTGATGCCGGTTTGGCCCGGGCCCAGTACGGGTTGTTCGGGTTCAGGTGGGTAGCGAGCTGGCCCGGGCGGGTTGCGGGTTGACCCGGCCCGTCTGCCACCCCTAATCTGCATTGTCATCATCCCCCTCATTAAATAAAATCTTACTCATCAATGTCCATTGATATGGCTAAAAATAGGATTAAATCGGGACCGTTCAAATCGAGCACGAATCTTAAAGCTCTCAGGGGTAAAACGGTAATTTCACATACAAACGGGTCTGAATTGGGAACTGAGTCTTTCTTCAAAGCCTAATAACCCATAAACGGATCTGTCCAATTGGGTATGGGTAGCAACCCGTTACAAACCAATTCAGATATTTAAAGAGTAATTCAAATTCATGGTAATCTCTAAAAGGCGGTTTTAGCTAACTCTCTTATCATGAAACGAGTTTAAACTTTACATCTTACCTAAAAACACCGGGAAGTAGAGATAAATCCTTATCTTGAAACAGGTCCCTAAGGCGACTATAAATACCCCTCCCCCTTCACCAGAACAAGGTAATCAATCTTTTTCCACATAAAGCTCTTTCATAATCTTCCTGATTACTGACAAGAGCGTCGGAGGGTTCGTCGCCAGGATCCATCCCAGTGTATTGAACTTTTTGCAGGTTCACGGCAGCGACAAGAAACTAGTCAAACGCCGGTGAAAGTCAACATTTTTACTTTTATTGTTTCCAAAAGAATCCACAAATTCATCTGTTTTCTCCCACACCAAAATTAGCAGCAACAGATTGGCGCCCTCTATGGGAAATAGAAAAAGCAATCCAACCTTACTTCATCAGCGAAAGTAGTTTCAAACCATGCATCCGAAAGAGAAGGTGAAGGCAGCGGACTCCAGACGAAGAGCCACTCCTCTTCTTCCTCCTCCTCCAGTCCAAGATGTTCTTCCTCAACAGGCCCTTCTAGGGTCTCGGGGGGCAGCCCAAGGAGGCTTTCGTCGGAGTCACCAAAAGCAACATCCTTTTCATGACCATGTCTCAGTCCACAATCCTTCAGTTGACTCTATGGCTTCTCAAAGCTCTCCCGAGCAGGATCTCCATCAAGTAATTGTTAACCGCCAGCAGGGGGTTGACTTCCGAACTTGCTTGAATGGATGGAGAGCCCTTGAGGGAGTCCATCAACCAGAGCACCTAGGGGTCTTGAGAGTCCGGACCCCCCGCAGACCGAGGACTAGCCGAGGAGGCGAAGAGAGTCCCCTCAACATCATCGGGGGAGAAGTCATACTCCAGTATGTCGAGCCACACCTAGGGATTACCCAGCTGGAGGGGCACCAGTCACTCGAGTCGAGCTCCAGAACTTCAAACAAGATATCATGCGAGCTCTTAATATTGCCAAGAGTCAAGATCAGCGTGCCCCTAATCCTTATCATTCCGCCACTCACAAAGGAGAGTTCCGAGGGTCGACTATATCCGACCAATGGGATGACTTGGTCCGCCGCCGTCTCCACGAGATGGAGAGACGCCTCAACAAGATAAATCCTGAAGAAGAACAACGGGCCAATAAGTTCCGACCAAGCAGACCCCCTTTCTCTAGGTCCATCATGGAAGATCCGGTCCCCGAAGCTTTTAGGCCACCCCCTTTGAATCCTACAATGGGGAGTCGGACCCGACCGATCATATCAAGAGTTTTAAAACTCTCATGATGATTCATCAGGCCTCGAATGCGGTCCTCTGCAAGGCCTTCCCAGCAACATTGAGGGGACCAGCGCGAGAGTGGTACTCCCGTCTAACCCCCGCATCCATCTTCTCATTCGAAGAGTTTGAGCAGCTCTTCCTCAACCATTTTGTGGGCAGCGGCAGAGCCGAGAAAAAAAGTACATCTTTGGTGACCCTCAGCCAAAGAAAGGGTGAACGCCTAAGAGATTACGTTCGGTGCTTCACCGCCGAAGCCCGGTCTATTACCTCCCTCAACCAATCAGTAGCCTTGGCGGCATTCTAGCACAACGTCACTAATACCGACCTCAAGGCATCCCTTGCCAAGAAGCCTCCTCGGGACTTCTCAGAACTCCTGCTTAGGAGTGATAAGTACATTCGAGCGGAAGAGGCTCTCAACCCCCCCTATTGGGGAATTATCTTCCGGGAACAAACGGAAGAATACAAGCGAAGAAGGGTCCCAGAATTCCAGAGGGACGACAATGGCCAATGCCGCCCAGCTCCTCGTTTTGAAAAGTTCACCCCCCTCAATGCTAGTATATGAGTAGTTCTTATGGAGTTGGATAAGGAAGGGCTACTCCGCGGTCCCCCTAGAATGAATACCCCTGAAAAGAAAAGAAACAGGGATAAGTGGTTCCGCTTTCATAGGGACCATGGCCACAACACGGATGATTGTCGAGCTCTTAAAGATTAAATCGAAGAACTCATATAGCGGGGACTCCGGGCCAAGTTCGTTCGAAAAGACGGGGTCGATCTTCCACCCGGAGGAGCCTACAAGTTTGGAGCTCAACTCTTCCCTAGAGTTGCTGTCATGCCCCTCCCAAAAAGAATACGGAATACAGATATGTAACAAAGCCCAGCGGATGATTTTTATCATCCATAAGCTGTTCAGGAATCTTTGCAACATATCACAGAAATAATCAGAGTCGGAAGCAAAAGTATCAACCAACATGCATAATTGAAACAAGATACCAACAGAAATTACTTGAAACCAAATATAATACTCTCAATTAATCAAATTCTGAATAAGTCAAATATCCTGGGTCACATCGCCCAAATACAAATAGATATCCAAGTAATCAAGTACATTTTATTCAAGTTCAAGCAACAAATAATAATAATAATAAAGCAGAAAATCCAGCACTAATACATCATCTTGCCAATACCATCTGGCAGTTGACCATCCTGATCTGCAATTAGTAAATTTGCAGGAGAAGGAAGAAGAAAAACAAGTACCCATCAATTGCAAGTTACGGGCCACTTATAATGCAGAATACAAGCACAAGGGGAAAACTAAACAAATCTAAATAAGAGCATAAACAGATCTAGTATGGTATACTAACATGTGTCAAGTGTTAAGTGTCAAGTGTCAGATAGTATGCAAACAAATATACAGATAGTGTCAAGTAATTGTGTCACATGGTAGTGTCAGACAGATAACCGAAAATCAGATAACGGATAGCCAGGTACATATAACAGATTCAGATTCAGATGTCATGTTCTTATAAGTCTTGTGTGATTACTATCTAGGTAGCAATTCATGCGCCCCAAAAACATAACACACGGTTGCTAAAACAAACAATTTCGCTTTAGATTTTGTAGGAGATCATATAGGACTGTGTACTCAGGGTTCAGACAGATATCAGATAACAGATCAGACAGATAGAACCTAGTGGTTCTCTTCTTCTCTACACCTACCCTATAAGAAGTAATGTAGACAGGGTCAGATAACAGATCCAGACAGACAGATAGAACCTAGTGGTTCTCTTCTCCTCCACACCTTCCTATAAGAAGTAATGTATCCAGGGTCAGATAACAGATAATCATATGGGAAACACGGCCCCCTTCTAAGTACACATTTCTATACTTTTCCACTACTAGATCTTTCCCATAAACCCCGACTTGGTTACTTTTATTATGGTCATCCAACAGGCATGAATGTGTACAGAATAATGTCAAATTAACATGGTATAATCAGTATTAGGTTCAGGAAAACAAACAAACATGCATAGATGATATACAGTCACATAAATGAGCAAAATAGTGTATGTTCATATTCAGGACAGCAAGACAGTAAAGTACTAAAACAGTGAATCCCGTCGCTACAGAAATGCAAATCTGGATCTGTCGAAGGATCTGGAAAATAGACATTCACACGAATCCAGAGAATATAAATAAGTCATATAGTGTTTCAGAAGATCACAACTCAAAACTGATTAGAAAACAGAAAACACGTTCAGCCAGGAATCAGGAAAATGAATTTAAAGTCAAGAAAACAGCATCAAAACTCATCAAATAAATCAACGAATAATCTGGGGTATTCCCCTATATGTCTAGAATCAAAATATAAAGTTTCATAATATTCCAGTAAAATTAGTTCAGCCATCAAAAATAAGAAAACATCAAGAAACAGTAGTTTGGCAAATCTGGAATTCCCAACACTGTTGTACGAAAACTGAGTTATCTCGCAACCAGTGAAACGAAATCCAAATCCACCAAAGTGAGATGAAAATAGATGAAATAAACTAACTTTTACATTTCACAAATATTTTTCATTCAATAAAAGGAATCACAGTGAAAATATGGTTTTTTACAGAACAGCGAACAAAATACAACAAGTATAGATTTCATAAACGAGCATGAAACAACACATAAAGCCCATTAATAAAATTCACCAAAATTCTGGGTAATCCCTAACTAGATAAAAAAATACTGACCAAAGTTTCAAATCAAAATAATATGTATAGCATAGTTCTTTAAAATGATTTGTCATCAAAATTATTGAAAAACAGAATCTGGAAAAGATCGACACCTCTGTACTAAAACAGTCATAACTCAGTCATATGAAATCAAAATCAAGTAAGGTCAGAGGGGTCTGAAAATAGATAAAATTATCTAAAACTCGTGTTTTATACCGAATTTAAGATACTGAATTTAAAATAGTTGAAAACAGCAAACAAATCAGAACAACGTCAAAATACAGATTTTTCCCTTGAAAACAAAATCAACATAAATTCAAGAAAATTGATCCAAACACATCCAAACATGAAATCGAGTCTACTAAGAGTCTAAACATCATGAATTAGAGTATCTAGCATGTCCACACCAAATATAACACATGGGTCTCAACCAAATCATGAATCTACACACAAGTCTCACATACGTACATGATCAAAAATCAAGAACGAGCGAATCTAGGTTAATTCATGTCCATATTGTGTCGTGAGTTATCTATGGTCAAGTTTTCACAATAGAGACAAAACCCCTCAAGAAAAACACAAACAAGAGTCGTCTCTAGACCCAACTACACTATATGTGAACTTTTTGACTTGTATCAAACAAATGAATTGGAGTACAAGTTACTTGCCTTAAATCAGGATAAAGAACGACGAACTCAAAAGTAGGAGCAAATCCCACGAAAGAAAATCCAAGAACTCACGAACGATCTACACGCGCACTCGAGCACGCGCAAGAAAACCCCAAGAGCAAGGGAACGCGAGACGGCGGATGGAGAGAGAGAACGGGAGAGATGAAGCCCGGCGCAATGGTAAGGGAAAAAATATAACATGCAGCAAGGTTGTATTATATATAGGAGTACATATGTATTTTAGGGTTGAAGCACACAAACTGACGACTACAAGAAGAAAAAAAGAGAAGTGGGTCGGGTTGGCCTGGTGCAATCCGGGTGTGGGTAGTATTAGGTTCGGTTGGGTATGGTGTAGTAGCGTAGGGTGTAGTAATAGGAAAGTAATGGGTGGTGTATAAAATTAGGTGGTTAATAATTGTGTATATGTCCAAAAGGATTCTGGGAAATAGTAACAGTATGGTTTTTGCTAAATGTGATCTGAAGGGTGGATTATATATTAGGAAGGTGGAGAATTATATATGTAGGTAATAGGTAATGGGTATTAGAATGGGATAATGGGGTTTTAGGTGGGTATTGGGTATATGTGTGAGTTTGGGTATGAAGATCCAAAATGTGATAGGGCACAAATGAATGATATAAAATAACAAAATGGAGATAAAAATAAATTTAACAGTGAGAGTAAAAAAATAATGGCACGAGCAAAAAGAGACGAATCAAAAGACGAACAATGAATCAAGAACTCAAATAAAAGAAGACAAAATAATAAAATGAAAATATATTAAAACAAAAATCCAATATACGGTCCAAAAGAAATACAAGAGGAATACAACAAGAGAAATTACACCAAAATGAAAAATACACTCAAAAATACCCAAAATGAAAAACAAGGGTTACAGTTGCTCCTCAGACTCGTCTCCCGAACGGCTCTCTTCTAGAGCCTGATGGTGCTCTTCGCTCTGCTCGCCTCCCGAGCGGCCTTCTTCAAAATGAGTTCGGAGCTCAACTCTCCCCTAGAGTTGCTCCTCAAACTCGCCTCCCGAACAGCTCTCTCCCAAAGTCTGGTGAAGTTCTCCACTCCGCTCGCCTCTCGAGCGGCCTTCTTCTTAATGAGTTTGGAGCTCAACTCTCCCCTAGAGTTGCCCCTCAAACTCGTCTCCCGAAGGGCTCTCTCCTAGAGTCCGGTGAAGCTCTTCGCTCCGCTCGCCTCCCGAGCGGCCATCTTCTCAATGAGTTTGGATCTCAACTCTCCCCTAGAGTTGCTCCTCAAACTCGTCTCCCGAACGGCTCTCTCCTAGAGTCCGGTGAAGCTCTTCGCTCCGCTCGCATCCCGAGCGGCCTTCTTCTCAACGAGTTCGAAGCTCAACTCTCTCCTAGAGTTGCTCCTCCAACTCGTCTCCCGAACGGCTCTTTCCTAGAGCCCGGTGAAGCTCTTCGCTCCGCTCGCCTCCCGAGCGGCCTTCTTCCAAGAGAGTGTGGAGCTTAAAACTCTCTCCTAGAGTTGCTTCTCGCACTTACCTCCAAGAACGGATATTCCCATTGGTCTTACGAAGATCTTCCTAGCTCATCTTCTTAGTCCATAGGAGTGGAGCTCCTCTTTGAAGATTCCGAAGACCAAAGCACTTCTCAATTTCATGAAGACAAAGATGTTGCGGGACTATTTTGACAACGAAGAAGGATAATTCTCCAGTTGACTTCTAAACAAAAATTGTAGATATTCGAGTCAGCTTCGAAACGAGGAGTCACATGCCCCGATCCGACCTTCGTAGCACCCAAAAAAGTGGGTTACAACACAACTACACCGAACGAAAAATGAGGAAAAACTTTGCCTCAAGAAGCGCGCTCGATCAAGATCCAACGGCTCAGTGAGCCACGTCCCTCGGAGTCAAATCCGAGCAAACGTGGTTCCGAGCGTGAAATTGGGGAAAACATTGTCTCAAAAAGCGCGCTCGATCAACATCCAACGGCTCAGATTGAGCCACGTCCCTCGGAGCCAAATTTTGAGCAAACGTGGCTCCGAGCGTGGAAATGGAGAAGAACTTTGCCTCAAGATCCGCACTCAACCCCGATCAACGGCCACAAATCCAAAAAAAGGGACTAATGGGCTACAGGGCCGGGTCTGAACCCGTTAGAGACCCAAACCCAAAACCCTGGCATCCTTTTCTTCTTCCCGAACTTTGGCGCCAAAAACAGAACCCAACGTCAGCTCCTTCGCCGACTCACCACCTCCGTCGCCATGCTCCTCCTCGCCAAGGTTCAAAGCCTCCGCCCTACTCCGAGCTCCCTCGTCGAGCTCCAAACCCATCACCTCCGTCGAGCCTCCACTGCCGAGCTCCCTCGACGCCAAAACCCAACTTCACTGAGCTCCTCCCTGATCTCCGAGCAGCACCTCCTCTTCTCCCTGCCGAGCTCTCCTCCAGCGATGAGCTCCATTTCGCCACTGCCCACCATTGCCGAACCCATCGACCTCCGATGCCAAGTTCGAGGTTCTTCTACCTTCGCCAACTCGCAGAGCTCCGCCAAAAAGCTTTCCTCCACTATTGCAAATCGCCTCCAAACTCCAACTTCATCGCAAAACCATGAAGCGTCGAGCTTCCCTTCTAGAGGAGCTTTGAACCCATCTCCCCCTCAGCGAGCTCCTATCAACGAGCTCGCACGACAGCCATGCTCCAACCCTCGTCGAGCTCCCCTTGCTATCACCAAACTCCAACCGCCTTTGACGAGCTTCTCCTCGCTAAAGCTCAGGCGGCCCTTAGTCTACGCCGAACTCAGCAGTCAAGCTCCTTCGTAGTCGAAATCGAAGGCAAAGGGAGAAGTCGAAGAAGAGCAGAGAAAAAGGACAAGAAGAAGGCGGTAAGAAGAGGAAAATAATAATACTAATAATATTCCATGTGGTGGTCAACGGTCAACATTTTACCGGCCACGTGGCATCGTCTTCGTAAGTCCGTGTCATGTTCCGAGCAAAGTGTGTTTCGAACGTGAAATGGGGAAAAACACCCCGCTTTGTGATGCGCGCCCTCTGATCTTGATCAACGCACAGGATTGCGCCACTTGTACAGGTAAAATTTAATTAATTAATTAATTAATTTATTTAATTGAATTAATTATTTAAAAAGTTCAAAAATTAATTAAAAATCGAAAAAAATAATTAAAAAATTCTTAAAATAATTATTAATTCTAAAAATAATTATTAATTCGAAAAATAATTTTAAAATTCTGAAAATAATAATTATTAAATTAGAATAATTAATTAAAATTTCGATAATTAATTATTTCAATTCAGAAATTGAATAAAAAATTCAAAAAATAATTAAAAATTCAGAAAAATCTAGGAAAATCACAAAAAATCCAGAAAAATCTGAGAATATTTTTGAGCATTTTAAAAGCTCAAATTGACACTGTTACACCTCGAGCAAGATTCAAACTCTCTTAAGAACTCCGATAAAATTTCGTACACCATTAGAACAACAAAACTACTCCTCAAAGGCTGTTAAACTCAGTCTTCGGGAGTTGGGGGCTTATGATATGGCTAAAAATAGGATTAAATTGGGACCGTTCAAATATTTTTAAGAATCTCATGTTTTTTTTTTGTTTTTTCTGTCGTATCTGAATTACATGGTCTGGTAATTTCCATTCATGTGGGGGATTGTTGGAATTAATTTTTGCAGTTTTCCGGGCCGGATTCCGGCAAGCTCCGACCACCGGCGGCACCGAAAAATGAGTGGATTGCGATCCTCTCGTCGAGTACTATTCCGTAGTATACTCACTTGCCAAAAACGAATTCCGTATGAATGAGAAATGTTGATCCAAAGTTGGGTACTTGAAAGGTACCAACTTAACAAATGGATAGTCCCATATCGGACATTGGAAAAGATTTATACTAGTATATATACTAGAAAACTGGACTAGAGGGCGTGGCCCGAGGGTTACCACTAACGTGTAGTGGAGAGAGGACTTAGCCAAAATGACAAACACACACGCGCGCACGCGCGCGCGCGCGCCCGGCCCGGCCAGGCTCCGGCTCCGGCTCCGGCTCCGGCCCCGGCTCCGGCTCCGGCCCCGACCCCGGCCTCGGCCTCGGCTCGGTTCGGTTCGGTTCGGTTCGGTTCGGCTCGGCTCGGCTTGGTTTGGTCTGGCTTAAATTTTTATTTTACTTTTTGCCCAGGCAGCCTTTTCCCCTACTGAACTGAAAAGACCTTTCAGATTCAGTAACTGGGGCCATTACTCTGTAACAGCAGAGTAATGGCTCACCAGTTACTCAACTGAAGAGTCCCCATTACTCTGCTGTTACAGAGTAATGGCTGCTGAACAGTCTCAGTCCCAGTTTATAAAACCAGACTGAAATCTTCAGAGAAGAGATAGATTTTTGACATTTTTTACTCTCTTCTTCCTCTGCTCTGAGTCATCTTCTTCCTCTGCTCTGAGTCAGTGTCTGTCAACTGAGAGTACACACAGACAGCAGTTCGTTGTCTCTGAAGCAAGGGTGCTGCATCTTCAGAGAAGGTACAGTTGTATCCTGGGAAGCGATTTGCCGGTAACCGTTACACTACGGGGCAAATTCAGCTTTAAGGACAGAGATTCTTAAAAATCTCGACTCTGTACAAGTTAATTGTTTACTGTTTTCCTTTCTGTATTTGATTTCTTCACAAATTCTGTTGGGATTTTTAGTATTTTATATTCAGGTTCTAACAATCTTAAAGTAGAATTTTTCCTCACAGATTCTAACAATTTTTGTGAAGTTTATTTACAGGTTCTGTTCGGAAAAATAACTAATAGTTTCTGTTTCAACCAATTTCAGAGAACAAAATCAAAACATGGAAAACACACAAACTGAAGTTGCTGCTGGGCTTATCAGTACCCAAACTCCGGTGACCCAGAATGTGACTGCACAATCGGTTGCGGCACATTCGGTCGTTCTGCCCACGCACATAAGCGTGGGAGAAAAACTGGAGAAGTTCAATGGAACTGGGTTCAAAAAGTGGCAGGGGAAGATGCAATTCTACCTGACCACATTGAAGCTGGACAGATTCCTCAATGAATCTGCCCCGATGCTGGCGCCAATGGAAGCACACTCTGTTGCAGCAGTTGACGCGTGGACACAGGGCGACTACCTGTGCAGGAACTACATCCTGAATGGCCTGGTAGACTCTCTGTACAACGTCTACTGCGTCTTCAAGACATCCAAACTCCTGTGGGGGTCCCTGAAAAAGAAGTACAAAACTGAAGACGCCGGGTCCAAGAAATTTGTTGTCGGCAAATTTCTGGACTATAAGATGATTGACTCCAAAACAGTGGTGAGTCAAGTCCAAGAACTGCAGGTTATAATGCACGACATTGCTGCAGAGAATATGACGCTGTGCGAACCTTTCCAGGTTGCAGCGTTCATAGAAAAACTTCCACCTGGGTGGAAAGACTTCAAGAACTATCTCAAACACAAACGAAAGGAGATGTCTCTTGAAGATCTAATTATCAGGTTGCGGATTGAAGAAGAGAATCGCAAGGCTGAGAGGTCCTATGGAAATCAGTCCATAGAAAAGGATAATGTGGTGGAGCATGAACAGAAGGGCAAGAAGAGGAAGTTTCTACCACAGGCCTCCAACAAAAAACCTCTTGCAAAGAGGTTTGCTGGGAAATGCCACAAGTGTGGTAAGTTGGGGCACAAAATTTCTGAGTGTCGTAGTAAGGACAGTAATTATTCAAAATCTGGACATGTAAAAGGAAATGAAAAATCCCATGTACACATAGCTGAGAACTTGTCCACTGGTCTCTCTGACCTGGACCTCTGTGCTGTTGTTTCAGAGGTAAATCTTGTGGGGAGCAATCCTCGTGAATGGTGGTACGATACAGGGGCCACCAAGCATATCTGCTCGGACAAGGAAATGTTCACCTCCTACCAGAAGTGCAACAAAGATGAACAACTGTTCATGGGAAACTCTTCCACCTCCAAAATTGAAGGAACAGGGAAGATAGTGCTGAAAATGACTTCAGGCAAAGAGCTAACACTCACAAATGTGCTGCATGTCCCAGACATTAGAAAGAACTTGATATCAGGTTCTTTGCTAAGTAAGAATGGGTTCAAAGTTGTACTTGTTTCTGATAATTTTGTACTGTCCAAGAATGGGGTATATTTGGGTAAAGGATATGTAAAGGATGGACTGTTCAAGTTTAATGTAATGACAGTCATCCCTAAAACTATTGTTCCTGTTGTTCCCAAAATTAATGAAATAACTCCTATTGCCTATGTTGTTGAGTCTTCTACTGTTTGGCATGAAAGACTAGGCCATGTTAATGTAAATTCTATGCGTAGATTAGTTAACATGAATCTGCTACCAAAGTTTAAGGTAGATAACTCAGAAAAATGTGAAGTTTGCACGGAGGCCAAACTCACTAAAACTCCATCGCGTTCTGTAGAAAGAAACACAGAAACTCTAGGTCTAATTCACACGGATCTGTGTGACTTAAAATATGTGCAGACTAGAGGTGGTAAAAAGTACTTTGTGACTTTCATAGATGATTGCACAAAATTTTGTTATGTATATTTGTTACATAGCAAAAATGAGGCTTTGGATAAATTCAAAGAATATAAACTTGAGGTTGAGAATCAACTTGGCAAAATGATTAAAATCATTAGAAGTGATAGAGGAGGAGAATATGATGCACCATTTAACATGTTCTGCTCGGAACATGGAATAGTTCATCAGACAACTGCTCCCTACTCACCCGAATCAAACGGTACTGCCGAGCACAAAAATCGAACTCTAAAGGAGATGATGAATGCCTTGTTGTTGAATTCTGGCCTACCCCAAAACATGTGGGGGGGAAGCGTTGTTGACTGCCAACTACATTCTCAACAAAATACCTCACAAGAAAACCGGCAAGACACCATATGAATTGTGGAAAGGTAACTTACCTTCGTATAAATACCTCAAAGTGTGGGGGTGTCTAGCAAAAGTGGCAGTACCTAACCCGAAACAGGTCACCATCGGACCTAAGACGATTGATTGCATATTCATAGGCTATGCACACAACAGTAGTGCATATCGGTTCTTGGTATACAAATCGGATATACCGGATATCCATGTAAATACAATAATGGAATCAAGAAATGCTTCATTCTTTGAACACGTGTTTCCGTGCAAGGATACTACGTACCCTAAACGTACACGTGAACAAGGGACTGCAAGCACTTCAGTTGATGAACCAGAACAAGATACCGATGAGCCTAGACGAAGTAAACGGGCTAGAACATCAAAATCATTTGGTCCTAACTTTGTGACGGCCTTTCTGTTAGAGAATGAGCCCAGAACGTTCAAGGAAGTCATGTCTATGCCTGATGCTCCTATGTGGAAGGAAGCAATCAAAAGTGAAATAGACTCCATTATGCAAAATCATACATGGGAGTTAGTCGATTTGCCTTCTGGATGTAAAGCTCTAGGATGCAAATGGATTTTTAAACAAAAATTGAAACCAGATGGTTCAATAGAGAAGCATAAGGCTAGACTTGTGGTACAAGGATTTAGGCAAAAAGAGGGCCTAGATTTCTTCGATACATATTCCCCAGTTACAAGAATAACATCCATAAGAATGTTGATAGCTATTGCAGCTCTACGTAACCTGGAAATACATCAAATGGATGTTAAAACTGCATTTCTAAATGGGGACTTAGAAGAAGAAATATACATGAAACAACCTGAGGGTTACGTTGTTCCTGGACAGGAAAATAAAGTGTGCAGGCTTGTAAAATCACTGTACGGCCTGAAACAAGCTCCAAAGCAATGGCATGCAAAATTTGACAGTGTTATGATGTCAAATGGTTTCAAAATAAATGAGTGTGATAAATGTATCTACATCAAAGATACTCCAAACGGATACATTCTGGTCTGTCTATACGTAGAAGACATGCTCATTATTGGAAGCAATAACGACATTATCAAACAAACTAAAAGCATGCTTAGTGGCAAGTTTGACATGAAAGACTTGGGAGTTGCAGATGTCATACTAGGAATCAAAGTCTGCAGGAAATCTGAGGGAATTACTTTGTCTCAAGCTCATTATGCTGAGAAAATACTTGAAAGATTCAAGAATTATTCCAATGGGACAGCAAAAAGTCCCGTCGATCCCAGTCTTCACCTGTTCAAAAATACAGGCGAAAGCATATCACAACTGGAATATGCATGTATAATTGGTAGTCTGATGTACCTAACAAATTGTACAAGACCGGACCTAGCACATTCGGTAAACGTACTAAGCCGATACACGAGTAATCCAGGACGAAGTCACTGGAAAGGAATAACTAGAGTATTGAACTACTTGCGACATACTCAGAGTTATGCGCTGCATTACACCAGATATTCAGCAGTACTTGAAGGCTACAGTGATGCCAACTGGATATCGGACTCAAAGAACTCAAAATCCACAAGTGGATATGTCTTTACACTTGGTGGTGCAGCTGTGTCATGGAAATCCTCTAAACAAACGTTATTGGCCAGATCCACCATGGAATCTGAATTCATTGCTTTAGACAAGGCGGCAGAAGAAGCAGAATGGCTTCGCAACTTTTTAGAGGATATTCCTATGTGGGAAAAACCAGTGCCTGCCTTATGTGTACACTGTGACAGCCAATCGGCTATAGCACGGGCACTGAGTTGCATGTATAATGGTAAGTCGCGTCATATCAGAAGGCGACACAAAACCATTAGACACCTGCTCTCAAATGGAGTAATCTCTATAGAATATATAAAATCGGCCGACAACCTAGCGGATCCATTTACTAAAGGTCTGTCGCGAGAGCAGGTTGTGAGATCATCAAGAGGAATGGGTTTAAAGCCTATGACGAAAGAGGATACTTGATGGAAACCCTACCTAGAAATTGAAGATCCCAAGATCTAGGTTCAAAGGGACAACTAAATCTTGTTGAATCGACGAAAGCACTGAGAGATTAACATCTCATACCCATTCTTAGGATGATAAAACAAGTGCTGCCTGCAAATAGTTAGGATAAGCTTGGCTTTTAATGATTCTCATAGTTTTGAAATAAAAGTGGGGTATAGCAGGATACTCTTTATGGGAAATCACCTTGTGAGTGTGAAATGGGGCCGTTTCTAGGAGAATGAAGAGAGGCTACATTCTCCAAGTTCACTCATGATTAACCAGGGATGTTCAAGGCCAAAATGAACACAACAAGAGAACTTAGTTCTGTGAGGAGATGAAACTGTGTGATAGTTATTGTCTAGGTTCACATGAACGCCCGGGTAGTTCAAGACATCATGATCACTACCTGGTCAAGTGAATCCGATAGCTAATTACTAAGGGTGGTTCAAAGTTGAAAAATTACTACCATTCCTGATGCAGTGATTTTCCGATTGTACTCTCAGAGTCTTTCTGTCATGTTTTTTTTTTGTTTTTTCTGTCGTGTCTGAATTACATGGTCTGGTAATTTCCATTCATGTGGGGGATTGTTGGAATTAATTTTTGCAGTTTTCCGGGCCGGATTCCAGCAAGCTCCGGCCACCGGCGGCACCGGAAAATGAGTGGATTGCGATCCTCTCGTCGAGTACTATTCCGTAGTATACTCACTTGCCAAAAACGAATTCCGTATGAATGAGAAATGTTGATCCAAAGTTGGGTACTTGAAAGGTACCAACTTAACAAATGGATAGTCCCATATCGGAAATTGGAAAAGATTTATACTAGTATATATACTAGAAAACTGGACTAGAGGGCGTGGCCCGGGGGTTACCACTAACGTGTAGTGGAGAGAGGACTTAGCCAAAATGACAAACACACACGCGCGCGCGCCCGGCTCCGGCTCCGGCTCCGGCCCCGGCTCCGGCTCGGCTCGGTTCGGTTCGGTTCGGTTCGGTTGGGTTGGGTTGGGTTGGGTTGGGTTGGGTCTGGCTTAAATTTTTATTTTACTTTTTGCCCAGACAGCCTTTTCCCCTACTGAACTGAAAAGACCTTTCAGATTCAGTAACTGGGGCCATTACTCTGTAACAGCAGAGTAATGGCTCACCAGTTACTCAACTGAAGAGTCCCCATTACTCTGCTGTTACAGAGTAATGGCTGCTGAACAGTCTCAGTCCCAGTTTATAAAACCAGACTGAAATCTTCAGAGAAGAGATAGATTTTTGACATTTTTTACTCTCTTCTTCCTCTGCTCTGAGTCATCTTCTTCCTCTGCTCTGAGTCAGTGTCTGTCAACTGAGAGTACACACAGACAGCAGTTCGTTGTCTCTGAAGCAAGGGTGCTGCATCTTCAGAGAAGGTACAGTTGTATCCTGGGAAGCGATTTGCCGGTAACCGTCACACTAAGGGGCAAATTCTGCTTTAAGGACAGAGATTCTTAAAAATCTCGACTCTGTACAAGTTAATTGTTTACTGTTTTCCTTTCTGTATTTGATTTCTTCACAAATTCTGTTGGGATTTTTAGTATTTTATATTCAGGTTCTAACAAAAACAACTCTACCACCGGAAGCACCCCCATGCATAAAGGGAATCACTAACAAATCCTTCCATGTGTCTTCCCTCCACATGTCATCCAACACTAACAAATCATTTGTATTGTGAAGTGCCTTGTTGAGGAGAGGAAGGAGCTCTGCCTTGGTTTGAGCATCGCAGCAGTCACCACCTGCATCCTTTATTATCTGCTTTAGTAATTCTGTCGCGGAATAATTTTGGGAGACACAAAACTGTATTGTCTTTTGAAACCTGGATTGCACTTTATTATGATAAAATATTTCTTCACCAAGTATGGTCTTACCAATTCCTCTGAGCCCAACAATTGCAAACACAAGTTTGACTTTCTTCCTTAAGCCGAGACTCAACTAGGCTCTCTGCAGTCTAGCGATCTCATGCGTGCAGGTCATCCATCGAATCACTCCAATATGTTTTCTAGAAGCTTAGTTTGAGAACCATTCTCATAGGAGCATCCCCCTATATATAAACACACACACTCAATCCAGTTTCGATTTATAGAAACCAACTTGACAAAGAAGTGTAATAAATAAAAAAAGAACAAAGCAAAAAATGTTTACAACCTCCTAGGGAATTTTCAAACTAGAAATCAAAAGGGGAAAAATATGAATGTTTTCAGTAATGAAGCTAATTTGGCACAGATTTCGTATTGGATGTGGAAGCAGAGGGAGATACCATGATATAGTAGCTATCCTGTAATTTGTAATTTGGAGTTAGAAGGCACTCAAAACAACCACGCATAAACATAAACGTAGTATCAACTGCTACACTCATGAACTAAATGTCCCTCACATGCATCTGCATTATCATCTTCTTTAAATGTTTGCTTAATGTTCAAATCGTTAACCTTCAGTGCTAATTAGTTCATATGCTTATTTATGTCTAATGTTTTGAATTAAATACTTTTTTTTCCAGTTAAGGCAAAATTTTAACAGCAGAAAATTTTACAGTCACAGAAACTATGTGCAACATTTCAAAAGTTGCACATTATATTTCATCCTACGTCTACAAATTAATGTCCATCCTTAAGACTAAATCTATATCTATAAGAATAAATAACTCACCAAAACATCTGGAATGTAACTCAGTAAGGGCCAATATTTGCCATCTTCGGAAAATTGTTCTCCTAGGTCTTGCTTAGAATGGAGATAGTGTCTGCAATCCTCCATTTGTCATTGGCTCTTAGATGAGTCCTAACTGTTAAGATAAATCAGAGAGAAATGAAAACAATACAGAATATTGAATTGAGAAATAATTAAGTACAATATCTCCTATATATAGGAGGAACCAAATACAAAACTAACCAACTACTCAATGTGGGACTATAATCTCTAACACCCCCTCTCAAACTCACGATGGGTCAAACAAAGTGAGTTTGCCTACTATGTATCGGAATCTCTGAACAGTATGGAATTTGGTGAAGAAGTCTGCAGTCTGCTGGGAAGAGGTAACAGAATGGAGAGAGATGGTCCCTGCCTCAAAACGCTCACGAACATAATGACAATCAATCTCAATATGCTTCGTTCGTTCATGAAAGACCAGGTTGCTTGCAATATGCAATGCATTCCGGTTATCACAATAAAGTGGAGTAGCTCCTGTAAGAGTGACACCCATATCTGATAACAGCCAATGAACATGAACAATCTCTCTAGTAGTAGCTGTCGTTGCTCTGTACTCAGCCTCGGTGGAAGAACATGCAACAACTGCCTGTTTCTTGCTCCGCCATGAGATCAGTGAATCACCAAGAAATAGACAGAAACCTGTGGTAGACCTTCTGGTAGTCGGATCACCTGCCCAATCTGAATCAGATATGAGCTCTAGTTTGGATGTAGAAGGCATAAATAATGAGCGAGTGATAGTGCCCCGAAGATATCTGAGGATCCGAAGAAGAGCACCGTAGTGAACTGATGTAGGAGCGGAAACAAACTGACTAACAATACTAACTGCATGAGCAATATCGGGTCTGGTCATGCATAAGTAAACAAGTTGTCCAACAATTTGCCTGTATCTAGTGGGACCAGGAAGGAGCTCACTATCTGTGGGACGAAGCTTCACATGAAGCTCTAAGGGTGTATCAACTGATCGACTGTCAGAGAGACATGCAGCGGAAATAATATCTGATGTGTATTTCTGCTGAGAAATAAGTATCCCCTGAGATCCATGAGCAATCTCTAAACCCACAATGTAACGTATCTTACCAAGGTCTTTCATATGAAACTGCTGGTGAAGGTATTTCTGTGTGAATGCAATGCCGGCAGAGTCATCCCCAGTAATGATCATATCATCAACATATAGTAGTAGAATTATCCTTCCCTACGGTGATGACCGCATAAACATAGAATGGTCCTGAGAACTCTGACTAAAACCAACCTTGGTGATGATAAGGCGAAAACACTCAAACTAGGCTCGAGTGGCCTGCTTCAAATCATATATAGCCCGACGCAGCCGGCAAACATGACGAGAAGGAGTAGGGAGGCCAGGAGGAGAATCCATATAAACAACCTCAGATAATGTACCATGAAGAAAAACATTCTTCACGTCCATCTGGTATAACGATCATTGGCGGATGGCTGCAACAGCAAGAAGGGTGCGAATAGTAGTCATCTGTGCAATGGGAGCAAAGGTCTCATCATAGTCAATGCCATGCTCCTACGTAAACCCTCAGGCTACTAGACGGGCCTTGTGCCGCTCAATAGATCCATAAGATTGATATTTGACCTTGAAGATCCACTTGCAGCTAATAGGCTGAACGCCCTCTGGTAGAGGAACAACATTCCAAGTGCCAATCTGATCAAATGCATTGAATTCCTCTGCAATGGCTTTCCTTCATTCAGGATATTGAATTGCGTCTTGATAGGTTCTGGGCTCACGTGTAGAGTGTATAGCAGTAAGATATGCATGAAACTATGGTGAGTAGGAAGCTGGGGTGACAAAGCCAAACTGGTCAGAAGGACCAGTGGCATCAGGTGCATAACGTGCCGGAGGAATACCAGAAGTGGAACGGGTAGACTAACAAAGAGGTGGTGGACTAACAGGGTGTAGGGGTGAAGACGGTGGAGTAGGTGCATGTGTCAGTGGGGAAGTAAGTGGGATGGGTGTTGGCTACTGTGGGGATGCAGGTGGAGTTTCGGTATGGGGAACAACAGGTGTAAGGACTGCAGGAGATGTGAATGGAGCTAGAGGAGTGGGATCAAAAGGAATGCAGGAAGATAAAGTTGGGGGGCTAGCAACAACTGGGGAATCGAGAAATCTAGTATCCTCGGGGGGTGGGGGGTGGGGGGGTCAGGTAGTAAGGGGAGTCTTCCACAAAGGAGACATGTCGAGAAATGCGGACATGACCCGCTGATGGATCAAAACAACGATAACCTTTGTGTTCAGGACTGAGACCTAGGTGAACGCACTTAGCAGCACGAGCGGAGAGCTTCGTGCGCTCAGTAGGATAGAGAAGGACGTAACAGGTGCATCTAAAGGTATGGAGCATACTGTAGTCGGGAGGTGAATGATAAAGAGCCTCGTTAGGCGTCATACCAGCTAGGGCAGACGAGGGAGTAATGTTGATGAGACTAACAGAGGTCATGATAGCTTCAGCCCAGAAAGAACGAAGAGCAGAAGAGGGGAGTAAAAGAGCGCGAGCCATCTCAAGGATGTGACGATGCTTGCGTTCAGCTACACCATTCTGCTCATGTGTGTGAGGGCATGATTGCTGAAATAGGGTGCCATGAAACTGAAGGATTGATCTCATAGTGGTGGAAGTGTACTCACGTGTACCGTCCGATCGAAAATTCTTAATGCGCACACCGAACTGAGTGGGAATCATAGTTGTAAAGAACCAGTAAATATCAGGTATCTCAGATCGCTGACGCATAAGAAAACCCATGTATGTCTAGTGAAGTCATCGATGAAGGCAATATAATAGAGATAGCCTTTCCACGATGGTACGGGAGAGGGTCCCCATATGTCGGAATGAACAAGTTGAAAAGGGTGAGTGGTTTCAGAAGTTCTTTTGTGACTAAAGGATAGGGCAATGTGTTTGGCCAAATGACAACCATGACTATCAGAAAAATGTTTAAAAGTGAGAGAACCAAGGGCACCACTACGAGCTATAGTCTGAAGTCGTGATGCGCTAATATGACCTAAACGTTTGTGCCACAGATCAGCATCAGAGGAAATAATACTAGCAAAACTAGAAGGAGAGTGATGTGCACGAAGAAAATCTAGATAATATAGACGACCATGACGACTAGCACGCCCAAACTCCTCACTGGTGGAGGGATCAGTAATAGAACAACCTAAAGAGTCAAAAGTAACGACAAGACCACTATCGCACAACGCACTAATAGAAATAAGGTTTATTGATAAATGAGGAGCATATAGAACATTTGGTAATGTGAGAGTGGGAGAGTTAATTGTCCTTGAGTGTGTAATAAGAAGTGGTGAGCCATCAGCTATGTGTAGAGATGGAGAGTGAGAGGAAAGTGTTATGCAGGTGGTGAATAGTGTCTGATTACTAGTTAGATGATGTGATGAACCAGAATCTAAAATCCAGAATGAATTCATACCAGGAGTGGCAGAAAGTGCAGGAGCATAGGAGCCAGCATTGATAGACTGACCCATGAGCTGTAGTTCCAGCTGAGTGAGGCGTTGCTGAGTATTAGCCCAATCAGCAGGAGACGGCATGGCCGGAGTGACGGGCATGACCGAGGATGTGAGGAAAGAAGCACTGCGAGGAGAAACAAGACTAGCGCTGCTATGACTGAGAGCACAATGTGGAAGGAGATACTGTTGATGCCTGGATCGGGGTCGGGGGTAGGGTGGTGCTACCGGTGGCGAAAGTAGAGGTGGAGTATGGTGATGAGTTATGTAAGGAGAAGGTAGGAGGCCAGAGGAAGACTGAAAATGGCACTGCTGCTTGTTGAATCTGGAGGAGGAATGAAAGGTGGTTGCATCGGGGAAGTTAGTGGAGGCGAAAATATGTGGGAGAGACTGAGATGCCATCAAGTAGTAGTACCTGTATATATATATATATATGACTTTTTTTTGACATTTTTTTTTGAAGTAGGAGGACGACGGTTCGTAGCCTTGGCTGAAACACAATCCTACTCGATTGCTGAAAGATGGTTTTATGAGGACAACGGCCCTATAGCCAGTGGCTGAAACTCAATACTATTAGATTGCTGAAAGATGGTTATGTGAGGATGAGGAGAAGAGCCGGCTAGTGAAGACGAGGACAGAGAAGGATCTGATCTGATCGAGAGGATTTGGAGTGCGGATCTGATCTGGAGAAGTAGGGATTGTGAAGTTCGGATCTGATCTGGATGACTTCGTTGATCGAGAGGATCTGGAGTTCGGATCTGATCTGGAGAAGTAGGGATTTGGTGTTAAAGAGGAAGCCGTAGTGGATTTGTGTTCCACTGTTGTTGAAGAGGATGCCGGAGGGAGTTGTTGAAGAGGACAGAGGAGGACACCGGAAGGATTTGGCCGCGTGAAGAGGACACCGGAGAGAGTTGTTGAAGATTGTGAAGAGGACGCCGGTGTGTTGAGATGGCGACGACCGGATCTTCAACAGTCGGGAGGTTGAAGAAGGGTTTTTTTTTTGGATGGAGAAATTTAAGAGAATAAAATTTGTATAACTGGCTCTGATACCATGTTAAGATAAATCAGAGAGAAATGAAGACAATACTAAATATTGAATTAAGAAATAACTGAGTACAATATCTCCTATATATAGGAGGAACCAAATACAAAACTAACCAACTACTCAATGTGGGACTATAATCTCTGACACTAGCAACCATTGTGGAAGGCCCTCAACCCAGTCATACTCCACTGAGAGAGCTAGAAATTGAAGTGTGTTCAATCCCTCCACAAACTTTAACATACTACATGAATCAGCTATATGTATATGTCTCAGTGCTGGGATGTTTGTGATCCTCTCTAAACATTGATAGTCCTTGACACCCAACTCTTTTAAGGAGGGGAGGTTCGTAAGTTCCTTGAGGCTAGTATTATTTACCAAAAAATTCTTCAAGGAAGTAGCATGTTGTAGGCCTTCTGGTAGAGTTTGTAGCTTAGGGCAGTCAAATATTTGCAATTCCTGAAGACGAGGAAAAAAAATGTTTTCTCTTCTTATTCCGCCGCAAATCTTCTCCACCTGCACGATGTCAAATTCCCATTCCTCCCAATTTGGCATTTGATATGGGTAAAAATAGAACTAAAATAGAAACCATTCAAATCAGGCACGAATCTTAAAGTTCTCAGGGACAAAACGGTACTTTAACCTATAACGGGTCCATGAAATAGAAATTGGGCCTCTTTCAAACCCAATAATCAAAAAATGGATATGTCTTAGTGGGTTGCCCTACCAACCTAATGAGAATGGGTCCAGGTTGTTTAAATATGATTTAAACCCATCATTATCCATAAGAGGTGGTTTAAAAACTATATCTCTTATCCTAAAGAAAGTTTAAACACTCTCCAACCACTCTTATCACTTTACAAAGAGAAGATAACTGGTTAAATCCAAAAACACCGGGAATTAGAGATAAATCGTTATCTTGGAACTAGCCAAAAGCGACTATAAATATCCCCTACTTCCATCAAAAATAGGTAATCATTATTTTTCTCCACAAAAGATCTTTCAAACTCTTCTTGATTTCTGACTTCACGTTGGAAGGTCTGTCGCCGGGATCAACCCCGGTGTCTCAGACTTTTTTGTAGGTCATCGGAGGCGATTGCCACCACAAATTGAATCCTATGGCACGAACGAGTCAGATCGTCAAGCCAATCGTAGTCAAAGGCAGTCAACACCATTGAAAGTCAAAAGGTTGAATTCTTGATTGTTCCTCCAAAGAATCCACATCATCTGGTTGCTCTCATACCCAAAAAAGCAATAACAGATTGGCGCCATCTATGGCAAAAAATTGAGAGAGAAAAAATCGACTAAATTTCACTGGTAAAAACAAGTTTCCAACATGTCTCCTAAGGTGAAAGGAAAGGCAGCGGCCTCAAACCGACGAGCCAACCCTCTTCCTCCACCTCCTCTTCTTGAGGACCTTCCTCCCGCCTTCTAGCAAATGTAATCTCATCAAGAGGAGCCCCTCCTTCAACAGGTTTAGCCTCCACCTGGAGAAGCTACGTCAGGGGGCTCTTGCCGGAGTCGTCCCGAACCATCCGCAAAGCCCTTTGTTAAAAACAGAGAATCAATTTACACCTCTACCCCTTCCTTACTCCCTCAACCACAACTCGACCTTCGTCAGGTCATCGTCAGTCACCAGCAGGGTTCTGACCTCCGAATCCTTCTCAACGAGAGGAAGACTCATGAAGAAGCCTCCCATCCGGAGCAACATGGGAGTAGGAGAAGCCCTTCTCTTCGGAGACCAAGGTACAAAAGGACTTCCTCTTCAAGGGGGCGCGAGAGAAGTCCCTCTCTGTAATACCCTGATTTTCATTTATGAAAATTATTCTTTTATTTTCGCACGTATTGTGCACGTGCAATTTTTGTATAAAATCTTATAATTATTTTCATTATGGATAATGTGTATATATATATATATGTGTGTGTGTGTGTGTGTGTGTGTGTGTGTGTGTGTGTGTGTGTGTGTGTGTGTGTGTGTTCTTTAATTGTTTTTATAAAGGCCCATTTTCTTCAAATAAACATAAGCCTTCTTTTTAGCCCAAATCTAATTTATTTTTTTGTAAACCATCATTTGGCCCATTAAATAAAGCCCATGAGATATTTCTTTTTTTTTATTACAACTTGTAGTGTAGACTAGTTTTTAGATTATTTTTATAAAAAAATAAAATGTACAGCTTTTTAAATAGGGGACTAGTGAATGCACGTGCATTGCACGTACACGTGCATGAAGCACACTTTGTGGCCGGTTTTGGAATGGGAGGGAAAGGAAAAAAAGAGTGGAGTTGTGGGTGGTAGTTGTTTGGATCATGGTTGCTTACTACAACTTCCCCTTGAATCCTAGCCTTCTATTTTTAACTCCTAGATTAATCCTAGCCCTTCATTTGCTCCAAATTTTAGTATAAATATCCCCCTAGCCTAGTTATTCTTGCACCTATAGTAGAAAATACAATTGTTAGTAGTGATTTATTAGTAGGAAGTGAGATAAAAGATTGAGGGTTTGAGGGTGATTGTGTGCTTGCAATCAAGGAAGGCCGGCATCACCTAGGAGGGCTCGGGATTGCACCATTGAAGGCTCGGTTTTGGCACATCAAGGAGGAGGAACACTCTTTTGGCAAGCTCTCGAAGGACTCTTTTGTTTAGGAGGTGTTGCAAAATCTTCTCTCTCCAAATAAGGTGGGTTATTTTCTATATTTCTAATTAGATATCATGTTAAAGTTGATACAATTAATAATGCATGAAAGAAATTAATAAGAGTGCATTTAATTGGAAAAAGGACTTATTAGTTGATTGAATTGATGCTAAATAGATTGCATGTTTTTCCGTCATGAATCTTCAGTTGTATGTGAATTGTTTGTAGCCATGGAATGCGTGAATTAAAATTTGTTGTTAGTATCAAAACTAAATACAAATGCTAGTAGATGAAATTGTTAATTTATGTGCTTAGATGGACTTTTCGTGATAATGTTTGGAATGAGTAACTAAAAATATGATTTTGGGTTTATAAAAGGAAGATAAACAGGGAATTAATGTAGGAAAGATTAATATTAAGTTGTATAAGAAACGTCAAAATGAGATGTGGTAGTAGTAGTATACAATTTAAATTAATGGTATGAAAAATATGTGTTTAATTACTGGAAAAATTATTTTTAAATTACTGGAGTGTCAAATATTGTTTGAATAAATATTCTGGAGATTTACAGGAATTTTAGTAAAAGCAAAACTAAAATAAGAGCTTTTTGATCATCGAAATGTTCTAATTGAACAGAGATTTGATTTAAACAAAATACGAGTTGTAGTCAAGACAACTCGACTACAACTTGAGCTATAGATCATCGAAATGTTCTATAGCTCAAGTGGTCAGGGGACTCTTTAGCGCTACAATGCGTGCGGTTGGTTTCTCTTGGGTCGCTGGTTCGATACTTGAGAACACCATCTTTTTTATGTGCATTGAAAATTAAATCAATTCTCAGTCCGAGAGCATTTAAGTCTCTGACCCCTCTTTATATCGATGAGCACAAGTAGCCCAGTGGCTAATGCGTGCGGTTGGTTTCCCTTGGGCCGCTGGTTCAAATCCTGGCTTGGCCAGAATATTACAGTTTTATAAAAAAAATGATTTTTTTGTGAGTTTCTTGAGGTGTAAAAATTATGAAAAAAATACTATTATTATTCTAAATTCATGTGTGACCTATGAAAATTAATTGGGAGTTATTGGGATAAAATAAAGTATACTTTGAGAATAAAAGTGTAGTTGGAACCATAGTTTCACACTCGTATATTTTGTGAAAAATGTGTTTTGCAAAGGAATTGAGATAAGTGCTAGAAAAGAAAAATAACAAAGAAAGAAAGTATAAATTGTGAAGTTGGTATGAATTGTTCTTATTAAAGAATAGTGTGACACTAATGAGTTTGTGAATATTCATTTTGGCTATATATTTGGTGATATGATTTTAATGTAGAAATAAACGTTATGAAATACATGATGTAGAATTGAACTCCATGTATGGTTATTGACTCATGAATAATTTAGAAATCATGTGATTGGAAAAGAGAAATGTTATTGAGTATGAAAACTCAAACATGTGAATTTGTGAATTGAAATTGAAAATTAGGGTGTAGCCAAAACTCACACTGGCAAGTGAAAAGTGATGAAATATGATTATTGATGCTGAAAAGACCAAGTTTGGGTCATTGTGAAATGAAAGAAATAAGACCGGTAGTAGTGAGAGGGCTAACTCTAAGAGATTAATTTTGTTCATGATTTTATTAATTTAAGAATTTAGTACATAGTGAAGAGGTGGTGAAAGTGAGAGAAAAACACAAGTATGAGAGCCTCGAGTCTACGATGTGGGTGTGATTCACAGTTTATCTTCACGATGCGTCGTGACATGACGTGGACACTACTCCGGAATTATCGGGATCTTGGCGACGCTTGTGGGATGTTTGGTGACTGCGAGAGGATTGTGTGCCATGAAGGAGGCTGAATTGTCCATAGATAGTCTTCACGATGCGTCGTGACATGACGTGGGATTCCCCTTTAGTTTTTCTGTACGTACTCATAGATATCTAGGATACTACCGTAGTTACAGAAGTAGATTAAGTCATGACGAGGGATTGAACCTTACAAGATGAAGAACGATTAAGAGGTTTGCCCTCGGACCTATGTAGTGTGGGATGCATAGAATCCGAACAAGTGCGCATTAGTGTCATGTAATATAAATATTTGCATTAAGGACTAAGTGCATAATCACCACACGACATCAACAGGGTATTTCCTTTAGTTTGATATGTGACAAGTTTGTGTTTGTTAAATATGGAAAATCAGTTATACTGTTTCCGGTATAGAGAGGATGACCGTGTATAATGTTCGTCGGTTGAATAAACTGACGTACCTACAGTTTTGTATGCAGGGTAAATGGCATGATAAAGATTAAAGGAGAACTGATGCTTAGAGATTATTCAAATATTTTTGTACTTTTATATAAATATTGTAAATTTGCTTTCGCTGTAAAATGTAAAGTGTAAAGATTCTTGTAACTCTGATGTAAAGTGAAAAGTTTTAAATTCCTTGTAAAATTGTACAAAAGAAGTGTAAAGATCCTGTGGAATCTCGAATTCAGTGTATTTTGGAATTCGGGGCGTTAAACTCTCTCAGAAGATGAAGGAGATCCTCCTCCCCTAGGGGGCGAAGGGATCGTCGTTCCCCAAGGGACCGTAGAAGAAATCCCCTTCGAGAGATGAGACACCTATCTCCAACCAGCAGGATAGCCCCTATGACGGGAAGAGATGAGGGACTGCCCGTCACTAGAGCCGAACTCCAAGTGATCAAAAATGAAATCCCTTAGGCCCTCAGTATAATTCCTCCCCAGACCTGACAACCTGGTCCTTATCGCTCTACTCCTCCGTGACAAGAAGAGTCCCACGGTTCCACCAGATCTGATCAGCAGGAGGATGCCAACCTCTGACATCTCCGAAAGATGGAAGACCGCCTGGCATCACTAAAGAATGAGGGAGCAAAGCAAGAAGGAAGATATCGCCTCATCAGACCTCGTTTGTCCAGGAAGATTATAGAGGTTCCCGTCCCTATTAACTTCAAGATCCTGGCATTTGAACCGTACAACAGGGAGACCGACCCAGTAGAGCACATTGAGAGTTTTAAAACTCTCATGATGATTCACCAAGCATTTGACTCCCTCCTGTGCAAAACTTTTCCGGCAACCTTGAAGGGCTCCAAACGAGAATGGTTCTCTCAACTTTCTTCGGGATCCATATTTTCCTTCGACTAGCTTGAGGAGCTCTTCCTCACACACTTCATCACCAGCTGCAAGTAGGAGAAGGCCAGTGCTTCCTTGTTAGATCTCAAGCAAAGCGACGGGGAGTCCCTCAAGAGCTATGTCCTATGCTTCACGGCTGAGTCTAGATCCATCCCCTCACTCGATTCTGCGGTGGCAACAGCCGCGTTCAACTATAATGTCAAACATGATGACCTCAAAGCCTCTCTCGTCAAGAGACCTCCTCGGGACTTCTCTACCCTCCTTTAAAGAGTTTAGAAGTATATCCGAGTCGAAAAGGCGGTCCGCTCCCAAAAGCAGAAGGTGCCTCTGTTCGGGAACAAACAGAAAGGCACTAATGAAGATGAACCGCAAAAATCCTAGAAGAATGCCTCGGGTCAGCGATGCTCGCCTCCCATGCCTCGTTTTGAGAAGTACACCCCACTAAATGCAAGCATATCTGCCATCCTTATCGAGGTTGAAAAGGATAGAATCCTTCAACCTCCCCCAAAATGAACGTCCCAAGCAAGCGACGAGATAAAACCAAGTGGTGTGCCTTCCACAAAGACCATGGTCACCTTAGAGATGATTTTCGAGCCCATAAGGATGAGGTGGAGGCGCTTTGATGAGGATACCTCGCCAATTTTTCTCAAACAAATGACACCTTCCCCCCCCCCCGTCCCAAGGGGAGCCAACAAGCGAGTGGAGAGGCTGGCTGAGTCCTAGGGATCGGGGCGGATGAAGATATTTCATGCTATCCACGGAGGGCCCATGGGAGGAGCCTTCATCTCGTCAAGAAAAGCTTTTGTTCGAGAGGTAAACTCAGTGCACAACATCCCACCTCTGAAAAGCCCAGGAGCTAGCATCACTTTCTTGAATCAAGACTTGGAAGGTGTCCGAACACCTCACTGCGACGCACTCATGATCAGCATGTGTATGGCAAACCATGAAATGTGCAGGGTTCTAGTTGATAACGGCAGTTAATTCAACATCCACTTCCTGAACGTGTTCAAAGGCCTCAAGCTTAAGTGGGATCGCCTCAAGCCTGTAGGTTACACCCTCCATGGATTCTTCGGGGCCCCCGTGATGATCGAGGGAATTGAAACCCTTGATATTACTTTAGGGAAGGCTCCGGCTACTCGCATAGAAGCACTAGACTTCATGGTGGTCGATATGAAATCCGCATACAATGCAATATTTGGTCACCCTGGGTTAGCGGCCCTCCAAGCAGTAGCCTCAGCAAACCACCTGAAAATGAAGTTCCCTACGGCCGTAGGAGTAGGGAAGCCAAGGGGAGTCAGGAAGCTGCTCGGGCATGCTATACTGCTACAATGGGTGGCTCATTCCTTACCCTCGATGTCGTGGAACTCCCCCTTGATATGGGAGAAGCTAGCTTCGAACCCGTGGACGAACTAGCAGAAGTCTCATTCTCTGAAGAGGATAAAGCTAAGTGTTTCCAGGTGAGCAAGGCACTCCCTTGCCGAGTCAAGGAGCAACTCATCGCCTGCATCAGGGAGAATCGGGACCTATTTGCTTGGACAACTGAAGATATACCAGGCATTATTGATGACTTAATTGTCCACCACTTAAGTGTGAATCTCGTAGCCAAGCATGTCCAGCAGAAGCGCTGCAAATTTGCGCCTGAAAAGAAACAGGCCATTAAAGAAGAGGTTGAGAAGCTCCTAGCAGCCTGATTCATCCAAGAAGTTAGTTACCCCGAGTGGCTAGCAAATATCGTAATGGTCAAGAAGGTCAATGGCAAGTTGGGAATCGACATAGACTTCACCGACCTCAACAAAGCATGCCCAAAGGATCCCTTACCTCTACCAAGCATAGACGCACTGATAGATGCCACCTCAAGCCATGAGTTATTAAGCTACATGGATACATTTTTGGGATATAATCAGATCCGAATGTTCCCGCCAGATATCCCGAAGGCGTCCTTATTACCAATCAAGGGCTCTATTACTACCGAGTTATGTCATTTAGGCTGAAGAATGCCAGGGCCACATATCAACGTTTGGTGAACCAAGGCTTTAAAGAAAAAACCGGCTGAAACATGAAAGTGTACGTGGATAATATGCTCATAAAGAGCCTTAAGAAAAAAAAACATGTAGCCGACCTCCAAGAAGCACTCCGGATCAACAACATGAGGCTGAAACCCTCGAAGTGTGCCTTTGGGGTTGCCCTGGGGAAGTTCTTGGGATTTATGGTGAGTCAGAGAGGAATTGAAGCCAATCCTGAGAAGATCTATGCCATCTTCGACATGTCCCCTCCAACCATGGTCAAAGAAGTTCATAAGCTTATAGGCCAACTTGCCGCCATTGGACGCTTCTTATCCAAATCGGGAGATAAATGCCTCCCTTTCTTTAAAGCGCTTCGGGGAGCGAAGAATATGAAGTGGGGGGTAAAGCAGCAAGAAGTTTTTAAAAGACTCAAAGAACACCTTACCCATCCTCCCATCTTAAGCAAGCCTATACCCGGAGAAACCCTCTACCTCTACTTGGCTGTGTCGGATCAAACCCTTAGTGTTGTATTGGTGATAGAAGAAGATCAAGTGCAGAAGCCGATCTACTATGTAAGTAAGGTGCTCCATGATGCTGAACTCCGGTATTAGAAGATGGAGAAGATGCCATATGCCCTAGTGACGGTCGTCCGAAAGATTAGACCATACTTTCAAGCACATTCCATATGGATCCTCACCGATCAACCACTCAAGCAAGTCCTTCACAAACCAGGAGCTCAGGCAGACTAATGAAGTGGTCAATTGAGTTAAGCCAACATGATTTCACCTACCGCCCCAGAAATGCAATTAGGGCCCAAGCTTTAACCGAATTCATAGTCGAAAGCACAATCCTCGATCCTCCCCAAGAAGGAGACAACCCCCACAATGGAGGGTGTATTTGGATAGGTCCTCTTGCCTCGAAGGGAGTGGAGCTGAGGTTATCTTGGTTGGTCTTGATGAGTTCATACTGCAATACTTCCTACGCCTTAGGTTTCTAGCTTCTAACAATGAGGCCGAGTATGAAGCCCTGATTGCCAACCTCCTTCTAGCAAAAAAGGCGAGGGCACAAAGAGTCGGAGTATTCAGTGACTCCCAATCAGTGGTGAACCAGATCCGAGAAGAATACGATGCGAAGGATGACCATATGGTCAGGTACTTAATGTATGTAAAGAAGATCATGTCTACCTTTAAAGAAGTTGAAGTCACTCGCATTCCACGAGAAGAAAATGGGCAAGCAGATGCCCTCTCCAAGCTCTCCAAGCTCACCTCCTCGTCGTTTGACGAACTCGACCATACTGTGCTGATTGAGGTATTTCTCAGACCAAGCATTGAAGAAGATACATTGGAGCTCATGCCTATAACACCTCGAGCACCCGAAGATTGCTGGATGAAACCCTTAGTTGATTTTCTCGATAAAGGGACCATCCCTGCGGATACCAAAGAATTAAGATAAATTGGGGTAAGGGCTTAATGGTACATTCTAGTAGAAGGGATCCTCTATAAGCTCTCCTATACTCAAGTTAATGGTTGACCATACCTTTAGTGCCTCTCCCCCGAAGAAGCCAACTACCCCCTGAAAGAAGTTCATGAAAGGATATGTGGCAGCCATCTTAGCGCAGGATCCCTCGCACGGAAGGTACTCAATCATGGCTACTACTGGCCCACCTTCCTTGGAGATGCTCAAACATATGTCGGCCAATGCATCCCTTGTCAGAAACACTCCTCTATCAAGCGAATCCCCCAAGACAACCTTAGTTCCATATCAAGCCCCATCCCATTCATGATGTGGGGAATGGATCTTCTCAAGCCCTTCCCCCTGCAACCGAACAACGAGATTACTTCACAAAGTGGATAGAAGCGGAACCACTTGCAACAATCACTGAGCATAGAGTCTAACGGTTCTTCTGGAAGAACGTAATTTGCCAATTCAGGATCCCCCACCCTGATCACTGATAATGGGATTCATTTCACTGGTTAGGGCTTTCGCTAATTTTGCATCGACTTAAGTATTGAGCAGCATTTCTCTTCAATATCACACCCTCCGACCATTGGTCAAGCTAAGAACGTCAATCGAAAAATCTTGGACAATGGGTTGAAGAACTCCCAAGTGTGCCCTGGTCGTATAGAACCACAAAGATAATCCCCACGAGAGAATCCCTGTTCAACTTAACGTTCGACACAAAAGCTCTCATTTCTCTTAAAGTAGGAATACCTTTTCCTCGTCTCCTCTCGTTCGATGAAAAGTAGAAATCAAATGACATTCGAGCCAACCTTGACCTCCATGAGGAAGTCCGAGAGAAGTCTACCCTCCGAAGAAACATCTACCAATACAGAGTAGAAAGATTTTATAATAAGAAAATTCACCCAGCCAACATTCAGGAAGGGGACCTGCTCCTCCGAAAGCTCGAGATGTTGAATCCCCGAAAGAAAGGGAAACTCGCCCCTAACTAGAAAGGACCATACAAAGTCTCACAAGTAGTCCGCCCAGTGGCCTACCGACTTGAAGACTTGGGGGGAAAAGAATATCCAGAACTTGGAACGCCGAGCCCCTGATAAAGTACAAAGAGAGTGATTAATGCCCTCGCGTAATAGTTAGCATGAAACATGTAATAAAGGCCAATCATTATAACGGTCACATCATGTAATAATTGGCTTGCATTGAAGCAGCCACTTAAGTTTGAGTCTTTCAATAAAATTAGTTTATTTTTGTTGCAAAATTCCTTGTAATACATCAACAACTCCTGCCCAAGCAAACACCATCCAGTTGCCAAGCACTCCAACGGACAATTGCGGGATCCATAAAGTCTCATGGGCACGCTTGCCCCCAGGCAAGTGTGTGGGGTATATCTTGTCGTACGAGTGCCCAGCACTCGATAGGTGCGAAGTCCATTCGTGGTTCACAGAACCACCCTAGCCACATGCCACCGAGAAATTGTGCGGGATTCGGTTTGCCTCTCGAGTGCTCACAAAACTCGTCGTCATTACTGTTCGAGTGCTCATAAAACTCGTCGTCATTACTGTTCGGAGTCCACTCGCGGTTCATAGGAACACCTTAGCCACTTGCCCCCGAGCAATAATGGAACCCCTGTTTTCCCAAAAACGTATTTTCTGTGTATATTCCGTATTTAAAATTTCCGTAAATAATGTAACCCCGGGAGTCTCCACTAGTCGCTTCTCCCGAAGGATGATCTTCTACATCGGATGGAGGTACCTTTCGTAAAATCTCGTCATTAAATCTCGCTTCTATATCTCTTTGGGGCAACACTCTTCTCATGTAGCTGAGCTTTGCTTCAGATTTTGAAAGCCTCTCCCTTGAACGAGAAAGCCCCAATTCAATCACATGAAGCTTGGTACGGTAGAGGGCAGCCTCGATATCATAAAAAGCATGTACACTATGCACGACAACCTGCTGACGAAAAAGAATGGTAGATCACTCTAATGGAAATAACCAAAAGTCACAAGACACACAAATACTCAAGGAGCTCAAATACTACACAAGATGTGAATAACTACAAGAAATCTTATTGCAATGTAATGATATAATAAGCAGTCGCTAGTCAGCGATTAGGCATTAATACAAGAGAAAAAAGCAAAATAAAGTCAACTAGCTATGAGATAAGTCAAGGTTCCACCTTGATCGACTGATTCACGCAAGGAGTAGACTCATGACTGCTTCCTTCAACTGCCTTCGGAGTAACTACTATAGCGGACATGAGATCCGCTACAATGTTTTGCTCCTGCTCCCCCTCCTCTTCCCCATCTCCCGCGTCCTCTTCCTCGTCGTTGTCGGGAACGGGATCATATAGAGAGTACCCCGAATGATCGAACCCTAGAACACGTGCTCCAATGTGCCAAAGATCCCTCACGTATGCCTTCTCCATGTTCAGGGCCAGGTACCCCTCGTTTTCGTCCATCGTTTCCTTCACCACATCCTCTCTCTCCTTCGCAGCACTCTCCCCCTCCTTAGCTGCGAGATTTCTCTCTCGGTCTGCCCCTCCTTCTCTTGGACTATCTGCTTATTCGCCTTTGCCAAGGCTGACTCCAGCAATGCGATTTGTGTCACCTGGGTCTCCGATAGGCGCTTTGCTTCCTCCAAATACTTAGCGGTCTTCACCCGCTCCACATGGTCCCTATCACTCGCCACTCTCAGCTCCTTCTCCTATTTCGCCACTCGCTTCAAAAAGTGGCTGAAGTGGCAAGTAATCTACAAAAGGAAAAAGATTCAAAGTTACAAAGAGAAAACTAATTCTATTACATCGTAAAGAATCAAGTGCCGAGATAAAATATTGAAAGCTTACCGCCATGTTAGCCCTGGCTATTTCCAAGTCATTGTTGCTTATGGACCCTACATCCATCGCTGCTCTATCCTTTAGGGTCGCGAGGTGATAAACTGCATGCATACAAGTGGTTGAGTCCCCAAGGAACTCATCGTGCTTCATCACTCGCTAGTCGGGGACTAAAAGCTTCTGATGCTCCTCGGTAAGAATTGCCTCCACCACCGCGGTGAGAGAAGGAGCCTCTAGTGCAAAAGCAACACCCAGAGTGAATCCCCCGGTCGAGGGAGCTGGTGAAACAAAAGACGGAGACTCTAAGTTCACCACCGGGGAGGCAGCCACTGGACCCGTTGCAACCTTCACCTTCGAAGGTTTTGCAGCCGTCCTCTTCCTCTCCTTGGGGGCTTTGTTGCTCAACCCTGCATGCTTAGCTATAATTGTGTTGATGCGGAACAAGACACAAGGAGATTAAAACAGAAAATAAAGAAAGAGGAGAAGAACTACGAAAGCGAAAGAAAAAAAGGATAATCAAAGATGCATACTAGGGTTGATCGGATTGAGACCCCACTAAAAAGAAACTCTTCTGTCACTTCCCTCCAACTCAAAGTCGGTCGATCTAAAAGTATCTTAACAATTTCATCCTCTATGAATTTCGAAATATTCTTTTGATGAATCTTATAGAGCCTCCTCAAAACGTTTAGTCGAGGCTCAATCCCTGCCGCTTGGCAGTGCAGCACAAAGTCATTCACATATCTCCACATGTTTGGCATGTATTGGATAGGACTTAAAGAATACCACCGAAGAACTTCGATCGCAAATGGGGTAGGGGAGACGGAGGCCGACAAGAAATGCATCGAACAAAAAGAAGCACAAGTCGGAAGAGTTAGGCGCACATGCTCTGACGTCAGGGCCTAACAAGATGATATTGAACTCCTTCGGAATCATGAGACACTCCCGAATGCTACTCAAATCCTCCTCCGAAAGCATCGAAGATATGTTTTCCACCTCTGAGTGCTCACGAGGCTCATTATCCTCGTACAATAGCGTCATCCTGTGCACCACTCTCGACAAGAGGTCAGTGGAGTAGTCTTGAACACCGCTTAGGCGCGTCAAGGGGCTAGGAAGCCTACCCAACTCCCCCGCTTCTCTCGCTCTCTCCACTACTGTCTCAACAACAACCGACTCTACCACTCTCTTCCCTTTTATCTATCGTTGGAGGTAGAATCAGTTGCCGATCTCCACTGTGACTCAATGGGGAAGTTTCGTCTCCCGAGGATTCCCTAGACATCTTTGATAAAATAATATATATATAAACAAAAATATATATATATTTTTACATTGGACGTGATAGCTACGGTCGAGAAGTTCGCCGGAAAAAGCAATGCCTCGCCGCAACGACTAGAAAGATGATCGGAGAAGAGAAAAATTTTCGAAAGAAAAAAAGGAGAGAATTGAAGGATGAAAGGAGGGGCAGAGGTTTTATAGAGAGTGGAAAGCGACGTTTGGGCTTCTGAAAGCTTTTGGGCCCCCAAACGATTGGAAATCCCAAAGGCTTGAGGAATCCAACGGTTAGGATGACTAAACGACAAAGAACCCAAACGGTTAGGAAGATCAAACATGCACCCATTGACTTTGGGATCAAACATGCACCCAAACAGTTAGGAAGATCAAATGGTTAGGAAGATCAAACAATCAACGGGACACGTGTCTCGCAGCCGAACTACCTTCAACGTTCGATGGCAGGCGTCGAGCAAACGTGCCACCTATCATGAAATTGCAAAAAATCATTGACTGGTCAATGGTCAACGGTCAATGGGACACGTGTTGCGCATCCGAACCACCTTCAACGTTAGGCGGCAGGTACCGAGAAAACCTGCCCCCGATCGTGAAATCGCAAAAAATTGTTGCGTATCGCTTAGCCAAACCACCTTCAACATTCGACGGCAGGCGCCAAGCAAACGTGCCCCCGATCATAAAATTATGAAAAATCATTGACAGGTCAACGGTCAATGGGACACGTGTCGCGCAGCCGGACCACCTTCAATGTTTGGTGGCAGGCGCCGAGCAAACATGTCCCCGACCGTGAAAGTGCCTAAACACCGTTGACTTGTCAACGGTCAACAGACATGTGTCATGAAACCGAACCACCTTCAACGTTCGGTGGCAAGTTCCACGCAAACGTGCCCCGATTGTGAATTTGCCAAAATACCGTTGACCAGTCAACGATCAATAGACATGTGTCACGAAGCTGAACCACCTTCAACGTCCGGTGGCAAGCGCCGAACAAGCATGCCCCAAATCATGAAATTGCCAAAACACCGTTGCCTAGTCAACGATCAACAGACACGTGTCACTTGGCCAAACTATCTATCTCGTTCGGTGATGTGCTCCACCCCCGATCAAGGCAAGAGCATTTAGGCGTTGACCGGTCAACTGGTCTCGACCATCCGATTTCCGCGATCTTCGTGCCTTCCATGATCAACGCACAAAATTCGGCCACGTCATCCGGTAATTATTTAATTCTTTTTCTAATTATTTAGTTAAAAATTTCGAAAAAATATTAAAAAATCATAAAAGATTAATTAAAAATTCTAAAAAAAATTATTAATTCGGAAATTTTTTTTTCAAAATTCCAAAAAATAATTGCTAATTTAGAATAATTAATTAAAATTTTTGATGATTAATTATTAAATCTAAAAAATTAAATAAATTTTTTGAAAAATAGTTAAAAATTGGTGAAAAATTAAGAAAATTCTGGAAAAAACACAAAATTTCCAGA
The DNA here is from genome assembly GCA_017893485.1 of Hemerocallis citrina. NCBI lineage: Eukaryota > Viridiplantae > Streptophyta > Magnoliopsida > Asparagales > Asphodelaceae > Hemerocallis > Hemerocallis citrina. Next base: position 41,355,359 of record CM030363.1, read on the forward strand.
AAATTCTACAATTAATTTTGGGTATTTTATAAACCCAGAATAATACTGTTACGCCTCGAGCAAGATTAAAACACTCCCCGATAACTCTCATAAATTCTATAAACCCTAAAAAAGGGCAAAACTACTCAAATGTAACACCCCGGATTGTACGATACTTTTATATAAGTATATATGTACAATTGTCTGTATGCGTGCATATGATTGTAGTGGTTTGTTTAATTTTGCTATCGTTGGTGTGCGGTTAGGTTTGCGGGGCGGTTCATGCGGATGGTTGCATTCTAGAAGATGCATGAGAATGAGGAGGACCGATACTGGTGTAAACATTAGTTTTGGTACGACACTTATGCAAATATAATATTGTACGATACTACGATGGGTATATCTTGTGTACACTCGATAAACCTCTCGTCTCGCATCTAAGAATCCATTTAAGAGCAAAATAGGGCAGCCAATCCATTGTACCCAAAAACCATTGGCTAGAGACTATGGTTTCTCACCAAAACCACCCTAGTCTACACCCTAAATCCTACACCCTACTACCCCCTCTTTCCCATCTCTTTCCTTACTCTTTTCCATAAAAAACCCCTTCATTCTTCTCGCATGTTCTGAAAATTTCATAACTCAACCCAAGAAAAGAAAGAGAATGAGAGAAAGGAAGAAAGATTGAAGAAGGAGCTCTTGGAGTGATTCTTGAGGAAGTGAAGCTCAAAGCTACCATCTACTCCACAATCAACTAAGGATGGGGAGTTTCTCTAAACCTTTCTTTTGTCTCTTGATTGATTTCTTGCATGCATGTGTAGTAGTAAGAGTTAGAATGAATGTTTAAGAAAATTGGAAGTTGAAATCAGAAACTTGAACTGGAATCTTGATCTGCATGCTATTTTCTAGATTTTTCCGAGAGCAAACCACATGGAATCTGATCATGAAATTTTTACAGATTGTTACTTTATATGTCTAAATGATTCATGAATTATTTCGGATTTTTCTGAGATTATTTGGTATTTTAATAAAATCCATTTGTGGAACAGTGCCGTAAGGTAGTAGCAGAAATTGGTTACTATGATGCCTGAGATTGTTGGATTTTTCATAATTAATTGGAGCAAGATCTGAGATTTTTACCTTGTATTCCCACTTGTAGCTAGACTCTACAGAAAAACCAAGGAAATATTTGGTTTAAGTTACAGGCATGTTAAAAATTTATCTATCAACAGTAGCTAGAGCTGTAACTGAAGAACAGGATGATTTTTGTGCGTAACTGAAACATGAAGAAACTCAGTGTAGACTTGGAGATTGGACATGAAACCTTTTGAATGTTGTTATTTATGAAGTCTAGTTTCTTTACTGTAAAATTTGTGTCTATTGAATGAGCATAGGATTTATGATGGATTTTATAGCACGTACTGTGCTGGATTCAGTCAGATTTGACACCCTGTAGAGATGACACAATTGAGGCTCCTTAAGAACAAATTTTGAGGAAGTATTTTCTTAGAGGATTGTAGTAGACATCAAGATCTTTCCAACAAGGCCTATTTGAGGTAATTCCAGTGAATGGTTGATTTATTATGATTTTTGCAATACTGGACAGAGACCAGGATTTGAGCTGAGTACTCTGGTTGAGAAAATCTTAGTGTGTGACTTGGTACACTTGAGAGTAATGTGTATTTTAGGGTGATCTATTGGCATATTTTGGACTTCTGACCAACTAGAGGATTGTAGAGGACATCCACACCTTTCCATAGAACTTGGATTTGTAGCATTCTGATGAGTGAGCAGTGTGTTATGCTACCGGTAAGGTGCAGCCCGTGTACAGAAAATATACAGGCAGAGGCTTGAGAGACCATTTTGAGGACTTAAATGATGGAATTTGAGGTTATAATCAACTAGGAAGTTGTATCCTAGGTCTTTACCTTTCCGTATTGGACTTGTACACCCCAATCGGAGTTGTATTGAGGGAGTTATAACCTTTTTAAGTTTCGGGCAGAAACTCCATAGGTTGCTTAGTCTTGGGGGTTGACTAGGTATTGTGAGGACTTTTCCCCTGTGTACTATTAGAGTTAATAACTCTTTTCTAGGGACGTTTGGTATCTGTTGTTGGTTTTGTTGACTCTCATAGTGGGTGTGTGACTCGAGTTAGTCATTAGGGTAAGGTGATACCCTGCATCTGTCGACCCTAAGTTGTGAACTTCCATCGAAGCATAGGACGTCCCAGCCATGCCGTCAAATTAAGCTCATTAGGGCTAAACACACATTCATTTCCCGGGTTAGGGGTGAATGTAAGCTATGGCGCTGGACAATTCCAAGCCCGGGGAAGTAGCGAACCAAACTGGTATCACCAGGGCCAGAGGTCGATAGGCAAGTTTTTGAAAGCAATCTTATCTTTTACCCAAAGTGATTAGAGTGAGGTTGAGATTAGAGTGATGCATTAGGGATTTGGTAATTGCATTAGTACTAGCATACCATAGTCGGTGTTGTACCTTCTTGTCGTACGGATACGTTTTCGGCACTCATGATTGAGTCATCGGCTCATATCTCGATCTGTTAATTCCCAAAGTTTGCCGGAGTAAGGAACGGGAGGCTAGGGGGATTTGACCCTCGAGGCTATCACGTTCCTATGCACGTGGGTTTTTATATATATATCAGTTCATAGCCCGGATTAGGGGTGAACACGCATGCGTCAGTCCATAGCCCGGGTTAGGGGTGGACACACGAATTACACGGTCTTGCGACCGAATTCAATGCGGCTTTCTGAAGATGTCCGTACGCGGAAACTGAGTGGCAAACACGACCACGACTCAGGCACTGTAGTGGCAAAACTAGACCGACCAACTGCAATCTCCTTGGGCTACTGACGATCTATTGGGAACTGGTTGAGTACAAGAGTAGGATGCATGGCGATGATTTGAATCCCTGAAATGTGGAGAAAGACGGCTAGATTTAGTGACATATGTAGTATGGGATGCATTCGTTCTCCAAAGTCTTGCTTGCATTAGAGTCAGACATATGATTTGTTGCATCTAGTCATAGGGTTATGGCATACCACTGTAATAGAATCCGAATCCATTAAATCCTTGTTTGGCACATCACTTTTCTTTTGCATAAAATTATGGTTGTGATTGTAGTTTAGAGGATCACTGTTATCATCAGCTTTGCGTCAGTCGAAGTACTGACGTTCCCCACCTTTTAGGTATCGACTCCTACCTTTCAAACAGGTGCAGAAATATCAGAGTCGCGCAGTAGAAGCCTCAAGCCGAGGTGCAAGTCCCAGGGGAGCCAATGTGCCACTCAGCAAAGTTCAGCAGTAATCAGTTGATTACCATTCCAGAAGGCAGCTGATAGCTTTACAAGTGGAGTCTGTAAATATTTGTAATAAGTTTTAATGAGTGGATGTAATTTGTACTCCATGTCCAAGAACAAGGTATCGGTTGTAATTAACGATGTAATGACTCATTGGCAATAAAAAGTTTTTTAAAAAATTTCTGTATTATTACTGTGTTGAGATGCATTTGAAGGCGAAGATTCTGGTGAGTGTCACGGATGTCCGGTAACGGGGATCCGAGGTGCTTCATGAAAGGTTGTGAAACTCAGTCTTCGGGAGTGGAAGACTTGTGATATGGGTAAAAATAGACTAAAATCGAGTCCATTCAAATTGGGCACGAATCTCTCAGGGATAAAACGATACTTTCATCTATAAACGGGTTCATGGAATAGAAATTAGGCCTCTTTCAAACCCAATAATGCAAAAACGGATCTGTCTTACTGGGTTTCCTTACCAGCCCAATGAGAATAGGTCCAGGATGTTTAAATATGATTTAAACTCATGATTATCCATAAGAAGTGGTTCAAAAACTATATCTCTTATCTTAAAGGAAGTATAAACACTCTCCAACCACTATTATCTCTTTACAAAGAGGAGATAACTAGTTAAATTCAGAAACACCGGAAATTAGAGATAAATCATTATCTCAAAACTGGCCAAAAGCGACTATAAATATCCCCCTACCTCCATCAGAAACAGGTAATCAGTATTTTTCTCCACAAAAGTTCTTTCAAAGTCTTCTTGATTTCTGACTGGCGTGTCAGAGGTTCTGTTGTCGGGATCAATACCTGTATCTAAGACTTTTTTGCAGGTCAGCGGAGGCAGTCACCACCACACGAAACAAATCCTATGGTGCGAATACGTCAAACCGTCAAGCCAATCACAGTCAAAGGCAATCAGCACCGTCGAAAGTCAAAAGGTCAAATTTTTAATTGTTCCTCCAAAGAATCCACATCATCTAAACTACAATCACAACCATAATTTTTAGTTATTCCCATACTGAAAAAAGCAGCAACAACATTAAAAGAGTCAATAATTTTTCAAGTATGGGAAAAACTGCTAGTTTTCGGCTGTGGTCTTTTGAGCCACAACCGAGAAATTCAGGGCCAATTGTAATGACGGCAGATGCACCTTTAATTATGAGGATTTGCGCGGGAGGGTAGAGGTCTTCATAAATCTGTTAAATTCTCTCCGAGCTGAACGAAGGACTCATCAGCAGCACCTTGGTTGCATATTAGAAATAAAAGCTTCAGATGGGGTTTATTTTGAAGGGGTTGAATCCCCAAAGTCAGTACTCTCTCCAATCTATCAATTGCAAGATTTCTGAGCCAAGACATTGACTGCAACTCATCCAAATGTTACAAATAATGTTTACAAAATTTCTTTTACAAAGGAAGATAGAGAGGCACAGGAAAAACCGAGAAGGGAATAGAGGAGGGTAATCCGAAAGAAAAAGAAAAGGAAAATAAATTAAACAACTTACAATAAGCAAATGAAAAGTACAACTCCAAGAAAGCCGAGGCCTGTGTATCACACAGTGTCCTTAAAACAGATTTCGCCTCTCTCCGGTTGCTGGATTGAACGGAGGCGTCTGTCTCCCAGGATGCAACGACTTGGAGCGATCCCGTAGGCACCACGTACCACTCCCGAACTGATCACAAGCGCTTGAACCTATCACCTGACTTACCAACAACAGCAGGACGGACGAACAGTACAGAAGAGAGGGAGAGAATAGGATCTGGTTTGTTCAGCAGAGAACTGTGAAGGGGAGGCCTCTATTTATAGAGCCTGGGTTATTCAGTAACGGCAGACAAGGCATTAACAGCCTTTACTGTAACGGCAGACAAGGCCATTAACAGCCTTCATTGTAACAGCAGACAAGGCATTAACTGCCTTTAACAGTCTTCACTGTAACGGCAGCCTTTAACAGCCTTCACTGTAACGGCAGTCAGCGAATTGAATGCCTTCAGCGTAACGGCAGACAAAATATTAAATACAGCACTGAAACGGCAGACAGAACCGTTTCTGCATTCATTTCAGCCGTTACAAAAAAAAACTGTAGCAAAAGGTGGCTCTGTGCGGGGTGGGATCAAATCGGTCCGGCATTCGTGTCCGCAGGTCGTGCGGGCGCACACAAGTTGCATGTAATCCGGTCCGTGATTTGCACCCCCCCTGCGCGCGCGAGAGAGAGCCTCTCTTCTAGCCATCTTACAATGCTTAGAAGGAGATTACTATATATCCTCTTCTATTTCCTTTGTTATTTCCGATGTGGGACTAAGTTCCCTTTAACCCATTTTCAAGAATGAAAACGTCTCACTTTGAGAGACAATTTCTCATTCACCCCTTAACCGATTTTAGCGAACCAATATATGATTTTGATCTACTCACTAAGGAGAACACAAATCAATCAAGATCTCTCAATAATTCATTGAGGATCTTACTCAAAAATCGGTTCGAAAATAGTGTCTAAAACAATCATTTTCTAACAATCCCCACATGAATGAAAATTGACGACCACAGACAGGACAGACTGACACGACAGACTGACACGACGGACTGACCCGACAGACTTGGTGATAGAATTCAACGATTGATTTCTGCATAGGATAGGTAGGTGTTACCCTTTGAACCTTCCCTTATGAAAATATGTTTACTTTACTAACTAAACAGTAGACGCGATGTCTTTGAACTGTTCTGCCATTTGTGTAAACGATGACATATCTCATACAGAAATCTTTCTAGCGCTTTTTCAGTTCTCACTGTTATGCTCGTTTTGGCCATGAACATACGCCTGGTTCTGCAAGATTTTAACAGGAATATTGCCCTATATTATTCCCTTGGAAGCGGCCCTTCTTCCATCTTACATAGGTGATTTCTTACTTAAGAGTAACCCGCATTACTCTGCTCGGATATCCGACGCATAAGAATCATTAAAAGCCTAGCTTAACCTGTTACCTTGCGGGTATCACTGTTTCATCATGGGAATGGACATGGAAAATCCCCACAGTGATCTAACTTGGTCTTTACAATTTAGTTGTCCCTTTGAACCTAGATCTTGGGATCTCCAGTCAACTAGGTTGGGTTTCCATTGTATCGACTTATTCTTTCATGGGCTTTAGTCCCATTCCCCTCGATGATTTATCAACTAACTCTCTGTTTAACCCTTTGGTTAGTGGATCCGCAATGTTATCTTTGGACTTTACATAGTCCACAGAGATAACCCCAGTAGAGAGTAGTTGTCTAATGGTATTATGTCTTCGACGAATATGTCTAGATTTACCATTATACATATTGCTCTGTGCTCTACAAATTGCAGATTGACTATCTGAATGTATGCAGATTGGAGGCACAGGCTTCGTCCACCTTGGAATATCCTCAAGGAAGTGGCGTAACCATTCAGCCTTTTCCCCACATTTGTCTAGTGCGATAAATTCAGATTCCATCGTGGATTTAGCGATCACTGTTTGTTTCGAGGATTTCCAAGAAACTGCTGCACCACCTAGTGTAAACACATAGCCACTAGTGGATTTTGAATTATCACTCGATATCCAGTTCGCATCACTGTATCCTTCAAGTACAGCCGGATATCTCGTATAGTGCAGCCCGTAGTTACGAGTAAAACGCAAGTACTTCAGTACTCTTATAATTGCTTGCCAATGCTCGCTTCTAGGATTACTCGTGTATCTGCTTAGTTTACTTATTGCATAGGCTATGTCTGGTCTTGTACAACTCATTAAGTACATTAGACTGCCTATGATTCTAGAGTATTCTACTTGAGAAATACTCTCCCCTTTATTCTTGGATAAATGTAAGGTTAGATCTATTGGAGTTCTCGCAATTCCAGAATTATCTTTATCAAATTTTCCAAGAATATTGTCAACATAATGTGACTGGCTTAAAATAAGCTCGTCTGATGTTCTTGTGATTTTAATTCCCAATATAACATCAGCTAGTCCCATGTCTTTCATGTCAAACCTCGAGTTTAACATGTTTTTAACAGATTTAATTATCTGATCATTGCTTCCAATAATAAGCATGTCATCTACATACAAACATATAATGACATATCCATCTTCTGTGTCTTTGACATATACACATTTGTCACATTCATTGATCTTGAAGCCATTTGTCATCATGACATTGTCAAATTTTTCATGCCACTGTTTTGGAGCTTGTTTCAAGCCATATAATGACTTCACCAGTTTACACACTTTCTTTTCATGTCCTGGAGATGAAAAACCCTCAGGTTGTTCCATGTAGATTTCTTCATCTAAATCTCCATTAAGAAAAGCTGTTTTTACATCCATTTGATGTACTTCAAGATTGCGTAGAGCTGCTACGGCAAGTACCATCCTAATGGAATTTATTCTCGTCACAGGAGAATATGTGTCAAAGTAATCAAGACCTTCCTTTTGTTTATAACCTTTAATTACAAGTCTTGCCTTGTATTTATCAATTGATCCATCAGGTTTTATTTTTCTCTTGAAGATCCACTTGGAACCTAAAGGTTTACTACCCGGTGGAAGATCCACTAGTTCCCAAGTATGGTTTTGCAAGATAGAATCAATCTCACTCTTGATGGCTTCTTTCCATTGAGGACCATCACTAGAGTTCACCGCTTCCTTGAAGGTTTGGGGTTCTCCTTCAAGCATAAAAGTCAAGAAATCCGGACCAAAAGATTTTTCCGTTCTTGTTCTTTTACTGCGTCGAGGTTCCTCCTCAACTTCTTCATTTTGGTCTTCACTATCTTCACTGATAGTCTCATGTGTTCGTTTGGAGGAACTTGGTTCCTCCTTTGACTTACATGGAAATACATCTTCAAAGAACGATGCATTTCTAGATTCCATTATCGTGTTCTTTGATATCTCAGTGATATCGGATTTGTATACCAAGAACCGATAGGCACTACTGTTAAGTGCATAACCAATGAAAATACAATCAACTGTTTTTGGTCCTATTTTCATTTTCTTAGGTGGGGGTACTACCACCTTGGCAAGACATCCCCACATTCGCAAGTAATTGTAGGATGGCTTTCTTCCTTTCCATAATTCATATGGAGTTTTTTCTTCTTTCCTTTTGGGCACCTTATTCAAAAGGTAGTTAGCTGAAAGAATAGCTTCTCCCCACAAGTTTGGTGGTAAACCAGAACTTATTAACATCACATTCATCATTTCTTTCAATGTACGATTCTTTCTCTCAGCAACACCGTTGGACTAAGGAGAATAAGGCGCTGTGGTTTCATGTATAATCCCATGCTTAGCACATGTGTCAGCAAATGGCGATTCATACTCTCCACCTCGGTCGCTTCTTAACGCCTTAATTTTCTTATTGAGTTGATTTTCAACCTCATTTTTATAGAGAACAAATTTCTCTATAACTTCATCTTTGCTTTTAAGCAAGTATACATAGCAATATTTTGTGCTATCATCTATAAAGGTAATAAAATATTTATTACCTCCTCTTGTTTGTATCATTTTCAAATCACAAATATCAGTGTGAATTAGATCAAGTGGTTCGGTGTTTCTTTCAACACTTTTAAATGATGATCTTGTTAGTTTTGCCTCAACACAAGTTTCACATTTGTGTTTGGAATCAATTTGGAACGTTGGTATGTGATTCAAGTTAATTAGTCTTCGCAAAGTATCATAATTAACATGTCCTAGTCTACCATGCCATAAATTGGAAGACTCAAGCAAATAAGTAGAAGAGTTAGCTTTATTCATATTATTGACCATGGTCATTACATTGAGTTTGAACATTCCACCACTCATATATCCTCTACCAACATACATTCCACTTTTAGACAAAACAAATTTATTCGACTCGAACACTAAACGAAAACCGTGGTTATTAAGCAACGAACCAGATACCAGGTTCTTACGGATTTCAGGAACATATGCAACATTGTTCAGAGTCAGTTCCTTTCCAGAAGTCATCTTCAAGATCACCTTGCCTTGGCCCTTTATTTCTGAAGTGGCCGAGTTCCCCATAAACATTTTCTCCCCATTCTCTAATGGTTCGAAAGTGGAGAACATACTTCTATTGGAGCACACATGCCGAGTAGCTCCAGTGTCAATCCACCATTCCTTCGGGTTAGAACCTAACATATTCACTTCTGATATCACAGCTGAGAGGTTGATGTCGGAAACATCTTGAGCAATTCCTTGAACCAAGTTTGCTTCTCTGTTCCTGTTCTTCTTGGGAAGTCTGCATTCGGTGGACTTGTGACCCATTTTGTCACAATTGAAGCACTTGCCTTGAAATTTCGGCTTCTTGGAGATTACTGTTTTAGAATCTACCATTTTATAGTCTAGGAAGCGGCCCACAATGAATTTCTTGGCGCCGGCATCCTCAGTTTTATATTTATGTTCTAGTGATTCCCAAAGTTCTTTAGCTGTTCTTTTGTCAATGTAAACATTATACAAAGAGTCGGCTAATCCGTTCATTATGTAATTTCTACACAAGTAATCAGCATTTTTCCAAGCATCCACAGCGGCAATGACTTGGTTATCCTGCTCATCTTTCTTAAGATCTGGAGCATCTTCGTTCAAGAACCTTGCAAGATTCAGTGTGGTCAGATAGAACATCATCTTCTGTTGCCACCTCTTAAAGTTCTGCCCGTTGAACTTATCAGGTTTCTCCCCATGGGAGACTGAGACAGGTACAACGGCGGGCATTGGCACTCGTGCCGCAGCAGCAATTGGTTCTTGCGTTGTATCAACAACCGGCACATAGACCGTTTCAGACACAACAGCATTGTCCAATGCAGTAGTCATCGTGAATCTGAAATTTACACAACACGAGTGTAAGTTTTCCAGATAAAAGAAATAAAAGGAAAAACCGTGCCTCAAAATCGAAAATGAAAGAAATCAAATCTGTTTTAAGTTTGTTACAAATAATGTTTACAAAATTTCTTTTACAAAGGAAGATAGAGAGGCACAGGAAAAACCGAGAAGGGAACAGAGGAGGGTAATCCGAAAGAAAAAGAAAAGGAAAATAAATTAAACAACTTACAATAAGCAAATGAAAAGTACAACTCCAAGAAAGCTGAGGCCTGTGTATCACACAGTGTCCTTAAAACAGATTTCGCCTCTCTCCGGTTGCTGGATTGAACGGAGGCATCTGTCTCCCAGGATGCAACGACTTGGAGCGATCCCGTAGGCACCACGTACCACTCCCGAACTGATCACAAGCGCTTGAACCTATCACCTGACTTACCAACAACAGCAGGACGGACGAACAGTACAGAAGAGAGGGAGAGAATAGGATCTGGTTTGTTCAGCAGAGAACTGTGAAGGGGAGGCCTCTATTTATAGAGCCTGGGTTATTCAGTAACGGCAGACAAGGCATTAACAGCCTTCATTGTGACAAAATATTAAATACAGCACTGAAACGGCAGACAGAACCGTTTCTGCATTCATTTCAGCCGTTACAAAAAAAAACTGTAGCAAAAGGTGGCTCTGCGCGGGGTGGGATCAAATCGGTCCGGCATTCGTGTCCGCAGGTCGTGCGGGCGCACACAAGTTGCATGTAATCCGGTCCGTGATTTGCACCCCCCCCTGCGCGCGCGAGAGAGAGCCTCTCTTCTAGCCATCTTACAATGCTTAGAAGGAGATTACTATATATCCTCTTCTATTTCCTTTGTTATTTCCGATGTGGGACTAAGTTCCCTTTAACCCATTTTCAAGAATGAAAACGTCTCACTTTGAGAGACAATTTCTCATTCACCCCTTAACCGATTTTAGCGAACCAATATATGATTTTGATCTACTCACTAAGGAGAACACAAATCAATCAAGATCTCTCAATAATTCATTGAGGATCTTACTCAAAAAATTGCTCAAAAATCGGTTCGAAAATAGTGTCTAAAACACTCATTTTCTAACAATCCAAACCATCCACGTCGATGATGTCCAATTTTGCTGCAATGATGATCATCATCATTACCCTCACCTACCACAAAACCTATAAGGTCAATGAGTTGTCCATGTTTCAGTTTCCTTATTGCAGTGGGTGCATGGCTAATCGGGGTTTGACAAACCCCAAGGCACCTCACATTGCATGGCTGTGTAATGGAATTCGGAAGTGTGTAAAATTTGTATCGGTTGAGGTTCAAGCATCGTAGGTTTGAAAGGTACCTAAGAGGATCCGGTAGCTCGCAAACGGTAGAGTTATTGAGATCTGGGTATTGCAGGTGCAGGACAGCAGGAGATCTTCCAACCCACTCCATTTTGGAGTGGGAAAGTGGATTTGGAGTTGGAGTTCTTCTCCAACCCAACGCCATTCCTCACTCCAAAATGGCGTGGATGGAGATGGGATGAACAGTGGCGCGCCATATATGGCGCGCTACTGTTCACCCAGAGCCAAATTTTTTCTTTTAATTTTATAAAACCCCTAAAAGTTTAGAAAATATTTAATTAAACCCTTATTAAATATTTTCTTAACAAAGTTTATTACATTCTACTCCCAGAAATAAAAATTTAATTTTTTTGTGTTTGTGGCTAATTGGCTAATTGGTTAAATATTATTTATTAATGTTAAATATTGAGGCATATTATTGGATCAATTCATTAAATTTTTTTTGTTTGTGACTAATTGGTTAAATAGATAAATAGTGGGAAGTTAGAAGAGAATTAATTTAAAAAGTAGATAAAAAAGAATATGCTGAGAATATTCCTTTTTGGAGTTAGAAATGGAGTTATGGGTTGGAGATGAAGTTACTGTTTGATGTGACAGTTACTCCATTTTGGAGTAAAAGTTGCTCCAAAATGGAGTTGAGGGTTGGAGATGGCCTTAGATAGAACTTGGGATGACGCCTATCAGACAAATAGGAAGATCCAATGTGCGGAGATGCCTAAATCTTTGAAAAAGACCAATCAGATTTGAACATCTTGTTGTAGAAGTGTATCAAAGATAGAGCAAGAGATCTTGTCAAATCATACATTCTGCATTGGTGCCTTTGAAGCAAAGTTTCTCGATGTAGAAGGTTTCTACTGATCAAATTATTGTAGCACTCCTCTGCTATATCCTCCTTCTGTAGTGAAATCTCTTAGGTACTGTTCTTTTTTTTACCTCTTATAAGAGGTTTACAGTAAGAATCTCTTGTAAGAGCATCTTTTTGAGGTGTTCTTTTTATATAAAAATAACCTCTTATAAGAACCTCTTATAAGACATTTCTGTTCTTTTTTCACCTCTTACAAGAGTCTATATTACCCCAAAGTCTATATTACCCCAAAGTATATAAATAGTGAGATGAAGGACAAGAAAAGAAGGAAATTTGATATTGAATGTGGCGTTCCAATAAACTGAATAGAAAAAAAAGAAAAAAAAGTTAATTAATAAGGAATACATCACAATCCTCAGAAGGTATGCAAAGGGTGGAGGCGACAATTTTATCAGTGCAATACAACCTCAACAAAACTATAAAAGGAAGTCAAATATACAGCATTAATATAATATAGATAGTAGCTGCTTTTAAACGTCTAAATCATTTACTTACAAATGATGCTGAAATGAATGTGTATCTACACTTCTAAATCATTTACTTATAATTGACAGGCCCCATCTAAAGTAAAATCAGCAACATTGAATTCAAAAATATTAGAGGTGAGCCAAGAAGTGGCAGTCAGATTGAAGAAGCCATGAATTACAAATAATCAAAACATCTAAATGGAATCCAATGATATGATAACAATTGTGATTCTAACAGCCACTATTGTGCCCTTCGAAAAGATAACAATGACATAAGCAAAGTATAAAAATAGTGAGATGAAGAAAATTTGATATTGAAATTAGTAACAATTATAATATAGACTTTGGGGTAATATAGACTTTTTAAGTGATAGAAGTCTTATAAGAATTTGAAAGAGGAAACTAGAAGTCTTTTAGGCTTATAAGAGATTTTGAAAAAAATGTCTTATAAGAGGTAAAAAAAACGCTAAAAAAACTCTTGTAAGAGGTGGACACCTCTTACAAGAGGTAAATCGCTTATAGAGGAGAAAAAGAACACTACCTTAGTTTGTTATGAAGCCTTCTGTCAATTAGTACTGAATAAGATCGGTCGTTGCAATGTTAAATCTTCAGGAAAGAGTGAACAATACAGAAAGCACTGCTTGAGCTGAGCCATTGATGGTAAGTGGAAAACCATCACATTTTTAATATTGTGCATCTCAATCTCCTTCAAATCTTCTGCACAGTCATCATCCTCTTCGCTGAAAACACTTTTGCATGGTAATCAGTGGCGGAGCCAGACAAATCAAAACAGGGGTCCCATTTTTTTTCCCGGCATCGACATAATTGTTGCCAAAAATCACTTTCTTTATTTTTGTTTTGAAAAATTAAAGTAATTGGATCAAAATAAAATTATAATCAAAGTAAATATTCGAATTTATATTCTTAGTATCATGTATTTTTTCGCACATGTACAGTTGTACTCTAAATTTTGTTAGAGTAGTACTAATCAATAATCATACTACACTATTTATATTGTTATAATACTAGAGGCTAAGAGATACGACTCAAATGAATAAATATACTTGTACTTCTTATTCAAAATTTTATCCATTGATCTTACAAATCAAATGATAAGTATCACTGTTAATTTTTAGCCCAAAGCTCATACCACTATTTTGAGCCTTTATTAAGAGGTGGATTAGACTTGGGGGTCCCAAATTTTTTTTAAACTGGGGGGCCAAATAAAAATTATAATCTATATTAGAAGGTTTTACAAAAATTTTGGGATCCCAAATGTGCTCTCTAATCACTTACTCCCTCTGCCCCTGAATTGGTAATGTTCATCCTTCATGGAAGGTAGTTTTTCCATTTGGTGACTCCGAATTGCTCCCATGCTTTTTGCAACATCTTCATTTATTGTAGTAATGATGACTCTACTACTAAAGGAACATCCATGCTTTAAAGGAGTCCATTGTAAATCTTCCATATATCTGCACACCACACATCATCCAGCACAAGCAAGTACATGTTACTGGAAAGTGTTGAGCTGAGGCCAGGCTTGAGCTCTGCCTTGGTTTGAGCGTGGCCACAGTCACCACCTGCACTCCTTATCATTTGCTTCAACAACTGTGTCTCTGAATAATTTTGGAAAACAAAGACCCATATTCTCTTTTGAAACTTGACCTGCATTTTTTGATGGTTGTATACTTTTTGAGCAAGTGTGGTCTTACCTATCCCTTCGAGCCCGACAAACACATACACTAGCAAAAGTTGCGTTAGGCGGAGGATATCATCGTCCGTCTTCGGAAGGAGGCGATTGACTGAGAAGGGGCTTTCGGTTATCACATTCAACGGTCGCAAGAGGTGGCGCAGGAGTTGGCTCGCCGGACGGCCTCCGTTCCCGATAATATCTTAGCCCTCGTTCGTACCGAGAGGGATACACTTTCTTGCTCTGACAGAGGTGTAGCGCCCCGGATCCTCGTTACCGGACATCCGTGACACTCCCCAGAATCTTTGCCTTCAAATGCATCTCAACACAGTAATAACACGGAAATTTAAAAAAAAATTATTGCCAAATAAGTCATTACATCATTGATTACAACCAATGTCTTGTTCTTGGTAAGAAAACAAATTACATAAACTCAGTACATCTTATTACAAACATACATCACTCCTTTCTGTAAAGTTAACAACTTCTCTCTCTTGGACTGGCAGTCGATGGCTCACTGCCGAAGCTCTGCTGAACGGTCAATCTGCTTCCCCGGGACTTGCTCCTTGGCTTGAGTCTTCTGCTGTGCGGCTCTGATATCTCGGCCCTGCTCGAAAGGTAGAAGTCGATACTTAAAAGGTAGGGAACGTTAGTACTTCGACTGACGCAATACTGATAATAACAGCGATCCTCCAAATTGGCAATCACAAACCATCTTGAATGGAAAAGGAAACGTGCATCCTAAACTATGTGGTGCTCGTGTATGCCATGATCTAACAACTAAATGCACAAATCACAAGCCTATTCTAAACCAAGCAAGACTTGAGAATCTAGATCCGCATGCATCTCATACTACATGCGTCCAAGACCCAAGCATTGCCTAATCTAATGCACAAACAAGAATGCACATGATGCACCTACTCTAATGCAATTCAGTTGGGAATGTATGCATCTCATACTACATACTTTCCCAAAATCAACTTCGATGGAAACGTATGCATCCCATACTACATACCTTCCAAGAAGTTCGCCTCTCCTGATTGTAGGGTTCAATCCATCGCCAAGCATCCTACCCTTGTACCCATCCAGTTCCCAATAGATTGTCCGTCGCCCAAGGAGGTTGCAGTGGTCGGTCTAGTTCCGCCTCTGCAGTGCCCAAGTAGTCACCGCCAGTTGGTACCCGCGTACGGACCTCCTCCGAATCCGCATTGAATCTGGTCCTACGACCATTTGATTCCTCATGTCCACCTATGGACTTACGCATGCGTGTTCACCCCTCATCGGGTAATGAACTTATATATACCAAAAAACACAAAACTCCCACGCATAGGGACGTGTGCACCTTGGGAGGTCAAATCCTCCTGGCCTTCCGTACCTTACTCCGGCAAAGCTTTGGGAATCAACAAATCGAGATACGAGCTGGGGACTCAATCCATGAGCAGCCGAAAACGTATCCCTACGACTGGAAGATACAACACCGACTATGGTTTACTAGGACTAATGCAATTTCCTAACCCCTTAATAAACCATTCTAACCTATGCCTTACTCTAATTTATTCGGGTTAAGATAAAGCTGCTTCCATACTTGCCTATCAACCTCTGGCCCTGGCGATACCGGTCCGGTTCGCCACTTCCCCGGATTGGAATTGTCCAGCATTATGGCCTGCACTCGCTGCTGCCCCGGCTGTGAATGTATGTTCGCCCTTGTGAACTTATCTCGCTGGCACGCTCGGACGTCCTACGCTAGGCAGAAGTTTATAATGTAAGGTTGATAGGTGCAGGGTATCCCTTACCCTGGTGACTAACTCGAGTCACACGTCCCACTATGGGAGTCAACAACCTCAAAAACAGATATCAATCATCCCTAGACACAAGTCATTGACTCTGATAACACACAAGGGAAAATGTCCTCACAACACTCAGTCAATACCAAGACTAAGCGACCTACGGGATTTCTGCCCAAATCTTAAAATGGTCATAACTCTATCGATACAACTCCGATTGGAGTATACGAGCCCAATATGGAAAGGTAAGATCCTAGGCTACAACTTCCCAGTTGATCACAAGCTTAAATTCAAACATCTAAGTCCTCAAAATAGCCTCTCAAGCTCCAGCCTGCGTGCTTCCTGTGGACGGGTTGCACCTTACCAGTAACACAAAATCCTACTCGCTCCTCAGAACGTCGCAAACTCACTTTTTATAGAAGGGTGTGGGTGTTCTCAACAACTCTCTAGTTGTTCATCAGTCCAAATTATACCATTAAGTCACGCTAACACACTCATCTATCACCGATACACCAATTCACACGATTGGTCTCTCCAATTCAGAACACTCAGCTCTACTCTAGTTCTCTGTCCAGTCTTACAAAAATCATAGTAAATCAACCGTTCACTGGAATTGTCTCAAATTGGTCTTGTTGGAAAGATCTAGGTGTCCACTACAACTCTCTAATGAATCAGGGTCTCAAAATGTGCTTCTAACAAGTCTCAAATTCCGAATCTCTACAGTGTATCAAAACTGGCTGAAAAAAGGGCAGTGCATATTCATAAAATAATAGTTAATTCCACACTTTTCCAAATGACATAAAATTTATGGTGGTAAAACTAGATATCATAATCAACATTATGCAAAAGATCTCATATCAAAATTCCAATTATACAGTGATTACTATCTATTGCAATTTAGCACAGAAACCATCAAGTTTTCTAATTCAACTTCAGCTACTGATTAGAGCTCGATTTTTCTCATGTCTATAAACTCATCCAAATAATTTTCTGAATTTTTTACATAATCAACATGCATGCAGGAACATTGGGTAAAAATTTCAGGTCAATAGAATGCTTCAATAAATCATGAAAATTTCTACAATACCAGCCATTCTGTTTATCTTTTTCTGAATCTGCCTTACGACACAGTTCCATCTCACGATTTTATTAACATATCAAATAACCATAGAAAAATATAAAATAAATCATGAACGATCCTAACACATATATGAACAAACTATTTTAATTTCATGGTCTAATTCATCATATTATGCTCTCGGGAAAATCCACAAAATGGTACTCCGAATCAATTTTCTAGTTCAATTCTGACTTTAACCTTCAACTCATAGAAGATCAACCCTATACATCCTACCATACATGCATGCAATCAAAATCAATTAAAAGACAAGAAAATCAGGTTTAGAGAAACTCCCCAGCCTTGGTTGTAGTAGAGGAATAGTCTTCTTCAAGCTTCCTTCCTTGAAAATCTCTTATTGATCTTTCTTATTCACTTTCTTCTACCTTCTCTCCTATTTCTCTTCAGGAGGTTTCTTTTTGAAATTTTCAGAGCAAAGAGAGGTAATGAAGTGGGAAAATAAAGGAGAATGGAGGGGTATATGGGCCGGATTTTAGGGGGGTGTAGCATAGGATTGTAGCGTGGTTTTAGGCAAAACCATGGCTCAAAGCCCATTGTTTTGTGGTTGTTATGTTGGCTGCCCAAAATAGGCCTTAATGGGTTCCAACGGGTGCGAGACGAGCGGTTTTAACGATTGCATGCAATACATATCCACTGTAGCATCATACAGTGTTATATTTGCATGGGCGTGTACCGAAAACTAGTGTTTATACTAGTATCGGTCCTCCTCGTTCTCGTGCATCTTTAGAATGCAATTCTCCCATGAACCGTCTCGTAATCCTAACCATATACCACGATATCAAAATCAAACAAAACACTGCAATCGTGTGCACGTATACAGTCAATATACATACATACATATATATTCAGGTATCGTACAATACAGGGTGTTACAAGAGGGCAGTCCTCAGATTTCATCCTTAAGTGAAAGTTTGTCGAGAGGGACTTGGAGATATATCAGCTGAGGGTTAAACGCTTAGAGGTGGGCCTAGCGTCTACCTTTTGGAGTCCATTCTCGAGGCGAGATTCTTACCCGGGGACTCGTTCTGAAATAAGGATGCCCGAGGGCGTCCAAAGTGGAGTAGATTGATTTTCCAGCATTTCTAGTATCCGAGGGGGTCTTGATTCCCCCGGGTTAAGTACCCGATCCTCGGGGACTGGTAAGGAGGATGGAGTCAGGGTTTTACCGAAGGAGACCCCAGTGGTTAGGCCCTTGTGCCTTAAACTTGTAACATCCCATGTAACCTTACAAATGTAACCTCTTATTTCTTGACAATAAAAAGCACGAGAACGACAAGAGATGAGCTAGCTGCGAAGTAATTTGTGAGTGAAGTTTGAGAAAAAGCAAATGTAACATCCCATGTAACCTTGTGCGAGTGTAGTTTCAAAGAAATTTGTGGGTGGCTCTGAGTGCCACGTCGAGGGGAGAGGCAAGAGGTGTGAGCCAGTTGCGAAGTAATTTGTGAGTGGCTCGGAGTACCATGTCGAAAGGAAAGGCAAGAGATGAGCTAGCTGCGAAGAAATTTTGCATGGAGTTCGGAGTAATATGTCGAGGGCGAGGCACGAGGAGCCAGTGTAGTTACGGGAAAATTTGTGTGTGGCTCGGGGTACCATGCCAAGGGGCGATGCATGATGCATGAGCATAGTTGCGAAGAAATTTGTGAGTGGCTCAGAGTGCCCCACAAAGGGGCAAGGCAAGAGGTGAGCCAGTTGCGAAGAAATTTGCGTTGAGTTCAAAGTACCATGCTGAGGGGGTAAATAAAAGGTGCGGGTTCGTTTCTTAGGAGTCATGCACGTGCGCTTCACAAGGGTGTTCACGTGCGGTGTCACGTGTTTGACACAATGATCGATGCGTCTCCTTTCTCTTATATATATATTCTTTATTTTGTTTTCATTTCCTATTACTTTCGTTTACTTTTACTTTCTCCTCTCCACCTTGTTCCCTCCCTCGCTTTACCAAATTTTCACGAACGAGCATGGTGTCCGACGAGATGTTGAGACAGAGGTGTGCTGCCATTAAGGTAGAGAAAGAGGGGAAGCGCCCTGCTCCTTTGGAGCCTATCGAGCCCTTGAAGAGGAAGAAATATAAAGATGCAGAGCCTGTAGTGAAGCAGGAGGCACCGAAACCTCCCACCTTGCCATCTAAAAATGCAGTGTTGCCTTCGAAGCCACTTTCGCCGGTGAAGGTGTGGATTCCTGCTTGGTCAATAACCAAGGTGGACTTATTAGCGGAGCGTCCAAACGCTCTGTAGGTGGTCGACCACCCTACTATTCCTCGTGACCGGGAAACTCTGAAGAAGGAGGCGGAGGAAAGAGGTTTACACCCATTGGCGCAAACCTCCGTCCTAGTAAGGGACACTTATTTATTGTCGATGCACTGTGGTTTTCTCCCTTTTCTTTTACTTCACTAGAGCATGCTCTATTTTCTTGTAGGCAGCCATAAATGGGGCCAAACTGAGGAGGATGGGAGAGGCTTTCCTTCGGAGGGCTCAGGAGGTTAAGGCAAGCTAGAGGTAGATCATGGATCGAAAAGAGGATCTCTGGCAGATGATGAGGGAGTTGAAAGAGGAGTTGGTCGATGAGAAGTTGGTGTGGCAAGTGAAAGAGAAGAAGATGGTGGAGGAATATGACGATGCCCTAAATAGTATCATTTGGGGTGAGGATGAGGGGTACAATCATGCCCTCGGGCATATTGGTGCCAGGTACTGTAATGCCCTGAATTTCAAAATACGGTAATTTGTAGCACAACAGGATCTTTACTTCATTTCGTACAATTTTGCAAGGAATTTAAAAATATTTTCTTTGTACAATGCGGTTCATTTTACATCAACGCAGCGGAAAAATAAAGATTACAATATAACACTTGTACAATTTGAACATCAACATTAAAATGGTCTATCGCTTCAAATTCATCTTTAAGTCTTTGCCAATCCAAGCCCTGCATTGAACACTGTGGGCACGCCAGTTACATACAACTGACGCAATACTATACACGGCGACCCTCTCCATATCGTAGTATAGCGACTCACTTACTTTAGCAACCACAATCTTGAATGCATCATAAAGTGTAGTGGAGTGACTATCCTAAATATGTCAGTGTATGCAATGCCTTAATGCCTAATGCAGATGTTCACGCTATGATGACACTAATGCATACTTGTTCAGATTCTATGCATCCTATACTACATAGGTCCGAGGGCAAGCACCTATGTACTCCACATTAAAGGGTTGAATCTCTCGCCATGAGTTACCACTACCGTGACTAAGGTAAGATTTAGATGTTCTGTGAGTATTAGGCCCATGCCCTGATAATTCCGGAGGCAAATCCCACACCGCCGATGCGCTGGGGACAACTCCCAAACACACCTCGATAATTTTGGGAAAACCATTCTCACAATGCAAGCTATGGCGCTTCAATAGTTCCAAAACACCCCATGAGTGTCACCTCGATCCCGTTAATTTTGAAGATGAATCCCACACCGCCGATGCGCTTGGGACAACTCCCAATCACACCTCGATAATTCCGGGAAAACCATCTTACACCGCAGACCAACTGAGGCCCTCATACCCATGTTTGCCCATACTTCATCACGTCTCCCCTTAGTGCCTGTCCTTAAGTTTTTAGAAGAATCATCACAACCTAGAGCTAGCTTACCCTACCAGACTTAAATCAATATGAAAGGCAGTCAGCCTAACTGGCTACTTCTCAAGAGATACTCAACCCACACTGGTTAGTTCTCATATTTTGTTAATCATAAATGCTGATTTCTAAGGGTCTCACCTAGCGTCTAGATTCCAACAACCATCTCATTCTAGAGATCAATTAGGTTATATCTAACCTCAACATAAACATCTTTATCATCATTTCTTCTTTATCACATTTGACTTCTTATTCATGAAACTTCTTTTATTCAATCTCTTACCAAAAAATTTCATCTCTTATATTCACATTCTATATCAATTTTCCAATCAAATTTCTCATAAACAATGCTTTTTAATTGTTCAGTCAACTAATCACTTTCATAATACTAGATCTACACAATCTTTTCTCACACTAGACTTCCATCCTATTAAATTACTTTGATTAAAACATCACTTTTTGATGCACACATTTTACTTAACAATTCATTACTAATTTCCCTCATTCTCAACTCCAACTTTGATTTTTATATTCAATTCATGAAAATCTTTAATTCTATATATTTCTTTTATTTTCAAATTGAATTCAACTCAATATATAGATGAAAAATGATTTTAAAATTCCCCAATATGAACTAAAATAGTGAGAAATATTTTCAAATGTTCCCATAATATTTTAAAATATTTATATAATTTTTTCTGAATTTTTAAAACAAAAAAAACCCAAAAAAAAAACACTTTTTTGCACAAGAGGTTTCGAACCCGAGATCCCCAACCAAACCCCAGCAGTGCCACGTGGCAGCGCATGGTGCTTCGGTGCCCGCGCTACCCACTAAGGCCAAGCGGGTCTTTCGTTTATATAGGAGTTAAAATTTTGTTAACTCGGTTCTCTGATTATTCTTATACGTAACTATTTCAACTATTTTTTAATTCTACTCTTTCCTTCCAATTAATACTACTATTTTATATCTATAAATTTCCATAATTGTTATTTTATTGACTTTAATTATATTAATGAAGAATTAACCTCACTTTTCCCAAATTAATAATTTCTTTTTCTTATAAGAATTAAAACACATCTTACAACTAGATAAATGTTCTACCAACATTAATGCATCTTTTCTTTTATTCTACTATAACAATTTTCTTCCCCAAAATGTTTCTCTAATTTTTCCTTCCAATTTCTTCATATTTCATACGCATTTTTTAAATCAATTTGTCAGAGACAAAATTTATGCAATCTAATAAAGTTGATTGTTGGTGCCTAACCACTCTACACAGGCCTCTAATTAACTTTTCTCAATTATAATCTACCAATTAAATGATGTAACTTCTCATTAACATACAATGAATTTTTCAATTTTCTACCATTAGCAATCTGTATCACTACAACATGCATCAAATTAACTAGTAGAACTTCATTAAACTAGCAAAACAATTCACAAAACACCTAAGCATGATTTCTACATTATCTAGAAAGTAAGAATAGACACTCACCTCTTATGTTGCAAAATTTTAAAAAACTCCTAGAAAGAATGCTCCTAGCTCCACACAAATTGCTCTCCTTCTCCTCCAAGCAAAAAACCGCATGCCTCCATGAACAAACCGGCCTCTCACTTCCTCTCTTTCTTTTTCTCTTTTTTGATTTGATTTTTTTTTTCATTCAACCTACAATGGGGGGGGGGGGGGGGGGGGTATAGGGGTTTTGTGTGATTGGCTCCCACTACTCTAGTAACCACTCCACTCTCCCACTCTCTCACCCCACTCTCCCTCTCTCTTTTTATTAATGGTCGGCCACCCCTTGTAGCATAAGCATGTGCATGTCTAGCACACATGCACACCTTCTCATTTTATTTGTTTTTTTTTAAATTATACCCTAGGTTCTTGTTACATGACAAATGTAAGAAAGTGTACAAAAATAAATATAGGATTTTATTTGTGGGCTTATATTTTTTTTTCTTTTTTTCTAATGGGCTTAAATTAATCTTCTAGGCCTATGGATCTTCATTAAGAATGAATAATAAAATGAGACAAAATAAATAAGAGGAAAATTTGTGCATTAATTAAAAAAAAGTTTAGAACAAAAAATAAAATAAAATTGCACGTGTGTTACACATGCAAAAGTTAAAATGCATTTTATTTTTAAAATTTCTCTGGGATGTTACAGGTACTCGAACCTCGACCTCAGGGGGCTTGCCATCGAGATGGGGACGGATGGGTCTGCCGCGCCAGCGGGAGAGGTGCCCTCAAGAAGAGAGGGTTTGACGATCCATGAGCCGGTTGTCTCCGCCGCTCAGGGGAAATAGACTCTCCTCGCCTTCGTCGTCGAAAAAGGGTCTTCCTCCAAGTAGTATGCCCTAGGCTATTTATTTTTATTTTCTCCTTCTCGTAGACTGGCCACTGCTCGTCCCTTGTAATGTGATCTTTCGAAATGAATAAAATGCATGTGAGATGAACTTATTTGTTTCGGAATCCTTTACTGAATCTCTGACTTGTTAGCGGTATATCACACTTCGGACTACCAAGCTGAGTGGTGAGTTCTTGAGGCCCTTCACTCGGCGGTAGAGAATTTGTGCTATCACGTGACTTCCTAATCTTCACATGAGCTATCTCATGAGTTAGCTTAGGTCATTCTTTGTGGAAATCGAGATGTTTTCATCTAGGAAGTTGAAACATTGACCTGCCTTGGGATCTGTAACATCTCTCAATCTTTTGGAGATTAATGGTTGAGATCTTTTTGCTGTAATCGAGGAGCACCTACCCATAGGCCTGTATATTCCCTTTCCTCCAAGCTTTTTGTACACCTCATTGTTGTACTACTCTGAATGATCATATTCCTTACAAGTCCGATAGTGAGCACCTCGAATGGCAATCCTAGGACGAGAGGTCAAGTCTTGGGCATTGTTCCTGCAGTCTAGATGTTTACTCCAGAGGGGATCAGTTTCTCGATGTGGAACTAGGGTCCCAGATTTGGTCTGGGGTGGTTCAGAGACCTCGTCAAACGTTCTGAGATTCGTCCTGAGTTCGAGGGCAGAGGCTTGAATGGACTATTTCTCTTGCACGGGCCTCGAGAATATTTGGCTCTGCTGGGGCTCCTCGTGCTTGCGAAGTTCCTCGAAACTTCTTCTACGGTTTGAAGGTCGAATCTGTAGGGGATCGATGTCTTTGCATGGAACTTGGAAATATATCCCGAGCTTCAAGATCTTAGGTTTACCTCGTGTCCCGAGAGCCGAAGCCTAAGTGGACTATTTCTCTTACATGGGGATCGGGACTATTTGGCTCGGTTAGGGCTCCTCGTGCTTGGGAAGTTCTTCTTCTACGGTCCAAAGGTCGAATCCGTAAGGGATCAGCTTCTTTGCATGGAACTTGGAGATATATCCCAGGCTCCAAGATCTGAGGTTTACCCGAGTCCTGAGAGCCGAGGCCTGAGTGGACTAATTCTCTTGTAGGGAGCTTAGGTCAATTTTTGTTCGGCTGGGCCTTGTCGTGCTTGCAAAGTTCCTCAAGCTTTCTTCTAGAATCATCTAGCCTCTATCTCACCGCCGATGCTCGCGTATGGCAGATCTACCACACGCCGACAGTTGGGGGCAACTGGTGCCTCACAGTTGGGCCGTTTTTTGCTTAGAACTTAAGTGTAGTTTCTTGCTTGTTCATTTTGTGTTTTGATTTTTCAACTGTGGACTGTCCACCACCCATCTTGTAATTATGTTTTGTTTAATAAAAGATCTTCGTTTTGTTTTTCATCTGAATGTGTTTGTTTCTAATGAATTTGTTGGAATTGTATGTGAACCACCCAGATTGCCTTGCTGAGGACAGAGGCACTGGTGGAGCGACTTTGCGAGGAAAACTCAGGAATGGCTCAGAGTACCCCACCGACGGTGGTTATTTGAGGCTTGATGACTTGTGATAAAAATTTGCAAGTGGCCTGAAGTCCTGCACCAAAAGGTGAGGTCCAAGGCGTAAGTTATGTTTGTGGAGTTTTGTGAGTGGCTCAGAGTGCCAACCTGTGCGGCAAGGTACGAGGCATGAGCTTAGCTGCGAAGAAATCTACTTGTGGCTCAGGGTGCCATGCCGAGGGGCAAAGTATGAGGAGCGAGGATAGTTGTTGATGAATCCGCAAGTGAATCAGAATACTGTACCGAGGAGCGAAATACGAGGTATGAGGATAGTTGTGAAGGAAACTGCAAGTAACTTAGAATACCATGTCGAGGGATAAGGTACGAAGAGCGAGCCATGTTGCGAACAAATTTTGCTAGTGACTCGAAATACCCTATCGAGGGGCGAGGTACGTGGTGCAAGCATAGTTAGAGGGGAATCCTCAAGTTGCTCAGAATACCATGCCGATGCACGAGCATAGTTGCAGAGAAATCCACAGGTGGCTTAGGATACCATGCTGAAGGGAGAGGTACAAGGCTAAGCCTCACTGCGAAGAATTTTCGCGACTTGAAAATTTCTTAAATTGAAATGAAATTGTATTCATAGGCCGCCGACGAGGAGACGTTCCTTACATTTTCTGGACTTTTGGGGCCTTATTAAAAGCTTAGGGCGCTAGGAGCCATCATGAAATTTCATCAAGTGTTTTGCATTCCAAGTTCTCTTGATTACACTGCCCCCTGGGTCTTCAAATCGGTAAGTCCCCGGGCGAACCACTTTGGAGACTCTGTATATGAGTCAGCTTTCCCTTCTTGTTTGGTTTGGAAATTTTGAGTCTTCTTAGCACCAGGTCGCCTTCTTTGATGTTGGCCGGTCGTACCTTTTTGTTGTGTAAACATTCTACCCTTTGCTAGTATATGTTTCTTCTTATCACAGACCTTTGGCACACTTCATCAAGGAGATCCAGATTGGCCTGAAGGCCTTCAGAGTTCTTGTTTTTATCAAAGCTCATTATCTGAGGTGACAGCAGTCTGACTTCGAGGGGGATGACATCCTCGGGTCCAAATTTGAGGTTGAAGGGTGACTCGCCCGTTGGAATTCTCTTGGTCATCCTGTATGACCAAAGCACTCTAGATAGCTCGTCGACCCACAACCCTTTGGGGACATGTCTAGTCGCTTCTCGAGGATCCAGCAATTGGTAGTCTCTGCTTCCCCATTAGATTGAGGGTATGAAATTGAAGAGAACCTCCGTTAGATCCCCAGATATGTGCAGAACTTGCAAAACCTCTTACTAGTGAACTAAGTACCAATGTCGGTGACTAAAGTATGGGGGATCCCGAACTGACAAACGATATGCATCCAAAAGAATTGTTGGGCTTGGTGCTCGGTGATGGAGGCTAAAGGCTCCGCCTCAACACACTTCATGAAGTAGTCAATGGCAACAATTAGGAAGCGTCGTTGACCGGTAGCCTTAGGGAAGGGTTCGACTAGATCCATCCCCTACATGACTAAAGGGGTTGGGCTGGCTAGCGATTTGAGCTTGGCCTAAGGGATTGTGCTTGATAAAGGAAAACCTTTGACAAGGGCCGAACTTTCAGACAAGGTCTTGGGCATCCTGAAGTAGAGTTGTCCAGTAATACCCACGGTTGAGTATCTTCCACGCGATCGTCCTGCCGCCTATGTGGCAGCCACCGACTCCCCCGTGCATTACTTCGAGTGCATACCAGAATTCCTTGTAGGTTAAGCATCAGAGGTATGGCCATCCGTAAACATTTGTGTATGATTGTTTGAACATTACCACTTTGATGAGCACAAACCTTTTAGCCCTGACCCGGTTCTTCTGTGCTTCAGATGGTTCATGAGGTAGTGCACCATTTTTTTTAGCAATTTCAGGATTGGTTCCATCCAGGTCCTTGGCTGTGCAGGGGGATCAATGCAAAGGACTTTAGAGTTACCTTTGTTGATGCTGGGTCGGAGGAAGATTTCTACTAGCATTATGCAATCAAGGCTCTCGAAAGAAGAGGACGCCAATATTGATAATGGGCCAGCATGATTATTCTCTTCTCTGGGGATTCTCATGACTGAAGCCTCTTCAAAGTCCTCTAAGAGCAGTCTGATGATCATATGGGAGTTGCAAGCCTTGTATGTAGTACCCCAGATTTTTTAAATAATATTTTTAAGATTTATAAATGAATTAAAATGATTTTTTGGGATTTAATAAATATTTTCTGAAAATTTATCTTTTTACACGTACTGAACACTTGCAAACGTTTTCTTGGAAAGTTCAAAATCAAAAATTATTTTGGGGAAACTCGTTAATTATTATTATATATTATTTGTGAATTTTCTTGATTTTTTTTTATATTTATTGGACCTATTTACAAATATTACAAAAAATGGACTTTTGTGCAAAATTACCACTTGGAGTGAAAACTCCAGAATTTTGGATTTTTGGGTTGGGCTTGATGCCTAGTAAACTCAGGGTTAAAAAGTTTACTTTTTGTTTAATAAATTTGATTTGTTTTACAAGTTTTGATAAAAAAGGGTCTTTTTGCAAATTTGCTACTTAAAGGGGCAAAAATGCAATTTTGTTTTTCTGGATTTCTCAAACAGTGCCTGCTGATACAAGGGGGACTATTTTGATTTTTAAAACTCAATTAATTTGATTTTATTTGGTTTCCAAGTATAAGGTTTTATATATGTAAAGACATATTTAAAAGAGGTATTTTACAAATTTATTACAAACCCTAAAAACTTAGATTCCGGCCTATTTAAAAGGTGGAGTGCAGCCGTCTTTTGCTGCACAACACAAAGGATTTTATTATTATTATTTCTTGGATTTTTAAAGAGAAGATCTTGGAATTCTTGCGAATGAGGGACTTTTCTTGTTCTTTATTAACTTCGTTCGATTTCTTTAACAAGGT
This sequence comes from Hemerocallis citrina, assembly GCA_017893485.1. Classification (NCBI taxonomy): domain Eukaryota; kingdom Viridiplantae; phylum Streptophyta; class Magnoliopsida; order Asparagales; family Asphodelaceae; genus Hemerocallis; species Hemerocallis citrina. The sequence continues at coordinate 41,383,173 of CM030363.1, forward strand.
GAGTGACATATGTTTGTTTTGTTTTGTTCTATGCATGTTGTATGTGATGATTTGTCTATTAGAAAATATGTTAGGGATTGGATGAAGATGTAATGAATTTTTGGTGAGTTGATTAATTAAAAATTGAATCTTTTTATGAAACTATACTATTGATGGTTAAAACCCTATTTTGATGACTTAGGATTATTAAAAAAACCTAATAAAAATCACGAGTAGGATGTTTTCAATCATATTGTTGCTGATTTGAACGTATTATTTTGAGTTGTGTGATGTTATGGCATGAAAGTACACAAATTTGATTAAAGAGGAACTTTACTGTGTGTATGCATACCGCTAATCTTTGCGAAGTCATTCTTTTAACTTACATGGACACTGAAGGTCTGAAATGCATCATTCTCAGGGTTTCATTATTTCTTTGCTTCCACTAACGAGGGATAGTTAGTCTTCAGTCCTTGACTTTGAACACCAATACAGATTTCTCACGATATTCCTTGAGGATTCTGGCTGACTGAATTTTTATCAAAACAAACTGTTTCCTATTCATTCAGACTGGATCACTATATCCATTTATATTGTTTGCAGTCGTAGAACTTAATGCGTATATGCAGTATAAGTATAATTTTGGGAGTCAGTCAAGTCGAGTGATATGGCTCATGGCAATTATTTTAAAATGGCCCCTACAGCTAATGTGCACAGGAAATTAATGTATCTGTAAAAGAAAAAAAAGAAAAAAATATAGTAAAATTTGTAATGAACGACTACTAGTACAGTGCCCTTTCCATTCTGTTCAGCCACAATAATTTGTTCTCTTGTACAATATTCTGCAGTCGGCATTGAACCAGATCAATAGGATGAGATCTTGATATTAGTATTGAACTCATCAGTGGTTCTGTTATACTAGTACTTGTTGCTACTTGTGTGTCTTTGTTGTTATGATTATATACTCTTTGTGATCAGGTTATTTGTTGATATAATTTGTTTTTTTTGGCAGCTATAAAGGGTAGTCTCTAGTCTGTCATTTAAACTTACGGTGTTTAGTAAATCGCATGAATAACAATTTAGTAAAGTTGGTCTTATTTTATGTGATAGTACTGAGTCTAGTGTAAATACATTAGCAGGAAATAACTGGTTGGAGGTATTTCAATACTAGATAGATAGCTTGTGCAAATACGACAAAAACAAAGTTTTTCGATTGTTCTTTTTTTTATTTGTTTTATTGATGAGATTGTTTAAACTTCATACTATAATTATAGAATGAGTTCTTGAAGTAACTGATACACAAATACACTTATATACACATTCACACTACAGAACTTGCAGATGCAAACTGCAGGCTAAATGAATGTATAAGCAGGTTGGTTTTATGTATGTCTTTTTTCTGCATATCCAATATGTAAATGTGTTTGAGTTGTATAATCATGCCCCAATCATTCTGATTCTAAATTTTGCTTTGCATCCTTAGCCTTATACACATTGTGCATATACTTCACATTTCAGTAAAGGAGCATTTATATATCCATTGTGCATATACTTCTATTCAACAAAGAGATATATATACATACCCATTACTGCATATACTTCATAATCAGTAAATATACCCATTCCTGCATATACACTTTATTTTCTAAAACCTGCATATACACTTCAATCAGTAAAAAGGATTTCTATATATATACTCATATATTCATACATCAGTAAAGGGGATCTTTCTATATTATATCCATACATACCACACCTCAGTAAAAGAGTTTTCTATGTATCCGATACATACAGTTCATATCAGTTAGGAGATTTCCATACCATATATATATATATATATATATATATATATATATATATATATATATATATATATATATATCCTTCATTATAATATATGTATATACACACAAACCTTAAGTCAGTAAAAGGATTCCTATATACTTATATATAGATGTTTCACATCAGTAAAAAAAAGGGATACCTTCTATATATCAGTTGTTATATGCCCATATGATCACATCAGTATTTTCTATACCCTTCCTATGGTTCAATTTCCGATATCCGGGTTATAGATGAACCCTTATATCCTACTTATAATTAAATCTCCTATGTTCTGCATATAGTTCAAATTTCTATATACTTGCAAATAATCCATTTTTTTCCTATACATGTGCATATGATAATCTTCTATACATCACTATATGATTCATTCCTATATATGTCAGTTACTATATATATATATATATATATATATATATATATATATATATATATATATATATATATATATATATATATATATATCATTTACAGATATACATGCTTTTCCTCTACATCCTGTGTATGTTCAAACCAGTATAAGGATTTTTCTATATATCATGAATACACATATGTACCCTTCATATCAGTAAAGGGGACTTTTACAAATATACCTATGCACAACTCCTTTTAGTAAAAGAGTATCTTTTATATATATACTAGATTTGCCCGTGGGCACGTGCCTACGGCACGTTTTCGGAACGATACAAAACACGAAAAGTCATGTTAACAGTAAAACAATAATTATGTAGCTCAAGTTTGAATACTATGACAATAATTAGTTATAAATAAAAGTATATATTGAAAAATAATTATAAATGGGGGTATAAAATCTAACTTCTTAGAATTTTAAGTGTGGAAAATAATGAAATTTGATTGTTGAAGAGATATTTGCTATTAAAAATTCTGAAATTTTACAAAACCGAAATCTTAAAATCAAAATTTCTAAGTAAATAAAGAAAGAATGGGAGAGAGAGAGAGAGAGAGAGAGAGAGAGAGAGAGAGAGAGAAATATGAAAAAATAAATAGAGGAGAGAGATAATAATAAAGTAATGAGTTTTTTAGGGGGGAAATTTGGTTTTGAGGTTTGAAATTTTAGAGGAAAAATGTGTTTTGTGAGATTTGATATGGGCCTTTGATTTTGGTGGGAATTGATTGTGAGCCACTTGATAGCTTTCTTTGTAATTTATTATATAGATTTACTCATATACAAACATTATGAATGAATGAATTTTGTATGAGTAAATTAGCAAAGAAATGAAGAGATTATAAAGAAAGATTTAATTTCTGTTGATGGTGGAGTTGTGAATCGCTAGGAGTTAAGTGGGAGTCCTGCGAACCGACAGATGAGATTTTGTGGATTTAGACCAGAGGGGTCTTGGGTTTGTTTTGTGGAATTAAGTCTGGCAGGATACACTAACTCTAAAGAGGATGAATTTTGTGTTCTTTTAATAATAACCAATTTAAGGACTGGTACTAGTGGAGATGTGATGGAACTTGGGAAATGTAAGTATATACTTTTGGTTTTGTTAGTCCAACGGATGCGTTCCAGAATTGTTTATCGTTCTTTCTCGAGAGGACATTTATATGTTCGCATGTCGAGGATCTGCATACCTATTCACGGAGCATGCAGGGTGCATTCGCGTGTCGAGGATCGGTGGGCCTATTCACGGAATGTACCTGGTGTATCTGCACGTCGAAGGCCTCGCAAGCCTATTCGTGGGGTACATGGCAGGGAGGTGGTTCTTCAGTTGTTAAGCTATTCTTACATGATGCTTGTGCGTCGAGGGCTGTGGTGTAATATCCCGACCGACTATTAATAATATTATTTTATTAGCGTTCGACTACTTGATTATTTTATATTTTTCTTCACCATTGTGATCCTTTTAGCCATGACAACCTAATAGATAATTAGGGATTTTTGGGTACTAAACCTAGGGTTACAAAGACATAAGAGGGTTAAGAATTCTTCTAGAAAACTTCTCCCCCACATCAACCTCCCCCCACATAACACCTCCCCCACATTTCTTCCTTCTCCCCTAGGTGAGGCCGGCCCCATTTCATGGAGGGGCTTATGTGCAAATGTGTAAGAGCACATTTGCACTCTCCACCCCTCTCTCCTCCTATAAATACCCCCTTCCTTTCACCATAGTCTCATTTTAGAAAGAAAGAAAGGAAAAGAATGAGTGGACTAACTTGAGAGTTTTATTTGTAGGTTTGCTAGAAGTTCTAGGAGAAAGAAGGAGAGTAGCTAGTGCTTCCATCAAGAAAAGAAACAAGGTAGGGGTTTCTCCTAGGTTTGTTGTTTATGTGTTTGTTTGTTTGTTTGTTGTTGTTTCTTTGAATGGTGTTTGATGATCCTTGTTCTTCTTACCCTCTTGTTTATTTTTCTTTTGGTGTGGTTACTTTGTAGTAGTATGGTTATATGAGTTTTCTCATTTTGAATGTTGTTAACTACTTGGACTAAAATAACACATGCATACAAATTTGTACATACAACCATGTAAGGTTGTAGGACTTGAATGTGAACCCATGCATAAGGCATATGAACTTGTATACAACCCTTTTGGTTATAGGACCTATGTTGAACCTTGGACAAAAAAAGGAGAAAGCACATATTGGATTGAACCAAAATGGATGTTCTTACTTATTGTATTATTGTTTAGTTCCTTTTAATCTTAAAGTATGAAAAAAAAGAAACTACCTAAATCACTAGTTGTAGAATAAATAAAAAAGGATCTTTTCTTTTAAATCACTAGTTGTAGAATAAATAAAAAGATCTTTCTTTTATAATCACTAGTGTTGATAAATCAACTAATAAAGACTAGTAGACAATCAAGAAGTAGCTTGTTAAAATAAAGTAGTAGTAGTAGTAGTAGATAGTTGTATGTTATATTATTTTTGGTTCAAATAAAGTAGTAGTAGTAGTAGATAGTTGTATGTTATATTTTTGGTTCAAATAAAGTTGTAGTAGTAGTAGATGTGTATGCTTCAATTAGAATAGCATAGTAGATGTGTATGTTTCAATTAAAGTAGTAATAGTAGATGTGGAATTTATTATATCATATTTAGGGAAGAGATTTGTGTTTAGAATGTTGTAGGATTCATTCTAAAAAATACCTACCATGCTTAGATTAATTTATTTGTGTTTAGAATGTTATAGGATTCATTCTAAAAATACCTACCATACTTTGATTAATTTATTTGTGTTTAGAATGTTGTAAGATTCATTCTAAAAATACCTACCATGCTTAGATTAATTTATTTGTGTTTAGAATGTTGTAGGATTCATTCTAAAAATACCTACCATGCTTAGATCAATTTAATTGTGTTTAGAATGTTGTAGGATTCATTCTAAAAATACCTACCATGCTTAGATTAATTTATTTGTGTTTAGAATGTTGTAGGATTCATTCTAAAAATACCTACCATGCTTAGATTAATTTATTTGTGTTTAGAATGTTGTAGGATTCATTCTAAAAATACCTACCATGCTTAGATCAATTTATTTGTGTTTAGAATGTTGTAGGATTCATTCTAAAAATACCTACCATGCTTAGACCAATTTATTTGTGTTTAGAATGTTGTAGGATTCATTCTAAAAATACCTACCATGCTTAGATTAATTTAATTGTGTTTAGAATGTTGTAGGATTCATTCTAAAAATACCTACCATACTTAGATCAATTTATTTGTGCTTAGAATGTTGTAGGATTCATTCTAAAAATACCTACCATGCTTAGATTAATTTATTTGTGTTTAGAATGTTGTAGGATTCATTCTAAAAATACCTACCATGCTTAGATTAATTTATTTGTATTTAGAATGTTGTAGGATTCATTCTAAAAATCCTACCATGTTTAGATTAGCTTAATTATGCTTAGAATGTTATAGGATTCATTCTAAAAATTCCTACCATGTTTAGGAATAATGAATACCATGCTAAGTGTAGATACATGCTTAGAATGTTGTAGGATTTAAATTAAAAATACCTACCATGCCTTGGAATGTTGTATGTTCATACTAGTTATATATCCGTGCTTAAGACTTGCTATAAGTGCATGCTAAATCGCTTCATAATTAAGAATATTGTGAGTTGATGGTTATGTCATATATACCATGATTAATTGTCGTAGATTGATGCTTGAAATTGCATGTCATGATTGAATTGCCATAGGCTAAGTAATAAGAAAGAGCCATGTTGGAATTATAGTTATAACTACCTCGTTGTAGTTGATATTAGTAAAGAACCATACATGCTTGTACGGCATAGTATAGCATCCTAGTTGCATAAGGATATGTACCAATGTTTATGTGGGTTAGGAAGAGAACCCATGGACTCTAGTCGAGTAGGTTCTAATTTAAAATGGAACCATAGCATATGAGCACCCTTCATTCATAGTAATAAAGGGTTGAAAAGTTCTAATAGTTGTAGCTTGATAAAAAGCTAGTTTAGGGTATTCAATTACCCTAAGGGTCATCGACCATTAAGACCACATCCTACCCCCTTAGAGTAAAATGGATAGATCTCACCTCGGACGTCGACGGATTTTAACCGATGTAGGTTGACCGTGGGCCGAGAGTGTTGGTAGAATCCAAGTTAGGGGTAGGGATGAGTGAGAGAGATTTTATTACCAGAGTCTTGGATCGAGGGACCACGAGTCAGACCATAATAATCCAATTTGGAAATTATGTGAGATCGCATGAGGATAGTGACATCATTAGGGTAGTGACTTATAAAATCATTACTTAACCTTTTTGCCAGAAAGAAGGGGAGTTGGTAGTAGGGTGCACCGTACGACCAACCCTTTCCTTGGGGCCGATCATAGGTGGTGTTATTGGGTTGTACCTTCCTGTCAAAAGGGATACGTACGATGCCTTCTCACTAGTTGGGGACATGGGTTGCGTATCCTGATTGTTAATTCCTGAAGTGCCATGATAAGGCGGGCGGAGCTAGGGGGGATGGACCCCCGGAACTCCGTCAGGTCCTATGCCAGGAGGGCGAACAGGCCATGGACTACGGTCTGACCAGGGGGCGGTAGGGGGCTCCCCTGTTAGCAGTATCCCCGACGTTTCGTCAGGTTTTTGAGTGAGGTCCGGTAGCCGGATAGCAGTGGCAACATAGACACCACTGGCGAACTGCATTAGTGGGACTTGACCACGTCTGCAACCTCGTCTGTCACGTTGTATCTGTCAGGAACAGGTTGTGTACAATTAGAATTCATAACACGGGTTTAAATCCCTATATATGGAGAAAACGGCTTGAGATGGGGCGCATGTAGTATGGGATGCATGTTGCTTTCAGAGACTTGCTGACATTAGAATATGAGCATCCTAGCCTAGTTGACAGCGCATTAGTATTCTAGTTTAGTTGACAGTGCATTGATATTCCAGTTTGAGTGACGCTTATTAGATTCTAATCACTGCACTCACGAACACTTAAACTACACCAACGTACTTTACCTGTTTGTATATGTTGTATTGGAGATTCGCTGCTATATGATCAGCCTTTAAGCGTCAGTGAATACTGACGTCCCCACTTCCATAGGTACTGGATCGCAAGTACAGGTGCGAGATTCAGGAGGACTCAAGGCAAGGAAAGTGAGGAGTTAATGACATGTTTTAATTTCCGCTGTAATAACCATTTCATGTATACTCTGATGTAATCTATTGTATAAATGGGAACATACGGCCTGTAATATTGAGTTAATAAAAAGTTTTAAATTTTCCTGTTTTCTGTGTATTGTGACTAATTGAAGGAAAGGTCTTGGCTCGTGTCACGGTTTTCCAGTATTGGAAATCGGGGCGCTACATGTGGTGCCTATTCACGAAGTATTCTGGATCTTGTTTCCATCACCGTAGTAGGATTAGTTGCATAACGAGTGATCTAAACCTATAAAGTGGAGAACGTTAAGGTCTTGCACCGGACCTATGTAGTATGGAATGCATAGAATCCGACAAAGTATGCATTAGAGAGTCAGCATATAGCAATTGTGTTTTCTTGACTTGGTTTATATGCATAATGATTTCTGTTTTCTTACACTTGACACTTAGTCTAGATTCACTTGATGTTTTCATGTGTTACTTATTACTATCTTATATTCATTAATGTTTTGTGTTTTATTTAATGCTATTTCATACTTCATTCATTGTCATTGTTGATACATATTGTTTATGATTTTATCCTTCATGTTTATTCATGTTGCTTTTGTTTTTATGTCACTCACACCATTATGGATCCCCTGTAGTTTTGGGGGTTAGGGTTTTTCTCTAGCCTCATATTTTACAGGTAGGTGCTTATAGCTTGGGATTTGGATGCTTGTGCTAGAATGATAATAGAACTTATGTAAAATTATAAAAGAAAGTATTGTAAAAAGAAAAGTCTTGTAAATCAAGGTATTTTGTATTCCGCTGTATTTTGTAAACAATTATTGTAATAAAAGTTGAAATAAAAATTATCTATGTTTTGGTTATGTTTACTATTGCAATTGAAGTTGATGCTAGAAATTGTGCCACGTATTTCTGAGATATCATATTCGAAATTCGGGGCGCTACATTGTACTCCCCGGACACCTGGTTAACCACAAGTTGAGAATCACTGTAGGACTTGACTTGTTTTGCCCCGGCTTTGCGAGCTAGGAGGAGCCCAGTGATCATCGCCTCGTACTCGGCCTCATTGTTGGAGGCCTGAAAGTTGAGGCACAAGGAGTACCGATGACAAAGCTGTCTAGACCGGCCAGAATCACTCCGGCTTCGCTACCTCTCTAGTAGGATGAGCCGTCCACGTAGAGCTCCTACAATGGTTTTTCTTCGTTATCCTCAGAAGGCTCAGGGATAGTGCACTCGATGGTGAACTCGGCGAGTGTCTGACCTTTGATAGAGGTTCTTTATTTGTAGTTGATGTCCTGCTGGCTAAGCTCGATGGACTAATTGATTAATCACCCAGAGTTTTCTGGTTTGTTGAAAACCTGCTTCAGAGGTTATCTATGAGGACCTGGATGGAATGGGCTTGAAAGTACGGCAGAGCTTTCGTTCTGCCATGACTAAGGTGTAAGCCACCTTCTCCATTTTGGCTTAACAGAGCTCGCTATCGTGGAGCACTTTGCTCACATAATAGATGAGTTAATGTGTCCCCTCATCTTCCCGTACAAGGACTGCACTAAGGGCATGCTCAAATACCGCCAAGTAAAGGCAGAAGACTTCACCTTGTTCGGGTTTGCTGAGCAGAGAGAGGGATTGGCGAGGTACTTCTTTAGTTGGTCGAAGGCCTACTATTGGGGTTCTCCCGACTTGAATTTCTTTGCCCCCTAGAAAGGAAGAGATTTCTCCCCGAATTTTGAGAGAAAACAGCTGATGGCTGCAAGTTGACCTGTGAGCCTCTAAAACTCCTTGACGTTCTTGGGGGAGCCATGTCACGGATAACTTGAATTTTTTCGGAGTTCTCCTCTATCCCTCGTTGGCTGACCATAAAGCCAAGGAATTTCCCTAAGGTCACGCCGAATACACACTTAGAAAGGTTGAGCCTCATGTTACTCTTGTTTAATACTCTGAAGGCCTCCTCGAGGTCCTTCACATTGTCTGTTGCCCTGAGGCTCTTGACGAGCATGTCATCTACTTACACCTCCATATTTCAGCTGATTGGTCCTTGACAACCAGGTTCACCAGTCTCTGATCGGTGGCCCCTGCGTTCTTTAGGCCGAATGGCGAGTCTGTGGCCTCGGAAAGGAGGGTAGTTATGGATCGAGTTCACTTCCTTGACAAATGCATTGATGGAAGAGTTGGATCCTCCCTTCATTAGCTCTCCGTATATGGAGTGTAGGATGGTCATTCTTTTAGAGTTCTGTGGTTTGGAGTCCATCTCTAGACATTTATTAGGGCCTTAGTGAGGGGGAGAGGCTTTCTGGCCCTTCTGAGTAAATTTAGACAATTATGCCACATGCATAAGGGCCTTAATTTCGTCTCTCAGTGCCTGACAGTTATCGATCTCATGGTTGTGGTCCAGGTGAAACCGACAGTATAACTTTCGGTCCCTCTTCTTATTCCCTTTGTTCGACCGAGGGGGTGTCGGATCGACCCTTCTTCCTCCACTTCCATGAGGATGGCAAAGATACTCGCATTAAGCAGAGTAAATTTCTCGAACCGGGCACTGGGAGAAGACGCCTCTATCCGGAGGCATCCTTCTGAACCTTCTTCAATGCCTGTGGGTTATCCATCTTCCTATATCTCTTGGCAGGTGATTCATTCCGACCTTCGGGGTGTAGGGCCTCCTCAGCTTGGATGTATTTCTCACTTCGGAGCGAGAGGTTAGGAAAATCCGAGGGAGACTTTTTGTCCAGTGAGGTCTTCAAGAGGTCATGTCGGATGTTGTGCCTGATAGTCGTTGTCGTGACCCCGGCATCGAGGGAGGCGATGAACCTGGTTTCCATAGTGAATCTCTGAAGTCTTGAGGGACTCCCTATCCCTCTGCATCAGGTACAGTGAGACGCTCGTCTTTTTGGCCCTTCGGTTGGTTACGATGTGGGAGAGGAAGTTTTCCTCGAGCTGGTTGGAGGAGAATATTGTGTTCGAGGCAAGTCTGAAGTACCATTCGCTCGCGGAGCCCCGCAGCATGGCGGGGAATGGGCTACAGAGGAGGGAATCCGATGAATTGTGAATCATCATGAAGATTTTCAATCTCTCAATGTGAACAACTGGATCTAATTCCTTGTTGTAAGTATCGAATGCGGGGGGCTTGAAGCTCCTTGGGATCGGGGCTTCGAGGATGAAGAAGGAGAAGGGAGGACTTGAAGGTACCTCCTGTTTGACTACCTCTCTCCTTCCCCTATCTAGTCGAGTCGGTCTTCCTTCTTTTGCAATGGCTTTAGAACTGCATCTTCTCATCCCTTAGATCGGGTTGACCCATAGGACTTTTCATTCTCGGTCTTCCCCTTCATGTGAATCATCATGAATGTTTTCAATCTCTCAATGTGAACAGCTGGATTCTATTCCCCATTGTAGGTATCGAATGCAAGAGGCTTGAAACTCCTTGGAACCGGGGCTTCGAGGATGAAGAAGGAAAAGGGAGGACTTGAAGGTACCCCCTGTTTGACGACCTCTCTCCTTCCCCTATCTGGTCGAGTCGGTCTTCCTTCTTTTGCAATGGCTTAAGAACTGCATCTTCTCGTCCCTTAGACCGGGTTGACCCGTAGGACTCTTGTAACGCCCATTTATGCAAATACGTATTTTCATGAGTATTTTTATGTATCTCAATATTTATAAATTTTTATTGTTAAATTCATTTTAAGTTTCTTTGTTAAAGCATTTTTCTAAACAATAATTATAATTATTGTGAATAAACTTTGTTTCCATTTCTACTTGATCAACTAGTTGCATTTTGACCCTCAAAGATATTGTTACTGTTTCGACTATTTCAACAAAATTCCTATTTTTTATATATCGATAATATCCTGATGATTGCTATTATTATTTTTAGTATTTTTATTATTATTATTTGATTTTATTATTAGTATTATTATTTTTATTATCATGGTTATTATTTCTATTCTTATTGTTAATATGGTTATCTATTATTATTATTATTGATTATTAAAACCAATCAATTCTTATTTAATAATGGTGTTTTTGATTGTTTCAAATAATTTATGTAATGCAAATTATATCAGATATCTTATTTCTTGTATTCGAATTTGTATTGATCAATTATATTCATGTACAATGTATTTTTATTTATTGGATCTATACCCAAATACCCAAAAACCTTATATCCTACTTTTCCCCTATAAATACTAATCTCTTCATTAAAACCCTAATCCTATATTAATTCCCTAACCCCCCCCTCAGCCGTCTTTAACCCTCTCCCCCTGTGCATCACTACCTCCTCTCTCTCTGTTTCCGCCTCCAAACCCAAACCAACCCATCTCCCATCGCTATTGACACTTTCGCTCGAACCCATCCACCTTCATCCTCTCATCACCCTCTCCTCGTCATCCTCGTACTGCCGCCAGTCGTCGAGCGCCTCTCATCCCGTCGCCTATTGCCGCAGAACCCATTTACCCATCTCCTCGCCGCCGTTCGTCTTCGCCCTCTGTGCACCCTCGCATCCACTGAAGAACCCCTTTCGCCTCGTCGTCATCGCCGTCCAAGACCCAAGCACCCCAATCGTCGTCTCCTCTGTTTCATCAAGAGAAATAGAGCTTTTTCAAGCCTCGCTGTTGCCGTCGCTTCCCGACCGCAGCGCCGTCGTGCCGACGTCGCCACCTCGCCATGGTCACCGCTGCCGAGTGCCCCTGCAGTGCCGCACCGTCGCCGCCAGAGTCTCCGTCCCCCCCCCCCTCGCTCTTTCTCTCTCTCTCTCTATCGTAGTGAGGAAGAAGAAGCACAGTGGTCAATATTCGGTGTTTGTTGTTCCAGTGTAGGGGATCTGTCACCGGTGTTTGTTGTTTTGTCTTGGAGATCCGATCTTGAGTTTAGGTGTTGATGTCTTGTGTTCGCTGTTTGGTGTTTTGCACGTGGGTCGCACGTGTTTTGGTTTGTCGCCTGGGATTCTTATCCCGTTATTCTATTTATTCAAATCTACGAAATAGCAGGCAAGTCTCTTTTTGAACTAGTATTTTATTTTGTTTAAGATTCCTTTGATCTCTGCAAGTAGATCCCGTCCTTTTTCTTATCATGCTGTATTTGACATTTTCGTTAAGTTTATCGAGGGTTTACACGAACTATCCCGACATACTCTTAACATCGTGCCGTTCTCTTTGATCTAAAAGCTAGTCCCTATTGTTTCATGCATATGCTCATTTACATGAAAACAACTAGACCCATGCATAGGATTGTTTGATAGATTGGACATGTTAAATTAAATGTGTTGGATTGAATTTGAGTGATGAATATATACCATGCCTGCGAAATTGTATCTTAAACATAGAAATATGCATGTTGACACCTAGGATCACTTTGATTACCAATTTGCATGAAATATATGGTTGCATGATTTATTTATTGCCCTTTTATGTTAAAACAAATTCTGGACTGCTAGTTGTCTCTTTTTGAATCAGATTTTCGGCCATGTTACTGTCATAATTTGAAATAACTTTCTGAACATAAAATGTATCCTCGGATTTCTAGTTTACTGCCCTTTTTGCGGATTTGAATTCCGATGTGTAATCTGTTAGATATCATCATTTTAGTACAGTTGTGTCAGAATTTCCAAATTCACAAATGCATGCGTATCCTGCTGTTTCATAATTTAATTGACCATGCTAACAGTAAAAGAAAATTCTGAAATAAATCTAGCTGAGACTAGACATGTGTAGTAATGTCCCATAATTTTTATAGATTTATTGGATGAGTTTTCTGACCAGAAACAAATAGTTGAACACAATTTACTGCATTCTGCCTGAACATAAAACCTGAATAGAATAGAGTTTTTACCCTAGTTTCCGTATCTTTTATATGCCTTATATATATTTGCAGGAACCGTGTGGAATTCTACTTTTTAGATTTTTTGGGATTCAGGTTTGCTTTTCTGCAGTAGTCGTAATCCATGTTTTAGTACAGCAAGGTCATGCTGTTCTGATTATGTGATTGTGCTAATTCAATGTTTTTGCTTCATGATTTGTCTGTAACGAGTATAATTAGTCATACTTAGTATAAGACAACATTGACACCTTCTTGCATGCTCACATATGATGAAAATAAACTAATAACAAGTCATAGTATTATGGGTAGACTTGATAGTGAACGATCAGAAAATGTACTCGGCAATGCCTTATCGTTATATTGTATTAATTGGAAGGATGAGAAATATTGATTGGAAGGAGAAGTATTGATCGCAAATTATTGACTGTTAATTATTGATTGTAAAATTGTCGTTATCGATGCCGAGTACACGATCCGTAACTTCACCATCAGTCCAAAACGTTCACTGTGTGCTTGCACCGAACCTGTAGTATGGGATCCAGCAGTACGTGCACTAGATAGGTTAATAAAATGATTAAAAACCTGCATACTTGATCCTGTATTGAACTTGACATCACTCATTACATGAGTGATTAATTGTAAACCTTTGATATTATTGCCTGCTCTTTGCTTTATTCTTTGACTTTGATCCTGTCCCTTTTTCTTTGATATTCATGCTTCCTTTATCCTCTATTTTTTTCTACTTGCTGTCCATGACTTGCTCTAAGGACACTCTTTTCTCTCTTTTTAGATCAAGTATTCACAGGTGTTGAAGGAGCAATACCAGAAGAAATTGGTGAGCAAACTCTCTGAAGATCGGAGCTGGACTATTAGACTACTTAGCTATCTCTTATTATTTTCTTATTGTATTACTTTTATCATACTTTGTATTCTTGGGCTTTTATGACCCGAAGTTTGTTTTATCCCAGATGTTAGATTATTATTTGGTGAATCTATTTCATGATTATTTTGGAGTTTATTCTTTGTTTATGTGATTATATTCTTCCTGCGTGGTTGTTTTCTCTTGTATATTGTTGAGTTAGACCGGTACAACTTATGTATGATGTATAATCATTCACTGGGCCTTCGTTATGTGCTCGTCTTTCCGTATTTTGGGAAGCGGGGCGTGACAACTTTTCATTCTTAGTCTTCCTTATATGTGGATTCTCTTAGTGGTGGTTATGTCAGGCTCCCTCTCACAGAACTTGGAGGACCTCATTTCGGAACTCTTGAAACTTGGCCTTGGTCACGTGGCATCCTTCTTCCCTTGGGCCATTTGGGAGTCGGTGATCTCTCTGGGAGAGACTCTGCTTCTCTCGACAGTGGGACGAGTGACAGCTTTGGCTCGGAGGGTGATCCAAGTGCCCTTCACCATTTCTGGAGCGATTAATGTGATAGCAAAAGTCCTTCTCATTCTGTCAATTGTTAATGAGATTCCGGATGTCTGAACCCTCTGGACGTTCAGGCCTTCATGTGACCGAACGAGAGGCACTTAGGGTCGGCCCCTATTGACATTAGCCTCACTACTATTGCGACCCTTGAGTGGTCGCTTGGCTGCGGGACGGACGTGTTGATGGAGGTGGGGGTCATCGTGACACCCCTTGATAATCATGCTCTTTGCCTTAGGGGCCATGTGAGAAGAAGTCCAACAAGATCATGGATCGGATTCGGAGGTCGGATGCCTTCTCACAGACGATGTCAATCTGATGCTGCTGATTTCTGGTGTGGGAGCAACATGTGATAAGTTCTTGTAATTGAAGGAAATATCAGATCTCAGCTGTAAATCCTATCCTGATGAGAGGCTAGAATTTGATTGAGATGTGGATCTAGTGGTGGTTGTACTGCCTGTTGGCCTGCCGCGAAACCTGCAAAAAGCCTAAAACACCGGGAGATATCCCGACGACAGGCCTTCCGACGGTCAAGTCAGTAACCATATAGATCAAAGTGACATTAGTCTGCAAAAGATTGATTACCTTGTAAAAGATGAAGGGGAGGGGGGGGCATATTTATAGACTCACAAGGGATCAATTAAGGGAATATTTCTTAGTAGCTTAATCAAATACTGCGAATTAAGGAGCCTATTGGGTGATTAACTCATGATTTTAGGAGATTTGATCACTAACCATAAGTGGCTAGTCAATAATTTCTTGGTGTGTTGATCCTTGGTGTTGGGCCTGTAGATGACTCACAAGCTGTTCCGAGCCTTTATCGTAGCCCTAGAGCCTCGAGATTCATGTCAGTATTGTGCGGTGCTGATGAGCCTAGATTTTCACCCTCATCATGGGGTAATTTAGTAAAATAACTATTTTACTAAGACTTATCAAAAGATTCGAAACCAATGCCTTAACTTAGAACGAGAAACAACAATCTTATTCTTACACAATAAATAAATCGAGAAACTTTAAAAATAAAATGGAGCGAAAAAAACCAGTTGCCAAATTTTAGAATAGGAAAATCTATCAAATTAAGTGGATATCATAGCTGCTCAATTTACTAATATAAGAGAGAGAAATGCAAAAAATAGCAGAAAAGAATAAATCGTAAATTCGTAGACATTGTTTGAAACCAGTAATCTAACAAAAATCTATTTCGATAAGACTTAATCAGAATAATCGCTTAACTAAATGGGGAGACAATAATTTTGTTCTTACACACTAGTATGTCCCATGTGCAATATTGCACAGTCCAAATTAATTATGAAATCCTATAAAATTGTAAGATAATTTCAAAACTTTAACTTAAAGAAATATAAAATTAAGAAGAAAAAAGAAACAAATGTTGCACATTTTATCACTATGCTAGGTTTACAAATCATATAAAAATTAAATAAGATATTAAGGTGACATTCTCCTTAAAGAATGTTGCACAAATGGTTATCTCAAAATTTTAAAACTATTTCAAAATCTATATTTCATATATAATTGTAGATTGCACTTAGATGACATATGCATAGGAAATTCACCACAAATGACTAATATGGAAGAAAATAGATACTTCATGCTGATCGGGCTGTACCAAAATTATGAAAATTTAAGATTCATTTTTGTTTATGGTTTGCATCCATGAGAAGGAACCATCTATAAACCCTTTCACTATGAGATCCCAAAATTGCAGAATACAATAGGTCATACAAATAAAATTTAGAAGAAAATTTATGAGTAAGGTGGCAACTATGGGTATACCCCATGTGCAAATTGTACAGACTAAAATAATTTTAGAAGGATGAGAGGAGGGATATGAAGGATAAACCTCTTTAGGCTAGTTAATAAAGTATAAATCTTATTTTTTGAGACTTAACTAATTAATTTGTATATATGGTATACCCCTATGCAAATTGCATAGACTTTACAAAAAGATAGATATCAAAACATCAATAACATTCAATAAAAAATTTGGCAAAACCTATCCGTATATAACATTCAATAAAAGTTTGCCTTAATGAATTGGAAAGACGACATATTATTTTTGTCTTGCATCCTACATTAATAAGTGTGATTTTGGGCAATTATTTAAATATGAATAATAATATTATTTTTATTATTTATTTAATTAAACACAGTGAAGAAAAATAGAACGAAACATTATATACTGAGAAAATAACAATAGGAATTAACATGAAAGAAAGTATAACATGAGATAAGAACACATATCACATACCTGATGTAATGAAAAGTCTGACTTCCCTCAATATAATTGAAAATCTCCCACCATATTTGAATCTTCACACCTCCTGTTGGAAACAAATAGTTGAAAATTTTCCAACAACACCAATTTGCTGATTAATGAATATTAAATTTTAATAATAGACCCTTGAAATTTGTCCCTTCGATTAGATTTTTTTTAGGTAGGTTCATCTCATTAGTAAACATCTTAAAACAAAGTTCACAGTTCAATTGAAAGTAATATAGAAGTGAAATGATTAAAATTAATATATATGAATAGCTGATCAACTTTGATCTACAATCCTAGATCAAAGTAGAACTCAAAGTTCTATATAGATTGTGTAACATTTCGTCTTATTCATACATATTATAACTATATATTTAACACAGTTAAAATCACATGACAATAAGCTTTCTTATACGACTTTGGTGTATAGTATAGTGGAAAAAGTTGCAATTCATACATATTATAACTATATATTTAACATAGTTTCACTACAAGCAACCTTTTAATCTTTAATTGCAATTCAAGGGAAAACTTGCAGCGCACAATTTAAATTCCAGCTACTTCTAAGTTGCAACCACAGTGAAAACGCAACTCTACTTGCAATAAACACATCCCCAAAATTCGTAGTTTCTACCTCATCAAATAAAGAAATTTGAAGTAAGTTGTTGTGAGATTATCAGAAGAAATCTTTCAAGAAAAAAAAAGTTTAGGTTTATTGCACAATAAACAGCACAAACATGATGAACTACAAAAGCACTACATAAGAAGCTGTTAACTTAATGAATTCGATTACGACCTACTTACAAAAAAATATAAATACATAAATAAAATAATAAAATCACAAATGACGCAATGTCCATTACACCCATAAGGCCTATCTCCAGATGATAATTTTCACTGAACTTTCTAACAACCACCTTGTGAGCAGCAACTCTTCGACCTAATTAATGCTTTTGAATCATTAAAACTACCAGATACTAAACATGTTCAATTAGCATGTACAAATTTACCAAGTTTAATAGTTGAAGTAGTTGAACAATAAAATTACTTTAAAAAGCTATAGAAGAACTAAATTTCAAGTGCAGAGCTGTAAAGAGAGAAATTTGAGGACATAAAATATATGTGGTTCAAGGGAAGAAACTTGCAACTTACTATTTAAATTCCAACTACTTATAAGTTGCAACCACGGTGAAAAAGCAGCTGTACTTGCAATGAAACACAGTCCCAAAATTCGTAGCTTTTGCCTCATCAAATAGAGAAATTTGAAGTAAGTTGTGAGGTTATCAGAGCAGATCCCTCAAGAAAAGAAGTTTAGGTTTACTGCACAGTAAACAACAAAAACATAATAGATTACAAAAACACTGTATAAGAAACCAGTTAACTTAATGTATTCGACTTTACGGCCTATTTACCAAAAAAATATAAATACATAAATAAAATAATAAAATCACAAGCAATGCAATGTCCATTACACCCATAAGGCCTTCACAAACGACACAATGTCCATTGCAAAATCTTTTTTCTTAAGCAGTAAAACTACCAGATACTAAATGTCACGCCTCGCTTTCCAAAAATACGGAATACGAGTACATGACATTGGCCCAGCGAATGACAAACATCACCCATAAGCTGTTTATTCGGTTAACTCAACAATATAATCAATACAGAATAAATGCACAGGCAATAATAATAATCTCATGAACAATAGTACTTGGACACTTCAGCTAAAAATATCCAAATACAATAATAGTCCAACGTCTGGAACAAAACAAAATTCGGGACGTAAACCGAAAACAATAATAATCCAATCCAAAATAATAACAAGTCTCAATACATTAAGTTTATTAAAGCAATAGGCAATTAAAAAACAGTAGTCTTCAGAATGTTTGTTCTCCAATCCCAGTAGGCAATTCTCCTTCATTACCTGTATACACTTCATCTAAAAAGAGGAGAAAAATTATCCTTAGAGCAAGTCATGGACAGTAAGTAGCAAAAGCAGGGAACAATGGAATAACGGTATAACAATGAATCAATGGATCAATAGGAATCAATAACATGGACAATAATCATGATAATCGATGCAATGGCTATAAACAATGATGCAATATTCGGTAACGGTAATCAATGATCAATAATGGTAACACTTAGCCAATATTCGATATCAATAGGAACAATGATGAACAATATGTAGTGTCGATAATGTGTCAATCCTTATGTCTATTAATCATTTTAACTCCTAATTAATGCACGTAATAGTGTATCTCATCAGTTCCATACCATATGTTCGATGCATACAATCAATTTCGTTTAGACTATAGTGGTAGACTTTATAGTTCATGTACTGGGTATGATGACGATAACGGTAATAACACAAGCCATGTGTAATTTCTTACACGATGACGATAACGGTAATAACACGGGCCATGTGTAATTTCTTATACGATGATGATAATGGTAATAATCACGGACCATCTTCCGAGTAAAGTCGCTATATCATCAAATACTCTAGTCAATCCCTTAAACTCCGGCTTATTAATTATTTCATCAATGCAACAATACAATGTGCAAACTAATGGACATTTCGGTGAACGATAGTATCAATAGGGAAACAATAGGATAATAACATGGAATAGGACAATTAAAATAGTGACAATAACTCATTAGGATCATGCAATGCAACATAAATACATTAATTCATGCAATAATACGATATAGGAATAATTTATCTATTAAAATGTGGAATCTAAAATGCTGGACGGCTAGCGCAGTCAGTACAAAAATATAGTTTTCCACTGACTCAGAAATCAAAAGTTGAATCTGTCAAAAATTCTAGAAACTAGACTTCCACACGGTTCCAATGCATATTTAAAGTTCAAATTTCGACAAAAGTAGCTAGGTCAAACACATGGTTCTTTGCAGGTTTTATGTTTAGGCAAAAATTCGACATCTTGTTGTTTAAATTTTAGAATCAGCAAGAAATCGATATTAAATTCAGTAAAAATACTTTTTGGACTCCTAAACATGTTAAGCAACAATCTGGAAATTTTTAGATTATAATTTTATCATTTGATCAGCATTTTTACTATTTAAACATGCAAGATACAAGAATCTAAAAATCTAGAATTTGAAAACGCAGCTGTCGTAAAACGGGCATAACTTTTGCTACAAAACTCGGAATTCAAAAATTCAAAATGTTCTGGAAACTAGAAAGATAAGGCTACAATTCATATTAAGAAGTTTTTTTCATTTTAAGGTTGTACATTGGTTCGAAAACAGCAGTCAATATTCAGGTCAGCAAGCATATACAGGGTTTTGGGGTATTTTCATGAAAATAAATTAATTAAACAATATGTGTATCGATTCTCTAGTCAATAAATTGTGTAATCAACATGATGGGTGTCAAAACATGCTAAATAAAACTAGAACACGCTCATACATTAATTTATTATCAATCAATCATCAATTGATCAAACAACATACAACCTAGCAATTGTCTCTACAATAATTTATTTGTGTGGCGATTATATGAACAACCCTAGTATCAATTCTATATGCACTCATGAAAGATCCAAACATTAGAGTCAAAAGTGGCACAATGTCAAGAATATTAGGATTAGCTCGTGTAAACCCTCAATAGACCCAACGAATAGATGAACAATCGATATTACGATAATAAAGAGATTTACTTGCAAGAGTTTCAATAAGACTTGAATTTGATACAATTAACAATTCAAGAGGACGATGTATTGCCTTATAAACGGTGAATTTGAATACCAAGAATAATGGGATACGAATCCCGAAGAAACGAACCCACGAACTAGCAAATAACACGTGCACAATATGTGCAAAAGGGAACCCGAACAAAACAAAGAGACAACAGCAAAAGAGCACACAAAGAAGACTGCAGCAACCACAGTGGTGGTCACGGCCAGTGGCGGCAAAGCTGGCGGCCAGGGGGCGGCGACGGGGACGAGCACAACGGTGGCGGCACTGGTGGTTCTGGTTGGCGATCGAACAGGGAGGCAGCGCCGGGTTATGGGTTCTGTTGTTGTCGAGCGAAGCAAGGAAGGGGATGAACGGGGTTGGTCTGGGCGGCTGTGCAGGCGTCGACGGGGGGTTGGGTGATAGGAGGCGGCGACGGGGTGGCCGGAGTTGGCCGGGGAAGACGCCAGAAGAGGCTTGGGGGGTTTTGGCTGGAAAACAGAGAAGGAAGAGAGAGAACGGGAGGAGAGAGAGAGTAGGTGAGTGAGTAGACAACTATGGTTTCGATTTTTGTGCAAAAATTAGAGTTTGCATTAGGGTTGTATTTATAGGGTACAATTAGGGTACTGGATTAGTGATTTAGGGTTCGATAATAGCGGTTTTGGGTCAGGAACAATTAAAATTGGGTTTAAGGTTCAATTAAGAGATAGACAAAAATCAATATTGTTCAAATCAAAATACCCACAATTAAATAAAAGAACAGTAGGATCAACAAGAACGAAAATTTTCATGAAATTTTCTTAATTAAAATAATAATCAAGAAGAAAAAATAGGGTTTTTATTCAATTGCCAATAAAAATATTACAAAGGGGAAATATTGAAAATTATAAAAACGGTAGTTACATTCCTACCCACCTTACAATAAAATTTCGTCCTCGAAATTTAAGCAAGTGGTAGTAGTGTAACCCCGAGGAAAGGAAAGGACAAGAACTACTAAAAAAGATGGGAAAATCTCTTCCGAATCACACTTTGAAGCTCCCAAGTCGACTCGCGAGGCGAGTGAGGATTCCAAGCAACACGAACCAACTTGATAACCTTATTCTTCAAAATCTTCTCCCTTCATCCACAATCGACACTGGATGAATCTCACATGACAAATCTGGTCGAACCGACAACTCCGAATAGTCAATAACATGACTATCATCCTGAACATACTTCCTGAGCTGAGAAACATGGAAGACGTCATGCACTCCAGCAAGAGCTGGCGGCAATGCGAGTCTATAGGCCACCTTGCCTACTCGCTTCACCACATCAAACGGACCAATGAATCTAGGGCTCAACTTGCCCCCACCACCAAAGCGAATCACACCCATCCATGGAGACACCTTGAGGAACACATGATCACTCACTTCAAACTTTAACAGTCTCCTGTGCATGTCTGCCCATTTTCTCTGCCTGTCCTGTGCGGCTTGCAAATGCTTCCTGATCTGGGCCACTACATCAAAAGTCTTCGTGATCAACTGTGGCCCCAAAAGCTTCCTCTCACCAATGTCATTCCAACACACTGGTGACCTACACTTTCGACCATACAAGACTTCATACGGAGCTGACTGAAGACTAGCCTGGTAGCTATTATTGTATGAAAACTCCACCAAGTATAGATGATCCTCCCAAAAACCCCTAAACTGAAGCACACAGGATCTCAACATATCCTCCAAGGTCTGAATAGTCCTCTATGATTGACCATCTGTCTGTGGATGAAATGCAGTACTGAACTTCAGCTTACTCTCAAGACTGGTCTGAAGACTCTCCCAGAATTGAGATCTGAACCTAGTATCTCTGTCTGATACAATACTAACAGGAACACCATGCAATCTCACAATCTCCTCCATATACCTCCACAAGTTCCTTCTGCTCAGTAAGAACCATAGCAATAAGTCTTCTACTCAAAGTATCAGGCACTGAATTAATATTGCCAGGGTGATACTGCAAACTGATATCATAATCTGCCATCAGTTCCAACCATCGCCTTTGCCTCATACTCAGCTCCTTCTGGGTTAACACATACTTGAGACTTTTGTGGCCTATAAAGATCTCCACTCAGTCTCCAAGTAAATAATGTCTCCAAAGCTTCAAGGCAAAAATCACAGCAGCAAGCTCCAAATCATGTGTAGAATAATTCTTCTCATGCGGTCTCAATTGTCTAGATGCATATGCAACAGCATTGCCTCGTTGCATCAAAACAGCACCCAAACCTCTACCTGAAGCATCACAGTGAATTACAAAACCTCCTGATCCATCCGATATAGTCAACACAGGTGCTGATATCAACCGGTTCTTCAATTCAACGAAGGCTTCTCCACAAGACTCATCCCACACAAACTTCTGATCCTTTCTACTCAACTTGGTCATCGGCCCTGCAATCTTCGAGAAATCCTAAACAAACTTCCTGTAGTAACCCGCTAGACCAAGAAAACTCCGAACCTCCAATACAGACTTCGGCATCGGCCAATCCTTAAGTGCAGAAGTCTTGGACGGATCGACAGAAACACCATCACCAGAAATAATATGGCCCAAGAATGCCACACGATCCAACCAAAACTCACACTTGCTAAGCTTCCCATACAACTGATGATCCCTCAAAGTCTGCAGAACAACCTTCAAGTGCTCAGCATGATCATCCCGATTCCGAGAATAGACAAGAATGTCATCAATGAACACCACCACAAACTTGTCCAAGAAGGAAGAGAAAACCCGATTCATCAAGCTCATTAATACAGCTAGAGCATTAGTAACTCCAAAAGGCATCGCCAAAAATTCATAGTGCCCATATCTTGTTCGAAAAGCATTCTTCTGTACATCCTCGGCTTTCACCTTAACTTGATGATAACCAAAACAAAGATCCAACTTTGTAAATACAGAAGCGCCTCCCAATTGATCAAATAGGTCATCAATTCTTGGCAACGGATACATGTTCTTCACTGTGACATTATTGAGCTCGCGGTAGTCAATGCACAACCTCCGACTACCATCCTTCTTGTTGACGAACAGAAATAGAGCTCCCCAAGGCGAAACACTTGGCCTGATAAACTCTCTATCCAACAACTCCTGAATCTGCTCTTTCAACTCGACTAGCTCAACATGAGCCATTATGTACGGAATTTTTAGAGATTGGGGTTGTTCTTGGCTGAACATCAATATTGAACACCACTTCACAATTTGGCGGTAATCCCGGCAATTCTTCAGGAAAAACATCCAGAAAATCCCACACAGCTAACGGTGCGACAACATCATCAGCACACACTTCCTCCATAACTCCAACTTTCTGACTACCCAACTTCTCCACACAAGCAAGCAGTGTTTCGCCGACACAGAATTCAAATTCCGGCTGTTTTGGCATATGAAACACCACCTTCTTCTTGCGACAGTCAATCACAGCATGAGTGGCACCAAGCCAATCCATCCCCAGAATCACATCAAAACCAGAATTGCCAATGACAATCAGATTGGCAACAAAATCCACACCACCAATAACCAAGGGACATTGCTCACAAATTTGAGAACACACGACAACACCACCTCCTGTAGAAATGTTCCAAGCCAATGGCATATCACTACTAGACAAGAGATGCAGATCGACAAAGCGGGAGAAAACAAATGAATGAGTTGCACCAGGATCAAAGAGAGCATGAGCAGGAAAGGAATGGACACAGATAATGCTTAGTAAGAAGTTAAAGTGACAACACAAAAGACAGAAACAAAATGCAAGAACAGACATGAATGAGAGGTTAACATGAATAACAACAGGATAGAATAACAAGATAGCAAGGAAGAAGGAAGCAAACGATGCAAGGAAGAAGGAGCAACAAGAGAATCCTGGGACCTGTGGGTTATGGGCCCACGATGCTTCCGCTGCGCTACTCTGATGGAGAAACTCCAAGCTGTAGACATGTCATTGTAGATCAAGCAATGCCAATCAGTGGACCGAGAATGAAGAAGAAGAACGGATGATACCAGAATTAAAAGAATATGGGTATGAAAAGAATGACATCATACCCAATAAGGAATCAATAAATGGAAGGGATCGAAGAGAAATCAAATAAGACTAGTTTCCAGATCATGTTGGACATCAATTGTTCATGCGATCACTGTATTGCACATACTGTTGAGTCAACCCGATAAAAACCCAAATCTGATTAATATATCAATCAAAGCCAAGCTACCTTTAGTTATTTATGTTTGACTGATATATTAGATACCACTAAAAACCTTATCACACCCTGCTTCCCAAAAATACGGAATACGAGTATATGACATTGGCCCAGCGAATGACTAACGTCACCCATAAGCTGTTTATTTGATTAACTCAACAATATAATCAATACAGAACAAATGCGCAGGCAATAATAATAATCTCATGAACAATAGTACTTGGAATAAAGCAATATAAAAATATCCAAATACAATAATAGTCCAATGTTTGGAACAAAATAAAATCTGGGACGTAAACCGAAAACAATAATAATCCATTCCAAAATAATAACAAGTCTCAATACATTAAGTTTATTAAAGCAATAGGCAATTAAAAAACAGTAGTCTTCAGAATGTTTGTTCTCCAATCCCATCAGGCAATTCTCTTTCATTGTATGTATACACTTCATCTAAAAAGAGGAGAAAAATTGTGCTTAGAGCAAGTCATAGACCGAAAGTAGAGAAAGCAGGGAACAATGGAATAACGGTATAACAATGAACCAATGGATCAATAGGAATCAATAACATAGGACAATAATCATGATAATCGATGCAATAGCTATAAACAATGATGCAATATTCGGTAATGGTAATCAATGATCAATAATGGTAACACTTAGCCAATATTCGATATCAATAGGAACAATGATGAACAATATGTAGTGTCGATAATGTGTCAATCCTTATGTCTATTAATCATTTTAACTCCTAATTAATGCACGTAATAGTGTATCTCATCAGTTCCATACTATAGGTTCGATACATACAATCAATTTCGTTTAGACTATAGTGGTAGACTTTATAGTTCATGTACTGGGTATGATGACGATAATGGTAATAACACGGGCCATGTGTAATTTCTTACATGATGACGATAACGGTAATAATCACTGGCCATCATCAAAGTATAGTCTCTATATCATCAACTACTCTAGTCAATCCCTTAAACCCCAACATATTAATTATTTCATCAATGCAACAATACAATGTGCAAATTAATGGACATTTCGGTAAACGATAGTATCAATAGGGGAACAATAGGATGATAACATGGAATAAGACAATTTGAATGATGATAATAACTCATTAGGATCATGCAATGCAATATACATACATTATTTCATGCAATAATAGAATATAGGAATAATTTATCTATTAAAATGTGGAATTTAAAATTCTGGACAGTAAGGGCAGTCTGTACAAAAATGCAGTTTCCTGCTGACTCAGAAATCGAAAATTGAATCCATTAGAAATTCTAGCAGTTCCAACGCATATTTAAAGCTCAAATTCCAACAATAGTAGTTAGGTCAAACACATGGTTCTTTACATGTTTTATGTTCAGGCAGAAATTCGACATTTTGTTGTTTTAATTTTAAACTCAGCAAAAACTCGATATTCAATTCAGTAAAAATATTTTCTGGACTCCTAAACATGTTAAGCAATAATCTGGAAATTTTCAGATTATAATTTTATCATTTGATCAACATTTTTACTGTTTAAACATGCAAGATACAAGAATCTGAAAATTTGGAATTGAAAACGCAGCAGCTGTAGTAAAACGGGTATAACTTTTTCTACAAAACTCGGAATTCAAAAACTCAAGATGTTCTGGAAACTAGAAGGATAAGGCTACAATTCATATTCAGAAAGTATTTCATTTTAAGGTCATTTACTGGTTCGAAAACAGCAGTCAATATTCAGGTCAGCAAGCATATACAAGGTTTTGGGGTATTTTCATGAAAATAAATTAATTAAACAATATGTGTATCGATTCTCTAGTCAATAAATTGTGTAATCAATATGATGGGTGTCAAAACATGATAAATAAAACTAGAACATGCTCATACATTAATTTATCATCAATCAATCATCAATCGATCAAACAACATACAACCTAGCAATCGTCTCTACAATAATTTATTTGTGTGGCGTTTAATTGAACAATCCTAGTATCAATTCTATATGCACTCATGAAAGATCCAAACATTGGAGTCAAAAGTGGCACGATGTCAAGAATATTGTGGTTAGCTCGTGTAAACCCTCAATAGACCCAACGAAGATGAACAATGGATAATACGATAACAACCAGATCTACTTGCAAGAGTTTCAGTGAGACTTGAATTTGATACAATTAATAATTCAAGAGGATGGTGACTTGCCTTATAAACGGTGAATTTGAATATCAAGATTAACGGGATAAGAATCCCGAAGCAACGAACCCACGAACTAGCAAATAACACGTCCACAATATGTGCAAAAGAGTATCCGAACAAAACAAAGAGACAGCAGAAACAGAGCACACAAAGAATACTGCAGCAACCACAGTGGTGGTCACGGCCAGTGGCGGAGGCACTGGCGGCCAGGGGGCGGCGACGGGGTCAACGTCGACGAGCGCAATGGTGGCGGCGCTGATGGTTCTGGTTGGCGATCAAACTAGGAGGCAGCGCCGGGTTATGGGTTCTACTTTCGTTGAGCAAAGCAGGGAAAAGGATGAACGGGGTTGGTCTGGGAGGCTGTGTTGGCGTCGACGAGGTGTTAGGCGACGGGAGGCGGCACGGGGTGGCCGGAAGAGGCTTGGGGGGTTTTGGGGGGAAAACAAAGACGGATGAAAGAGAACGGGAGGAGAGAGAGAGTAGACAGCTAGGGTTTCAATTTGTGTGCAAAAATTAGGGTTTGCATTAGACATGTATTTTTAGGGTACAATTATGGTATTGGGTTAGTGGTTTAGGGTTCGATAATAGTGGTTTTGGGTCAGATTCAATTCAAATTGGGTTTTAGGGTTCAATTAAGAGATAGATGAAAAATAATAGGGTTCAAATCAAAATGTAACGCCCCGATTTTCATACACTAGGAAACCGTGACATAAGCTAGAATCTTTTTCTTCAATTAGCCACAATACACAGAAAAATAGGAAAATTTAAAACTTTTTATTCAACACAAATGTGTTACAAATCCGAATGATATAAAAGTGCAATACATTACAACAGTGTTACAATAATACCTTTACAATCCCATGTGTTATATTTCCAACAATTTACATCAGAGTATAATGAATAAGAACAACACTTGATACTTCTGGATGCTTTCCAACAAATAAATAAATTACAACAATTGTTACAAAATAAACAATAGAAATCAACATATATTACAGCGGAAAACTTAAATAAAATCGACTCCTTGCTTCTCTTGCCTTGAGTCCTCCTAAATCCTGTACTTGTACTTCTGCAATCCAGTACCTGTAATTTTGCAATCCAGTACCTATAGAAGTGGGGACATCAGTACATATACTGACGCTTTAAGGCTGATGACTAGCTGTGATTCTCAACTTTAAACAAACAGATTGATGAGAAGAGAAACGTGTATATATAGTAGATGTGTCAGTATATGCTATGACTTAGACTCTAATGCAAGACTTATTAATGCAAGGATGCTCTTATTCTATTGTAAGTAAGACTCTGGGACAGTATGCAGCTCATACTACATACGTCCCATATCAAACCGTTTCTTCATATATAGGGATTTGAACTCACGCCATGAATTCTACTTTTTGTACTCGACTTGTTTATGAACATACGACATGACTAATGAGGTTGCCCTAAAATGGTATAATCCCATCAGGCGCACCGGACCCCACTCAAATATCTAACGAATCTTTGGAGTTTCCGCGATTGCAGATTAGCTCGAAGCATCCCCTACCGCCCCCTAGCCAAACCGTAGTCTATGGCTTCTCTCCCTTAGATATAAGAAAAGACGGAGTTCCAGGGGTCCATCCCCCTAGCTCCGACAGGAATCGCTCCCACTTATCAAGGCACTTCAAAAATTAACAGACGAGATACGGATCCCATGCTCCCAACTTGTGAGAAGGCACAGACCGTATATCTTTGACAAGAAGGGTATAACCCAATAACGCCGCCTAGTGTCGGCCTATAGGACAGGTCGGATCATAAGTTATCACCCTTAACACCAACTCTTTTCTTTCGGCGAAAAAATGATAATAAGTAAAGGTTAAGTAGTAATAGCCATAAATTACTACCCTAACGATGTCACTAACCCTGAACAATCCTAAGGATGACAACAATATTAACACAACATGCTAAGTCTTAAGTTAGACTTTGCAAGATAACTCTACTAGGCTGCTCAACCTAGGCTTACCAGAATCCCTAAGGATCTAGTTCATGGCCTAATGATCCAAGACCCCGGCAATACGAATGTATTCGCATGGCTACTACCCTGAACTTGTGTTTCGTCAACACTCCGGTCCGTGATCAACCAACTCGGTTAAGATATAACGGTACACGCGAAGTGACTCGTCCACAGTCCCTTAGGATTAAGGTAAACACACGTCTTGATGGTCGATAGCCCCTAGAGCAATGATATCATTCTAGACGAGCACAAAAAACTGCGTACTAGCTAATAAGCTACATACGAGTAAACAAAATACATATGAGCTAAACAAGCTACGTATGAAACCGACAACTATATACGAGCCAGATAAGCTACGTATGAGACCAACAGCCATATGGGCCAAGCGAGCCATGTATGAGACAACAACATACATACGAGCCAAATAAGCTACGTATGAGACCACAGCTACATACGGACCAGGCGAGCCACGTATGAGACAACAACATACATACGAGCCAAATAAGCTACGTATGAGACTACAGCTACATACGGGCCAGGCGAGCCGCGTATGAGCAAAACCACATATAAAAACAACCATAGAGGTATTCTAACAACCTAGAAGCAACCAAACATGCTTACTAGCAAAACTTGATCTTCTATAATTAGAAGCAATAGAAGAATTTACTAACAGTCTAAAATAGGCATACTACCAATGAGAAACCCGAAAACGACATAAAAACCCTTCCGACAGCCTAGAAGCAACCAGTGCTATGCTTATCGGATTTTGACAAATTTATACTTTTTAGAAAGGTGAGAACACCTTCTGCAACTCTCTAGTTTAACACTTTTTCAGATTCCATAAGGAATCCAAAATCCGGTCCATCGAACACTCGCAACAGTTTAACAAAACTGCGGATTTTCAACAAAAAGCTGAAACTTCTACAACTTGTAACTTTTGCTCTACTTCTAACAAAACTGGACAATTTGGAAAGGTCGGAACATCTACGACAACTCTCTGGTTGACCACTTTCTCAGATTCCCTAAGGATTTCTAAATTCCTTACCTCGAACACATGCAAACAGTTAACAAAAGACAGCCAAGGCTACAACAAAGCTGAAACTTTGAGAGCTTGTAACTTTTGCTCTACTTGTCGGAATCTAATGAAACTGGACAATTTGGAAAGGTGGGAACATCTACTACAACTCTTTAATTGACCACTTCCTCAGATTCCATAGGGAATTTCAAATTCCTGACCTCGAACACAGGCAAACAGTTAACCAAAGACAGCCAGAGATAAAGCAAAACTGAAACTTTGAGAGCTTGTAACTTTTGCTCTAGTTGTCGGAATCTAACGAAACTAGACAATTTGGAAAGGTGGGAACATATACTACAACTCTCTAGCTGACCACTTTCTCAGATTCTGTAAGGAATTCCAAATTCCTGACCTCGAACACACGCAAACAGTTAACCAAAGACAACCAAAGATAAAACAAAGCTGAAACTTTGAGAGTTTGTAACTTTTGCTCGACTTGTTGGAATCTAACGAAACTAGACAATTTGGAAAGGTGGGAACATTTACTACAACTCTCTAGTTGACCACTTTCTCAGATTCCATGAGGAATTCCAAATTCCTGACTTCGAACACATACAAACAGTTACCAAACTACAAATTTTCAACAAAAAGATGAAACTTCTATAGCTTGTAACTTTTGTTCCACTTATCGGACTCTAACCCAATAGGAAAATTCGGAAAGGGGAGAATGTCTACTAAAACTTCCTAGTTGGTCTCCTCCTCAGATTTAACAAGTAAGACACTCAAAAACAACAAAGAAGCAAAACAGTGAGCGCTTCAGCCAAAGCTGCCTGCGCTGCTTTGCAAAGGCCATAACTCTTTCTCCGCTTATCGAAATCTAACAAAATAGGACAATTTGAAAAGGTGAGAGACTCTACTAAAACTCTCTAGTTGAACACTTTCCCAAATTCGTTAAGTAAAAGACTCGAAAATAACAAACAATCAGAACAGTGAACGCTTCAGCCAACCTGGCTGCTATGTCTTGCAAATGCCATAACTCATACTTTGCTTATCGGAATTTAACCAAATAGGGCAATTTGGAAAGGTAAGAACGTCTACTAAAACTTTCTAGTTGGTCACTTCCTCTGATTCCGCAAGTATGACACTCAAAAATAACAAGGAAACAAAGCAGTGAGCGCTTCAGCCAAGCTGACTGCGCTGTTTTGTAACGGCCATAACTTTTGCGCCTCTTATTGGAATCTAACCAAATAGGGCATTTTGGAAAGGTGAGAATGTCTCCTACAACTTCATAGTTTTTCACTTTTCCAAATTCCATAAGGAACACCAAGTTCCAACCCCTCGAACCTAGACCATTGTTCACCCCCAAAACAACAAGTGCTGTCTTTTGCCGCGCTCGTTGTTTTGGGGAAAACGGTCGTTTCACCCATCAAAACAACTCAAAAAGATCTATAAAAATTAGGGCATGCTAAAAACACATATATAAACCACTAAAATTAATTTGGAGTCAAAATTCCTCTTTTAACATAGGTAATTAATTCATAAGCATAAAAGCGACATACTAGTTATTAAATGTTGAAACTTTAGTGTTCTATTTTAGCTCTACCACCTCAATTACTTTATGAGATCATTTTTGCTCTACAGCTCATATGAAAACGAAGATTTAGTCCAAGTTTTTCCATTTATTAACAACAATAACAATAATAAACAAACAATAACAAAAGGAGAGAAACCCCCACCCAATCGTGTAGGAAGAACTAGCTCGCCTTCTCCTCATTGCTCCTTGCTTCTTGTTCTTGCTCCTCAAGAACACCTCAAGAACACTTAACCCATGAAAATAGAACCCATGAAAACCCTCTCTTTTCTTTTGATTTGATCTCTCTTTTCTTTTTCTTTCTCAATCTTTTATAGAATTAAAACTAGTTAAGGAGTAGAAGTAGAAGAGATAGGATGAGATGAGATGAGATTGAGAAGAACACACAAAGAAAAGGGTTTCCTAACCCTAGAAGAGGAAATGTCCGGCCATGGGTGAAGGGGGAGGGGTTTTATAAGATGAGAGTGAAGGGGTATGTGGTGGAGAAGAGAAACACTTGTCCAAGTTCTCATGGTTAGACAAATGGGTGTTTTATTTGCAAATATATATTGCAATCAAGCCCTAATCCATCCTAACCCTTCATATTATCATGATGGATCAAAAATAAAATATATTTTCCCAAAATCACATACTACACGATTTCGTACGAACGTACGAAATCGATACAATTCAATTACGTATATATATCTGTATATACAGAAAATTTTCATTAGTTAAAACGAATCAATCTGCACAAAAATAATTTAATTCCGAGAAATAAAAATAAAATAATTTTATTACCGGCTCGGAAGATTCCAGTATCAATTTGATACAAAACAGTCATATACCGACTAGTATATACGTATAGATAATGTTTATTGACAATACCGGGTGATATCCACCAAAAATATTTCAGTTCTGAAAATAAAATAATAATAAAATAATAATTTTTAATATCTGCTCGGGATTTTCCAGATATTTTCTCAAAAACGCATTTTTCCGGATTTTTTGCAAGTGCACAAAACCGATACAATACACATATATACTTACTAGTATATATATCTAGATAACTTTTTATTTGAAAAATCAAGTAATTTCCATAAAAATATTTTAACTTTAAAAATAATAATTATATAAATATAATATCCGTCCGGGATATTACACAAAATACCCACAATTAAATAAGAGAATAGTAGGATCAACAAGAATGGCTCAAACTAGAAGAACGAAAATTTTCATGAAATTTTCTAAATTAAAATAATAATCAAGAAGAAAAAATAGGGTTTTATTCAATTGCCAATAAAAATATTACAAAGGGAAAAAATTGAAAATTACAAAAACGATAGTTACACTAAACATGTTCAATTAGCATGTACAATTTACCAAGTTTAATAGTTGAAGTAGCTGAACAATCAAATTGCTTTAAAAAAATAAAAGTTTAATTTCAAGTGTAGATATGTAGTATCCATGTAGAGCTACACTAACAAAATGTAAAACAGCGAAAACTTGAGGACTTTAAATATATGTGGTTCATGCTGCTAAAACCCGATGTAAAATTTATTCTAATAATTTTTTTTGATTTCATCAAGCCACCATTTTCAGTTTTTAGGAACATTATTTGTATACCAAAGTCAATGTCAGCAAAAAAATAATTACCCTGTTTCAGCACAATGAAATTAGAAAAATAGTGCATTTTTTGACCATATGTGGTTGGTCCAGTGACTAAACTTTAAGAAATCCAAAAGGTGATGAAATGAAAAACCCATATCTGAACTCAAAACCCCATCAAAATACTTAAAAATAAATTAATAAATCAAAATATCTTCAAAAACCCATCATCATCATCATGAGCTTCATCTAAGAACAAATAAACCAACAGATGAAGAGAACATTAAACCCATTCATGGACTCAAAACCCCATCAAAATCCTTAAAAATAAATAAATCAAAAAATCTCTTCAAAAATCCACAATCCAGAAAAAAAAACCATCGGCATCATCACGATCTTCATCTAAGAACAAAGAAACTAACAGATGAAGAGAACATTATTCATTCGATTGCAAACATTAAAAAAACCAAACAAACAAAAACATCTATCAGACCAAACAATCATGAAGATGGTGGGAAAAATACTAATTGCAAAATCCTAACTCATTCCCAAAAAAAAAATCTTGAACAATCAATTCGACCTAGAGAATAAGAAGGAGGGAAAGCAATGGAAACAACCACGGACAAATTACAGCAAAAAGCAGCTGAGCGTAGGTGGCGAGAGGAGTACGACAAGGTGTACAGCGTGCCACGACAGAGGTGAGTTCAGTGGGATTTGGGAGAGGAAGAGCCAGCGGGTTTGGGGGGGATTTGGGAGAAGAAGCGGTGAGGGTTTTTTTTCCTTTTCTTTTGTTGTGTTAATTAGAAAATGTGGTTTGCACGTGTTAAGATATGTGTAAATCCCTACTTTTGCTCCCCTTTCTCTATTTCAAAATAGAAAAAGGTGAGAGGAGGTAGGCTTATTTGTATGATATATAGTATAATATCTCTAATACTATAATGGGACAGTTGGGTTGTTATTTGTAGACAACTTGTAATTTATCGACAATCAACCATCTAATCTCAACCATTCATTTTAAAATGAGAGTTATATTAGCCATTCATTTACTCAACTGTTGTTAGTTACCATACTACTCTCAAAGTTTAAATTTATTTACGACATAATTATTTACAAAAGTGTCACTCATATAAAATAAAAGTTTGTGACACTAAGGGTAATTTATAAAGAGTATGTATGAGTAAAGGAATGTCTCAGTTTCGAGACCAAATTACGTCTTATTATCTGCTCTATAAAAAAAATTTGATTAGAATGTGCATCCATGAAAATTACTAGTATAATATAATTAGATTATTCTGATATGCTAGAAATAATCACAAATCATCAATTAATCACAAAAGATATTTTTTCTTAAAAAACCCTAATCTTCTATTGCATGTAGCAGACACGTGTCCAGATCTATAATCTCTAATCTCTAATACCTCTAATCTCTAATCTCTAATATTATAATGGGAGAAGTCCTTAGGGGATGTTTGGTACGTGGAAATGTGCAATAGAATCCAAGATTCTTCCCTAAATTATCTTGTTTGGTATGTGGCAATCATAGTTTTGGAAGGAATGATAAATTCAAAGGGAATCAAAATCCTTTATTGGGAAGGATTTTCATTCCCCCAAAAAAACATGAGATTTGAGGATTCCCATGAGATTTCCATAACAAAGAATAAAATAATCCAAAAAGCTAGAATAAAAAAAATATTCCTCTCTAAAATCATGAGATTTGAGCATTTTCATGTGATTTTCATAACAAAAAATAAAAAAACCCCAAAAACTAGAATAAAAAATTACAATAATAAAAGATTTCCGGGAATGCAATGTACTATACCAAACGCGATGATAAAACCTTTCCGGAAATCTTCATTCCCCCCCTCACATTCCCGGAAATCCTTTCATTCCTAGGAATTTTTCAATCCGTGTAATAAATATGTGCAATACACATACATAACTAATATGAAGACGGTTTCAGATTCGAATCCTCCTTGTGTCAGAATTTTTATTTTTATTTTAAAAAATTATTAAAACGTACATCGTACGTGTAAATTAGGTAAACCCCAAATCCAGAATCACTCAACTTTCCATCCAAATCCCGCCTTAAATCTCGTCCCCATTCTCTCTCATGTCTATCTTCTCATCCACCGCAAACCCTAGATACTCTCTCTATTCGATTCAGGTAAAATTCCTTATCATTCTGTAAAGAGATCGAAATCTGAGCTCTAGGGGAATCGGCCATTGGACAAGAACCTAAGGTTTTTGGAGGAAGAAGAAGAAAACAAAGTGGGGAAAATTTAGTTATTTCAATTCTTGATTCTATCTTATTACATACATGGCCTTATATAGGTTGTTGCACCCTAAAAACACGTGCAAATGTTGTAATTCTACTATTGGGCTTTTTACACTAACCCATTACATTTCCCACCCTAAGATTATATGAAAGAACAATGTGCACTGCCCGTATAGTTCTGATACACTGATACAACCCAAATACCAACAGTCGACTGCTCTGATCACCCTTCGACCCTCTCTACTCTTCAGTAACTACAATAGATTATCCAGCACCCTAACAACTCCATTCCCCTTCAGAACGAACTTGCCTCAAGTTCGAAAATCGGGAACCTTCGATAAAGATCATCAATTTCTTTTTCAAGTGTTGACACATCCTAGACTGTCACCTGAAAGCTGTCATCACCAATGCGGGCAATAACAATCTTGTTCTTGGCAGCTTGAGCATAACCCAGTATTGCTCCGACTGACCACTCAATTAAACCATATTGCATTTAGAACTCATACTCACAACCCTCAGGAAGTCCGAGCTTCTGGCAGTTAAACCAAGAACTCCCAGTCTCAGCAATCACAGTCGTATCCCCTGAAAGCATCTCCTGAGTGTGCTTGAACAACACATTCACCTCCAGAAATTGCACATCTTCCTGCCTGCTCAGCACCTTACTCTCCCTACTCACCTTCACAATTAGAGCCTTCAGAGGCTTCAGTGAACCAACTGGTCTACCAAAAACAACCTTTATGCCTTGACACTGGGATCTATACATACATCATACGACCCATAGCCATAAAGAAGTAAAGGATCTGATCCATCAAGCTTCACATTGTTCTTTTTGTATAGAACAGACATAAGCACTTGAGTACCATCTGAAGCAGTTGCCCATTTTCTTTCTGTCACATAATTTGATGCATCAAAACCACCTAATACCGTCTCAGTCTTCTTCAAAACTGAAATGCCTGTTTCCATGTCATAGTCAAATACTGAAGGTGGTGTTTTCTGTGAAGATTGACTGTAGAACTGCAGCTTCAAAAACACCATATCTCCCATTTCAAACTTCCTATCACTTCTGTTGTTATCATAAAAATGTTTCATTCCTTCTTGGGCAGTCTTGATGTTATCCTTAAGCAACCGGAGCATCATATCTCTGGAACACAAAGCATCCTCAACTGCCTGGACATCTGCAGTGCCAATGATATACTAGGAAAGACTCTGTGGTTCTCCACAATGTCCGTTTCTGAAATGAAATGAAATGTAAGCCACTATTTGAGTTTTTGACATTTCAGGTGTCTTAAACTCCTTTATAGTCACTAACGCAGCTTTGATGTCTACTACTTCTTCCTCTTCTATCTTCATGAAACCTTGATCATTTTCATCAAGTGTCGGTGGAGAATTCTCCAATAGGAAAATCCTTTCTTCTCCTTCAATTTGGGTAGGAAAAACTGGATTGAACATCGTGTTTGCTATCACATTATACTGCATAAGGGCCACAGGGAAAAGGGTGCTTGAACCAAGGCCTCCATTTGGACCACCATTTGCAGGCATATGATTAGATTGACTGATGCCATTAACAAAGGAAGTTCCAGAATCAGCAGTAGAAGCAAGATCTCTTGCGTGACCTGCAGATGTTGTTTTCAAGATCTCCATTGTAAATCTTGAAATTATTTCATATGCTTTCCTTCTTGACATACCATCATGACACAAGTTTTTCTGATCATAAGTAGTATCTTCCATCTCCACCATTTGTACCACAGTAATTAGGCAACCAAAGCAATATTTTCCTCCATTAATTTTGACATGAACTCGAATCGGTGGAGGCCACCCGTTAAGTGCTACATCGTCACTTCCCACTATAGCCGTGAGAGCCTCCAACTCCGTCTTCTTGACATTTCGTTGAACACTCACTCGGAGCTCAAGATTAGGAAAAATTGTATTTGAGACATTACCACAAACACTTGATGAATTCATCTTTGAGATTTTCTTAGCAAACAAGAGCTTCTCCTCATTTTCTTCAATTGAAGGTTGTTTGGCCATCAAAGTACTATTCTTCGAAACTAGATTATTCTCCTTTTCTTGTTCATGCATTTCATCAAACACATTCGGCTACCCTTCATATCCACCCAACAATTCCTCTTGATTTTCACCTCCAAGAGTATCAACCTCTTCAAACTCAGTTGAGCCAAAATGATCAATCAATTCATCCACAAACTCTTCCCAATTCATCACACGCCATCTATTACCTATGTTGCTCCAAAACCACTGACTCACATCTTGTTTTAAACTCAAAATTACATATCCCAACCACTCCTCATTAGAAAAACCATGAAATTCCAAGAATTGTACACATTTTCGAGTCCATTCTGTTGGATTTACTCCAGAAAAATTAGGAAAATCGAAGTCAAGAGAGTTTCTTACAATGGTGTTTGATCCTTGGACAGTCATTGGAGATGAAAGGTTGTTGGATATCCATGACGAATCTTGCGTGAGCTGCTGCGATTGTGCGATGATTTTGAGTTGAGCGGAGATGAATTCGAGCTGCAATTTCAACGTCCCGATCTCCTCCTACATCATTGTCGTGCTTCCGACGTCTCGCTCATCGCCGCTGATGAAGGTCGGCTCTGATACCAATTGTAAAGGGATCGAAATCTGATCTCTAAGGGAATCGGCCATTGGAGTAGAACCTAAGGTTTTTGGAGGAAGAAGAAGAAGACAGAATGGGAAAAATTCAGCTATTTCAATTCTTGATTCTATCTTATTACAGACATGGCCTTATATATGTTGTTACACCCTAAAAACACGTGCAAATGATGTAATTCTACTAGTGGGCTTTTTACACTAATCCATTACATTTCCCGCCCTAAGATTATATGAAAGAACAATGAGCACTGCCCGTACAGTTCTGATACACTGATACAACCCAAATACCAACAGTCGACTGCTCTGATCACCCCTCGACCCTCTTTACTCTTCAGTAACTACAACAGATTATCCAGCACCCTTACACATTCCATCATAAAAATTCTTGTTTTAGGGTTTTATTTGCTTTCTCAAATTGGATCACCCTCAAATTATGGTTGCCCTTTTCATGGTCGATGAAATGGGTTTTCTTCGAAAAGCATGTATGTGTCGACCATGGTGTTTGATGAAATGGGTTTTTGTTAAATTTGGTGAATTTTTAAGGGGTTTGGTGGCAAATTGTGTAGGTTTTAGGGATCCATGGAAGGAAGGGTTTGAGGAAGTCTAGGGGTGTTAGTCGAGTTGAACAAGCCGAGCTTTTGGTTATTTATTTATTCGGGCCTAAACTTTTGTTCAAGCTTGTTTGTTTGAATAATCAAACGATTGAGTGAGTTTCCGATGAATCAGGGAAAAATTCATGATTTTTCAATCCTAATTGCACGTGCTTGATATGACAAATATATCGGTTTCGGCAATTGAGCGTTCAGTTTAATATCATTTTTTTTTATTCTTAAGCAATTATTGTTGATATATGGAGCGAACTGCTATATATCGAGCAATATATGAACATATGGACGTTTTCACTGATAGTCAAAACAACTGGTTACTATAGTATGTCTTATTAGAATGCTTCTGCTTTAAACCTATATATAAAACAACTTAATACATCTAATTAGGACTCCCTTTTGGCGGAGTTGGCAGCGTAGGAAGCATAAATATTTTTGTTGGCAAGTGTGTTTAATGTGGATAATTGTTTACCATAAAAGTGTGAGTATTTTCAGTATAGGTATGATTCATTATGTATTAGACTGAAATGTTATTTCATACAGACCGATTATGCTTGTGTTGTAGTTGGACTGTTTGCATTAGATTGATTATATTTTAACAAGTAATATATGTATGGATAATTTAAATCACGTTTAGGATCTATATTTTATTTGATCTGACAACCCGACATGTACTAAATGTTGCCAATATCTGATATTGGCAGAGTAGGAAGTATAAATGTTTTTGTTAATAAGTGTGTTTAATGTGGATAGTTGTTTACCAAAAAAGTTTAAGTACTTTCATTATAGGTATGTGATGATGGTAAAAATCGCAGCAGATCAGAGCCGTACGATCCCTGCACGGATCTCAAAGTGTCTACAGGCAGATTAGCCATCAC
The DNA here is from genome assembly GCA_017893485.1 of Hemerocallis citrina. Classification (NCBI taxonomy): domain Eukaryota; kingdom Viridiplantae; phylum Streptophyta; class Magnoliopsida; order Asparagales; family Asphodelaceae; genus Hemerocallis; species Hemerocallis citrina. The sequence continues at coordinate 41,422,774 of CM030363.1, forward strand.
ATGCCTATTTTACAGGTCTGGGCCCACTCCGAGACATGAGCTTCTCTCAAGCCCATAAAAAGTGACATGCTAGGCCCACTAAGAGAGACACCCAGCCCATATTGGCTAGGAGTCAAATCTCTTATCCCCTAATAGGGATATCTTATCTCTTCAGAGGGGAAACATGAAAGATCCAACGGTCACAATTCGATCTCTAAAATGTCTCTCAGGCCTATAAATACCCCTCCCCCTTTTCAGTCACCAGGTAATCAACAATTCACCAGTTTTCACTCTCTTACTCTCTCTCTCTTTTTCTGGTTCTGACTTGAGCGTCGGGGGTATGTCGCCGGGGCCACCCCCGATGTTTTAGGCATTTTGCAGGTCCATCGGCCGCATCATCCACCATCGAATTCATATCACAGGAGGTCAATCAACGATCCAGATTCAATCTCGTGAGCTCTAACTTCTTTTAACGGTCAAGACACAGGTTAGACTTTTAGTAATTTTCATCCATTATTAACTCACTATTTGATTGCTCCCACACTGAAATAAGCAGCAACAGATTGACGCCGTCTATGGGAAACTACACAAGTAAGACTTATTATCATGCCACAAAGACTAAAAGGTAAAGAGGTGGCATCCAGCCATCGCACAACCACTCTTCGTCAACCAACTCCTCATATGGAAGATCAAATTCCTCCTCAACAGTCACCCCGACAGCCTAATCACACTCTTTCCAATGGAGAGGCACCGGGGGGCTCCTGACAAAACCGTCCTGAACAACATCCTCGGTACGACCGCATCCCAGTCCACAATGCTTCAACTGGATCCCAAAAGAAGGACGACCAAGTCCTTCGCTGTATCCAAGAAGTAGAAGATAGCCTAGAACAGATGGAGAATGAGAGAAACTGCTCCAACAGGGCCAACCACCCAAATCAACGTCACTTCAGCAAAACCATCCTCGATGCACCCATTCCAAGGAACTTCAAAGCTCCTCAATTCGAATCCAACAACAGGGAATCAGACTCGACGGACCATATCGAGAGCTTTAAAACACTTATGATGTTCTATAATGCCACCGATGCACTCATGTGTCGGACATTTCCCACTACACTGAAATGATCAGCTAGGGAATGGTATTCACGTCTAAAACCAGAATCCATATTTCCCTTCGATCAGCTTGAGAAACTCTTCATTGCACACTTTTTTACTAGCCAGAGAACTGAAAAAACCAGTGTCTCCCTACTAGAACTGAAGCAAGAAGATGGAGAACTGACAAAGGACTTCGTCAAGCATTTAACAACTGAAGCAAGGTTAATTTCTGCCTTGAACACTTCAGTCACAACTGCAGCTCTTTCGCCACAACGTCACTAACAAAGCCTGAAAGCCTCCATTGCCAAAAAACCACCCAAAAGTTTCACTGCACTCCTAAAAAGGAGTGACAAGTATATCATGGTCGAGGAAGTTCTCTATCCTCAAGGCAAGATTGATTCATCTTCCGGGAACAAACGAAAGAACACAAGCGAGGAAGAACTCAGGAAGTTTAGAAAAACGGTGCAAGTTCACGCCGTCCAACTCTAGCGTCACGCTTCGAAAAATTCATTCCTCTCAATGCAAGCATATCAGCTATCCTCATGGAAGTGAAGAAGGACGAAATAAACCGCCTCCCCCCCACGATATCAACGTTTAGCAGAAGAAGAGACAAAATAAGTGGTGCACATTTTACAGAGATCATGGATACACTACTGACAACTGTCGAACCCATAAAGAAGAACCGAAAGTCCTGATTCGCAAAGGCTATCTCTCCAACTTCGTTCAGAAAGACAACGACGTTGAAAATCCTTCGTCCCAGAGGGCTAATAAGCATCAGCAGAGGTCATGCGAGTCGCAAGACTCTGAACACATGACCGTCCTCCACTCTATTTATGAAGACCCGATGGGGGGAGTTCCAACTCCTTCCGCAAAGCTTTCGTCAACAAAGTCAACTCCATAGATAACATTCTGCCTGCCAAACGCACCGGAATCCCGATATCTTTCTCCGACAAGGACTTAGAAGGCATCCAAACACCTCATTGCGACACATTGATCATAAACCTTTGCATGCTAAATCATGAGGTACGCCGCATCTGGTGGACAATAACAGCTCAGTAAACATCCTTTTTATGGCCACATTTCAGACTCTCAAGCTCTCTCATGACTGACTCAAGCCAGCCGGTTATACACTTCATGACTCCTCTGGTGCACCTATCCAAGTCGAGGGAATTGTCGCATTCGACGTAATAGCAGTGAAAGCTCCCGCAATTCAAATAGAAGCACTGGACTTTATGGTAATTGATGTCAAAGTTGCATACAATGCTATATTCAGTCGTCCCGGCCTAGCGGCATTCCATGCAGTTGCCTCCGCATTTCACATGAAAATGAAGTTCCCAACAACAGCTGGCGTAGGCCAAGTTGTAAGAAGCCAACAGGCCACACGAGCATGCTACACCGCTACAATGGGGGACTCCATTCTCCCCCTCGATGCCATAGTCACCGCCAAAAAGTAGTCACGATAATTAAAAAAACTGTAAACGAGTTTGAAGTCGCTGCCATAACCAACTCTACCAAGAACTTCCAAACCTGACACCTCATCTTTCACTAGGTCCAAACTAGTTCTCATCATGACACAACAATAAACCTGAATCCCTCACCCGAAGCCACTCCACTTATTCAACGAAGACAAATAGTCATGCCTAAATATATTGATGCATCAGAAGATTCCTCTTTCATTATGCAAAACAATGGGGGGCTCCCTCCAAAACAGGCAAGTCCAGGAAAGCTCTACCAAGTTGTTCGTCTGATAGCTCATCAACTTAAAGACCCGCGGGGCAAGGAGATATCAACAGGGACTTGGAAAGTAGAACACCTTATGAAGTAAAACGAGTTGGGTGCCAAACTTGTACACAAAAACGACACCAAAATCGTTAAAAGCTTCCTACGAGATGGGTTCGGAGCCCACATCCATAGTGCACAGTTACTACAGTAATTTACAATGAAACAAGTTCAGAGTGCTTCGCCATTCGATCTGCTCCTGCAACCTGTTAATTCATCAAATCAAACAACGAGCTACATGCCTAACTTACATTTAAAGCGGTGCTAGGCACTCGTTACAAGCTTTCCTCAAAGCAAGTTCGGAATCCAGAACTCGGGAGTATGCAGCGTGCAATCACGCACGTTTAGATTACATCTCACCGATCGATCTGTTCCTGCAACTAGTTGAACTTCCTTGGAGGCTCTGGAATAACGAGTTGAGTGCCACACTTATACACTTATGCAGCACCAAACACTCGTTACGAGTATCCCCGTAAGACGGATTCAGAGTCCATACCCATGGCTCGACAGAGACTCTAACAACTTGCAATAACACAAGTTCACAGTGCAATTCGCTATTCGATCTGCTCCTGCAATCCGTTAACGCCTCGACGACAGTTCCGAGTCCATGTTCATGATTCAAAAGAGACTGTCAATTTGCAAAGAAGCAAGTTCAGAGTGCGCTTTGCCATTCGAGCTGCTTCTGCAACCTGTTAATACTTAAACTATCATGGTTCAAAGTTACTCTCGCAACCTGTAATGACACATGTTCAGTGTTCAACTCGCCATTCAATCTGTTTCTGCAACTAGTTAAATTTCCTCAACAACAGATTAATAGATCCAAAATCATGGATCGAAGTTACCCTAGCAATACTTGTAAAAAGCAACACTTGGGGTTCAACTCTCCATTCGATGTGACTCTCACAATATGTCAAATGCCACATACAACAAGTTTGGAAAACAACTCTCCTTCAGAGCAATGCTAAACTCCGTCATACACCGTCGACAGTTCTTTAAGCTATACGCAACAGACTTGAGGCCCTGTTATTTAGCGACAAAGAACTCGTCGATGGCACATTAACCATGACAGCAAGGATCAAGCATATGAAATGAATCCCGCAAATCACAGAACTATCACAAACTCGTATGATCAAATCCAGTAGCACTACAGACGTCTGCAAATACAAAACGACTAGTCCAAAGTCCAACTCTCCCCAAGAGCAGCTCATACGACTAGCCAACCCCCAAGACAATGTATCACAGGACAAGACACCGCCATGTAGAAGACTTATCATTCCACAAAGTAAAAGTCTCATTACAACAACAAAGTTACAATGAGTTCACGTTTCATGTCTAGAAATTGCTACCAAAAGTCCTGCGAATACTGTGTGACAAACTGTCATGTAAGTTGTTCTTCTAGCTATACACACTAAAGAAATGCTCTACCTAAGAAAAACAAATCTCCTCGCCAGCCTCCTACCAGCTAACCGCTCCATAGAGCCGCCTCAACTCTTGATGATGATATTCAAGACAATCCTCCTTAGACGAGCAAACTTCAGGTTTATCCGACCACCTTCACTTGAGCAACCTCCAACTCTGTCTCGCGTGAAGCGCCGTGCAAACAAGAGAGTTCCAACTCTATCAAGCACAGCATACCACGAAGGAGTGCAAGCTCACTGTCCCAGAGAAACTCGTTCGATGCACGCAACTACTTGTCGGTGAAGAGAAGAATGGAATCATCTCAACGCTGAATAAACACAAGTGACTTCACTTCCATACTAAGAAGATTCAGAATACCCATAACTCATCCGCTCTAAAAATGAGTTTGGCACTCCGCACGTCACTTGAGTTCCTCCGGCCAACCACTAGTCAACATCGAGCAACGGGTCCAACACCCCGATCTCTGCTCGCCGCTTGAGCTCCATCAGCAACTCGTTGATCCCAAACAACGAGTTCAGCACTCTGCTCGCTACTTGAGCTCCATCAACAACTCGTTGGTCCCAAACAACGAGTTCAAGGCTCTGCTCACTGCTTGAGCTCCATCAACAACTCGTTGGTCCCAAATAACGAGTTCAGAGTTCTGCTCGCCGCTTGAGCTCCATCAACAACTCGTTTGTCCCAAACAATGAGTTCAGCGCTCTGCTCACCGCTTGAGCTCCATCAACAACGAGTTTGTCCCAAACAATGAGTTCAGCACTTTGCTCGCCGCTTGAGTCCCATCAACAACTCATTTGTCCCAAACAACGAGTTCAGCGCTCTACTCACCGCTTGAGCTCCATCAACAACTCGTTGGTCCCAATCAATGAGTTCAGTGCTCTGCTCGCCGCTTGAGCTCCATCAACAACTCGTTTGTCCTAAACAACGAGTTCAGCGCTCTGCTCTCCCCTTGAGCTCCATCAACAACTCGTTTGTCCCAAACAATGAGTTCAGCGCTATGCTTGCCGCTTGAGCTCCCTCAACGACTCGTTGGTTTGAAACAACGAGTTCAGCGCCCTGCTCTCTGCTTGAGCTCCATTAACAACTTGTTTGTTCCAAACAACGAGTTCAGTGCTCTGCTCGCCGCTTGAGCTCCATCAACAACTCATTGGTCCTAAACAACAAGTTCAGCGCTCTGCTATCTGCTTGAGCTCTATCAACAACTCGTTGGTCCCAAACAAACGGTTCAGTGCTCCGCACTCTGCCTGGGCTCCATCAACAACTTGTTGGCTCCATGCAATGAGTTCAATGCCTTGGTCTTCACACAAGCTCTACCAAATAGCTCGTTAGCTCCAAACAACGAGTTCGATGCCTTGCTCTATGCTTGAGCTCCGTCCATAACTCGTTGGCTCCAAACAATGAGTCCAACGCCTTGGTCTTCGCCCAAGTACCACTATCAACTTTCCAAGGCCAAACAATATGTTCAAGCTCAAGTGCATCTCATACCTTTCCCTACAAACTCGCCGGGATCAAACAACAGTTTCTACATCAACTCTATCATGGAGTCTTCCCTACAAACTCGCCAGGATCAAACGGTAGTTTCTGCATCAGCTCTATCTCAGAGTTGTCTCTAAACTTGCCGAAGTCAAACGGCAGTTTCTGGACCAACTCAATCAAGGAGTTGTCTCTACACGCTTGCTGGATGCAAACAGCAGGTGCAACATCCTACTCCGTCATAGAGCCATCTCTAAGCTTGTTGGGAACAAACAACAAGTTCAATACACAGCTCCACCATGAGTTGCCTCTACAAATTCGTTGTGGATTAAATGACAGTTTCTACATCAGCTCTATCTCAGAGTTGTCTCTAAACTCGCTGGAGTCAAACAGCAGTTTCTGGACCAACTCAATCAAAGAGTTATCTCTACATGCTTGCTGGGCACAAACAACAGATACAATATCCAACCCCATCACAAAGTCCTCTACACGCTTGCTGGGTGCAAACAGCAAGTTCAGCACTCAATTAGCTCGGCGAGAACGACTCCCCATAGCTCGGTGAAAGCTTCGGGGCCACCATAGCTCGGCAAAGCTTTGGTGAACCCATAGCCCGTAGCTCGGCCAAAATGAGCTATCGCCACAGCTCGCCGAAACAGAACTTCAGCGTCCCCATAGCTCGGCCATGACGAGCTGCCATAGCTCGACGAATACGAGCTATCATAGCTCGGCGAGAGATCCATGGCCATAGCTCGGCGAGACGAGCGAACGTATTTCTCGACAAAAACCAGCTACCATAGCTCGGCAAGAGTTCCATGGCCATAGCTTGGCGAGACGAGCGAACTCATAGCTCGGCAAAAATTAGATATCATAGCTCGGTGAGACGAGCAAACGCATAGCTCGGCGAAAACGAGCTACCATTGCTCGGCGAGAGCTCCATGACCATAGCTCGGCGAGAGCTCCATGACCATAGCTCGGCGAGACGAGCGAACGCATAGCTCGGCAAAAATGAGCTACCATAGCTCGACGAGAGCTCCATGGCCATAGCTCGGCAAAACGAGCTATCATAGCTCGGCGAAGCCTCGATATCCCATAGCTCGGCGAAGCCTCGATATCCCATAGCTCGGCGAAGGAGTTAACTCGACGGAGAACGATGCTCAACCACCATAGCTCCATAGCTCGACTTTGTAGCTCTGTGAAACTCAATGGTCATAACTCGGCGAAGCCACGACGACCATAGCTTGGCCATAATGAGCTATCGCCATAGCTCGGCGAGAGAGCTTGAAGAACTCCATAGCGCGGCAAAGTCGAAGCTTCCATAGTTCGACGGAGCTCCGAATCCCCATAGCTCAACCAAGCGGAGCTAGCTCGACACTCCTAGAGGTCGACGAGGGCATGACAGCTCGGCGAATTGGTTCGTCGAGCTGAGTGGTAGAAGAAGACAGCCCACCGTCGTTCGATCTCTATGAAATAAACGCTGGCTCATGATCAACACCCAGCCATTTTTGGCCCTTGATCTCGCGTTTCAGCCATCAGATCTCCTCAAAGCACGAGTCAAAATTCAATCTGCACCTCAGATCGCTTCAAACGGCGAGCCAGATTTCGATAAATCAGAAAAATCGATTAAAAATCATTTTTTAAAATTAATTAAAAAGTTCAAAAGTAATTATTAAAATTCGGAAAAATAATTAAAATTGAATTTATTAATTATAAAATTCGAAAGAGTGATTTTGAGATTGTAGAACATTCCATAAAATTCGGAGAAATCCGAAGAACTATGGAAAAATTCCCAGAAATTTTCAGAAAATTTGGAAAAATCCGAAAAAATATGGAAAAATCCAGGAAAATATTCACTGCCATCAGAAGCCACAGATCAGTTTCAGGTATCTCTGATCACTTCGACTGCTAAGATTATTCGCCAGATTCTAAAAATAAAACGTATTACTTCCCGAAAGCCATGAAAATCGCCTTCCAGGAGTGGGGGGCTTATGATGATGGTAAAAATCACAGCAGATCAGAGCCGTACAATCCCTGCACGGATCTCAAAGCATCTACAGGCAGATTAGCCATCACAGGCCTATTTTACAGGTATGGGTCCACTCCGAGACATGGGCTTCTCTCAAGCCCATAAAAAGGGACAGACTAGGCCCACTAAGATAGACACCCAGCCCATATTGGCTAGGAGTCAAATCTCTTATCTCCTAACAAAGATATCTTATCTCTTCAGGGAGAGAGACATGAAAGATCCAACGGTCACGATTCGATCTCTAGAATGTCTTTCAGGCCTATAAATACCCCCCCCCCCCTCCCCCCCTCCCTCTTCAGTCACCAGATAATCAATAATTCACCAGTTTTCGCTCTCTTACTCTTTTTTTTTCCTGGTTCTGACTTGAGCGTCGGAGGGTCTGTCGCCGAGGCCACCCCTCGGTGTTTCAGGTGTTTTGCAGGTCCATCGGCCGCATCATCCACCGTCGAATTCATATCACAGGAGGTCAATCAACGATCCAGATTCAATTTCGGGCGCTCTAACCTCTTTTAACGGCCAAGGCACAGGATTGACTTTTAGTAGTTTCCATCCATTATTAACTCACTATCTGTCTGCTCCCACACCGAAATAAACAGCAACAGTATGCTTCATTATGTATTAGACTGAAATGTTATTTCATACAAAATATTATGTTTGTGTTGTAGTTGGATAGTTTGCATTAGATTGATTATATTTGTAACAAGTAATATATGTATGGATAATTTAAATCACGATTAGGATCTATATTTTATCTAATCTGACAACCCAACATGTACTAAATGTTGCCAATATCCGTTATGGAAAAATAGACATCTGAGATGATTCCGATATCCGATTCTGTGGGTAATCTAAATCACATTTGAGATCTATATTTTCATCTGATATAACAACCATATATTTACTTCACCTATACCCGGTGTCAAGTATAAAATATTGTTATCTGATACGATACGATATTTAGAACCTTGCTAGTAGCTTACACATAGACAATATGTTAGGAAGAAAATCAGTAATATAAACATAAACGTAAGCATATTCAAAATCATATGATCTTTTATGTGCCAAGCCTACACAAGCCCTAAATAAACCGAGCTCAAACAAGCTATTCTCATGTTCCTTCATTTATTTTTGTCAATAGTAGAAGTTAATTCAGGCTTGGCTCATGTAGTTATTGAACAATCCCAAATGAGCTCCTGAGCTTTGAGTATTTGCGCTTATATACGGCCATAGCTTAACTGGTCCACACACTCCATGTTGTCTGACTAAAGATTCAAATAGTCTGTCACTGTTGATCATTTCAGTATTTTCATGGTTAGCTCTTGACTGAGGATGTATTCCACATAACTGTCTTCTACTATGGAAAATAGTATAACATTTGTAGTACAAATAGCAAAATCTCTGTCTCTCTTCAGATCAGGTCCACCATGCAATATTAAGACCACTACAAAACGCACAGGCTATAGCGGCGCTTTTACAAGGCTATAGCCGCTATAGCGACGTTTTTTGGCACCGTTATAGCCCATAATGGCCCTTCTGAAATCGCCTCCGAAAACGTCGTTACACGTGCGTCGTTATAGCTATATGGGCTATCGCGGCGTTTATCGACGCCGCCACTATAGGGTGTCCACCTATAACGGTATTACCAAACCGCCGTTACAGGAACATTTCGTTTTGAAAAATTTAGAGCTATAGCGGCGCTTTTCCCAAGCGCCGGGATTGCTCCCCTGAATAATAGCTCTCATTGGTACCCTGCAGCGGCGCTTGTCTAGCGCCGCGATAGAGGGTACTCAAAAGCAGTAGTACCTATTGCGGCGTTACTTGGTAAACGCTGCGATAGGTCGGCTTTATTTTTATTTTTATTTTAATTTTTTTTGATTTTTTTTTTTGATTTTTTTTTTGATATTTCATTAAAAAATTTGATTTGAAAAAACCAGTAATTAATCACATATTACAAATACGTTTAATCATATTAAATTTAAATGGTTCAACCTTAAAATTAATAATAACATCATAATCAAGAACCAAAAGTCACACATCACAAAAAACAACTCAATAGAAAACAAAATATGTAACACATAAACTGTCATACAACGAGTGTCAAATGTATATGTTGTACAACACTTAGTTATTACAAAACATAGATATAATTTCATTTTAAAAAAAGTCCAAATTCGATGAACTATAGTAGGAGAGTCTCCTCGTGTGGCTCACTGTTGCTTCCAATTCCATCGTTATTTTACCCTAGTGTATGTGCGTGACTAGAAACTGATGGAATACGATGGCCCTGTAGAAAAAACATAAATATTTCATAATCAATTTGTCAAACAAAAGAAGTAGTTGTTATTAGGGACTTGGATGGTGCAAAAGAGAGGCTTAAATAAAGAAAATGGACAATGCTACAAGGATACAAACACACAAATATATATGTTTTGGGAAAGAGCAACTCAACCATCAAATTCAGTAAAGTAATGGATATGAGAGGTAACACATACACATACACAGAGAAATAAATAATAGTATAAATGATAATGATACAAAAAGATACATGAACTTAACAATTTCAATTGAATATGGATATTTCAATATATATGTGTGTAAAGCTTTTGTTGTTATTGTAGCTAATGTTTTTGGAGGTACCTTCTAAATGCACAAAGAGTGAAGCTGGCTCAGTGCTTCCCCTGGTATGCTACCATTTAGATTGTTGTATGAAAGAACAAGATTATTCAAATGGGACAAACTCCCAATACTTGGAGGTATACCCCCTTCAAACTGATTCATATCAAGATGAAGATCAGAGATCTGCTTAAGATTTCCAATAGATGTTGGGATTTTCCCATGAAATCGATTTGCACAAAAGATTAGTTCATTCATGCTTTGTAGCATCCCAATCGACTCAGGAATGGTACCAAAGAACTGATTCAGTGACAAATATAGGAAAGCTAGTCGTCTATATCTGCCAATTGTAGAAGGAAGGATCCCTGAAATATTATTTTCAGCCATGTCCAACCAATACAGTTGATCAGAAAGTTTCCCAACAGAGCTAGGTAGAACACCCTGAAGCTTATTCTCAGGCAAAGACAACAAGTACAAAGAGCTGCAGTTTTCCAAGACCGTGGTAAAAGTAAAATTCTGGGATCTAGAAAACATAGGATTCAGATCTTAGATGCTCCTTTTTTTTTTCTTTCACCAAGATTTTTCTCTTTTCTCAAGTTCTTTCATGTTCATTCTATCAATTCTCTGTCCCATGCCTGCCACTCTCTTTTGTGATCTCTCATTTTCTACCTTTCATATGTACTACAAGTGTTTCTTTAATTACAAGCATCAGGATAGTGCCCACATAAGACAGGAGTCAGAGGACCCTCATTTTCATCAATTTCTCTCTTCTGCTTGTTGATGGTCCTAGCTTAGATTCTAGTACAAGTTTGTGTAGGCAGTCTTATTCTACAACAAATACAAGTGTTGATACAACAACAATGGGGGTAAAAATGAATGAAGAAGAGCATCCATGATAAAAGGGCTAATTTATAGAACCTTATTTTATAATTTCAGAATCATTCTCTCTTATGCATCGATAATACTCCTAGAATGGTTCAAAAGAGTAAGTAAATAGCTGTAAACTATCTCTTATAATTAATTTACTAAAACATGTCCAAAGAACAATATCCAGAGAGATACTAGCTCACTAGCTCACGAAAGGCAGCATGTAAAATACTCAGCTTAGATTTACTTACATGCTTATTGTATAAGAGAGAACCAAGAACATTAACAAGCATATGGTAGTTAATAAATTTTTAAACATGTGCACGAAAACTTTTCGTGAACAGTAACGAGCTATATCTTAAGGTGGTCTGACAAAATAAACATGTTTTTTAATACGATGACATATACACCAGTGGATATTCACTTAGATATACCTTTATGTAGATACAGCACTGGGGTGAACTACATGAGAATTGGATTTTGCCATGCTTAGGATGCTATTAAAAATAAATTCCTAAACAAATGTAACACCCTAACATAATTCTTTAAATTGCTCCTAAAGTTATCACTTGATCATCAAGAAGACAAGAACTAATCCATGCTTCTAAAGTTTCTACTTCTGTCTAGCATCGGCCTGTAGGTATTATAACTATGGGTTAAGAAGGTTAACAACCAAAATAAACCTAAGAACGTTAGTCTGAAGTGGTCAATTTCTAAGCGGCATTTCAAGATAGGTATTCATGAGAATATTAGTGTCCTACATCCTATATAATTTCAATTTGTACAATACTAACGTTGACTCTTATTTAATTTAGATTAGTTAAAAGTGGGTATTTAGTTGTAGAATACTAACCGATGCTTGAGTTGGAATTCCTTGTGATTGTTGCCCGACTAACGTCGCCATTTGAACCATTGCTGCCTCCAGACGTGCCATTGTTGCATTCAGTTGATCAACATCGTCCTGTGTGGGGCCGGTCCCACTAGAAGAACATGTACGAGAACCAAAGACACTGGTCGGTGTTGGTCCTAGCCTCATCCCACGCACACGACCGGGATGCTCGCGTCCCCTCAATTCGGAGAGAACTTGACACTGTAGCGTCAATGGACCGATGGAAGAAGAATATGACATTTTCTCAATCTTCTTTCTGGAATCCTTCTGCAAAAGATACCAAAGACAAATTTAATTTTGAAAATTATTTTATTGAAAAGATTAAATACCAAATAGAAATTAATTTGAAAGTTTTTATTTACCACAATATCGGCTGCCACGTCATCCCTAAATTTTCCATCCTTACCCGTGTGGATAGTTTCAAAAAAATCTACATCGCCAATCTTCTCTTCCTCATTTGATTCTTCCTAGATACAAGTAAGATCAGTATTTAGAACTATAATAAAATACTTCAAATAAAATGAATTGGATGTCTTAGTCATAAAATCAAAAAACTATAATATATGTGACCTGTATATAACTAAAATAAAAAGACTTCAAAAAAAAATTGAAGCGTAGTTTACCAGTTCATCTCGAACTACCGCAAAGTTGGCGCTCCCAGTAGTGTGCTTCATTTTCAACATCTTTCAGCTTTTTATGCCGATGTCAGCCTTTCTCTGTTAATGATTATAATTCGCAACATCAATGAAAATATATCATATATAAAATACAAAAGGACGGAACTTGCGTTAGTATATACCTTTCCCGAATCACTTCTCAAAAAATTGACAAGAAATTGCCAATCTTGTGGTGTCATACCTACGGGAACTGCCTTCGCATTCTCAGCCTCGGTCCTCTCTGGCACATAGTACTTTCCTTTTAGGAAGCTCTTGTAGTCCCTTCTTTCTTAGAGACCGATTTATCCACCCATCCGTTAACAACATCAACGTAAGAAAATTTTTGCTACAAAATAACATTAATCAGATATATATATATACAGAAAAATGTAGTTATTTATGATATAAACATTTCCTATGATATATCATATTATATATAAAAAATATAAAAGGGAGCAGGGTAACAATAAACCTGATCATCCATGCAGAATTGGAAAAGGAGGTAAGAAATCATTAGTTTTTAGTTCTTTACACAATAAGTTGTTCTGTAAAATGAAAAATTAACTTTTTAACAGCGAGACATCTTGACCAGCGCTTGCTCGCTTATGTTTAACTCGAATATGCTGTACTTTCGATTTTTAAGGCTTATGTTTGAAATCTATATGAAATTGGATGTCAACTTGATTGGTCTTGAGTGAATCAATAGTTTATAAGTAGGCTGTCTTTAAGCTTAATGGTGTAATTAATGGACTGATGAAAATGAAGCAAACTTAGGTTGATCCACAACTTGAGTTTTTAATCATATGCTAAAGCTAAGTTGAAATTTTGGGGAAAAACTTAGTAGTACAGTAAAATAATTGATTAATTATGTCCAATACTATTTACCATTTAAATGAATTCTGTAATACCTCATTGTTAGTCATGTTATTCATTCTTAATTATTTTTTAAACATTCGTATAAAGAAATGAATAGAATTTATAAGAGTAACTGGGCATTTGGAGAATATTCAATTAAAAGAACTGATAACAAACAGCCTGAAGTCAGCTAATCATTTCTAATTTCAAAATGATATTAGCCTGCACATGAGATTCATTCTTGATACGATAATGTGCATGGCTAAATTTAAGTTAGAATAGTTTCTACCTGAGCATGAACATGATAGAATTAATAAATTCATGGTTTCAAAATTAAATCTATGCATCACCTGTTAGAAGTGGAGATAAATCTTTAATTTATTTGTACGAAATCTATTGCATACTTTTGTTATATCTAGTTTATGCACAGGATGACCACCAACGAGACAGATGAATAGATTTCTCTCCTTTTCTTTTCAATTGAACAGGTTGAATAATCTAAGCTTAAGAATTTATTTAGTCCTCAAGTGCTTAATATATCATGTTCAATGAAAGAAACAAGTAACAAGAAATCGGCCCATGAATAAGTGTGCTGAAAAAGCTATTGGAAAGGTTCACTATTTATTAAAGGGAGTACAAGCAATGAAGGACGACTAGCCACTTACATGAACTTCACAAACTAAATCCCAATCCACAAAAAGTGTTCACCCAATAAACTCGAGAAATGCCCACCAAATTATTTAATGTCACATAAGATATCATGGGAGTATATCTAGCCTGTGTCTAGCCTATATAATGATTTAGTCAGACAAGATATAATACCTAAAGTTTCATTTCTCAACTCTTATCGAAATTAATCAGAGCATGTTCATTAACTTCTATTTATGTAGAGTTTTGATGCGCTACCACCAGCACATGGTTTGTGTGATAAGATGGAAATGTTTACACTACAGAGATAAATTTTTGAGATACTTCATAAATTTATTAACTTTCTCTCATTATCTTGTATTAGGTCTGGTTACTTTTGATGTTTCTTTTTTTCTTTTTACCCAAGATTATCTGTTGTATGTGTTTTGTATATGAACTTTGTTTCATAAGTATTAGCTACTCTGTGTTTATTTTATGTTGTAGTAGTTCAAGAACATGATATTCGGTTTATTGAAATGTTGCAATTTTACTGAAAGTCATGCAGTATGTAATATCCCACACTAATGAGGGATTTATGATTCAAAATCCCCATATGAAATTGCAAACCAGTATATCCCCATACGAAAGATGCACATTGTGGTGCAAACATATATAATAGCTCTGATGACACTCTTAATAATACTTGCTTCCAGAATACAATGAAGATTGCATCCAGACAAAGTATTCACTTCACAGTCAATGAAGATTGGTTAGAATTTTGATACAATGAAGATTGGTTAGAATTTTGATACAATGAAGAGTGCATCCAGACAAAGTATTCACTTCAGAGTCAGTGCTCGCAACCTACTATATATGTAGTTGATCATATCTCAAACATATCAATACAATCTTGTGCAGGTCTCCTAGTTTATTATTATAAGCCAAATATGATAGATAAAACTATCTACGACTCTTTAAGAAAATTTCTTTAATCATGTTCCTAATCTTATCAACAAATCTACGTCATCTAGACCATGATCAAAGCTAAATAGCTCATTCTCCAACTAGAGTTACACATGCAGCCAAACCAAACTTGTTACCCCTACTGTCTCAATTAGCAGAAAGATAATCGGTTCTTGAACTGAAATTTTCATATCAAAACAAATTAAATATTATCCTATGTGTCCATCCAAAATGTGGAAGCAAAACATATATGATTGAACAGGATAGACATTAGATGATTTAGGAATACCTTAATAACAGAGAACGCTTCCTCCTTGGTGGTTTTTGGAATCTTTGACCAAGTCTCGTAGCATAAGGGAAGGATCCGAGAATTTCTTGCTATTACCCCGCAAAATTTACCGAGCTTGCTCCCGCTATCTCCAGTCGGCTGACCGACAGGATTGTTGCTCACTAATATCTTCTCATCATTCTGGAGCTTCCATACATCCTTCATCTTGGTCGGTCCTCTCCTCCTCACAATGGTGGGCGTGCTATCCTCACCGACATCGACTGTAGTGTCATCTGTATATGCTACACCTCCACTTTCTCCTGTAGGGTGCACAGTCGAAGGTCCCATGCTGAGAGGATCTATCAGCTCCTCCTGCCTAATCGTGACCACCTTCCTTTTTCTTTAAGCCATCTGTCACCTGTTTACAGAACATTATAAAAACCAAAAAATTAAAATTAAGGATATATACATGAAACAATAAATATTTAAGGAAATATACATGAAACAATAAATTGAGACAAGTCATTTAAGATAAATTTATAAAAATCACAAATTATCACAATATACCATTAATTTGTAAATGATTGATACTTAATTGAACTGATACAAAAATATGAAATATTTTAAGATACTATATCAACAAATATCGTCAAATATGTCACCCTCTTCTCCATCGGTACGTAGCCACGTAGGGTTACTACTATAATAAAAAAATGTTTACATCAAATGGAGGAAACTCAGTGACAGTAAAATTATTCATAACATTAGCGTCATCATCATCTGAATCGCCCCCCAATTGAAATAAATCTCTTGGTTGCATAGTTAGTGCCACGTATGATTTTGGCACAATTGGGTCTTGAATGTAGAAAACTTGGAGCACTTGAGACGGAAACACAAATGGTTCATGGCTAATGTGTTTCCCAGTGTGAATTAGATGTGCAAAATTTATAATTGTAAAACCAAGCTTATCCACTTTCATGTTATTTAACCCAGCCCAATCTCCACGAAATAAGACTACTCGAAAATGCCCATAATAATCCAAATCTATAATATCTGTGAGCACCCCATAATAGTCAACATCTCCGTCTACAGGATTCGTGTCATTTTTAAAGGCATAGCGTCTAGTTTTTGAAGTAACTACAATGCCACTATTTTGAGACTTCAAATTTCTTTCACGATCCTGAGTACGAAATCTAAAGCCATTGAATATGTATCCATTATATCTTTTAACCATTTTATGGGGACCTTTGGAAAGAATCTTTATTTCAAGTGTCACCTCATCATCACCCAACGAATAAACCTAAAATTACAAAGTAAATCATATTAGCATAAAACTTAAACTTTAAAAAATACAGTCATCCAAGACACGGGACGGTGACTTACATGAGTTTCAAACCACTTGTGGAATTTTTCATTCATTAACTTATGTTGCTCACGTGGCTTCAATGTTTTTGGTCCATGCCTTATTTTCATTATCCTGATAAATTCACTGGAACAAAATGAAATGAATGGATATTAAAAAATCTTTTACTACTTCCTAATTGTGAGCAATAAATTCATGTTAATCCAAATTCAACTTACACTCGATATGGCTCACATGATGCACTATGGTCCAACACATATCGATGTGCTTGTTCCCATGTTAAGTCATCTTACTCAAACGCATCAATTTTTCCGAAAGTAGTGCCAGCGGTCTGGAAGAGATATTTAGCCCCTTTGAGGTTTGAAGTGTCTGGGTTTCTCCTTGGTCTATTAAACATGTCTCCACACCATGGAGATACCTTGAACAGAAATTGGAGCACTCCTCTGAAAGATATCCTTCTGCAATTGAGCCTTCTGGATAAGCTTTATTTTTAACATAACCCTTAAGTCGGTAAAGGTACCTAAACAAGTATATCTGGATTACAAAACGTATGGAGAAATAGCATAAAACAACTAACAAAATTATTGGTTTAATGACGTATGAAGAATTACCTCTCAATGGGATACATCCAACGGTAATGTACTGGTCCACCAAGTCTTGCTTCATCGGCAAGGTGGATTACTAAGTGAACCATTATAATGAAGAATGATGGGGGAAATATCTTCTCCATTTGACAAAGTGTCAAGGCAGCACGTTGTTCCAATTTGTCAATATCTTCAACACGCACCACTCTAGAGCAAAGTCCTTTATATATGCTACATATATCTTTCAGGACAGAAGTGGCTGGCTTACACATTGAAGATCTCAGAGCCACAGGAAGGATATCTTGCATCAGTATATGGTAGTCGTGTGACTTTGGACCCTGCAGCTTCTTCTCCTTATAATTTACACATCTTGATATATTAGATAAATAGCCATCTAGGACTTTAAGTTGCTGTAAAACTTTGCAAAATATCTCCAACTCCATTTTTGACATTGAGTAGATTGCAAAATATCTCCAACTCCAACCTTATCACATAAATCGGTGTTCTTATGTTATTCTCTAGTCTGCTTCTTAGATGCTTTAATTACTGCCGGATCCTTTTACAAAGTGAATTGATGGCCTTCTAATCGCCTTAACACATCTGACCCAGACAAAGCTCTTGGAGCATGTCTCCACTCATCGGTACCATCAAATGTCAATGTTTCTGCTCTAAAAATATGTGTGTCAGACAACCATCTCCTATGATCCATGTAGCAAAACTTTTTGCCTTTATACAACCATTTTGAATCCGTTTTCTCAGCACAACATGGACAAGCATAGCGTCCTTTCGTGCTATAACCAGATAAGCTTGTATATGCAGGAAAATCATTTATTGTCCAAGTCAACGCAACTCGGAGACAGAAACTTTCTTTAGATGTTGCATCATAAGTTGTAACACCCTCCCACAATTGAGATAGTTCATCAATCAACGGCTGCAGATACAAATCTATATCATTTCCTGGGCTTTTTGGTCCAGGAATAATTATGGACAAAATGAATGATGATTGTTTCATGCACAACCAAGGGGGAGGATTATACGAAATTAATACAACGGGCCATATGTTGTAGGTGCTACTCATTTGCCTAAATGGGTTAAAACCATCACTGGCCAATCCAAGTCTCACATTCCGAGGATCTTCAGCAAAATCAGGATATTTTTCATCAAATTTTTTCCAAGATGCAGAATCAGCAGGGTGCCTAAGAATCCCATCATTCTTGTGACCTTCCGCATGCCATCTCATATCAGAAGATGTTTTAAAGGACATGAACAATCTTTGCAGCCGAGGAATTAAAGGGAAGTAACGCAATATTTTTGCAAGCTTCTTTCTCCTAGTTGTTGTAACTGGCTCATTTGTTTGCCCATCTTCATTTAGCGTGGTATCCATTTTGAAGTACCGCATACTTCACATTCTTCGAGAACTTTCTTATCCCCCCTAAACATCATACAATCATATGGACATGTTGCTATCTTTACCCTAAATTAAAATGCTTCCATTTTTTTTTATGGCATGGGATGACTTTGAGATTTGGATTTCAGGAAAAGCTTAATTTAACAATTCAAGAAGTAAGTTGAAGGACTTTGCAGACCATCCATTTAGACATTTAATCTGGAATAGTCTAACAATGAATGAAAACTTTGTAAACTGAGTGCAATCACGATATAAGGGAGTCTTTGCATCTTTCAACAACTTATTAAAGGCTTCAAATTCTTTATTAGTTTCTTCATCAGACATTTCATCTTCCACCCCACCATCATGAACAAATGTTTCTGCTGACTCGTCACAAACTTGGTTGATTGGATTATTTGTGTGGACTTGAAAGTTATGGAATCTCATACCATCTCGCACTAAAGAGTGCATCTCATCGACAGCACTTTGATTACTTGTAAATAAAGATTTGTCTTCTCGTACAACCGGACCATTTGAAACTGACTGACCAGACTCTCCATGACAAAATCAATTTGTATACCTCGGTAAAAAACCATTGCAAATCACATGTGTCTCAACTACATCGCATGTTCTCAAATCACAATTTGAACACCGAACACAAGGACACAAAATTAAGTCCGGGTCTGGAGAATTCCTCTTTGCAAAGTTAATAAAATCTTTCACACCATCCCGATACTCCTTGGATAATCGCGACTTATTAATCCAACTTTTATCCATTTTGAAAAATATGATTCAACCTGAAATATAAAATTAATAAATTAAAATGCATATTGCTTTTAGTCTCTTTCCACCAAGATAATACTAACAACTAACAAGGAATGACTTAACCTTCCTCTCTTTTCACTCACCCTATAAATGTTGGTAAATTTAGGGCATTTTTTCTTAAATCACAAATGTTGTTACCTCTTTTTCATCTATATAAAATGCTGAAGAATTTATTAAGGAATCTTAATAAATAATTATTTATTTACACTACAATCATTTGATATGCTAATACTAAAATATATAATTTACGTTAAGTTTCGAATAAAAAAATAGGAAGATCATAGTAATTGATTTTTGCACTTCAAAGTGATAAACATTAATTTATGTTTACTTTCGAATAAACTGTTTTTGATGAATGAATGCATAGATAAAATCCCCTATAATTATTGATTCCTGTCATATTCTCATATCTGTTGTTATTATTACTAGAATACAAGGCACATGTTTTTCCTATAGTATACTACCTATTAAAAGCATGACATATTCAAATAGACATATTCATTTCGATGTTGGGCTATGAAAGCTTTCGTTCACTTGGCCTATTACAAATTGATGTTCGTTCTTATCGCTTTTGGGCATAAAAGTTTGGACCAGCCAGGTCAGTAATGGCATCTTAGACATGTTATTACTTTAACAGTCAAGCTTGCTGGACTTTGACTAGGAACATAAACATTTCGGCCAATATGGAAGCTCTTTGGAATAGAAATAGTTGACTTAGAACCTTCGTTGAAGTGTGTAGCTTCAGCAACTTGGGAGTTAGACAATCTAAGATGTGGCTACTATTTTGAAATTTTTACTTTCTAAGAACGAGGACTTTTGATCATATGATGAGTCACAAATCAAGTTTGGGACATGATTTATTTTACTGCATTTTTCTTGTGCCCTGTCTGTAACATAAACAAAAAACTATGAACAAACATCCTGCTATTGCAAGCTCATCCCACAGTACAACTCACCAATGAAAAATATATCCTTCACTTGCTATTTAAAGTTTGATTTAATTTATTGGTTAATGAGAAAGAGAGATCTAACATGACAAAGCATTGTCTTTTTCTACTTGTAGATTCTCATCTACTGTACATCACCGACAAATCTAACATGACAAAGCAATAACAAAAAAACCCTAATACAAGCAATTGAAACTGTGGACCAATCTATTCAGTAGTATCAAGACTAATTGAAATTTCTTGATGAATAAAAAGTAAATATACAGCAGAGATTGCAGTCCCTTATTAGAGCAACTGACAAAATATGGCATGAGCAAATACATCAAGTAAAGGGAACAGAAAAAATGAATCTAAAGTTGTTACTAAGTTACATGATTTATTAAAGACTGCCAATGGAGCAAACACAGAAAAGTTGCTCCGAAAAAGTGAAGCAAAAAGTTTTAAAACTAATCCAGAAGTCTTGAGTGGATCAATCTACATAATGGAGATGTTAAGTATTGAATTAAGGTTTCAAACTTAAGCTCCAAAGTTGATTTTTGAATGAATTAAAAATCATAAAGCTTTGGTATTTCTATATCTTTTCCTTTATCATATCATTATAAAGAACAATAACGTAGACTTTTAACCAGGCCTACATTATATTCTGGACCTCAAAAGGTCATAAATGCCAAGTTGAGTAACACCAGATTGAAGATTATTCTAACAACGAGCAAACCTAATAGCGGATCAACAATTTAAATGTATAAATGAAGGATAGCGCAGCATTCATAATAGTAATTAATACTTTTAAGTACAAGTGTATCAACAAAGACTAGAATAGTGTTGTTAATAGCAACTTCACCAATGATCATCTCAGGATTTTTTATGCTACACAATACCCACAAGGCAGTCACATATGTAATTATTGAGAAGTCAATAAACAAATTCATTCAAAAATATGATAGGAATCCTAGTAGAGAATTGACAGGAATCACACCATAGTTTGCGTCCTATGAAAACCATGTAATTAGATATGATACTATATAGTTAACCTTATATTATCCCATGGAGTATTTACTCCAACAAATTAACGGCGGAGAAAATAGCGAGACAACATAGGTAATGTAAACGATTTTCTCTCTAATGGGTCTCAGTATTCAAGTTCTATATGCATAATATTTTTTTAAAAAAAAATCTTAAATCAAAAGTTAAAAGAAGTTTTTACTATGAGAAAGTTATTGTATGTTCATGTGACCATCATCTATTAATTCTTGTTATCTAAAAAAATTTCTTGTAAACCATTTTCTCTCACAAAGAAGGAGAAAATTCCTATATCAATTACTTTTGTCATCTTCATATTGACTGATGGTAATTTTATCACTGTAAATCACACAATAAAAGAAAGTTGTAGACAGAATACAACAAAAGATGCACATTTAGTCACTGTGATTGTGACAGACAAAATGAGAAACAAATTTTAATGTTCAATCACACACTTCTTTCAGCAATGCTCCAAAAGCTATCCACTATTATATGAGACACTGATAAATTCAAAAGTCAACAAAATTTGAAGTCCCTAACCTTTTTCTAGATATTTCTTTAATTTGTTAGATTTCACTGTCAAATACGAATTGTGCAATATTACTAAACAATTAAAATGATAATCTTTATCGAAATTGGACGATTAAGGCAGAGATCGGCGGTTGAGGGATGAAGAGCTTGACGGTGAGGGGTCTGTAAAAGTGAGGAGGAGCGGCGAGGGGTATGAGAAGCAGCGGTGTGTGATGAGCAGCGGTGAGAAAATAGTGCATG
Organism: Hemerocallis citrina; assembly: GCA_017893485.1. NCBI lineage: Eukaryota > Viridiplantae > Streptophyta > Magnoliopsida > Asparagales > Asphodelaceae > Hemerocallis > Hemerocallis citrina. The sequence goes on from CM030363.1 coordinate 41,445,171, forward strand.
ATGGACTAGAGAAGCGAAGTAGGAGCATGTGCTGCGCGAGGGAGGTGCGGCGCGAGGTTAGTGATGAAAGGAGAGAAAGGAGTGGGTTAGAGGAGAAAGCGGCTTGGAGGGGGAAGAATTAGGTTTGGGAAATTGGGGGGAAACGAAAAGAGAGAGCGGGGATTTAGAGCGGGTATAATGAAAAAAAAATAATTGGCCTATCAGGGCGTGTGACATATAAACCGCCGCTATTAGTCTAATCTATAACGGCAGTTTATATGTAACACGCCGTGATAGGTGTATTATATTTTAAAGGCAAGTTATCTATATAATAAATTACAAAGAAAGCTATCAAGTGGCTCACATTCAATCTTCCCCAAAATCAATGGTTCAGATTGATTTTCACAAAACATATTTTCTCGCCCAAAATTTTAAACCCCACAATTTCAAAACCCCCTTCTCTTTCTCTTTCCCAAAATACCCCCCCTTCTCTCTCTTTTCTCACTGTCTCTCTTTCCCGCTCACTCTCTCTCTCACTGTCTCCCTCTCTCTCCCCGCTCTCTCTCTCATCGATCGACGCCTCCCCCTCCCCCTCCCCCTCCTGTCCTCCCTTCCGCTCTCACCAACCCCGATGCCGCTCTCATCGATTGACGCCTCTCTATCTATCTCTCTCTCTTCCGAAATCATGCGGGGAAAAACCCTCCTTAAACCATCGCTCCACTTCGTCTTCTTCTTCCTCAAAACCCTAAATCCCCAAAATTCACAGTATCTCTCAAAACCCTAACAATGGTGCGATCCAAGCCCGGGCCCGCCAACAAACAGAAATGCGGCGTCCATTTCAAAGTAACTCTCTCTCTGTCTTCACTCTTATCCTTCTTCAATGTTCTTAATTTTTTTTCTTCTGATTTTGAAGAAAATAAAGTGGAAGATTGGACGGAAGCTCCCACCCCCGAAGAATTTCACCGTCACGCAGATAAAATCGAAAGGTAAAAATCCAATCTTGCGCATTTTTTATATAGATAATTACTCATTTGGAGTAGATGGTTTGGATATTTTCCTAAATTCTTACCCTAGAAAGGAACCACCCCCTTCATGTAGTTTTATCATATTTCTGTTTTATGCACTCATCATGTTCGATGAAATGCACAAATGACGTGAAACATTTTAATTATAGGAGCCTGCTGCACTGGGGGCATTTGAAACTAAAGTGGAAGGGTTAAATCAAATGCACAAAAGCTTTCGCATTTGGGACAAGAAATATGGTTAGTCTCTCTCTCATTCATATTCTCTGTTATGAATCATTCAATGCATACTCATATAGTTTTTCTCAGGTTTTTACCTGCCTTTGAGTACAGAAACTTGGGATAAACTTCAAAAGGCTGCTGCTGCAGTGGTCAATGTCAAGGATTACTTGATGTCATCCACCATCGCCAACCCCGACGCCGCTCAACTCCAACCACCGAATCTCTCACCGTCACCGAATCCTTCATCGTCTCTACATCTCAGGTAGTGAGCCATGAATTTAGTGTTTTCTGTTTAATTTTGTTTAATTTTGTTATTAGTGTGGTAAGGGAATGTAATTTTGTTTAATTACTGTCTCTACATCTCAGGTAGTGAACCAAAAAATTTCAAAATCGATTTTTTATGTGGTAAAGGAACGACTTGCTGAAATTTTGGATGGGGTTTTTTAGATACGTTCTGTAATCCTACAAATTAGGGTTTTTTTAATAAAAAAAATCAGTTTTGAGAATTTGATGGTTCAATTGGGTTAGTGGGTTTTAGTGCAAATCGAGATGAAGGAAATGTGGTTGGAGGGGTTTGAAAATTTTTCCAGATTCCATCTACATTTTGTTCATTGTTCTTCCATTTTGTTTAATTTGATTATAACAGTGAAAATTTTGCCAGAATTGCTCAATTGGTAACTTTGTTGGGTAGGAACAGTATGAGGAGCTAAATTTGATAAAATTGTTCGGTTGAATCATAATGATGTTAATGCATAGTTACTGTTAATTCGATATTTTGTTTAACTAACCAATTATTTAAGCATAGTTACTGTCATTTTGAATCATAATGATGTTAATGCAATTTCCTAGGAATGTGAACAAATATTGTAGACGTCTTGCTGAAATTACGTTAAAGTGCAAGGTGAATAAGTTAATTTATGTTCTTTTTAAGCTAAACCATATCTTTTGATGATGTGTTTGGCATTGCTGAAAGATTCGAGGGAGGCCGGAATAGTGAGCCCCGTAAAAGATCCGGGACACTACGGCTCTTGCTGGACATTCAGGTAAATTCATCCTGAAAACATTTACATGCTCTTATTTTGTATAGCACACTTTTGATGAGTTATTTTGCAAGTGGTTGGATAAGTATAGTTTAGATAAAAATAGTAATGGAATTGAGAACTATGGTTAAAACTTTGTGGCCAACAAATTTTTATATAACAATTATCTCAACACTACTGAAGTCCCCAACCAGACCAACGTTAGATATCTAAGGTTATGTGAGATAACTTTACAAAACTCCAGCTATTAAACAAAGCTTCATTTCCGAAAACACAGTAAACACTTATACAAGTAACTATCTAACTAAAACAATTTATACTGAAGGTAATACTTGGGTTTCCTGTAAACTTTTGAACTTATAATTAACTTATGGCATAAAAGTTGGATGTCGGTGAACTACAAACCAAACGATAAGACGACACACTGCTGAAATTACACTTCACAAATCTAAAACAGCTTTTAGTGTTTATCACTCCGGTGACCAATTTATTTAGAACTCAATTAGTTACTGGAAATAAGTTTAAAATGAAAGCCATCAAAGAGAGATCTTCATTATAGCTAAAAGTTTAAATTAAGCAAGTTTAAAATTAAGAAGTTTAAATTAAGCAATATTTTCTGAGACCTGCAACTTTGAATATTATCTTTTATGCACACATTTTTTTAATTTTGCTATTTCAACGTTAACATTATTTTTAGCCAAAGCAGCTTATCCCCTACTGACCTTAATATTATGTTTTTGCATGTCAACTTCATTAAATGTGCACAAACTACATATCTTATTTTTAAAAACATTCTAACATACGGTAAGTTTAAAAATTAAAAAAGGAAAACTACATGCTTCTTATTAACGTAAATTTATACTATGTAGACGATAGCTTACATGTCAACTTCATTAAATGTTTGAACCTTGACACAAACTACAGATATCTTATTTTTAAAAACATTCTAACAGACTGCAAGTTTAAAATTAAAAAAGGAAAGGAAAACTACATACTTCTTATTAAAGCAAATTTATAATATGTAGACGAAAAGATGGCTTACATGTCAACTTCATTAAATGTCATGAGCATAGGAAATGTGTTCTGGGAGTCCTTCAAGCGAGTAGCAATTCTTCTCCTAAGTCGTGACATAGGAACCTAGATCCACGGTTCAAAAGTTTCTCCTTACAATAGTTCAAAATCAAAACACAACGAACAAGCACTCCATGGCCTGCCAATATTCAAAACATTATCGCCTCATTCATCATCCTTCAGTAATAATAACCAGCTATCTACAGATCCAGTGACTATGCCCGTGGACTATTGTTGAGATACTGGCTATTGTTGAGATTGAGGATGGTGGCTAATGTTGAAATGCTTGCAGATACTTTGCTTTCGTTGGAATAATGGAACTGCTTCTTATATTGATTATACTTTTAATCACTATGTTTGTTATGGCTGTGATGAGATTACACATTATGATTCATACATATTTTAGGTATTGAAGCATCTATTTTCAAAATATGAGCAGTGATGAACTTAATTTGAGTCTCTTTTGGTTTTGTACTTGGTTCTGACTTGAGATTTTTGATTTGCTACTTCTCTGAATATGAAATGTGTTTATGAGGCTCACTCCTTCAATGCGTGGACTGGAGGAGTTATTTTGGTGATGCATTCATTGCGCCAAACTACTTTATTGCATTTATTATGCAATGCAATCTAGCATGCTTTTATTGGTTTTGACTGCACTAATTCAACCTACTTTATGATACACGGTTCTTTCTCTCGAGTTTTTCTTTTAACTGCTTCCAAAATTACTTTCTACTGTCTCCTGATAAGTTTTTGCTATTTTCCTATCAGAAATGATACATGTTGAGACATTTTTGGATTATGATCAATCAACAAAGGGAGCAGTATTGGCAATTGTAAGTTTTTGCAACAAAGGGAGTAGTTTTTGTCGGTGACGACCTGACCATATCAACCGGGTGAGCAGGTAAATGACTGTTTTATGTACAATCTGTGGTTTATTGACCATCGACAATGGTTTGTTGACCATCGAGAATGGTGACAATCTAAGTATCAAATTTTTAAAATATATGTAACATTTTGCGAGTGTAAAATTTGTACTGTGAATATAGTCTTCAATATGGTATAAAAAAAGAAAAGAAAAATATAATCTTGAAATTCCTATTGATTGCAAAATCTTCACTCTCCTAATTATTATTCCTTCCTCTTATTAGTTTTCAATCTTAGGTAGTTTTTGGGTTTTGCCACTATCCCGATAAAATCATTAGAAAAATATTTGGTTTAATCCAGACCTAGATATATATGGTGTTGTTGAAAAAAAATGAGAGTGACGCATTCTAGCTATTGAGGATGCAACTGGAGTTTGGTACTCATTTTGAATGTTAACTCTTTGACTACTTCTAATATGACCATGGGCCCCCAAATTATACTTTGCAAGCGAGTGATTGATTAAAGATTACACTTAGAAGTGATACCGTTTGATAGTTATTTTGATCTTATGGCAGAGGTCAACAGTGCAAGAAGTTTACCCACTGAAATAATAGATTCAAAAATTTAGAGACAAGCAATTAGTCTTTGGTGTTATTGATTTAGTAAAAGTATCTTTAGTTTGCATAGTGATTTAGTCCAACCCATTGCATTGATGTACTACTAGGATGATCTAAATCCACTTATTTAATTATGCGTCTTTATGAGATTTGTTCCAAGTTATTGTCTAGGATGCATCTTATTGATATTTATGCTAATTTTACTCTAACTCTTTTTTTGTTTCATTAAGGAAATGGTCCTCCAGCTGGGCAAAACATTCACCAGCATGTTCCACGGATTCAAAGAAAGATTCTTTACTTTCGACAACCCCGAAAGGTATTTGAGAAAATGCATAGGAGACACATAAGCATTAAACAAAATGTTCATCTTAACCTAACAAGCTATAGTTGTAGTTTATAAACTACAATTCACCCAAATATTGCACAAATGAGTCTCAGTTTACAATTACAATTTTAGTACAACTACAATGAATTTGTGTTTAGTACAAATGTAAATAATGGTGATGAAAATACCGATGATAAAAATGTAAAATATCTAATTTAACAAAAGGTCTTTCAAATTTTGCTTCATCACATGTAACAAAAGGTCTTGCAATGCAATCAAGATCACATTATCAATAAAGAAATTCCCAAACAAAGCTATTATTAACAAAAAAAAAACCTTGGAAGAGAATTCATTTCACATATACATCACAACATATACATCACCACAAACTTTCTCTCTCTCTATCTCTCTCACTTTCCCCTCTTTTTAATCCATACATTGTTAACTACATAAAAATATGACAATGGGGAACTAACTCATACAGTTTGAGGCATTAATTGTGTTAGGAAATGGATTGTTACTTACTCCAAATCAAATATGAAATTACTAATGATGAAGTCACACAATACTGTTGTAGATTCACAATACTATATTTTTATCCCGAGCTGCTGACAAATGATCCTGCAATATAAACCTGCAATAAATAATGAATTATGCATGTCACTTTATAATCCTACTTCAGATTACATCAAGGTCTACCGGCAAATAAATCATCATTCATGAACGCTCGAAGAAGACGTATATTTTACTCTTTATAGGATTTTTTTCATATGCTACATCGTACCAAAGACGTGCCGTAGGCAATTGTTCGTTGATAGTCAAGTAAATTCTGTGTAGTTTATTTTTTGCAGTTATTGGGATTTCGGTAGTACCGTTTTGTCCATAAATTGGCAATAACGAGCTTTTCATATGCAGTTTGCAGGAAGTTGAGTGTTGAGGTTGATGAGGAGGTTGATTGTTGTCCAATTTGTAACATTGATCTTCGTTGTGATTCAATAGAGAAGCCCAGGTTAGTTTATTCTCTTAATTATTTCCTACACATTTTTTTACTGTAGTTCCTAATCTCTCTTTCTCTTCTACTTTAAACAAAGTTGTTTGCACTATCTCAACATCCATCTATTAAATAGTGACCATCTATTAAACAGAATATTAAATGCAAAGGTTTTTAATTCAGTTACTCGAATACACACTATCGATCTTCGCCAATTTTTTAAATCGATCTCTCAGTTCTGTCTCTCTTTACCTTCAATTTTGAGACGAATGTTTGAGATCAATCAAGTAATATGAGTTGTCAAGATTAGTCCCTACTAGTGTTAACAAATCTTCCAATGAAGCATAGGTTAGCTTTGTTCCGGTTAATATGCAATAGTGCTAAATTATCATAAGATGACATCCTCAACCTTATTTTTGCCTGTTGTCCTCAATCATGCATCTTAACAGGAACAAGTCAAAATACTACTCTTCAATAGATAAATATTCCAGTCCTTGATTCAATCTTCAATAGATAAACTCACTTAAAACTAATTTAAGTCTTCTCATGTCAAAATACTCAAATGTGTATGTTTGTCTGTGCATATGAGTGGGTGTTTGCTGAGAAGAGAATAGAACAACTACATAAATGAAGTGGAACTTAGAGATCTCTTTACTGAGTTGTTAATGCTCATATGACAACTTATTACTTGAAGCTAAAGAGAGACAGAGTAGTATACTTGATTTTTGTCTCTCTCTCGATATATTTTCGTTTTGCAAAGCTAAAGAGAGACATATTCAGTTTTCTCTCTCTCGATATATTTTTGTTTTTGGTTTGAGTCTCAACATGAGTCAGCTAGGTCTAACTGGAAGTTAAGCGGATGATGAATTAGAGTGAACACAAATCCCCACATCCACCCTACGTTTAACTGAACCTGCCCGACTTTTTGTACATCATTCAGTTTGAAAGGTATTGGTTTGAAAGCTATCATTTTCGTACAAACTTTTACTATTTGTTTCTTTAATTATCATTGGTTTTGAATGATTCTTGAAAAACTCTTACTGTTTGTTTAGGCACACTATTTTGTTCCATATTGCAGACTCGAAGCATAGTGTTTTCCTACAACCCTATAATTTTTTTTTAGTTGGGTTGGTGGATGATGTATTAGTTGTATATTTTGTTCCCTTAACTTATGTCGAATAAGAGATTATGTAAATCTGTGTAATATTTACTATTTTGGGAGATATTGTAAGTATATGTATAGGATGATGATATAATATAGTGATGTTAAAACCCGTACCCGCAAAGTTGTGGAGTACTGGGTTCTGTGTGTGGTTTTTCAAAGATTTTTCTAAAAATCCATTACGTTTTCCAACAAATTTTTTGTTTTTATTTTGTATCTTGCATTATATGAAGATTTTTGCCCCCAGAGCCTTATATATACGATGCATGTATGATGTTGCTTGGATTGGCCTGGGGAGGATTGATATTGACTGCCTGTGATGTTATATTTTTAATTGTTAGCAGAATTCCGTAAGGAATTGCTGTAAAAAGGCTAATATTTTAGAGGAGACTGCCAATTTTTTTTCTAAAATTACTATTAGTATTATAGAATAGAAATGATTTATATAGGTGATGTAAGTTATAGATTTTTTTAAAAAATGGAAGATAAAAGCAAAAATAGATCTATTCATACAGATTTTAGGTATTGAAGCATCTATTTTCAAAATATGAGCAGTGATGAACTTAATTTGAGTCTCTTTTGGTTTTGCACTTGGTTCTGACTTGAAAATTTCGATTTGCTACTTCTCTGAATATGAAATGTGTTTACGAGGTTCACTCCTTCAATGCGTGGAATGAAGGAGTTATTGCCTGTTATTCTATTTTGGTGATGATGCATTCATTGTGCCAAACTACTTTATTGCATTTATTATGCAAAGCAATCTAGCATGCTTTTATTGGTTTTGACTGCACTGATTCATCCACCATTGTAGCACTTCAATCTTAGTACTATAACTCTCACTATCTTGATGATTATACCAATTTAATTCATTAGGTGCATGTAACCCCTGTTTCCCAAAAAATGTATTTCTGTGTATTTTCTGTATTTTAAAAAATTAAAATTTTTTTTTCCGGTTTTCAAATTCTTTTGTCAAAAGGTATTTTTGGATTTCCTATTAAAATAAAATTTTCGATCAACAATTTTATTGTAACTATTTTTCGATGAATTTTATATTGCAAAAACAAATCTTATTTTTGTTATCATTACTTTGATTTCTGTTATTATTATTACTACTATTATTTTTAAGACTATTATTATTATTGTTGTTATTGTTTTTTGTTTTTGTTACTATTATTATTAGTATTTTTATAAAATCCTAAATTGTATATTTTATTCTAAAACCCTATAATTTTCTTATTGGATTTTTACCCATAACCCATTAAAAACCCAACAACCCAATATACTTAAACCCATTACCCATTACATTAACTACCCTATTATATCCCCTAAACCCATTAAAAATACTCCAGACCCGTTAATATCCTATCTACCCGTAACCCACCCATCAACCTAACCCTAACTAAACTATCCCTATATATATTACTGCATATGCCTCTTCATATACCCAGCGCTGTTTCGACTTCTTCTTCCTCTTCCGCTCTCCTAGCTTTCGACCGCCCTCCATCTCGTTCTCCCTCTCTTCGCGACGCCAGGAGCAGCACCGCGACGCCCCTCCCCACCACCACCAACAGCACTGCAGCACCACCACAGCAGTGTCGCGCCAGCCAGTGCCGGCCCTACGATTTTGGGGGCCTGAAGCAAACTTTCAAAAAGGGGCCCCCACATATACAAAAAAAAAAAAAAAACGATCCATGTATTAAAAATTTTCTTCACATATACCTCACATATACACATTTTCAATTTTTTTTTCGAAAACGGGGGCCCCTTATGTATTAGATTTTTTTTTCACATATACTCCGCATATACACATTTCTAAATTTTTTTTTTCCTGAAAATGGGGGCCCCCTCATATACAAAAAAAAAAATTTTTTTTAGGGGCCTGATGCAAGTGTTTCACTTGCATCAGGCCTGGGCCAGGCCTGGCCCCAGCCCTAGCGACCCTTGTCGCGATTCCTCCAACGACAGCCAGAGCCTGCTGTCGACTCCCCCGGCGTGCCCCTGTAGCGCGCAGTCAGCCCCTTCCTGCGCGACTGTGCTGTCTCCCAACCACCGCGCAGCCAGCGACACCCCTCCCTCTGTGCTTCTCCGGCGACAGCCATGGTCGCCAGCCCAGCGCCTCCTTCCGCGCGCGACTCCCCTGGTTTCCCCCCTGTGGCTGCACTCTGTCGCTCTACACCTCAGTGACAGCACCACAGCGGCCCCATCCGCTCTACCATCTCCTTCAGCCTGTCTCCCCTTCGACGCAGCATCGGCAGCGGCGACAATGACAGCGGGACCCACTCTTGCTGCTGTGTGCCTCGACGTCGCTCGGTTCCCCTTGCCATCTCTGTCCCCACTCTTGACGTTGTGGTGCGTTGTATGTTTGGGTTCGAGTTGTTCCTTGGGTTCGTCCGTCGTTGTTCATTGGTTGGTTCGTGGTGGTGTGGGTGTTGTGTTCGTTGGGTTCGTGCGACTTGTTCTTGGTGTTCGTGGATTGTGTAATTGGTGGGTTGTGTTCGGTTGTTGTGGGTTGTGTTCTCGTTATTGTGTTCGTGGGATTCGTAGTTCTCGTTCGTAGTTCGCGAGTTCGGAGTTGATTCGTATGGTTGTTGGAGTTCGAGTGTTCATTGGGTTTCGTCCGTCGTTGTTCGGGCATTGGTCCATGGTGGTTGTTGCTCATGGATGGTGTGTTGGATCTCGGGTGATTGTGGGGTGTGTTCTCGTTGGTTCGTTTGAGTTCGTTTGTTCGCTCGGTTCGTGTGATCCGTTTGGTTCGTGATTCTTGTTCGTGATCCATCCGTGTGTTGCGTTTGTGCCCCGGGAACCTGTTTCTGTTATTCTTGCTTGGAGTCGTTTCCGTCGTCATCCCTCAAGCAAGTAACTTGTACTTAAATTCATTGGTTTGATACAAGTCAAAAAGTTCACTTATAGTGTAGTTGGGTCTAGAGACAACCAAAGATTGTGTTTTCCTTGATGGGTTTTGTCTCTGTTGTGATAATTTGGCCATAGATGACTTATGACACCAATCTTGATAGGAGATAACCTAGGTTTTGCCCAATTCTTGATTTTTAGTCATGTAGGTGAATAATGGTGTGAATTTGTATTTGGTAGAATACCCATGTGAAATAATAGGTGTGGACATGTTAGTAACCCTAAATCATGATGTTTAGATGCTTGGTAGGTTGTATTTCAAGTTTGGATGTGTTTGGATCAATATTCTCGAAGTTGTGATGTTCTTGATTCGAAGTGTGAAATCAGTATTTACTGGGTGTTCTGTTTTGATTGCTGTATTCGTCTATGCTAAAGCCAGTATCTTGATTCCTGTATAAAAGATGAATTTTAGATAATTTTGTCTATTTTCAAACCTCACTAGTTTTGCTTGATTTGGATTTCGTATGACTGAGTTATGACTGTTTTAGTACAGAGGTGTCGATCTATTCCAGATTCTGTTTTGGGTGAATTTTGTTAACAAACTATTTTCAAGAACTATTCTATACATATTATCTTGATCTAATATTTTTCTCAGTGTTTCCTTATGATATTAGGGATTACCCAGATTTTTGACGAATTTTAAAGACAAGTTTTGTGTAGTGTTTCATGCTCTTTTCTAAAATCCTCTCATACTGTATTTTGCTTACTGCTTACTATTCAGTAAAGAACTCTATTTTCACTATAATTTCTTATACTGTTTGAAAATTCCTTGTGAAATATGAAAGTAAATTTTATCTAGTTTCATATCCCTTTGGCGGAATTGGATTTCGATTCACAGGTTGCGAGATATCTTAGTTTTCGTACAGCAGTGTTGAGATTTCCAGAATCGTTAAACTATGTTTTTTTGATGCTTTGGTATTTTTTATAACTTGTCTATACTTACTGGAATATTATGAAACTTGTTATTTTGATTCTATACATATAGGGGATTATCCCAGATTTTTCGTGGATTTATTCAAAATGTTTTCATGCTGTTTTTATGCTCTTGAATTCGTTTTCCTGATTTCTGACTGAACATGTTTTCTGTCTTCGATCCTGTTTTGAGTTAAGATGTTGTGAATTACCATATGACTTAATTATACTCGTTGGATTCATGTGGATGTCTAGTTTCCAGATCCTTCGACGGATCCATATTTGCATTTCTGTAGAGACCAGAATCACTGTTTTAGTACTGATTGGTCATGCTGTCCTGAATATAAACATACACTGTTTGACTCGTTTATGTGATTGTCTATCATCTATGCGTGCCTATTTGTCACCCTAGACCTGATACTGATTATACTATATTAGTTTGATACTGTATCATGCATATACCTGCCTGTTTGAGAATAATAATAAATAATCAAGCCGGAGTTTTAATAGGACATATCTAGTAGTGGATAGTGCAGAAACGTGTACTCGGAAGGATACTTGTGTTTCCTGTATGGCATGTTACAGATCAAGTTTACCGATCAAGTTTACCGATCAAGTTACCGATCAAGTTTACCGATCAAGTTTACCGACCAAGTTCTGTGATTCTGTGAATACCTGAGTACACTACCCTGTATGGTCCCCTACGAAATCTAAAACGTAACTGTTTGTTGTAGCAACCATGTGTTATAATATGGGGTGCATGAAGTGCTACCTAGATAGTAAAATAACAAGACTTGACATGACATAATCTGATTTCCTGTATACATGACTATCCTGTTACATGATTACCTGTTATCTGTATACCTGTTACCTGATACTAGATACATGTTTACCTGTTTACCTGTTGACCTGTTTACCTGACACTTGACTCATGTTACCTGTGCCTGTTAGTATACCATGTTGCTAGTTAGTTTCCCCATGTACTTTTATCCTACATTATTTGTGACACGCGACCTGCAATTGACGAGTACTTGTTTTTCTCTTTCCCTTTTTCCTGCATTCGTTGAATGGCAGATTTTGGAGAACATGTTCCAAACGGTATTGGTGACATGATGTACTAGATGTTGGAATTTTGCTATTATTATTCTTGTTGCTTATTTTGAACAATAATGTATTCATGTATCTGGATTTATTCTTGTATTTGGGCAATGTGACCCAGAATATTTGTTTTATTCAGATCATGACTATTTGAGATTAATATATTTTATTTCAAGTATTCTTGTTGGTATTTGGTTCATATGTGCATGTGGTTGACTTTTCTGGCTTCCGACTCTGATTATATTGTGAGATGTTGTAAAGATTCTTGAACAACTTATGAATGATGAAAATCATTCGCTGGGCTTTTGTTACGTGCTCGTATTCCGTATTTTTGGGAAGCGGGGCGTGATAGTGCATTAGTCCTAGGTTTATTTTGATTGAATATGAGCAAGTAAATTAAAAGTTGCATTTTCTATTGTACTCTGATCCTTACCTCTAGAAGTAGTAGAAGAAGAAGTAACTATACTAGTTGTACTACTAGATGCAAAAAGTTCTATCATAATAATCATATAAGTTTTTCAATGTCGGTTCAAAGCTAGCTAAAAATTTATCGGAATCAATTTCAGATTTATCTCCTGTAACACCCTGAATGCCCAAAACAGACTGAATTCGAAGTTCCACAAGATCTTTACACTTCTCTTCGTACAATTTTACAAGGAAATAAAAACTTTTACTACATCAGAGTTTACATTTACATTACATAGTTACAGCGGAAGTAATTTACAACAAATTACATTAATTGAAATGTACAACACTTGGATCATTCTTTAATCAGCATGCATTCTTTAGTCTTGTTAATCACTTTACCCTGCATGGAAACCGTGGGCGCGTCAGTTGCATACAACCGACGAAATATTATACACGACTATCCTCTCTATGCCGAACAGTATAACGATTCTCAAATACTTAAGCAAACCGCAAACTTGATCACAAACAAAACTATAAGGGACTATCCTATTGATGTCGTGTTGTTATGTGCACTTAGTCCTTAATGCAGTTATATATATATTACATGACACTAATGGGCACTTGTTCGGATTCTACGCATCCCATACTACATAAGTCCGAGGGCAAGCCCTTAACCGTTTTCATCTTTTAGGGTTCAATCCCTCACTATGACTTAAACTACTCATGTAACTACGATAAGTATCCTAGATATTCTATGAGTTACGAGCTCATGTCCAGACAGCCTGGAGGGGAATCCCACGTCATGTCACGACGCATCGTGAAGAACCTATGGACAATTCAGGTTCCGTCATGGGATATGACACCACTCGCAGTCACCAAATATCCCATGAGCGTCGCCTGTGGTATGGACTCCTAGAGACATATCCACGTCATGTCACGACGCATCGTGAAGACAGCCTGCGAATATTCCTACATCGTAGCTCTGAGGCCCTCATACTCATGTTTTTCTCTTATTTTCATCACATCTTCACTATGTATCTAGTCCTTAATTATTTAAATCATGAACAAAATCAATTCTCTAGAATTAGCCCTTTCACGATACCGGTCTTAACCATTTATATCACATGACCCATATCTTGGTCTTTTCATTTCAAATTTCATTTCAACATATTTCTTTTTATTGCCGGTATGAGGCTTAACTGCACTCTAGTTTCTCAATTTCACTTCATAATCACAAAATTTGAGTCTTCATATTCATAAGTTCTTATTCACAATTAACATGATTTCTATTCTTTTCTACGAATCAATCTCACATATCAAGTTCAATTTCAATTCTCGTATTTCATGCTCAAAATTTTATTTCGATAAAAACATCAGATTCTCATTTTATAGTTTTTTTTCCTTTACTTAATTCAATAGTCACAAAGTCGTATTTTTCACTCATATACAATACCCAAATTAGGCAATAAAATCCATAAATAACACACTTAAATATTTCTTCATTCAAAATCCTCTTTTACAACTTAGTATAATCTTCTAATGAAAATAATCACTTTTCATATTTATCCCAATGTCAACTTCATGCAATTCTACTTAATTTTTACTTCTAAATCACCTTTATTTTAGTCAAATCATGCACAAATAATTTTCATTGAATTGACATAATTTTAGAATAATTATAGTATTTTTTCCAAATTTTTAAAAGCCAAAAATCAATTTTGAAAAAAAAAAATCAAAAGTTTTAATTCCTGCCGAAGCCCGGAATCGAACCCATGACCACAGACTAGCCAACCACCACCGCAAGCCAACTGAGCTTAGGCGCAACCACGTCATGGTATGGGATTTATTGGTTAAGGGGTCTGGATTCCGGTTGGGGTTTTTATTCAAAAACGAAAACAAAAGGAAGAGCCCAGTTTTGAACCCAAGACCACAGACACACCCGCACGCTACAGTAAGCCCCCAAAGCAACCAATAACCAAATGGTCTAAGAGACCAAACGAATATAGAGTGGGGTTTTTAGGGGTTTAAGTCTGAGACTCAGTTATTTCGAATTTTTATCAAAAATGAATGTTTTTGAGTTCTCTTCTCCAAAATTATTCAAAAACTCCATATTTTATTTTTCATCTTATTACAGCATTTCAGTAAAATAAATTTTGATTTTTGATATAAAAAGACATAATTTGCTCTCTACTTCATGTTGTTCTTCAATTTTCGAATTTAAGGGAAATAAGCATATTCTCCTTATAAATTGCACTTAAAATTTTTCTAAATCACTCCAAATATTTTTATTAACATTGTACAATTATCTCAATAATAAATTTCTTTTTCATGCCATTTAACAATTCAATAATCAAGATCACATATTTCCATAGTTCTTCTTTCAATTATTTAACATACAAGCATGTATTCTTAATTTAACACCAAACAATCAAATAGAGCTTGGTAGCATGGTAAATTCTACATTAAAAAACATAATTTTGTAATTAATTAACACTCTTTTAACATACATTCAAACCAATAGCAATTTGTCTCATTTTTGTAACACATGGCTAAATTAGTTAAAGTTTCTTCTTAGTTTATCAATCATACCCTAGCATGATGTCTAATTAGAAGTTTAAGAGAATTACCCACCTTAAATGGAGCGGAAAAATCAAATAAACTCCTAGAGATCTTCTACAATGAACGAGTGAAGTCTTTTCCTCCTAGATCAAGCTACAAAAGCCACCTCCTCCTTGTTGCAAGCTAGAACCCGAGCCTCCCCCTTTGGAAAAACCGGCCACCTCTCCTTGGATGAAGAACACACTAGCAGTCAATCTTTTCAACTCACACAACTCCTTAGTCAAAAGTCTCACTAACTTGTATTTTTTTCCTCTCGTTCTTTTTCAACTTTAGGTGTAAGGAGAACTAGTGTAGGGGGGGGGTATTTATACAAATTTTTAGGGTGAATAGAAGGCTAGGATTAGATCAGATGGTTAAGGATCAAGGGCCAAGATGAAGTAAGGAGTTGAAATAACTTCCCATGATGAAAGTAACCAACTTTCCACCACTCCCATCTCTCCCACACTCCTAATCCTATTCGGCCTACCGAAAAGTGTGCACATTGCACATGCTAGTGCATTCACGTGCCACTATAGTGTCCCTCATTTACAAATTTGTTCATGTGACAAAATCAATTGTTCATGAAATGAGTCTACACTATAAGTTAGGCCATTTTAAAAGAGAATTAAGTTAAATGGGCTCACCAATGGGCCAATTTAACCATGGACTTTTAATAATTAAATTAATTAATTAATAGAGTGGGCTTAAAAGAGACAATTAGGGTTAGATTTTATTTAGGTTTTTAAAGAAAATAATTATTTTGGGGAAATAAAGAGAACAAATACTACATAAGAAATATTTTTATAAAAGAAATTATACAAATGAAATTATACGTGCAAAACACGTAAAATCACAAAATCTTCATAAATGAAAATTAGGGTGTTACAGCACTCCCTCCTTAGAATAGTTCCGTCTTCGGAACTGCACTTAATAGAGTGAGAAAACAGGAATACAACAAAGAGATAAGAAAAGGAAAGAAGATACAAATCACACAAAGAGCTCTAGATGATCTTTCATCATCCTCTCCTTAGATTCCCAAGTAGCTTCTTCAACCAACTGGTTCCTCCAGCCTACTTTGACCATCGGTTTTGTCTTGTTCCTCAAGACCTTCTCCCGACGATCAACAATCTCAACCGGAAGCTCAATGTAACTCAGATCCAACTGCAAACCCTTCGGCACTTCAGACAAATGTTGACTAGGATCTGGAATGTACCCTCTCAGCATACATGGAAGACATTGTGCACCTGCGACAACTCCTCCGGTAACTCTAACCGATAAACAGTTTTTTCAATCCGCTTCAATATCTTGTATGGGCCTATGAACCTCGGGCGAACTTCCCACCTCTACCGAAGCGAATCACACCCTTGCTAGGTGAAACCTTCAAAAAGACAAAGTCACCAACCTCAAACTCAAGGTCCCTCCTCCGGTTGTCTGCATAGCTCTTTTGCCTACTCTGAGCATCCAACAACCTCTTCCTGATCAGATCGATCCTTTCAGAGGTCTGCTGCACAATCTCAGGCCCAAACATATGTCGCTCCCCAACTTCGAACTAGCAAACAGGCGTTCTGCATTTCCTGCCATACAGAGCTTCGTACGGTGTCATCCCAATACTAGTCTGAAACTGTTGTTGTAGGTAAACTCCACCAGAGCTAAATGCCTTTCCCAGCTGCCTCCAAAGTCTAGTACACAGCATCGAAGCATTTCCTCGAGAATACGATTGACTCTCTCGGTCTGCAGATGAAAAGCAGTGCTGAAATCTGTCTTGCTACCTAAAGCTGTCTGAAGACTTCTCCAGAAATGCGAAGTAAATCGCACATCTCAATCAGATACAATGTTTAACGGAACACCATGAAGCCTGACGATCTCACCAACATACAGCTTAGTCAATCTGTCCATCGACGAAGTGAGTTTCATCACCAAGAAGTGAGTGGACTTGGTTAGTGGATCGACTATGACCCAAATCGCATCATTGCCCTTGGAACTCTTGGGCAAACCCGTGATGAAATCCATAGTGATGTTATCCCACTTCCATTCCAGAATAGGTAACGGTTGCAATAGACCTCCGAATTTCTGATTCTCGGTTTTGACCTGCTGACAGATCTCACACCTTGCCACGAACTCAGCCACATCCCGCTTCAGACCTGACCACCAGAAATGCTGCTTAATGTCCCTGTACATCTTTGTACTCCCAGAATGTACAGACAAAAGAGTAGCATGTGCCTCCTGAAGAATTCTCTCTCGCAACTCTACTTGATCTGGAACACACAGTCTCTCTCCAAACCACAGCACTTCATTCCTGATCTGAATCTCGGACAATCTGCCAGCACCGACCTGCTCCTTCATCTTCTGAATCTCTACATCTTCCTTCTGACTTGCGATAATCCTTTCATTCAGCATTGGTTGAAGCCTCAACTGAGCTAAATATGATCCCAAGCCATGCAGAACAACTTCAATACCATCCCTATCCAACTCCTCTGCAAGCTGCTTTTGGATTTGTAATCAAACTAGCCAGACTGCTCTTACGGCTAAGTGCATCAGCAACAACATTAGCCTTCCCCGAGTGTACCTAATCTCCGGACGAATGTCCTCAAGTACTTCCAGCTATCTCCTTTGCCTCAGATTCAGATCTTTCTGTTAATAGAAGTACTTCAAGCTATTATGGTCCGTGTACATGTTCAGTTTCTCACCATACACGTAATGTCTCCATTGCTTTAAGGCGAAGATAATCGCAGCCAACTCCAGATCATAAGTCGGATAATTTTTCTCATGCGGCCGTAGTTGCCTAAACCCATAAGCGATCACTTTCCCTTCTTGCATTAAGACACAACCAAGCCCACGATGTGAAGAATCGCTGTAGACATCATACTCAACACCTGCTCTAGGCAAAGCCAAAATGAGAGCAGTAGTCAGCCTCTCATTCAACTCCTGAAAGCTTGCCTCGCACTGCTCAGTCCACTTGAAGTTCACATTCTTCTTGGTCAAACCAGTGAGCGGCACGGCTATCTGAGCATAGCCCTGAATAAACCTCCTGTAGTATCCAGTCAATCCAAGAAAACTCCTGATTTTCTTCACTGTAGTAGGCCTTGCTCAATCCTTCACCGCCTCTATCTTCTGCGGATCAATTGCCACTCCCTCCTTAGAAAGGATGTGACCCAGAAATGCCACTTCAAATTTTCAGAAATTGCACTTGGACAACTGGCATACAACTCATGCTCCTGAAGCTTTTTCAAAACTGCTGCTAGATGCTCTGTGTGCTCCTCCTCTGACTTGGAGTACATAAGGATATCGTCGATAAACACCACGACGAAAGAATCAATGAACGGCCTCAGAACTCTGTTCATAATATCTATGAAAATTGCAGGTGCATTCGTCACTTCAAACGGCATAACTAAGAATTCGTAATGCCCGTGTCGAGTTCTAAATGCAGTCTTATGCACATCTTCAGTCTTCACTCGAACTTGATGATATCCTGATCGAAGATCTATTTTGGAAAAAACAGCCGCTCCTTTTAGACGATCGGACAGGTCGTCAATTCGGGGAATAAGATACTTATTCTGAACAGTGACCTTATTCAGCTCTCGGTAATCGATGCACATCCTCATCGAACCATCCTTCTTCTTTACCAACAGCACCGGTGCTCCCCAAGGCGACGCACTCGGTTGAATAAAGCCTTTCTCCAACAGTTCCTCAATCTGCCGTTTGATGTTGTCTTGTTCCACAGGCACCGTCCGATACGGTGCCTTGGAAATTGATGCACTCCCTAGCTGAATAGTGATGCTGAACTCCACATCACGATGCGGGGGTAACCCAGGCAAATCTTCCAAGAACACAGTCGGGTAATTCTGAACCACTGGAATTTACTGTACCTTTACAGGAACATCCCCCTTGCTGATAGCTGCCACCAGATCAGAACATCTCTTCTTCGCTTGGAAAGTGAGTTCAGGACCACCTGGAGCCTTCACTGTTACTTTCTTGGTCTTGCACTCGATGCTTGCACTGTACACTGACATTCAATCAATGCCAATGATAACATCGACTCTCAAGACATTCAGCTCGATCAGATCAATTCTGAAAATTATGTCCCTAATTTTGACCTCGCAGTCCACATAGTACTGATCAGTGATTAGAGTGTCCCCTGATGGAGTAGCTACTGCCAAGACCTTGCCTCGAAAGACTTTCAGTTCGACTCCCAAAACTTTAGCAAACTTAGGTGATACAAAAGTAAGAAAGGACCCAGTATCGAACAAAACAACAGCTTTCTTTCCATTCAAAATAAGTTCTCCTGTTACATAACACACTCGTTACATATAAGCGGGAAAAAAAAAACAGAAACCACTCCTAAACATCCCCCCTCATACCAGTGGTGACGTGATCCACCTCATCAGCGTCAGCTTCAGTCAAGGCAAATACTCGCCCCTGCTGGTACGGCTTCTTCCCAACTTGCTGCATTGGTCAACTACGGGTGACATTCTGCGACTTGGGGCATTGAGATTTGTAATGTCCGATCTCACCACAGTTGAAGCAAGTCACCACAGGAGGTCTCACCTAATTGTTTCCGGCTCTCCCAGCTATGTTGACAGCATTTGCTCCGGTTGGTTTGAACCTCTGGGCTGACGGATGTCCCCTGAAATTGCCAGAAACTGCGGGCCTCTTTCGAATATTCCAGTTGGTCCTCCGATTCTGAACAACATGGAACTGTTCCATATCTGCCTCAGTGGCTGCAGCTCGTTTGACCAGCTTGTTAAACCTCTTGATACGGAGAGGTATCATCCTGGATCTCAGACTTGGCCTCAACCCATGCTCGAAATTTTGAGCCTTCTTCGCCTCGTCTATCACCAGTTCGGGCGCATACCTAGATAGCTGAGTGAACCTTGTCGCATACTCCCTAACCGACATGCCGCCCTACTGCAGCGCCAGGAATTCCATGGCTTTCTTCTCCTAGACGCCTGATAAAAAATAATGACTGCGAAATTCCTCCAAAAATTCCTCCCAGCCAAGCACAATATCTCCCATCGTCCACTTCATCGACTACCACCACACAGCCGCATCCTTCTCGGACTGCAGCGCAGCCAGCTTCACCTTGCTGCCCTCTGGAGTCTCCAAGACTTCGAAGATAGTCTCTACCTGTCGATCCATTTGTCAACCGCATCAGGATTTGACTTCCCCTCAAATACGGGTGGTTTCACCGGCTTGAATGATTCCACGAGTTTAATTGCTTCGGGTACTGGATTTACATGCACTCTCCCTTGGTTCTGATTCATGGCAATGGCATTGAGTGTCTGATAGACCCTCGCAAGCTCCGTTTCCACGTCCAGATCTTCCCCGCTTCGAGCTCTTCTTCCGGCCATATTCTGATGCAAAAGATCCATAAAATTCGAAGTAGAAAACATGAATTTAAATCAACTTTTAATTTCATTGAATTCCAAACTTTATACATTCGAATTTAAAACATTTCTAACATCAAATGAAAGCAGTAAGAAGATACAACAGTCTAGTTCCTACGATTCCTCATGGCTTCTCGAAGCTCTTCCTGTAGTTCTGCCACTTCTTCCTTCAGTACATCGTACATGTTTTTCCTCTTCTCGAGTTCCCAAACACGATGACTGAGAGTTGCAATGCTCTCCTTGCACTTCGCACACTGTGCCTAAAGCAACTCTGCTCTCTCCCTCTGAGTCTCTACCTGCCTCTAAGAGACACAATTAAACTACTCGGAACTGGTTCTTCCTCGTCAGAGGAATCTTCAGATGAATCCAGAGGTGGAGTGGTCATTCGGGACTCAGGCCATTCTTCTTTAAATTCTTCAGGATCCACTTCGTCTGAATCAACTTGCCCGGGATAGTAATTCTCTTCAACTATGTGCCAGTCGTCATCTCCAGCTGGGTCGAAGTGGTCCACCATCTTAGAGAAAGGAGAAGAAGAAGCATAAATCATAGAGCAACACAAATGTAAGTGACTTATATTTAAATCTCTAGACTCAACACATGATCTAATATCCACTTCAAAGGTGTCGTCTGTATAAATTTGTACTACTTGGAAGCATGGCTCTGATACCACTCTGTAAAACCCTGAATTTCCAAAACAGACTGAATTCGAAGTTCTACAGGATCTTTACACTTCTCTTCGTACAATTTTACAAGGAAATAAAAACTTTTGCTATATCAGAGTTTACATTTACATTACATATTTACAGCGGAAGCAATTTATAACAAGTTACATGAATTGAAATGTACAAGACTTGGATCATTCTTTAATCAGCATGCATTCTTTAGTCTTGTTAATCACTTTACCCTGCATACAAACTGTGGGTGCGTCAATTACATACAACCGACAAAATATTATACACGACTATCCTCTCTATGCCGAACAGTATAACGATTCTCAAATACTTAAACAAACTACAAACTTGATCACAAACAAAACTACAAGGGACTATCCTATTAATGTCGTGTTGTAATGTGCACTTAGTCCTTAATGCAGTTATATATATATTACATGATACTAATGCGCACTTGTTCGAATTCTACGCATCCCATACTACATAGGTCTGAGGGCAAGCCCTTAACCGTTCTTCATCTTGTAGGGTTCAATCCCTCGCTATGACTTAAACTACTACTGTAACTACGATAAGTATCCTAGATGTTCTATGAGTTACGAGCTCATATCCAGACAGCCTGAAGGGGAATCTTACATCATGTCACGATGCATCGTGAAAAACGTATGGACAATTCAGGCTCTGTCATTGTTGTGCAAATCTAGTTCCCTAAATAAATAGACTAACTAGACACAAATTATAAAAACCTCGCAAGTGCACGAATCGTTAGAAAAGCGTAGCAATAGCAAGGGTCGATCCCACAGAGATTGTAGACTTTAACTTACGAATCAATAAAAAGACTAAAAATCATAAAGGGTTGGTTTAAAAGCCTAAAAGAAATAAAAAGATTAAAACTAAATTAAGGAATGTTGAATCACAAATATTTATGAAATAGTTGGGTTTAGATCTCCACCAATAGTTAGTAATGCTAAGTCACCTTCTGAACTTCTTCTTATTACTCATGTTTGTTCACTTTAAGGGCATAGTATCTACTCCTTAAAGTACTGCTTCCCTAGGCCAAGAATTAGGCATGGTATCTACTCTAATTCGTTTCTTTCATTAAGTCCTTAGCATGGTATCTACTAAGTTGTATTTAAGGAAAACATAAGATCAGTGGAAACGAACAAACACTCAAGGCTCTAGAAATTGGTATCAGATCTAGATTCCTTAAGTTGATTGAACCAGGAACCCTTAAAGATTCCCTTGTTACAATTACGGGCACGAGATACGGGTCGTCTCAATATGCTCATATAACAGATTCAGATAAATGGTAACACAAACTTGATATTCTCAAGCTCTGTTTGTCAGTCGACTGGCTCTCACCTCAGTCGACTGCTCTCAGGCTTCGAGAACAAGTTTGGTTATCACAAACCTATATCAATTCAATCAGATTCAATCAATAAGTAAATAGAAGAATTCAGAAGAACATAGTACTACATAACTACGGCTTCAATCTACCCAACTATGAAATTTAGTTCCACATAATAATACTTTTATTAATCAACAAGTTCAAATACATGATCAACATAAAAGAATAAAAGGAGAAGAAATAAACTAATGAACTCCGGCAATAAGGTCGACTGGCTGTCACACAGTCGACTGCCTTCGAATACTGGATCTCTTCTTTCCTTCTTCGATGCTGATAGAATGATGCCCCTTGTTGATGACTTGAATGCGCAGAAACTCTTGTGATTAAGTCGCTTCCCAGAGAAAAGATTAAGCCCCTGAATAATTCCTCTCTTCTGATATTTATAGAGCACCGCTGAGAATTAGGGTTTTGCCCTTTTTCCCGGAGAGTCCTTCTTTATTTGATTTGGTGATTTATATCTTTCTCTTTTCTTCTTTCCTTCCTTATCTGTTAACCACGTGCTCTTAGAAATACCCTGTCTTTAGATTTGATTCTTCGTATAAAATCTGGATCCTCATAGATTCAAAATTAGATGCAGGTGTATCTTTGAATATCTTATCTGTTTACTCCGCCGCAGACCAGTCGACTTGTCTTCGAACCAGTCGACTGAGTCGAGACTTCTGAAGATTTCATAATTGATCAGACTAGTCGACTGTCCTTGAGAGTAAGTCGACTGTGACGAGACATCTGTGTAAGTTTGAGTTCTCTGTCCAGTCGCCTGTTGTGGAGAACCAGTCGACTTATGCTTCTGTAATCTTCTGAGTTCATCCTTAAGATACTGAATTTGCTTCGTTTCGCTGTCTTGAGCTGTTTCCTATGGAAAAGAGAAAATAAGAGTTAAATACCACATATAGAGCTTTTAAATGTCTAATTTCATTAAGCTTATTGCCTCTAAATGTGAATAATAATGTGTTCATCAAATACCCCCAAACTTGGATTTTTGCTTGTCCTCAAACAAACTGAAATTATGAACAAGGGTATAATAATAATAACAGCCTTAATCACCAAGAGTTCTTATTATGTGGGCATCAACATAGAAAAGTATAAACAATTTCAAATAAAGTAAAATTAAACATACCCACTTTCTTTAGTGCAATTGTTTATTCATAACTCCAAACTCAACCACACTTGTCATGCAATTAATTATAGTTATAGTATGTAATTACTCAATCTGTGATTATCCCCTTTTCTCTACTACAAACCGAGTAGCAAACTAGAGTTTTTTTTTTTTTTTTTTTTTTTTTAGTCGCTTCTCTAAAAGTTGTCACTTGCCTTTTTACGCGAATGCGAAACATTTGTGATGAATCCACCCGGTTACTCAGCGAGTCACAAACTCTAAAGTGCTTTGCATACTCATATTTCAAGTTGCCGTTTGACGTAAAGGTAAACATTGGTGATGAATACCCCTAGTTACTAAGAACTCAAAACATTGGAGTAGATTGACTTTATTTAAGTATATATATATATATATATATATATATATATATATATATATATATATATATATATATATATATATATATAATTTTTTTATCACTCTATTTACTTAAACTCAATTTAGGACTAGATCTAAAGGGAATAATTACCAGAAGAAGCATCACATTTGTTTATTATTTATAATTGCATGACTCATATAATCTTGTAGGGAATTTATGAAACTCAACAATCCTAAAGTAAATAAGTATCCTTCTTCTTACTTTATAAGAAATTGTTTATCCTAAAAAAAATTCAAAAAGATGATAAATATAAATAACCCTAATACCCCCAAATTTAGATGGAACATTGTCCTCAATGTTCGAAAGAAAATGTAAAAATAGGCATATGTCACATCTAGTTAGGAGAGAAAAATAAAAATAACTAAAAGAAAAATAATAATGAATAACTTGAAAGAAAATAAAGGGAAAGTGTAAATACTCCCCTGAAAAATTGGGTTGCCTCCCAATAAGCGCTGTATTTTCTGTCTTCAGCTAGACTTGATGAGGTCATGCCATGTATTGAACGGTTTGAAGATTCACATCTTCCTCTTGCGGGCCTATGCTCGTCTCTATGTATGGCTTCGCTCTATGCCCGTTCACCTTAAATGTTTGATTCTTTTTCTTGCTATGAACCTCCAAAGCGCCATGTGGAAAGACTCTCGTGACAGTGTATGGCCCATACCATCTTGACATAAGCTTGCCTGGAAAAAGTCTCAATCTTGAGTTGTATATCAGTACCTTTTGTCCTTCGTAAAACTCCTTCCTTGCTAGCTGTTTGTCATGGTACAACTTTGTCCTTTCCTTGTACAATTTTGCATTTTCATAAGCGTCATGCCTCAACTCTTCAAGCTCATTTAGTTGTAATCGTCTTTTATCCCCTGCCTGTTTCATATCAAAGTTGAACCTTTTGATGGCCCAATACGCTTTGTGTTCCAACTCAACTGGCAAATGACAGGCTTTTCCAAACACCAAACGGTATGGTGACATGCCAATGGGTGTTTTGTATGCGGTTCTATAGGCCCATAATGCATCGTTCAAGCGCAACGACCAATCCTTCCTCCTTGTGTTGACTGTCTTTTCCAAAATGCTCTTGATTTCTCTGTTGCTAATCTCCACTTGCCCACTAGTTTGGGGATGATATGGGGTGCCCACTCTATGTGTGATACCATATTTCTTCATCAAAGAAGAAAATGGAAAGTTATTGAAGTGGCTACCTCCATCACTTATTATTGCTCGTGGTGTCCCAAACCTAGTGAAAATATTCTCCTGTAAAAACCCGACAATAACTTTGTGATCATTAGTTCTTGAGGGGACAGCCTCGACCCATTTAGACACATAATCCACACCCACAAGTATATATAAATAACCAAATGAGTTAGGAAATGGACCCATGAAGTCGATTCCCCAAACATCAAAAAGCTCGATCACTTGGATGTTTTGCAGCGGCATTTGATTTCTAGAAGAGATGTTTCCTGTTCTTTGGCATTTGTCACAAGTCCTGCAAAAAGAAAAAGCATCCTTGAATACTTTAGGCCAATAAAATCCAGATTGCAGTACCTTAAGTGCTGTTCTTTTCGGTCCAAAATGTCCTCCACATGCATATTGGTGGCAATGTTGTAGAATACTCAATTGCTCTTCTTCTGCCACACATCTTCTTATAATTTGGTCAGGGCAAAATTTGAACAAATAAGAATCATCCCAGTAGTAGTGCTTGCACATAGCCACCAGTCTCTTTCTTTCCTGACTTGTCATACCTGGAGGGAAAACATGAGCGGTTAGGTAATTTACAATGTCAGCAAACCATGGAAAATTTGAGCAGTGAGGTACCAGTCGACTGGTCCTGTTACCAGTCGACTGTCCCGAGGATGTATTTATTTCAAGGAGATGTTCATCTGGGAAAGTTTCATTAAGTGGGGGCACAATTCTTTCTTCCTCCTGCAGTAGCCTGGACATGTGATCTGCAACAACGTTGTCGCTTCCTTTTTTATCTCTAATCTCAAGATCGAATTCTTGAAGCAACAGCACCCATCTGATCAACCTAGGCTTAGCATCCTTTTTAGCAAATAAATATCTCAAGGCAGCATGGTCAGTAAAAACAATAACTTTAGAGCCAATTAAATATGATCTAAACTTCTCTACAGCAAAAATAACAGCCAACATTTCTTTTTCAGTAGTGGAATAATTTAGCTGTGCATCATTTAAAGTTCGAGAAGCATAGTAAATAACATGGGGTTTCTTATTGATTCGTTGACCTAAAACAGCCCCTAAAGCATAATCACTTGCATCACACATAAGCTCGAAAGGGTGGCTCCAATCTGGTGCCATGACAATAGGTGCAGAAATGAGAAGATTTTTCAATGTATTAAAAGCATTTGTACATTCTTCTGTCCATACAAACTCAACATCCTTAGCCAACAAGTCACAAAGGGGTTTGGAGATTTTTGAAAAATCTTTTATAAATCTTCTATAAAACCCTGCATGCCCTAGAAAACTCCTAACACCCTTAACTGTAGTGGGAGGGGGTAGTTTTGATATTATATCGATTTTTGCTTTGTCTACCTCTATTCCCCGTTTGGACACCACATGTCCCCACACAATACCTTGTTGTACCATGAAATGGCACTTTTCCCAATTTAGTACTAAATTGCATTCTTCGCATCTTTTAAGCACAAGCTGCAAATGGTTAAGGCATTCATCAAAACAAGATCCAAAAACACTAAAGTCATCCATAAATACCTCGATGAACCTTTCCACCATGTCTGAAAATATACTCATTATGCATCTTTGAAATGTAGCTGGAGCATTGCACAATCCAAAGGGCATCCTCCTGTATGCAAAAGTACCAAAAGGACATGTAAAAGTGGTTTTTTCTTGATCTTCTGGAGCAATAGCAATTTGATTATAGCCACTATAACCATCTAAGAAACAGTAATGACTATATCCTGCTAATCTTTCTAACATTTGATCAATAAAAGAAAGAGGAAAGTGATCTTTCCTGGTTTCATTGTTCAGTTTCCTGTAATCAATGCATACCCTCCATCCTGTGGTCACTCTAGTAGGGATAAGCTCATTCTCTTCATTTGTCACCACTGTGACTCCACTTTTCTTAGGCACTACATGTATAGGACTTACCCATTTGCTATCTGAGATAGGGTAGATGATGCCAACATCTAGTAGCTTCAGAATCTCTGCCCTTACCACTTCCTTCATGTTTGGGTTAAGCCTTCTCTGTGCCTCCCTGCTTGGTTTTGCATTGTTTTCAAGGAGTATTCTATGCATGCATCTGGATGGACTTATTCCTTTGATGTCTGCAATGGTCCATCCTATTGCACTCTTGTGTTCTCGTAGTACCCTCAGCAGCTTATCTTCTTCCTGTACACTTAGATTCGCAGCAATTATCACTGGTAGCGTCTGGTTCTCGCCTAAATATGCGTGCTTCAAATTGTCGGGCAGCTGCTTAAGCTCTGGGTCTGTAAGTCTTGGTGCAGTCGACTGGTCTCTGGTAGCAGTCTGGACAATCGACTAATCCTCTGAAGCAGTCGACTTGTCCAGTGCACCAGTCGACTTGTCTGCAGAAACAAAAAGTTCATCAATCACCAATTTTTCAAATACTGGTGCAAACTTACCTGAGTATGACTGTGAAGTGTCAAGGTGATGTACTGTCTCTGCAATCTCCCAGTCATCATATTCCTGTTCAACATTAGATAAAGTTAGAGATTGTGTAATTATGGCCTGTAATGGTTCAACGCTATGTACCTGAAATGTTTGATCAACAATATCCTGCACCACATCAACATTATAGCATTCATGATCATCATGTGGAAATTTCAGTGTATCAAACATTTTAAATTCAACCTTCTCTCCATTTATTTTCATGCTTATGGTACCCTTTTTGACACAAATTTTTATATCAGCCGTACTCATAAAGGGTCTATCTAAAATAATTGGTAGAGAAGATGGCATTGAAGATTCCTCCATGTCTAACACAACAAAATCAGCAGGCAAAATGAAATCGTTTACCTGAACTAAGACATCTTCCAAAATACCTCTAGGTCTTTTGATACTGCGATCTGCCAACTGTAACGTGATGGATGTTGGTTGGAGTTCCCCCAATCCTAACTTTTCATAGATGGTGTGTGGGAGAAGATTGATGCTTGCCCCCAAGTCTAGTAGTGCTTTCTCAAAGAAGTGCTCACCAATCCTGCAAGGAATAGTAAAACTACCTGGGTCTTTTAATTTAGGAGGTAATTTTCTCAATAAAACAGCGCTCACTTCTTCTGTCAAAGCCACATCCTCCCTAACCTGAAATGTTCTTTTGTGAGTACAGCATTCTTTCAAAAATTTAGCATAAGAAGGAATTTGTTTAATAGCATCAAGTAGGGGGATGTTAATTTCTACCTTTCTGAGAGTTTCAAAGATGTCAAATAAATGTTGATCTTTCTTTTGTTTGACTAACCTTTGAGGGAATGGTGGCACAACTGTTCTTTCTTCTTCACTTACCTTGTTGGACCTCACAATTTTTGATGGTTGTCCTTCTTTTTCTTCGGTGTGTGTTCCAACTTTGTTATCAATTATCTTACCACTTCTTAATGTTGTGACTGCCTTGAGCTGTTCTTGGCCTCCAGGGTTTGGTATAGTTTGTGATGGAAGTTCCCCTGCCTTTCGCTCGCTTAACTCTTTAGCAATTTGGCCAATTTGTGTTTCCAACTTCTGAATTGCTTGCCCTTGTTGGTTGCTTGTTTGATGTTGTTGTTGGAGCAATTGAAGAACGGTGGATTCAAAATCCAACTTCTTCTGTTCTTGTACTGGCCTATCAATCCCGCTTCCCATTTGGAAGTTCCGTGCATGTCCTTGTGTGAATTGAGTCCCTTGATTATTCTGATTATTGCTCCATGAGAAGTTTGGATGGTTCCTCCACCCTGGGTTGTATGTGTTTGAGAATGGATTGTTCTTTGGTGGAAACACTCCTCGACCTACATAATTTGCATGCTCCTGATCTGTGAAAGAAGACATGGGACATGTATCAGTGGTATGATCTACATGAGAACAAATTGCACAAATTTCATTTGTTTGATTTTTAACTCCACCCATCATAGACATTGCATTAACAAGCATATCAATTTTCTTATTCATGTTTACCATTTCCAATTGAATGTTATTGCTACTAGAAATTTCATAAACTCCCTGTTTTTTCGAAGGGTCCCTCCTTGTTAAGAATTGTTGTGAATTCTCGCTGAGTTCTTCAAACAGTTCTATGGCCTCTTCGCCGCTTTTCCTCATCAAGATCCCGTTGCAAGCTGAATCCACAATTGCCTTATTAGTATCATTCAAACCTTCCTAAAAAGCTTGTACCTGATCATCTTTAGGCATGTTGTGTGTTGGACACTTGAGAAGTTTGTTCTTCAAATCTTTCCATGCTTCAAAAAATAAGTCTCCATCCTTTTGTTGGAAGAGTTGAATCTCCCTTTTCAGCTGTTTGGTCTTTTGGGCTGGAAAGAATTCTTTTAAGAACTTTGTCGCCAATTGCTCCCATGAGTTTATTGATCCTGGTTCCAAAGAATTATACCATAGTTTAGCATTAAGTTTTAAGGAAAAAGGAAACAAAATTAACCTGATTTGTTCAGGGGTAAGCCCTTGGACGCTTTGTGTCCTGCAAAGATCGAAAAAATCTTGTAAATGGAGATGAGGTTCCTCATCAGGTCTGCCACTAAAATGGGGAACCATACTCAGTAACTGAGGAGATAGATGCATGTTCCCTGTGACATTGGGTTGATATGCAATGCAGGAGGGTTGTTCAATGTTCTTAGGCGTAAATTTATCCTGCATTGGTACGCGATTGGGTATTTCTTCTGCCATGACTGCTTGTGACTGAGGTCTCTGAGCAGTCGACTGGGTTCGTGCAGCAGTCGACTGGTTGGTCGAAATCAGTCGACCTAATCTGTGCAAAGTGCGTTCTGTTTCTGCGTCAATTGGTAGTAGCTCTGGACGAAGTGATCTCCTTCCGTGCATCCACCAAAATCCTGTAACCTAAAAGAAAAACTTATTAATAAACTAAAAGAAAGAAAATAAAAACTTCCTACTGATCTGTAAGTTAAAATACTAGACAATCCCCGGCAACGGCGCCAAAAACTTGTTGTGCAAATCTAGTTCCCTAAATAAATAGACTAACTAGACACAAATTATAAAAACCTCGCAAGTGCACGAATCGTTAGAAAAGCGTAGCAATAGCAAGGGTCGATCCCACAGAGATTGTAGACTTTAACTTACGAATCAATAAAAAGACTAAAAATCATAAAGGGTTGGTTTAAAAGCCTAAAAGAAATAAAAAGATTAAAACTAAATTAAGGAATGTTGAATCACAAATATTTATGAAATAGTTGGGTTTAGATCTCCACCAATAGTTAGTAATGCTAAGTCACCTTCTGAACTTCTTTTTATTACTCATGTTTGTTCACTTTAAGGGCATGGTATCTACTCCTTAAAGTACTGCTTCCCTAGGCCAAGAATTAGGCATGGTATCTACTCTAATTCGTTTCTTTCATTAAGTCCTTAGCATGGTATCTACTAAGTTGTATTTAAGGAAAACATAAGATCAGTGGAAACGAACAAACACTCAAGGCTCTAGAAATTGGTATCAGATCTAGATCCCTTAAGTTGATTGAACCAGGAACCCTTAAAGATTCCCTTGTTACAATTACGGGCACGAGATACGGGTCGTCTCAATATGCTCATATAACAGATTCAGATCACAAACTTGATATTCTCAAGCTCTGTTTGTCAGTCGACTGGCTCTCACCTCAGTCGACTGCTCTCAGGCTTCGAGAACAAGTTTGGTTATCACAAACCTATATCAATTCAATCAGATTCAATCAATAAGTAAATAGAAGAATTCAGAAGAACATAGTACTACATAACTACGGCTTCAATCTACCCAACTATGAAATTTAGTTCCACATAATAATACTTTTATTAATCAACAAGTTCAAATACATGATCAACATAAAAGAATAAAAGGAGAAGAAATAAACTAATGAACTCCGGCAATAAGGTCGACTGGCTGTCACACAGTCGACTGCCTTCGAATACTGGATCTCTTCTTTCCTTCTTCGATGCTGATAGAATGATGCCCCTTGTTGATGACTTGAATGCGCAGAAACTCTTGTGATTAAGTCGCTTCCCAGAGAAAAGATTAAGCCCCCGAATAATTCCTCTCTTCTGATATTTATAGAGCACCGCTGAGAATTAGAGTTTTGCCCTTTTTCCCGGAGAGTCCTTCTTTATTTGATTTGGTGATTTATATCTTTCTCTTTTCTTCTTTCCTTCCTTATCTGTTAACCACGTGCTCTTAGAAATACCCTGTCTTTAGATTTGATTCTTCGTATAAAATCTGGATCCTCATAGATTCGAAATTAGATGCAGGTGTATCTTTGAATATCTTATCTGTTTACTCCGCTGCAGACCAGTCGACTTGTCTTCGAACCAGTCGACTGAGTCGAGACTTCTGAAGATTTCATAATTGATCAGACTAGTCGACTGTCCTTGAGAGTAAGTCGACTGTGACGAGACATCTGTGTAAGTTTGAGTTCTCTGTCCAGTCGCCTGTTGTGGAGAACCAGTCGACTTATGCTTCTGTAATCTTCTGAGTTCATCCTTAAGATACTGAATTTGCTTCGTTTCGCTGTCTTGAGCTGTTTCCTATGGAAAAGAGAAAATAAGAGTTAAATACCACATATAGAGCTTTTAAATGTCTAATTTCATTAAGCTTATTGCCTCTAAATGTGAATAATAATGTGTTCATCAGTCATGGGATATGACACCACCCGCAGTCACCAAATACCTAGGAATGGCAAACGGGTCGAACAGGCCGGGCCGGGCCGAACCCGCCCTGGTTGGCCCGTGACTTGGGCGGGCTCGGGCCGGTTTGGCGACTTAGCCGGGCCGGGCCCAAACTTGATTTAGGCGACCCGCCCAACCCGTGAACCCTTTAGGGTCCAACCCGGGTCAGGTCGGGTCGACCCGCGGGTTGGCTCGTTTAGATAGGTAGGTTTTTTTATATAATATTTTTAGCTTAAAATAATAATAAAAATAATACTAAGTAACTAATAATACTAATAAACATTAAAAATCGTAATAATAATAAGATTAAAAGAGTGAAATTGGCAAAAAATTTTGAAATATTATTCATATGAATTTAAGTTATACAATTTTCACAATTTCTAATGAAATGAAGAATTCAATTCACAAATATGTTTTATACACTAACATATTTCTTATATACAATTTTAATTGACTCCAATTTTTCTAATTTAACATAACAAGCAAAGATATAATACAATTTATAACGTGTCGGTCGTGTTGCTATTACAAGCAAAGCAGCTATTATTGTTGTTCTTCTTCTTCTTCTTCCGGCGAGTTGCTCCCGCTTATGGACGTTGATAGTGCTTTCCCTTGTGTCCTATCTTCAGCCTTCAGCCAGTCTTCTATGCAAACGAGCATCTCTAACGAGTCGGGCTTCAAGCGATTCTTGTAATCAGTTAAAACCCTGGCACTTGAAGAAAATGCACTCTCAGAAGCAACTGTAGATACAGGAGGAGTTAGTAAATCTTTAGCCATAATTGACAAAATACTAAAAGTGTATTCATGGTCTTTCCACCATTGTAAAATATCTAGTGGAGAAGTAGAAGGCTCAGAATCTTGTTGGTTATACCAATTTAATTCATTTGGTTGATTAGTCCTAGGTTTTTTTTGATTGAATTTGTTCAAGTAAATTAAATGTTCTATCATCAAATTTACTTTTACCCTTACCTTTAGAAGTACCAGAAGAAGAACTAACTACAGAAGTTGTACTACTAGAAGCAAAATGTCTATCATAATAATCATACAAGTTATTTAATGTAGATTCAAACTGAACTAAAAAAGTAGCGCAATCAATTACTAATTCTACATTTTTCCCAAGTAATGCAAAAAATATTTCAATCAAACTCTTCGTACCTTCTAATTTGATACGAGGCTCCATAACGGTAGCAACATAAATCAACATAGGAGGAGGAAAATAATACTTCAAAAAAAATTTGTATGCAGGTTTTACAATCTCACCAACATTGATATCATTTAATATTTCGTTAAATGTTTGCATCATGTTAACTAATGAAATAAAAAAGCTACTAGAAGTAGACTCATATGTTTTGGAAAATTTTAAAGTTGCGGTTTTAAAAGGTTCTAAAAATTTCAACAAAGATTCGGCAAAAAACCAATCGGTGGGAGTCATTTCAAAATTGTGCATATTTTTTGCGATACAAAAATCATTTACATCTGCTTTATATTCGGTAACAACATTTAGTAAATCAAAAGTAGAATTCCATCGGTGTCTAACATCCTTTGGAAATCTTCTAAAAGGTACATTTTTAAACCTACACCAAGCTTTCCATTCATGTAATATGCTTGGACTTAATGCAATGAAATGTACACAATTTCTAATTTTAATTATATATGGATCGGCTATTTTTAATGCATCTTGAACACATAAATTTATAATATGACATGCACATCTAACATAAAAAATATTGTCAGATGGAGGGTTTAATACGGATTTTAAAGTAGTAATTGCTACATTGTTGTTAGATACATTATCAAAACTAATACAGATAATTTTATCGCGAATATGAAAAACATCACAAATTTCTATAATACGCTTTGCTATTTCAGCGCCACTATGGGGATACGGCAACGCCGCAAGTGATATGATTCTTTTTTGAAGAATCCAACCATTGTCGATCCAATGACAAGTTATTCCCATCATTGGAATATTGTTGACACCCGTCCAACAATCTGAAGTTAAACTAACTCTACAAGTTAAACTCCATAAAATTGCAATCAAAGCGTCCTTCATTTCGATGTACATTTTAAAACAATCCGATTTGCAAGTATTTCTCGGAATTCTTCTAAAATAAGGGTTTAAGGCTGTTTGGTTAAAATTTTCCAAGTCCCTACTCTCGGAATAGGAAAATGGCAACTCTTCATTTATGACTAATCGGGCCATTTCCCGACGAACAAGATCGGGATCACAAGGGTGGCTATCAACTAGACCGGTCCTAGGGTTGATTTTTTGTTGGCCTTGTAGGTGAGCAAGAAGGTCTTTATGGTTATGTTGGATGTGTCTACTAATTGTACCGGGGCCATCACCCCTCTTGAATTTGTATGTTTTACCACATGTTTTACAAACTTTCAAACCTATATCCGGAGTATGTTCGTCCGGGATATAATCGTAAAACTTATGTCAATCACTAGTTTCTCCTCTACTTTTTCTACTACTACGGGGTTGTGTGGTTTCGGTTAGTTGTTGTTCTTCTTCTTCTTCTTCTAATTGTATGTCACCTACAACCTCGTCGTGTGTACCCCATTGTTGGGTAGGAGGATCATGGTACTCTTGGGCGGGCTCACTAATTGGGACAATTGGTGGCCTACGGGAAGAGGAGGAATCTTGCCCGCTACGACCACTACCGCGTGATCTAGACATAATGTAGTAATGTACTAATGTATATAAAAAAAATACACAATGTAGAAACGGTGAATTATAAAAAAAATCTAAAAAACAAGAGGGTTGAGATAGAGAAGATAAAAAAACCAACAATAAGTATAACTACAACACAAAAATAAAATTACGAGAGAGGTATGAAATTTTGATACCGTTCACCGTGGATACGCGTATATTAAGAAAACCGTGAAAATAAGAATAGAAGTAGAACTAGAAATAAGCGATTCTGGAAATTGAAGAGTTGATGAGAGCTTGAAGGAGAATTGACGATTTGATCACTTGGAGTTGGACGAGAGTTGAAGAGTTGAAGACGCTGAATTTTGATTTCGATACAATCGAAAATTGATCGTGTGTATGCCTTGTTGAAGATTTGCTTGTTGAATACTTCAATTGTTGAAAAATTCCATAGAAATGATTTATAATAGTAGAGAGAGTAAGAGAGTAAGGTGTGAATTTTTAATGGGATTTTGAGGGGTATTTATAAGCTAAAAATACAACAAAAAACCAAAAAAAACGACAAAAAACAAAAAAAACGGTCAAGAGAGAGCCAAACGGCTCTCTGTTGAACAGTGCGCCCCCCCTCCCCTCCCCCAACGGGACGCTGACCCGCAGGTCAACGGTCGACCCGTAACGGGTCGAATGTTCGACCCGTATAGGTACAACGGTTCGAAACCTGCGGGTCGACCCACGGGTTGGGCTTTTTTAAACGGGTTCGCGGGTCGGGTTTAACGGGTTGGATTCGCATTTTTGACGACTCGGGTCGACCCGTTACTGTTCAGCGGGTTCGACCCGAACCCGCCAAACCGTTTCACGGGCTGGGTTCAACGAGTGGGTCGCGGGCGGGTCACCGGTTGACTTGGCGCATTTGCCATCCCTACAAATACCCTACGAGTGTCGCCTACAGTACGGACTCCTGGAGACATATCCACATCATGTCACGACGCATCGTGAAGACAGCCTGCGAATATTCTCACACTGTAGCACCGAGGCCCTCATACTCGTGTTTTTCTCTTATTTTCATCCCATCTTCACTATGTATCTAGTCCTTAGTTATTTGAATCATGAACAAAATCAATTCTCGAGAGTTAGCCCTTCCACTATACCGGTCTTAACCATTCATATAACATGACCCAAATCTTGGTCTTTTCATTTCAAATTTCATTCCAACATATTTCTTTTCAATGCCGGTATGAGGCTTAGCAACACTCTAGTTTCTCATTTTCACTTCATAATCACAAATTTTGAGTCTTCACACTCATAAGTTTTTTTTCACAATTAACATGATTTCTATTCTTTTCTACGAATCAATCTCACATATCAAGTTCAATTTCAATTCGTGTATTTCATGCTCAAAATTTCATTTTGAAAAACTCATTAGATTCTCATACTATAGTTTCTTTCCTTTAATTCAATAGTGACAAAGTCGTACTTTTCACTCATATACAATACCCAAATTAGGCAATAAAATTCATAAATAACACAACTTTTTCTTCATTCAAAATCCTCTTTTACAACTTAGTATAATCTTCTCATGAAAATAATCACTTTTCATATTTATCCCAATGTCAACTTCATGCAATTCTACTTAATTTTTACTTCTAAATCACCTTTATTTTAGTCAAATCATGCACAAATAATTTTCATTGAATTCACATAATTTTAGAATAATTATAGTATTTTTTTTCCAAATGTCTAAAAGCCAAAAATCAATTTTTAAAACAAAAAAAAAATCAAAAAGTTTTAATCCCTGCCGAAGCCAGGAATCAAACCCATGACCACAGACTAGCCAACCGCCACCGCAAGCCAACTGAGCTAAGGCGCAACCACGTCATGGTACGGGGTTTATTGGTTAAGGGGTTTGGTTTCGGGTTGGGGGTTTTATTCAAAAACGAAAACAAAAGGAAGAGCCCAGTTTCGAACCCAAGACCACAAACACACCTGCACGCTACAGTAAGCCCCCAAAGCAACCAATAACCAAATGGTCTAAGAGACCAAACGGATATAGAGTGGGGTTTTTAGGGGTTTAAGTCTGAGACTCAGTTATTTCGAATTTTTATCAAAAATGAATGTTTTTGAGTTCTCTTCTCCAAAATTATTCAAAAACTCCATGTTTTATTTTTCATCTTATTACAGCATTTCAGTAAAATAAATTTTGATTTTTGATATAAAAAGACATAATTTGCTCTCTACTTCATGTTGTTCTTCAATTTTCGAATTTAAGGGAAATAAGCATATTTTCCTTATAAATTGCACCTACAATTTTCCTAAATCATTTATAATATTTTCATTAACATTGTACAATTATCTCAGTAATAAATTTCTTGTTCATACTATTTAACAATTCAATAATCAAAATCACATATTTCCATAGTTCTTCTTTCAATTATTTAACATACAAGCATGTATTCTTAATTTAACACAAAACAATCAAATAGAGCATGGTAGCATGGTAAATTCTATATTAACAATCATAATTTTGCAATTAATTAACACTCTTTTAACATACATTCAAACCAATAGCAATTTGTTTATTTTTATAACACATGGCTAAATTAGTTAAAGTTTCTTCTTAGTTTATCAACCATACCCTAGCATGATGTCTAATTAGAAGTTTAAGAGAATTACCCACCTTAAATCGAGAGGAAAAATCAAATAAACTCCTAGAGATGTCCTACAATGAACGTGTGAAGCCTTCTCCTCCTAGATCAAGCTACAAAAGTCACCTCCTCCTTGTTGCAAGTTAGAACCCGAGCCTCCCCCTTTGGAAAAACCGGCCACCTCTCCTTGGATGGAGAACACACTAGCACTCAATCTTTT
This sequence comes from Hemerocallis citrina, assembly GCA_017893485.1. Classification (NCBI taxonomy): domain Eukaryota; kingdom Viridiplantae; phylum Streptophyta; class Magnoliopsida; order Asparagales; family Asphodelaceae; genus Hemerocallis; species Hemerocallis citrina. The sequence continues at coordinate 41,482,715 of CM030363.1, forward strand.
GTCTCACTAACTTGTATTTTTTCTCTCCCTATTTTTTTTCAACTTTAGGTGTAAGGAGAACTAGTGTATGGGGAGAGGGTATTTATACAAATTTTTAGGGTGAATGGAAGGCTAGGATTAGATCATATGGTTAAGGATCAAGGGCCAAGATGAAGTAGGGAGTTGAAATAATTTCCCATGTTGAAAGTAACCAACTCTCCACCATTCCTATCTCTCCCACACTCCTAATCCTATCCGGACTACCCAAAAGTGTGCACATTGCACATGCTAGTGCATGCACGTGCCACTATAGTGTCCCCCATTTACAAATTTGTTTATGTGACAAAATTAATTATTCATGAAATGAGTCTACACTACAAGTTAGGCCATTTTAAAAGAGAATTAAGTTAAATGGGCTCACCAATGGGCCAATTTAACCATAGGCTTTTATTAATTAAATTAATTAATTAATAGAGTGGGCTTAAAAGAGACAATTAGGGTTAGATTTTATTTAGGCTTTTAAAGAAAATAATTATTTTGGGAAAATAAAGAGAACAAATACTATATAAGAAATATTTTTGTAAATGAAATTATACAAATGAAACTATGCGTGCAAAACACGTAAAATCACAAAATCTTCATAAATGAAAATTAGGCTGTTACATCTCCAAGTAAAGTAAAATACATTTTAATCAAACTCATTGTATCCACTAATATGATACGAGGATCCATAACAGTAGCAATAAAATACAACACAGCAGGGAGATTAAAATACTTCAAAAGTCTTGTATAAGCGGGAACAACAATATGGCCAATGTATTCGTCCGAAATCATTTCTTGAAAAGTTTGCATCATAGTAATAATTGAAATAAAAATACTACTAGAAGTAGAATCATAAGATGTAAAAAAACCTTCAAAGTTGCAGTTATGTAAGGTTCCAAAAATCGTAAGAAAGATTCGGCAAAATACCATGATTGGGGAGTCATTTGAAATTTTCTATGTTTTTTTGCAAGACAAAAATGGTTTATAATATCTTTGTATTTAGTAACAACATTTAGTAAATCGAAAGTAAAGTTCCATCGATGTTTAACATCTTTAGGAAAATTTCTAAAATGTATTCCCCTAGCTTTACACCATAATTTAAATTCTTGAAGCATAGGACCACTCGAAGCAATAAAATGTACACAAATTCTAATTACAATTATATATGAATCGGTTACTTTCAATGCATCTTGTACACATAAATTTGAAATATGAAAGCACATCTAACATGAAAAATTTTCTTACATGGAGGAGATAATTGTGTTTCTAATGTATTAATCGAAGTATTGATGTTAGATGCATGATCAAAACTAATAGTAAATTTTTTTATCACGAATATAATATAAATCATAAACTTCTAAAATATGTGTTACGATAACTAGTCCACTATGGGGATATGACAAAGCCGCAAGTGAGATGATTCTCTTTTGAATCATCCAATCACGATCTATCCAATGATAAGTTAAGTCCATCATCGGAATATCGTTACAACCTTTTCAACAATCGGAAGTTAACGAAACTCTACAAGTTAAAGAATACAAGAGTGCAATTAAAGCGTCTCATTTCGTTGTAAAGTTTAAAACAATTTGACTTTAGTGTGTTTCTAGGAATTGTTCTAAAATATGGATTTAGTGTATTTTGGTTAAATACTCTACATTCCTACTATCGGAATAGGAAAAAAGGTAACTCATCCTTAATAACTAGTCGGCCATTTCCCGACAAACAAGTTTAGGATCATAGGGTTTGCTATCCACTATTTTAAATCACGGCAATATCGGCCGAAATATCGGCCGATATCTCGTATCGGACCCCTCAGCGAAACGAAATCAAACTTTTAAGAAAAATATCGTTTGAACCCGAAAAGTGAAAAAATCGGCCGATAAGTTCGAGATATCGGCCGATATATATCGCCCGATACGTGGGGATATATCGCCTCAAAAATAATGAAGTGGGTTTGGGTGGCTTAAAATTCTAACCCATTACCAGTTACCACGTTAATAACCCCTAAATACCCTAAATCCCTAATACCCAATTCCTCATCAATTTTATCGCCATTTCAGTTCTTTTCTTCTGTCGCCTCTCCAGTCTCCAAATTTCTCGTCGCCAACCCAACCCAACTCCACCGCCAGCCTTCGTCGTCAAGCTCTCTTCTCTTCGTTGTCAAGCTCTCTTCTCTTAGTCGTCGCTTTTATCCAACTCTCTCCACTGCCAGCCTTCGTCCAAATCTCTCCACTTCTCTTCGTCGTTGCCAACCCAATTCCACCGCAGCCCAACCCAACTTCATGAGTCGTCAATCTCTGTTCTTCTTATCTTCGTCGCCAACACAACTCCACCACCGCCTATCGCCAGTCATCAACCTCCCGCTCTCTCTCATTTTTTCCGCCAAAGAAACTCCCCGTTCTTTTCGCGCCAAACTGCCAAAGAGCCCGATAACCGCTCTCTCTCTTCTTCTTCATCGTCAAAGAGCCCGCTGACTGCTCATGCTCTTTTCTTCTTCATCGCCAACAACCCAGTGAGCCCCCACTCTCTCTCCTTCTTCTTCGTTTTAATTTTCTCTCTCTTTAATTTACTAGAATTTTTAAGTTAACTGTTATTCTGTTAATTGTTAACTGTTATTTGATTAACTGTTATTTGATTAACTTAGTTAAGTGTTCTCTGTTAATCAATTTTGTTGTTCTCTGTTAATTAATTATTAGTTGTTCACCACTTCTCTGTCTTAGTTAAGTGTTCTCTGTTAATTGATTTTTTTGTTCTTTATTAATTAATTATTAGTTGTTCTCCACTTCTCTGTCTTAGTTAAGTATTCTATGTTAATTGATTTTGTTGTTCCCAGGAATAGGATTTTGTTGCTCTCTGTTATCATCTGTTAATTAAATATTTAATTATTCGTTGTTGATTGTTCTCTGTTAATCAATTTTGTCTACACTTAGTTAAGTCACTTTAACACTTTAATGATTTTTTCTTCTTATTGTAACTTTTAGACACAACTCTACCACCTATAAAATAGGATAAAATGTCGGAAGAAGCAACAAGCATTCCAGTAAGTAAGTCAACCAAACTTGATCGATTTTGGGAACATGCGACGAGAGTTAGTGGTGGAAAAGCCAAGTGCAAGTATTGTAGTCAACCACCTCTTAGTGGAGGAGTAAGCCATCTCAAAGAGCATTTAGCTTGTATTAGTGGGAATACAACCAAATGTCCTAATGTTCCGGAACATGTAAAGGCCGACGCCTTGGCTACTTTGAATGCAATGAAAGAAGCCAAGATGTCAAAGCTATCAAAACGAAAAAATATGCTAGATAATGTGGTAATAGGAGATGGAGGAGAAGAAGATTCATACATTAATGTAGAAGGGGTATGTGTGGAAAGTCATCCTAGCCGAATGAGCTCAACCAATAGTTCAACAGTTAAAGGGCCAATGGACATACATGTGGTTGAGAGAAATAAAGGCAAAGGTGCACTAGTTCATCAAACTACTCTCAATGAGCATTGGAAGAAGACAGCGAGAGAGGATGCAAGTGAGTATGTTGCAAGATATTTTTTTGACAATGTCATCCCATTTAATGTTGACAAGTCAACTTCCTTTCAACAAATGATTGAAGCGGTTGGAAAGTATGGACCGAATATGAAAGCACCTACGCCTCACGAGCTTAGTATACATTATATGCTACTAATTCCCCTTGTTTTAGCTTACTGCTTACTGCTGTTCCACATGCTCATTGTATTTTCTGCTCATCTGCTTACTTCTACTGCTACTAAGTGTTTCTGGATATTTTTGCAAAGATATGCTTTCTTGGAAGCGGTGAACAAGGAAAACCTAATTTATGTTTCTCTAATGATTTAATTTGATCATCTTATTTTCTTATCTTACAGTTTGATATGGGGGATTTTCTAACCATCTTATTTTCTTATCTTACAGTTTGATATGGGGGATTTTCTAATCGGTGGCCAGTCAACAGGTCTCTCCTACTCCCCTCATCCCCCATCCCCTCACTCCTAGTGAAGACATACATTTCACATTTTAAAAAATACTTGCTAGGTTGGTTGTTTAATGAATAATCTTTGTATCTGCAGGTGCAGGCTATTGTGTGGAGGGTGCGCTACCATTGTAGATTCCGGAACTTCCTTGCTTGCTGGCCCAACTGTATGTTCATTTTGTCTATTTTTTATACTATTATCTTTAACTCTGTCTAAATTAGATTATCTTTTTATGATATGAATATTGAGAACAATTGCTAGAAATCAGAGGATCTAGAAAAAAATTGTAATATCCGGAGATGAATATTGAGAACATTTGTTAGTGGAGCTAGTCATAACTACGGAGATGATGGCTTTAGTTAACTTGATATCGTGTTAATGCCTATACAACATGGCCTTTTTATTTTGGTTTTGATGACTTTTTGTCGCTCATCTTTGTCAATATCCTTCAGTGTGTTTTCCCTCTCCATATACCCTTCTAATCCATGAATAGTTCATGAACTTTTACAAATTCTGGTTATGCTTAAAAATTATGCTGAAAAGCATGTCTGTTTTACACATTATGCTGAAATTTGAACATAATTTTAAGATACAATATGTGGTTTGACGATGTTAATCTGCAATTTTGAATGGATAATTCCGCTCCAAATGCAACATCGCATAGTTTTTCTGATAATAAACTGCAGTTTAAGGGCAAAAATTTGAAAGCCACAGACATTTTAAATTGCTTTTCTACATTGAATGAACTTCAGCCCATGGACGTCACATTATTGTTTTCCTCCTGCACGTCTCGAATGCACATAATAAAGAGGATTTGCATGCGCTTGTTGTAGTATCTCGGTCAGCAGTCAAACCGTAAGTAGTTTTTCTCCTATATAGTTTCTCCATTTGACAGAATTATTAATTATCAGTTCTCATCCATCAGTTGATGCATAACTATCGCTATTAAAGTAAATTTCATTAGAACTATTTATCAGTTCTCATCCATCAGTTGATGCATAACTATCGCTATTAAAGTAAATTTCATTAGGTTTGACAAACTAATTCATTTGTAGAGGATTTATTACTCATTTTCTTATCTTTTAGCAAGTAAAACTGCGTCCGTGTTCTTCTCATAAATGGTGTTTATTATGCTAAACTGTTGTAATTTTTTACTGGAAAACTTTTATTCAATAGGTAGATAATATTGCACCATTTTCTTAAAGTAAAGAATAATATAAAATTAAATCACAGGAAGAAAAAATCCATAAGATTGTATAGTTATTTGATTTACTATGCTGGTATCATTCACTAGGACATTTTTAATGAATCACAGCGAGGCATTGAGGCTCCATTATTTTCGGTCAGAAAAAATTGGAGAAGATTTGAAACCAAATCTTGAGAAATATTTAGTTTAACAAAACTATTTTCATTTGCAGTTCTCATCCAACACAAATATAAATAATTGCTTCATGCCCTTTGGTTGGGGGCTACCGTTGTGCCCAGGAGCAGCTGCTAGACCTTTTGTTACTCATCACAATGATTTGAATATGAAACTGTACATGGGCCAAGGTACTCTTTGAACTATTTTTCTCCTTCTGTTTTCTACATTTCTACACTTTGCATAATTGCATTACAAAGAGCACAAATTATAGCAACATCCAATAACTTTAATCAAATGACAACATGAATTTACAAAATTTTTGTAGCCACAATACAATATCCAAATGAATAGACTATTTAGTTGCCAAATAGTGCATATTTCTCATACAACATTACAACATGAATTTACAAATTCATGTATCTTGTTTTCAGTTTGTTTAGCTTTTTGTATATAGTGAAGTCATCTCATTTTGGTCCTGCAACAAGAATACAACAAATGTTAAGAGTTATAGGGCATTAGAAAGTAGTAAATAGACATATTAATGTTAAATGACATGTAGAACATTTTATATATTGTTTAGTAGCAATAAATATATATTTATTGAGTATCCGAAATGAACATCCGAGATGATCCCATTTTTCCGAAATCTCCTCCGATATCTCCTATCCGAGACGAAACACCTCTTACTGAGATAAGTCTGAAATCCGAGATTTAAAACCTTGTTGCTATCTATTTGTCTGGTCCTAGGGTTGATTTTTTTTTGGCCTTGTTGGTCTTGTACTAATTCTTTGTGTACACTTAAAATGTGTCATTTAATTGTACATGTTCCCTCATCCTTCTTCCATTTGTAACTCTTGTCACAATGTTTACACATCTTATGTCCTACACCCGGATTATTCTCATCGGGGATATAGTTATAAAAATTGTGTCAATCACTTGTTTTCTTTCTAGTTTTTCTACTAATAGTGGGTTCGGTTTATTGTGTTTGTGTCAACATCATGCATTTCTTCTATTTCGTATGTTGGGATATCGTGAGTTCCTACCATAAAATTATGTGTGAATCCAGGTTCAATTTGTGGGACTATTGGAGGCCAACGTGAAGTACCTGTAGAATCTTGTCCACTTTGGCTACGGCTGCTACCTCGTGATCTAGACATGGTAATAGTGTATGTGAAAAAAAAAGTTATTCTCGTGTTTTACTAGTATATGTACAATAATACAAACAAAAAAATATGAGGTATATGTTAAAAAATAAAATCTAAAAAAAATAGGAGGGTTGAGAGAGAGAAATGCGAAAAACCAACAAACAAATATGATTTAAAAAAATAAGAACTACAACAAAAATTAAGACAATAGGAGGGTTGTGAAATTTTGATACTGTACTTCGCGGATAACCGAATATAGAAATGAGAGAAAATAAAAACTAGAGAGTAAATGGTAGTCTGGCAATCATTGAAACTTGAAAGAGAGAGAAAGAGCTTCTTTGTTGGAGGAGTTGAAGTAGGCGTAGTTGAGACGAATCAACACAATTCGATACGATCGAAAATTTTCACTTTTTTGTTGCTTGCTTATTTGTTGAAAAAACTTGATTGAATTGAGATTGAATTGAGTAGTAGTAGAGAGTAGTGCGTGGAAATTTTTAGATAGAATTAAGAGAGTATTTATATGGGAAATACAAAAAAAATCAAAAAAATAATAATAAAAAGATTAAAAAAACACCCAGCCAACGTTCTGCTGGCGACCGTTCGACCCATTCGGGTCAAACAGGTCAAAACCCGCGGGTTGGCGGGCGGGTTTGGCTTGGTCAACGGGTTGAGCGGGTTGGGTTCGCAAATTTTACGACCCAGGTCAACCCGGGTAGACCCGCGGGTTCGACCCGGACCCGAACCGCATACTAGCTGGCTGGGTTTGTGTGGGTGGGTTGCGAGTCAACCCGGCCCGGTTGCCATCCCTAGCAAATCCCTATCTTAAAATCCAAGCGAGCATAAACTCCAAAGCTCAGCTCTACACAACCCGAAGATTAGTCAGAGCTTCGAAGACAAGAACAAAGGCAGCATACCAAGACTCAACTCTGAACTCCGAAGGTGACTCAAAGCTGATGCTCGCCAAAACCCTGCCGAAGTCGCCTGCACCTCAGCTCGACGAAGAGTAGCTCGCCCAAACGGAGCTCGGCAAAGGTGCAACTCACCCAAAACGGAGCTCGGTGAAGGTGTAGCTCGCTCAAAACTGAGCTCAGCGAAGAAGTAGCTCGGTGAAAACGAAGCTCGGCGAGGTGCAACTCGCCCAAAACTGAGCTCGGTGAAGGTGCAGCTCGCCTAAACGAACCCGACGAAGAAGCAGCTAGCCCAAAACGGAGCTCGGTGAAGACCTAGCTCGGCGAGGTGCAGCTCGCCCAAAATGGAGCTCGGTGATAGTGCAGCTCGCCCAAAATTGAGCTCGGCAAAGAAGCAACTCGCCTAAAACAGAGCTCAGCGAAGACGGAGCTTTCAGAAGAAATAGCTCGCCTAAACGAGCTCGGCGAGGAGCTGCTCGCCCAAAAATGAGCCTGACAAGGAGCTTCATTGCCCAAAGCAGAGCTCGCCGAACTTGGTCGCTTGGATTAATGCTTGCCCGAAGTGGTAGCTCAACTGAGAAGAAGCTCTGCTCACCAACTCTCTTGCTCGATGAAGATGCCATCGTCAAACCACCGCCCTTGACCAAGGAGGATTGGTCGACAACACCTTGGAGGTCACCCAAAGCTGAGGTCGCCCAAAATAGTCATCCAAAATAAAAAATAAAATGAATGGAGTCAACAAAATGGTCGGCCGAGCTAAGGGCTTCTCGCAGTCGATGACAGCCATTGGATCATTCAGAGTTTCGAGCGCACACAAGATGGACTCAGGGGATCCAGCCACGTTGCCCCGCTTCATCTGTGCCGATCCGCTTCAATTCTCAACCACCCGATCAGTCCAAAACACACGCTAGCACGAGAACAACGCTCCAGATGAAGCCACATCGCTTGATCCTCTTCTCCCCCGTTCAATCTCACTAAGGGGGCGAGCCCCGCTCTGATGGGCGGCCTAGATGAAGCCACATCACTGCATCTTCACTATTCGATCATGACAGCAACTCGATCTCTTCAACGTGCGAGCCAGTGCATGATCAACACTCAGGATCGTCCAGAATTTCGATCAAAAATCGATAATTTAATTTAAAAAGTCCCCAAAATTCAAATAAAATTCAAAATTTTAATTAAAAATTCCAAAAAAAATATTAAATTTGGAAAATTAACTAAAAATTTCCAAAAAGTAATTAAAAATGGAATAATTAATTAAAAAATCGACAAAGCAATTTTAAATTAGGGGAAAATTATTAAAAATATGAAAAATTATAAAAAAATCCCGAAAAAATCAGGAAAGTCCAGGAAAATATTCGCCACCTCCAAAAGCCTCTGATCAATTCCCGGTATCTCCAGTCGTCCCTAAAAGCTAAGATTGTTCCGTAGATTTCTAAAATAAGGCAAACTACTTCACGAAAGCTAAGAAAATTGTCTTCCGGAAATGGGGGCTTATGATGATGGTAAAAATCGCAATAAATTAGGGCCGTACATTCCCATCACAGATCCTAAAGCTTTTACAGTCAAATTAACCATAATGGAGCTCTTTAACAGGTCCGGCCCTTCTTCAGACTCATCTACAAGATATGGGCTTCTCTCAATCCCATTAAAAGCGAACATGCCCACTAGGAGAGACACCCAGCCCATGAGAGCTGTAAGTCAAATCTCATATCCCCAAATAAGAGTCTGATCTCTTAAGAAAGAAAATCAATAGGAGATAAAAGATTTATATTAATTCAACAGATGCATATCTATCTCCTAACTGTTTCTCAGGCCTATAAATACCCTCCCCCATCCACGGTAAGAAGGTAATCAACAATTTCTCTCTCGGGTTCTGACTTGTGCGTCGGAGGGTCTGTCGCCAGGGCCACCCCCGGTGTTTCAGGTTTATTGCAGGTCCATCGGCCTCGTCAGAAACTGTCGGATTCAGTTCCAGGTGTTTTTTCAATGATCTAGATTCAAACTCGGGAGATTCAACCACTTTTTGTGGTGACAATCAAAGGTTAGATTTTTGGTAGTTTTCTTCAAAATATAAACTTACTATCACCAAAATAAGCAGCAACACCACTAAATCAGAAAAACAGTCACAGACATGCATGTCTTTTTGAAATTTTATTGTAAATTGATATCTTTGGATACCAATTAATAATTAATGATAACTTTTCCCCGTTCATCTATTGCCAAAACTGTTTCGGAGTTCATATATTATTTTTCGATGAGGCAAACTTTACATGGAAGTGCCGACTTGGCTGTTTTAGTTGGTTACAGAGGATCTATGTCATATAATGGTTTTTCTTCCCCTATTGATTTTGGAATCACATTCATTTTCCTTATTTGTTGTCTAATTATTTTTTATGATGTTTGCGAGTGTGTTGCACTAGATACCCAAAATTTATTTATTAGGTTTATTCTGCTGGCCAAAATTGGGTACATAACATTGTTGGAAAAAATGGTGCGGTATTTTTCCTCTAAATCAGATTAGCGATAATGCAAAAAAAAACGGAAAATAACACAAATTTGATGAGGAGTTTGTCACAAATTGGTGCCTACATCTCTGGAGCTGCTGCAGATATTCGCTCTATAGGAGAAAAATGTATAAAGTGTTACAACACTAAAAAACCTTACCACCTAAAACCCATAGAATTGTATCTCGCAAAAATTATCTTTACAAAATGTTTACAACACCCCAAAAGAGCTTCCAACCCAATTTCTCTCAACTCTTTTTTTTTGCTCTGGGATTGGGCATGATCATATTGAGAATGAAGGTTGGCTTATAAATAGCCTTCTTAAACAGAGCTTAGGTGATCAGATTGAGAATGAAGGGAGGCTTACAAATAGCCTTCTTAACAAAGATTAGGTGGGGGTTATACAGGAAGAAGGTGAATGGATTTAGTGGGGAGTTTGGTGCCTCCAAAATTTGACCACCCACTCCTTGACCTACCTACTTCTTGATAATCTCTTGAAGACTAATTTCAATCTTCGCACCTTGATCAATGCAGCAACTCCTCATGGTCTCATCATTCGTGCAGGCCAACTGAAGCTGAACATAGCTTCACTTTGTTAATAGTCATTGTCTTTGTTAGCATATCCGCCAAATTTTTTACTTCCGCTAATCTTTTCTAACTTCGAAATTTCATCTTCCAGATGTGACCGGATAAAACGATATCGCACTTGTATGTGTTTTGTTTTGGAATGGAAAGATAGACTGTTTCCCAAATGGATAGCCCTCTGACTATCACAAATTGCAACACAAGAAACTGTCTTTTTGTCTCTTGCCCAATTCCTCCAAGAAACTTTGTAGCCAAACAATTTTCTTATTCACTTCTGTAACAATGACATATTCCGCATCAGTTGTAGAGAGAGCAACTATTTTATGCAGTTGAAAAAACCAACTCACTACTGTACGCCTGTACCTCCTAGAGTATAAACATACATAGTGTTATGAAAATCGGCCTAGGCGGCCGCCTAGGTGCTAAGCACCCTCCTGACGACTCGCCTAGGGCCTTGGCTCCTTGGAAAATCGTGTTAGTGGTCTAGGCAGGCTAAGCGGGCAAAAGTTGGGCAAAAATCATAATCTTAATATGTCCAATTTACGGCCTTTCACAGTCAAACCTTTTGCATAATTGAACTAGTTACAATGTTATATAGTGAATCAGTGGTAGAAACAGAATACTTCTTATCCAACTAATATTAAAATATTTTATCTCTGCTATTTGGATGCACTAAAAATAAAATTAAAATAGCTTCGTACGTGCAACTGTAGTACAATGACAAAGCTCGACTCAGCATATTGCGTGCAGCCTTCTGTAGAAGGCAGTATGTATACCCCAAGTGAGTGACTTTTGTATGTAAATTCTTAATATACAATTACACAGATAAAAGCTATCTAGGAATTACTCAAAAGTAACTAGAAGAAAAAACCATGTTGAAAAATCAATGAAACTGTGATGTAAAGGTCCAATGCAAGTGATCAGATATGGTTATTGAATAGTCCATTATGAGGTTTACATTTATACTTATATGCCATCTTTAAAAATTTTGGCCATCAAACTATAGCTTGCTGAAGCTAACAGAGACTAATATTCCTATTCCCAAACGGGCAGTGTTGATGCATTAGCACTCTTTAAGAAGAGCTGTAATCTTGGATGAATATGGAGAAGATGGGTCAAATATTTTTTTCTTTATGTTCATCGATTCGACTTTGTAAGGCTCATCCTACAACTGCAAGAAGAAAAATCAAGATTAAGAATGAGTAGCAATAAAGAGTCAACAAAAAAAAACCAAATGATCGATAAATAAATAAATATTCAAATAAATAAATAAATAAATAAATAAAACTCCCTAGTGCCTAGCCGCTTAAGCCCCGCTTACAAGGTCAAGGCGCTAGGCCCCCATCAGCCGCCCGACTGCTGCTTAACGACTTTTAGAACATTGGACATACACTGTAGTGCTCCTTCTGATATCGACTTTTTCAGCTAAATCGGCATCCACATAGTTTGTTAGTGTCATATCTTTATCTTTGAAACAAAGTGCTTTGCTCGTGGTCGTGGTACCTAGCCTAACCAGTTAAAATCGATTTTTAGAACTAACAATCTAGGTCAGATTACCAATTAATCAGCGATTAATCGGTGATTTTTCCTATTAATTGCTTTATGAACTAATCAGACCTAGATCGATTACAGATTAATCACCGATTAATTGTCAATTAATTCTGATTTTAACTGCTTAATACCCTGTAGATATCTGAGGATCCATTTAACTGCTTCTCAGTGTTTCTTGCTCGGATTATTCATGTATCTGCTAACAAATCCTAGTGCTTGAGCAATATATGGTCTAGTAAAAACAATGTCATACAACAAACTTTCAACTGTTGAGGCATACAAAACCTTCTTTATGTGCATGATTTTCTTTCTTCTTCAGTGACTGTTCCTTGGAGAGTCTAAAATGCACACCCAAAGGTGTACTCACTAGCTTAGTATCATGTTGAACCTGGAAGTACTTTGTAAATGTACTTAGCCTGTGATAACATCAAAGTCTCCGACGTCATGTCTCTTTTGATCCTCATTCCAAGAATCTATTCCGCAGCGCCTAGATTTTTCATTGCAAATTGCTTCGAAAGTTCTCGCTTCATATCGATAATTTCTTACATGTCTGAACCTGCAACAAGCATGTCATCTATGTACAACAATATAGTAATAAAGCTGTTGTTGAACTTCTTCATGTAGCAACAATGATCTGCTTGACATTTTATGAAACCGCTGCTACCTATGAAAATTATTTTAAGCCATACAAGCTCTTTTTCAGTTTGCATACTAGGTTTTTCTTGCCTGCCTTGATGAAGCCTTCTGGTTGCTTCATATAAATCTCCTCCAAATCACCATGTAGGAAAGTTGTATTTACATCTAACTGCTCAAGATATAAATTCTCTGCAGCTATAATTTTCAATACCAGTCCAACTGTAATCAGCTTCAAGACTGGAAAGAAAATTTCATTGTAATCAATAACTTTTTGCTGAAAGCCTTTTGACAGAATAACTTGCAAGCGCACAAAATCACAACAAGTAGTATAGTTTAAAAGAAAAGAGTGTCAAACCCACAAGGACTAATTATTTTATTGACAACCGAAATTCACCATATTATTTACTATTTGGTGACCGAAAATCTGATAAAAATGAAACTAAATTAAATTAAACTAAACTAAGGCAAAACTAAACTAATTTAAAACAACGAAATCTGAAATTTTAGAGTTTACTTTTTAAAATTTCCTCCGATACAGCCGAAATTTCGTCTGAAATTTTGTTTCGACTAGCTTGCTGATATGAAATCACATATTCTATACTCGACATCGTTTTGAACCGAAATGTGTAGATTTCAGCCGAAATTAACGAAATATCGACTAAAATATTGCCAAATTGGTGAAATATCAGCCGACTTAGAAACAAATGTTATTGTGAATATATTAAAAAAATTGTTTTACTTTTTGTATATATGTCTTTCAATATAGGATCTTAAGTTAAAATAATGTGAGAATTTTGTATCATTATTGTTTGTATATATGCAAAGTCAAGTAAGTTTATTAAATAATACATTTTTTCTAATCAATGCAAGTTCAATTTAGTTATATACTTATGTTACATTCTCTTCTATATTATTGTTAAATTATGCGAAGATTTACAGTAATTGATTCATGTCATTCGTTACATTATACAGTATTTTATATGATAAATAGCATGTAGGACATATAATATCTTATCTAATAACAAAAGAATATTTATTGAGTATAGGAAATGAATATCTGATATCATCACATTTCCCTGAGATCTCCTCCGATATCTCAGATCAGAGACGAAACACCCATTGCCGAGACAAGTCCGAAATCTGAGATTTAAAACCATATTTATTAATAGCAAAACTAACTCTAGAGTTTTTTTATTTCACCTAGCTAATTCCCAATGTTGTAAAAAGCATTAGGCGGTAGTCGGACGGCCGATGGAGGCTTAGCGCCTAGACCTTGTAAGCAGGGATTAAGCGGCTAGGCGCTAGGCAATTTATATATATATATATATATATATATATATATATATATATTTGAATATTTATTTATTTATCGATCTTTTGGGTTTGTTTTGTTGTTACCTCTTTTTACTCTTTATTGCTACTCATTCTTACTATTGAATTTTTTCTCCTTGCAATTGTAGGATGGGCTTTACATAGTCAAATCGGTGTATTATTGTATCGGTGAACATGAGGACCTCTTCTCCATATCCATCCAAGATTACAGCTCCTTCAATAACGGAACTTGCATAGAGTGTATAATGTATCATGACAGGATAAAATTGCCACTTTGACATGTTTGAATGATAGCATGACAGGATAAAAGGGCAGGCACAATTATAATTTGTCATAAAGAAGAGCCAGCTAAATAGCTAATAGATCATGTTGCAAAGAAAAAAGCAGCATGATTTATGATCGATTACTACCAAAACAAATAAAGAAGATAAAAGAAATACCTGATGAGAATGTATGAAGTTGAGAAGTTATAAGTAGATGACCTGAGTGTACTGTAGCAAAATCAGGTTGTGCAGCTGGTTCTTTGCAATGTGCTCCATTTACAGAATCTGCAAAAAATTCATTATATCACCCAACTATGGTCAATTCACCAACTTCGAAAAGGAATAGAATATACACAGAGAAAAGGCAGTTAGCTTGAATGCTTGAATCTTGATTAATGAAACCACCATTTAGGGTTAGGGTGACAATGCTTCAAAAAGCTAAGAAATGTAAGCACAGTATATAATACTAAAAATGCAAGCTAATTTTGATCTTTGATTCCATCTGTTTTCAAACATTAATATTAACAAATTAGATGCATATACATGCCCCAATTTCTGTAGGATTCAGCCTCAAGTTAAATTTGTTATTCCATATGCACATGCAAATATATCTACCAACTACATGTCCCTAATTAAGCAGTTAAGATGCCAAAAGGAGGCAAAGGAAAAAACCTCGATAAAGTCCATAGCCTACCTAAAATGCTTACTTCGATCCTTTCATATTAGACATAGGAGACTTGATGCATATTCTAAAACTTTGTTTGTGAGAATTTTTTCATGATCTTGAAACACATTATTCTCTTACATATATTCTTTTTTAAATTACTAGTTCATCCTAACTTATATCATTATATGAATGAATTCACTGGCTACTACTTTCTCTTTATATAAAAAAAAAATTTAAAGCCAAAAAAGTTATACAACATGGGCATATAACTAATAATACTAACCATCAAATCAAGCTCCTCTGCAAGGGGAGGGAAACAGACTGCTTATCTTTATAGAAAAACTCCTCGCCAAACTCATCATGGTCGAGAATTTCTGGAATGAACAGAGCACAGTTCAAGTTAAAGTGAAGTGATAGATCCTTCAAAAAGCTAAGAAATTTAAACATAATAAAACAACTCAAAACAGCAACAAAAACCATATACCAGGTTCTCCAACAAAATGTCAAAAACTAAATAATTTCACAAATCTGCATAACATCATCAGACCCATTTGAGAATAAATCCCTACAGCTTTCCTTTTCACGGCAATATACTTCATTACAATATAACCAGTTAACCACATTTCAGCATCGACCATTGGTCCATTATTTGAAAGAATAATAACGAAAAAAACTGATCTTTACAGATAATATATAAAAGCAATTTAACAGTGCAAATAACTAATAAAAAAACTCTTCTCAGTATAAAAAAACTAATCTTTACAGATAAAAATTGATAAGTTCTTTACAGATTGTTAAGTTCTTTACAGATATATAAAACTCTTCTCAGCAAATTTAACTGTACAAATTGTAAAGTTCTTTACAGATAAAAAAAATAATCTTTACAGAATGATAAAACCATATCGTAACTCTTCTCAGTATGCAAATAACATTTTGAGAAATAAAAGCTATTCACATGAAAATTTCTTTTAACCAGCCAAGAACTACAAAGACTTACCATATTTCCCAACAATTCCAGCCTTCTTTGTACGCTTAGTCTGAAATCAACAAATAATGTCACTATGTCAGTGAATAACTTAAGATCTTCATGGCAACTGTTAGAACTTAACAATAACATGCTTAATGATAGAAACCAATATAATAATAGAGTAACTCCAATTAAAATGTCAAAGTGGCAACATCTGTCTCTAACTCCTCTAAGCATCAGCAACAAACAACAGTAAGCATTTCATTAAAATGCAGCAAAAGGCAGTAAGTAGATTAACAAGTTTAACAGTAAGAGTGTCAGTAAATTAAGTCTCTAACTCCTCTTCTCCATATCCATCCAAGATTTGCTCTCCATCCGATTCTAAGCCGTATTCCTCATCATCTCCCTCGTCCTGTGTGTCATCGTCCGATTCAAAATCTTCTTCATGGAGCTCTCTTACTTCAACATTTCTTGCACTTCTCCGAGCTTCTAGTGTGCTATCCGCTCCGGACGCTTCTCCAACCATTCCCCAAGTAAGCCCTGATCCAGGCTCAACTTCTTCATCATCGCCCCCATCAACAATCCATCCTTGTGCGCGACTCGCATCAGTATGAAGTGGTACTTCTATTTGTCTCTCTTTCTCCCTTCTCTTCTTGTTGATGATTCTAGAATTAAATTGGATATAGACGAGTTGCTCCATCCTTTTCGTATCTAGTCTATTCCTCTTCTTTGTGTGTATCTACATAAAAAAACAAAAGATTAAAAAAATAAGAAAGTGTTAAAGCCTTGACTCTTAATTACTAAATAATAACTACTTAGGAACTTACTCCCTCAAAAATACTCCAATTCCTCTCACATCCGGATGAACTCGTAGTTAATGAGAGAATCCTTGTCGCCATCCTTTGCAAATTAGGTGTATGATTGCCATAATTGGACCACCATCCGACTAATAATTAAAGAAGCACAAATAATTAAAAAAACTCAACGCTTAATAAGAAAAGTAACTAACAATTCATATCTGGATTATAATTGTCATCATTTTTGGAGCACCCGGCCGCGGCCAAAGGCTCTTCCAAACCCCCCCTCTTTGTTCTTATACTTCAACAACTCCACGTTTACAACAACGCTTTGCATGTCAAAATCATCAGGGAAGAATTTCTCAACACAAGTAAATATACCATCCATGACAATAAGAACTTCTCCTACGGTTGTATCTTTGTAAAAGTAGTAGGGATTCAATAGAAAGCCGGCCAAATGTAAAGAACTATCAAGGCTATGTTGAGCCTTTTTATCAATAATATCAAGAATAGGCAGATAGTTAGCCCCAACATGTTTGAATGCCACTATGATATCTTCTTTTGCTTGCTTTAGTTCACCATATAAAAAGCCCATTGATGGCTTCTTATCCCCATCAACAAGTCGAAGAACCTTCACTAAATGAGCAAACACTCTCAAACATAATGTTACACCATTCTAAAAGGACATACTCAACATCGTAGCATATGCCGCTTTTCCCTTAGTAGTCCTTCAATATTTGCAAGCTTCCCACCTATTACTTGTAGTCATAGTTCTCAACTTTTCTTTTTTATCCATCAAACTTTGCAAGGTTAAGAAAGAAGTTGCAAATCTAGTGACCCCCGGCCTCACAATATTGCTTCTATCGTGCACTTCCTCATCATTGACAAGGTAGCATGATGTGAATATATATAGTAGTGAAAACTTTGGATTTATCAATTACTCCTTTGAACTTCGGTTCCTTGCCAATTGGTTCAAGCATTAAGTTCAAGGTGTGTGTGGCACATGAACTCCAAAATATGTTTGGTCTTTCCGCCAATAACAAATTCTTTGCCGCCATATTATCTGATGCATTGTCTGTGACAATTTGAACCACATTTTGTGGCCCAAAATCTTCTACTATACACTTGTTAACATATTGATATTTGTATTCACCGGTATGGGCGTCTTCGGAAGCTTCTTTGGAAGAAAGAAAAGTCGTGCCCTCCTTACAATTCACACACAAGTTCATGATACTTCTTCTTTTCCGATCGGTCCAAGCATCGGTCATGATTGAGCAACCATTCTTTGCCCACTCATCTTCTTGCTTCTTAAGTAAGCTTTTTGTTCGTGCATACTCCTCCTTTAGCAAAGGCTCTCTCAAAAGATGTTGGCTAGGAGTGTAATACCCCGCAAAATAGCATATGACTATTTTGCATAGTAATCCGTGCACGTCTGTGTATTGCACACGATTACATATTTTTCTGATAATTATCAGTTTTAATTGAGAGATTTCAGACATATGAGCTGTTCTGAACGCGATGAGGTAAACTCGGAATATCTTCTCAACTAAAATGTGGTTTTGTCCCGATTGTTTTTTACCAGACAATTTTCGGGAGAAAAATATAATTTCTATAAAACATGGGTTTTTATAGATTTTAAATTATATATATATTGGTCATTTTAATTTAAGCTAGTGTTTGAATTAAACATGGATTGCATTCATACACTAAGGTAGGTTAAGGGTATGGTGACCTAGGGTTCCTTGACCTAACCTAGGGTTAGGAACCCTAGCATGATTAATCATAGCTTGGATCTTGATGAGATCAAATGGTGGGGATATTTCACCATGTGCAAGATGACCAAGGAGATAGGAAGCTTCTTGGTAGTTTCAAGGAAGTTTCCAAGAAACCCCCCCACTTGATGAGTTGGCTTCATCTCAACCATACACTCCCCCAAACCCTAGCCCCTCCCATCCTAACCCTCCACCTCTCCAAATTCCGGCCCATATAAGCAACCCCCCCATTCTCTTCTCACTCCATTTTCTCCAACTCCATCCATTCTCCTCCTAACTTCTTCATTCCTTGTTCAAAAAAAAAAGAGGAGAAGAGGAGTGGAAAAAGGTGGAATCTTTGAAGTAGAGGAGAAGAGAAGCTAGCAACAACTACATATTGGGTTATAGAAGATCAAGTGAGCAAGGGGAAGCAAGCAAAGCTAGGAGCCAAGCTAGTAAGGAGATTCTTGCAAACTTCACGTGGGTGATCTCTTAACTCTACAACTTAGTGTTTATTTTTGGTATGAAATGGATAAGTAGTAGTAGCTATGAATATTTGTTACCATGTTTGAGTATGTGAAGTTCTAGGAAAAGATAAGTTGTATGGTAAAAATAACTCATTTATGAGTTTTGTTACGTAGCATGATTGTGAGGGTATGTTTGAGAATTTTTTCTCCCAAATGGCTCGGATTTATGAGCTCCAATTTTGGGAAGTTGTTCTTCTATGTATGTAGAGTATCCATGATTTGTTTCGTAATTTTTGGATTCAATGTAGTAGCCCAAACAATTGGTCCAAGTCAGGACAATGAGCAGCCAAAATTGCTGCTGCTGTGTGAAAAAGTGGTCTTTCCGGATTGGTAACACAGTGTGGGTTGCGTATTTTGAGCTAAAAATTTTTTTGGACACTCTTGTATGTGTCAAAAACTATAGTCTAAAATTTCATAAATTTTCAAGGTCGTTTGATACCTCAAAAAAATTGTGGAGTGCGACTGGTCTGGACAGTTGTAGCTGAAGCTGATTGCTCTTGGGCTGAAGTTTAAAGGGACATAACTCCTTGTGTGTTTGTGATATTGCTATGAAATTTCGGAAGTAGCTTTTGGTGTGAGTCTATTTAGGGATTATCAAATTTAAAAATTTTTAGAGGTCATTTGAAGAGGTTTCAAGAATAAACCGTACACAATGGCAAAACCCCTACTGAAAGAACAGTTGAAAATTATGCAATGTTTGAGGAGTCATAACTCATTATGTGATGTGAATCTGAAAGCAAATTTTGGACACAATGAAATGGTATATGTGTAGATTGATTATCTCAAAATTCATGAGCATCGGACTTAAGGTGGAGTTGTTGTTGAATTTCAAGGTGGGCTATGTTCAGCCTAGTGCAAGTTGACTAGTCTGTGAAGATGGATAATCCTGGACTTATTTGTTAATAATTTGGATGACTGACCAATTAGAGATTTATAGTAGGGAGTCATAACTTGCTAACCCATCTGAAATTTTGTAACTCCAGTTTGTAGGTTGAGAGTTATGATTTTCCAAAGATGGAACAAATTCGATCTTAGTCAAGGCATTACTCGCTAGAAAGACCATATGCCCCGTTTGTGCACCTGATGGATTTTGGTATTTTGACGATTTAAATGAATGAATCTGAAGAGTTGTTCGACTAGGAAGTTGAAGTAGACACTCCCACCCTTCCATAGACCCCGGAATCGAGTAATTCTGATGAGTGGGCAAACTTTTATGATATCGGGAAGGTCCAGCAAGTGCATAAAGGGACATGCTGCCGAAAGCATACGAGGGCTATTGGGGGTCAAGATGAATGAATTTGAAGAAATGGTCAATTGGAGAGTTGTAGACTAGGGTCTTATCTGAATGCGGGATATCAAGCAATTCTGAGTATCTTTCCAGAATGCGGGATATCAAGCAATTCTGAGTTGGGTGCTGGAAGTTATGGACGTTGCAAGTTTAGCTACCTGTTGTTAAATTGACTTCAAGCTTAAGTTGACTTAGGGACTTGAGCTCCTTAAAGAATGTATGGGAGTCGTCCACTAGGGGATTGCAGTGGATCTCCCTACCCTTCTAGAAATTCTGAGTGTGTTGGTTTCTGATGAGCGTAGCTGGGGTTACAGCTACTGCTATTTCTTGAACTGTTTCATCGGACAATTGATAAGGAAGCATCTGCATACCGCAGTGTGGTGATCATGAGCTATCGTGTTTTAATGATGTTTACAGCATTTCATTTGGAACTTAGACAAGTTCCTATGCTTAGTGCTCATGGTGGACATGAGTGAGTTGGGTTATAGCTCTGGTCGGTTTATGTTTGGTGTCTCGATGCCTGAGTCTGTCAATATTCAGAATTGTTGGTTATGTGTGTGCTTACCTTCATTCAGATTTATATTGCTTCCTTGGGGAGCCGTTGGACTACTCGCTGAGGGTCATGGGTCGGGATTATTTGGTCGCTGACCTGTGAAGGTATGAGGAATCAGTGGATGTGATTCCCGTGATGATTGTTGTTTTGACAGACCGGATAGGCTCAACATTATTGATCGACACCGAATGAAATTTACTTTAATAGCGATAGTTATGCATCAACTGATGGATGAGAACTGCTAAATAGTTCTAATGAAATTTACTTTAATAGCGATAGTTATGCATCAACTGATGGATGAGAACAGATAATTAATAGTTCTGTCAAATGGAGAAACTATATAGGAGAAAAACTACTTACGGTTTGACTGCTGACCGAGATACTACAACAAGCGCATGTAAATCCTCTTTATTATGTGCATTCGAGACGTGCAGGAGGAAAACAATAATGTGACGTCCATGGGCTGAAGTTCATTCAATGTAGAAAAGCAATTTAAAATGTCTGTGGCTTTCAAATTTTTGCACTTAAACTGCAGTTTATTATCAGAAAAACTATGCGATGTTGCATTTGGAGCGGAATTGTCCATTCAAAATTGCAGATTAACATCGTCAAACCACATATTGTATCTTAAAATTATGTTCAAATTTCAGCATAATGTGTAAAACAAGCATGCATTTCAGCATAATTTTTAAGCATAACCAGAATTTGTAAAAGTTCATGAACTATTCATGGATTAGAAGGGTATATGGAGAGGGAAAACACACTGAAGGATATTGACAAAGATGAGCGACAAAAAGTCATCAAAACCAAAATAAAAAGGCCATGTTGTATAGGCATTAACACGATATCAAGTTAACTAAATCCATCATCTCCGTAGTTATGACTAGCTCCACTAACAAATGTTCTCAATATTCATCTCCGGATATTACAATTTTTTTCTAGATCCTCTGATTTCTAGCAATTGTTCTCAATATTCATATCCAAAAAAGATAATCTGATTTAGATAGAGTTAAAGATAATAGTATAAAAAATAGACAAAATGAACATACAGTTGGGCCAGCAAGCAAGGAAGTTCCGGAATCTACAATGGTAGCGCACCCTCCAGCACAATAGCCTGCACCTGCAGATACAAAGATTATTCATTAAACAACCAACCTAGCTAGTATTTTTTAAAATGTGAAAATGTATGTCTTCACTAGGAGTGAAGGGATGGGGGGTGGGGGGAGTAGGAGAGACCTGTTGACTGGCCACCGATTAGAAAATCCCCCATATCAAACTGTAAGATAAGAAAATAAGATGGTTAGAAAATCCCTTATATCAAACTGTAAGATAAGAAAATAAGATGATCAAATTAAATCATTAGAGAAACATAAATTAGGTTTTCCTTGTTCACAGCTTCCAAGAAAGCATATCTTTGCAAAAATATCCAGAAACACTTAGTAGCAGTAGAAGTAAGCAGATGAGCAGAAAATACAATGAGCATGTGGAACAGCAGTAAGCAGTAAGCTAAACCCAGGGGAATTAGTAGCATATAATGCATACTAAGCTCGTGAAGCATAGGTGCTTTCATATTCGGTCCATACTTTCCAAACCGCTTCAATCATTTGTTGAAAGGAAGTTGACTTGGCAACATTAAATGGGATGGCATTGTCAAAAAAATATCTTGCAACATACTCACTTGCATCCTCTCTCGCTGTCTTCTTCCAATGCTCATTGAGAGTAGTTTGATGAACTAGTGCACCTTTGCCTTTATTTCTCTCAACCACATGTATGTCCATTGGCCCTTTAACTGTTGAACTATTGGTTGAGCTCATTCGGCTAGGATGACTTTCCACACCTACCCCTTCTACATTAATGTATGAATCTTCTTCTCCTCCATCTCCTATTACCACATTATCTAGCATATTTTTTCGTTTTGATAGCTTTGACATCTTGGCTTCTTTCATTGCATTCAAAGTAGCTAAGGCGTCGGCCTTTACATGTTCCGGAACATTCGGACATTTGGTTGTATTCCCACTAATACAAGCTAAATGCTCTTTGAGACAGCTTACTCCTCCACTAAGAGGTGGGTGACTACAATACTTGCACTTGGCTTTTCCACCACTAACTCTCGTCGCATGTTCCCAAAATCGATCAAGTTTGGTTGACTTACTTACTGGAATGCTTGTTGCTTCTTCCGACATTTTATCCTATTTTATAGGTGGTAGAGTTGTGTCTAAAAGTTACAATAAGAAGAAAAAATCATTAAAGTGTTAAAGTGACTTAACTAAGTGTAGACAAAATTGATTAACAGAGAACAATCAACAACGAATAATTAAATATTTAATTAACAGATAATAACAGAGAGCAACAAAATCCTATTCCTAGGAACAACAAAATCAATTAACATAGAACACTTAACTAAGACAGAGAAGTGGAGAACAACTAATAATTAATTTAGAAAGATCAAAAAAATCAATTAACAGAGAACACTTAACTAAGACAGAGAAGTGGAGAACAACTAATAATTAATTAACAGAGAACAACAAAATTAATTAACAGAGAACACTTAACTAAGTTAATCAAATAACAGTTAATCAAATAACAGTTAACAATTAACAGAATAACAGTTAACTTGAAAATTCTAGTAAATTAAAGAGAGAGAAAATTAAAACGAAGAAGAAGGAGAGAGAGTGGGGGCTCACTGGGTAGTTGGCGATGAAGAAGAAAAGAGCGTGAGCAGTCAGCGGGCTCTTTGACGACGAAGAAGAAGAGAGAGAGCGGTTAACGGGCTCTTTGGCAGTTTGGCGCGAAAAGAACGGGGAGTTTCTTTGGCGGGAAAAATGAGAGAGAGCGGGAGGTTGATGACTGGCGATAGGCGGCGGTGGAGTTGTGTTGGCGACGAAGATAAGAAGAACAGAGATTGACGACTCACGAAGTTGGGTTGGGCTGCGGTGGAATTGGGTTGGCGACGACGAAGAGAAGTGGAGAGATTTGGACGAAGGCTGGCAGTGGAGAGAGTTGGATAAAAGCGACGACGAAGAGAAGAGAGCTTGACGACGAAGAGAAGAGAGCTTGACGACGAAGGCTGGCGGTGGAGTTGGGTTGGGTTGGCGACGAGAAATTTGGACTGGAGAGGCGGCGGAAGAAAAGAACTGAAGTGGCGATAAAATTGATGAGGAATTGGGTATTAGGGATTTAGGGTATTTAGGGGTTATTAACGTGGTAACGGGTAATGGGTTAGAATTTTAAGCCACCCAAACCCACTTCATTATTTCTGAGGCGATATATCCCCACGTATCGGGCGATATATATCGGCCGATATCTCAAACTTATCGGCCGATTTTTTCACTTTTCGGGTTCAAACGATATTTTTCTTAAAAGTTTAATTTCGTTTCGCTGAGGGGTCCGATACGAGATATCGGCCGATATTTCGGCCGATATTGTTGAGATTTAAAACAGTGACTGTAAGCAAGTGGTCAAACGATAATGGACCTCTAACATGATTTAGCAATATCCTTAAATAGTAGCGATCACCTTCTCGATGAGAAATGGCATATATTCTGTCGATTTGTCGAATATTATTTTGCCTCTTGCTCCATTTTTGTTCTTTGTTCTTCCACCTAAATACATAGATGTAATCAATAATTAAAAAGCAAATAAATGTTATCAAATGTTCATTTCATAACTAAAAGCATTAACGTTATCAGTAAAGATATGATCCAAAATGTTTTGATAATTCATACCTATAATGCTCTGGAAACTCCCTATACAAATATTGTCTTGCTTCAGGGTCTTCATTATTTTTTGTAAAGAACTCTGTTAACATTGTTTTTCGCATTCGATCATCCGCAAGTACATTCTCTATTGATTGATGAGCATAATATAAAACTTGTTGCCGATTTGGCAAGTGAATTTGCAATGGGAGAACTGACGGATACATTCGAGTAATAGGAAAATCAAAGATTTTCCAGCCGGCTTCTTGTGGGCACATCCAAAGGGCATCGACATATTGTGATATTTAATCTGTAGCATCACCTGGTCGGATCTGAAAAGACACACGATCGGGTCCTTCGTAAACATACTTATAAATATACTTAACAGAAATTATACTCGAACAAATTTCAACATTAATATGGCAATTATATTTTTTCAAAAGAAAGGGGTTGTAAGGAACCACCCATTTATTATCGATCAACTGATTCAACTTTTCCCTTCGAGAAATAAATCGACCAGTATCTCGTCGGCGATATACAGGATATGAGTTCTCTCCTTGCAAAGTTGTCGGAGCAAACTGTTTGGGATATTCTTTTTTTCATTTTCCATCTTTCATGCAAGTTGATTTTGGATTCAAATGCATGCAAGGTCCATGAATCATGTCTCAATACAATTTTGTATAGTTCAGGTTCCGCTTCCCGATCTGGAATATCTGCTCTAACTATCCCATTGTAATCATCTGCAGAAATAATTTTATCTCTAGCATGAGGAATGATTAAAATGTGAGCATGAGGCAATCCGCGCTTTTGAAATTCAATGACATGAACATGTGCAATGACTCTCCCAAGTACTCCTCTGTCAAATATATCTTTCTTAAACTCTTCAAGTTTAGAATGAAAGATTCTTGTTGTTAAATCTGGTCTGTCCTGTGGAAGCTGTCCAGGTAGTAATTCACTGGAAATTTCAATCCATGTCGGATTGCACGTCATAGTAATAAATAAGTCAGGTTTGCCATATTTTTGCACTAAAACCATTGCATTTTGATATCTCTGGTACATATCTCGGAGACTTTCGACATAAGATGCAGGTAGCACAGTTCTACGACCTACATTTCCTAGAAAATAAAAAATAGTGGAAAATTTAAGGCATTTAGGTAGAAAATATTTTTCATAGCGTACGAATTATATACAAAGTGATATGGCTAAAAATAGGATTAAATCGGGACCGTTTACATCGGACACGAATCTTAAAGCTAAGGGGTAAAACGGTAATTTCATATACAAATGGGTCCGAAACGGGTACTGGGTTTCCTTCTCACAGATCCAATAACCCGCGAACGGATCCACCTCAACTGGGTACGGGTCCCAACCCGATACAAACCCAGTCCGACAGGATAGAATTAGGGTCTCTGATTGGACCAAATCAACGGGCCTGATTCGCGACTATCCTCTCACCGGGAATTAAGGGATTACATTCCTAATCTGATTACGAGGATTTTACTCCTTATCAGATCACAGGAATAACATTCCTAATTTGATCCCTAAGGCGACTATAAATACCCCCCCCATCTCCATTAAGAGGTAATGACTTTTTTCCAACCCAAGCTCTTTCTTAATCATCACTGGTTACTGACAAGAGCGTCGGAGGGTGCGTCGCCGAGAACAACCCCGGTGTATCGCACTTCCTTGCAGGTGAATGGCGGGAGTCAGCAGCCTAACTCCGGCGAACAGGTTCGGATCTGCTATTCAGGTTTTTCCGCGAACTCACAAATTCTATCTGTTTACCCCCACACCAGAATCAACGGTAACAGATTGGCGCCGTCTGTGGGAAAACCACACGAATAGCCTCCGCCTCTTCCTCGTCGACTAGCTCTCCTCCAGCCATGCCTCCCAGAAAGGTCAGATCCAGGGGGTCCAACCGTGGACCCAACCCGGCTGATCAGCATCAAGAGGAAGTCCCCGTGCATCCTGCTCCGCAGCCCGAACAACTTCCTCCCCCGGTCCAAGACCACTTCCAGCAGGGCCAGCCCCCTCTTCAGAATCAGCAACCGACTAATGGTCCCAACCTGCAGAAGCAGAAGCAACCTGTTCACCAGGACCGCATTTTCGATGCGCAATGCCTCTACGGATTCAATGGCCTCCATCAACCCTCGAGATTCCGACCTTCGCAATACCGTTCTCAATCGGCAGAAGGATGAGGATCTTCGCCGCTGTCTGGATGAGAAGCCGGCCCGAGAGGGAACCTCCTGCCAACAACGTCCGGATGAGCGATATCCTCACCACCAAGACAACAGGAGGTCCCCTATCCGAAGAGGACGGAGAGAGTCCCCCGAGCATCATAGGAGAAGACCTCACTCCCCTACTGGTCGGCAACATCCGAGCAACGATGAGGCACCCATCACTCGTGCCGAGTTCCAGCAATTTCAAACAACGGTGTTGCAAGCTCTCAACCTCCGACCCAACAACAACAATGCCCAAAGGGCTCCTACTCCTCCATGGATCCCAAGTCCTCGCCGCTCCCAGAGCTACCGTCGTCGTAGTCCCCACTCCCCTTCCTATGAAGACAAGTCCAGAGGTTCGTTTGACTACCGTCGAAGGGACGATGCTCTCTACCGCCGTCTCCATGAGATGGAGAGGCGCATCGGCCGAATAGACAAGGATGAGGAGTTAATAGGAAGGACCATATGCCCGAGCAAACCTCCCTTCTCCCGGACCATCATGGAGGCTCCTATCCCAAGAGGTTTCGAACCCCCGCAGTTCGAAACTTACTCGGGGGAGTCGGACCATGTGGACCACATCAAAAGCTTTAAGACCCTCATGCTAATCCACCAAGCTTCCGATGCTTTGCTGTGCAAAACCTTCCCTGCCACTCTTAAGGGTTCGGCTCGGGAGTGGTACTCCCGCCTCGCCCCGTCTTCCATATTCTCCTTCGAGCAATTCGAGACCCTCTTCATCACTTATTTTGTGAGTAGCAGACGCACGGAGAAGACCAACATCTCGTTACTCCAGCTCCGCCAGGAGAAGGGAGAAAAGTTGAGAGACTATGTGAGGAGGTTCACTGCAGAAGTGAGATCCATCGCTTTCCTTGACCAGCTTGTTGCAGCGGCCGCCTTCCAATTGAACGTCCTCAACTCTAGCCTTCGCTCCTCCCTTGCCAAGAGGCCCCCACATAGTTTTGCCGACCTCCTTCTTAGAAGCGAGAAGTACATTCGGGCTGAAGAAGCCGAGAATCTCCCGGGCTTTGAGGAGACATCTTCCGGGAACAAACGGAAGAGCACAAGAGAAGAGGGGTCCCAAAAATCTCAGAAGGACAGCAATGGACAGCGTCGCTCGACTCCTCGGTTTGAGAACTTCACCCCCCTCATTGCTAATATATCAGAAGTTCTCATGGAAGTGGATAAGGAGGGACTACTCAGCGCTCCCCCTAGAATGAATACCCCTGGCAAGAGGAGGAACAAGGATAAGTGGTGCTGCTTTCACAGGGACCACGGCCACGATACGGAAGATTGTCGGGCTCTCAAGGAGGAGATCGAAGAACTCATACGGCGGGGGCACCTGACCAGGTTCGTCCAAAAAGAGGGGGCCGAGCTTCTCCCCTGACGAGCCAACAAACAAACAGAAGGGCCCGCCGAGCTTCAACACTCAGCTCCTCCCACCTTATTGTAGAAGTAGGATCTTGATTTTCAATAAGGCTGATGCTTGTAACCCGGCCAATAGCATGTAATAATGACTCGCCCTATTGAAGCGGCCACTTAGTTTATTTCAAACTTTACATCTTTTCATTGAAAATTATTACTCTTGCTTCTCTATCTCTCCGAGTCACGGTGGGTTCGGAGTCCAGCTTCTTCTACATGGCTGCTCCCGCAACTTACTAACCTCTAACGATGGTTCGGAGTCCAACACTTGGCTCGATTCCTAACTTGCTCTTCAGCGGGTTAGAAGTGGTTCGCCATTCGGAATTGCTCCCACAACCGTTGAATAACTCTAACGATGGTTCGAAGTCCAACACTTGGCTCGATTCCTCTTCAAATAACTCGCTCTTCAGCGGGTTAGAAGTGGTTAGCCATTCGGAATTGCTCCCACAACCGTTGAATCCCTCTAACGACGAGTTCGGAGTCCAACACTTGGCTCGATTCCTCTTCAAATAACTCGCTCTTCAGCGGGTTAGAAGTGGTTCGCCATTCGGAATTGCTCCCACAACCGTTGAATCCCTCTAACGACGAGTTCGGAGTCCAACACTTGGCTCGATTCCTCTTCAAATAACTTGCTCTTAAGCGAGTTAGAAGTGGTTCGTCATTCGGAACTGCTCCCACAACCGTTGATTCTGTCACTTAAATAGCGAGTTCGGAGCACAACTCTTCTCTAGAGTTGCTCCTCAAAACTCGTCTTCCAGATGGCTCTTCTAAAAGCCGAGCTCTTCACTCCACTCGTCTCCAAAGCGGAGATCTTCTCAAACGCGTTCGGAGCACAACTCTCTCCTAGAGTTGCTCTTCAAACTCGTCTTCCGGATGGCTCTTCTAAAAGCTGAGCTCTTCACTCCGCTCCCTCCAAAGCGGGCCCCTTCAAAGCGAGTTCGGAGCTCAAAACTCTTCCATAAAGTCGCTCCTTACACTCTCTTCAAAGGATGGGTCCTCTCCACACCTAAGAGTGGAGCTCCTCTTCCAAAAAATCTCCAAGACCAAAGAGAGCACCACCTCTTCCATATGCCGACCCGTCCACTTCATCAGCTCGCCGAGCTTCTCCACACACTCGAGCTTCTCCTCACGCTCGAGCAGAGGGTGAACTACAGAGTCACCGAGCCGAGTGGACGAGGTACCGACCTCCACATATGGAGAAAAATTCTGCCGAGCTGATTTCACCGTTAGATCATCTCGAAATACGCACTCAAGCGTGATGGACGGATCAGATCGCGCCACATCACCACAAAACAACAAGATAACGTTTTCTCGAAACTCGTGCCTCTTGTCTCATGATTCGCGCCACGATCGTGATCAACCGTCCAGATTGAACCGCGTAGCTCGGATCTGCCAATCTACCGAACTGCGAAGCGGCAAAAAATGTGCCTCAAAATCCGTGCTCAGATTCACCGAACAGGCAAGAAGATAGAGAGGAAGAAAGAAAAAGAGGCTAACGGATCGGGGTCGGATCCGATACCCACGATCCGACCCATACCCTTCTTGGCTTCTTCATTCTTCTCCTTCTTCTTCAGTCTTCCCGCCAAAAGTACCCAGCACTTCTCCTCTTCTTCACCGTGCGAAAGAACAAGGCAGAGGAGAGCACCCGAATGCCTCTCCTCCCCTTCTTCTTTCTTCCCAGAGCCGAGCTCTTCACTCTGCTCGCCCCCAAAGCGGACCTCTTCTCGAACGAGTTCGGAGCTCACAACTCTCCCCTAGAGTTGCTCCTCAAGCTCGTCTTCCAGATGGCTCTTTCCTAGAGCCGAGCTCTTCACTCTGCTCCATCTAATGCGGACCTCTTCTCAAACGAGTTCGGAGCTCACAACTCTCCCCTAGAGTTGCTCCTCAAACTCACCTTCCAGATGGCTCTTCTAAAAGCCGAGCTCTTCACTCCGCTCGCCTCCAAAGCGGAGTTCTTCTCAAAGAGTTCGGAGCTCACTACTCTCTCCTAGAGTTGCTCCTCAAACTCACCTTCCAGATGGCTCTTCTAAAAGCCGAGCTCTTCACTCCGTTCGCCTCCAAAGCGGAGCTCTTCTCAAAGAGTTCGGAGCTCACTACTCTCTCCTAGAGTTGCTCCTCAAACTCGTCCTCCAGATAACTCTTCTAAAAGCCGAGCTCTTCACTCCGCTCGCCTCCAAAGCGGAGCTCTTCTCAAAGAGTTTGGAGCTCACAACTCTCTCCTAGAGTTGCTCCTCAAACTCGTCTTCCAGATCGCTCTCTCCCAGAGCCGAGCTCTTCACTCCGCTCCCTCTAAAGCGGACCTCTTCTCAATGAGTTCGGAGCTCACAACTCTCCCCTAGAGTTGCTCCTCAAACTCGTCTTCCAAATGGCTCTCTCCCAGAGCCGAGCTCTTCGCTCTGCTCACCTCCAAGGCAGACCTCTTCTCAACGAGTTCGGAGCTCACAACTCTCCCCTAGAGTTGCTCCTCAAACTCGTCTTCCAGACGGCTCTCTCCTAGAGCCGAGCTCTTCACTCTGCTCACCTCCAAAGCGGACCTCTTCTCAACGAGTTCGGAGCTCACAACTCTCCCCTAGAGTTGCTCCTTGCACTCACTTCAAAGAATGGGTCTTCCCATGGCTCTTACGAGGATCTTCCTAGCACCTCTTCTCTTAGGAGTGGAGCTCCTCTTCAAAAATCTCCAAAACCAAACAGAATAGAGGCAGAGCTTCAGAGCCCTTCACCTCTCCCTTCACCCTTAACCCGAGCCGAGGAGCAGAGCTCCAACCCATCCTCTTGAGATACCGAGCTACTACGGGCAGAGGGTGAACTACTGAGTCACCGAGCTGAGCGGACGAGGAACCGACCCTCACATATGGAGAAAAATGCTGCCGAGCCATCTCACCGTTGGATCATCACAAAAAACGTGCTAGAACATGATGAACGGCTCAGATCGCGCCACGTCTCCACAAAACGACAAGATACGTTTTCTCGAAATGTGAGCCTCTTGTCTTGTGATTCGCGCCACGATCGTGATCAACCTTCCAGATTGAGCCACGTAGCTCGGATCTCAAATCCGAACTACCGAACTGTAAAGTGGCAAAAATGCACCTCAAAATTCGTGCTCGGATCTGCCGAGCAAGACGCATCTGCCGAGCAGCAAGGGGGAGAGAGAGAGAGAAAAAAAAAGAAAAAAAAGAAAAACGAAAAAAAGGAGGCCGGGTTCGGACCCGTTAAGGGGATCCAAACCCGAAGCCCTTCCTTTCCTCTTCTTCTTCCACGCATTCCCGCCAAAACGAACCAGAGCAAAGAACCCAACGCTCCAACATCTCCTCCAAGCTCCACGAACGAGCTCCGAGCACCACCATCGAGAGCTCCATTCGTGCCGAACCCCGCTGTCGAGCTCACCTCCGAGCTCCAATGGTGCCGAACCCAACTCCTCACCAGCACCGACAGCTCCTTCAACTCCGAGCTCGCCTCTTCTCTTCGTCGAGCGCCGAAGCACCGAGCTCGTCAAAACGCCGACCCACTTCGCCGAGCTCCTCTACCATGCTGAGCTCACCATCGGAGCTCCCCACAGCGCCGACCAAGCTCCTCATCGAACTGTCTCCGTCGTCAGCTCAGCGACCGAAGCATCGAGCTCGTCAAAACGCCGATCCACTTCGCCGAGCTCCTCTACCATGCCGAGCTCACCATCGGAGCTCCCCACGACCGCCGAAGCCTCCTTCGTCGAACTCCGAAGCCCGAAGCTCCACCACTTCCTCGTCACATTGAGCTTCATCGACCCATCACCAAGCTCTCCTCCTTCGACAGCCAAGCTCCACCATGCTCCTCGTCGAACCCATCGAACCGACGCTCCGAGCTCCTCTCTCCAATACGCCGAGCTCCGAGCTCGAGCACGCAGACGCAAAGAAGAAGGGTCGGAGCTGAAGCAAGGGTGAAGAAGAAGGAAACAAAGAAGAACAGAGGAGAAGAAGCAGCGGGGGGAAAAGAAAAGGAAAGGAAAAAAAAGAAAAAAAAATGGCCACGTGGCATTGCCACGTGGCATCACCCCACATGGTCGGCAGATCCAAATTGCCGAGCCGATGTGCCGATCCGAGGAGCCGAAGAACCGACCCTCGTATATGGAGAAACAACCCGCCGAACCACACGATCCGTCCGATCGTCTCAAAATTCGCATCGCGGCACGATCGACGCTCAGGAACGCGCCACGTGTCCAGATCGTGATCTGCCTCACGATGCGCGCACATCTGATCATGATGGACGATCAGAAACGCACCATGTGTCCAGATCGTGATCTGCCTCACGATGCGCGCTCATCTGATCAAGATGGACGGTCAGAAATGCACCACGTGTCCAGGTAATATTTAAATTATTATTTATTTATTTAATTGTTTTAATTATTTAAAAAATCCGAAAAAATATTTAAAAAATCAAAAAAAAATTAATTGAAAATTCTAAAAATAATTATTAATTCAGAAAAATTATTTTTAAATTCTGAAAAAATAATTATTAAATTAGAATAATTAATTAATATTTTCGATAATTAATTATTTAATTCGGAAAATGAATAAAAAATTCAAAAAAATGAGAAAAAATTCAGAAAAATCTGAAAAATCACCAAAAATCCAGAAAATTCTAAGGATATTTTTGGGTATTTTACAAGCCCAGAATAACACCGTTACAACCCAAGCAAGATTCCGAACTCCCTTAAGAACACCGATAAAATCCTGTACGCCATAAGAACAGTGAAACTACTCCTCAAAGGCTGATCAAACTCAGTCTTCAGGAGTGGGGGGCTCGTGATATGGCTAAAAATAGGATTAAATCGGAACCGTTTACATCGGACACGAATCTTAAAGCTCAGGGGTAAAACGGTAATTTCACATACAAATGGGTCCGAAACGGGTACTGGGTTTCCTTCTCACAGATCCAATAACCCGCGAACGGATCCACCTCAACTGGGTACGGGTCCCAACCCGATACAAACCCAGTCCGACAGGATAGAATTAGGGTCTCTGATTGGACCAAATCAACGGGCCTGATTCGCGACTATCCTCTCACCGGGAATTAAGGGATTACATTCCTAATCTGATTACGAGGATTTTACTCCTTATCAGATCACAGGAATAACATTCCTAATTTGATCCCTAAGGCGACTATAAATACCCCCACCCATCTCCATTAAGAGGTAATGACTTTTTTCCAACTCAAGCTCTTTCTTAATCATCACTGGTTACTGACAAGAGCATCGGAGGGTGCGTCGCCGGGAACAACCCCGGTGTATCGCACTTCCTTGCAGGTGAACGGCGGGAGTCAGCAGCCTAACTCCGGCGAACAGGTTCGGATCTGCTATTCAGGTTTTTCTGCGAACTCACAAATTCTATCTGTTTACCCCTACACCAGAATCAGCGGTAACACAAAGGATATATAATTTACCTGAAATTGTTTCACCTGCATCTTGTGCATCCTGTAACCCTTGGTACATTTCAGCACGTATTTCATGTTGATAATCGCGAACCCAACGCAATCTCTGTGTGGCAATTTTAACATAGTTGTCTACTAAAAACTGTTGTAGTAATCGCCCACCACGAAGAAAAACAGATGTGTCATTTTCACGAATCTAGCGACAAATATATTACAACATTATTGATAGATAGATAGGTTGATTAATGATTAGGAACAAATATGAAATAAAATAATCAGCTATAGTCAGTACCTGAAGTCGAAATGCATAATACTCTCTACATGACACTTTTCGTCCGTTATTATGAATGTAGATATCCCAATCATGACTCCCGTAAGGTAATAAAAGAGGATATTGAATATGATCATAATACCAAGCAGTATCTGGAACATTGTGAAGTTGGTTGGAATAAGTTTCGACAACAATTTCTCTTTCATGGCAATCATAGGGATTATCCCCAAGAACCCCACTGCAGCAACTTGTAAAGAAGTGGGCAAATGATATTGTCCTTCATGATTTCGTATTTCCATAAGTATTAATTTGCAATTGTCGAGATCAAAGCGTCGTGAAAGACACCGCAAATTATGGATATATGGATTATGTACATGAAGAATTTGCTGAAGCTTTTCCACAACTGGTCTACTCACCAAATGACTTTCCATTAATCTATTATCAAGTTCATGCTCGGTATCATATATATACAATTGCATATATCGAGGCCTAGAATTATTATGTGGAATAAGACTACCAATCTTGTGGTATATGGCACCCTGAGCACAAAAAGTGTAAACACCCATCCTATTATTCGAAAATCTGTCATCGAGGTTTACTCCGATAGAAGTAAGGCTGCAAACGAATCGAGCTATTCGGCTCGAGCTCGGTCAAAGCTCGGCTCGAACCGAGCTCGAGCTCAAAACTGAGCTCGTTTCGTAAACGAGCCGAGCTCGAGCTTGAATTTTTTTTAGGCTAAGCTCGCGAGCTATTCGGCTCGAATACGGTCAAAGCTCGGTCAAAGCTCTGCTCGAACCGAGCTCGAGCCGAGCTCGAGCTCAAAAATGAGCTCGTTTCGTAAACGAGCCGAGCTCGAGCCTCAAGGTATTCGGCTCGGCTCGATTGCAGCCCTAGATGGAAGTAAATGCAAAGATATGATTGTAAGTACGTATATGTTGTCTAAAAGTTCTTCCTTCTTCGGACTGGTGAAGATAAATGCTCATTAATTCTGAAGGAACTGTTATTCTAGGTAATTGCACTTTGCCTTTTTGACAACACAAATTAGCTGATTCATAAAAAAATAATTTTCCCGCACAATGCGGGCACCTTCTTGTAGCTGGGTTTTTGACAGCGAAATGAGTCAACATGGTTTCTTAGCGAATTATAGTGCCTCATAACAGTTCGAACTCTTCTTGGCACTTGATTAATTCCAGTTGTTCCTATATAATTTTTTAGAAATATGACAACAATTGAGAAGAAGGTAAAAACAGTATCGGTGAAATAAAATGTGATATTAATTCATACCTTCATTCATAATAGATGTTTCTTCAATGTTGTCTGTATTAACCACAAACACACCTAATTGAATAACAGCATTGATACAATGATTGAAACATCAGAAAATTTATAGTAGCGGTAGAAATGTTGCATGTTTATTATTTTTATGATTAAGAAATCAAACAGTGGAGACAAAGTTTGGAGTTAAATCATACCTTCATTCATAACACAATTATTTAAATTGTTCTCTATATTAGAAAATTGTAATGCAGCACTATCTAAATCATTATCGACAACCCTTCGTACTACTTCATGCGGAAAAAAAAAGTTGTAACTGAAGACATATATGATTAAAACTCAACAAAGTGAAATATCAAAAATGTTTTGATAATTGTTACCTTCGTTTAATGTAGAGTTCCCATTAGCTCTTTGATCCCTTTGATATTTGCGAAGTCTCTCCCTACGTTCAGCTATCTGTTGTTCGTTCATTGTTGATATTCGCCTCTGTATATTTTGTTGATTTCTCGATCTTTCATCAACCAATTGTTGCGCATTCGTATTAGATCGCCGATTTCTTTTATACTTCCTATCCCTCTCTCTTTGTTTAGCTAATTGATCATCAGACATCGATAATCGTCAATTTCTAACATATTCTCGTTGTCTTCGTCTAAACTCTTCCAATTGTATTGCAGTCATGTTGGCTCTTCTGTTTACTTCATATTGTCAACGTCTCTCTCTACGTTCATCAACTTGTTAAGACTCTAATAGTTGAGGTGTTGTTGTTTGTTCACTGTCCATTTTTCTTGATAGAAACAATGTGAACATAAGAGTGTCATTCATGCATGAATGTCGAAATAAAATCATCATCATCTACAATAAAGTTTCAAGAATACGCAATAACCATCACTCAAATTTCCTTCAAAGATATGTTGGGAGCAATAGCGAAGGTAGAGACTAAACATAAGAGTGTCATTTATACATGAATGTCGAAAAAAAAATCATGATCATCATCTAAATGTTTCCCCATCCCCTTTGCAGTTAAATCATAATTTTATGTTAAGATTTTAGAAAAGAGCAATTGGTGATAAAAAAAATATACAGTTAACTCAGTTACCCATCCAAGCTCATTTTTTTACTCAACCAACCATATCCAAACCTAAAAAAGATTGCAACTTTGCAATAACTATCTCAAAAGCAGTAAAAACGCAACAAACAAATACATGTCGTTGCCATTAACATAGCCCTCTAATTATTATTTTTTAAACCCAAATATTTACTCAACCAACCATATCCAAACCTACAAAAGATTGCAACTTTACAATAACTATCTCAAAAGCAGTAAAAAACTCAACAAACAAATACATGCCAGTGCCATTAACATAGCACTCTAATTATTATTTTTTAAACTGTAAATTTGAAATTATTTATGTCTACAAACATAGTTACCCAACCAACCTAGAATGGATTCAAACTTTCCAACAACCACATCCAAAACCCTTAAAAAACCAACAGCAGAATTAAGAACATAATCTACTGTTAACTCAATTACCCAACCAAGTTCAAATCTTTACTGAATCAACATAGTTACATATTACAACTTTAGAACAACCACCTTGAAAATCGTAATAATGAACATGAAAATTACATTGAAACAGCTCTATTCAAACCATAGATCGAATTTTCAATCTTTCTTTGTTAATGATCAATAGAGATTAGAGATATTTAAAAGTTGGATTCTAAAGCCAATCTAAATACACCCCCCAATTCAACAACTTTTCGTATGAAATGAAAACCAGAAAATGACTGCAATCAACATGGTTCCCCAGCCAAGAATGATACATAATCGGAGATTAACCAACAAATTTATAATCCCAAACTCGGATTTTTCAACTTCAATAATCATTGATTCTAATATAATGTGCACCATTCCTATGCTTGGAAGTCTTTAAATGCTAAAATTGAGTATTGTTATTAATTAGTCTGCTTATTGTATTAAAATTTGGTCCAATTTTTTTTAACTGAGGAAATAAATTTTGCACAACTTATCCAACATCACAACTCAATTTTGCATCAAAATTTGGTCCAAATCCAAAATATTCAAACCCTAACCTTATCAGGAATCGGAGCAGCAAATTTGGTCGATTTTTTTTTGAGGAAATAAATTTTGCACAACTTATCCAAAATCAGAACTCAATTTTGCATTAAAATTTGGTTCAAATCCGAAATATTCAAACCCTAACCTTATCAGGAATCGGAGTAGCATTGTCGATCTCAGCTCTGTGCATCGCGACAGTGTGGTAGAGCGGCAGCGCATTGTACTGGCGGCTTGGTGAAGCGGCAGCGGGTGGCAGGGGGACGGAGCTGCAGTACGTTGAAGCGGCGGCGGGTGGCGGGGGGCGGAGTTGCGGTGTGTTGAAGGGGTGGATGCCGAAAGGGGGCGGAGGCACGGCGCGGTGAAGCGGCAGGTGGCGGGGGGCGACGCGACGGCGTGGTGAAGCGGGAAACAACGAATCTATGGTGGTGGGCGGCGATTAGATGGCGAAGGGAGAGGAACAGACGGCGTGATTTTGAAAAAAAATATCTAGGTATTTACAGAGGGGGGAGAGGAATCGGTGTTTGTTTTAGAGATATATTGATTTGAATGCACGGAATGGAATTTTTAATTGTACGTGCATTGTGCGGGTTGGTAGATGGACAAATTATACTAAAGGCTTCTCCCATTATATATACTAGTAGTTTACATGTTCGTGAGAAAAATATAATGCAACCTAGGCCGTTGTTTCCAGACATTTGCGTTTTCAACTGAGCATTACCCTCTATATATATATATAGAGAGAGAGAGAGTCCCCTTCGGTTGCATACTACTTTTGGTGAGCACTCACGAACTAGAGACCCTATGAAAAATCCGAACCGCTCATATTGTTCTATATTCCTTAGATAGCCTAACAAAAAAAAAATCAAGTAATTTGAAGTTCATTTGCCCATCAATCATGCTGTTAGAATTTTCAGCCATACAATTTTGTGATGATGTAAATTATGGGCAAATGAACTTCAAATTACTTGATTTTTTATTGTTAAGCTATCTAAGGCATATAGAACAATATGAGCGGTTCGGATTTTTTATAGGGTCTCTAGTTCGTGAGTGCTCACGGAGTGCTCACCAAAGTAGTGTGCAACCGAAGATTTCTCTCTCTCTCTCTCTCTCTCTCTCTCTATATATATATATATATATATACTAGTAGTTTACACGTGCGTTGCACGTTTTAATAAATATAGTTTTTTAAAATAAAAATTTAGATGTAGTCTTGATTTGAACCTAGAACCTTCTTTATAATAATTATGCACGTGTGTTACACGGGTTGGTAGAATGACAAAACATTTACAAATGATACTAAGGCCTTCCCCCATTATAATATTAGATATAGATATATATATATATATATATATATATATATATATATATATATATATATATATATATATATATATATGAGTAATGTGAGTCTCATATTTGTATAAAGAAAATTTCTTATACAAGGTGATTATATTCACTTCGTGGGACTCTAATGGAAGATCCACTCCATCCATCATATTTATCATGCCAATAGATGTATGTGTAAAAATCAAGTGGTTTGGAGGTCCTTCACCGATGCATCATGTGGATCCAATTTGTGTTTTGATTTGTATTACTGTTGAAATCGTTCATTTTTCACCCACATGATGCATGGATGAATGATCTCCGAACCACGTGATTTTTTTACACATACATCCATTAGCATGATAAACATGATGATGGAGTGGATCTTCCATAAGGACCCCACCAAGTGAGTATAATCATTTTGTATGAGAAAATTTTCCTCATACTCTATATGAGGCTCACTTTTCTCTCTCTATATATACTAGTATTTAACATGTGCAATGCACGTTTTAATCAGTATATAGTTTTTAAAGAAATATAATATAGCACTTGTTAATAAATATATATTTTTAAAAGTAATATAAAGAATATAATGGGAAGATTTGAGTTGTACATGTAATGCACGTAAGCTGGTAGATTTAAAGAAAGTATATAATGGAAGAGTTGGAGTAATAAATGCTTTTTTAATTAATACTCATTTAACCGTGCGTTGCACGGGTTGGGTTATGGACTAAGGCCTTCTCCCATTATAGTAGTAGAGATATTCTGTTTGATCTAATTTTCAAAATTCAAGAATAATAACCGATCTAGAAAATCCAAATAATTAACTAAAATCTTTTTTTTGTATATGTAATAGGATAGAGAGCTGGGCTTTAGCCAGAAAAATAATATAAATATGGAGAGTTAATAGTAAACAAAGGAATAGGGCAGCTTACAACCACATCGAAGACAGAAAGATAAGAGAACAAATATCGAAACAAGTACAAAAAAGAACAAGGAAAGCCAAAACAGTAATAGCATAGATTACAAGCAATCCACGAGATGAAGAGGGAACCTCCATCTGCAATTAGCAAGCACATGCCTGAGGCAGGAAAAACAACATCAAAACAACAAGCTAAGATATGAGCCTCGGCGCACAGAAAAGCACAGAGATATCTAGACCAGCAAACAGCAACACAACACCAAAACCGAGCAACACCAAATAGAGAAGCAGAAATGGAGAAGAAGTAAACTAGCTCAGACAGCTAGGGGTCACATACACAGCCTGAACGAAAGGAATCAGTAGACAAACAACAAAATAAGAGTCCCTGCAGTCACAATAACAACACTGAAGCATCCAGTAAACATAAGATGCAAAACAGCTAAGCACAAAAATTAAAACAACACAAAATAAACATCCATAGAAAAGAGGACATAATGCATGCTTCCAAAAAAATGGAGAGGACGGTGAGGAGCCAGGAAGCATGATAGTGCTCGGCATCACATCTGCACCCCAAAACAAAGAACAATGTAAAAATGACATGAAAATAAGCAAAGTTAAGGAGCTAAATTTTGACCCTTATGAACCAAGGATATCACTACATTATCAAGAAGGTTAAGTTTGAGAGAATCTCTGTTCTTAGGAGAGAGTAAACTCGACCATGAATGAACAACTTGGATAAAGTCATCTATGAAGTAGTAGAACAGACTTTCTTAGTGAAAATCCTAGCATTCATCTCTTGCCAGATAACCCAAGTATGCGTCATCATCGCACTACCCCACGATAAAGATAAAGCAGAGGGAATGTTCTTTCTTCTCCAAGTGCTCCATCCGGAAGACATAGAACTTGGATTCTCACGAATATGCCAAGCTTTCTTGCAAATAAGCAAGGTTGGACGAATGAAAGGACAATGGATAAAAAGATGATTATTTTCGTCTCATGGTGGCAATTATACAAGACACATAACCGGTCCAAGGCAAGATTTCTTTTGTTAAGGTTTTCCACCATAAGAAGTTTGTAGTGAATTGCCAACCAAACCAGAATTCTAATTTTGAGAGGAGCAATGTTCTACCAAATGTGTTTGCAACACCACCGTTATTGCAGAACGATTTAACCATAAAAGTTCCAGTATTAGACCATCTCCATCTAATGTCGTCTCTAGCTTGTCATTGATATGAACCAAGTAAGACAAGGAGTCGAATATAGTTAGAATGTTGAGTAAGAGAAAGAGACATTTTGAAAGGGAAAATCCAGTTTCTTGATTATTGTTGATAGAGAGGTAGGAGGCTACAGTAGCATGTTGTAAGAGGCTAATAGGAAAAGAGAAGGGAACAATATGGAGATTTTATTGTTACCAATCTAGTAATCTAACCAGAATCTACCGGTGAAACCTTTCCCGCATATTTTATGGAGACCGCATTTGAAGGGTTCCACCGCCTTCCACACTCCTTTCCAAAATGGAGAAGCGTGAATAGCCAATTTGGAATGCAAATCCCAAACATTCTTCCGTTTGTGATACTTGATACGTCACTGGAGGCAAACTTCAACTGGATGTCCGGAAGGCAAAATCTGCAACCGAACGTCCAGAAGGCAAACTGCAATTGGATGTCGTGGAAGCTGATATGCAACTTGATGTCAAGTAGGCAAACCTGCAGTTGGACACCAACGAGGCAAACCCACAACAAAAGAGATTTTCTACTTTAATAACCCCCACTTTCATTTCTATATATATTACTTACCTCAATTCCATTTTGTACTAGTTTATATCATTTTTAGATGTTTTAAAACTCAGCCTATAATACTTCAACTTTATTATTTATAATACATATATACTTATATACGCATTTAATTAATTACTTTACTATTAATATTTGCTTCTACATCTATCATATATATGCTACTATTATTTTATTTATTTTTCAATTTATATTACTGGTTACTATTAATTATTTTATTACTTCGTATTTTTATACAATTCCATTTTTATACTTTATTGCTAACCTATCTTTGATATGTTTGCTACTCATATTATATGATTTTTATTATTTATACTTTCGTTTACTATCTACATTTTATTTCTATACCAATTAATATTATATATTATTTCAATATTGCTACTTTTACTATTATTTTATATTGTTTCTCCGATTGCTTACAACTTTCATGTTATAGTATTGTTATTTCGTCATATAGTTTTTACGCGCTATTATATGTTGATTTTCGTGCTATATCTGACAACTTATATATATATATATATATATATAGAGAGAGAGAGAGAGAGAGAGAGAGAGAGAGAGAGAGAGAGAGAGAGAGAGAGAGAGAGAGAGAGAGAGAGGAGTGATCCAATGAGAAACACACTTAAATGAGAAAATGAGAAACAATGATTTTGACCATTGGATATGAGGGAAAATAGATGAATGGCTCTAATTCATTTGGAATAATTAATTGAAAATTCGGTTTTTTTTTTCTACACATCTATTAAAAAAAACCAAAAAAAAACCAATAGCAAAAACCCAAACATATTTTCTGATATCTTATACCCCCAAAAAAAACCCAAATTAAAGAGTATGAGACCATGAAAACAAAATGCAAGCCACATACTAGTAACGCATAGCACCATGTGCATGCTGCACAATGTCACCCTTCAATCACTAATTCTATGCAGAATAACCACAGTGCATAGAACTCAATAATAAGACATGAGACTCTTAAAAAAAATATTTTCTCAATGTCTAATGGGTACAATGGAATCACTTTCTTAAGATCTGCAATATTTTCTCAAGAACAAAAAATAAAATTACATCCTAAAGTCTCAATGCATATTTCTCAAGATCTGCAATATTCTCAATGTCTAATGGGTACAATGGAATCACTTTCTCAAGATCTGCAATATTTTCTCAAGAACAAATAAAATTAGATCCTAAAGTCTCAATGCATATTTCAAGTACCAATGCATATTTCAAGTAGGGTCATCAAGTAGATCTTATAAGATCCGCTTGCAGATACACTGAGAATTTGTAGGATCCATCTGAGCATATGTATACAGGGGCTTGGTAGTTCGCATATTTGCTTCTCCCATCCAGTGATGGAGAACTTTATTTTATTTTATTTAAGTTTTTTAGCATTATAAAGCCACCAAATCAAGAATATAAAAACAGAAGTACACCAAACAGATGCGAACTTCTGCATAGAATTAACGAAAGTTAGGGTTAGGGAAAACACTGAGATGTTTTTTTAATTTGGGGATTTTTTTTTTGGTGTATAAGATATCAGAAATGATGTTTGGGTTTTTGCTGTTGTTTTTTTTTTGGTTTTTTTAATAGATGTGTAGAAAAAAAACCGAATTTTCAATTAATTAATCCAAATGAATTAGAGTCATTCATCTATTTTCCCTCATATCCAATGGTCAAAATCAATGTTTCTCATTTTCTCATTTAAGAGTGTTTCTCATTGGATCACTCCTATATATATATATATATATATATATATATATATATATATATATATATATATATATATATATATATAAACTAATCATTATTCTATAAAATTATTATGTAACTTTTACAAATGAAAGTTTTATGATATCATTTTATACACAACATTATAATTTTTATTTTGTATTGTTTATTCTTTCAACTAAAATTTAACACTCATATATTTTCAAACTTTTCATAAGGCAGTATTCTCTTAAATTACTACCTTCTATTATCTATTAACATGTATTCTTAGTTTACGATTTTAATCATTCATTTTTTCTCATCTCCTTTTAGTTAATTTCCTTTTCCTTAAAATTTTTAAATTTTAAGGAAAAGTGCTAACTATTTTTCAATTATTATGCACTTCCAATTATTTATCGGTTTTCTTGGTATTTTTATACTTTTAACTTATTTCGTTTTTACTATTTATTTCTTTATCAAAAACAAAAAAATCCTTTTTTATCTCGGTAAACTTTTAAGCTACTTAA
This sequence comes from Hemerocallis citrina, assembly GCA_017893485.1. Classification (NCBI taxonomy): domain Eukaryota; kingdom Viridiplantae; phylum Streptophyta; class Magnoliopsida; order Asparagales; family Asphodelaceae; genus Hemerocallis; species Hemerocallis citrina. The sequence continues at coordinate 41,526,179 of CM030363.1, forward strand.
TGATTATTTACATTCTTAGTCTATTTTTTAAAAAAATTACTGTATTATAATTTGTCTATACTATTTCAACGCTTTTATTCTGTGCACATGCATTTCTTTTCCTTCCTATTTATTTACTTACTTTTATTTTTGTTTTACTCTTTCTCATACTATTTCTTAATATATTTTTTTGTTTACTATACTTATTTTTTCAAAACATCTATATATTGCTATGATTACTTATTCCTTTTCAACTACTTTGTTTTTTAAAGATTCAAATTCTCTAACAATTAATGACTTAATTTATGTTTTTTTTTCTTTCTATGGTATCTAATACTTTATTATTTTGTATGATTTATTTAATCTATACTATCTTTTATGGTCACGTTTCTTTCTCTGCTGTTTTTGTAGTTTTCTTGTTTCATTCTTATTAATTTTTGATACTCATAGTTTTCCTATATAAGTATACTTTGTTTTCCACATTACTTACTACATTTCTTTCTTGGTATTGACAGTTTTTCTATATACAATAATGATTTTTCTTTGGTGTGTACAAAATATAACTTTTACCCTATAGTATATTCTGAGGACATAACTGTTCGAAAGGGGAGACTATAATACCCCGTAAAAATGAGTTATGACAATTTTGTCCACGGGTGTTACGCACATGTATTTTGTACTGTTACGAGTAATATTCGTAACATATTTTTATATAAATGTCATGCATATTTTATATTCCGATTATTTATATGTTTTCCATTCTCTCAAAATTTATTTTTATCCTATTTTGTGCGAACTCAAATATTAATTTTAATCTTTGTATTTTTACGTGTATTGCACGTGTTTTCAATACACGTGTCGATTACGTGAAATACCCGTAACATTACCAAAATAAATATTTTTCATATGTTATATTTCGGTCTCTCAAACCTATTTTTGTATTTGAATACTTATTAATACGTGCGATGCACGTGTTTTTCTTATGCACGTGTTTTCTTATTTTAATACTATAATATTTTGCACGTGCATTGCACGTAAAATTTTATGCAAATGTTGATTACTAAAATTTCTTGAGTCTTAAATATTTTTCTTTTTATTTTTCTAGTCACAATTGTGTGATTTATTTTTAATTAAAATCCATTAAGCCTAAATCCATTTGTAGCCCACTAAAAGTAATTTAAAGCCCATGACTGATTTTGTGTGCACTAAAGTGTACATTTAAGATATAGTTAGTTTGGTACACTCGTCATGTGTAACACACACATCTAACCTAATAAAAATTAACAATAAAATTTGTATGAAGAGTGTGCACACACATTGACTACACGTGCATGTGTTTCTTACCATGGTTGAGAATGAGGGAGAGTGGTGTGAGTTAGTGGGAAGTGGAGAGTTATTTTGGGAAGTGTGAAGCTATTTTGACCACACAATTTTCATATAAATAGTTCATAGTTTTAATCATGAACAACACAACTCAAAATAAAAACAAAAGAGTGAAAGAGGGAGGAGAGCTTGCGGGATCTGCTAGGAAGAGGCCGTCCATTTTTTTGAGGGATCTTGGAGCTTTGGCATTATTTTCTAGGAGTTCTACTACTAGGAATTCTACATTTGAGGTGGGTATTTCTCCAATTTTTTAATATAATTAATTAGTAAAATGCTGGATATGTGTGAATTGTTAGATGCATGATAACTTGTATAAATTGAGTATTCATGTTTAGATTATTTGTTTTTGATTGAATGTGTGAAATTATGATATGGTTGATTTGGGGGGGTATTTTCATAAGATTCTGTTTTGAGTTCTAGTTGTACTTCAAAAACTCATATCTATTAAACTAGATGGAATCTAGAGCTAAATTTTCTATAGAAGCATCTTGTATATCTCAAGAACATCTCCTTAAAATTTCATAATATTTGGATGTCGTTTACTATTTTAATTAAATTCAAACTTAGAGCTGGCTGTCAGTTGACTAGTTGCTGAAAATTTGTACACATTTCGGATTTTGATCATTTCAACATCTTAGATGAAGTATTTTGAGAAAAGTCAAAAGTAAGAAAGTGAAGTAGACTCGTTAACCTTTCTTTAAAGTCTATGAAATCAAATTTTCATGAAGAATTGAATTTATAATGAATTTTACAAGTTTGAACAGTGACAGTATTTTAACTGCAGTATAACATTTCGACCCTACTGTAAATTTTGAAGAATTCAGGGTTATAGACCCAATATTTTTAGAAAACTTGTAACTACAAAGTTATAGTAGACTTTTACCCCTTTAATTTGATTTAAAGAACACAAAGTTCCATGAGGTATATAATTTTCTATGATTTTTATAAGTAGTATGAGCTGCAGTTTTTGGATTTAGAATATACTGTTTTGCAAATGAATGTAGACAAAGTAATTGAGGATGATTTTAAATGATCTTAACTACAAAGTTTTAGTAGACCCATTTATGATTTCTATGAAAGTAATAAATCAAATTTTGGAGTAGTACTGGAATTTATATGATTTTTTTCAATACCATTGGGTTGATGTCTTTTATCTAGTTGTCCTAAAACTCTTACACCGTATAAAATTGGATTTAAATATTTGAAATGTTAGTAAGATGTACCTTATAAGGAATTAAGAAATAATTAAAGGATACAGTTGGAATGTTAAACATGTGATGTTTATAAGGGTTTTAACTCATCAAGTGTTATTGAATATTGATTTGAAGTTGTCGAATAAGACTATGAAACTATCTATGCAAATAACTGGGTTGTGTGAATAAGAAAATAATTGGATATGTGGATGAATGAAATTCCAAAATGTGAATAAAGAGGGTATGGATAACCCATGATGTTGTGAGCATGAATTGTGAATACTAGAGGCTAAGTGAGACCCAGGCACCGACAAAGTGATGAAAGTGATTATTGAGATTTGAGAAGTGGCCAATATGGGCTATCGTTCTCGGCATATTGTTTAAGACCGTTAGGAGGGTAAGCTAGCTCTCGGTGATATTATTATTCATGACTAATTTTAAGGGTAGGCACTAGAAGGAGATGTGATGAAACCTGGGCAAATGTAAGTGGTGCGCCTTTATATAGTCTGACAGTGGACTCCAGGACTATACCCAGTTTGACGGTGGACTCCAGAACTGTGGTTTCTTGCGGGGTGAGACGAAACACAATTAAATCCGGGTGTACGATTGATCTGACGGTGGACTCCAGAATCATGAATAGTCGGGCGGATGGGCGGCAAATCACCATTGTATATGTATATACTGGGGCTATAGGGGCACTTGCAGGATGTTAGCACGACGAGGATTCTTTATGGTTTGACGGTGGACTCCGGGACTGGAATCCGTACTCTTGGAAGGTCTAAACCTTACTTTCGTTACCGTAGTAGAATTTTCATAGCGAGGGATTGAACCCTATAATGAGGAGTACGATAAGGGCTTGTCCTCGGACCTATATAGTATGGGATGCATAGAATCCGAACAAGTATGTATTATTGTAATCGTAGTGTAATGTCTGCATTAGGCATTAAGTCATACCATACACTGACACTACTAGGGTAGTCACTTTTCCTGTTTGCATTCAAGTTTTTGTTTGCTAAAGTAGAATAATCGTTGTATTATAGCATTGCGTCAGTTGTATGCAACTGACGTGCGCATAGTTGTCCAGATGCAGGATTGGGCTTGGCATGGACTTGAAGTCACAATAATGAGTTGATTAGAAGATTGAAGAACTTTTCATTTTGTAGATTGTGTTGTATTCGTTTTAATTCCGTTGTGCTGTTGTAAAGAACTTGTTGTAGATAAAAGTTTTAAATTTCTTGTAAATTTGTACAAATTCGAAGTAGAAGATTTTTTTATTTTCTATGAATTGCATGTGTTTGGAATTCGGGGCATTACAGAGTGGTATCAGAACTTGGTCAAACAAGAAGGCAATGTCGGAAGCATGATCAGGGGTTTGTTACGCCCCGCATCCCAAAAATACGGAATATGAGTACGTGACATTGGCCCAGCGAATGACTAATGTCACTCATAAGCTGTTTATCTGATTAACTCAACAATATAAATAATACAGAATAATTGCGTAGGCAATAATAATAATCTCATGAACAATAATACATGGAAATGAAGCAATATAAAATATCCAAGTACAATAATAATCCAACATCTAGAAACAAATAACAATATTCGGGTCATAAGCCCATTACAATAATAATCCAATCCAAAAATAATAACAAGTCTCAATACATTAAGTTTATTAAAGCAATAGGCAATTAGAAAGCAGTAGTCTTCAGACTGTTTGTTCTCCAACTCCAGCAGGCAACTGTTCTCCAAAATCTGCAATTTAATAAATTGCAAGAAGAGGAAAAGAAAACAAAATGCTCGTCAATGCAAGTTACGGGCCGTTAGTAGTGCAGCCACAAGTACATGAGAAGGATAAACAAATAGCATGAAATAGGCATGATAACAAAATATAACAACTAGCATTGCAAGATAAACAAGTGTAAGTAGCATGTAATAAGCGTCGAGTGAACAAGTATCATGTAATCTTCGATATCAATAGGAACATTGATGAATAATATGCAATGTCGATGTTGTGTTAATCCTTATGTCTATTATTCATTTTAATCCTAACTAATGCATGTACTACTGTGTCCCATGTGTTCCGTACCACAGGTTCGATGCATACAATCAATTTCGTTTAGATTGAGTGGCGAATCCTATAGATCATGTGTCGGTACGGTAATCAATGATACAGTACAATATTATTGCTCGATACATTACGGTGTTTCACTGATTCACTGATACATTGGTACATTGGTACATTGATACATTGGTACATTGATATATTGATACATTGGTACATTGGTACATTGAAACATTGATACGATTCATTGGTGCAATACACGAAAGATTTGGGTGCCGTAGTCAGTGCTCCACAATCAATCGATAAACACTGGCCGACACAGTCACTATATTATTCACTACTCAAATCATTCCCTTAAACCCCGACTTATTAATAATTTTATTAATGCAACAATACACATTGAAATCTAGAGACATGAGATGAATGATAATAACAATAGGGAAACAATAGGATGATAACATGGAATTTGATGTACTAGATGTCCAAGCAACATGGTATAGGGTATTTTACAAGTATTCGACAAGTATATCACAAATAACACATCAAAAACTGATATCTCAAGATAGCATGAACATATACATCAAAAGTAGTCAACCCTAGATTAATTCATGTCATATATGTCGTGAGACAACTAAAGGTCAAATCATCACAATAGAGACAATATCAACGAGGGGTTTCACACACGAATTGTCTCTAGAACCCAACTACACTACGAGCGGTATTTTGTACTTGTATATGCAAAGGAATTTAATACAAGTTACTTGCCTTATAAATGGTGAGAAAAAATATTAAGAATAACGGGATAAAGATCCCAAAGCAACGAACCCACGAACTAGCAAAAGAACACGTGCAATACATGCGTATACAAAGAGACAAGGCACTGAAACAGCAACATACGGCAATCAAAGAGACAGCAGCAACAGGAGCAGGATCGGCCAAGGGGGCAGCGGCACCGGCGATGCAAGGGGCGGCATCGACGGCGAGGTCGACGAGTCAGGGCGGCACAAACGGCGGCAGTGCTAAGGGTGCGCTGAGCTTGGTCTGGTCGTCGATGGAAAAGGAGAAGGATAGGGGGTTTGGCTGTTCGGTGTGGCTCAACGGAAATAGAGGGCAGGAGGGTTATGGTGGTGTGTGGCGGCGCTAGGAAGGGGAATGGCGACGAGGTCGCCGAAGAAGATGATCGGAGAGGGGATTTTTCGGTTCTGTGGTTAAAGTCGAGGACAGAGAAGGGCAAGGAGGTGCAGGGGGGTTCTGGGCGTCGACAATGAGTGGTGACGAAGGGGGGCGTCGACGGAGTCGGGGGTTGGTCGGAGAGGATGGGTCGGCAATGGGTTTGGGGGAATTGGGCGCGAAAACACAGGGAGGGAGAGAGAACGGGAGGAGAGAGGAGCGAGGAAAGAGAATAAGCGGCTAGGCTTCAAAATTGTGCAATTTTTAGGGTTTGCAGAAGAGTTGTATTTATAGGGTACAATTAGGGTACTGGGTTAGAGGTTTAGGATCCAATAAAAGTGGATTTGGGTCAAGAACAAATGAAATTAGATTTTAAGATTCAATAAGATGTAGATAAAAAACAATAGGGTTCAAATCAAAAATTCCCACAATAAAAAAAAAGAAAAATAGGATTAACAAGAAAATAATTTATCAAGAAGATCAAAAAGTTTCATGAACGAGAATTTAAATCCAAATAAATAAATAAATAATACAAATGAATTGAATATAAACTAGGCATGAAAATAAGTTGGAATTCGCCAAGAAAACTAGGTCAAGTATAATAACAAAATAATTCAATATACGAATTTTAATTAAATAATCAAGAAACGACAATTAATTATTATAATAATATAATCATGCAATAAATTAATATCCGAGTTTAACAATTTATTAAAAGGACCCAATAAGTATATATATATAATTTGGACTCAAATACAAATAGTTGATCAATAAGATCTAGAAAATAAGATCAAAACATATCGTTATTCGAAATGAATAAATTTTCGATTAGAAAAACACTTTAATATAAAATCCAAAACGATTTTAACAAATAATGAATTTATAATATCGAAATGCAGAAAATATTCAGAAAATACATATTTACGGGAATGGAGGTTACAATCCTACCCACCTTACAACAAAATTTCGTCCTCAAAATTTGCTCAGGCGGTACGTAGGACAAAGCAAAAGCAACCCGGTGAAATCGAAACTGGGAATTAAAGGGAAAGCAACAAAATTGTGGCAACACCAGAATAAGAAAGAACATGGTTAAGAATGAAGTTATCTAGAATGATGTCAAATGAAGATTCAATGAATGATGACAATGCAAATGTATGAAAAAGGAGCAAACAATGCAAGGAAAAGAAACAACAAGAAAATCCTGGGACCTGTGGGTTATGGGCCCACCACGCTTCCGCTGCGCTACTCTGATGGTGAAGCTCCTAGCATCGGACATGTCATTGTAGATCCACCGATGCCGATCGACGAACCAAGCAGAAAGAAAACGAATAGATGACACCAGAATCAAAAGATTATGGGCACGAAAAGAATGAAATCATACCCAATAAGGAATCAATGAATAAGGACGACTGCAAGGGACGAAGGAAAGCAAAGAATCAAGGAAAGTGAGCAACAAAAGACTGCAAGTAATGAAGGAACTGAATGTGAAGGGATCAAAGAGGAATCAAAAGAGACTAGTTTCTAGATCATAAGTTGGATATCAATTGTTCATGTGATCACTGTATTTCTCATACTGTTGAGTTAAACCAGTTAAAATCCAAATCTGATTAATATATCAATCAAAGCCAAACTTACTTTCGTTAGTCACGTTTGATTGATATATTATCCAAACCAGGGCTCTGATACCACAAAAACCTTGTCACGCCCCGCATCCCAAAAATACAAAATACGAGTACATGACATTGGCCCAGTGAATGACTAAAGTCACTCATAAGCTGTTTATCCGATTAACTCAACAATATAAATAATACAGAACAATTGCGCAGGTAATAATAATAATCTCATGAACATAATACTTGGAATTGAAGCAATATAAAATATCCAAGTACAAAAATAATCCAACGTCTGGAAACAAATAACAATATTCGAGTCATAAGCCCAATACAATAATAATCCAATCAAAAAATAATAACAAGTCTCAATACATTAAGTTTGCTAAAGCAATAAGCAATTAGAAAGCAGTAGTCTCCAGACTGTTTGTTCTCCAACTCCAGCAGGTAACTGTTCTCCAAAATCTGCAATTTAATAAATTGCAAGAAGAGGAAAACAAAACAAAATGCCCGTCAATGCAAGTTATGGGCCGCTTGTAGTGCTGCCACAAGAACATGGGAAGGATAAACAAATAGTATGGAATGGGCATGATAACAAAATATTACAACTAGCATGGCAAGATAAACAAGTGTAAGTAGCATGTAATAAGTGTCGAGTGAACAAGTAATATTTGATATCAATAGGAACAATGATGAACAATATGCAATGTCGATGTTGTGTTAATCCTTAAGTCTATTATTCATTTTAATCCTAACTAATGCATGTACTACCGTGTCCAATGTGTTCCGTACCACAGGTTCGATGCATACAATCAATTTTGTTTAGACTGAATGGCGAATCCTATAGATCATGTGTCGGTACGGTAATCACTGATACGGTACAATATTGTTGCTCGATACATTATGGTGTTTCACTAATTCACGGATACATTGGTACATTGATACATTGGTACATTGATACATTGATACATTGGTACATTGGTACATTGATACATTGATACGATTCATTGGTGCAATTCACGAAAGAATGGGGTGCCGTAGTCAGCGCTCCACAATCAATCGATAAACACTGGCCGACACAGTCACTATATTATTCATTACTCAAGTCATTCCATTAAACCCAGGCTTATTAATTATTTTATTAATGCAACAATACACTATCAATCTACAGACATGAGATGAACGATAATAAAAATAGGGAAACAATAGGATAATAACATGGAATATGGTGTACTAGATGTCCAAGCAACATGGTATAAGGTATTTTACAAGTATTCGACAAGTATATCACGAATAACACATCAAACACAGATATCTCAAGATAGCATGAACATATACATCAAAAGTGGTCAACCCTAGGTTAATTCATGTCATATATGTCGTGAGGAAACTGTGGTCAAATCATCACAATATAGACAATATCAACAAGGGGTTTCACACACAAATTGTCTCTAGAACCCAACTACACTACGAGCGGTATTTTGTACTTGTATATTCAAAGAAATTTAATACAAGTTACTTGCCTTATAAATGGTGAGAACAAATATCAAGAATAACGGGATAAGGATCGCGAAGCAACAAACCCACGAACTAGCAAAAGAACACGTGCAATACACATGTATACAAAGAGACAAAGCACTGAAGCAGCAACACACGACAATCAAAGAGACAGCAGCAACAGGAGCAGGACCGGCCAAGGGGGCGATGGCACCGGCGATGCAAGGGGCAGCGTCAACGGCGAAGTCGACGAGTTAAGGCAGCACGAACTGCGGCAGAACTCAGGGCGTGCTGTGCTTGGTCTGGTCGTCGATGTAAAAGGGGAAGGACATGGGGTTTGGCTGTTCGGTGTGGCTCAATGGAAATAGAGGACAGGGAGGGTTGCGGTGGTGTGCGGCGGCGCTAGGAGGGGAATGGCAACGGGGTCGTCGGAGAAGATGATCGAAGAGGGGGTTTTTTGGTTCTGTGGTTAAAGTCGAGAACAGAGAAGGGCGAGGAGATGCAGGGGGGGTTCTGGGCGTCAACGATGAGTGGCGACGAGGGGGTGTGTCACCGGAGTCGGGGGGGTTGGTCGGAGAAGATGGGTCGGCAATGGGTTAGGGGAATTGGGTGGGAAAACACAGGGAAAGAGAAAGAAAGGGAGGAGAGAGGAGAGAGGATAAAGCTGCTAGGCTTCAAAATGGTATAATTTTTAGGGTTTGCAGAAGAGTTGTATTTATATGGTACAATTAGGGTACTGGGTTAGAGGTTTATGATCCAATAAAAGTGGATTTGGGTCAAGAACAATTGAAATTAGATTTTAAGATTCAATAAGAGGTGAATCCAAAACAATAGGGTTCAAATCAAAAATTCCCACAATAACAAAAACGAAAAATAGGATTAACAAGAAAATAATTTATCAAGAAGATCAAAAGGTTTCATGAACGAGAATTTAAATCCAAATAAATAAATAAATAATACAAATGAATTGAATATAAACTAGGCATGAAAATAAGTTGGAATTCGCCAAGAAAACTAGGTCAAGTACAATAACAAAATAATTCAATAGATGAATTTTTATTAAATAATCAAGACATGACAAATAATTATTATAATAATAAAATCATACAATAAAATAATATCCGGGTTTAACAATTTACTAAAATGACCCAATATATATATATATATATATATATATATATATATATATATATATATATATATATATATATATATATATATAATTTGGACTCAAATACAAATAGTTGATCAATAAGATCTAGAAAATAAGATCAAAACACATCATTATTCGAAATGAATAAATTTTCGATTAGAAAAACACTTTAATATAAAATCCAAAACGATTTTAACAAATAATGAATTTATAATATCGAAATACAGAAAATATTCAGAAAATACTTATTTACGGGAATGGGGGTTACAGGTTCTCACAATGTGATTGATGGCGAAGCATTGGCTCTTACCCTGACTTGTCTAGGTCAGCTAGCCACCGATGCAATTGCTACAGTCGAGAGGCTGTGGGCATAAAACAAGCTCTGAGGTTACCTTTATGGCCATTACCGTCCTGAGTGGCTGGCGGCAGTTTACACTGAGTGGTATCAAATCCAACTTCAATAAGTAGTACAAAATTATAAGGACGACACATTAGGGTGGATATTAGAGTGTGAGAGTCAGTTTGGAGTTTTGAATGATGAAGTTATTGAACTTGCATTCATGATACTCCCCGCGTATACATTGATGTGAGATTGTATGTGAAAATATTTTCCCCTTGGTATCACGAGTGGTATGGTTGGTTTGAACCTACATTCATGATACTTTATACGTGGACTAAAATTTTCTCTTTTATTTTTTTTCTTCTTGTATTTTTCCTCATAGTACTTTTCATCTTTAACATTTAATGTTTTTCAAATAAATATTTTCTTATACAATTAATTCATTTTGATATTTATTATTTTATCTACAACCCTTTGTCCTAATCTTTTAAGTTTGACTTACTCATTTTCTTTCTTGATGTTTTTTCCCCCTTACTTTTATGCGCTTTTACGTTACTTAATTATTTTTGTTATAACTTTTACGTATTCTATTAAGTTTTGAATTACTATTTATTAAATTATGGTTTAGACTATCATTTTCCTTTGTTATTATTTCTATTAAATTTTGAATTTTGATTTTTGTGTGTTTACATTCACTTTATAAATACTCTTATTTCACGATACTATATTTTTTCATTATTTTATGTTGTTTATTTATTTCAGTATTTTTTAACACGATTGTAATATTTTTACTAATGTAAATGCAATATCCCTCTCTACAATAAGATTCCCTTTTATTACTATTTTGTTATTACTTATTATTTTCTGCCTTTCGTTATATTTACTTTTCACTATTAATAGCTATTTATTAATTTTGAAGCTTTTCACTTCCATAATATAATACATACACTCACTATTTTTACTTCAATTTTTATTATCTTTACATTCTTGGTTACTACATATACTATCCACTGATTTCCATATATACATCATATATTTCAACATACTTACTATACATATCATTTTGCCCTTATCCAATTACTACATTACTATATATATATATATATATATATATATATATATATATAATTATTTATGTTTATTATCCTAATTTACTACACTAAATAATTACTGTCCTCCTTTGTATTGAAGCTCATGCATATATTTTATATTATTTTTGTCTTAATGTTATAAATTCTTTTCATTACTACCAATTTTATATGTTCGATATTTAAAATCTATACTTTTATAATAAAAAGTATAGATTTCACCTCGATCTCATGGCCCCTACTCCTCATCATTACCCCCCTCGATCTCACCGCCCACCCTTCCTGCAGTCTAACCCTCTCTCTTCCCACCCAAAAAAGCCCCCTCTTCTCCCCAAACCCTCTTTCCCCCAAATCCCTACATCCCTCATCGTTTCAAGCCTCATCTCGAAAATCACTGGAAAAAAATGGAGACTCGCTGCATGCAATGTGGAGACACTGATCATTTGGCGGCAGACTACAGCAAAAGCAGGATTCACTGTTTTAACTGCCGAAAGTTTGGCCATCATGTTTGCAACTGTTCGATTTTCAATAGGAGGGAATCCATGGCCATCGAAATAGCCCTAACTCAAACATAGCATCCACCCTTCCTGCACTGCATGCAAGCGCTTTTCTCAATCTGATTAACCCTTGCTGCCGCCCAGATTTGGCAACTGTTGAGAGCGCTCTGAACTTCACTTGGAAGCGACAGGGAAGATGGTGGGAGGTTAAGAGGGTTAGCGATGGAGTTTTCCATGTCCAATTTTCATCGGAGGAAGAGGCCAAAAAGGCGATTGCTGACGGTGTCTTCCAGTTCTCCGACTTTAATGCAACTTTCTCTCCTTGGTCGATGGAGAATGGAGCCAAGATGCAGCCAAAGCCAAGCTACATTTGGATCAATGTTCCTATGTTGCCTTTCCACATGTAGAACCAAAGCTCCATTGAGCAGATCATTCGGCCCTTTGGCAAGTATGTTACCATGAGCGGTGACATGAAAAATGTGGTTTCTCATGATCAGGCCCTTATTCTAATTGAAGTAGAAGATGTTAGCCACATTCCGAAGAACATCCTCATCCACTATCGAGTGCCTTAGACCAAAGAGCTGCAAATTCATGAGGTACCTGTGCTTATCCTCGACAACCCCATCCTATCTGCTGATGTTGCCAGTGGCAGGGTGCAGCTTTTTTCTCCAAACACTGGCTCATCCACTAGTTTCTGACATCGAAGGGAAGAGCCATCGAAGCAGCACGTGGCAATTAACCACTCGCATATTTCAGAAGGAAATCAAGGAATCATCGGAGATCAGAAAGGAAAGGCGAAGATCTAGGAGGCAGATCGATCGGTTAAGGGATTCGCGGCACAGTCACCACCGCCATAGAATCTTTCCTTTTTTGCAAATCAATTTTTGAATATTTCTGGTATGGCAGAATCAAGTGAGAAAGTTCCAAAAGTGGTCCTTCCCCAACATCCTCAGCAATTAGCGGAACCAGCTGAGGAAAATGCTGCATTAACTTGGTCGTCAACGCTTCTCCTATCATTGAGATTCAATCTGATTCTCCCAATGGTAATTTGGAAATTTCTACTGCTGCATCTCAAACCCCCCCGACAGCTCTGCTAGTTCACACGATATCGTACCTGAAGAAGGGGTGTGCCAGATGGAGTGGAAAGGCAAGATTGTCAATATTCCTCAGTCCCTATTCCTAGAAATTCAATCTGCAGTGGAGTCGGCGCTTGAGGCAGCGGTCACAAAGCGTGATGCCAAACTTGAGGCCCCAAAGACCTTCCAATTCAGCTCAGGCACCAGAGGAGCAAGAGCAGCCAGCTTCAAGACCAAATCCCTCATCACTAGGCATCGCCACAATGTCTTCTCCTCTTGCTCAGGCTCTGCCCCTCGAGTTTTGAAGAAGGAGATAGCAAGCGCCGCAAGCACAGCAGATCTACCACCAAAATCTCATCGACCAGACCATTTTTGCATCATCTTCGATCCTCTGTTAAGGCTGCATCCCTCCGCAAATCTGTAGGTACCTCCTCTTCTATGCTTTCAGTTACCAATGCATGTTGTAATCATTTTGCTTTGCTTTCTAACGAGGATATCATTGAGGTAGCTGAATCAGTAGGAGTGGAGGCTGCTGGGCCACACTCAGTCAATAAACTCAAGCAGGTTGTAGAGGTTGCAGTTGATCCCCCAGATCAACAGTAACAACTCAACTAGTTGTCTGAGATTATTGGCACCCTAGCTTGCTATTGTTTTTATTGTGTGCTAGTCTTTTTTCAATGAAGATTGGTAGTTGGATTGTTCGGGAGTTAGGCAACCCCTACAAATGTGCCCTAACCAAAGATGGCATTTGCAACGCTCAAATCACTGTAGCCTGTTTGCAAGAATCCAAGTTATCCAAGCCCTCTTCCCACAAACACTCTTCTATTGAAGGCAATTTAATTACCATTTGGAGATCCTTAGATGCCACTGATAGTCGTGGCATTATTCTAATTGTTTGGAATGACAATGTCCTAGACTGCCTTTATTGTGCAATCGACATCTTCTCAATTTCCCTTTCCTTCCACATCAGGTCATCTGGCTTGGAATGGTCCTTAACCTCCATCTATGCCCCGTTTGAACTTGATGACAGAGACCTCTGCTTTCATGAAATCTTACATCGAAGAAGACTACTTTGTGATGCTTGGGTAGTCTGTGGGGACTTCAATGTGACTATTTCCAATCAAGAAAGAAATAGAGGTACTGGCTCTAGCAGAGATATGAAAAACTTTTGGAATTGGATTCAGCAACTACATCTCATTGATCTTCTGCTATCAGGTCAGAAGTTCACCCGGTCTAACCTAAGAGATAATCCTTCATTTGCACGATTGGACAGATTCCTGATCTCCAATCAATTTGATCAATCATTCCCTTCTTGTATCCAGCACTCCCTCCCCCGCATTGCTTCAGATCACTGCCCTATTATTCTTGACTCCCAAGCAATTCAGAACAAAGTTCATTACTTCAAATTTGAGAAAGTGTGGGGCTCCAACAAGAACTTCAATCATAACATCTTCATTTGGTGGTCGAGCTTCAGCTGCACAGGATCAAAGGTAGACATATTTGCCAAGAAGCTCGTACTTTTGAAGAGAAGAATTAGACAATGGGAAAATGAGGAATTTGGCCACATCCCGCAACATAAGAAGTCCCTCCTTGCAGATATTCACAGCCTCGATATCCTAGCTAATTCCCAAGCTTTAAACCCCTCCCAATCTACTGAGCTCTCCGCTCTCCGCTGCCCATGCAGAGTATCAACAATTGGTACAAGCAGAAGTCACTTACTGGAGACAAAGATCATGAATCACCTGGATCCAAGAGGGCGATGCAAACAAAAAATTCTTCCACTTTATGGCTAATGGGAGGTGACGCAAGAACTTCATCTTCTCCCTCATTCACAATGGTGACCTCATCACAGATCAGTCTGCAATTAGATCATGTTTTAAGCAACATTTCCACAAAATTTGTGGCACCAGCTCAGTTCCAGACTTCAGAGTCGACTGGGCCTCTCTATATCCCCCACAACTACTAACCTATCTGTGCTTGAAGCCCCTTCAGTAAGGAAGAAATCAAGCAAGCAGTCTTCAGCATGAATGGAGACAAAGCACCAGGACCCGATGGCTTCTCTATGCATTTCTATCAGTAGCACTAGGAGACTATCCAAGATGATCTGTGTTGTATGCTTCTGGCCATCCAAAATGGGGAAGCTAACATTATCAGGCTCAACTACTATACCATTGTTGTAACCTCTGTTTTTCATTTTATGTATTTTGGAGTGTATTTTTTATTTTTGTGTATTTTATCTCTCTTGTAATTTTTTCGGAACCGTATATTGGATTATTTTCAATATATATTCTTTGTCTTTCATTTTTGAACTCCTTGTGTTGTTTGTTCGTCATTTTTGTCGTTTTCATCATTTTGGATTCTTTTTCTCATTTTCTTGGCCTCGTTTATTTTTATTTTATATTTTGATGATGTGATTGATTTTTGGTAGTGATTTCCTAAACCTATGATTTTTGACTCCTAATGAGATTTTAGGAGTCATAGAAGTCACTATAAATTGTATCCCTATTTGAAATCTACCAAATACCCATTATCCATTTGTATACCTATTACTACATACTAATACCCACAACCCAATAACCCACATTTAAACTCCTATATAAATACCCTAATCCTAATAAACCCTAACCCTCATCTCTATTAATCTCTTTCCTCTCCAAAACACATCCGGCCCCCCTCTTTTTCCTCTCCATCCCGGTTGCATACTCCCTCCTTGCAAACCGAGCCCCTCCCCTCATCCACCAAGCCGACCACCACTACTTCAAACACCCACCATACAAACTTCCTACACCATACATCAAAACCCTACAAACCCCCATCCTACCTTGTTGGCCGGCTTCCTCAAACAGCACCACCACCATAAAAAACACCATCAAAACTCTTCCTTTGGGTGTTTCTTCAGGGGGGTATCCTCCATTTTGGTTCATTGCATCAAGGAGTTCGTTCGTAAGGCATTTGTGTTCGTGGGTTTGCTTTGATCGCGCTTGGAAAAGGAATTCGCTCGTGGGTTTTGTTCCTAAGGCAAATTGCATCGTGTTTCACTCCCTAACAAGGCAAGTAACTTGTACTACAATTCCTTAGGTTGATACAAGTCAAAAAGTTCACATATAGTGTAGTTGAGCCTAGAGACAACCAAAAATTGTACTTTTCTTGATGGGTTTTGTCTCTATCGTGTTCATTTGTCCATAGATGACTTATGACACCAAGCTTGATAGGATAATGTACTAGGATATGCCCAAAACTTGATTTTGATGCATGTATGTAATTATTACATGAATTGTGTTTGATTGAATGCCCAAGTGAAAATAATAGGTGTGGACATGTTAGAATCCCTAAAACATGATGTTTAGATGTTTGATAGGTTGTATTCAAGTTTGGCTATGTTTGGATTAATATTCATGTAGTTATGATGTTCTTGATTAGAGGTGTGAAATTTGTATTTGGTGCTTGTTATGTTTCATTTGCTGTTTTCGTCCATGCTACAGTCCGAATCTTAACTTTGAAATAAAAGATAGATTTTAGGTAATTGTGTCTATTTTCAAACCCCACTGGTTTGACTTTATTTGGATTTCGTATGACTAAGTTATGATGGTTTTGGTACAGACGTGTCGATAGTTCCAGATTCTGTTTTGAGTTAAATTTGTTAGCAAATTATTTTCAAGAACTATTCGATACATAATATCTTGGTATAATATTTTGCTCAATGTTTTCTTATGATATTAGGGACTACCCAGATTTTCTATGGATTTTAAAGATAAGTTTTGTGTGGTGTTTCATATTCTTTTCTAAAATCTACTTATGCTGTAAATTGCGCGCTGTTCAGTAAAGAACTCTGTTTTCACTATAATTCCTTATACTGTATGAAAATTATTTGTGAGATACGGAAGATAGTAAATTTCATCTATTTTCATGTCGTTTTGGCATAATTGGATTTCGATTCACTGATTGCGAGATATCCTAGTTTTCGTACAGCAGTGTTGAGAATTCCAGATTCGTCAAACTATGTTTTTGTGTTGTTTCTTATTTTTGATGGTTGATCTATACTTACTGGAATATTATGAAACTTGTTATTTTGAATCTATATCTATAGGGGAATACCCCAGATTTTTCGTGGAATTATTTGATGCGTTTTCATGCTGTTTTCATGTTTTTGAAGTTGTTCCCCTGTTTTCTGGTTGAACATAAATCCTGTATTCAAATAAGTTTTGAGTTGTGTTGTTGTGAACTAGTATGTGACTTATTTATATGTGTTGGATTCGTGTGGATGTCTAGTTTCCCGATACTTCGACGGATCTAGGTTTGCGTTTCTGTAGAGACCAGAATCCCTGTTTTAGTACTGATTGGTCATGTTGTCCTGAATATAAACATACACTGTTTGACTCGTTTATGTGACTGTCTATCATCTATGCATGCTTATTTGTTACCCTAGATCTGATACTGATTATACTATGTTAGTTTGACACTGTTTCATTCTTATATCTTCCTGTTTGAGAATAATAATAAATAATCAAGCCGGGGGTTTTAATGGGACAGATCTAGTAGTGGATAGTGCAGAAACGTGTACTCGGAAGGAGATTTGTGTTCTTGTATGACAAGTTTACCGACCAAGTTTACTGATCAAGTTTACCGACCAAGTTCTGTGATTTTGTGAATACCTGAGTACACTGCCCTGTATGGTCCCCTACGAAATCTAAAACGAAATTGCATTGACTGTAGCAACCATGTAAGGTGGGATGCATGAAGTGCTACCTAGATAGTAAATCACACAAGACTTGATACATGATACTTAAATATGATACTCGAACCTGATACCTGAATAAGAGACTTGACATGATACTTGCTTGCATGATACATAAGACTTGATACTTGAGATTTGAGATTTGGTACATGTTACATGTTTACCTGTTGACCCGTTTACCTGTTAGTATATCATGATTATACCATGCTAGGTTGTGGCTTAGATTCACCCATTTCCATGTGCTTGTATCATACTCGATTTGTGACCCGCGACTTGCAATTGACGGGTACTTGTATTTTCTCTTTTCCTCTTTCCTGCATTCATTGTATTGCAGATTTTAGAGGACAGGTTCCAGACGGTATTGGTGACATGATGTACTAGATGCTGGGATCTTGTTATTATTATTCTTGTTGCTTATTTTGAACAATAATTGTATTTTGAGACTTGGATTTATTCTTGTATTTGGGCAATGTGACCCAGGATTATTTGTGTATTTCAGATCATGACTATTTGAGATTAATATATTTTATTTCAAGTATTCTTGTTGGTATTTGGTTCGTATGTGCATGTGGTTGACTTTTTTGACTTCCGACTCTGATTATATTGTGATATGTTGTAAAGAATTCCTGAACAACTTATGGATGATGAAAATCATTCGCTGGGATTTTGTTACGTGCTTGTATTCAGTATTTTTGGAAAGCGGGGCGTGACAGCGTTTTTAGTGGTATCAGAGCACCAGGTTTGGCTAATGTATTAATTGCCTAATATATTAGACAAGCTTGGCTCAATCTGGAATCTGCTCAACATTTCACCAACCATGCATGCATGAATAAATTATTATCAACATTGATCTGGATACTAGTCTTATTCCTTTCTTTTGATCCCTTCTTATTGATTCCATGATTCCTTGATTCTTCCGTCTTTTTTTCAGTCGTCCTTTTGATTGATTTCTTGTTGGGTATGAATTCATTCTTCTCGTACCAATATTCCTTGATTTTGGTGTCATCCATCCTTTTTCTATTTTCTGCTTGGTCCGTCCGTCGGCATCGCTGGATGCTATTGGCAGTCTTCATCGATCAGCGTGGCGTAGCGGAAGCGTGGTGGGCCTATAACCCACAGGTCCCAGGATCCTATTGTTGCTTCTCCTTCCTTGCATTGTTTTGGTTTCCCTTATCTCTTGCGATTGTTCTCTTCCGTTGACTTATTGTTTAATTCAATTCTCCCATGTCTTTTCTCTCTTTGATTCTAGTTCTACCTACTCCTTATCTTACTTTGTTGCCTGGTGTTGTTCTTTCAGTTTGATACTGTTTATTCTCTTTCTGCATTCCATTTGATCCCATTGTTATCCCCTTCCTTCTTTTCTGGTGTGGCCACTGCTCTGTTCCTTCCCCTTTAGCCCTCTGCTTTGTTACCTTTTCCCAGTTTGCTTTTGCCTTATCCTATGTACCGCCTAACCAAATTTCGAGGACGAAATTTTGTTGTAAAGTGGGTAGGATTGTAACCCCTGTTTTTCATTTTATGTATTTTCGAGTGTATTTTTCATTTTTGTGTATTTTATCTCTCTTGTAGTTTTTTCGGAACCGTATATTGGATTATTTTCAATATATATTCTTTTTCTTTCATTTTTGAACTCCTTGTGTTGTTTGTTCGTCGTTTTTGTCGTTTTCATCATTTTGGGTTCTTTTTCTCATTTTCTTGGTCTCGTTCATTTTTATTTTATATTTTGGTGATGTGATGGATTTTTGGTGGTGATTTCCCAAACCTATGATTTTTGACCCTTAATGAGATTTTAGGAGCCATAGAAGTCACTATAAATTGTATCCCTATTTGAAATCTACCCAATACCCATTACCTATTTGTATACCTATTACTACATACTGATATGGCTAAAAATAGGGTTAAATCGGAACCATCCAAATCGGGCGCGAATCTTAAAGCCTAGGGGTAAAATGGTAATTTCACCTACAAACGGATCTGAAGCGGGTATCGGATCTTCTCCCCAAAGACCCGCTGACCCGCGAACGGATCTATCTCAACTGGGTGCGGGTTTCAACCCGCAACGAACCTGGTCCAGCAGGATAGAATTAGGATTTCTGATTAATACTAATCAACAGCCTTATTCATATCTATCCTTCCACTGGGAATTAGGGATTACATTCCTAATTTGATCCCAAAGGCGGCTATAAATACCCCCCATCCACCACCATTAAGAGGTAATCAATCTTTTGCCAACTTACGCTCTTTCATAATCTTCCTGATTACTGACTTGAGCGTCGGAGGGTGCGTCGCCGGGATCAACCCCGGTGTCTCGCACTTTTTGCAGGTGAACGGCGGGAGTCAACGGTCAAACTCCGGCGGGAGAAGTTAAGGTTTGATTATTCAGTATTCCTAAGAATCCACAAATACTATCTGTTCGCCCCCACACCAGATTTAGCGGTAACAGATTGGCGCAATCTATGGGAAACAACGAGTAGCAACCCTTCCTCTTCCCGTAGGTCAGATCTTCCCCAGCCATGCCTCCAAGGAAAGTAAGATCCAGAAGGTCTAACCGTGGACCCCATCCCGTTGATCAACAGGAAGTCCCCCTCCAACCCATTCAGCAGCAGGGGCAACTTCCTCCTCAAGCTGAGGACCCTCTCCTGCAGAACCAACCTCCTCCCCAGAATCTTCAACCCCCTCGGGGTCCCCCCGGGCCATAGAATGCCGGTGCGGGGGCCTCGCATCCCAATCACCAGAAGCAACCTCTCCATCAGGACCGCGTCTCCATACACAATCCCTCTTCCGATTCTATGGCATCCCATAATCCCCGAGCTTCTGATGACCTTCGCAATACCATCCTCAATCGGCAGAAGGAAGAGGATCTTCGCCGCCGTTTGGATGAAAGACAGGCCCGAGAGGGAGTCTCCCGCCAACAACGTCCAAATGAGCGATCTCCTCGTTGTCGAGACTGCAGAAGGTCCCCTACTCGAAGAGGGCAAAGAGAGTCCCCTGAACGCCATAGGAGAAGACCCCATTCTCCCGCTGGTCGGCAGCCTCTGAGGAACGATGAAGCACCCATCACCCGTGCTGAGTTCCAGCAATTCCAAGCAACTGTTTTGCAAGCTCTCAACCTCCGGCCCAATAATAACAATGCTCAGAGGGTTCCCACTCCTCCTCCGGTCCAGAGCCCTCGCCATTGGTCCCTCACTCCTCCCCCGGCTCCTAGCAACCAACAACATATTCCTAGTCCTCGCCGCTCCCGGAGCTACCATCGTCATAGTCCCCGCTCCTCTTCTTATGAAGACGAGTCCAGAGGCTCATTTGACTACCGTCAAAGGGACGATGCACTCTATTGCCGTCTCCACGAGATGGAGAGACACCTCGGCCGAATGGACAAGGAAGAAGAGCTAAGAGGAAGGGCCCTCCGCCCGAGCAGACCTCCCTTCTCTCGAACCATCATGGAAGCACCAGTTCCAGCAGGCTTCAAGCATCCTCAGTTTGAAACATACTCGGGGGAGTCGGACCCCGTGGACCACATCGAAAGCTTCAAGACCCTCATGCTAATCCACCAAGCTTCCGCTGCTTTGCTGTGTAAAACCTTCCCCGCCACCCTGAAAGGTCCGGCTCGGGAATGATACTCTCGTCTTGCCCCATCCTCCATCTTCTCCTTTGAGCAGTTTGAAACCCTTTTCGTCACCCACTTTGTGAGTAGCCGATGCACTGAGAAGACCAGCATCTCGCTACTCTACCTTAGGCAGAGGAAGGGTGAGAAGTTGAGAGATTATGTGAAAAGATTCACCGCGGAAGCTAGGTCCATCATTTTCCTCGACCAGTCGGTCGCTGCAGCCGCCTTTCAATCAAACGTCCTCAATTCTAGCCTCAGATCTTCCCTCGGCAAGAAGCCCCCGCAAAATTTCTCCGACCTTCTTCTTAGAAGTGAGAAATACATTCGGGCTGAAGAAGCTGAATATCTCCCGGGCTTTGAGGGGTCTGCCCCGGGAACAAAAAGAAAGGCATCTGAAGAAGAGGGAGCCAAGAAGCTCCAGAAAAACAATAACGGCCAGCGCCGCCCTCCCCCCAGGTTCGAGAAATTCACTCCTCTTAATGCCAATATTTTTACCATTCTCATGGAAGTTGAGAAGGAAGGGGTCATACCTCCTGCCCCGAAGATAAACACTGTAACGCTCCGCCCCAATACTCAGACAATTTTAATATTTTTAGAAGACAAATTAGATACTATGTAGTACAACTGCCCACCACAGGCTGCCTCTCAAAAGGTGGTTAACCAATTAGGTGACTCTTGATCATTGGCTAATAGTATTTATACTCAAATTATTTTTTGTAAACTTCCCATGTGGGACTAAATTTCTCAAATCCTTCTCAAATCCGTCTCAACCAAATCCGTCTCAAATATGCAGTACCAGTCGACTGTACGATCGACCAGTCGACTGTTCGCTGCCAAACTGGGGTATTACATACACCCCACCTTAAGAAATCAGCGTCCTCGCTGAGTACAGGGCACACATCTAGTGTAGGATCCACCCTTTCTAGCCGATGTAGTATAGTCGATCCCGGAGATCAATCACTCTCAACACCGCAGATCGGATACCCGGCTATCAATCACTACCTGTGACTCTCAATACCGCAGAATATACCCGACCCCGGAGATCAATGACTCTCAGCACCGCAGATCATACTGACCTCTACTACACCCGGTGTCGAAAGTCGGCTCTGATACCAATTGTAACGCTACGCCCCAATACTCAGACAATTTTAATATTTTTAGAAGACAAATTAGATACTATGTAGTACAACTGCCCACCACAGGCTGCCTCTCAAAAGGTGGTTAACCAATTAGGTGACTCTTGATCATTGGCTAATAGTATTTATACTCAAATTATTTTTTGTAAACTTCCCATGTGGGACTAAATTTCTCAAATCCTTCTCAAATCCGTCTCAACCAAATCCGTCTCAAATATGCAGTACCAGTCGACTGTACGATCGACCAGTCGACTGTTCGCTGCCAAACTGGGATATTACAAACACCCCTGCCAAGAAAAGGGACAAAGAAAAGTGGTGCCGTTACCACCAGGACCATGGCCACGACACAAATGATTGCCGAGCCTTGAAGAACGAAATTGAGGCCCTCATCCAGAGAAGGCATCTGGCCAAATTTGTGAGGAAAGAACGAACTGATCTCCCTCCTCCTCCGCCTTGGGGGGCTAACAAGCGTCCCAAACAATGCGATGAGACTCCCGAATTCCAAGAGGAGCGTATCCTGCATCTTATTCACGGAGGCCCTATGGGAGGCTCCTCCAACTCCTCTCGAAAGGCTTTCATAAGGGAAGTTAATTTGGTTCACGACACCCCTCCCCCTAAAACCCTCGGAGTCCCAGTCACGTTCTCAGATGAAGATCTCGAAGGGTTCAGGACCCCCCATTGTGACGCACTTGTGATCAACCACCATATGGAAAATTTCAAAGTGGAGAGGATCGTAGTGGACAACGGAAGCTCCATGAACATTCTCTTCCTCGCGGCTTTCCGAGGACTTAAGCTATCCCGGGACAGGCTCAAACCGGCCGGCTACACGCTCCATGGGTTCGCGGGAGTACCAGTGACTATCGAAGGGGTAATCACCCTCGACGTAACCGCTGGCAAAACTCCTACTACCCGAACGGAGCCGATGGACTTTATGGTCGTTAATGTCCCCGCTGCTTATAATGTCATCCTAGGTCGACCCGGCCTAGCTGCTCTAGAAGCCGTCCCATCGGCTTATCCCCTCAAGATGAAGTTCCCCATCCAGGCAGGGGTAGGGGAAGTTAAGGGCAGTCAAGAAATAGCCCGCAAATGCTACATAACTTCTACTGGGGGTCCAGTCCTCTCTCTCGAAACTCTAGAAATCCTCCAAGATAGTGTTCGACCAACGTCAGAGCCGGTGGATGAATTGGAAGAAGTGCTCTTCTCTGAGCAAGATCCGACTCGTAAGTTCTTCATCAGCAAGACCCTCCCATCTGCCCTATGCTCCGACATAGTCCAGTGCATTAGAAAGAACCACGACCTCTTTGCATGGTCGGCAGCCAACATGCCGGGAATCTCTGAAGAGCTCCTAGTCCACCACCTCAGCGTTGCTCCGGGGTCCAAACCGGTCCAACAGAAGAGGCGCAAGTTTGCTCCCGAGCATCAACAAGCTATAAAAGAAGAGGTGGACAAGATCCTTAAGGCTAGGTTCATACAAGAGGTTAATTACCCTGAATGGCTCTCCAAAGTGGTTATGGTAAAGAAGTCCAACGGAAGTTGGAGAATATGCATCGACTTCACCGACCTAAATAAAGCCTGTCCTAAAGATCCATTCCCTCTCCCAAGCATCGACACCCTGATTGATGCCACTTCGGACCATAAACTTCTCAACTTCATGGACGCTTTTTCTGGGTACAATCAAATCCGCATGTTTCCCCCGGATATCCCGAAGACCTTCTTCGTTACCGATCAGGGCCTCTACTGCTACAGGGTTATGCCGTTCGGGTTGAAGAATGCAGGTTCCACTTATCAACGCCTCGTCAACAAAGTCTTTCAAAATCAGATCGGCCGCAATATGGAGGTATATGTTGATGATATGCTTGTGAAGAGCATCCATGGGGCCGATCATGTGGCCGATCTGCAAGAGGCATTTGATGTACTCAGGAAGCACGATATGAGGCTTAATCCGAACAAGTGTGCGTTCGGAGTCTCGTCGGGGAAATTCCTAGGCTTCATGGTCAGCCAAAGAGGAATCAAAGCCAATCCCGAGAAGATCAAAGCCATACTGGACATGGCTCCCCCCAAGAATGTGAAAGAGGTGCAGAAGTTAACTGGACACCTCGCTGCCATAGGACGCTTCCTTTCAAAGTCCGGGGAGAAGTGCCTCCCCTTCTTTAAAGCACTCAGAGGGGCCAAGGGCTTCGAGTGGGGTCAGCAATAGCAGGATTCCTTTGACCAGCTCAAAGCCTATCTAGTCAACCCCCTTTTCTCAGCAAGCCTATCCCCGGGGAAACTCTCTACCTCTACTTAGTTTCCTCCGAACAGACCCTTAGTGCTGTCTTGGTAAGGGAAGAAGACAGGGCTCAAAAGCCCATCTATTACATAAGCAAGGTACTTCGGGATGCCGAGCTTCGTTATCCGAGGCTGGAGAAGATGGCATACGCCTTGATTATGGCAGCAAGGAAGCTTCGCCCGTATTTTTAGTCCCACTCGGTGGTCGTTCTTACCGACCAACCGCTGAAGCAGGTCCTCACAAGCCGGAGACCTCTGGCCGCCTCATGAAGTGGTCGATTGAGTTGAGCCAGCATGATATAACATACCAGCTTCAGACCACGATCAAGGCTCAGGCCTTAGCTGAATTCATTGTTGAGAGCACCATCCCCGAGGTCAGCCAAGCAACGAACGGGCCTCCTATCTGGTCGGTATATGTAGATGGATCCTCCTGCAATGAGGGAAGCGGAGCCGGGGTCATTCTGGCAGGCCGAGATGACTTTGTCCTCCAATACTCCCCCCGCATCGACTTCAAGGCCTCCAACAACGAAGCGGAGTATGAAGCACTCATAGCCGGCCTCGGAATGGCTCGTAAAGCAGGGGCACAATGCCTCCGGATCTTTAGCGACTCTCAGCTGGTCGTGAATCAGGTCCCAGGCGAGTATGAGGCGCGAGATCACCGAATGGCTAAGTATCTAGCCAAGGTCCAAAATCTCATGGCCCTATTTGGAGAAGCACTTATTCAGCGAATCCCCAGAGAGGAAAATTCCCAAGCAGATGCCCTCTCCAAGCTAGACTCCTCCTCCCTTCAAGGTCTCGAACAGACCGTCCTGATTGAAGTTCTCCTGAAGCCGAGCATAGAAGACGAAACTCCCGACTCAGTGGAGTCGCTGCCCGTCCAACTTCAAGATAATTGGATGAAACCCCTGATAGAATTCCTAAGGGATTGGCTCCTCCCCGAAGACCCTAAGGAAGCTCGTTGAGTCAGAACCCGAGCAGAGCGGTACACACTTATTGAGGGGATCCTGTATAAGCTCTCCTTCAAGCAAGTAGACGGTAGGCCTTATTTAAGGTGTCTCTCCCCGGAACAAGCCACATATGCCTTGCAGGAGCTTCACGAAGGCATAGGCGGAGCACATTCAGGGTCAAGATCCCTGGCCCGGAAGGTGTTGAATTATGGATATTTTTGGCCTACCCTTCTACAAGATGCCGAACGACACGTTCGGCAATACAGCTATTGTCAAAAGTATTCCAACATTCGTCGCCTGCCCCAAGCTCAGCTCACCTCCCTATCGAGTCCGATCCCTTTCGTAATGTGGGGGATGGATTTACTAGGGCCATTTCCACCAACTCCCGGCCAACTCAAATTCTTAGTCGTGGCAATCGACTACTTCTCGAAGTGGATAGAGACCAAGCCTTTGGCTACAATCACCGAGAACAAAGTACTTCAGTTCTTTTGGAAGAACGTCATCTGCAGGTTCGGCGTTCCTCGAGTTTTCATAACCGACAACGGGACATAATTTACAGGAACCGCATTCCGAGCTCTATGTGAAGACCTCGTCATCCAACAACGCTTCTCCTCCATCTCCCATCCACAATCGAATGGCCAGGTAGAAAATGTCAACCGACAGATCCTCTCCGGTATTAAGAAGAGGCTGGATAAGTTCGCTAAAGGCTTATGGGTTGATCAGCTCCCTAACGTACTGTGGAACTACCGCACTACAAAACGAACCCCCACAGAAGAGTCGCCCTTCAATCTCACCTATGGGTCCGAAGCTGTGAACCCCTTAGAAGTCAGTGTACCTTCTCCTCGCCTTATCGCTTATGAAGAAGAGCAGAATGCCAGAGAGCTTCGGGCGAATTTGGATTTGATTGACGAGCTCCGTGAAAGAGCTTCAATTCGCCAACAAAGTTATCGAAGGAGGATCGAGTTGGCCTACAACAAGAGAGTCCGTCCCACCGACCTCAAAGAAGGGGACTTGGTTCTCAGAAAGTTAGCAATCTCATTCCCCAGTCGGAAGAGTAAGCTAGCTCCAAATTGGGAGGGACCCTACAAGATCACCAAAGTGGTTCGGCCCGGGACATATCGTCTGGAAGATCTTAAAGGCAGAGAGATCCCCAGGACTTGGAATGCCAACCATCTCTTGAAGTACCAAGAGAGCGCTTGAACGCCTCTCCGAGTACCTTCAGATGTCGAACCGTTCCTCTCCTTTTACTTGTGTTTTTTCTCTTTATTTTTTCAATGTAATAACGGCTCACAACCTAGAAGCAGCCGACTACTAGTTATCAATAAAGTACTCTCTTTTCCTGCATCCCTCTTGTGATTGTTCGCATCTCTCAGCCTTTTATTTTTATCTAAACGACGAGTTCGGAGTCCAACACTTGGCTCGACTCCGCTTTGCAAGCTCGCTCTTAAACGAGCTAGAAGTGGTTCGCCATTCGGAAGTGCTCCCACAACCGTTGAAACAAACTCTAAACGACGAGTTCGGAGTCCAACACTTGGCTCAACTCCGCTTCGCAAGCTAGCTCTTAAGCGAGCTAGAAGTGGTTCGCCATTCGGAATTGCTCCCACAACCGTTGAAACAAACTCTAAACGACGAGTTCGGAGTCCAACACTTGGCTCGTCTCCGCTTCGCAAGCTCGCTCTTAAGCGAGCTAGAAGTGGTTCGCCATTCGAAATTGCTCCCACGACCGTTGAAACAAACTCTAAACAACGAGTTCGGAATCCAACACTTGGCTCGACTCTGCTTCGCAAGCTCGCTCTTAAGCGAGCTAGAAGTGGTTCGCCATTCGGAATTGCTCCTACAACTGTTGAAACAAACTCTAAACGATGAGTTCGGAGTCCAACACTTGGCTCGACTCCGCTTTGCAAGCTCGCTCTTAAGCGAGCTAGAAGTGGTTCGCCATTCGGAATTGCTCCCACAACCATTGAAACAAACTCTAAACGACGAGTTCGGAGTCCAACACTTGGCTCGACTCCGCTTCGCAAGCTCGCTCTTAAGCGAGCTAGAAGTGGTTCGCCATTCAGAATTGCTCCCGCAACCGTTGAAACTCGCCCCGCTGCCGCACGCAAAATTCCTGCAACTATACTAAACATGGGAGAGACTGATGCTAGGTCTGCCATTTGTATGCTAGCCTTGGTACACTGCGTCTCCTGATCCACGTGGTTGGAAGATCATTGATATGAATTTGCTATATTCTTCGTGTTTACTCAAGAGTGAAATCAGCTTCAAACATGAACTCGTTAAAGGCTTCGGTGAATTCCCGGCCTGGACAATTCTTAGTTTTATCACGAAGCGGAGTCAAAAATCTGCGACATACCTAGTCCTTGACCAATTCTGGACTATGAAATCACCTCTAGAATCTCACAGACGCAAAGACTGATCCTCTCCTGCATGAAACTCACTCCTCTTACAAATTCGCGAGTTTAAGAGGTTCGAAGCAGGGCTCGGCACGCCTTGCCGAGCGCTCTTGGCACCGACGCCCAAAAGAGGCAAAACCTTGCTCTGGGACCTCGGCACATGCTGCCGAGCGCCCTTGCCACCGACCATGTTACAGGGAAAAATTGAGCCTCGGCACACGCTGCCGAGCGCTCATGCCGCCAACCATGTGACCACGGTACATCACAAGCACACGAACTCTAATTTTATTAAATAACTTTAATGTTATTATAAGACCAAGCTACTACAATAAGGTGCTAAAAAAACTCAAAAGCGTAACACAACTTTTTCAATGCTTCTTCGGGAAAGGGACGTTTCTGTTCAGAGACACGCAAGGTCGGCGCCGCTTAACCTCCGAGCTCGTCTCTAGGCCGACGAACCGAGATGCCTCGTCGGCACTGACTCTAACTGTGGCTTCGACCGAGGCCCCACTAGACGAAACGGCCACACTGCTTTGAGCATCGGCTGGACTCCGCCTAACGGCGGGGGAACGAGTCGCGAGCTCGTAGAAGGAGAACCCCCTCTCGCTCTCCTCGCGAATACACGAAGTGCTCCGGACGTTAATCCTCACGGGCTGAGGTTTAAGGCGAGCGACTTCCTCTTCAAGTTCGACGATCCTATCCTTCAAAGTATCGTCCTTCACCGATATCTTGAACAGAGGGAGTTTTGCCGAGCCTGGGTCACCAGCGCTGTCGGATATGATATGACGCAGGTTGGTCACTTCGATACTTTTGTCGACTGTGACCCTCCTCAATTGCTTGACCTTCGTTGCGAGCTCATCGCGCTCGGCCAACGCCGAGGCTAACTCATCCTCCTTCGCCGAGAGTTCTCCTTCGACTATCTGAAATGACAAACCTCAGCCAGTAACTCGCTATTCTTCTTCTCCACGTTGAATAACACCCTCCTGATCAACTCAATCTCACCTTCGAGACGAGCTTTGCGAGACCGGTTCCATAGTTCCGCACGCCGCCAAGCCGCTGCGGTGTCCGAACCGAGTTCAACGATCTGAAAAACCAAAGCATGACATTGAAAGACAAGTTCCGAGCCAAACACTTGGACAAATTCCGAAAAGACACTTAGCTAAATCTCAAAGAGAAAAAGGGAAAACCAACACTTGGACAAAAAAGGTTCGGATGATTTTATTCACAACAAAAGAGCGGTGGCTAGTTCGCTATAAGACAGTACAACAAAAAGAAAGAAAAATTACAAAAGCGAGAGGATCAAGGGTCCACCTGGGGCGACAGCTCGGACATAGGCGCCTCGCCAGATGGCCCGTCGCCCCCCATCGCCCCGGCTTAGGGGTCGACCGCCACAGTCTCGGGCTCGGCAGGCACCTCCCCGTCCCGCTGTTCACCCTCCTCCTCTTCTCCTTCCTCTTCTTCGCCCTCCTCCTCTTCGCCTTCTACCGCGGCGCCGGGCCACAGGCGGTATCCCACCCTCTTGATGCCGGGGATTCGAGCCTCGACGTGATCGAGCGCTCTCGTGTAAGACAACTCCATGTTCTTAGCCATGTGCTCCTTCGCCTCGTCTTCAACCTTCTTCCTCGCCTCTTCCACCGCTGTGCCTGTTCGGCCTTCGCCGCCTCCACGGCCTTTGCCGATGTGGCCAACTCCTCGGAAGCCTTGGCAACCTTGGTGACCTCCGCAACGAGCTGCTCCTTCGCTCGCTCTAAGGCCGTCTCAAGGTCGGCAACCCGAACCTCCAATCCCTCTGAGCGACACTGCTCCGCCTCGAGCTGCTTCACCGCCCTTGCCCTTTCCGCCCTGTCCTTGTCACAGAGGGCCTTCAGCTCCCTCTCCTATTCGACAAATTCTTGAATGAGGTGGCCGAAGTGACAAGTGGCCTGCAATAAATGAGTTAGGTGGTAATAAGAGCCAAGCTGTGGACTTAAGGAATTTTCGAAGAGAGAAAACCAAGACTTACCAACATAAGTGACCAGGCGATTTCGTAGGTGTCGTCGCCGGTCATCCCCTCCTTCAGAGCGGCTCGGTCATTCGGGGTCGCAAGATGCTTCACGGCCTACATGCACATCTGCGAGTCACCGAGGAAGCCGTCGTGGTTCTTCACCCGCCAGTCGGGGACGAACAACTTCTTATGCGCCTCGGTCAAGATCTGCTCGGCCTGAGTCGTCAGAGACGGGGCCTGGAGCGCCAGCACTGCCGAGACGAAGAAGGACCCACTAGCCCGAGCAGACGGAGCAGGAGCAGACGGGTCGGGAAGAGTGGCCACCACCGACGATGGAGCCTGAGGAGCAGGGGTGGGGTCGGCGACTACCGAGGGGGCCTAGGTGGGTCAGCCGGACGTAGGCCCCATGCTCGGCCTCTTCCTCTTCCTGCCGTCGGCGACCTTGCCCCGTTCATTCAGCATGCCCATGAAGTCCATCTTCGGCGCCTCTGTTCAAAGCAACAAAAGAAAAAGTTAGAAGAATGTACAAGGAGTTAGAAATTTTTTTACATTAAGATGTCAGGAGCATACTCGGGTCGATCGGACTAAGGCCCGACCCGTGTAGCACCTCCTCGGTCATCTCTCTCCAATTCAATGTCGGGAGAGCAATCAGCTTCTCCGCCACTTCCTCCTCGGCAGCAGTCAACACCGGGTCGACCTTCGCAAACTTGGGTACCTCCACCTTCCACCGAGTCGGAAAGTCCAATGTCGAAGGCCCCTTCAGCAAAAAGAACTTCTCCTTCCAATGTTTTATCGAATCCGGATTCTCTATTAACCTAACGCCTCGCCGGGGTGACAAGTAATAGCGAGGCTCGAGCTTCGACATCCGGTTGATTCGGTAACACCTTCGAAGGATAATCATGTCCGGCTCGACTTCGGCGTTACGACACTGAAGCAAGAAGGCTAGAACTTGGCGCCAATTGTTCGGCATGAATTGAGTGGGGGCCAGACAGTACCAGTGAAGAACTTTCAACACAAAGGGGTGGAGAGGGAAGCGCAGACCCGTGTTCAGGGAGTCGAAGTCGAAGACGCACGTATCCGGCGACAGGACCGTGTTTGCTCGCATCTCGGGGCCGGGGAGGATCAGCTTATACTCCGAAGGGATGGCGAACCCCCTTCTGATCCGAAGGAGATCCCGCTCGGACAATATCGAGCTGAGGTCATCCACCTCGGTGACCTCCCTCGGGGCGTTCTCCTCATAGGTCGCTGAGCGACCAACGATCGCCTTCTGAAGCACATCACCCTCGTACTGCCCAATTCCGGCGTGACCGGACAACACACTAGGGTACCGACCCGACTCGGGGGCTCGCTTCTCGGTCTCCACCACCTCCTCGACCATAGAAGACCGGACCACTGCCCCCTTCTTCTTCTCCTCGGCCGCAGACGACCCTACTACCTCCTTCCCCTTTTTACGGCTCACTACCTCCCTCCTCTCCTCGGCGCTTCTATCTCTCGAGGACGATGCCTCACTTCCCGAGTTTACTCTTAACATCTCTAATAAGTATCTAAGGCAAAAACACTGAGCTTGATGTGACGTAAACTTGGAAGTGACGTTCACGGTCGGAATTAGTTCGCCAGAAATTGCCTGGCCCACGCGACAGCTAGCACCACCGCCTTGAAGCACAAATCGCCACTAGCAGAGCAAAACTAAGAGTAAAAGTAAAAGTTGGAGTGAAAGTGAGAAATGGGCTAGGGGGTGAGGGGAATGGGAACTTATAGCCAAGAGAGCGATGTTTGGGCTTTCTAAGCATTTAAGGGCCCACTAAAGGAAGGTAAAACGACAAAACGGAGAGCTGCAACATTTCAAGTAGAGAACTCGTCGATTCGCCTAACTCCACCACTTGGCGACTCGCACCTCGACAAGCAACCGTCTTCTCGAGCCGAGAAGACGAGGTACCGACCTCCACATATGGAGAAAAATTCTGCCGAGCCTGTTTCACCGTCGGATCGCCTCAAAATTCGCGTCGAAACATGATGGGCGGCTCAGATCACGCCACGCCCACAAAATTACATGATAACGTTTTCTCGAGATCTGAACCCCCAACTTCGTGATACACACCAAGATGAACGCCTCAGATCTCACCACATGGTTCGAAGACTCGATCCGAACTCCAGAAGCGTTCGGCCGAGACCGAGCCACCATCCTCTCGAGTCGAGGAGACGAGGTACCGACCTCCACATATGGAGAAAAATTCTACCGAGACTGTTTTACCGCCTCAAAATTTGTATCAAAACATGATGGGCAGCTCAGATCACACCACGCCCACAAAACGATAAGATAACGTTTTCTCGTTATCTGAACCCCCAACTTCGTGATACGCGCTGAGATGAACGCCTGAGATCTCACCACATGGTTCGAAGACTCGATCCGAACTCCAGAAGCGTTCGGCCGAGATCGAGCCACCATCCTCTCGAGCCGAGGAGACGAGGTATCGACCTCCACATATGGAGAAAAATTCCGCCGAGCCTGTTTCACCGTCGGATCACCTCAAAATTCACGTCAAAACATGATGGGTGGCTCAGATCACGCCTGTAACACCCCGAATTCCAAAATAAAACTGAATTCGAGTTCTACAGGATCTTTACACTTCTTTCGTACAATTTTACAAGGAAAATAAAAACTTTTCTTACATTAGAGTTACATTTCACTTTTGTATTATCACAACGGAAGCAATATTACAATAAATTACATGAAATGACAGCGGAAGCAATTTACAACATTTATACAAAGGTACAACAATGAATAATCTCTAAGCATCAGTTCTCCTTTAATCTTTATCAGGCCATTTACCCTGCATACAAAACTGTGGGTACGTCAGTTTATTCAACCGACGAAAATTATACACAGCCATCCTCTCTATGCCGGAAACAGTATAACGATTCTCATTTCTTAACAAACCACAAACTTGTTCACAAACAAAGCTGAAGGGACTATCCTGTTGATGTCGTGTTGTGATTGTGCACTTAGTCCTTAATGCAGTTATTATGTTATATGACACTAATGCGCACTTGTTCGGATTCTATGCATCCCATACTACATAGGTCCGAGGGCAAGCCCTTAATCGTACTTCATCTTATAAGGTTCAATCCCTCGCCATGACTTAAAACTACTACGGTAACTACGGTAAGTATCCTAGATGTTCTATGATCTACGAGCCCATGTCCAGGCAGTCTGGAGGGGAATCCTACGCACTGACATGACGCATCAAGCAGGCAGACTATGGACAATTCAGCCTCTGCCATGGAACAATGGCACCACCCATAACCACCAAAACACCCCACAAGCGTCGCCATCGGGACGATAATTCTGGAGTAGTGCTCATGCCATGTCATGACGCATCAAGCAGGCAGTCTGTGAATCACTCTCACACCGCCAATCCGATGACCCTCGTACTCGTGTTTTTCTCTTACTTTCATCACATCTTCACTATGTATCTAGTCCTTAGTTTATTAGAATCATGAACAAAATCAATTCTCTAGAGTTAGCCTTTCCACTATACCAGTCTTAATTCTTTATTCAACATGACCCAAATCTTGGTCTTTTCATTTCAAATTTCATTTCAATTCATTTCTTTCCAATGCCGGTATGAAGCTTAGTTGCACTCTAGTCCTCAATTTCGATTCAGAATTACACAAGAATTGAGTCTTTCAAGCTCATAAGTTCATTTTTCATGATTACATCAGATTTTCCTTATCATGTTCATAGTATTCATATTCGTAAAACTTTTCATAAATTCAGCAGAATAATTCACTTCACTTCATATGCGATTTCATGCAAAGGTAAATAAAAGATTCACTTTTCTAATCCGTCACATCCAATCTCCATTATCAAATCTCTTTCAAGCAGTATATATATATATATATATATATATATATATATATATATATATATATATATATATATATATATATATATATATATATATTGTCACGGGACAGAAATTAAAATCTTAGACTTCAGAATAATCTGGACAATCGACTCAAAACATATCAAGTCGACTGTTCAGCAAAGAAAAATATTCAAGAAAATGGTCGGGATAGTTGACTGCTACACATGACCAGTCGGCTGTTCTGAAAAGATTTAAAACTCGAAAAGGATCAGGAGCAGTCGACTGTTATTCAGACCAGTCGGCTGTTCTGCAGTGTTTTTAAACTCGAAAGTACAAGGTACGGGGAAGTCGACTGTTACTCAGACCAGTTGGCTTTTCTGCAGGGCTTTAACTCGAAGGATTTAATAATCAGGTCAGTCGACTACTACATCTATTCGGTCGACTGATCAGTATTAAAATTTGAAGTATGGAAACGTTTCTTCTTTCCTTTCGATTAGTACACAACATTTTTGTTTAACTACAATATGTTCATTTATCAACACGAACATGCAACTTTCTTTGACTACCATCACCACAAGCATGGTTTACTAATTAATGTATGGATTCTTACGACTAGTATTTTCCACACAACCACGACTTCTAGAAAAAGTATTTTTCCCATAATCATTGTTTTTCTACGGAGATAAATATTTATTCCAATTTAGCATGCTAGATTAAAATCAAAAATAACGTAACATTAATCATATCATTCCATTAAGTTCACCCATTCATTTCGTACAATTTCACTTGTATTCCATTTCTACTTTAATCATGGTATTAACAAAGAGCAAAATAATGGCATTCATTTATTCTTGCACGCTTAGCACAAAAACCTAACATAGTATCTAAAGTAGAAGTCATGAGAAACACCCACCTTTTTGAAGAAACACGAATAGAAAGCTCTTAGAAAATCCTTTAGAATGCACGAAGATCCTTCTCCTCCTAGGTGTAGCAAAACCGAGCCTCTCCTAGTGTGATTCCAGACCTTCTTTGGATGAACACTCACATTAGAATCTACTCAATCTTTTTCTCCCCAAAATTCTCAATCTTTTCTCACTCTAATAAATTTTCTAATGTACTAAGATGAGAAGAAACTATGGGGTATTTATACTCAATTTTGGGTGGATTGAATGGCTAGCATTAGATCAACTAGTTAGGGATTAAAGGCTAGGATGAATTTGGAAGTTGCCATTACTACCCATGACT
This sequence comes from Hemerocallis citrina, assembly GCA_017893485.1. Classification (NCBI taxonomy): domain Eukaryota; kingdom Viridiplantae; phylum Streptophyta; class Magnoliopsida; order Asparagales; family Asphodelaceae; genus Hemerocallis; species Hemerocallis citrina. The sequence continues at coordinate 41,561,408 of CM030363.1, forward strand.
TGAGAAACTACCTCACCACTACTTCCATCTCTCCCTCTCCCTTAGATCCATTCCGGCCTACAAAGAAAAGTGTCCAATGCACACCATATTGCATGCACGTGCTACCCTAGTGTCCCCACTCATAAGTTTGTTCATGTACTAATTTATTAATTGTCTATCATTGAGTCTACACTACAAGTCACCATAATTAAAAAAGGAATAAACTAAATGGGTTTACTATTTGGGCTAAAATCATGGGCCCAAGGAGAAATACTTAAATTAATTTTAATGAGCTAGAATTAGGCCTAGGATTGTTATTTAGGCTTTAAAAATAACTCTTGTAGGAAACAAAGAGAATAATCAGTATATTAGTCTATGAAAAAAATATTGTACTCTAGAAAAACATATGAAATTATGTATGCAAAAATGCATACGGTCTCAAATTCTCATAAAATGAAATATACATAATATATATATATATATATATATATATATATATATATATATATATATATATATATAATAGATCGGGATGTTACAACACTCCCTCCTTAGGAGAGTTCCGTCCCCGGAACTACATTTAAAGAGTGAGAAAACAAAACACAATAAGAAAATACAATCAAGCAAAAAGCTCAGGATGATCCTTCATCATCCTCTCCTCAGATTCCCAAGTATCATCTTCAACCAACTGGTTTCTCTAGACTACCTTGACCATCGGTATCGTCTTATTCCTCAAGACTTTCTCTCGACGATCAACAATCTCAATTGGGAGCTCAATGTAACTCAGATCCAACTGCAAACCCTCTGGCACTTCGGGCAAATGATGACTTGGATCTTGAATGTAACCTCTCAGCATAGACACATGAAAGACATTGTGCACCTGAGACAACTCTTCCGGTAATTCAAGCCCGTAAGCAGTTTTCCTGATCCTTTTCAATATCTTATACGAGCCTATGAACCTCGGGGCTAACTTCCCACTCTTGCCGAATTGGATCACGCCTTTGCTGGGTGATACCTTCAGAAAGACAAAGTCACCAACCTCAAACTCAAGGTCCCTCCTTCGGTTGTTTGCATAGCCCTTCTGCCTACTCTGAGCTTCCACCAACCTTTTCCTGATTAGATCAATCTTTTCAGAGGTCTGTTGCACAATCTCAGGCCCAAACATCTGACGCTCCCCAACTTCGAACCAACAAACAGGCGTCCTGCACTTCCTTCCATACAGAGCTTCGTACGACGTTATCCCAATGCTAGTCTGAAAACTGTTGTTGTCGGCAAACTCCACCAAAGGTAAGTGCCTTTCCCAACTGCCTCCCAAGTCTAGTACATAACATCGAAGCATGTCCTCAAGAATACGGTTGACTCTCTCGGTCTGCCCATCGGTCTGGAGATGAAAAGCAGTGCTGTAATCCGTCTTGGTATCCAAAGCTGTCTGAAGACTCCTCCAGAAATACGAAGTAAATCGCGCATCTCGATCAGACACAATGGTCAACGAAACACCGTGAAGCCTGACGATCTCACCAACATACATCTCAGCTAACTTGTCCATCGAAGTAGTGAGTTTCATTGCCAAAAAGCGAGCGGTCTTGGTTAGTCGATCGACTATGACCCAAATCACATCATTGCCCTTAGGACTCTTAGGCAAACCCGTGATGAAATCCATACTGATGTTATCCCATTTCCATTGCGGAATAGGTAACGGCTGTAATAGACCTCCAGGTTTCTGATTCTCGGCTTTGACTTGTTGACAAACCTCACACCTCGACACAAATTCAGTCACATCCCGTTTCAAACCTGACCACCAGAAATACTGCTTAATGTCCTTGTACATCTTGGTACTCCCAGGATGTATAGACAAAAGAGTAGCATGTGCCTCCTGAAGAATACTTTCTTTCAAGTCCGACTGATTCGGAACACACAACCTCTCTCCAAACCACAACACTTCATCCCTGATTTGAAATCCGGGCAACTTGCGAGTACCAACCTGCTCCTTCATTTTCTGAATCTCTGCATCTTCCTTCTGACTTGCAATAATCCTTTCGTTCAGTGTCGGTTGAAGCCTCAACTGAGCTAAAGATGATCCTAAGCCTTGCAGAACAACTTCAATACCAGCCCGATCCAACTCCTCTGCCAGCTGCCTCTGAGTTGTAATCAAACTTGCCAGATTGTTCTTGCGGCTAAGTGCATCAGCAACAACATTAGCCTTCCCAGGGTGATACTTAATCTCCGGACGACGTCCTCAAGTACCTCCAGCCATCTCCTTTGCCTCAGGTTCAGTTCCTTCTGCTGATAGATGTACTTCAAGCCTTTATGGTCTGTGTACATGTTCAGCTTCTCGCCATACACATAATGTCTCCATTGCTTTAAGGCAAAAATAATCGCAGCAACCTCCAGATCATGAGTCGGATAATTCTTCTCATGCGGTCTTAGTTGCCTAGACCCATAAGCGATCACTTTTCCTTTTTGCATTAAGACACAACCAAGCCCATGATGTGAGGCATTGCTGTAGACATCATATTCAACACCTGCTTTAGGCAAAGCCAAAATGGGTGCAGTAGTCAGCCTCTCTTTCAACTCCTGAAAGCTTGCTTCATACTGCTCAGTCCACTTGAAGTTCACATTCTTCATGGTCAGACCAGTGAGCGGCACTGCTATCTGAGCGTAGCCCTGGATAAATTTCTTGTAATATCCAGTCAATCAAAGAAAACTCCTGACTTCCTTTACTGTAGTAGGTCTTGCCCAATCTCTCACTGCCTCTATCTTCTGAGGATCAGTTGCCACTCCCTCCTTAGAAAGGATGTGACCTAGGAATGCCACTTCAGATTTTCAGAAATCACACTTGGACAACGTGGCATACAACTCATGCTCCTGAAGCTTCCTCAAAACTGCTGCCAGATGCTCCATGTGCTCCTCCTCCGACTTGGAGTACACGAGAATATCGTTGATAAACACCACGACGAAAGAATCAATGAACGGCCTCAGAACTCTGTTCATCATGTCCATGAAGATTGCGGGCGCATTTGTCACCCCAAATGGCATAACTAAGAATTCGTAATGCTCATGTCGAGTTCTGAACGCAGTCTTATGCACGTCTTCAGCTTTCACTAGAACTTGATGATATCCTTGTAGACGATCTATTTTGGAGAAAATAGCTGCTCCTTGTAGACGATCGAACAAGTCATCAATTCATGGAATCAGATACTTATTCTGAACAGTGACCTTATTCAGCTCTCGGTAATCGATGCACAACCTCATCGAACCATCCTTCTTCTTTACCAAAAGCACCGGCGCTCCCCAAGGTGACGCACTCGGTTGAATAAAGCCTTTCTCCAATAGTTCCTCAATTTGCCGTTTGATCTCATCCTGCTCCACAGGTGCCATCCTATACGGTGCCTTGGAAATAGGTGCACTCCCCGGCTGAACAGTGATGCTGAACTCCACATCACGATGCGGGGGTAACCCAAGCAAATCTTCCAAGAATACCGTCGGATAATCCCGAACCACAGGAATCCGGTGCACCTCTGCAGAAATCCCCTTCTTCTGGCTGATAGCAACAAACAACTCTGAACATCTTCTCTTCCCTTGGAAAGTGACTTCAGGTCCTCCTGGAGCCTTCACTGTTACTGTCTTGGTCTTGCACTCGATGTTCGCACTTGATGAACACATTATTATTCACATTTAGAAGCAATAATCTTAATGTAAATGCACATTTAAAAGCTCTATATGTGATATTTAACTCTTATTTTCTCTTTTCCATAGGAAACAGTCTATAACAGCAAAACAAAGCAAATCCAGGATTGTAAGGATGAAACACAGGAAACTGAAGAGATCAGTCGACTGATCATGCCTACAGGCGACTGGACAGAGGGAATCAAGTTTACACAACAGTCGACTGGGCTGATGAGTCATGAAACTACTGAAGACTCGACACAGTCGACTTATATTCAAAGCCAGTCGACTGATCGACGGCAGAGTCAAAAGATAAGATATTCGAAGATTCATCCAAATCTAATTTCAAAATCTATTGGAATCCAGATTTTATGCGAATAACAAATCAAATCTAGAGACTGGGGATTTCCAAGAGCACGTGGTGAATAGATAAGGAAGGAAAGAAGAAAAGAGAAAGAAATAAATCACCAAATCAAATAAAGAAGGACTTTCCTGAAAAAGTGCAAAACCCTAATTCACAGCCGTGTTCTATAAATATGAGAAAAGAAGCATTATTCATCATCTCTTGATCCATCACCACCAACAACCACATCAAGACTTCAAACCAGAGCATCATTCTATCAACATCAAAGAAGGAGAAAAGAGATCCAGTACTCGAAGGCAGTCGACTGGGTGACAGCCAGTCGACCTTATTGCCGGACTTCATTAGTTTATTTTCTCCATCTCTATTCTTTTATGTTGATCATGTATTTGAACTTGTTAAGCAATAAAAGTATTATTATGTGGAACTAATTTCATAGTTGGGTAGATTGAAACCGTAGTTATGTAATGCTATGTTCTTCTGAATCCTTCTATTTTACTTATTGATTGAATCTAATTGAATTGATATAGATTTATAACAGTCAAACTTGTTCAGAAGTTATAAGAGCAGTCGACTGAAGGTGACAGCCAGTCGACTGCCATACAAAATCTGATATTATCAAGTTTGTGAGTTAGAAATCTGAATCTGTTATATGAGCATATTGAGACGACCCGTATCTCGTGCCCATAACTTGTAACAAGGGAATCTTTAGGGGTTCTTGGTTCAATCAACTTAAAGGATCTAGATCTGATACCAATTTCTAGAACTTTGAGTGTTTGTTCGTTTCCACTGTTCTTATGTTTTCTTTAAGTGCAACTTAGTAGATACCATGCTAAACACTTAAGGAAAGAAACGAATTAGAGTAGATACCATGCCTAATTCTTAGCTTAGGGAAACATTACTTTAAGGAGTAGATACCATGCCCTTAAAGAGAACAAACATGAGTAATTAGAAGTGAGTTTAGAAGGTAACTGAGCATTACTGACTATTGGTGGAGATCAACAGCCCACTTATTCAAGAGATATTTGTGATTCAACACTTCTTACTTTAGTTTAATCTTTTTATTTCTTTTAGACCTTTAGAACAACTCTTTATGATTTTTATTCTTTAGTAAGTTAAAGTCTACAATCTCTATGGGATCGACCCTTGCTATTGCTACGCTTTGTCAACGATTCGTGCACTTGCGAGGTTTTTATAATTTGTGTCTAGTTTAGTCTATTTATTTAGGGAACTAGAAACCAACAACAAGTTTTTGGCGCCGTTGCCGGGGATTGTTTAGTATTTTAACTTACAAATCAGTAAAATCTTTTTCTTTTTATTTTATTTTATTTCTTCTTCTTCTTTTATAACATTTTCTTTCAGGTTACATTCTGTACAGGCAGACCAGTCGACTGTCCCAAGGAGCAGTCGACTGTCCAGAGGATTTTTCCAAAAAAAAAAAAAAGCAACAATGGGTGAAAATTTTTTAAACCGAGTACCAATGCAAGACAAATTCATTCCTAAGAATATTGAGAACCCTTCTTGCATAGCTTTTCAACCCAAAGTCACAGGGAATATGCATCTATCACCTCAATTACTCAGCATGGTGCCCCACTTCTTTGGTAGAACAAACGAAGATCCGCATCTACATTTACAAGACTTATTTGATCTTTGCAGGACACAAAGCATCCAAGGGCTTACCTCTGAACAAATCAGGTTAATCTTGTTTCCTTTTTCTCTAAAACTTCATGCTAAGTTGTGGTATAATTCTTTGGAACTAGGATCAATTAATTCATGGGAGCAGTTGGCAACAAAATTCTTGAAAGAGTTCTTTCCAGCCCAGAAAACCAGACAACTAAAAAGGGAGATTCTACTCTTCTAACAAAAGGATGACGATTTGTTTTTCGAGGCATGGAAGGACTTCAAAAATAAGCTTCTCAAGTGTCCTATGCACAACATACCTAAGGATGATCAGGTACAATCATTTTATGAGGGTTTAAATTACACTAACAAGGCAATTGTTGATTCAGCATGCAATGGAATGTTGATGAGGAAGAGTGCTGAGGAGGTCATAGAGCTATTTGAAGAACTCAGCGAGAACTCACAACAATTCTCAAAAAGGAGGAACATCTCAAGAAAACAGGGAGTACACGAAATTTCTCATAATAATAACATGCAATTAGAAATGGAAACCATGAACAAAAAGATTGATATGCTTGTAAATTCAACGTTGGGTGGCGTAAAAAACCAACCAAACAAAATTTGTGCAAATTGTTTTCAATCTAACCATACAACTAATTCATGTCCCATGTTTTCTTTCGCAGATCAGGAGCACACAAACTACGAAGAACAGGGAAGGTACCCGCCCCAGAACAATTTTTTTTCAAACACGTATAACCCAGGGTGGCAAAACCATCAAGGCAATCAATTCGCACCAGGGCATACGCAGCAATTCCAGGGTGGGAATGGGTATGATAGGCCAGCACAAGAACAGGAGAAGTTGGATTTCGAATCCACCATTCTTCAATTACTCCAACAGCAACAGCAAACAAGCAATCAACAAGGACAGGCCATTCAAAAATTAGAATTTCAAATTGGTCAAATTGCTACGGAGTTAAGTGAAAGAAAGGCAGGAGAATTCCCATCACAAACCATACCCAACCCTAGAGGACAAGAACAGCTCCAATCAAGGACAATACTAGAGGAAGAGATTGAATTTAAAATGTTTGATGCACCACAATTTCCACACGATGATCATGAATGTTATAATGTTGACGTGGTTCAGGAAATTTGTGACCAAACATTTCAGGAAAATAGTGTTGATCTAGTACATGAAACAATTACACACCCTCTAACATTATCTCATGTCGAACAGGAATATGATGATCTGAGGATTGCAGAGACAGTACATCACCTTGAAACTCCAGAGTCATATTCAGGTAAGCCTGCACCTGCATTTGAAAATTTGTTATCTGATAACACTTGTGTTTTCCAGGATAAGTCGACTGATGAAGATGGCAAGTTGACTGGTGAATGGAATAAGTCGACTGCTACCAGGCAACCAGATGAGCTGAAGCCAATACATGAATATTTGGGGGACAATCAGACATTACCTGTGACAGTTGCCGCAAAATTCAGGATGCATGAAGAAGCAAGGCTGCAGGGAGTCTTGCAAGAGCACAATGGTGCATTAAGATGGACCATTGCTGATAAACTGATGTCAAGATGGTACGGTCCATAAATTGTTGCACAAGTTTCCCCCACATGGAGCGTTGGCGAAAAATCAACGTTCAAGGTGAATGGGCAGAGGGGGGGAACCTTACAATAAGATGAGTTTTGAGCCAGAAGCCATTCAATATATTGCACAAACTCATCGAGTCTAGCTGAAGACAAGAAACACAGCGCTTATTGGGAGGCAACCCAATTTTTCAGGGGAGTATTTACACTTTCCCTTTATTTTCTTTCAGTTATTCATTATTATTTTTCTTTGAGTTATTATTTATTTTTCTCTCCTTACTAGATGTGACATATGCCTATTTTTACATTTTCTTTCGAACATTGAGGACAATGTTCCATCTAAGTTTGGGGGTATTAGGGTTAGTTATATGTATCATCTTTTTGAATAAACAATTTCTTATAAAGTAAGAGTAAGGATACTTATTTACTTTAGGATTGTTGAGTTTCATAAATTCCCTACAAAATTATATGAGTCATGCAATTATACATAATAAACAAATGTGATGCTTTTTCTGCAGATTATTCCCTTTAGATCTAGTCCTAAATTGAGTTTAAGTAAATAGAGTATATGAGTATATATACTTGAATAAAGTCAATCTACTCCAATGTTTTGAGTGCTTAGTAACTAGGGGTATTCATCACCAATGTTTACCGTTACGTCAAACGGCAACTTGAAATATGAGTATGCAAAGCACTTTAGAGTTTGTGACTCGCTGAGTAACCGGGTGGATTCATCACAAATGTTTCGCATTCGCGTAAAAAGGCAAGTGAAAACTTTAGAGAAGCGACTAAAAAAAAAAACAAAAAAAAAAAAAACTCTAGTTTGCTACTCGGTTTGCAGTAGAGAAAAGGGGATAATCACAGATTGAGTAATTACATACTATAACTATAATTAATTGCATGACAAGTGTAGTTGAGTTTGGAGTTATGAATAAACAATTGCACTAAAGAAAGTGGGTATGTTTAATTTTACTTTATCTGAAATTGTTTATACTTTTCTATGTTGATGTCCACATAATAAGAACTCTTGGTGGTTGAGGCTGTCATTATTATTTTTCCCCTTGTTCATAATTTCAGTTTGCTTGAGGACAAGCAACAATCCAAGTTTGGGGGTATTTGATGAACACATTATTATTCACATTTAGAAGCAATAATCTTAATGTAAATGCACATTTAAAAGCTCTATATGTGATATTTAACTCTTATTTTCTCTTTTCCATAGGAAACAGTCTATAACAGCAAAACAAAGCAAATCCAGGATTGTAAGGATGAAACACAGGAAACTGAAGAGATCAGTCGACTGATCATGCCTACAGGCGACTGGACAGAGGGAATCAAGTTTACACAACAGTCGACTGGGCTGATGAGTCATGAAACTACTGAAGACTCGACACAGTCGATTTATATTCAAAGCCAGTCGACTGATCGACGGCAGAGTCAAAAGATAAGATATTCGAAGATTCATCCAAATCTAATTTCAAAATCTATTGGAATCCAGATTTTATGCGAATAACAAATCAAATCTAGAGACTGGGGATTTCCAAGAGCACGTGGTGAACAGATAAGGAAGGAAAGAAGAAAAGAGAAAGAAATAAATCACCAAATCAAATAAAGAAGGACTTTCCTGAAAAAGTGCAAAACCCTAATTCACAGCCGTGTTTTATAAATATGAGAAAAGAAGCATTATTCATCATCTCTTGATCCATCACCACCAACAACCACATCAAGACTTCAAACCAGAGCATCATTCTATCAACATCAAAGAAGGAGAAAAGAGATCCAGTACTCGAAGGCAGTCGACTGGGTGACAGCCAGTCGACCTTATTGCCGGACTTCATTAGTTTATTTTCTCCATCTCTATTCTTTTATGTTGATCATGTATTTGAACTTGTTAAGCAATAAAAGTATTATTATGTGTAACTAATTTCATAGTTGGGTAGATTGAAACCGTAGTTATGTAATGCTGTGTTCTTCTGAATCCTTCTATTTTACTTATTGATTGAATCTAATTGAATTGATATAGATTTATAACAGTCAAACTTGTTCAGAAGTTATAAGAGCAGTCGACTGAAGGTGACAGCCAGTCGACTGCCATACAAAATCTGATATTATCAAGTTTGTGAGTTAGAAATCTGAATCTGTTATATGAGCATATTGAGACGACCCGTATCTCGTGCCCATAACTTGTAACAAGGGAATCTTTAGGGGTTCTTGGTTCAATCAACTTAAAGGATCTAGATCTGATACCAATTTCTAGAACTTTGAGTGTTTGTTCGTTTCCACTGTTCTTATGTTTTCTTTAAGTGCAACTTAGTAGATACCATGCTAAACACTTAAGGAAAGAAACGAATTAGAGTAGATACCATGCCTAATTCTTAGCTTAGGGAAACATTACTTTAAGGAGTAGATACCATGCCCTTAAAGAGAACAAACATGAGTAATTAGAAGTGAGTTTAGAAGGTAACTGAGCATTACTGACTATTGGTGGAGATCAACAGCCCACTTATTCAAGAGATATTTGTGATTCAACACTTCTTACTTTAGTTTAATCTTTTTATTTCTTTTAGACCTTTAGAACAACTCTTTATGATTTTTATTCTTTAGTAAGTTAAAGTCTACAATCTCTGTGGGATCGACCCTTGCTATTGCTACGCTTTGTCAACGATTCGTGCACTTGCGAGGTTTTTATAATTTGTGTCTAGTTTAGTCTATTTATTTAGGGAACTAGAAACCAACAACACTGTACACCGACATCCAATCAATGCCAATGATAACATCGACTCCCAAAACATTCAGCTCGATCAGATCGATCCCGAAAATTCGATCTCCAATCACGATCTCGCAGTCAGCATAGTACCAATCAGTGGTTAGAGTCTCCCCTGACGGAGTAGCTACCGCTAAAACCTTGCTTGGAAATATCTTCGGTTCGACTCCTAACACTTTAGCAAATTTAGGTGATACAAAAGTATGAGAGGACCCAGTATCGAACAAAAGAACAGCTTTCATTCCATTCAAATAAAGTTCTCCTGTTACATAACATATACTCGTCATATAACAGTTCACTATAAAAGCGGGAAAAAGAGAAACAAAAGAAACACTCTAAACATCCACCCTCGTACCAGTGATGACGTGATTCACTTCATCAGCGTCAGCTTCAGTCAAGGCAAATACTCTCCCTTGCTGGTACGGCTTCTTCCCGGCCTGCTGAGTTGGTCCCCTTTGGACGACATCCTGCAATTTAGGGCACTGGGATCGGTAGTGACATGTCTCTCCATAGTTGATGTAATGCCCCGCCCCAATACTCAGACAATTTTAATATTTTTAAAATACAAATTAGATACTATGTAGTACAACTGCCCACCACAGGCTGCCTCTCAAAAGGTGGTTAACCAATTAGGTGACTCTTGATCATTGGCTAATAGTATTTATACTCAAATTATTCTTTGTAAACTTCCCATGTGGGACTAAATTTCTCAAATCCTTCTCAAATACGTCTCAAATATGCAGTACCAGTCGACTGTACGATCGACCAGTCGACTGTTCGCTGCCAAACTGGGATATTACATACACCCCCCTTAGAAATCAGCATCCTCGCTGAGTACGGGGCACACATCTAGTGTAGGACCGCCCTTTCTAGCCGATGTAGTATAGTCGATTCCGGAGATCAATCACTCTCAACACCGCAGATCGGATACCCGGCTATCAATCACTACCTGTGACTCTCAACACCGCAGAATATACCCGACCCCGGAGATCAATGACTCTTAGCACCGCAGATCATACTGACCTCTACTACACCCGGTGTCGAAAGTCGGCTCTGATACCATTTGTAACGCCCCGCCCCAATACTCAGACAATTTTAATATTTTTAGAATACAAATTAGATACTATGTAGTACAACTGCCCACCACAGGCTGCCTCTCAAAAGGTGGTTAACCAATTAGGTGACTCTTGATCATTGGCTAATAGTATTTATACTCAAATTATTCTTTGTAAACTTCCCATGTAGGACTAAATTTCTCAAATCCTTCTCAAATCCGTCTCAAATATGCAGTATCAGTCGACTGTACGATTGACCAGTCGACTGTTCGCTGCCAAACTGGGGTATTACATACGTCCTCGCTGAGTACAGGGCACACATCTAGTGTAGGACCGCCCTTTCTAGCCGATGTAGTATAGTCGATCCCGGAGATCAATCACTCTTAACATCGCAGATCGGATACCCAGCTATCAATCACTACCTGTGACTCTCAACACCGCAGAATATATCCAACCCCGGAGATCAATGACTCTCAGCACCGCAGATCATACTGACCTCTACTACACCCGGTGTCGAAAGTCGGCTCTGATACCATTTGTAACGCCCCGCCCCAATACTCAGACAATTTTAATATTTTTAGAAGACAAATTAGATACTATGTAGTACAACTGCCCACCACAGGCTGCCTCTCAAAAGGTGGTTAACCAATTAGGTGACTCTTGATCATAGGCTAATAGTATTTATACTCAAATTATTCTTGTAAACTTCCCATGTGGGACTAAATTTCTCAAATCCTTCTCAAATCCGTCTCAAATATGCAGTACCAGTCGACTGTACGATCGACCAGTCGACTGTTCGCTGCCAAACTGGGGTATTACATACACCCCTCCTTAGAAATCAGCATCCTCGCTGAGTACAGGGCACACATCTAGTGTAGGACCGCCCTTTCTAGCCGATGTAGTATAGTCGATCCCGGAGATCAATCACTCTCAACACCGCAGATCGGATACCCGGCTATCAATCACTACCTGTGACTCTCAACACCGCAGAATATACCCGACCCCAGAGATCAGTGACTCTCAACACCGCGGAACATACTGACCTCTACTACACCCGATGTCGAAAGTCGGCTCTGATACCATTTGTAACTCCCCGCCCCAATACTCATACAATTTTAATATTTTTAGAATACAAATTAGATACTATATAGTACAACTGCCCACCACAGGCTGCCTCTCAAAAGGTGGTTAACCAATTAGGTGACTCTTGATCATAGGCTAATAGTATTTATACTCAAATTATTCTTGTAAACTTCTCATGTGGGACTAAATTTCTCAAATCCTTCTCAAATCCGTCTCAAATATGCATTACCAGTCGACTGTACGATCGACCAGTCAACTGTTTGCTGCCAAACTGGGGTATTACAGTTGAAACAAGTCACTGGAGGTCTCGCCCAAGTATTTCTGGGTCTTCCTGCCACTTGAACAGTATTCGCACCCGTAGGTTTGAACCTTTGAGTCGGTGGCTGTCCCCTGGCACTCCCAGCAATTGCGGGCCTCTTCCCCACATTCCAGTTGTTCCTTCTATTTTGAACAACATTAAACTGCTCCATGTCTGCCTCCGTGACTGCCGCTTGTTTGACTAGCTTGTCAAACCTCCTGATACCGAGGGGTATCATCCTGGACCTCAAGCTCGGCCTCAACCCATGCTCGAACTTACGATCCTTCTTCGCCTCATCCATCACCAATTCAGGAGCATACCTTGAGAGCTGAGTGAATTTGGTCTCATACTCCCTAACTGACATGCCACCTTGTTGCAATGATAGAAATTCTATGGCCTTCTTCTCCTGGACGTCTGAAGGAAAATAATGACAGCGGAATTCCTCCAAAAATTCCTCCCAGCCAAGAATCAAGCCTCACATTGTCCGCTTCATTGACTGCCACCACACAGCCGCATCTTTCTCGAGTTGCAGAGTCGCCAACTTCACCTTGCTGCCTTCCGGGGTCTCCAGGACTTCGAAGATAGTCTCTACCTGACAGATCCAATTGTCAGCCGCGTCAAGGTTTGACTTTCCTTCAAACATCAGTGGTTTCATCCGCTTTAATGATTCCACGAGTTTGATTGCCTCGGGTACTGGATTCACAGGCACCCTTCCTTGGTTCTGATTCATGGCAACGGCGTTGAGTGTCTGATAGACCATCGCTAGTTCCGTTTCCAAGTCCAAACCTTCACCGTTTCTTACTCTTCGTCCATCCATATCTGATGCAAAAGATCCATTAAATTCGAAGTATAAAACATGAATTTTAAATCAACTTTTCATTTCATTGAATCTCAAACTTTATACATTCGAATTGAAAACATTTCTTGACATCAGAATGAAAGCAGTAGAAGCTACTATAGTCTAACTCCAACGGTTCCTCTTCGCTTCATGAAGCTCTCCCCGTAGTTCATCAACTTCCTCCTTCAGTACATCAGTCATGTTTTTCCTCTTCTCGAGTTCCCACACACGATGACTGAGAACTGCAAAATCATCCTTGCATTTTGCCAACTGAGCCTCGAATAGTCCGACTCTCTCACGCAGTGCTTCTACTTGCCTCTGAAGAGATATCACAGGACCACTTGCAACTGGTTCTTCCTCATCAGAAGAATCATCAAATGAATCCGGATGTGGGGTGATCTCTCGGGACTCAGGCCATTCTCCTCCGTCGGAGTTTGCTTGCCCTGGGTAGTAATCTTCCTCAATAATATGCCAATGATCATCTCCAGCTGGGTCGAAGTGGTCCGCAATCTTAAAGATAGAGAGGAAGAAGCATAAATCATAGAGCAACACAAATGTAAGTAACTTACATTTAAATCCCTAGACTCAACAAACGCTCTAATGTCCACTTCTAGGGTGTCGTTCCTTATAAATTTGTACAAGTGTGAAGCGTGGCTCTGATACCACTCTGTAACACCCCGAATTCCAAAATACAATTGAATTCGAGTTCCACAAGATCTTTACACTTTTTTCGTACAATTTTACAAGAAAAATAAAAACTTTTCTTACATCAGAGTTACATTTCACTTTTGCATTATCACAGCGGAAGCAATATTACAATAAATTACATGAAATGACAGCAGAAGCAATTTACAACATTTATACAAAGGTACAACAATGAATAATCTCTAAGCATCAGTTCTCCTTTAATCTTTATCAGGCCATTTACCCTGCATACAAAACTGTGGGTACGTCAGTTTATTCAACCGACGAAAATTATACACAGCCATCCTCTCTATGTCGGAAACAGTATAATGATTCTCATTTCTTAACAAACCACAAACTTGTTTACAAACAAAGCTAAAGGGACTATCCTGTTGATGTCGTGTTGTGATTGTGCACTTAGTCCTTAATGCAGTTATTATGTTATATGACACTAATGCGCACTTATTCGGATTCTATGCATCCCATACTACATAGGTCCGAGGGCAAGCCCTTAATCGTACTTCATCTTATAAGGTTCAATCCCTCGCCATGACTTAAAACTACTACGGTAACTACGGTAAGTATCCTAGATGTTCTATGATCTACGAGCCCATGTCCAGGTAGTCTGGAGGGGAATCCCATGCACTGACATGATGCATCAAGCAGGCAGACTATGGACAATTCAGCCTCCGCCATGGAACAATGGCACCACCCGTAGCCACCAAAACACCCCACAAGCGTCGCCACAGGGACGATAATTCTGGAGTAGTGCTCACGTCATGTCATGACGCATCAAGCAGGCAGTCTGTGAATCACTCTCACACTGCCAATCCGATGGCCCTCATACTCGTATTTTTCTCTTACTTTCATCACATTTTCACTATGTATCTAGTCCTTAGTTTATTAGAATCATGAACAAAATCAATTCTCTAGAGTTAGCCTTTCCACTATACTGGTCTTAATTCTTTATTCAACATGACCCAAATCTTGGTCTTTTCATTTCAAATTTCATTTCAATTCATTTCTTTCCAATACCGGTATGAGGCTTAGCTACACTCTAGTCCTCAATTTCGATTCACAATTACACAAGAATTGAGTCTTTCAAGCTCATAAGTTCATTTTTCATGATTACATCAAATTTTCCTTGTCATGTTCAAAGTATACATAATCGTAAAACTTTTCATAAATTCAGCAGAATTATTCACTTCACTTCATATGCGATTTTTTGTAAAGGTAAATAAGATTCACTTTTCTTATCCATCACATCCAATCTCCATTATCAAATCTCTTTCAAGCAGTATATATATATATATATATATATATATATATATATATATATATATATATATATATATATTTGTCACGGGACATAAATTAAAATATGAGACTTCAGAATAATCTGGACAGTCGACTCAAAACATATCCAGTCGACTGTTCAGCAAAGAAAAATATTCAAGAAAATGGTCGGGATAGTCGAATGCTACACATGACCATTCGGCTGTTCTGAAACGATTTAAAACTCGAAAAGGATCAGGAGCAGTCGACTTTTATTCAGACCAGTCGGCTGTTCTGCAGTGTTTTTAAACTCGAAAGTACAAGGTACGAGGAAGTCGACTGTTACTCAGACCAGTCGGTTGTTCTGTCGGGCTTTAACTCGAAGGATTTAATAATCAGGTCATTCGACTACTACATCTATTCGGTCGACTGATCAGTATTAAAATTTGAAGTATGGAAACGTTTCTTCTTTCCTTTCGATTAGTACACAACATTTTTGTTTAACTACAATATGTTCATTTATCAACACGAACATGCAACTTTATTTGACTACCATCACCACAAGCATGGTTTACTAATTAATGTAAGGATTCTTACGACTAGTATTTTCCACACAACCACGACTTCTAGAAAAAGTATTTTTCCTATAATCATTGTTTTTCTACAGAGATAAATATTTATTCCAATTTAGCATGCTAGATTAAAATAAAAAATAACATAACATTAATCATATCATTCCATTAAGTTCACCCATTCATTTCATACAATTTCACTTGTATTTCATTTCTACTTTAATCATGGTATTAACAAAGAGCAAAATAATGACATTCATTTATTCTTGCACGCTTAGCACAAAAACCTAACATAGTATCTAAAGTAGAAGTCATGAGAAACACCCACCTTTTTGAAGAAACACAAATAGAAAGCTCTTAGAAAATCCTTTAGAATGCACGAAGATCATTCTCCTCCTAGGTGTAGCAAAACCGAGCCTCTCCTAGTGTGATTCCCGACCTTCTTTGGATGAACACTCACATTAGAATCTACTCAATCTTTTTCTCCCCAAAATTCGCAATCTTTTCTCACTCTAATAAATTTTCTAATGTACTAAGATGAGAAGAAACTATGGGGTATTTATACTCAATTTTGGGTGGATTGAATGGCTAGGATTAGATCAACTAGTTAGGGATTAAAGGCTAGGATGAGTTTGGAAGTTGCCATAACCACCCATGACTTGAGAAACTACCTCACCACTACTTCCATCACTCCCTCTCCCTTAGATCCATTCCGGCCTACAAAGAAAAGTGTGCAATGCACACCATATTGCATGCACGTGCTACCCTAGTGTCCCCACTCATAAGTTTGTTCCTGCACTAATTTATTAATTGTCTATCATTGAGTTTACACTATAAGTCACCATAATTAAAAAAGGAATAAACTAAATGGGTTTACTTTTTGGGCTAAAATCATGGGCCCAAGGAGAAATACTTAAATTAATTATAATGGGCTAGAATTAGGCCTATGATTGTTATTTAGGCTTTCAAAATAACTCTTGTAGGAAACAAAAAGAATAATCAGTATATTAGGCTATGAAAAAAATATTGTACTCTAGAAAAACATATGAAATTATGTATGCAAAAATACATACGGTCTCAAATTCTCATAAAATGAAATATACATAAAAAATATATATATATATATAATAGATCGGGATGTTACAACGCCACGCCCACAAAACGACAAGATAGCATTTTTTTGGGATTTGCACCATAATGGACGCTCAGGATCGTGCCACGTAGTTCGCCAGCCCGCTATGCGCCATTCCGACCTGCCAAGCCACCGGAGTGCTTAGCCGAGCTACCGAATAGCTTGGTCGAGCCACCGAGCTACTAAGGGCAGAGGGCGAGGACTTGAGCCACCGGAGTGCTTAGCCGAGCTACCGAGCAACTTGGTCAAGCCACCGAGCTACTAAGAGCAGAGAACGAGCCGCTGAGCCGCCGAAGTACCTAGCCGAGCTACCGAACAGCTTAGCCGAGCTACCAAACAGCCTTGTCGAGCCGAAGTGACGAGGTACCGACCCTCACATTTGAAGAAAAATGGAGCCGACCCTCCTCAGCTGTTGGATCTCGTCAAATAACGTGCTCGAGCATGACGAATGACTCAGATCATGCCACGCCCACAAAACGACAAGATAGCATTTTTTTGGAATTTGCGCCACAATAGACGCTCAGGATCGTGCCACGTAGCTCGGCAGATCCCTGCATTCCGAGTCGGGGTACCGAGCCGAGGTGACGAGGCACCGACCCTCGCATACGAGGAAAATACTCGCCGACCCACTTGGATCGTCCGATCCCCTGGAAAATTGCGCTCGACACTGATGGAGGGTCCAGATCGCGCCACGCCAGAATTTGAAATTAAAAATTAGTTTTTATTTATTAAAATCGTTTTATTTATTTAAAAATTGTGAAAAAATGATTAAAAATTCGGGAAAATTAATTAAAAATCCTAGAAAATAATTATAAATTTGAGAAAATATTTTTGGACCCCTGAGTGAATAATTATTGTCTAGGGTGGTTTATTAAGACCCCCGAACGACGAATCAACACTTCGCAAAATTAAATATGTAATCCAAAAAATAGATAAAAATTAAGAAAAAGCACTAGAAACTTAGTAAAGCTCAAGAACAACTCAGAGCGTGCATCCAACTCGAAAAATCACCATACTGCCTCATACAATGATTCGAAACCTCTCATTTGGACTCCGATACAACTCCACAAGCCATGGAAACAGTAAAACTACTCCTTAAAGGCTGATCAAACTCAGTCTTCGGGAGTGGGGGGGGCTCGTGATATGGCTAAAAATAGGGTTAAATTGGAACCATCCAAATCGGGCGCGAATCTTAAAGCCCAGGGATAAAATGGTAATTTCACCTACAAACGGGTCTGAAGCGGGTATCGGATCTTCTCCCCAAAGACCCGCTGACCCGCGAACGGATCCATCTCAACTGGGTGCGGGTTTCAACCCGCAACAAACCCGGTCCAGCAGGATAGAATTAGGATTTCTGATTAATACTAATCAACAGCCTTATTCATATCTATCCTTCCACTGGGAATTAGGGATTACATTCCTTATCTAATCACAGGGATTACATTCCTAATTTTATCCCAAAGGCGGCTATAAATACCCCCCATCCACCACCATTAAGAGGTAATCAATCTTTTGCCAACTTACGCTCTTTCATAATCTTCCTGATTACTGACTTGAGCGTCGGAGGGTGCGTCGCCGGGATCAACCCCGGTGTCTCGCACTTTTTGCAGATGAACGGCGGGAGTCAACGGTCAAACTCCGGCGGGAGAAGTTAAGGTTTGATTATTCAGTATTCCTATGAATCCACAAATACTATCTATTCGCCCCCACACCAGATTTAGCGGTAACACATACTAATACCCACAACTCAATAACCCACATTTAAACTCCTATATAAATACCTTAATCCTAATAAACCTTAACCCTAATCTCTATTAATCTCTTTCCTCTCCAAAACACATCCGGCCCCCCTTTTTTTCCTCTCCATCCCGGTTGCATACTCCCTCCTTGCAAACCGAGCCCCTCCCCTCATCCACCAAGCCGACCACCACTACTTCAAACATCCACCATACAAACTTCCTACACCATACATCAAAACCTTACAAAACCCCATCCTTCCTTGTTGGCCGGCTACATCAAACAGCACCACCACCATCAAAAACACCATCAAAACTCTTCCTTCGGGTGTTTCTTCAAGGGGGTATCCTCCACTTTGGTTCGTTGCATCAAGGAGTTCGTTCGTAAGGTGTTTTTGTTCGTGGGTTTGCTTTGATCGTGCTTGGAAAAGGAATTCGCTCGTGGGTTTTGTTCCTAAGGCAAATTGCATCGTGTTTCACTCCCTAACAAGGCAAGTAACTTGTACTACAATTCCTTAGGTTGATACAAGTCAAAAAGTTCACATATAGTGTAGTTGGGCCTAGAGACAACCAAAAATTGTATTTTTCTTGATGGGTTTTGTCTCTATTGTGTTCATTTGGCCATAGATGACTTATGACACCAAGCTTGATAGGATAATGAACTAGGATATGCCCAAAACTTGATTTTGATGCATGTATGTGATTATTGAATGAATTGTGTTTGATTGCATGCCCAAGTGAAAATAATAGGTCTGGACATGTTAGAATCCCTAAAACATGATGTTTAGATGTTTGGTAGGTTGTATTCAAGTTTGGTTATGTTTGGATCAATATTCATGTAGTTATGATGTTCTTGATTAGAGGTGTGAAATCTGTATTTGCTGCTTGTTCTGTTTCATTTGCTGTTTTCGTCCATGCTACAGTCCGAATCTTAACTTTGAAATAAAAGACGGATTTTAGGTAATTGTGTCTATTTTCAAACCCTACTGGTTTTACTTGATTTGGATTTCGCATGACTGAGTTATGATGGTTTTGGTACAGACGTATCGATCGATTCCAGATTTTGTTTTGAGTTAAATTTGTTAACAAATTATTTTCAAGAACTATTCTATACATAATATCTTGGTATAATATTTTGCTCAGTGTTTCTTTATGATATTAGGGACTACCCAGATTTTTGATGGATTTTAAAGATAAGTTTTGTGTGGTGTTTCATATTCTTTTCTAAAATTTACTTATGCTGTAAATTGCGCGCTGTTCAGTAAAGAACCCTATTTTCATTATAATTCCTTATACTGTATGAAAATTATTTGTGAAATATGGAATTTATTAAATTTCATCTATTTTCATGTCGTTTGGCGGAATTGGATTTCGATTCACTGATTGCGAGATATCCTAGTTTTCGTACAGCAGTGTTGAGAATTCCAGATTCGTCAAACTATATTTTTATGTTGTTTCTTATTTTTGATGGTTGATCTATACATACTGGAATATTTTGAATCTATACCTACAGGGGAATACCCCAGATTTTTCGTGAAATTATTTGATGCATTTTCATGCTGTTTTCATGCTTTTGAAATTGTTCCCCTGTTTTCTGGCTGAACATAAATCCTGTATTCAAATCAGTTTTGAGCTGTGTTGTTGTGAACTAGTATGTGACCTATTTATATGCGTTGGATTCGTGTGGATGTCTAGTTTCCTGATACTTCGACGGATCTAGGTTTGCGTTTCTGTAGAGACTAGAATCCCTATTTTAGTACTGATTGGTCCTGCTGTCCTGAATATAAACATACACTATTTGACTCGTTTATGTGACTGTCTATCATCTATGCGTGCTTATTTGTTACCATAGACCTGATACTGATTATACTATGTTAGTTTGACACTGTTTCATGCTTATACCTGCCTGTTTGTGAATAATAATAAATAATCAAGCCGGGAGTTTTAATGGGACAGATCTAGTAGTGGATAGTGCAGAAACGTGTACTCGGAAGGAGACTTGTGTTTCCTGTATGAGAAGTTTACCGACCAAGTTTACCGATCAAGTTTACCGACCAAGTTCTGTGATTTTGTGAATACCTGAGTACACTGCCTGTATGGTCCCCTACAAAATCTAAAACGAAATTGCATTGACTGTAGCAACCATGTAAGGTGGGATGCATGAAGTGCTACCTAGATAGTAAATCACACAAGACTTGATACATGATACTTGAATATGATACTCGAACCTGATACCTGAATAAGAGACTTGACATGATACTTGCTTGCATGATACATGAGACTTGATACTTGAGATTTGAGATTTGGTACATGTTACATGTTTACCTGTTGACCCGTTTACCTAACACTAGACACACGATACCTGTACCTGTTAGTATATCATGATTATACCATGCTAGGTTGTGGCTTAGATTCACCCATTTCCATGTGCTTGTATTCTACTCGATTTGTGACCCGCGACTTGCAATTGACGGGTACTTGTGTTTTCTCTTTTCCTCTTTCCTGCATTTGTTGTATTGCAGATTTTGGATGACAGGTTCTAGACGGTATTGGTGACATGATGTACTAGATGCTGGGATCTTGTTACTATTATTCTCGTTGCTTATTTTGAACAATAATTGTATTTTGAGACTTGGATTTATTCTTGTATTTGGGCAATGTGACATAAAATTATTTGATCATGACTATTTGAGATTAATATATTTTATTTCAAGTATTCTTGTTGGTATTTGGTTCATATGTGCATGTGGTTGACTTTTCTAGTTTCCGACTCTGATTATATTGTGATATGTTGTAAAGAATTCCTGAACAGCTTATGGATGATGAAAATCATTCACTGGGTTTTTGTTACGTACTCGTATTCCATATTTTTGGGAAGTGGGGCGTGACAATTGTTGTCATTCCTAAATGTGAAGGCGCCTCCTCAGTATCTGACTACCGTCCCATTAGCCTGCTCAATTGCTTCATGAAGATATTCACCAAAATACTAGCTAACAGATTGAGCCCCATTCTGCATACTCTAGTATCCTCTTTGCAAAGTGCCTTCCTCAAAGGTAAATCTACGGTAGATTGCTTCCTTGTGGCTCACGAAGCAATCAACCTGTGCTGTTCTAAGAAATCAGATACTCTAATGCTTAAAACTGATTTCTGCAAGGCTTTCAATACTCTTAGCTGGGAATTTTTGGAGCAGCTCCTAACTGCAAGAGGATTTGGTCCGCGCTGGTGCTCTTGGATCAAAGACATCCTTCATTCTACCAAATCCTCTATTTTGGTCAATGGCATTGGAGGTAAGACCATTGTTTCTAGGAGGGGTCTCAAGCAAGGTGATCCTCTATCTCCGATATTATTAATCCTAGCGGTTGATGTTCTTGCACAAATGTTGCGCACTGGCAGAGAAAATGTCACTTTCTCTCAGCTTAACCTCCGAGGATCCTTAGCTCACCTCTCAATTCTCCAGTTTGCCGATGACACACTAATCTTCTACAAAGGGGATGAGCAAGACGTGCTCCATCTTAAAGTGCTCCTGCATCACTTTGCGAATGTCTCCGGCCACCATATCAACCTCGCAAAGTCTTCTATCCTCTACTTTGGGCACTCTCAGGCCAAGCATCATGCATTTGCTCATATATTAGGCTGCAAAAAAGACTCCCTGCCCACCAGATATCTAGGTATGCCACTTTCAAAAGGCAGGCTAAAGAAGTTGCACTGACAACCTCTTCTCCTTAAAATTAAGAGGAGATTGTCCACGTGGAAAGGTCGTCTCTTATCTGGGGGGGGAGACTCATTCTTATCAACTTTGTTCTTAGCACCTTGCCAACCTACTTTGCCTCATTCTTCAAGCGGCCCCAGTGGGTTATAGCCAGGATCGATCAAATGAGGCGTAGATTTTTCTGGGTTGGAGGAGACTCCAAGGCAATGGGGGTCTCTTGTACTAGTTAGAAGCGTATCTGCCAACCAAAAAAGCAGGGAGGCCTTGGGGTCTTGGACCTAAACCAATTCAACAATGCACTTCTCATGAAATGGTGGTGGAAACTATTTTCTGAAGATTCACTTTTCACCCAAACTCTTAAGTCCCTCTACTTCAACAACATAACTAATGACTTCATCTGCAAGACTCAGGCCTCAGATTTTTGGAAGAATTTGTTCAAGCTGAAAGAGCAATTCGACCAAGGCATCACTTGGCAACTTGGTGATGGATCTATGCTTAAGTTTTGGACTTCTAAATGGACAGAGGGTAACAACATTTCCACCCTATTCCCATATTTATTTGAAGCTGCATGGAACAAAGAAGCTTCGCTGCGCTCTCAGGGCACAATAGACCAAGACATCTGGACTTGGAGACCTAACCTCCATACCTCTTCTTCTACCATCCTCCTCCTTGAAAAGAGAAAACTTCTGCAATTACTTTCTAACATTCAGCCTTCTCCGCACTCTGATATTGCTCGCTAGAATCACTCTTGCACTGGGAGCTACACCGTCAAATCAGCCTATGATTTCTATTACATTTCGGGCCTCATCTGTCCTTTCTATCGAGCTTGCTCGCAGAATTGCGCACCCCTTAAATTGAAAATTTTCATTTGGATGCTGAGTTGGGAAAAGCTAAACTCCAAAGAAAGGTTGTATTCTAGAGGTTGGGATGGTGATCTAACATGCGCCTCCTGTGCATGTCAGATCGAAACCACCTATCATATTTTCTTTGAGTGCCCTTTGGCTGCTCAAACCTGGCTGCACTTCACACAATGCTTCCAAATAACAAATCTGCCGTAATCTATTAGTGAATGCTTCACATATTGGTGTTTTGATTACAATAGGCACAAATTCACGCACTAATGGCATTTGGTTACACTAGCTGTTTGTTGGAGTTTATGGAATGTTAGGAACGATAGAGTTTTTTACAGTAAGCTTACTAATGTGGATAAACTAGTCTCTAATGCAAAATTTTGATTCTCATATTGGCTAGATTCAAGCGGGGAGTTCAAGAAGGCAAGGATACTTGAGGAACTCAGGGGCACAGGTGACAGTGATCTCATGAAGCCAAGAAGTGGTGGTAGTGCAGACATTTACCCAAAATAATCATGGATATGGCTTCTCTGTTTCTGCTTCTATTTTTTTGGGACTCTGTTAGTCCGATACTTTTGTTAAAACTCTTATTTGTAGCACTGTATGCTCTTCTTACCGACTGAAGGAGATTTCTATTTTTGTTACGGGCTTTGTATAGGGTGAGAAAGAGGGATGAGATTATGTCTTTAGGACTAGTAGAGGTGCACGACAATAGTCCAATGCCCTCTCTACGACCCAACGGCATGCCATCTCAAATCCTGACTCACCCATTGCTCGATTGAACCTCCTACAGTGATTTTTTGTAATCGTTTTACAACTTTCCTTAGCTGTCTATATATTTTCTGTGAGGTAGGATAATCCTACCTTTTGCCAGTAAAAAAAATCTATATTTTTATTTTAATATTTTATCATTGTAATTTACTACTTCATTCCCTATTTTTAATCCCATTTTTATATCACAAATTTCAAAACATAACAACATACTTAAAATTAAACATCCAATATCCAAGTACATATGGAAGATTACATCTTTCCATTTACCATTATTGTGCAACATGATGCCGAGAGGGCAAATCTACAACTAGATGTCAATGGAGGAAAACCACAACTAGATGCCAGGAAAGCAAAATCTGCAACCGAACGTCCAGATGGTAAACTACAACCGGATGTCGTGGAAGCTAATCTACAACTTGATGTCAAGGAGGCAAACCTGCAGTTGGACACCAACGAGGCGAACCAACAACAGAAGAGATTTTTCTACTTTAATAACCCCCACTTTCATTTCTATATATATTACTTACCACAATTTCATTTTTGTACTAGTTTATACCATTTTGTGATGTTTTAAAACTTAGCCTATACTACTTTAACTTTATTATTTATAATACAGATATACTTATATATGCATTTAATTAATTACTTTACTATTTATATTTGTTTCTACATCTATCATATATGTGTTACTATTATTTTATTTATTTTTCAATTTATATTACTAGTTACTATTAATTATTTTATTACTTCGTATTTTTATACAATTCCATTTTTATATTTTATTACCAACCTATCTTTGATATGTTTGCTACTCATACAATATGATTTTTATTATTTATACTTTCGTTTACTATCTACATTTTATTTCTATCCCAATTAATATTATATATTATTTCAATATTGACATTTTTACTATTATTTTATTTTGTTTCTCCAATTGCTTACAACTTTCATTATATAGTATTGTTATTTCGTCATATAGTTTTTATGCGTATTTATGTATAAAATATTATATATTGTTTTTCGTGCTATACCTGACAACTTATATATATCTTATATAAACTAATCATTACTCTTTAAAATTATTATGTAACTTTGACAAATGAAATTTTTATGATATCATTTTATACACATCATTATAATTTTTATATTGTATTGTTTATTCTTTCAACTAAAATTTAATACTCATAAATTTTCAGACTTTTCATAAGGAAATATTCTCTTAAATTGCTACCTTCTTTTATCTATGAACATGTATTCTTAGTTTACGATTTTAATCATTCATTTTTTCCATTTCCTTTTAGTTAATTTCTCTTTCCTTAAAATTTTCAAAATTTTATTAGCCAGTGCTAACTATTTTTCAATTATTATGCTCCTCCAATTATTTATCGGTTTGCTTGGTACTTTTATATTTTACCTTATTTCGTTTTTACCATTTATTTCTTTATAAAAAAACCATTTTTATCTCGGTAAACTTTTGAGCTACTTAATGATTATTTAAGTCCTTAGTCTATTTTTAAAAAATTCTATTTATACTATTCAATGCTTTTATTCTGTGCACTTGCATTTCTTTTCCTTCCTATTTATTTCCATACTTCTATTTTTGTTTTACTCTTTCTCATACTATTTCTTACTATTTTATTTATTTACTATACTTGTTTTTTAAAGCATCTATATAATACTATGATTTACTGATTCCTCTTCAACTACTTTGTTTTTCAAATTCTCTATCAATTGATGACTTAATTTATGTTTTTTTTATCTTTCAATGGTATCTAATACTCTTTTATTTGGTATGAAAATTTCTTTCAATCTATACTATATTTTATGGTCACGTTTTTTTTCTGCGATTTTTCTAGTTTTCTTGTTTCGTTCTTATTAATTTTTATACTCATAGTTTTCTTATATAGGTTTAATTTGTTTTCCACATTACATGTTACATTTCTTTCTTGGTATTGACAGTTTTTTTATATACAATAATAATTTCTCTTTGGTGGGTACAAGATACAACTTTTATCCTAGTAAGTTCTGAGGACAGAACTGTTCTAAGTGGGGGAGATTGTAATACCCCATAAAATTGAGTTATGAAAATTTTTTCTACGGGTGTTACGCACAAATATTTTTTTACTGTTATGAGTAATATTCATAACGTATTTTTATATAAATGTCATACATATTTTATATTCCGATTATTTATATGTTTTCCGTTCTCTCAAAATTCATTTATATCCTATTTTGAGCGAACTCAAATATTAATTTTAATTTTTGTGTTTTTAAGTGTATTGCACGTGTTTTCAATTCACGTGTCGATTACGTATATTTTTTCGTCACGCAAAATACCCGTAACATTACCAAAATGAATATTTTTTATGACATATTTTGGTCTCCCAAACCTAATTTTGTATTTGAATACTTATTAATACGTGCGATGCATGAGTTTTTCTTATTTTAATACTATTTCTTTTTGCACGTGCATTGCACGTAAAATTTTTTGCACATGTTGATTCCTAAAATTTTCGTGAGTCATGAATATTCTTCTCATTTTTCTATTCACAATGGTGTGATTTATTTTTAATTAAAATCCATTAAGCCTAAATCCATTTTGTTGCCCACTAAAATTAATTTCAAGCCCATGATTGATTTTGTGTGCATTGAAGTATACATTTAAAATATAGTTAGTATGGTACACTTGTCATGTGTAACACACTCATCTAACATAATAAAAATTAATAATAAAATTTGTGTGAAGAGTGTGCACACTCATTGACTCACGTGCACGTGTTTCTTACCATGGTTGAGAATGAGGGAGAGTGGTGTGAGTTAGTGGAAAGTGGGAAGTTATTTTGGGAAGTGGGGAGCTATTTTGACCACACAAATTTTTTATAAATAGTCCATACTTTTGTGATGAACAACACAACTCAAAACGAAAACAAAAGAGAGAAAGAGGGAGAAGAGTTTGCGGGATGTGGTAGGAAGAGGCTAGCCATTTTTTTGAGGGAGCTTGGTGCTTTAGAGCATTTTTTTTCTAGGAGTTCTACTACTAGGAATTCTACATTTGAGGAGAGTGTTTCTTCAACTTTCTAATATAGTTTTATTAGTATAATACTAGATACATGTGAATTGTTAGATGCATGATCACTTATATAGATTGAGTATTCATGTTTAGA
The DNA here is from genome assembly GCA_017893485.1 of Hemerocallis citrina. NCBI lineage: Eukaryota > Viridiplantae > Streptophyta > Magnoliopsida > Asparagales > Asphodelaceae > Hemerocallis > Hemerocallis citrina. The sequence continues at coordinate 41,588,568 of CM030363.1, forward strand.
TTATTTTTTGTTGATTGAATGTGTGAAATTATGATATGATTGATTTGGGGGCATTTTCATAAGGTTCTATTTTGAGTTGTAGTTGCACTTCAAAAAATCATATCTATTAAACTAGATGAAATCTAAAATTTGTATATAAGCATCTCGTATATGTCAAGAATATCTCCTTAAAATTTCATAATATTTGGATTTCGTTTGCTATTTTAATAAAATCGAAACTTAGAGCTAGTTGGTAGTTGACTAGTTGCGGAAAATTTGTACACATTTCAGATTTTGATCATTTCAACATCTTAGATGAAGTATTTTGAGAAAAGTCAAAACTAAGAAAATGAAAAAAAAGAAAGCATTTACTTCCCTCCCCTATCTTGCATCTATAGTATTTTTGCCACCCAACAAGATTGATACATAAGATAAATATGAAGTAGACTTTTAAAATTTCTTTAGAATCTTAGAAATCAATTTTTCATGAAGAATTGAATTTATAATGAATTTTACAAGTTTGAACAGTGGCAGTATTTTAACTGCAGTACAACATTTCGACCCTACTGTAGATTGCGAAGAATTCAGAGTTATATACCTAATATTTTGGGAAAATGGTATGGCTAAAAATAGGGTTAAATCGGAACAGTTCAAATCAGGCACGAATCTTAAAGCTCAGGGGTAAAACGGTAATTTCACCTATAAATGGGTCTGAAATGAGAACTGGGTCTTTCTTCAAAGCAAAGTAACCCATAAACGGATCTGTTTTACTGGGTACGGGTTTCAACCCGTAAGAAACCCAGTCTGACTAGATAAGAGAGGATTCAGATTCATGATTATCCTCAAACAGTGGTTTTAACCACTTCTATCCATTTACATCGGGAAGTAAGGATTTGATCTTATCCCGAAACTGACTCCTAAGGCGGCTATAAATACCCCTCTCCCCCCACTATTACCAGGTAATTAATCTTTTGCCAGTTTAAGCTCTTTCTTAATCATTCAGATTACTGACAAGAGCGTCGGAGGGTGCGTCACTGGAATCAACCCTGGTGTCTCGCACTTTTCGCAGGTTAACGACAAAAGGATCTCGGTCAAACTCCGGTGAAGTCGTTCAGGTTTGGCTATTCACCTTCCCTCGAATCCACAAATCTATCTGTTTGCCCCCACACTGATTTCAGCGGCAACAGATTCGCTCCATCTGTGGGAACACTCGGATAGCAGTCCAACCTTTTCCACCGGTCAAGACCGCCTTGAGCCATGCCTCCATGGAAAGTAAGATCTACAGCCTCCAACCGTAGACCCACTCCCATTCCTCCCCAACCGCAACCGGAGGCTCCCCTCCAACCCGTCCAGCAACAGGCACAACTCCCTCCTCAACCTGTTCCGCCGCTACAGCAGGGGCAGCCTCCTCTTCAAAATCCTCAACCCCAGCAGGCTCAACTTAGGCCCCAGAATGCTGGTGTAGGGACCTCTCGTCCTGATCCCCCGAAACAACCTTTTCACCGCGATCATATCTCGGTTCATAACTCTTCCACCGACTCCATGGCATCCCATAACCCTCGGCCATCAGAAGATCTCTGCAACATCATAATCAATCGGCAGAAGGAGGAAGACCTTCGCCGCCATTTGGATGAGAGGCGGGCCCGAGAGGGAGGCTCCCGCTCAGAATGTCCAAAGGCGCGATCTCCTCACTGCCGTGACCACAGGAGGTCCCTCCTCCTAGGAGGCGGAAGGAGTCCCCTGAGTACCGTCGAAGGGGAAACCGTTCTCCCGCTGGTCGACAGGCCCAGAGGGACCAGAACGGACCCATCACCAGAGCAGAATTCCAAGACTTTCAGGCAGCAGCCTTGCAGGCCCTCAATGCCCCGCCAAACAACAACAATAATATTCGGAGGGTCCCAACTCCTGAGCCGGTTCGAAGCCCTCGCCATCGGTCCCAAAGTCCTCCTCAAGCTCCGAGCCACCGCCATCACATTCCCAGTCCTTACTAGTCTCCGAGCTACCGTCACCGTAGCCCACGTTCCCCTTCGTACGAAGATGAGTCCAGAGGCTCACCAGGGTACTATCGAAGGGAGGATGCTGTCTACCGCCGTCTCTACGAGATGGAGAGGCTCCTCGGTCAACTCAATAGGGACGAGGAACTAAGAGGGAGGACCCTTCGTCCAAGCAGGCCTCCATTCTCTCGTACCATCATGGAGGCCCCCGTTCCGGCAAATTTCAAGCCTCCACAGTTCGAGACATACACGGGGGAATCAGACCCTATGGATCACATCGAGAGTTTCAAAACTCTCATGATGATCCATCAGGCATCTGATGCCCTCCTATGCAAGACCTTTCCAGCCACTCTCAAAGGCCCGACTTGGGAATGGTACTCCCGCCTCGTCCTGTCCTCCATCTTCTCTTTCGACCAGTTCGAGGCCCTTTTCATAACCCATTTCGTGAGCAGCCACTGCTCTGAAAAGACGAGTATTTCACTACTCTTTCTTTATTCAGAAGAAGGGCGAGAAACTGAGGGACTGTGTCAAGCGGTTTACCGCGGAGGCCAGGTCCATCGCCTCCCTCGATCAGTCGGTCACCTCGGCCGCCTTTCAATCCAATGTCCTCAACACTGACCTCCGGTCGTCCCTAGCCAAGAAGCCCCCGCGAGACTTCTCCGAGCTTCTTCTCAGAAGCAAAAAGTACATCTGGGCGGAGGAAGCTGTGCACCGTCCTACATTCAAGGGGTCCTCTTCTGGAAGTAAGAGGAAGGTCGCTGAAGACAAGGGAACTAAAAAGCTCCAAAAGGACAACGGGGGTCAGCATCGTCCACCCCCCAGATTTGAGAAATTCACCCTCTCAACGCCAATTTCTCGGGCATTCTGATGGAGGTTGAGAAAGAAAGAATTCTACCTCCTGCCCCAAAGATGAACACTCCTGGAAAGATGAGGGATAAGGAGAAGTGGTGCCGCTACCATCGAGATCACGGCCACGACACCAATGACTATCGGCCACTAAAAACGAGATCGAAGTCCTCATTCAGAGAGGGCAGCTCGCCAAATTTGTAAAAAAGGATCGGGCCGATCCTTCTCCACCCCCCAGGGGGCTAACAAGCAGCCCGATAGGCGCGAGGAGACTCCTGATTTTGAGGAAGAGCACATCTTGCACCTCATCCACGGAGGTCCAATGGGAGGAACTTCTAACTTCTCCCGAAAAGCCTTCGTCAGGGAAGTCAATTCGGCGCATAGCCTCCCCCCTCCCAAAGGTTTTGGAGTCCTAGTTCTTTCTCGAATGATGATCTGGAGGGTGTCCGAACCCCCCACTGTGATGAATTGGTGATCAACCTCCACATGGCCAACTTCAAGGTAGAAATGATTCTAGTGGATAATGGCAGTTCTGTCAACATCCTCTTTCTAGAGGCCTTCCGAGGGCTCCAATTATCGAGGGACAGACTCAAGCCCGCCGGTTACACTCTCCATGGGTTCACAGGAGTACCAGTGATGATCAAGGGTGTTATAACCCTTGACGTAACCGCTGGCAAAGCTCCTACTACCCGAACGGAGCCGATGGACTTCATGGTGGTTGACGTCCAAGCCGCCTATAATGTGATCCTAGGTCGACCGGGCCTAGCTGCTTTAGAAGCCATCCCATCAGCTTACCATCTAAAGATGAAGTTTCCCACCAAGGTGGGCGTGGGAGAAGTGAGGGGAAGTCAGGAAACGGCCTGCAAATGCTATATGACCTCGGCTGGAGGACCCATCCTCTCCCTCGAGGCCCTTGAAATTCCCCAGGGGAACACCCAACCTATATCAGAACCGATAGACGAACTAGAGGAAGTGCTTTTCTCAGAGGAAGATCCGACCCGCAGATTCTTAATCAGCCAAACCCTCCCTTTTGCCCTCTGTGCCAACATAGTCCAGTGCATCAAGAGAAACCGTGACCTCTTCGCTGGGACAGTAGCCGACATGCCGGGGATCTCCGAAGAGCTCCTCGTCCACCATCTAAGTGTCGCTCCGGGGGCCAGACCGGTCCAGCAGAAGAAGCGCAAGTTTTCTCTCGAGTGCCAGCAGGCCATAAAGGAGGAGGTGGAGAAGCTCCTCAATGTCTGGTTCATACAGGAAGTCAACTATCCAGAGTGGCTCTCCAATGTTGTGATGGTTAAAAAGGCCAATGGAAGTTGGAGGATCTGTATCGACTTCACAGATTTAAACAAGGCATGCCCCAAGGATCCCTTCCCACTCCCTAGCATCGACACCTTGATCGACGGCACTTCGGGCCATGAGCTGCTGAGCTTCATGGACGCATTCTCTAGATACAACCAAATCCGAATGTTCCCCCAAATATCCCGAAGATGTCTTTCATCACGGATCAAGGCCTCTACTTCTATAGAGTGATGCCCTTCGGGCTTAAAAATGCTGGTGCCACCTACCAACGTCTCGTCAATAAGGTCTTCAAAAATCAGATCGGGCGGAACATGGAGGTTTACGTCGACGATATGTTGGTGAAAAGCATCAATGGGTCTGACCATGTCGCCAACCTCCAAGAGGCCTTTGACGTGCTAAGGAGGCATAACATGAAACTAAACCCGAATAAATGTGCGTTCGGGGTCTCATCGGGTAAATTCTTGGGTTTTATGGTCAGCCAGAGGGGGATTGAAGCTAACCCTGAGAAGATAAAGGCCATACTCAATATGGCTCCCCCCTCAAACGTGAAAGAAGTGCAAAAGCTCACCGGGCGCCTCGCGGCTATAGGCGCTTCCTCTCCAAGTCCGGGGAAAAGTGTTGCCCTTTCTTCAAAGCCCTCAGAGGGACTAAGGGCTTCGAGTGGGGCCAGCAGCAGCAAGAGTCGTTCGACTAACTCAAAGCCTACTTGGTCAACCCCCCACTCCTCAGCAAGCTAACACCCAGGGAAACCCTTTACCTCTACCTCACCGCCTCCGAATAGACCCTTAGTGTTGTCTTAGTGAGGGAAGAAGACAAGGCACAGAAGCCTATCTACTACATGAGCAAGGTCCTTAGAGATGCCGAGCTCCGTTATCCGAGGTTGGAGAAGATAGCCTATGCCCTGGTTATGGCGGCCCAAAAGCTTTGTCCCTATTTCCAATCCCATTCGGTGGTCGTCTTCACCGACCAGCCGCTCAAGCAGGTCTTGTATAAGCCCGAGACCTCTAGACGTCTCATGAAGTGGTCAATCGAGCTGAGTCAACACGACATATCCTATCAGTCTCGAACTGCTATCAAAGCTCAAGCGCTAGCCAAGTTCATAGTGGAAAGCACGATCCCTGAGGTCAGTTAAGCAGCAGATGGGCCACCCATCTGGGCGGTGTATGTGGATGGGTCTTCTTGTGCTGAAGGAAGCAGAGCCGGAGTTATCCTGGCAGGCTCAGATGGCTTCATCCTCCAATACTCCCTCCGCATCAATTTCAAGGCTTCCAACAATGAGGCCGAGTACGAAGCCCTCATACTGGGCCTGGGCATGGCTCGCAAAGCAGAGGCAAAGCG